>JADMLD010000401.1:0-1258062 GCA_017589585.1 Phylloscopus whistleri
AAAAACTTCAGAGTAAGGTTTTCAGTCATTTTTGTACACAAAATATTTAATTTGTGGATATAGGAGTGGTGGGATTTGAGTGTTCAGAGTGCTTGTGGCTTTGGACAACAGTGAGGAATGTGTAGAGCTATAAAATCTATCACTAAAAACAATATTAGTAGCTTTTTGAAGTAGTTTATATGAATGGCAGAGCAGGGCTTTGTTTCTAAGCTATCTGCTGGCAAATTTTCTTTCTTATTTTTTTTTTTTTTTTTTTTTTTCACAGAGCCTGCATAAAAAAACCCAAAAAACAACCAAACCTGAAACTTCAGAGTAAGGGTTTCAGTCATTTTTGTACACAAAATATTTAATTTGTGGATATAGGAGTAGTGGGATTTGAGTGTTCAGAGTACTTGTGGCTTTGGACAACAGTGAGGAATGTGTAGAGCTATAAAATCTATCACTAAAAGAATATTAGTAGCTTTTTGAAATAGTTTAAATGAATGGCAGAGCAGGGCTTTGTTTCTAAGCTATCTGCTGGCAAATTATTTTTTTTTTTTTTTTTAAATAAAGCAAGAATTCCAGTCAGTGGAGAGGTTATGAATTAGAAGCTTTAATATAAATGTTGCAGAAATGTTCTGTGTGTTTGGGTGGGGGGTTTTTGGCTCAGGAAGAGCCAAAGGTAGCACTGCCTTGTGTCAAGGATGGAACTGAGGGTTGGAATCTCTTATTCCCCAAAAACTTCCTGCCACGTAGCTTTGTAAAGCAGATAGGCCTAAATAAAAAATAAATCCCCAAAAAAGATGTGTTGGAGAGAAATGTGGCTCTTCAAACTTGACACCTGATTCTGGAACTTGTCATGTAGGAGGAAGTTTCAGGCCTTCCCCGTTATCTCCCTGAAATCCTGAGAAAATGTTCGAAATCCCCTTTTTATTTGCCAGTAGTGCAAGAAGCATCTGTTTGTAGCAACCCTTAAAGGCACCCACAGACGGTGAGCACACAAAATCCACTTTTCTGAAGGAGCCTGGAGCACAGGGGCAGCACTCAGACCTGTTTGGAGCACCTGTGTGATTTTTAAGCTTCACTTGGACTCTTGGTGTGGGTTGTGAAGCCCAAAATGTAGTACCTGCAAGGGTTTGGGAGTTCAGGGAGTTCCTGTTTAGAGAGACCAAGGATTGTTGTTTAGGCTTCAGGATACCCATGAGTGCTTCATGAAATCCACTCCTAAAGCTGCAAATAGATGGGTTGTGCCACAGAGGTAATGATTGATCAGATCAATAATGTCTGTGGTTAGGGGTGCCTTGATGGAAAAACACCTGGTGAGAGAGGTTGGTGTGGTGGGATCCCATTTCTGGTAGCAGAACCCAGGCTGGACATCAGATCAGCCAAATCCCTTAGTGCTGCAGCTTAGGGAGATCAGCCACAGTGGGATGTGGGCCTGACATCATCTCCTTTCTTTTAGGACAGGAGCAGCTGCTTTGTCAGATTTTGAGAATTTATCATAGCATGACTGCCAATTCATCTTAATTTATCTTAATCATGAAAGCTGCACTGAACTTCACTCAGTCAAAGCTTTGTGGCAGTGAAGGTGAAGCCTTAGGTGTGTGCAGGGCATTGATTTGCTCACCTGGGGCACTGTTCTGCTGTGTCCTGAGAAGTGTCACACGTCTGGCAGGGGACAGCCACAGCTGGACACTCCCTTGTGCCAGGGAGGTTGTGCTGGAACGGGTCAAAGTGGGTGTGCAGAGAGCACAGGGAAGGATTTTGGAACTGGAACATCCCACCTGGAGTGCTTTTGGGAACGTGGAATTGCTCAGGCTGGAAAAGACCTCTCAGGTCGTCAAGTCCACCGATGTCCCCAAGTGCCACCTTCAGATGCCTTTTGAACGCTGGTGATTCCACCAGTGGTGATGGTGGTGGGTTCCACCACTGTCCTGGGCAGCCTGCTCCAATGCCTGACCACCCTTTCAGGGGAGGAATTTTCACTGATACCCAACCTAAACCTCCCCTGGCCCAGCCTGGGGCTGTTCCCTCTCCTCCTGTCCCTGTTCCCTGGGAGCAGAGCCCGACCCCCCTGGCTGTCCCCTCCTGGCAGGGAGTTGTGCAGAGCCACAGTGTCCCCCCTGAGCCTCCTTTTCTCCAGGCTGAGCCCCTTTCCCAGCTCCCTCAGGAATTCTCCAGCCTCTTCCCAGGACTTGGACGCCTTGGGATCTTGCCTTGGGGTAGGGATGGCTGGACTGGAGGAGCCCTGGGGCTGTGAGTGGGAACAACACATGAGGGAGCTAGAAATGAGTTTTATGTATAAATACAGCTTTGACAGACCTGATAACTGCTTTTTTTTAATTTTTATTTTATTTTATTTTTTATTTATTTGCTTTTAAACAGGAGAAGTTGGTCCTTAGGAGTCTGATTCCTGCCTGCACGCGATGCTGCACTCTCCAGAGGAGACAACCTGGGTGCTGATAACAAGGACATGGCCCAAGTGCCACCCCGGGCATCACCAGCCACAGGTGAGTCCAAAACTGAGTTTTTGTGGGGAAATAAAAACTTGTGTGAGGCATTAGTTTTATAGTGAATAACCATGTCTTAGTTTGGAAAGACAGGTATTTACCAGGGAAAGCTGGAGTTTTTCTTGGAATGGAGAATGCAAACCCCTTACCCCTCCAAATTATAATTTTGCAATTCAGGGCTTTCAGGCAAAGATTTGGGAATAGGAATAACATTTCTTTACTAGGAATACTAACAATACAAATCTAGTAGTAAAAAAAACAAGCAAGCAAACAAACAACAATCCTAGAAACCCTGACAGAGTCAGAGCTACAACTGACACCCTGTTGGTCAGGGTGTTGGGTGCAGTCCACAGTGAGTCCTCCTGGAGTGGCAGATGTGGTTCTGTTGGAGCAGAGATGATCCTGAGAGAAAAGGGTCCAGTGATGGTGAGGAGGGTCTGATCTTCCTCAGGAATCCGGTGGAACCAGAACCCTGCTGTTCCTGCAGCTCAGATTTTATCCAGGTAGGAATGGTTGGCTCCTCCCCACTGGGTGGAGCATCTCCCAATGGATGATGGAATGTGTCTTGTCTTGGTGAGCTTCATGGCCCATTAACAGGTGATAATCCTTAATGGCTCATTAGCAGAAATATCCCTTGGAGGGAGGACAGGTGGTGAAAGAGATAAGAAACTCTGCCCCACTTGGTTTGAACAGCTGGCCCATTATCAGAAGGCATCTGCCCCCCTCCCCCCAGAGTAATAACGAGATAAAGAAAGACATCTCCCAGCTGCTTTCAACAGATGAAATAGACTACACATTTTGGTTCCATAACCCAAGACAAACCACTTTACACAAAAACCTCAGCACCTGGAGGGAAGGTTCCATCCCAGATGGAGCAGCTTTCTCTGTTTGTGTCAGGGCAGGAGAGGGATCCTCTGGTCATGGAAATCCAGCAGATCCTCCCATGCTCTTCTTGTCTTTCTGAGACTTGCCACAAAGTCCTGAAGAACAACTGCTGGAAGTTAACATGGACCCCAGAAAAAAACCCCAAAATATCTTTGTTTGGATGAAATGAGTATTTAGATGCTTCTGTTAAAATAAAGAAATGGCCAGTGAGCCTTTGAATATTCTTAATTGTAATTGGGTGACAGAACCCATAGATTGAACAAGCACCTCATAAATTTAAGTTTTATTATTTTTAGGTTTATTGGGTTTAAGTTTTATTCTTATTTTATTTTTTATTATTTTTATTTTTTATTATTTTTCATTATTTTTATTATTGTGCTTTCTATTTTTATTATCTTTGTTTTAAAATTATCTTTATTATTATCTTTATTATTATCTTTATTATTATCTTTTATTATCTTTATTTATTATTTATTCCCACACACAGCCCACCTTAAAGGTGCTTTTTTAAAAGTGCTTTTGACCCAGCTAAGAGGGGTCTGACAGGCTTGGGTCCTTTTCCTCAGAAAAGAACCAAAAACTTTCTTAATTCTTTGGCTGCTGAAAGGGAACTTTTCCTTTTGCTGCTGCAACAGATCTTTTTGATGATGCGAGTTCAGACTTTTAGAGGGAAGTCTTCAGTAATCTGACATTTTATTATTGTTTTATCCCTGATATTGAGAGGTCTGAATAACTGACATATTTTCTCCCTTAAATTCGGGTTTTTTTACATATCCTTGTTGCCTGTTTACTTCTGCTGGTTTTTTTCCTGAGAAACCCAAAAAAGCAATTTAGATATGTCTGTGTTTTGTTTTTTTTGTTTTGTTTTTTTTTGTTGTGGTGTTTTTTTTTTGTTTTTTTTGGGGGGGGTTGGGTTTGTTGTTGTTGTTGTTTTTTGGTGTTTTTTTTGTTTTGGGAGGTTTTTTTTTGTTTGGTTTGGTTTTTGTTTTTTTTTTTAACTTTTTTTTTTTTTTGCATAGTGGTTTCAGAGAATCCCTGGCAGTGCACCCTGAATGAGTCAGGCAGTCCCAGAGTGCTACAGATTAACATATCCATAAGTGGGAGTTATTAAGTCTTTTAAAAGCCCCAAAACATTGCTTTTTTTTTTGTGTGTGTTTGCTTTATCCTGCCAAGAAACAAACCCCAAGAAATAAACAGGAAATATTTATCCTGCCAGGAAATCAGAGCAGAATACCCTCAGTGTGGATGTGATTAGGCTGCAGTGCTTCTGTTTACTGTTGTTATCAGGGATGTTCTTGCAGTGCTCTGGAGCAGGGAGATCCTGCAGCTTTAGGACAACTGGCTGTAAAAAAAAAGGCTTTTGGCTAATTTTAATGCTTTTTTTTGGAAAATCAAGAACTCTGTCAGGTGGGACTTTATGTCAGAGGAAGCAGTTCCTTCTGAATGTGCAATGAAGCAATATTTAGCTGTGATTGTGTTCTTTTTCAGCTTATAAAATATCTTTTCAGAGAACTCTTAATCTGATATGAGCCAGAAGCTCTTCTCACCTCTAAAGAGGAAGAAATCCTCCCTAAAGGGTGGTGAGAGCCTGGCACAGATTCCCAGAGAAGCTCTGGCTGCCCCCAGATCCCTGGAAGTGTCCAAGGCCAGGTTGGATGGGGCTTGGAGCACCCTGGCCTGGTGGAAGTTGCAGGTCCTTTCCCAACCCAAACCATTCTCTTTCAGTCCCCCAGATGTTCATAACCCTGGCACCATTTAGGATTCTCCATGAAAATTCCTAAAACTCCTTCCAGGCTGCCCCAGGGGCCCCTGGTGCTCTGCCAGCAGCTCCTGGCATCTGGGAATAACAGCCACAAGTCTTGAACTGCTTCCTGTGCTTTGCTGGACAACACTGGGAACAAAACCCTCCCAAGTCATGAGGAACAACGTGGGAGTGTCCTGCTGTATCCCCAGTGCTGTGGAATCCTGGCAGAGAGGGGATTTTCACAAGGTGCAGGTCTCTGTTCCCAGTGCTGGGGAGGCAGAAAAGCCTCTGTGTGGAAAATGTCCCTTCCACTGATCGTGCAGATCACAGAATCCCAGGATGGTTTGGTGTGGCAGGGACCTCAAAAATCATCTGTTCCACCTCCTGCCAGGTGCAGGGGCACCTTCCATTATCCCAGGTTGCTCCAGCCTGGCCTTGGACACTTCCAGGGATGTGGCAGCCACAGCTTCTCTTGGAATCTCTGCCAGGGCCTCCCCACCCTGACAGGGGAGAACTTTTAATGTCTGATCCAAACCTCTCCTTTTTTCATGTCATAGATACCACAACAATATCAATGTCTAATAGCTTTGTTACTATTTAATTTCATCTATATATACACATAAAATATTATTTCATGTATAAATATGAGTAAAATTCATGTGTATGTATGAGTAAAATTAACATTTTACTCATGACGTTGTGCTCGTGTATTTCTCCTCAAAAGAAACTTTGGAAGAGACTCTAAGTACAAAGAACTGCTTGATGCTTTTGGAAATAGTGAATGGTTTTGGTAAATACCTTTTTTTGCTTGCTCCTTAACTTTTTGAATGAAAAAAAAAATAGTCCAAATGGCCTGTCTGGGCTTTAGATGTAGGTTTTTATTACTGTTTTTGAAGGTGATTTATTAAGACCAGTGGCTTTGCCAGGATTTGCAGGGGAACCAAGTAAAAGCCCTGCTGAAGACTGTAGGAGTTATAATTTGATTGTTTCCCCCCCCTTTTTTTTTTTTAAAGTAGCATTTAATTTATTGATTTTTAATTTTGAGATGCTGAGTGATCCATTTTTTTTTTTTTTCTGCAACTTGTTAGTAGTTCCTATGTGAACCCCAGAGGAGAATTTGTGTTTCACTGGGTGGAAGGACAGGCTCCAGTGTTTTGGAAGCACTGAGCCTTATCTAGGGTACATGAAGTCCCTCTTCTCCTGGGCTTTAGACACATTGTCCTGCACAACTCCCATCAGCAGTGATTAATGGCTCTGAAAATAAAACATAAATCCATTTGTTACAGATCCTATTTTTAATCTGTGCACAAGTATTTTATACTCTGGCCGAGGGGCAGGAATTTCTCTCTCTCTGCTGCTTCCAGGACCTGGGGCTGGGTTTGCTGCTGAATTCTTGTAGAATTCTAGCCTTGCTGGATCCTAAGGGATGCCTGTGTTTGCTCAGGAGTCATTTGGAGCAGAAAGTGTGGGTCACACCCTCCTGCTCCCCTGCAGGGTCACAGTGGACCTGTGTGAGCCGTTCTTGTGCCTGATCTAATGACATAAATACTGACAGAGTGCCTGCATGGAATTTTACAGGATATTTGTGTGGCCTCCACAGGCTCCTAGTACCTCTAATTCTGTTATTTAATAGGGATTGGTTTGGATGAGGGAAATCAGTTTATAGCAAGTGATAAACTCTCAGTGTAAAGGGGGTTTTTTGGTGTTTTTTGTTTTTTTTTTTTTGGTTGGTTGGTTGGTTTTTTGTTTTTTTGGGGGGTTTGTTTGTTTTTTGTTTTGTTTTGTTTTAATTTAAAAACACTTACTGCAGGGTTGTTCTCTTCTGCTCTTGGTAGGAACACCCCCGACCAGAGAATATTTCTGTCCCACCTTTTCAGAAAATCCCCAGGAAGGGAGATCTGAATCTCTGACAGCTTTTTCAACTAGGCCAAGGATTAATAGTAAGGAAGATAAATTCAGAGAATTCCAGGTTGGAAGAGGCCTCGAATATCATCTGCTCCAGTCTTTCTTGGCATAAATAACCCCTGAATGAATAATTTATTTGTAATACTCCTCTCTGCAGCAGTTGGGTTCCTTTTGTTACCTGCATTTTGCCCTATGGAGTTTCCAGATGCCCCTCCCTTCTTCCCACGGGTTCCTCACTGGAATATTTTGGTTTTTGGAGGGTTATAACAGGGATGATGGCTCTTGTTTTCCAGAGGGGATGTGTTTGCCTGGGACAGGTGCATTCCCAGTCTCACAGAACAGGAGATTCTGAGCTGTGAACGTGCCACGCCAGCACCTAAAATGTGAAACCTGGGGAGAATTCCTCTTACTGTGCAGTAAGTCAACTCTGTTATTTGCATGTTTATTTTTAGAAGACAGATTTGGGTTAATTTAAGGCAAGGGAGGGAAGGTGATTTAGGCTTTATCCTTTGGTCATGGCTACGTTGCACATCTCTGAAAAATTCTTTTAGTTCAGGAAATAAAAGCAAAGCTTTTGCTTTGCTGCCTTTACTGCTCACTAGATGTCTGGGTTTTGAAAATCAGGTATCTGCCAGGGAAAGCTGGAGTTTCCCTTTGAATGGAAAATGCAAACCCCTCACCCCCTCCAAATTATAATTTTGCAATTAAGGGCTTTCAGGCAAAGATTTGGGAATAGGAATAAAAGTTCTTTACTAGGAATACTGACAATACAAATGTAGTAGAAAAAAACAAACCAAAACAAACAAACAAAAATCCTAGAAACCCTGACAGGGTCAGAGCTACAACCTGACACCCTGTTGGTCAGGGTGTTGGAAACAGTCCCAAAGTGAATCCTCCTGGAGTGGCAGATGTGGTTCTGTTGGAGCAGAGATGATCCTGAGAGAAAAGGGTCCAGTGATGGTGAGAAAGGTCCAGGGATGGTGAGAAGGGTCTGATCTTCCTCTGGGAATCCAGTGGAACCACATCCCTGGTGTTCCTGTGTCTCAGTTTTTATCCAGGTAGGAATGGTTGGCTCCCCCCACTGGGTGGAGCATCTCCCAATGGGATGATGGGATGTGTCCTGTCCTTGGTGAGCCTTCATGGCCCATTAGCAGAAGATATATAACCCTTAATGGCCCATTAGCAGGAGATATCCCCCTGGAGGGAGGATGGGTGGTGA
Organism: Phylloscopus whistleri; assembly: GCA_017589585.1. Classification (NCBI taxonomy): domain Eukaryota; kingdom Metazoa; phylum Chordata; class Aves; order Passeriformes; family Phylloscopidae; genus Phylloscopus; species Phylloscopus whistleri. Next base: position 8,243 of record JADMLD010000401.1, read on the forward strand.
AAGAGAGAAGAAACACTGCCCCATCTGGTTTGAACAGCTGGCCCATTATCAGAAGCCATCTGCCCCCCTCACCCCAGAGTTACAAGAAAGAAAGAAAAAACATCTCCCCAGCTGCTTCCAAGAGATGAAATAGAATACACAACTTTGGTTCCATAAACCCAAGACACTAGATGAACATCTAACATTAAAAACTGTTGCTTTCTCTGTTAAATGCAGGTAAAAAGCAGGAAGCAAACCATGGACACCCAGTTTTTCTCCCCGTTACTGGGAGCAGTCCCCAGTCCCCCCACGCCTCCGGAACCCTCCCGGCTGTGCAGCGACTGGCTGGGATGTGCCGAGGATTTTGGATCCCAAACGGCCTTCCAGGAGGGCCCAAAGAAAAGGTATCAGCATTCCTGCTGTGGCCTTGGGGCTGCTGCTTCACTGGGATTCTCGTTTTAAAAGAACAAGTGGGGGATTCTGGATGTTTTTTTGGCGTGTCTGGGAGCTCAGCGGATTTTCTTTGCTCTATAGGGGTTGTTACTGAGGTGGTGGGAAAAAAAAAAAAAGGCGTGTGAGGGTTTTCTTTTTTCCATCTTAAAGCCAAGTGATGGTGACAGAATATTGCCTTTTTTGGAGGGAATTGGGTGATAGAGACTGACACAGCAGCTTTTGAGGAGAAAATGCTCCTTTAATGAGCATTTCTAGTACCTCACTGATTTTTTTGTCATTTGCTTAATAAAAAAGATAAAATCTGAGGTGGGGAGAAAGTGGAGTCCACTGGCTCACAAGGTGCTGAATGGTAACAGTTAAGGAATATACATGGATTGCAAAATACCTTAATTTTTTTTTTTTGCTGGTTTTCAGTGGGAAGTCTCAGTGTGATGTTTGTTTTTGAATAAAAGATCACACAGCTTTGGTGTCAGCTGTAAGGGTTAATTTTAAGCAAGGAGTGGCAATTTGCTAATTAATATATACAGTATTTTCTTAAGGCAGCCTTTAGATTATTGCAAGGGAGCTTTAAAAAGTTATGGAATGATAATTAATCCATGTCTACACCCATTCTGAGCCTGCAGATACTCAGAATTCCTTGAAGTCTCGTTAAAAAAAATAGGAAAAGCAAAAAACTTTGTTATTTGACCAAGACACAGAAAAGATCTGGTTATCAAATATCAGTTCTGCGTTCACAAAACATTTTCAAGAGTCTTTGCACTTCTGTGCACCCTGAATTAAATCCAGATCTCTTAGAGAGGAAACTGAGCAGTCATGGAGTAAATCAGGGGCTGAGTTAGAAGTGAAACTTTGGTGAGCTCTTAAAAGCCAGCAGAGTGTAATTTCCACAGTAGCAAGAGATTAAAAAGGTGATTTTTATAAGAGTTTGTCCCACATTTTTATGGTATCTGTTCATCAGCAAAGTCAGTGAGCAATTCTATGGCAGCTGAGGTGGCACCAGGGAAAACTCAGAGACCTTCAGGACAGAAAGGAACCAGAACAAGGTGGGGAGGGAAGTTTATTGGAGCAAAACAATGAGGATAGAGGGGAAGGAGATCTTTAATAGTACTGTTTTAATTAACTTGTGAGGAGGAGTCAGGAGTCATTACAAAAAACTCTATAAAAATCAAATCTTGCGCCTAAAGTAAAAGTTGGGTTTGTTTAAAAATTGTTGATAACCTTGGGTGTTTACCAGAAATATTTACTAAAATTTTGACCTGTCCAAAAGGGGAATAAAAATTGGTTCAACTTAAGTATCTGTTACTTACATATAAATTGGTTTTTTGAGATTAACGTGATAGGTTTTGAATTATTTGGCAGTAGATAAATCAGAATGCTCCAGACTTTGAGAATATTGATCCCGTTTATGCTCTAAACAAGACAGTCAAGGTTTGAAGGAATGTCCATGAGACAGCTTTGTTTCTTGGAAAGAGAGGAAAACTTCTGCTGCTTGGAAAATCTCTCAAAAAGGAAAATAATTCTACTTCATTTGGGCTGTAGAATTCACAAATGCAGGAAGAGATTTCTGTACAGGGATGCTGAGGATACATTAAATTCAGAAAAACCAGAAAATGCTGCTAAAATAAAGGTTTGATCCTCTTCTTTTTACTTGTTTTGTTTAGGAGAAAAATAATTTAAAACTTTTACTTTGTTTTTGGTTTTTTATTTTTTTCAGGGCACCAATAAATCTTTCTTACTCTGGCAATGGCCCTGATATGTTTGGGTTGGTGTCGAGCATTTTAGAGGAGCCAAACAAGCCAGAACCAGCTACAGATTGGTAAGTTTGTTCTGAGAGTTCTTCTCATTTGTGTGCTGGTGTTTATGCCCATTGTCACACAGATATATTACAGGTTTTTAATTATTGCAGAGTCGAGTAGTGACAGCCTTTTAAATCCCTTTAAAATGTGGAAGTGTCTTTATTTCATTTGCCAGTTAAAAATCAACCAACCAACCAGAAAACCAAAACAAAACACCAAAAAAAAAAAAAACCCAAAAACTAAAACAAAAAAAAGGAAAAAAAGGAAAAAAATCCCAAACAAACAAACAAACAAAAAAAAAAAAAACCCAAAAAACCCCAAAAACTGAACTGTGAAAAATGCAAGTTTTTTAAAGTTTTCCATCAGCTTTACAGCATTTGAGGAGGGAAAAAAAAAAAGATCATTTTAAGCAGTAGCGAGTTGACAGAATACAGTGGAATCTGAGATATTGAATAAATCCAAATAAACCCTGCATTTCTGAACGTGCAGAATAAACGTGGGTGTGGGTGATGAGATTTCACAGAGCATTTGCTCAGCTGCAGTGGGAATATTCCTCCTGCTTTTGAGGAGACCTGTGCATGGTTGGCCAGTAATGTAATGCTGGGGGAATAACCATGATGTATGAATTATTTTCGAGTAAGAAACATTTGAAATCCTGATGGGAGGTTTGTTCAACTCCCTTACAGGAATTCTCTGTCAAGATTGTTTCCCCCTGTGTGGGCACCTGACCTGGGCAGCAACGGGGAGTTCCCAGGGCTCCCAGCTCAGCACTGTGTCCAAAACAAGGATTTCCCCAACTTGCTGGGCACCAGCTGCCATCAGGAGCCCCTGCAGGAGCCTCCTGACGTGGAGATGCTGCACAGAGGCCTGGGAGACCTTCAGCTCCTCGAGTCTTGGCTCTCTCCCCCTGCTCATCCTGGCAATGCCCCGAGGAACGCCTGCCCTGAGAATTCCTCTTTGCAAAACTGCACCACAGCTCCCCAGGAAGGGATTTCCTTCCCAGATGGGAGCTGGGACCAGCATCTGTACGACCACGGGAGGTTAAATGGAGGCTATGAAAAATGTGGGTCCAGTTTCAGCCCTTTTTCTCCTCAGAACAGGATGAAGGAAAGCCCCAGCGTCCAGAAGGAGTTTTGGAAAAGCGACAGAGCGAGAGGAAAAGCTCTGAAAAATTATGCTCAAGGACAAACTAAGTATCCCCCTGATCTTTCCAATCAGCCTGGTGATAACTCTTGGAACAAAGTACCCCTGGACAGCCAGCTGTTCCCTAAAAGATATGAAAACTTCACAGCTGCTCACAAACTGCAGTCACCTGTCCATCCGTCACTACATTTTTTCAATAATAATTTTTCTGGAGGAACAGGCAGAAAACCCCAGGAAAGCCATGTGCAGAATGGCCATTGTGGCTTTACTTTGGGGGATGCTTTTAACAATAATAATAATAATGAGTGTAAGGTGAATGTGGGCCCTAAGGAAAGCTCTCCTCAAGTAGCTGAGTATGATTTATCTGCGAAAAACGTTGTGCAAAATGGGAATTACTCCTCATACCAGGGCTGTGCGTGGCTGGATGGTAAAAGCCTGGCAGCTGCCTCTGAAATCCCCTATGGAAAACAAATGGCAACAAGCCCCCAGTCATCTTCAGGGGTTTCCACCATGTCTGGGGGCTCTCCCACCCACCAGCCTTTCACGCAGCCCTCCTACTACTCCCAGCTCCTTCCCGCCCTCCCTCCCAGGAAAGATGGGAGGTTACAAACATCAAATGGAGTCTCCAGTCATTTGGGGGTTCCTCGTTTCATCTCAGAGAGCCAGAAGCAGGTGAGACCCGTTGGGAGGTCCCAGGAGGAGGCTGGGATGACCAAGGATGGGCGGCGCCACAAATTCCCCATCCGTTTCTCACCCGACTGGTTGGTGCAGCAGAAAGCTGCAGGTGAAGACCCCGCTGAGAAACTCCACAGGTTCCCAAAAAGGCAGAGCCAGGACAGTGGCACTAAAGATGACAGAAGAGGCAGAAGAAACTGGATGCCCCATTTGGGATCTCCAGCCCCAAACCGCCAGCCCTTCAACGCCTTTCCGAAAAAGCACGGGCAGAGCGGTGGCAGCTTGTCAGATTTCATCAATCCTTCTCTGCTTCCTTCTTTCCCCTTCGTCTCTGATTTTAAGCAAAACCCCAGCTTCCCTCCGTTTAATCACCAACTGTTTCCATCAGCAAATAATTTCAATTTCCCTCCGCCACCCTTTCCGTTCTCGGACCTTGTTGATCTTTTTCACTGCGACGACTTTAACCCCTTGAGTCCCTTCATCAGTGAGCTCTTCTCTGGGGAAATCCCTGCCCCCTGCTTTGCCTTTCCAACCCCATTTAACAAGTGCAGACCCCCCAGGAGCCGCAGTGGCCCTGCTAACGAGCTCCACGTCCGGCTGGAGGAGTGCTACGAGCAGTGGAGAGCTTTGGAGAAGGAGAGGAAGAAGGTAAAGCACAATTGGTGATGGTTCCTGATAAAGACTTGACTGGTTTTAAGAAAATCATATTGTGTTCCTTCTTTGGTTTGTTGGGGTTTTTTTTGTTTTGTTTTTGGTTTTTGGGGGTTTTTTGGTGTGTTTTTTTTTTCTTTTTGTTTGTTTGTTTGTTTTTTGGTGGGTTTTTTGGGTTTTTTTGGTTTTGTTTGTTTTGGTTTTTTTTGGTGGTGGGTTTTTTTTGTTTGGTTTGGGATTTTTTTGTTTGGTTTTTTTTTGTTTGTTTTTGTGGGGGTTTTTTGGTTTTTGTTTTCTTTTGGGTTTTTTTGTGTTTTTTTGGGGTTTTTTTTGTGATTTTGAGTTTGTTTTGGTTTTTTTTGTTGGTTTGGATTCTTGCTGTCAGTGCTGGTCACAGCTTTCTCTTTTTTTTTTCTTTTTTTTTTTTTTTTTTTTTCTTGTTGTAGTAAACCTCTGGCTTTAGCAAAAAAAGAAAATGAAATAACTAATCCTGGGCATCCTCTCTGTGTCTGTAGAGAAAACCTACAATATTTTTCTTGTTCCCAAAGGAAATTTCAGTTTATGCTCTTCTCATTACTGTCACTTTCCCGCCTCAGGCTCATTCCCAGAGCTGTTGGCAGGGAGGGAGCACACTGATAATGAGGGTATTGCACTTGGGAATGAAAGCTCTGTGCTCCAAAGGAGCAGGAAGAGCTTTCCCAAGAGGAGTCCCATCCCTGAATTCCATGCCAGGCCTCAGAAAATAAATTGTCCATAATGCCTGGTTCTAATTATGCACTGAGTGGTGTGAGAAGCCTCCTGGTCATTGGGCAAACTAAACCTGGAGAACACCTTTTTCTTTCCATCATCAGCTGTGGGGCCTTGCTAATGGACTTCTGGAATTGTGAATGGAAGTGCCTGTGTTGTTCTCCTGGATGCCTTTAAACAAGACTCCTCTCTGCCTCCCTGGCCTTCCAGGAATTCTCTGGAAGTGAGAAAGGGATGATTCTTGCTCCAGTGTTTGTTTCCTGTTCTCGGGCAGGATTTGGGACAATTAAGTTGTTTGCAAAGACCAGGCCATAGGTTTTGTCTCCTACTTTTTATTTCATCATTAAAGGAGGGTTGTTTCTCCTCATACCTCGCACTTATTAATCAAAAGGGCTTAATTGACCACTTGATCTGGTCCATTCCAAGTGATGCAGTTTTATCCCAGTGAGCTGCTCTGGGTTTTTCAGGGCGTTCTGTGGTTACAGAATAGAAACTGCTCTCAGTCCTCCAAGCCAGCTGCCATAGCCTGGCTCCCATTCCTGCAGCCAAACCACATTCCTCAGGAGGAGGTGACAGCAAGAAGAGAGAAACTCCCCCAGGGATTTGATTTAACTCTCTCTACCTTGTCTAATCACTCAGCCCTTTCAGCTCTCTGAAACCTTTTCATTGCAGCTGCTTTGGGGTCACAGCTTGCCTGTCTCCTGCCTGCCTTTCATAAACCCCACTTTTCCAGGGATCTCACATTTATCAATTTCCACAAGTTAGGAATTGTCTGCAATATTAAGTGTGCATGTAGTTCACTTAATTGCTTATTAGCTGTCATTCTTAGCTAATTGGTGTCATTATACGAATCCATGGTCCTTTCTCCATCCTTTTTTTTTTTTCTTGGATGCCTTTCATCCTCAGATGATGAGTACAGGTGGAGTCAGCTCTTGTAACCCATGTTAGGCCAGGGCAGGGACTAAATAATGTGGAAGAGATAAAGACTCAATAATTAATTGCCAATTAGATAAACTTTATTAAAGTGAGAAGCCAAAGCAAGCAGCGTGCTGGGAAAGCCAGAGAGCACAAGTCTCAATTTGTGCTCCAGGCACAGCTTTTAAAGTTTTCCCCACAATTTCCCATTTTTATAACTTTTTGGTTTACACACACCCCTCTCTCCTCAGTCCATGTTTTCCATATTTGGTCACAGTTGAGTTTTCTAACTCCGGGAGTCTGGGGTCTCCTGCCCTCTCACGGTGGTCGATGGATGAAGTTTCTCCTCTTCCTCACAGCACGTCCATGGGGACTTTCTACTGTGGTCACCATGGTTTCACCAAATATCTCGTTTTCTCCATTTCTTCACATCTTATGATACAAAGTTACTTTGCATTATCCTGCACCAAGGCCAGGTTCTTTCTAACTTTATTTCTGCACTTTCTGCAACTAGCAATTATTGCTTAATAGCTTCTGCATATTTACAATTTCTGCAGTTTGCTTAACAGCCCCTACATATTTATAATTAGTAACTATAGCATTTAACACAAATTACCTAACGCATTAATTTCATTTATAACAGAAGTAAAGTGAAAAGAGAAGGACTTCATCCCATACTTTCAGTACAAATATGCACAGTGTGAATGTGGACTGAGCCTTGCCTTGAACTGCAGTGCAGCACCTGACCCCTCTCTCCTACATCTGTGGTAGCCTGGAGAAGGAGTGAGATAAGGAATCTACTCCTGGTTGTGTCTTTTACTCCAGGTGTAAGAATTTCCTATCAGAAATAGGCTTGGTGATGTTTAGTCTGTGTTAGACACTGGCTAAGCCACTCTTTCTCAGTGGAAGTTTGGCTGCTGTGTTGAAGATTTTTCTGTGTTAGAGAAAAAGATCTTCTCAGTTAAAGAGCTGGCATCAGTTTAGGTTAAATGTGGTTTCATCCTGATGCAATTGAGATCTCAATAAATCGAGATGCAATTTATGCTGCTGCTATCACCTGGTTCTGTTTTTTAACAATCATAATATGTGACATTTGAGAGAAGCAGTGAGAGGTGTTGAACTCTGAGGGAGAGCTGAATTAGAGAAATATTCCTGCAAGGAAGCTGGAGAGGGACTTTTGGCAAGAGCATGTAGTGATATAGGTCAAGGGGAATGATTTTAAACCAAAAGAGGGCAGGGTTAGATTACATTTGAGAAGAAATTTCTGCTGTGAGGGTGCTGAGGCTCTGGCACAGGGTGCCCGGAGAAGCTGTGGCTGCTCCATCCCTGGGAGTGTCCAAGGCCAGGCTGGACAGGGCTTGGAGCAGCGTGGGATAGTGGAAGGTGTCCTTCCTCATGGCAGAGGGTGGAATAAAATGAGCTTTAAGGTCCCTTCCAACCCAAGCCATTCTGGAATTTCTGTGATATTTGGGAACATTTTTCTGTCAGCGCAGTCAGGAGTTGATCGGGCGCTCACTCCTGACCCACCTGAAAATTCCACCCAGCACCAAAAACAGATGGATGACACTGTACTAACTTCAAGCCACCACTCTGACAAATGATTTCCCTTTCAGGCCGAGGCTGACCTTGCAAGACACTTCCCAGGGCAGCACCTCTCCAGCTCCACCACCAGCCCTGTGTCCCGGCTCCCTGCCAACCCGTCGCGCGTGGATCGCCTGATCGTCGACCAGTCCCGGGAAGGAGCCAGGGTAGGCCTGCTGGAGCTGCAGTTCCTGCAGTTCTTTGGGTGTTGGAAAGGATGAAGCAGGAAGCCTCTGCAGAGATGATTTATTAGTAAAAGATTCTAAGAGTATAAAACCTGTGAGAGATATAGAATTGAAAGCAAGATTTGAACTATAGAATGTTAAGCAGGAAGACCGTGATTGAATCAGCTGAGCATTCCACTCCCCGAACAAAAGGGGGTTGGACCTTCTCAGGTATCAAAAGAAAAGGTGGTTTTTCAGGTTCTTAATATGTAAATTAGTATGGTAATATAGTAGTCCCCATAGGCTGTATGTAAATTCTGTAGGTTTTGTATCCTGAGGTGATTGGTTGGTGCTAATCAGAATACTCATGATAGAAAGGGTTAAAATGGAATGTAACAGGTAATTCCCCCTCTTGCTCGTCTGGACCCCTGCCCCTTTAGACTTCTCCTGTTGCTGCTCCCTTCCCTGGTTAGGCTGCCCTCCCACGACTAATAAACCACGTGTCTTGAGAGCACCCCGGTCTCAGGACATCTCTCATTGGACTCAAACTGCCACGTTTTCTACATTTGGGGATGTGTTTGTTTGTTAATTGATGGCATCTGCCTGGGGCCAGAATGTTGTTAGCTCCACGGAGGTGTGTCACCTCTTGAGGGCTGCCCACAGCCTCAGAAACGGCTTCTAAAAAATAGTGAGATGGCATGATCCTCCTGAGGTGTTTGGAGAAGGAAAAGGTTTTAATAAAGAGAAAAATAACAAACTGTACAGAACAAAAGAGAAATAAGCAGTGCAGGGAGAATCCTTGCACCTGCTACCACACCCTGAAAATTCCCTGAAAATCTCTGTGCTCTCCTTTAAGTATGTAACCATGGAGGAGGGGTTTTTGGCAATGCTGCCCAAGAGAAATAGCTACAGGTCTTGAGGTAAAGCTCAAACCCTTCAATAAGTGCCTTTGTGTTGGAACCAGGCCAGTTATGGTGAGAAGAGTGTGGACGTTTCTAGTTCTTTGCCTTATAATTGCTCAATATGACACAAAAGAAACTACAGCCACTGAGATGTCCAAGGCAAAAAGAGGCAGTTTATTTACAGACCTCGACATTTATAGAATTCCAATAGTGACCATGGATTGGAGGAAGAAAATCTTCTTCTCCAACCACACTGGTCAACCCAACAGTCCATCAATTCTCTCCTCCTCCAGAAAGGAATGGAAAACAATCATTATTTACATGAAAAGTGTGTGAGAAACTCTATTAGAAAAATATAAACACAGAAGGCTGAAACAGAACTTTAGAACAACAGAGAAGAACAGCGAAACAGGGCGACATTTTAAGACAAAATAAGAACCAGAAGAACATCGAAGTTTCTGGTACTTTGCCTTATAAGACAAAGGGTGAAACTCAAATCCTTTCCTAATGTAGGAACACCTACTGCTGTGGGGGTGCATTGCTACAATTAATCAGTGGTTTTGGTGTTTTCTGCCAGGTGCTCGCACTGATAGGAAGAATGGAGAGGCTCTGTGGTGCTCCCTTGCACAGGAACATCTCCAGGACCTTGGAGCTCCACCTGGAAGCCATTCAGGTGACCCAGGCACGTCGGAAGGATGAGATTGGCAATGCTGCAAACCCCCAGGGTCATGGGGTGCCCCGCTATAACAACGAGAAAGGTAATGCTGCCCACTCCTGGGGCCCGCAAAGCTTTTTCAGGGATTTAATGGTGAATGCATTTCACTTCAAAATGTAATTTTGAAATATGCAGCAATTCTTGTCACTTCAGCAAAAGAAAGTTTGCAAATACGCTCTTGTTACTTTTAAAGACTTTAAAATACTTGGAGTTCTATTGTTTTTTTAATTTTTCCTGTTATTAGTTTAAAAACTTCAAAACTTTCTCCTCTCGACTAGAAGACAACTGTAAAAACTCCTCAGTGACATTATATAACCATACGTGGTTGTCCTAAAAGCAAAAATGTGCTTGTTTTTAAGCAAGTAGAGTTATTTCCTGGTATGGCTAAACTTTCTTTTCTCTTTAGCTCATAAAATATTAAAAAAAATTGCCAGTATTGTGCAAATCAATTGTCTGTCTCCGTTACCTAAATCACAAACCCACCAGGAATGGCATTCCACGTTTCCCAAATTCTGTTGAAGTAAAGCCAGAATAACCTGTAGCAGCAGTAAATGTGGCAATTTATGGTTTGGGGTTGAAGGTCATATTGTTTCTCTTCAGAAAATACCTTTTGTCTCAGAACAAAAGAGGAATTCACTCCTTACTGCTGAAATGAAGTGGAAGTGAGGTTCCTTTGGCTGTGGAATAGCTCTTCTTGAGAGGGAAAGATAAGCTGGGAAGAGAATCAAAATGTTTTGCTTTTGCAACTCAGGTGTCAAAAATTAAAATATAAAATGAATATAAAATGTCATGCCCTTAAAACAATAGTCCTGTATGCAAACTGACTCCTAGAACTTTCATGTGACTTTTAACTCCGAGTGTGAGTCAGGAATAGTAGAAGGAAAGTTCTTGGCCAGGCAGGAGAAGTAGGACACAGTGGTTAAGTGGATGATTATGCTTAGATTTAATGCCAATACAGCATCTAAATACTGCCAATACTATAAATAACAGCTCTATCATCTGCTACAATGAGTTATGGCATCATCAGGTCTTGGTCCCTCCTGTTGGGTCCCAGGTTTTGGTGAGACCCCCTCCCTTCCTGAATTCCCAGAGAGGAGCAGGAGCGGCTTGGTCGACTTAATCCCAAATTTCATCAATAACCTCTGTCTGAAAGGTTGCAATATCAGCAGTTTTGGCTGGAAATGTGCAGGTTTGCAATCCCTGCCCTTGCAGGATTCACCATTGCAAACAAATGGACCTGCTTTGATTTCATCTGTCTTTGACCAGATCTTTGCGCTTTTACTCACCCATCCAAAAATCAGTGTTCCCTTCTTCCTGCAAAATCAAAAAGCTGCCTGCAGCCTCGGCAGACCAGTTTGCCCAGTGTCCATCAGCATTTTTGGACCCTTTTGCACCGTTTTGAACCCTTTTGCAGCATTTTGGACCCTTTTTGCACAGGCAATTCACACGAGATATTGTTGCTGTCGTTACCGGTGCGGCTCAGCTGCTCCTCGAGCACAGTTTGCTCAAGGCTGTGAGTTGAACAAATCTATGCAATTAAAAATAAAAATGAAATGAATTTCTAGGCTTGTCCACTGATGTGTTTTTCCTGTTGCAGGTGTGCTGGCCCTGGCAGCTGCCCTGCGAGCCCTGGCTGGTGCCACGCGCAGGGCTCGCACCGCGCTCTGGTGCGCGCTGCAGGTGACTCTGCCAAAATCCCCTCCAGCTGGACCCGAAAATCAACAGCTTCTCCTTCAAGGGGCACTGCAAGAGCTTTGTTCTTCAAGCACAAGCACCCAGGAAGAAAGCAGCGTGGAGCATGAAAGCAGAGGAAGTGAAAAAGCTGAGGAAGCGACGAAGATTTTGGAATAATTGCAGATGATAAAAGGAAAGCCGAGGATGGGGAGGGAAGGGCTCAGGTCCTGCCCAGCACCGTGAGAGGTGGATTTCATAGGATGCCAGGAAGCAAAAAAGGGTTAATTAAGGTGCCTTAATTAACCTGGTTAGTGCTGCAGTTGTGGTCCTGGGATTCTGGGGTGGAGAGACACAGCTTGTGGTGGTGTTAACGCAGTTTTAACGTTGCTGCTGTCTGCTGCTGAGAATTTTAATGTTCAGGTAGGAGCTGAACAAGAGCTGAGCATTTCCTCCTGTGCTTACCCAAAGCTCTGAGTCCGGCCAGGACCTGAGCAACCAGAGCGTGGCAGAACTCAATTCTCCTTTTCTTTTTGGTTAATGAGACAATTTAGCATATTTAAAGGTACTCAACAATCGTTCAGGGTTTGTTTTTATTTTTATTTTTTTGCACCACGTGTAAGTTCTTTGCAGAGCCAAAGCGATCACTGAGTGGTTTGCACCCCATCACTGTGCCAGGAGCTGCTCTGGTGGTGTTTTTTGTTTTTTTTTTTTGTGACAGGTTATCTCTCAGTTTGACAGGAATAATCAGTGTTCAGGGCTGGTTGTGTGAGAGGCTGCAGCAGTTGTGCTGCCAGTTGGGTTTCCAGCAAAAACCGGTGTAAACTGAGCTTTTCCACAGAATTGTCCACTTTGGGTTTTTCCACTAAAAAAAGTGGATTTTGTAGCTTTGCAGTGTGAACTGCATGGAAATGCACCTTAGCAGGTGATAGAAAACTTGCTCAGGATTAGAAATTAGATTTATTGATTCGCCAGTGGGTTTAAAACCAGTAACAACATAACATAGTATGCACTTAATTAAAAAAAAAAATCTATTATTTGTTGTTAATATATATTCATGGTACTATAATTTTTTTCAGGCACATTCCATATTTATTTTAATGTCTTCATTGAGTGTTTATTTAAAAATCTATTTTAGTAACACAAAGTTAAATATTTTGCCAAATCTTCCGAATAATCAGATTTAATGATTTACTCAGGAACTCTGTATATTATTATATAAATATACACGTGGCATATAGGGATTTTTTTTTTGAGAAAGGGATGTTTGCAAAATATTTACACAAAGCTAACTATGTACTAGGTTACCAAAGCTGTTTCACTGATTTTTTTTTTTTTTTTTTTGGTGTGGAAGGTTTAATATATTTAATTGCTGTTAATTAGTCTCCATTGTGTGGCTTAGACAATCAGAGTGTGGTTGTTCAGGGTGAAAATTAGTAAAGAATAATAAATTCAAGGTGTGATCTTAGGGCATTTAGGAATATTTTAATGCTTTAACAACTGTCTTACACAATCTCCTAACACGTACTAATAATTAATTAAGGTTCTTGAATATCAGGATATTAATGAACAGCTTTGGAGAGCAGTTCTTGGGTTAAAAGTGAATTAAGTTGGGGATATAAGCAAAATATGAAGGACAAAAATGAGGATTTTTGTGCCACATGGTGTTCAGTGTCAAATTTGACATTTTTGTGGGTAATTATAGAACTGTTCCCTTATATATTTGTACTTACAAAATTGTTCCAAATGCAGTTGTGTAGTTCTGGATCTGTGGATGTTTCTAGAGCAGATTTTGTCTCAGTAGTGCCATCCTTAACTCTATTGAGGAGTGGAAATTTGTAGCTAAAATTTACCCAGGCCTCACTGTAATCCACCAAGTCGAGTTTAAAAGCAAAAGTAGAAATAGAAATCAGATTCTTAGTATAGCAAAACCATGGATTTTCCCCTAAAGAAAGTGAATTCCTCTTAAAAGATTATTTTCAGCCTTAGCTTAAAAAGCAGGTACCAGAGTTATTTGAGTGTGAGTGTTTTCTCCACGTGCACATGCAATTTATTTGCACAAACTAATTTAAGAAGGTTCAGTCTGCGTTTGTGAAACTGATTGTGCTCCACAGCTTAAAAGTGGAGTTTGCAGTATTTCAGTTTGTGGGTGATTTGGGGGTTTAATTACCCAAATTAAAGTTAATTTACCGTTGCTGTGTTGACAGGAAATCAGAATTTGAAAGTCTGGATCTCGGTTTTTATTTTTTCTGTTTACAGAACCAGGGTTGTTTTTTTTTTTTTAGTGGTGAATGTTTGGGGTGTAATTGGTTCTTATTGTCCTGCTCGTGTGTTAATTAATGATCTTAATTAGTTCATAGTTAATGTGCCTTTAACAGTCTCGTTTTTTCCAGAGTGATAAAAAGCTGTGTGGTCACTTCTGGTTCCAGTTTCAGTTCAGAAATGCATTTTAAAGGGTTACACGTGGCTGCATGTGACTGCAATCAACACGTGGTGTTAATTATGTTAATTGCACACACCAGACCATCCGGGTTTGGGTTCTTTAAGGAGCTCAGTGGCTCTGGAATGTCCCCCTGGATCATGTGCCCGGGTCAGGTGCTCCTTGGCATGCCCTACAAATGCTCCTGTTTCACTTTGCCTTGCTCACTTTTCTTCACAAAACCTCCAGGTCTTCAAACAAAAATTATTATTATTTATTTTTTTTAGTGCCCCTTTCTTTAAACGAGTTGGTTATGGACAGCATCAGACCCAGAATGAGCTTTGTCTTCAATTTTTAATTTCAGAATGCTCCACTTATGATATTTTTTTACAAATCCTTTTGCATTTTAATGAAAAAAAAAAAACCAAAACAACCCACTTTGTTTTGTAAAATAACACCTGGAGTTGCAGCAGCTCTGTCAGTCAGAACACAATTTTTGCTGCCTGGTGTTTTAATTTGACGACAAGGTACAATTTCTGCAAGCCTTGCACTGAATATTTGGTGTGAACAAGCACAAGTATAATGCTTCTGGCTTTAGGGACTAATTGTATTCACGTTTTACTGGCTTCAGGGAAAGCAGAATTGAGGTTTTGGGTCACACTTAAGCCAAAGAGGTGGTTTTGGTTTGGAGTTAGGTTTGACTTTTAGAGAGTGGAAAAAAAAAAAAATCCCCCTTTCCTTCCCCATTTTGAGAAATAATCCAGTAAAATTCAGTTTATTTCCCCCTTTTTTTTTTTTTCCCACTTCCACCCCTCCACTCAGCTTTCTTGAGATTTAATTGTTTGGGTTTGTTTTTTTTTTTTTCCTGTTTTGATTTATACTTTTTAGATTTTCGGGGTGAGGTGAAGAAGGTGGCAAAATTGTAGCCAGTCCTGGTGGCAGTTGAAATAAATGGAATACTCAGTTGTCCCTTTTTGAGTCAGGATTATCATCAGGGTGCTTTTTGATAGTTGGTAGTGAACCTTTAAAATGCTTTAAACTCCCAAATTGATAGTCCAATACAACATAGACTTAAAAATTACAATTATTTCTGTATTCTGTGTAAATAACTGGAGGGTTTGGGTAATTCAACCTTATTAATTCCCAGAAGGGAGGCCAGCAGCAGGGGAAGAACTCTTTATTATTATTTTTTTTCTGGTTATAGGTTTTGTATCTCTGTTTTTCTGTATCCACAGGGTCCCTCTGGCAGTTCAGTTGCTCTGATGCTATTTATATATAAATAAAACTCAGAAATGTGTATTAATTTGTTATTTCCATTAGAGCAGGATGCAGGGAGGTTATTTAAGTCCGTGGTGCTTGTCTTGCTGTGGCCTTTTCAGGAGTGGCTGACATTTACTTCCCAAACTGCTTCTATTGGATTTTATCCTTTCCAAACTGAATATTTTTCTTTGCTGCTGGGATTTACCACCACTACCAATATTTTTTTGTCTGTACCATGGTATGTGAAATTTGGAAATCGTTTGCCTTAGTCAGAACTGCTGCTCTAGTTCACAGTAAATCTCTTTATGGTTATTTCTCTTGGAAGGAAATGAATGGTTTGAGGTGGGGATTATGTGAGTGAGAGGCTTTGCTGAGGTGTTTCTGTTTTCAGAGAAGTCTGGGGATACCCCAGGTTTTTGTGGAAAGCTCCCCTGGCTTTCCTGGCTACTTTGCCAGAGGTGACCACAAGCACAACCTCCTGGGATTGTCTTTGATCTGCAGCCCTTTTTTGGGGGGATTTAAAGGAGGAAAAGGGAGCTTCAGGAAGGAGGGAGCCTCAGGGAGCCCAAATTCCAGTGGAGAGGATCTCTCTTGTCTTCTGTGGTCAGGAGGGCTTGAGGGACCAGGAACCTTTGCTTGACCCAGGATTCTTTTCCCCACTGGACGCTGTCAGGGTGCAGCTGCTGAGATTTTGGGCAGAGCTGGCTTCTTCCTGCCCTTGTCTTGTGGCCAGCCTTCCTCCCAGGTGTGTTTTCATCCAGTTGGAGGGGCCAGGAGACTGGAGCCAGGAGGGGCTTGGGGTCAGCAGGACCAAGCCCGGGGGTCAGGATCACCTCCTCTCCTGGCTGCTGGCAGGGAAGGGGCTCAGGCAGGGTTTAAGCTCAGCTTTTCTAGACTTGAAAAGAGCAAGGAGAACTGAGCACAAAATGGGTTTGGTTTGTGGTTCACATCTGCTCTTTCTCCAGAGGCAGAGTCCAGCTTGGCTCTGTGGGATATTCACACACGCAATGTAAGAAGTCACCATGAAGTCACAGCTCTGATACTGCAGGAAGTTGGATTTTTTTTTTTTTTTTTTGTTTAAATACTGTAAAAATGATGCAACAAACAGACCTTAAGCCTATATGTTTATTATTTTTTTAAATTCTATTTTTAGCTGCTCTGGAAGCCAGGTATTGGGATATATATTTTATTTTAATTTTTATTTTGATTTTTATTTTTATTTTTGTTTTAATTTTTATTTTAATTTTTATTTTATTTTTATTTTTTATTTTTATTTTTTAATTTTTATTTTTATTTATTTATTTATTTATTTTAATTTTATTTTATTTTGGGGGTTTTTTGGGGGGTTTTTGGTCCATTGTTTGATTGAGAGCTGCAATTTTGACAAATGCTGCATGGTGGCACAGCCCAAAGCAGTGGGGTTTGGGGATTTTGTTCTTTGTATCTTTATTTTTGTTGGCAGAGTATGTGATCTTAGCTGCAAAACTAAATGTTAAATTCTTCATGGCCACAGTCTGCTACAGATTTATTTATTTTTCCTGATGGAGTCAAAGTGGAAGAACTTTGAGTTATTGATTCTTTAGTGTTTGTAGATTGAACAGGAGCAGGGAGCACTTCACATCAGTCAATATGAGGGCAGTTGACTGTGGAATATGTATTTTAATTATTATTTTTGAATAATTGGGCTGCTGAAGAGCTGAGTGTGGTCCAGCTTCCATTGAAGCTTTTAAGAGATTTCTGTCTTGATTTGGCTTTGTTGTTTTACCTTGAGTTCGGGTGCTCGTTAAACACAAGCTCAGTGGTTCACCTTGAACATTTCTCAAGAAAACTCTGAGTTCCCAGCCTCTTTTATAAGGATTCTTGGAATTAGCTGGGATAATTTTGCTTTCTCTTGAAGCTGAGGAATGTAGCTGCTGCAGAAACTGGGGCTGAACTGGGGGGGGTTCTGGGAATTTTTGCACCTTGTTTTTCTCCTGTTCTGCTTCGAGGGAAATAGAGCCTTAACCATGCTGAGACCTTGATTTATTCCCTGTGCAGTTTATCCATGGCAGTCACCAGCACTTTTTTTTGGTTTGTAGCACTTGAGAGGTCTGATTTTTTTTATCAATTTTTCTTTTTTTTTGGTAGAGAATTGCTCTGTGATTTTCTAAAATAATAACTTTGCCAAGCAAATTTATCAGTGATATAGAATGGAAAGTCCATATTTTTCTTCATTAGCAATACTGTAATCAAAGGTGCAAAATAATATGTTTAATGTACACGTCTGTGCTGTTAGAGATTGAAAATAAATTGGTTTAGGAGCAATTTTTAAACAAATCAAAGAGCTGGAGTTCTAAATCCTCTTTGCTTGTTGCCAAATGAGCTTTTAAAGGGAAAATATTTGCATGTAGTGTATAAAAAGAAGCACTGGTTAGAGAGAGAATAAATCAGAGTAAAAATCATTGCCAGACAAAGATTGCTTTATGTTTTTTACTGGATAAAAACACAACTTGTTTATGCACAGCAGTAACTTAATGAGCATAGTTTTTTTCACAGAGTTAGGCTGTTTCCTATATATAGATGGGGAAAAATAAGTTTCCTTTTATTTTTTATGACAGATATGCAAAGATGAATAGTGTCTATATTTTAATATTACTGTTTGGTGTCTGAAGTGTATCATTTACATGTGTCTTGGTCAAACTCATTTCCTTAAGATATCCCATTTTACACTGCTACTGAAATATTGCTGAAGGAGATTTTGATTAGGCCCAACAGAAATAAGTGAAATTATAACTTAGCTTAAAAAAAAAAAGTAAATTGTTGATTATGCAAGATTTTAATCATTAATCAATTTAGGCTTATTTAAATGTTTCTGTAGAACAAGTGTGGGTGTTTGAACGCTGCAAAAATCTTACTTCTACCTCTTGTGTAACATCCTTAAAATTCCCCTTCACAGATGTACTCTGATGCCACAGGGTGTTGGTGCACCTTAACTTGGGAATTTCATCTGCTTTTCCTTTTATTTTATTTTTTTATTGTGGAACACCAGGATGCCTTGTTATGTCCACCTGTGTTGAACTGACTGGGTTTGTGTTACATGTGTGAGAGTCCTCAGAAATAGGAGAATTCTGTAATAAATCATGGCCAATGTGATTTTTGTGGTATTTTCTATGTAAGTGGTTTGATTCCTTTTATTTAAAGAATCACCTGTGGTGGTTGTGTGGGTGTCCCTAATAAACAGCGACAGCTTCTTTAGATCAACTCACACTGTTCCTCAGCTGCTGAATTTCAGTTTGGTAATTCTGCCTTGAGAAGACCTGTTCTGTGTTCATGACAGAAATTAAAGTCCTTCGTGTTTTTTGTGACTGGTTTTTATTGCCTTAATTCTGTGGAAGGAGGGGGAGTTTGGGCAGTTGTTGAACTGGGGGCTGAGGGGTCTCTTGGATCACACAGAAAATTGAGATTTGCATCAGGCAATCATTCTCAGTTGGGAACAAAAGGCAGACGTTGGTAAGGACTTCAAGGGATGTTATGGGGGAATGGGGGATGAATTTGGCCCTTTTCTCAAAATAAATTGACAGGTGTCCCAGATCTTGTCCCAGGTTTTGTTGGCAGAGATCCAGAAGCACAAGTCAAGAATTGCACAGGTAACAACAGAATTTGGCTGGTTTCTCCTGTGGAGCTCAGTGTGATGTTCTAAACCTTGACAGGGAAAAGTTCCTGGCTTTAGAGTTTAAAATTTAAAAGCATTTTTATTCTTTTCTGGTGACAGGCAGAAAAAAATAATTGTTTTTCATTGGTGGAGAAGTTATAAGAATGTCCACGGTGCTTTGGATAATCTAAAGATGGAATTTCGAGGCATTTCCATCTTCAGCTGACCTGTACAATTCAAATATCCCAAATCATCCCTTCTGAGCAGGTTTCTGTTGTTGTTGCTGTTTGGACACCTGTTTTATTATAAATGAGTTTTGGAGACACTGCCAAGAAGCCTCCTCTCTCTTTTCCTTCCTTTTCCAGAGGGAAGGGGATTTCCAGAGCAGATCATGAGAGAAACATCCCTTCCCTGACAGGCATCTCTGCTTTTATTTGACTGCAGCTTGGTTGCTTTGATACTTGTTCCAAAACACCTGTGATGGAATAAATGCAACTATTTTAGTGGGACTGTGCTGGCAGCTTGCCAGTGGAGATACTTTTGGAAACAGGCGCAGGGAAATGTGTTCTTCCCAAATCAGTCTGATAACATTCAGTGGGTTTTTTAGGTTGATTTTTAAATAATATCAATCAAAAGTATTTTAAATCCACATTTGTGTGATAGGCTGGGCTTTGTGAAGCTGTGAAATTCGGTTGTGCTGTTCTGATTTGAATGATAGTGCCATATAAAAATTAAAATCTGTGTTTCCACAGTACCAGCTCCCTCTACTTACTGAGGAGACCTTTGATTTGGAGCTGATGAATCAGGTTGCTTAGATAAATATCTAATTAAAGGGTGTTGGTTTGCAAAAACAGGAGATTTAGATAAATGGGAGGGGGAAAAAAAGTAGTTTGGGCTGTTGCTTGTGGTACAGAATTCCCAGATCCTTGTGGCTTGAGTGGGTCATGACTGAAGGAGCTGTGGGGGCATTCTGACTTACAGAAAGAATTTATGGTGACACAGATCTCTCAAATGTTGGTTAGAGAGATGTAGGTGGATTTCAGAGCTATGAGAAGTCACTTGGTTATATCCCAGAAGGGTTTGGGTTGGAAGGGACCTTAAAGCTCAGCTTGTTCCATGGGCAGGGACACCTTCCACTGTCCCAGGCTGCTCCAAGCCCTGTCCAACCTGGCCTGGAATGATCTCTCATCAGTAATTAGAAGCTGCAGTGTCCTTCTGGTGAGGTTTGAATCTCAGGCTCTGCTGCATTCACAGTTCTTCTGCTCATCCTCTTCTCTAAACCCACAGCTTCCTCCCTCTCAGGAGCTGTTCTTGATCTCTCTTCTTGCTGTGCCACAGAACCTGTGGAATGACAGAATTCCCCTTGTTCTTCATGGGTTTGAGGGTAGTTTGTCAATTTTTGAAGTAAATAGGGAAGAACTCAAGGTGTGCTTGAGTTTAATCAATGTAATTGTACCAGGGTGACCCTGAAGCTTGAGGATTACACCCAGAACAGGAGGGGACTGTTTGAAATTTGAAAAATAAGAGGGGTGAAGATGTATCAGAAGTTTAAACAAAAACGAGTGGGTTTAGAGGATTGGCTGAGTTGGTGGGGTATTGCTTTCTTAATTCTGGAATCCATAAATCCATTTTCAACAGGAGTCTGACCTGTCGTAAAGGAGATTTTAAGGGAAAAGATGGGTTTGTTATCCTGCTAGATCCCTGGCACAGCAGAGGCTACAGGCAATTCCATTAAAACTCAGTGTCCAGAAGAACAAACAGCTCTTTAAGAGGGATTAAACAGAGGAAGTCACAGCTATTAATGGGAGAAATAAAATCTCTCTGGCTCGTGTCAAGGGTTTTTATCAGGGTGCTCAGAAGATTGGTGTCACTGGGAAGAAATAGGGATGGAGGCATGTCTGGAATTCACTCTTGGGTGTTCATTCAGCCTTCACAGAGGAAGTTGCTGTGAACTTACAGAGTAAATTCTTGCAGATCATGGAATCCAAGAATGGTTTGGGTTGGAAGGGACATTAAAGACCATCCCATTCCACCCTGTGCCATGGGCAGGGACACCCTCCACTGTCCCAGGCTGCTCCAAGCCCCGTCCAACCTGCCTTGGACATTTCCAGGGGCAGCCACAGCTTCTCTGGGCACCCTGTGCCAAGGCATTCCCACCCTGACAGGGAAGGATTCCTTCCCAATATCCCATCCTAACCTGCTCCCTTTCAATCTGAAGCCATTCCCCCTTTTTCTACCAGCACAAGTCCTCATCCCAAGTCCCTCTCTCAGACCTCACCCCCGTGTTTATCCAGCGTGGGGCACAAACAGTCCTTGCAAAGATGTTCACAATGTTCTTGTCCTGTTTGTGCAGCTGTTTCTGTCCCAGGGTTGGTGCAGCTCAGCTGAGACCACTGATAAGCTGAGAGAACTCAATTTTCCATCTCTTCAGCAGAAACATCCTTTATCCTGAGCAAAGTTACATTTTGCTTTAGTCAGAATCACTTCAAAATTCAGGCCGAGTATCCAAGTTGGATTTTTAAAGACAACTTCTGGCAGCAGTTGTGGAGCAAAGCTATTCTGGGATTTAAATGTGTGTGAGTGAAAGCTTTGCTCGGTGCTTAATCATCTTGTAAATGATTGATTTGTGTTCCAGCTGAGGGACATTTAAGGGCTGAATTCTGTTGTGATGTGGAAAGAAATTGGCTTTCTAGGATTATAAATCCGTTGTGCAGGCACTTTGTGTTTTTCAAGTGTGGATGTGCCTCCTGTTGGGGCATAATCACAATAAAGATCTGTAAGTGACACTGACTACAGCCAGTAGTTGTATAAATAATGATAAAAATATCCATCATTAGATGAATGGGGCCCTTTGAGGAGAGCACACTTGGATAAAAACCTTGGTGCTTGCTCCTTCTGTCTCTCCTGAGCGATTTTTGTCTGCCTTCCAGAGGGTAATGAAAAAAAAACCAACAACCCAAACAACAAAGTATTTATATATGTTCAAATAATGTAAAAAAAAAAATAATTCAAGGTCATTTTCAGGCAAGTAAAATATTTAAGATAGTTTTATTAACAAAAATAACCTGATTGTCACCCTTTAATCCAAATTTTCCTTTATAGCTTTTATAGCCACTCTGCTGAGAATGTCACATCTCTGACAAATTCAGCTTTTCACAGAGGCACTGATGGTTGGATTGCACTGGGGTGGAAGAATTTAGAGGTTAAACCTCTCTGTTGGCTTCTCCAGCATATCCAAGGTGAGTCACAAACAGGATCACTCAGTTTGGAATTCCCTGGAGAGCAGAATCACCTCACCCCATAACAATGTGGCCATGACAGCTTTATTTTTGAGTGAAGCTGTCACTTCCACTGGCTGTGGGGTGGGCACAAAGGGGGAGATGGTGTCTTTGGTGGTGGTAATGGGGTGAGCTGGAGAGGCAGAAAGAGCTGAGTCACTGGGCCAGGCCTGGGGAATGCTTGGGGTGAGGGGAATGAGACCATTTTATCCACAGCTGACACATCTTCCCTAGCTTAAACCAGGGAAGAGATGCCTGTGTGTGACCATCTGTCCTGGTTTAGGGCAAATTTAGGAGGAAACCTCCGAATGGGGTCCCTCTGGAAAGCAAACCCAAACAGCCCCTCCCCCAACTGGTCCCTGACAAAATGTTTGGGATCTACAGGGTTAAATCACAGCAGGAATCTTAAAATTTAGGTGTTTTATTAGAAATATAGAAAAAGGTTTTATGTTAGGAGAAGCTCAGAAAAGCATAAAAAAAAAAGGAACATTTATAGGGTTTTTGGAAGCTTGGCAAGATATGTCACTTCAGCCTTGATGTTTGTTCAAAACAGGTCCAGGAAAAAAAAATCTCCTTAGAGAAAAAGTGGAAAAAACTATTTATTTAACAAACAAAGCGCCCACAAACATAAAAAAAAAAATGAATAATACAAAACAATAAAACCTCTCAGGGCTCTGAAATGGGATTGCAAAATTGGGAAAGTCCTTGCTGAGCTGTGGGTGTAGCTCAGGCTCGCTCAGTCTCCCCTCAGTCCCTCTGGCGCTGGAAAATGCCCTGGGCTCTGCTGGGCCTCAGGTGTGAGCTCTGGGTGTTTTTCTGGCTTTTTCAGTCCAGAGCAGGTTTAAACAGTCCCAAGAAAAAGGAAAGAAACAGTCCAGGGAGCTTCTCGGCCTCAGCTAGCTAAAAACTAATTAAAAGCAAAGGAGATCTGCAGACAGCACAGTCCAGGAGCAAAATGTTAGGAGTGAGTGCTGTTTCTGAAAACAAACCCCACGCTGCTTCTTTCCCCTCCTTCTCTCTCAGAACCAGTCTGAAAGGTTCAGAACACAAACAGAACAATATAATAATAATATCCAGCACAAACAGAGCAGAGGATTGGGGACACAAGCATCACAAAGTCACCCCAGGACACCACGGAGCGTCGGCCTCATCCAGGTGGCACCGCTGGTGCTGCTTAAACAGCTCAAAATGGACATTCTGTGCAGGAAACTTTCTGAAAGGCGTTTTTCTTGAGTGAAAGGCATTTCAAAAAGTAAATCAGCTTCAGCCTCCTGCTGTCCTGTTGTTGGCTTTTTTTTTTTTTCCTTTTATTTTTTTTTTTTCTTTTTTTTACATGGGGCAGGTTGTATGGGGCTTGGAGCAACCTGGGGTAGTGGAAGGTGGAAAGAAGGGGTGGAAAAAGATGTTTTTAGGGTCCTTTCCAACCCAAACCACTCTGGGATCCTCTGTTTGGTTTTTTTGTTTGGTGTTTTGTTTTGGGTTGGTTCATTGTTTTTGGGGGGTTTTTGGTTTGAGGGTGGGGTTTTTTGGAGGGGTTTTTTTCCCATTTGTTTCTTTTGTTGGGGTTTTTTCTTTTTTATTTGTTTGTGTTGGGTTTTTTTTTTCTTTATTTTTTTTCTTAATGCTGTGGTTATTTATTTGTTAGGTTTTTTTTTTTAACAGAACTATTTCTCAGGTTGCTCAGAGCCCAGTCCAACCTGGCCTTGACCCCTTCCAGGGATGGGGAGTCCACATCTTCTGTGGGCAAAAAGACTTTTTTATACTGAGTGTGGTGGTTTTTTTATGGCAATTGCACTGCCCTCAGTGCAAAAGAAGCTGTAAAATGTGTATTTCTACCAGTGTGATATTTTTTCCTTCCTGTAGGAAACAAACTTGGCACTCTGTTCTGTGAGAGACCCGTGGACAGTTTTAAATTGTGATGTAGAGCAGGGGCAGAGCTTTGTTCACTGTGTAGTTATTGAAGGTTTTATGTCAAAATGGAAGGACTGGCCCAACAGAACCAAACAGATTTTGCCATCAGAGCCATTTTTTAAATTGAAAATCTGATTTTGGCAGCCTTGAGGCTTCAGTCAAGCTTAGAGTTCCACCATCCCATAAGTCAGGAAATGTTTTTTTTAACCTTCAATTTAATGTTTTTTTGTTGGGTTGTTTTGGTTTTCTTTGTGGTTTTTTTTTTTGTGTGTGTGTGTGTTTGTTTGTTTGGGTTTTGGGGTTTTTTTGTTTTTGTTTGTTTGTTTGTTTGCTTGTTTGTTTTATTATTATTTTCTAATTATTATTATTTTTATTTTTTTGTGGGTTTTTTGTTGTTGTTGTTGTTTTTTTTCAGTCTAGTTCTTAATACCAGGAAAATGCTGCTCAGGTGCAGCTCTGTGAAGATTTGGGGATTACTGGGAAGCACAGGTGGATTTGGGATCAGCAACTCCTCAGTTGTTTTGAAACAGGCAAAAAATCCATAACAGGATGCACAAATGTGTCCACTCCTCAAAGACCTCCAGGCATCCTGACCAAATGTTTGGGATATACAGGGTTAAATCACAGCAGGAATTTTAAAATTTAGGTATTTTATTGGAAATATAGAAAAAGGTTTTATGTTAGGAGAAAATAAGCTCAGAAAAGCATAAAATAAAAGGAACATTTATAGGGTTTTTTGGAAGCTTTGGCAAGATGTGTCACTTCACTTGTTTTTGAACAAACTTGTTGTTTGTTCAAAAACTTTTTGTCCTGAAATTCTAAAAAAAAAAAAAAAAAAGGCATTTTGAGAAAAATCAATACAATTAGAAACTGAAAAAAATTAACCCAGTGCCTCTGTCCTATTTTTAAATCAGTGTAATATTTATTTTACCTCTATATATTAATTTTCTGTGTCCTCCATGACTTTCTCAATTAACATTGCCAGGTATAAGTAAATTTTTTAGGGGAATGTCTTCCCTTCATGATAGAAGTGCCTTAGGGATCTGCTTGTGAGGTTTAACTCAGAACTTGGTGCTCTTCCCCACCAGAATTAGATGTGATAGAAAAAAAAAAAAAATCTCATTTTCTGTAGCTTATTTCTGTGTGAAGTTTTTATTAGCATTGATTTTTATTTAATTTTATTTTTCTGACAATGTTAGACTGGGAGACAAAGCGTCAGGGTTTTTTAAGTTGTGAAAAACTGAGTAAACATACTGAGGAGAAATAAATTATGTCAGCTTTTAAATTCTTGTGCAGTATCACATGGAGGAAAATCAAATTAAATTCTCCCACAGAGAGAAGCAGGAATAATTTTTATTTTTTAAAAAAAAAACCTGCCTTTTTATGCAAAAAATCTCATACTTCAGAGGAATATTGAAATAAGACGTAATGCCTCAGGCCTTGCTAGTTATTGTAATTCAAATAATTTAAATTTAATAATTTGAATTGTTTTCTTGGAGAAAACCCAAACACAGCTTGTTTTGGTGCCCGTAAACACTGGTTAATTCTGTTTGGCATCCTTTTATTTCCAACTGAAGTGTTCAGATGAGCAGGTTTGGAGCTCAAAGATACAGTTTCTGAGTGTCAGGAAAGATTTTTCTGTATTTTAAAACTGCATGGGTTTCTGTTTCAAGCACATCTTCCTGATGTTTGTTGTGGGCAGAAAACACACTTAGGGAAAAGCTCTCTGTTTTTATTTCAAAGAGGAAGGGACTAGTGTTGTGCCTGATGACATTTTATTTGTCTTTGTCCAAATTCAGGGTTTTATTCAAGCCTTTCACCGTTCTCTCTGTAAATTGGAACTTTTATTAGCTCATCATTTTAAGAGGCTCCTTTATTTTAAACCCATGACAAGTTGTAGTTCCTGAATAGGTTAATCACTCATTGGTCCTGGAGAGATTTCTCTCTTTTTAATTTTTAGTGACTTTTAGGGGTAGCTCAGACAATCCAGCTCATGTCAGGAGAATTAGGGCAAACAAAGGAGGAGAAAAGGAGGTTCAGGGGGGACCTTGTGGCTCTGCACAACTCCCTGACAGGAGGGAGCAGCCAGTGGAGGTCGAGCTCTGCTCCCAGGGAACAGGGACAGGAGGAGAGGAAATTACCTCAAGTTGTGCCAGGGGAGGTTTAGTTTGAATACTGGGGAAAATTTCTTCCCTGAAAGCGTTGCTAAACCCTGGCACAGGCTGCCCAGGGCATTGGTGGAGTCACTTTGCAATTCTGGTGGTTGCTTACAAAAAAACAAAAACAAAAACCAAAACAAAAACAACAAAACGAAACAAAAAACCCACAAAACCAAAACAAACGAATGAACAAAAACCACCCAAAACCAAACAAAAACAAAACAAAAAAAACCACCACAAACAAACCCAAAAACCCCAAGGTGGAGATCATAAAGTCTCAGAGATCTTCCTCAAAGTCACCAAGGTGTTAAAGGAAAGGCAGTGCTCATTTAATCCCATAAAAATCTACCTCGTGCCCCTGGCAATTGCAGAGTGCAGGGAATGCAAGCAAGGTGTTGTCACAGAGGGCTGGGGAACAGTAAATTCGCTTTGGTTTGCTCCAAATGGACTCTGGTTTATTCCAAGTTAATGGCTGGGGATAGACCTTGGAGTCTGTTGATGTCTGGTTTGTGATCCTGCTCAGAAATCAAATCCTGCTGATTCCAAGGTGTGCTGAGAGCTGTTGCCAACACACCCTGGGTGCATTCCTGTGTCTTTGGAAAGTCTGCAAGTCAGACAGCTAAAACTTTAAACCACCTTCAGAAGGGAGGGAAGAACAAGCACGATGGGCACTGTCTTTAAGAGGGGATGGGTTTTTCACAGAGTTAAACGTTGGGTGAAGTCCCTCAGTCAATGCATAGGGAGTTCAGGTAGCACCTTAAATCTTTTTTCTCCTCAATCCTGTAATTTTATCATTAATTTTGATAGAATTGTAGAAGAGTTTGGGCTGTGAGGGACCTTAAAACTGATCTCATTCCACCCCCTGCTGTGGGCAAGGACACCTCCAACTATCCCAGGTTGCTCCAAGCCTTGTCCAACCTGGCCTTGGACAAATCCTGGGGTATGAAACAAGATGATCTTTAAGGTCCCTTCCAACCCAAACCATTCTGGAATTCTGTGATTTCCTTCAAGCCCTGCTTTCAAAACCCCAACTAAAACTCTCTTTTGCTGCTCTGGTGGTGGTTTTGTGCCCTGAAAAGTGATTTAACACAACCTATCACCGTGCCTTCAGAGCCTTGGACTCTGCAGCACCTTATCTGCTTTGTTTACTGCCAAAAATAAGCCTATCTTGCAGTTCACTCTTGATATTTGCACAGAGCTGAAGTGGTTGTGGGGGAGCCTGCTGGGCTCTGTTGTAGCTCTTCGACCATTAGCAGAAATTAGTTTTAAATTTAAAACACTGTGATTGCCAGTAAGAATTGGCGTGGGCTCCGTTTTCAGGAAGCTGCTTTTAAAAACTAGAAATTTTACTTGTAAATAGAGAAATTATGGTCTTTAGTCTCAGAGGTGTGATGGATTGGCAGCTCAGGTGATTTTTGCACACGGTATTCACGAGGCAAAAAGGTGGGGAAATATATAACCTGTGTATATACCAGGTGAAGGGGCAGAGACACACTTAGGATCATTAACTTGCTGTTGATTTGCCATTGTGACAGCTCCTGCCTGGGAGGTTATAAATAAACCTACTATTGATCTGATGCCTTTGGGAAAGAATTCCTGTCCAGCGTGCAACGCTGATAAGTTGGCAGCCACCCATTCCCGAGTCCCCGTGTCACATTCAGCACTTGGCTGTGGGATGGACCCTTGAGGAATGGTTCTGACCCACCTTGTCCCTGCAGCCCCTCCCCTACACCACCCAAACACCCTCTTCTGATGGGGTTTTTGCCCCCTCCTGTTGCTAGGCTGTCCCAGCGAGTCCCTAAAACGCTGCCCTTTCGCCTCTGTCCTGCAGGAAATTTAATCTCCCCGGTAAATGACACCCAGAGCTATTTTGGAGCTGGGCTGCCGAGGGAAAGCGAAGCACGTCAGCGATTTGACTGGAGGAGGACAACCCAGAGGAGGGTCGGGAAGCGGGGGGGGGGTGGCACAGCCTAACCCTGGGCAGCAGAGCCACTGCCAGGGGACTTGGGGGGACCTTCTGCTGCACGTCCCTGCCATCGCTGGGGTTTCTGTTTTATTTTTCCTGGAGGGGAAAGGGGCGGGGGAACCCAAGCCAACATGGTCTCCCCATGTCCTCTGTTCCCCTCTTCCCTCTTCCCCCTCCTTTCATCTCAGTAGGAATCGGCTCTTTCTTCCTCTGCCCAGAGCTTTGTCCTCCTCAGACTCAGACAAGACTCCAGGTAAGACCAAAACCTTCAGCTAAGGAGAGGTGGATCTGGGGATGCTGATGTCCAGCAGGAAGTGGAGAAGGTTGTTGGTAGCTGAGGGAGGGGCGAGGTTGTTTTTGTGCCATGCTGGAGGATGTTTTGCTTTATGAAACATATTTGGAGATGGAGCTGAAGGTGCAGGTAGTAAACCCATCCTTCCTTTGCTCTGAGCCAAATGTGGATTGTTCTGCTGAATTACTGCTGAACAAAGATCAGCCTCCAGGGGAGAAAAGTGAAAAAAACCCCCAGGTTTTGAGCTGTAGACTCAACTTGATACACTTTGTCCCCAAATCTGAGACAGCACTGGGCATGAAGAGCCTGGAAAACATATGGAGAAGTGGCAGAAGGGAATGTTTTGAAAACTTTAATTTCCACAGCATAATCTCAGTGCAGCTTTTCTCTTCAGCCAGGATTTTTTTTTCCCTCTGAGCTCCTCTCTGGTGTCAATACAGCCTCACTCTGCAATCCCCCACCCCCCTCCCATTTCTCCAAATGGCTCTGAGGGGAGATGGGGAGAGATGGAGCTCGACAGCTGAGGCTATTTCGGGCCCTACAGCTCAATGGGGTGGAGTGACTGTAATGACAGTGACGTCCACTTGTTAAAATACAAGGCCTTGGGTTGGAGCCGCGGCTGATTGTCACCAAGGGAATTCTTTGTCCATATGGGAGCTGTGATCCTGCAACTCCCTCATGTAGGAAATCACGTGGGCTAAAACAGGAGCATTTCTAGCTTTGCAAGTCTCTTTTTTTTTTTTTTTTTTCTGGGATTCTGTCACAGCTGCTTCTCTCCAGGGCTACGTGTAAAGCAAAATGCAGTTGGGTAAAATTCATGATGAAGTTTTTAGATTTACATCGCTCCTTTTCTGTCTCCTGGGTGGAAACCCCAGAATTTTTGTCTTTTCTCTCCATTTGTCTCCTTCATTCTCAGCCCCACAGAACAGGAGTGAGCATCAGAGTGTGCCCAGACCTCCCTGGTGCTTTGGCCTTTTGCTATTGTCAGAGCAGCCTTGGGAGGCTCAGAAAAATAGAATGAAAAGTGGCTGCCGTGGAGTCTTGAGGGGCTGCTTTGTGCAGTTTTAGGGGCGGTTTTGTAGCTCCATCAAGGGTGGAATGTGAAGTCCCCATGTTGCAGTAAAACCAAGGAGGATGAAAACCTTTCCCTGCATGGAATTTCTTGGAGCTGTTAGTGTGTTGATGGAAAATGGTTTCTGGCTGGGTAGTTGAAAGTGGGATGAGTTTTATGAGGTCTGTCTTTGTAGAGAGGAAAGATAGTAAGTGTTTTAACTGTATAAATCATCTAAGTGGCTTGAATCTCTCATGGTTTTTATGAAGTGTGTGCTGCTAACGTGGCTGGAAGGTATCTGACCCTCTTGCCCAGTGACGTGCACAAACCACGTGATTTGTTCTTGCTCCTCGTTGAATTTTCTAAATGGTTGAACCCTTGTTTGCTGCCAATTATTGGGAACATCCAGGTTATTGGTAAGGGATTAATAGGGGGAGTATGAGGGGATGCAGGTCCTTCTGAGGCACTTGGTGCTTGTTTAGCCTCACCATGAAGGTCAGAATTGTCTTGAGCTTCTCCTTTTCCCTGAGAGCTGCTCACCATGTTTAACACCGTGTCAGCCCCTGACCTGCCATGAACTTTCCCTCAACATCTCCCATGGATTTTGGCTTAGGATGGAGGCTGTGGATGGAAGGGAATGCAGACAAGCCTTACTCTGAGTCGAGTTAGAAGCTCCTTGCAAAAGGCTTCGTGTGCCACGAGTTCTCTGTGTCCGACATCTCCAGTGACTGATCCACCACAGAAACCTCTCCCATCTGCTCATCCAGTGACCTTTGGACATGCCAAAATCGGTTCTCCCTCACTGAAGTGGAATTCAGAGTAGCCCAAGCTAAGCCCTGAGCCCAGCTCCTCGGCCGCAGATACCGTTCCTGCTCCAGTGGAACGGGATAAATCCCGCCTCCCCGGATTAGAGCGCTGGCGCAAATCCGCGCTGAGCCCCGATTTGGGGATGTCATGGGCAGGGAGCGCTGGGTGTGCTGGTGTGCATTTCACCCCCAGAGCTCCCTGTCTGCTGTGACGGCTCTCAGGCACCCACCAGAGCCCGGCTGATGTCACCCAGCCTGCAGCTGACACCCAGCACTTGTGCTATCCCAAAGTTGCCCGTTCCCTGGGAGGCTGCTGGAAGCGAGAGGGCAGCCGGGTTACTGCTGTTTTCCCTCAGCAGAACTTTAAACATCAAAGGGAACCCAAACTTCCCACTTGACTTCCCTTCCCGCCCACAGATTCCATTTCCTGATGTTTTTTAAATGGAACAATACCAGCAGATAAGTCATGTAAACTACAGTCATACCGGTGCTGCCTTGATTTTTATCTGGGGCTTCTGTTTCAGTGATGTTCTTTGAAAGCTCAGGATTCAGAGGCAGGAGGTTCCCTGCAAATCCTGCCTTTCCTGTCAGGAAAAAGACTTGAGAGGATTAGAATTGAGCATTGCAGAGGAAGTTCAGGAAACATAAACTCCAAAGGCAAGAAAAATACCTCAAATCAGCATATTTTTGACTCGGGCAAAGAAAGGGTAAAAGAGGATTGAGGAAATGAGCAAACAGGGACATGATGGGCCTTAATGTGGTGGTGAGAGGAATTCCGTGCTTCTGATCTATGTTTGGACCTTTCTGATCCCTTAGGTTTAATTACGTCCCCAAAGTCTCTAATTTTGCTACTTGTGGCCACCTTTGTCTTGGGAGTGTTTTGTGAGTTGGATTGTGTGGTGCCTTTTGCTCTTTGCCCTGAGTCCTGGTGGACAGGATTCTCTTTCTAATCCTTGAATGGAAAGGCTTGGACAGAGAACAACCTGTTACCCCCATCCTCTCTCACACAAAAAGCTTCATCACAGGCTGCTGACAGCTTGGGGGACAATTTACCATGGGGGGGGACCTCTGCCTTCTCAGAGGTTGTTGAAGGCTTTCCAGGTGGAGATCAGCATGGATGAAGCAACATGAAACCAACCCAATCAGCCAGCACTGCCCAGTGAATCCCAGGAGGGTGGGATGGAGCCAGGCTGGGAGAGCTGAGGATGTCCAGCCTGGAGCAGAAAAGGCTCCAGGGAGATCTCATAGCCCCTTCCAGGGCCTAAAGGGGCTCCAGGGGAAATGGAGAGGGACTGGGGACAAGGGATGGAGTGACAGGATAAAGGCAAGTGGCTTCACACTGCCAGAAGGAAGGGTTGGGTTTAATATTAGGAAGAAACTCTTCCCTGTGAGGGTGATGAAGGCCCAGCACAGGTTTACCAGAGAAGCTGTGGTTGCCCCTGGATGCCTGGCAGTGTCCAAGGCCAGGTTGGACGGGACTTGGAGCACCCTCGGACAGTGGAAGGTGTCCCTGCCCATGGCAGTGGGGTGGAACAGGATGGTCTTTAAGGTCCCATCCAACCCAAACCATTCTGGGATTCGGTGGCACCACCCTCAGGGCTCTCCAGCTCCTGATGAGTTGCACTTCTGAGTACTCCAGCAGGAACTGGATGGCTCTGTGGTTGTTCCCACTGCAAGGCACTCGTTCCCTTGTCCATGGGAAGCAGGTGCTGGGCAGACACTGGCAGTGATGGGGCAGGAGTGGGCAGGAGGTCTGGGCCAGCTGCATGTTGGCTCCAGGGCAGTGATTTATTTGCATTATCTGTCAGCTCGGTGCAGTGCTGCCTCTTTCCCTAAACACAAACCAGGGAAAATCTGAATGAATAAAGACATAAGCAAAATTATAAGTGCCGCCAGTTTGCCTTTGGCGTGCTCAGAAATACCCCAGATGGGAATGTGATCTCTGCTGCAAATGATTAATCACAGAGGGATTACATGGGGAAATATGACACTGGCAAACGTCTGAGATTTATTGGAAAGGGCATTTGCATTGACTAGGTTTATTCATGCTTTGTTGCTGGTCCTGTGGCTTCCAAGGGAGCTGTCCTGGCACTTGCAGAGAGTTATATTTTTTAAAAAAGTTTCAGAGTTACTGGGCTTTTTGAAGTTTTGAATGAATGTGTAAATAATTGAAATCAGAGTAATTGTTGAATAAGTTGATTGACAAGTTAGGCAGCAGAAATATCAAATCTTGTCCTTTCAGTATATTCACAAGTCTGTCCTCTCCTGGCTCCTAAATCTATTTATCATCATAATCCAGTGTGAGGTGTTTTATCCCATTTGAAATTATAAAATGTAATTTATCCCGTGCAGCCTAAGTTGTTTGATGTGTTAGATACATCCACAGCCTCATCCTTGCTGTAGGTTAGAATTTCACACCCCTTGCTGGATTTCATGCTCTCCACACCCATAAAACAAGTTTCCCCCCCTCCTTTTCCAGATAGGGGATTAAAGATACAAAAACTGGAGTGTCTTTTTCATAATTATAAAAGGAAGCCAGCAGCAGAGCAAGGAGTAAACCCTGCTTTTCTTTCCATGTTAGAAAAATATCTAAAATAATGATGAGCACGCACTGTTTTCACTGATCCCTGGATTTTCTTCTGGCATCCTGGCTGTTCATAATGGTGTAAAAACCTTAGAGTGTGAAGGCACGTGGTGAAAGCTGCTGGAGGTGTAGGTTAAGAGCAGGAGATGGGGGTTTTCACCCCACACTAGGTCTGTGGGCACAGGATCATGCATTGGATGGGGAGAAGTGAGCTGCAAACACCAGATGAGTTTTTGGGAGCCGTGGGAGAGGGAGGCTGGACCCTGAGGCCACTGGGAAGAAGCGTCTTGGATGGATTTGCTGCACACTTTGGTTCAGGAGCAAAACCAACAGGCATCTGGAGCAGGAGCTTGCCTGTTTTTGGACTGTTCCTGACTATCAGAGGTAGCAGGGAGCAGCTGGGGCGTGTTTGTTGGGGCACAGCTTAGCAAAGAAGGGCAGGGAGAGTAGGATGCACTTGAGGAAGTGAGCAGCATTCCTGCTGCTGTAAGAGCCAGGCTTTGAGAGCCCTCACCCTGCTCCAACAGAGCAGAGCTCTCCTCCAGGCACGGAAAGGTGTCCCGGGTCCCAGGTGATGGAAACAGCACGCAGGTGGGTTGAGGGAAGCCCCTGGTTGCTGGGAGGTCCCTGGCTGGTTCCCATGCAGCTCCTCTTGTGTCTCTGTAGTCACCTCAGTGCTCCAGGCACTTGTCCATGTTATGCAGAGCCCAGTTTGATGGAGAAGTGAAGCAACTCTATTTTCCAGCTCTTTTTGATGCTACAAAGCTGGAAATAAGTCAGAGTGATGCATCTGTTAGACATAATAGGAGCCCAGGAAAGGTGAGACATGACAGTGTCTTCTGAAGGTGAATCCAAGTGCTTTGGTGGCAGAGTGCAGCCTGAAATTCAAGCTAATGGCTGGGAAATATTAGGATATAAGCTCTGAGTCTGTGTTTTGATTGTTAACTCTTAGTTAATGCAGTGAATGGTTCTGCTGGTCTCTCCACAGCTGAGCTGAACCTCACCATCTTCTGAACATTGAAATGGTCCTTCCCCAAATGAGCAGAAGACTCTGATTGTCAATCAGTTGACTTCAGTGGAAATTTCCACTGACTTCAGTGTACTTTGGCTCAAGCCTCAGGCTCCTGTCTGCCCCTTCTAACCATTCATGCAGCTTCTCTGCTTGCAGCTGCACGAGCCTTTATGGAAAACACATTTTAAAGCTCAGCTGAGGGCAGAGGCTGGAGGTAGTAAGAGGGTCCAAAGAAGTTCAAACTAATTCACAGATTTCTAGACCAGTTTGAGACCAAGAGAAAGGGAGATCTTTGTACTGAAGGTGGCCACTTAACAAAGTCAGTTTGTCTTAGCAGTGATGACTGCATGTCAATCATTCTTTACCCTCTTAGCATTTACTGAAAGTAAGTTTTCCCCATTACTTTTTTTTCCCTCTCAGATTTAATGTTTGAAACCTGTTTCTTTATTTTCTAAAGATCTGTGGCAGAATAATGAAATTTGCTCTATACCAGGAAACAAAAGCAACCAAAATTGAATTAAAGGATCGATCTCATCTAAAAGGCAGTGTCTTTGATTGTTTGTCATTTTGTGTGTTCTTTGGAGTGGGAGACATAGGACAGGACAGGACATGGTGTGTATTTTCTGTTAAATGTAGAAAGATTACATTTGGTTTTGCCTTAGATCTGTGACCCAGGTGGAGTTTGAAGTTTGGCTTAGCAATACCATCTTGAATGATAGTAATGATCACAAAATCATAGAATATCCTGGAAGGGACCCACAAAGAGCATTGAGTCCAACTCCTGGCCTTGCTCAGAACAACCCCAAGAATCCCACCCTGTGCCTGAGGCAGTTTTCAAAAGTTTCTTGGGCTCTCATAGCAAATACCATTTTGTATTTTTGTGCCACCCCTTTTCCAGTATATGGATTTAATGGTAACTTGTAATTTTCAATCCCCAGCAGCATAAATGGAATGAAATTTGTAATCTGCTATTAATTTTTTGTTTATCTCAGCAAGTACATTGTCATATATACACTGAGCACAGAATTATTTGTGAGTCCATCCCTGTCTTGATGTGAGGAAGTATGAGAGGAGACAAGAAATTGGGAAATTAAGTGATTTTTTCCCAAGGTCGTGCAGCAGGTCGGTCCAACCCTCACTCCCTGATGCCATCAGTGATTTCTGCATTAACATAAATGCTCTAACAGGAGCTGGAGGAGGATGGAGAAATGGTGATTTAAGAAATTAAAGCAGGGTTTTGGCCTGCTCCTATTGATTTCTGCTGAAGCAGGGGGGGAGATGGTGAGAGCACCTGCCATTGGGTGAGAGAGTGGGTGGATGTGTGGCCAGCAGGGAAGCCAAACTGCTGTAGGATTAAGAAGGATATTTCCGTCTCACTGACTGGGTTTTATTTCCTTTCTGAGTTACAGCACCCAGAGCCCTGGTCCTGCTGTGTGCAGCACTTTGAAGGTGAAAAAGCAGGGATGTGCTCACCTGGAGCAGGACAATTCCTATGGCTCAGACAGGAGCTGCCAAAACAGAGGGGTCTGGCATCATGAGGCCAAAGAGGTTAAGCAGCTTGAAGAGAAATGGTGCACTCAAACCTTCTTGGAAAACCTGGTCTAGGGGGTGACATCCCTACCCATGGGCAGGGGGTTGGAGTGAGATGATCGTCAAGGTCCCTTCCAACCCAAACCATTCTGTGATGGAGGCAGTGTCTTGATGGGCAGACACATCTCTCAGAACTGAGTGTCCAGTTTATTCCTTGTGGTTGCAGAACCAGCCCATCTGTCACACAGCTTTAGTGCAGGTCACTTTCTGAGTGCCACAGGTGAAAGGCATCGTCATGTTCCTTCTGTACGAACAACCCAAAGAGTTCTGTTTTGCCCAGAGGCTCTGTGGGGAAGTGAGCTACCTTATGCAGCAGTTTATTAACCACAAATGTAAGAAATCCCCAAAACCAGTAACATTCCAAGGCCTCCTCACCCATAATGAGAAGGGCATTGAAAACATGGGGCTTCCAGGTGACAAACACCCTGATGCCACAGGAGTGCAGCCATTCTGCCCTGCTCTCTCCTGACACTTTTCTCTGTCCCCCCTTAGGAAGGAAGCCAGGATGGATTACAGCTCGCTCAGCGGGGTCCCGCGCTTCCTGACCCGGCCCAAGGCGTTTATGGTGTCTGTAGGGAAGGATGCCACCCTGAGCTGCCAGATCGTTGGAAACCCCGTCCCAGTGGTGAGCTGGGAAAAGGATAAACTTCCAGTCCAGTCTGGGGGGAGGTTTAAAACCACAGAGGATGGGGATTTGTACAGGCTAACCATCTACGACCTGAGCCTGGAGGACAGCGGCCAGTACATCTGCCGGGCCAAGAACACCATCGGGGAGGCTTTTGCTGCTGTCAGCATCAAAGTGGGACAGGAGACCACAGTCACAGAGTCAGCTCCTTACTTCATCCAGAAACCTTCCAACATCAAAGTAACCTTGGGAGAAGACGCCATGTTCAAATGCAAAGTCCAGGGCAGCCCTCCCCTCTCGGTGAACTGGGAGAAGGACGGGAGATACCTGAGGAACAAGGCAGACGCCGGACGCTTCCAGATCGAGTCTGCCGGGGAGTCCAACGCTCTGACCATCCAGTGTGCCCAGCTGGGGGACAGTGGCACCTACACCTGCCGGGCAGAGAACCTCATCGGCTCCGCCAGCGCCTCGGCCGCGCTGGTGGTGGAAACGCACGGCTCCTCCAACCCGGGCAGCGGCAGCAGCCTGGACAGCAGCTGCGGCAAGACGGCCTCCTTGCTGTCCCACCTGCAGAAGAGGCGGGAGGAGATCAGGAAGATGGACATCTCCCACGGGACTCTTGACTCGGCTCCTGCCCAGTCTTACTCGGCGGTAGAGGGGCTGTCCGGCATTGGCTACAGCCTGTCCCGGGACTACGAGCGGGCGGCGGGGCTGACCAAAGGCGCCCGCAACGCCACGTTCGGGGCGCTGACCCGCACCTGCAGCGTGACCGAGGGCAAGCACGCCAAGCTGAGCTGCTACGTGACGGGCGAGCCCAAGCCCGTGATTGTGTGGAAGAAGGACAACGAGGTCATCCTGGAAGGCCGGCGGCACGTCATCTACGAGGACGACCAGGAGAACTTTGTGCTGAAGATCCTCTTCTGCAAGCAGACGGACAACGGGCTCTACACCTGCACGGCCTCCAACCTGGCGGGGCAGACCTACAGCTCCGTGCTGGTCACCGTCAAAGGTGGGTGCTTGTGGTTCTCACTGGGGTGGAGGTGCCTGCAAGGACAAACCCTTGAGTTGGGGTGGGGGTTTGACAAAACTTCTGCCTCCAAGCTGCTGCAAGGGAGTGTGTTTAGAAGTGAATAAAGCCCTCCTGGTGGAAAGGGCTTGTGTCGTTTGAGTAGATGACCTGAGGAGAGAGTCCCATTGCTGGCGGTTTTTAGGAAGGGCAGTAAAGAGGTGCCAGGCAGGGGTGGATGATGTAGAACTGTCTGGTTGTGGAGCAGCTGGGATGCACCAGATCCCTAAGGCTCCCACCATTTCTGGTTTTACAGTGGTGCAAGAGAGCTGTTCCCATGCTCTGGGTCAGTGGCTGCCAATGCCCCATCTCACCCTCTAGGCTTTAATCACATCTGGGTTTGTGTTCACCATGGGGTTTACTCAGACATGCCATTTGCAGTAGTAGTGGAAATCCCTCCCTACAAGATGAGCGTGTCAGGCTGCCTTGGATCCCCTGGGGGATCTACTCCAACTCTAATTACAGTCCAGCTCAGTTTTCCTGTACAGTGACCCACCAGCAGCCTTGTTCTTGCCAGGCTCTTCAGCCCTCTTCCAGCTTGAGTTGCTGGGTAGTCTGTCTTCCTTGAATGCTCTCAGAAAACCTCCCAGGTCCAAGATGCCTTTGTTTGCCATAGTCAGTGGTGAAGAACTTGCCTTCAGAGGGTCACTCCACACTTGTGAAGGTCAGACCAAGCTCTTCAGAATGGCAACAAAAGTGTGATACACAGTTTTTGCAGAATCCCAGAATGGTTTGAATTAGAAGAGATCTTAAAAATCATCTCATTCCAACCTCCTGCCATGGGCAGGGACACCTTCCACCAAACCAGGTTGCTCCAACCTGGCCTTGAACAATCCAGGGTGCTCTCTAAATTTTCCAGCTGCTCTCCCATTTGGCAAGGGGACAGCAGGTAGTTTGCAACCCAGGCAGCAGCTGTAAATGAGCTGTCAGAGACAAAGGATTTTGTCACTCAAGTGATAAAACTGATGATTTTTCACTGGCAGCAAAATGAATTAGAAATCCAAATAAATGGGAAATATCTGTGTTTCATACTCATCTTTAAGACTCTCAGGTGTTATTTGAGTTTTTGTTTTCCCTTTTTTGGACTTCTCCTTTTACATTCAGAGTCTTTCCCATCAGTGGCTCAGTTCCTGTGTCCATCAGGGACACCTGATCCCTGGAGCTCACTGGCACCTGTCCCACCCATTGCTGCCCCTGGGAGGTGCTGAGTGGCGTGGGGAAGGGCATTTGTCCTGTTCCAGAAAGCTGTGATTACCTCATGAGTTTGGGGCTCAGAGCTGAAGATCAATCCTGGCCCTTGGGTGGGTGATCACTTTGAGGATGTATCAAGCTCAGTTCCCTGCCCAACGCCTTGCAAAAACAAATACGCCCTGCTCTGCCTGTGCATGTCCTATTGCCCTCATGGCTGCAACCTGTTCCAAAGGAGGTGGGGAAAGCAAGGGAAGCAGCCAGTCTGGGAGCAACCAGGGGAAAAGGTTATTGATCCATGTCTGTTGTCCGGAGCTGCCTGTGAGTCAGGAGGCTGGAGTGGAAATGTTTATGGATTGTTTCTTTTTTACGCTGTTCCACGCTTGGCTCCCTGTCCAAGCCAAGGCTGCCATGGAAAATCTACGTGTGTTGGCTATAATTAGGCCCTGATAAACGACTCTCCTTTGTGTCACCAGGAGTTCTTCTCAGCCCTCCCAAGACGGGTCAGAATGATGCAGCAGTGAAAAAAAGCTTTTGATTCTGTTGTTTGTGTCACTGGTGATGCCATTGGTTCATCTGCTACAAGGCTTAGGGAGGGAGATCATCTGGCCATGCAAACTTCTCTTTGCTCAGGCATGTAGGAGAGGTTGAATTCTCCAAGCAGCCACCCTTAGAATCATAGAATCAGAATGGTTTGGGTTGGGAGGGACCTTAAAGGACATTTGGTTCCAGCCCCCTGCCAGGGGCAGGGATGCCACTCACTAGATCAGGTTGCTCAGGGCCCTGTTCAAACTGGCCTTGACCACTTCCAGGGATCCATAGAAAGCCTCCTATATTCTGTCAATCTAGATCTTAGGCCACCCAGCAACCCAAAATTAGTGAACACTTTGCTGAGCCTGTGCCTTAAAGATCACTGAACCAGAAAAAAAAAAAAAAAAAAAAAAAAAAAAAAAAAAAAAAAAAAAAAAAAAAAAAAAAAAGAGGACACTTTTGAGCTGTTCCTAAATGAGATTTAGTGAATCAGACTTTAACCTCAAAGGAAGGCTACAGGGCAGAGAATCACTCTCCTAAATAAGGAAAACTGAAGCTTGATTAGATTCAGAAATGTGTCTGAAACGGAGATAAAATCATAATCCATGCACTGAGATGTGAGCTGTAAAAGGAGTTGGGGAAGTTCCTCCCAAGAATAAGCCTTTAACAAATCAAGGAGTGGGGAGGATGGGAGGAACATAAATAACCAGCTTGGGTTTCCTAAAGGCTTTGGAGATTTCCCTAGGCCATGTGTAAAGTTGGTGAGAACGGAATTCGGGTCTCCACCCTGGGCCAAGCTGTGTTCACTGGAGTCCCTGAATAAAGTAACCAGATACTGGATGAGAAGGTTAAAAGATTGCAAGCCAAACAGGATGGAGATGGGAAAAACACCCTGGTGCTGAGGCCACTTTATTCTCATATCTCTGATCAGATCTGATTTTGGATGGTCACTGTCATGACAGTCACACTGGAGATCTGAAAGGGAATTGCAACTTGAGAAATGATGAGGTAGAAAGGAAATTTGGAAAGCACAGTAGCTAGGAAGATCAAAGGCTCAAGATGGTGGAAGCTTGTCACTCCACCTTTAGCCAGCTCCTACTGGGAGAATTTTCCATATTCTTACCTTTCCTGGATCATTTTCATTAGGCAGAGGGAAAACTTGCCTCTGGAATAATAAATGTGAGAATTCCAGCAATAAGAAAGAGGAAAGGTAGGCAAGTGAAAAAGTGAGGTCCAGAGGACAGATGTGCCTTGATAAGGTTAAGAAAACATTGGGCTTCCTTGCAGGCTGCACCTATTCTTAGCAAAATATGTGTTAGCAGGACTTGCTTTTTAAAAATAACATCATCTCGTTGCCAGTTTGCTTGCTGTGGACAAACAAAAAGGCCTATGACAGACTGGACAAATATCTCCTCAGGATAAGCAGCAAAATTTATCTCTGATCTAAGTTCTTGCAGTTTCCTGATGATTCCATGAGCTGCTCTTGCTCTCTGCCCCCTCAGCATTTTGCTCTGCTGTACCTCTCACATTTTTCCCAGTGGGCAGGTTTTGGAAGCTCTCTTATTTTCTCTCTGATTTACACCTCTCTGACCTGGCTGTGGCACTGGTTTTGGGCCAGGTGGTTTGGGATGCCTGCTCTCAGGAGACCTGTGGTCCTTCTGTAGTCCCCTGACCCAAATCAAACCCCCCCTGCCTGACCAGGCATGTTCTACACCTTTTAAAGAGCATGAAGATATGCTCAGGAGAAGGAGGAGGCTGGTGGGTTTTGGAACCACTCTCACATCTCCAAAAGCCCCGGGCTGGGTTCATCCCAGGCTTCAATTCATTTTATCAGCTGCTGTTGCTCCGAAGCTCCATTCAGAGGGAGATAAGACGTGTGTGCACATGTCAGCAGGACGAAAGCAGAGTTGTTTTCAGAGGATATCTGTGACCCCAAGCTGCCAAAGATAGCCTTGCACTGCCTTTCCCTGGCTGGGAGAGCAGTGCTGTTACTGCAACGTGCTCGTAAGAGTCAACCAACCCTTCTGTGCTTGAACGTTTAAGAGCTTTTTCCTGGAACAGCTTTTTTTTTCTTTCTTTTTTTTTTTTTTTCTTCACTTTATGTACTGCTTAGTGACTGTAAAGGGAGAGGGGTTAATGATACAGCCAGCTGCTCCAAGTATGGGAATGCACTTGTGTGCCTCTCAGGTGCAGCTTGTGTTTCTTTTTGGCCCCTGTGCAGGTCTGCATGTTTCCAGTGTCAGCTCCAGCCTCCCTCCTGCTGGAGGGTTGCATCCTTCTGATCAAAGCTTGCTTGGGCTCACAGGATCCCAGAATGGTTTGGCTTGGAGGAAACCTTAAACCTCATCTCCTTCCAATGCCTGCCATGGGCAGGAACACCTTCCACTATCCCAGGCTGCTCCAAGCCTCATCCAACCTGGCCTTGGACATTTCCAGGGATCCAGGGGCAGCCACAGCTTCTCTGGGCACCCTGTGCCAGGGCCCTCAGAAGAAAGAATTTCATCATAATATCTTATCTAACCCTAAAAAAAAAAAAAAAAAAAAAAAAACAAAACCAGGAAAAAAAGAAAAAAGGATCATCACCATCTGGAATGTGGGCAGAGCAGATCTGTGTAACTACAGCTGAAGGCTTTTCAAGGCAAGACTTTGACTTGCCTTAAACTGAGGTGTATTTAGGCATAACTCTTTTTAAAAAAATGACCAAGTTGATGTGGTGAGTTAGTGTCACCTTCCTGTTCCTGGACATATTTTATGGGCTCCCAGTCAGGTTTTAGCCTCAGGATAACAGCCAAGGTAGTCCATAGCACTGCTCCCTCCAGGTGTCCTGTCAAGCCTTTGGAGTCTGGTACCTTATTTAAACTGAAAGAGGGGAGCTTTGTATCAGATGAAATTCCTTACTGTGAGGGTGGTGGGGCAGGATGGAGTCACAGAAACCAGCTGGGAGCTGGCACAGCCGTTATTGGAAGGTGGAGGTACATATCAAGGCATGATCTCTCACGAAGCATGAGCAATGTATCAGCCCTGGCTAATCCAAGTGTGTGACGTGACTGTGGCCCCAGCCCCATGGCCCTGACCGCCGGCTGTCCTCTTCAGTCCAGCTCCCCTTTCTCCACTTCAGGGCTGGGGTATCAGGGTGATGTCACGGTGCAGCTGTCACTGGAATTTGGCATTGTTCAGTTCATAGAATGACTTCCCTCACTGTCACGCAGCTGCTTTGTGTGTTTGATCTCTGCTTGGGTTTGGCCCTCGGCCAGAGCACTGCAGCCCCTCTGCTGGAGGAGGGCTGAGGCAGTTGGGAGACTGGGGCTCATTCTCTATTTCTTTTATGGTCATTGACAAAAGCTGATGCAGAGCCTTTGGTGCTGGTGGGGAGAAGAGAGAACTCCTCCTTTTGTGCTTTCCTCCACATCTGTGCACAGCCACCTCACAGCTCTCTGTGCCCTTTCAGGTCACTCAGCTGAGCTTATTTCTGCTGTAAGACCCTTAAAACATTGGTTCTTGCACAAGCTCAGCTGCTCGCTCTCACCTGGAATTTCTGCCCTGTGCTCTGTCCCATGACCAACTTGTTTGTCATTAAACCAATTCTAGAAAGATTCCTTTGAAGGTCTTTTACTCCAACCTGGCCTTGACCACTTCCAGGGATGGGGCAGCCATTTCTGGAAGTGGTCAATTTGTGTTAGGGCCTCACCACCCTCACAGAGAAGAATTTCTCCCTAAATTCCCATCTAAACCTATTCTCATTGTAAACTCTTGTCGCTCTGTTTTTCTAAAGTTCTTCTAAGCCTTCTGATGTTTTACATTTTTGCAATGGACTTTCTCACTGACTTTTCATATAAATAATGATTGTTTTGCGTTCCTTTCTGGAGGAGGAGAGAATTGATGAACTGTTGGTTTGACCAGTGTAGTTGGAGAGGACAATTTTCTTCTTCCAATCCATGGTCACTGTTGGAATTCTATAAATGTCAAAGTCTGTAAATAAACTGCCCCTTTTTTTGCCTTGGACATCTCTGTGTGTGTTGTTCATTCGTGCTGTATTGCGACAAACTCTTATTTCTCCTTTCTGTTTTTACCCTCATAAGAACCCACCATACCTTTCAAGGCAAAACTGAAGGATCTTGAAGTGAGGGAGAAGGAATCTGCCACCTTCCAGTGTGAAGTGCCCGTTCCTGGGACGGAGACAGCTTGGTTCAAGGAGGAGACCAAGCTCCAGCAGAGCAAGAAGTACAACATCGAGGAGGAGGGCACCTACCGCCGGCTCACCGTCCAGAACGTCACCACGGACGACGATGCTGTTTACATCTGTGAGATGAAGGAAGGGAGCAGGACCATTGCAGAGCTGTCTGTCCAAGGTAAGAAAGGCTCCTGGTGTTTCAGGTTAGCCAGAAGTGTGGGATTCACATGTGAGGCTCCAGATTTGACCCTGTGAGCAGAATTTACCCCGTCTGCGTGGGCACTGAGGAGGAGCAGAGTCCCTTATGGTGTGAAAATGTGGTCAGTGGGTCCCTGGGGCTCCTGCCAGGGTGTCTCTGGACACAGGGCCACAAAGCAGGGACAGACTGTGTTGCACAAGATGTCACCCAGTAGGAACTCATGCTGAAAGAAGCTTCCTTCAGCTGTAGCCTGGCCCTGTAGATTTCTCTTTGATGTCTTGGAGTGATGACCTAGAACAGAGGCTAGACAAGATTAAGAGAATAAAAGTGAGTATTTATTAAAGGCCTTCAATAGGTGCACCTTGGGCAGTCAAAAACCTCCAAGGGGCTACACCCAAGATTGACAATGGTCAGGAGTTTTTCACAGAGTTACAAGTTTGATCCATTTACTTATGAGGGGCTAATCCTCCAATTACAACTTCAGGTAATGAAATAATTTACTCAAAGTTTTCTCCCCCCAATTCCCTGCTGTTTACATCTCTCGGGGCCTGAGACAGGGAGGTGCCCTTGAGTTTCAGGCCCAGAGAGGAATTGTTTTGTCTGAATTAAATGGGAGAACAGCAGCTGACAGGCTATGGAGTTTTAGAGTTATACGCTAAAGCAGTACAGGATCTGAAAAATATAAAAGCTAAATCCTTAGGCAACACCTTAGCATGACCCCAAGCATCAGATGTGTCCCCTGGCACTGACACACACATCTTATCCGGTGTCCAGTGAACGAAGTGGTGACTCTTGTCTGAGAGTGGTGCTGACCACAATGGAAAGGGGGTTTGGCAGCTGTGGTTTGTGGCCAGATGTGTGGTGCA
This sequence comes from Phylloscopus whistleri, assembly GCA_017589585.1. Lineage (NCBI taxonomy): Eukaryota > Metazoa > Chordata > Aves > Passeriformes > Phylloscopidae > Phylloscopus > Phylloscopus whistleri. The sequence goes on from JADMLD010000401.1 coordinate 52,240, forward strand.
AGCTGAAGTCAACACCAGCATGGCTTAGATTGGAAAACACATCCATGCCCCAGCTCCCAGGTGGCTGGAGCTGTTCTCTGGGGTTTGGAAAGGGGACAAGGCAAGGACAAAGTGTGGATGGCCATGTCCAAGTGTCCTGAGTCTGGTGGTTAAGACTGAAGTGGGAGTAGGTGTAGTTGGGAATGGTGTAGGTGTCTCTCAGTGAGTAGACACAAACCCCAGAGCTGCAGGCACTGCCACAGCTGCAGGATTAATCTTGTCCTGACTCATTTGAGGCCAGAATATTCTCCCAGTGAAACCAGATGGAGTTTGTAATACGTAAATTGCTACAAGACAGCTGGATGATGTGCATTCTCATGCAAATTCCTTTTTGTACCACCACTAAAGAGCTGGAATTGCACAGAGGTGGATGCAGAAGGGAAAATTTAGTCCAGAGACTTGGGAGAGTTCAGACTGACATCTTTTTGTTGCACCTTCCATTAGGTCTGGACCAGCCCACCCCTGTAAGTGTGTTTGGTCCCAGTAGGACAGCTGGTATTTTTTTCACTTGTTTGTGCTATAGTGGTATGTTCCATCCAAAAGAGAGTGACTGAGCCAGGTGGAGCTCTCTGGAGGGGAAGGAGGCAGAGCCTTCCTGGGGGAGCCTTGTGCTTACCCTGGGAAGGGATTGGAGAGAGCAACATGGGGTTGGGACAATGTGAGAGCTTGGCCAGAGGTAAAGGGCTGTGGGATTAGGACACTGCTGAGGGCAGAGAGGTCAAGGAGGAGGATAAGCAGAGAATCAGGTCTTGAATCTTGTGGTGAAACCTGTGCCTGATCTGTTACTTCATGAGGGAGTTCAGCCTTATGTTCATTAAACAGCTCTGGGTGATCTGCCTGGGTGAAGCTTTTTCCACCTCAGGGGCTGCTCTGGAGCTGAAGCCAGTCACTGTTGGTCATTTGGGGTGGTCTCCTCATGGTTTCTTCAATCTTTTCTGTGAACAGTCACATCTCATAGCTTTGAGGTTATCCTAGTAAGTGATGATAATCACAGTCACTTGGAAAGGACATAAATTCATTCCAGTTGAATTTCTGTGTTGATGCTAAGAAACAATCTGATATTTTCAGTGCCTTTCTCATTAATTCAGGTAATTTTTGTGTCTGCCATGTTGGTTATGTTGGTTACTTTGATGGAGGTGAAATCCTAAAGGCAGAGGAGAGACCTGTCTGGCTTAAGACTGACCCACTTGAGCAAAGATTTCATTTGAATTCCCAGCATACGTGGGCAGTGAGAGCTGTCAAATCTGTTCTCATGCAGGACCGTGTATATTTTGTGTTTACCAGCAACAGGCTCTGCTTGGTAGACAAGAAGCCTGAATGACTGCAGTCAAAAAAATATCTGCTTTTCTCTCTTTGAAGGCCAAAATTAGTCCTTCTGGTGGGGTCAGATGACCCCCCTGAGATGGGGTCACCTGTTCTGTGTGACTCAGAGCCTTGGAATTTATTAAAAAAAAAACAAACAAAAAACAAACAACAACCCCCCCCCCCAAAAAAAAAACAAACCAAAAACCCCAAACAAAAAAACCTCCCACACCACACACACACAAAAAAAACCCCCAAAAAAAACAAAAAAAAACCAACCCAAAAAACCCCAAACTCTGCATGGTGTCTGTAATGTTTTGATTTGGTGTGGACTAGCCCTTTTTCAGTCTGGATAGTCCGGTGCTGCCGAAGCTTTTAAAATCTGCTGTTTGCCAACTATGATTATTTTGTTATTTGAAGGGAACATCATTAAAAAACTTCCACGGAAAACTGCTGTCTTCATCAACGACACAGCCACCTTCTGCGTGGAGCTGGACAACGACTGCCAGAACATCCGGTGGCTGAAAAACAAAGAGGAGGTGAAACCCAGCGACCGAATCTCCATCACACGCTCTGGCAAGCAGCACACCATGACCATCCGGGAGTGTAAGATGGAAGATGCTGGTGAGATTGCCTTCCTGGCTGATGAAAGCAGGACTTCCACCCAGCTCACTGTGACCAGTAAGCTTCTCTTTTGTTTGGCCTTGGTGTTGTGTCGTCCCTTGGATGCTCCCGTGGCAGCGATGTTGTTTCAAGCGCTGCCGTGATAATTTTGGTGTCCAAAAGCAGCTGAAGGGTTTGATGTCAAGGGAAATAGAGGTTGGATATTAGGAAAAAGTTCTTCATGGAAAGAGTGATAAAGTGCTGGAATGGCCTGCCCGGGGAGGTGGTGGAGTCACCATCCCTTGATGTGTTTACAGAAAGCCTGGATGTGGCACTCAGTGCTGTGGTTTAGTTGAGGTGTTAGGGCTGGGTTGGACTTGATGATCTTGGAGATCTCTTCCAACCTGGTGATTCTGTGAATGTCTGCCACAAAAAGCAAATAACCTGACTGTGGGTGTTGCAAGAGGTTTGGAGGGATCAAAACAGAGAGAATATCTGTAGAGTCACGGAGTGGATTGGGTTGGATGGGATCATCTCATTCCACCCCATGCTGTGAGCAGGGACACTTTCCATTAGACTAAAGATTCTCAGGTCAGCCAGGAATTGATTCTTGATAATTCTCGATTGACCTGAGAATCTTGGTCTAATGGAAACTGTCCTTCTTGACAAAGGGCACTTTCCATTGTGTCCATCCTGGTCTTGAACGCTTCCAGGGATGGAGCATCCATAATTTCTCTGGGTAAAAGCAGTGCTGGGCAAAGAGCATGGCACAAACATATCTTACTTGACAGAGCAATAGCAGCAGGTTCAATGTCGTCAAGACTGGACCTGAAATGAAATTTGGGTGAAGTTGCCTAATTTTATTTGGCATTATTTTGATGACACTGCACTTCCCAGGCAAAATCTGCTTTATTTAAGACAAAAATACACATGATTTCTGGCTCTGTTGCAGTTCTGGTTCATATATGAACAAATCATCCACTACAGTCACAATTTGGGAAGAGTAATTCTTCTTTTATCTCACCACTGCAATCAGTCAGTGGAAAAAAGGAATCTTTTATTTAAAAGGTGTGTAACTGCTGTGTTATCTAAACTTGGTTTGGGCATTCTGATGCCACTGAACTAAAATGAGGAAAGTGTCACATTTGGCTTTGTGACAGTTTCTAAGGTATTTGTAAAGCTGTAACATCCAAACAAGCACCTATGCAACGGGAACAATAAAGTTCAGTTTGATTTCAGACTCTACTGTTTGAATTATGAAGAAAGTGTTGATTCATGGAATAGAAATCATAAGAAGCTGCCTTCCCACAAACAGGTATTGCTGGAGAAAATATTGCATTACCATTTCTGATGGCAAGGTCAAGAGATCTCATTCCAGGGCTTAGCGTTCAGCTTAATGTTACTCTAACAGGACCTTTGACATCTATCTGTGACCAGCAGTTACTGACAGGCTGGTAACTGTGCACCCCAAGACACTTCTGTGTCTATTTATGTAAGGAAGGAAAAGCGTATCGCGTTGAGATTTCCTATTTTTACACTTTGTGCATATCGGATTTACTGCTTGGAGAATCCTGTGTACTATGTCCGCATATTTTTCAATTAGCTGGGTGAGACTGGTGGTGGCTGTGCTGTCTCTTTTATAATGCACAGGCAGTGTTTGTGTATTAATTGTCATCTTGCATTGTTACCACGCCCATTTTAAAGATGGGGAAACTGAGGCAGAAAGGAGATCATTTGTCCCAGAGCTCAGTTTTTAGTTTAGGCTCATCAACAGACTCCATCTACCGTCAGGAATTCTTAAGTATGCCCACTGTGTGATTGTTTCACCCACCTCCCACACCTTCTTTAAGCTGGATTAATTGCTCCTGAGTGTGCTGTTCCTGAGATCACAGCTGGAGTCTGGTTGACTGGCTTAACCCAGACACCTTTCAGATAGCCAAAATTAAGTGAAATTAATCCTGTGCCATGCCAGTAGAGGTGTAACTGGAGCATATCAGATAATTCCTCTTGACCATGTCAGTGGCAGCATGTAGTGAGTAATCCTGATGGGACTTGAGCCTTCTCTAAAGGGTTCAAGAGGAATGAAAGGGTGAAAATAAATATTCATTGTGCAAATACTTGCAGGAATATGTTTGTAGCCTCAGGTACCATAAAATAGCCACATCTCCTCAACAGTACATTCTCATGGTGGGACATGTCATTGTCATTTCCTTTTGAAGTTAATTTCCCAATCCCAAAAGCTGGTTCTGCATAAATTAGTAAAACAAAATCCCAAACTATATCACTCTTGGGAGACAAAGTTACAGCTTCTCCGTGGGGGATAGCATAAAATTCAGGAGCAGGATGGATACCCAGATGAAAGAGGCTGCAGGGAATATCCAAGCCTGTGTTACAAACTGAGCTCTCCATAACTCTTAAAGGATTTGAACAATTTTGCTGATGGTTTTACCTATCCTGAATGAAATTAAGAAGCTGTGTGTTAGTCTGCATTGTCCAGGAGCTGCAAAGGGCAGAAGTGTGGGTCTGTATCAAGCACTGAAGATTTAAGCCTACAAAATGTTTGTTGAAGACTCTCTGGTTGTGTTGACAGTTTTAATCTTGTGTAGAAATCACACGTGTTTGGCTGTGCAATACAAATATTGGACATCAAAGTTTGGGCTTGATCCGAGATGATAATGGTTCTGTGATCTTTGTATAAAGCAGCCTCAAAGCATCTTCCATCCATTCTCTTGCTTTTCCATCTCACATCAATGTTTTATGGAGGTTTATTAATCACAATGAACTTTTACTCCAGCATAAGCTATTTTGGCCTTTCCACTCTGATGTAACTCACTGCTCTGTGTTGTTTCTTTTCTTTCCCTTGCACAGCTCCCAAAAAACCTCCCACCCAACCCCCAGCCGACCCTGTGGTGAAAAATAAAACAGAAACCTCAGTGACACTGGCGTGGTCCCCTCCGAGGATGGACTGGCCCATTCCAGTCGATGGATACATCGTGGAGCGCAAGAAACTCACCGGCTTCACCTGGGTGAGGTGCCACGAGTCCCACGTCCCCGGCCCCGAGCTCACCGTCAGCAACCTGTCAGAAGAGGCTGACTACCAGTTCAGAGTGTCTGCAGTCAATGCCTACGGACAGAGCCCCTACCTGGAATTCCCTGGGAGCTTGCACCTTGGTGAGCACGAATTCGGCACCAAAGGGGGTGATCGGAGATGTGGGTGCCTTGAAAATATTTTCCCATGACTTTGAGGATGGAGCAATAGCCCAACAGATCCTCTTTGCCTTCGCTGCTGGTTCTCCTGCTTCATGTCAACCACTGGCCTTCACCAAAGGGAGGAAGGAAAAAGTCCAGAACCACCCCAGTGATGGTGGTTGGGTTTCTGTGGTAGAGCTGTGGGTGTGTTTGTGTTCCAATGCCCCACATCAGGCTGTGGGAGAGGCAGAGCTCCCTGCTATGGACCTTAAACCATAATGCCTCTTCTGCACCTGCAATGAAAGGAAAAATTGAGATGGCCTTATGGTACAGTTTTCAATATATAGACATGAGATATCGATCTTGCACCTAGAGGATGTTTATGGGTGATCATACCATCATGAAAACCAAGCTCCAGCCAGTCTCTCTTTAATCTAAGAGTTTCTAGGAGAAATCCAGGGGTTTTGCTTTATTTCTAGGGTGCCAATGTGCCCATAGAACCATTGGGTGCAATGAGATTTCCTCTTCCTTTGAATCACTGCACTAGAAATTATCTCTACAGATATTGAAGACCCACAAAAACTTTGATCATAACTGTGTCTTGTGATTGTGTCATCCTTGTCCCTTGCTGTCTGAACATGCCTCTGTTGTCCTAGAATATCTAGAACTGACTTGAAGGGATACCTGGAAGTCCTTCCTTCTGAAATCCAAGAATAATGGCTATTCAATAAACAACACACTTGTAGGGAACTTAGGTGTTTCTGGCCTATGCCTTCATACATTTTAGGGATAAAAAAAAAAAAATCAGTAAAATACACCTGTTTTTCTAGTCCTGCAAAAACAGGACTCCAGAGGTCAGTTACCTGCAGCTGAAGGAAACAAATCCTTTAGGTTACCCATGCATTTCCTTCAGAGCATGAGAATTGTATAATTACATTTATCTAATGTATTAATTTATTCTCACATCTTGTTGTGAGGCTGCATTAATTTATTCTCACATCTTGTTTACCCTGGCGATTTGGTTCCTAAGATGAGGTATCCTTCAGCATGGCAGCCTCGTTCTCAGAGGTGTTTGTTGTTCTTCCCTAGAACCCACCCTGGCTGTGAAAAACCCCCTGACAACAGCTGAAGTTGCACCTGGAGGGGATGCCCTGTTCACTGTTGATCTGACCAAGACAAGTTCCGGCACTTGGTACCTGAATGGCAAAGTCTTACAGGAAAGTGAGACCTACGTCATTAACAGAACCCAAACCACTCACACCCTGGTCATAAAAAATGTCACCAAGAAAGATGATGGGGCAGAAGTGAAGTTTGTTGCCAATGACATTGAGACCAGCACCAAGATGAGAGTGAGAGGTATTTATTGTCATTGCTGTCCATTCTTCTCTCAGTACAAGGGATGGTTGATGGGACTTGAGGATTAAAACTGGGGCTGGGGGCTTTCCTTGGTCTGTGGGAAGCACCTGAAATTGTGTCATGTGATTAATTTTTGTCCTGGTAATGACCTCATCTGACAGCTCAGAGTGAATTGATCTGGCCAGCTGGTGGTATCTGAACTAGATTGCTTCACATCAGCTCACAAATTTCTGTCAAATTTATATCATTGACAACCATCTGTCAGTGGATTCTGTTACCAAATCTGCCACTAATTCACCTTAAGGTTGTAATTTCAGCTCTAAGTGTGACCAGTCTCTTTGACTGTAATAATCTTTCAAAGGTAAAAGAGCATTCATTACTTACAAAGCTTTTCTTGTAGTTTTTTTAGTCCACCACATGTGGGACATACAAGTTAGTATGCTGGATTTAAGATCGAGGTTTCGTCTATGAAATGACAGTAATGTCTTGCAAGGCAAAACATAATGAATTCATAATGAATCCTTTATTCTGGAAGGATGTGTTTGGCTTGGGAGAAGATCTCTGCAGAAAGATGTTTAGAGTATTATTTATCAGTAGAAAAAAAATGTGTTGGTTTCTTTTTTCTTGGTGGCTGTGGCAATGAAAACAGATCGAGTTTTCTGAGCTGGGGAAGAATTCACAGTACTGACATGAGTGTGAGGGCAGGAACAGGTTCTAATACCTTCAGAGATCTCACAGGCTACAGCAGACCTGTCTCAGGGATAAGTTATCATGGTATTACACGAAATAGCAAAGGCTTTTGTCCTGGCAGGAGCTGCAGTGAGATTCACCAACAAGAGCAAAGACGTAGAAAAAGTCTCTGCTTGGCTGCGGGAGGAAGCCAAACTCCAGGCTGAGCTTTCAGACACAGAGGCCACTGTGAAGTGGATGAAAGATGGGAAGGAGCTCAAGGCCAGTGAAAAGTACGAGTTCCAAACTGCGGGCAAGAGGCGCATCCTGAAAATCCGCAGCGCTGCCGAGGAGGACGCTGGAGTCTATGAGTGTGTCTGTGAAGGGGATAAAATGCTTTATCAGCTCTCAGTGAAAGGTGAGTGGCTGCCTGGGCTGCTCTGCACTAACGATGTTCCTGCCCTGAACCCATGGAGCCATCAAGGCACACAAAGGGAGTGCTCCAGAGGGCGTCTGGTAATTGCCCATCAACGTCCAGCCTTGACAGGTGGTCCCACAGCAGAACAGGGGAGCAAATGCAGTAACTGGCAGGGTGGTAAAAGCTGTGCTTTCTCTCCAGTTGGCATCTTGATATTCCAGAGAATTCAGTGTAATTTTGTGAGGGCGAGTGGTGGGCAGGGAAAAGTGCTCTTGAGATGAAGAAATCCAGCCCCAGGGGCAGGACATGACACAGCACTCCTGTGTCTGTCCCACACTTGCTGTGTGACATCAGAAAAGTCACTGAAGAGAGACTTCAGCTCTGGTTAAGGTTCTAATTGTATAAGATAATCTTGGTATCGTGGGATTTAGTTCGATGTTTTTGTTGTTGTTGTTGGGTTTTTTTTTTTTGTTGGTTTTTCATTGGGAGGTTGTGTTTTTTGTTTTTTGGGTTTGTTTGTTTATTTGTTTGGTTTGTTTTGTTTTGTTTTGTTTTTGTTTGTTTGGGTTTTTTAAGGATTATTTTGTTCCTTTCTGTCAATACTGTGGTGGATAAGAATGGACCTTTCCAGGGTGCACTGGATGGCTTAACCCCTTCCTGTTTACAAGGTGTTCAGATGTGTAGAAAAAACCAGCAAGATGGCACTTTATTTTGGTATTTTTTTGAACCAACACTGTTTTATAGCTGCCCTATTTTTTTTTTTTTGGCTACTTTTCCTCTCATGACATTTCTACAATCACCCTGAAACCAACATCATTAAGCCTCCTTCTTGTAAACCTTCCCATCTCTGCAAGATTTTATGAACTAGAACAAAGCTGTCTCTGCCTTGAAGGGGACCAGGTTTTGCCTAAAACCCCCATTCTGTCCCCAGACTGTTCCTCACATGGATCATTAGATGTCTGCTGAGGTTCAGAGCACAGTCTTACTCCAGGCCAGTCCAGCCTGCTGTCAGACTGTCACTGAAAGTGAGGGAAAAACAAAAACCCTCCAACAACACTTTTTAGTGTTAGAGAATCAAGGCCTCACTTTACTTCTGGCCAGGATGTGCAACAGAAATAATTTAATTCAGATATTGCCCGGGTCGTGCAGAGAAAATCATCCCATCACACATGATGTTTACTAGATTTTTCACATAGTTACACAGTCAAAACCCAGAGAAATTAATTGGTCCAATGTTCATTGAATGGTTCAATGATCCAAATTATGCAGTTCTTAGTGTTTGGTTTCCTCTTGGTTACTGATCCCTTTGCCTTCAGTGCTAATTAGATTCTCATTCTTCGTTATTGATCTTTTCCAAGACCAGGTGTCTCCGATCATGACAGGGACTATGTCTGGAGTTGATGTTCATTAATGGCCATTAATGGTTGTTATCTTTTTTGTATCCTCTGTGCTACCCCCAGTCTGTTGAGATGTTAAGCTCATCAGGCCTCGAGTGGTGATACAGTCCTTTGAAAAGAAACTTCAATTCCCTTCCCCCCTGGGCAAAGGAGAACAAAACACCTGACTGAAGTTATATAATTTTTTTTTAAACTTTGTATCATTTCCAACAAGACTGGGGAGATTTCAGTACCTATTTTTCTCTGAACTGGCAAGTTCACTCTGTAAAGCCATTTGGTTTCCATGTTTTGTCCCACAACTCACCCTCACTTTCCTCCCAGCCATGACCACATTGTTTCTGCACAGAGTAAGTCTGAGGTGTTTCATCACCATGTTCTGCTGGCACCTCACCCTCCTTGGTCTCTGTAGAAACCACAAAGCCTGAGAATATTGTGGGGTTTTTTCCCATTTGACAACTTGTTCAGTTATTTCAAAGACCAAACTTGACAGAGCTGAAAAAAAAAATTTAAATGTGACTAAATCTATATAGAGAGGAATTTCTGTCTACAATTGGCCCCTGCTTTTAATTTTGATTTTTTTTCCTCTTGCCCTGCCCCTTTAGCATCATTTTTCATGCTTACAGTTCTACTCAGATTTAATTGAATTGCTTGATGGATATTCCCATGTGTTTTTCACTGTAGTGTGACTATTAAATGCAAAATCAGTGTTATTATTTTAAAATCTGCATTGACAAGCTGCGATTTTGTAGCATTTCCAACGATTTAAATGCCTGCTGTTTACAGCTTGGTTCCTGGAGGATCACCTTTGGTACCTCTCATCCTTGAGGGATGAGCCTCCAAAACTCTGTATCAACATTTTACCTTCCATCATCAACACCTGTAATCAGCCACAGGGAGCTGGGGAACCATTTGAGGAGCAGGTCAGCTGTAAATGGCACGTGGGCATCACGTGGCTGCCAAGGGCCACTGTGCCAAGCCACGGCCACTGTGTCACTGCCTGGGCCTCCTGCCCAAACCAGCCAGAAATGCACTTGCCATTTGTCACTGCAGTGCCTGAGCTCCACGTGCCAGGCACCCTCTGACACATGACCTCCTGTGGTGACAAGGGACATCTGAGACGCCTCTTTCGGGCTGCTCTGGTTGTATTTTTCACTCTGGTTTTCTGAGGAAGGGAGAGGTGGATGAATGAACTCATTTCCCTCTTCTTCCTCCCACAACTGTGAATGTGTGGACTGAGTTTCAGTAATGCTGGGGAAGGAATGTCCCTTCCCTTCCCTTCCCTTCCCTTCCCTTCCCTTCCCTTCCCTTCCCTTCCCTTCCCTTCCCTTCCCTTCCCTTCCCTTCCCTTCCCTTCCCTTCCCTTCCCTTCCCTTCCCTTCCCTTCCCTTCCCTTCCCTTCCCTTCCCTTCCCTTCCCTTCCCTTCCCTTCCCTTCCCTTCCCTTCCCTTCCCTTCCCTTCCCTTCCCTTCCCTTCCCTTCCCTTCCCTTCCCTTCCCTTCCCTTCCCTTCCCTTCCCTTCCCTTCCCTTCCCTTCCCTTCCCTTCCCTTCCCTTCCCTTCCCTTCCCTTCCCTTCCCTTCCCTTCCCTTCCCTTCCCTTCCCTTCCCTTCCCTTCCCTTCCCTTCCCTTCCCCCAAAGTCCAATGGTGGTTTCAGTTTGGATATTGGTGGGGGTTTGAATCTTTTGCCTTGAGGCAATTGGTGACTCAATTATTTCACTCCATGTTAATATGATGCCAGATTTATTGTTTATTTTTCTATGCTCCAGTTAATTTCCAGGAATAAATTTCTTTTCATTTTGGACCTAGGAGATATCCATATAGATTATTAATTTTATGTAATTTAGTTTATCTAGGTTACATTTTAACCTCTTCTAGAGCCAGTTTGTTTGTCAGGTGGTTACAATATAATGATTAAATAACCTTCCTGGCTTTACCACCAGTTTATTTCTTTCCTCATATCTCTTTAAAATATTATTTTAAAGCTCTGTTTCCTGGGGCTTCTTTTCCTTGACTCAGCCTCTTGTGCCATCTATGTGCTCTGCTTTTTGGACACGGGATAATCAGGAATACAGCTGGAAATTCGTCTGCTTCTGCTTTGGAATCTAGTAATTAGATAATGACAATTAAATTCACAATTAAATAAATAGATTTGGTGTTGTGATAAATGAATACCTCATGCAGCTCTCAATGTGCTGTGCACAGAGTTCTTTACCAGAGGCGTGTCCCTGTTTTGTTTCAGCACTTGCAAACTTTGTAAACAAAGAGAAAACTGGAGGAGTTGTCAAGGCCATCTCTGGGAAGCAGGCTGAGTTTGTGTCTGAGACCTCCGAGGCCAACATCATGGTGAAGTGGTACAAAGATGGGAAGGAAATCACAGCCAGCAAGAAATTCACCATGGAAGACAAAGGAAAACTGCACAAGCTCGTGGCTTTGGCTGTGACGAAAGAGGATGAAGGAACTTACACCTGCAAAATCGGGGATGACACCCTTACTTTTGATTTAAAGGTCTCAGGTAAGTTTGTGCTGCAAGTATTGGATCAGAGTCTGTGTGAGAAATGCAGGATTTTGTTCTTTAGACTTGTCCTACCTTAAAAATTGACAGATTTTTGGGCTGAGGTTGCTCAACACTTTCAGAGGTTCAGACCCTTGCTCTGAGATTCTGACCCTTGTTGTGATCCTGATGGAAACCCAGAGTATGGGCAAATAATATAACGATGCTGTGATTGATTTGAGTCAGCTCAGGCTTTTTCTGGGGCTGGAGCACAACCCAAACATGGTGCTGGCTGAACAGCTGGCAGCCACATCTGCCCTTTGTTCTTTCAGCTCACTGTGTGCATCATCTTAGGACCACCTCAGGTTCAGTCTTGCTGTGAAAGCCATGTGCCCTCCTTTGGCAAGCCTAATTCCTGATTTTGAGGGTTAAACATCTCCTGCTGTTCCCAAAGGACACTCTGGGCTTAGAGATCTCTCCCTGTGGTACTGTAAGCCACTCCATCAGTCCCTGTCACGTGCCCATCACACAAAGCACATGGTTGTCAGGTCAAGCCCAGAAGAGAAATGCTTGTCACCACTGCATTCCAGCCCAGGATGGAGACAGAGTATAAAATGACACAAGAATTCATTGGTGAAATTCAATATCTGTGAAATTCAGCTGAGACAACTTGCATGTTTGTGGGAACTTTTATTTTAAATGGGATTTTCTGGCTTGGGCCTGGAGCCTAGTTTTTAACCTGGTCCTAAATTTAAGATTGAAATGCTCCTGAAAGCTTCTCCTGGCATGTCTGCAGTACAATGCAATTCAAGAGAAGCCACCACTGATTGCTTGTGACCTGTAACAGAATATCCAGGTTACTCTGATGCTGTCCATGAGCTAACTAAAGACTCAGCAAAGCTGATTAATTTAGGACAGCACTTGTCTTGAGGGATTCCTGCAGAATTTAGTGAGCTGGAGGGAGTGCTTCCAGCTTCCAGCTGGTGTTTGCTCAGGTATTCACTCTGCATCTCACCTCCAGTTCTCTTCTGAGAATCCAACATTATGAAATGTCTCTTGGAGTGTAATTTCCAGTCCCTGACTTTACCCATTGAAAAACTGGTCTGAAAGAGCCAACCAGGCTCTGCCCAAACTGACCCCTCAAAAGGCAATTTGTGCAATCTGATTTATACTGTCTGATTAGAGCCGTCTCAGGTGGATTTTAGAAGTGTTCTGGTTGTGCCTTTGTCTGAGCATCAGGTACAGAGGATTGCCTGAGCTCGTATAAACTTTTTGCTGGCCATGGGCAGGTTGGGTGAACCTCACCTGTAACTCCTGAGACAAAACATCAATGGCTGAGGCAAAGAAAACTGGTATCTGCTCAGTCATAGAATGACAGAAAGGTTTGTGTTGGGAGGAACATTAATGATCATCCCATTCCACACCTGCCATGGGCAGGGACAACTTCCACCATCCCAGGTTGCCCCAAGCCCTGTCCAGCCTGACCTTGGACACTGCCAGGGATCCAGGGTCAGCCACAGCTTCTCTGGGCACCCTGTGCCAGGGCCTCATCACCCTCACAGGCAAGAATTTATTCTTAATATCCCATTTAACCCTGCCCTCTGGCAGTTTGAATCATTGTCCCATCCCCACAAACCTCTTGGTGAACAAGGATTGAGTTACAACCTGTTAACAACACCTTTGCCAGGGCAGCTTCCTCCTTGTTTCATGTGTCACCATAAAAATTTTCCAGAGTGCTGAGAAGCAGCACTGCACACTCACGGGGTGGTCTCAGGGCAGGGAATCAATCTGCCTTGAGGGTAAGGAGATACCCCAATGACCCTGAATTACAGGATTCTGGAGGGACTCTTCTCCTTTGGTCAGCTAATTGTTGAGCAATAGGTGAGTCCTAATGAATGCAAATTTTAATTAAATACTTGCCTGGCATGGCGATTGTCCTTGGGGTACTCAGTGACTGAAAGCAACAGTTGCTGCTGAAAGAAATGCAATACTGAGCTGAGGCTGGCAGCTCTCAGCCTGCTCTTCGGGCCAGGGCTGCCCTGATGGAAGGAAGGCTCTGAAATGCCTGACATGCCCATCCTTAGCTTAGGGACAGGGTGTGTTGTGGTTTGCTCACATTTTACACCAAGGTCTCTGTCTTCACTTCGTGGCCTTCACTTTTACCTCTACAAAGACATTTGCAAAGAATGTTAATTGATAAAAATGTTGTGTTATTGCTGCATGACAAATACCCTGTGTTTGCACAGCCCATGTCTGTGCTGTCAGCAGGGTTTGAGCTGAGCTATCCATGCAGGAACCTCAACTGGATTGCGTGAGCAGTTCTTTCTCTGTTGGGAAGAAGAATTTCAGCCAAAAGATATGAGATTATTGACTCCTATATTCATAGAAACAAGGGATTGTTTGGGTTGGAAAGGGCCATGAAAAACATCTCCTTCCAAGCCCCTGCTGTGGGCAGGGAGCCTTCTACTAGACCAGGTTGCTCAGAGCTTTTTCCTAACCTGAGGTTGGAGAATATTTTATCAATGAGATTCTCTCACGGAGAAGAATTACTCCAGTAAGACTGATACAATGAACAGGGAGCTGGAGGTGTGGGCTCAGAAACATTTAAAAAAGGCTCCTCATCACCTCTAACTAGATTTTCTGAGCCTTCCCAGGTCTTTTCAAAGCTGTTTCTGCCCTCAGACATCAATGCATCCCCCAGAGCTTGCCTGACATCGGACTCAAGGAGTGGTAAATGAAGTGTGAGCAACTTGAGGGCGTCTCAGCTTGATTTGAAACATCCAGGAGGATGTAGGGCAGATGAAGGGGATTTCACTGTAATTGAGAGCAATTATCTGAAGCTCAGAGGGGTTTGCACCATCTGTCAGAGAGGCATCAGCTCTGTGTGACAATGGAATAATGATCAATAATCACTTGTGCAGATAAACCTGCATCCAGGCATAAACTGTTTTCTCTTCTCTGCTCCAGATGAAGCTGTTACTTTTGTCAACAAGCCCAAAACGACTCCAGAAGTATCAGTCAGTCCTTCAGAAAGCCTGGAGCTGGTGTGTGAGGTGTCAGCTGCAGGTGGGGCCGTGGTGTGGAGGAAGGATCAGGCTGAGGTGAAGCAGGACCAGAGGACAACCATTGTCTGCCAGGGGACACAACGCAAGCTCATCATCAAGAAGGTGACACAGCAAGACCAAGGCAGCTACACCTGTGAAACGAAGGACGACAGAGCAACATTCCAAGTCAAAGTCAGAGGTGAGAAAAGGCCAGGAATTCCAAAGGCAGAGGAGGATTCCATTTTGAGTGGTGTCTTGCATCCACAGGATCATCTCACAATCTCCCCGGGGTGAAAGACCTCAGCCATTGTACTCGAATTTTTGAGCAGCTTTCATAACAATATTTTATATACATGGTTCTGTATCCATGACTGGCTGTGACCACAAAAAAGAAGAAAAAAAAAGAAAAAAAGAAATTGTAAGAAAGGATAGAAATTCCTTGTCCTCTCACAATTAGCTGGTGTGTCTGCAGAAAAACTCCCATGGGAAAATAGTGTGAGGCCATAGCAGAGGGATGGATAAAGGGGAAGGTGTTTGAAGAGCTCTGATTAGATCCCATCCCTTAAATGTTGAATGGGGCTTGGAGCAACCTGGTCTGGTAGAAGGTGTCCCTGCCCATAGCAGGTAGGTTGAAGTGTGATGATCTTTAAGGTCTCTTCTGAAAAACCATTCCATGATTAGATGGAGAACAATGGACTTGTACCAAATAGGCAGAAAAAGAGCAATGGTTCCTGGACATAAGGATACAGGTGCTGTTCCCTTCTGATTAATTGGAATCTTGGAGAGACATAGGGAGAGACAAAGAGAGAAAAGGGAGGAGGGTTCAGGCAATGCAAGTTGGTGCTCCAAGTCCTACATTTAAATCTGTCTTAAAACTGTGAGTTTTTAACATTACCCCAGAATTCCCATAAAATTCCCATTCCTATTCACCTCTTAGCAAGACAGGGATGAAGGTGCTTTCTTGCACTAATGGCCCATCATGATATATTACCTGTCAGGGCAAGTACAGTGGAACAGGAGGAACTTGATTAAACACCAGAGACAACGACTGCAAAAAGCTGAGTGTGACTGTTGGCGTTTCCTTACAGAGCCAGAAGTTGTGTTTACAAACCAGGAGAAGGTGCAGAAAGAGGTGAAGGCCGCACTATCAGAAAATGCCATGCTGAGCTGCGAGGTGGCCCAGGAGAAAACGGAGGTGAAGTGGTACAAGGATGGGAAACTCATCACCTCCAGCAAGAAGTTCAAGGTGGAGTCCCAGGGCAAATCACGTCGTCTGGTGGTGGGCCAGGTGGAGAAGAAAGATGCAGGGGAGTACACCTGCGAGGCTGCTGGCCAAAAACTCACCTTCAGGATCGATGTCACAGGTGGGGGATTGTTCATTCTCATCACAGAAAGGTCCCTTACTACCAAAAAATGTAGCTCCAGTGTCTGTGCAGCCTAAAACTTCATGGAGTAGTGATGGAGATCAGCCACCCATCCACTGTCACACTGATGCTGGCAGCTGGACATCTTCATCCATGGGATGAATCCCCCTCAGTGCCCTTTGGTGTTCTCTGATTTCCCAGTAATGAAAAGATAGACAAGTCACCATTCCATTGTCATTTACTGGGATAAAGACAAGGTTGTGTCCAAGATATGTAGGAAAAATAAGTCCAGAAGAAGTAGGGAAACAGGTCACCTAGAATGAGCAAGGCTTTCATATAGGTCCCAGTGGCAAATGAGATTTGGTATTTATTTGTCCATCACATTATGGAACAAAGCAATGGATTTCATGTAGAGATGGGAAGAAGCTGAAATCCTGAGGCACTGGATGATTTTTTTTCAGAAATGTGTTGTCCTCAGGCATGACAAAGGCCCACGTCCTGTCTGAGCATTAAAAAATACCAGACATGTGGAAATAATGTTGTTTTTTTTTTTTTAATTTGGGTTTGATCACTTTGGGCAACATCAAATTATGTGTGATTTTAAAATTACTTCTTCCCCTCCACAGAAGCAGAGGATGCATTCATCAACAAGGAGAAGGTGCAAAAAGAGGTGAAGGCTGCACTGTCAGAAAATGCCACACTGAGCTGCGAGGTGGCCCAGGAGAAAACGGAGGTGAAGTGGTACAAGGATGGGAAACTCATCACCTCCAGCAAGAAGTTCAAGGTGGAGTCCCAGGGCAAATCACGTCATCTGGTGGTGGGCCAGGTGGAGAAGAAAGATGCAGGGGAGTACACCTGCGAGGCTGCTGGCCAAAAACTCACCTTCAGGATCGATGTCACAGGTGGGAGACAGATTTTTGGGTTGCATTTCATTGGCTTTTCTTTGTATCTGGGTGTTTTCCCCCATTTTCTCTGACACAATATTAGAAATACTGTTAAAGTACTTTCTGATGGTGGTCTGGGCTGCTGTTTCAATGAGGTTGTGTAGAACTGGGCAGATCTGGAGCTGACCTGTAGACATCCTGATGTCAGCTCCTCACCTCCCTGTATGCCTCCTTCAGCTGAGGTAGTGAACAAGACTTCTCAATAGCAGGCACTGTGTTAAAAAATCTCTTCCAGTTTGATCACCAGTGCTGGTATTCCTCCTCCCGTTATGGGTATTCTTTCATGAAAATGACTGTTTTCCTTCCTCTTTTTTTACAAGTGATAGGACAAGAGTGAATGGTCTCATGTTCCACCAGAGGTTTAGGCTGGATATCAGAAAGAAATTCTTAACAAAAAGGGTTGTCAGGTATTGGAACAGGCTGCCCAGAGAAGTGATGGAGTCCCCATCCCTGGAAGGATTTAAAAGCTGTGTGGATGTGACACTTGGGGACATGGTCAGTAATGGACCTAGCAGTGCTCAGGAAACAGTTGGACTCAATGATCTTCCAGGTTTTTTTCCAGCCTCAATGATTCTGCCATTTCTTTGGCGTCTCAGTATATTTTATAAGATATCTGGTGAATTTTTTCTTTAGCTTCAGGCAGCCATGGACACCAGCTACATTCTGAGTCGTCATTTCTGAATTGGATGTTATGGAAGAGTTTGGTTTTTTGTTTTAATATTCACAGCACTCCACTGTCTTTACAGCCAAATCCTTATTTTTTAATCTTAAATTTTTTGTCTCATATGCAGAGATGGTCAGAACAGGGAAGCAGTTTTCACCTCTGTTTTCTTATAGCACCAAAGAGAGGTTTGGCGTTTTATCAGCTGTGTAGAGGAACAACTGTGTTGGGAATCTATTGACTCAGCTCTGTGTGGGGCACCCAGGCTGTGAGCTGGGGCATTTTGGCTCTTTTTCATTATTTGTGTAGCTCATTCTTTGGCTGAGGGAGCTGCCAGTTTCAGAGGAGGATGGGTAAGGAAGGGTAGATTTGAGAGGTGTCTTCCAGAGAAAATTCAATGTGGACATTGACAGACCATCATAAAAACACAGAGTAATTTGAATTGGAAGGGACCTTAAATATCACCTTGTTCCCACCCCTTGCCATGGGCAGGGACACCTCCCACCATCCCAGGCTGCTCCAGCCCCATCCAACCTGGCCTGGAACACTTACAGGGATGGGGCAACCACGGCTTCTCTGGGAAAAAAAAACGTTATAAACCAAATTCATTGTTCTCTGCTGACACTGGTTCTTCCATTACAGCAGAGGTGTAGTCAGAAAACAGAAATTTAGTGGTTTACAGGTGAATTCCTCTCTCTGAGAGAGCTGTCTGCCTCAGAAAGCAAAGGTTTCCAGCTCTCTTTCCAGCGGGGTGAGCTCATGGTGGCACAGGGTAATGTGACCCCTTGCCCTGTGCTGTCAGCCTGCCTTAGCTACCGTTGCTGTATTTCTCATGGGAACAACTGTAACACAACGTGCAAGTCCAGCACTGGCTGGAAAATGATCCCAGTGTGAAAGTCAGGAGGGATTATGCGTTCTCGGAGTGGTTGGCTCTTCTGCAGCAGAAATCCTTCTCTTGCTAGTTTATCCCAAAGTGCAGCGGATTTCTGGGTCTTAATTTATCCTGGTGCCATTGCACTTGGAAAGATTTTCAGGGTTCCTGTACTCCAGGGTTCCACTGGTAGCACAAAGCCTTCCCTGTTTAAGGACAGGCTGAAGGTTAGGTGCTCAGTGTTGGGTTTTGGGATGCCACTGTAGTTTTTGGCCTAATATAAAAAAAATCAGCTGCTGCACACCTTGGAACACATGGAAAAAGAGCTGATTCTGAAATCTCAGTATTCCAGGATTCAGGCTATGCAGTGAAATCCATATTTTAAATCAGTGAAAGTTTCATGTCCTGAAAATATTTTTCCTCATTTCCACTGAAACTTCAATAACCGGTTTCATTTAAGGTTGGAAATGTCATCTGCACTGAATACTTGTTTAAATTTAAAATAAGTTTCTAAGAGAAATTATCCACTGGTGTAAATCACTTTGGAAGCTGATTAAAAGTTTTAGCCACACTTCCTATCAGTTTAAAAATGGTTTATATGAAAGGTCGAGAATGGAAAGTGAGATGAGTCTGGAATATTCCTGCCCTGCTAACCTGACATTTTAAATACAGCCCTCATCAATACAGACTTATTTTAATACCTACTGAATACACTCTGCATATTCACACTCAAAGTTATAAATGGGAGTTTAAATATTTATATTTTTGAAATCAGTTTTGAATGCAAAGCTTGGTGTGTTACAAGCTCTTTCAGATGTCAAAGTGCTGCTGGCATGATCGTTTGAGGAGCTTTGCATCAGCCAGCATAGACCATGCGCCTCCTAAATGACAATGACATCTCCTCACACCCCTTGTACAGCCAACATAAACAGAGGAGCTCAAATTCTGAGCCCCTAAGCTGGATTCCTGCTCCGTGTTGCTCCCTGCAGGACACCTCTCTTTCCATGGACTGTGCAATATTCATAGCAAGGCTGTGATGTGGCCCAGGACCACGTGTGGTGCCACTGTCAGCAGTGGAGGAACTCGACCTGAGCTTACCCCTTCTCCTCAGCCTCCCAGGCAGCTGCTGCCACTCAGAGCACAGACACGATGGAGACAGGGGAAAGTCATCCAGGAGGAGTCAAGGATGGCCCCAGGAGGCTGCAGGGGGTGACTGGGGAGAGGAAGGCAGTAGCACAGGGGATGGAAGCAGCTCAGCATCCCCAAGAGCCTCCCAGGTCACAGAATCACTGAGGTTGGAAAAGTCCTCCCGGACCATCGAGTCCCAGCTGTGCCCAACCTTGTCACCCAGCCCAGAGCACTGAGTGCCACGTCCAGGTGTTCCTTGGACACCTCCAGGGATGGGGACTCCAAACCTCCCTGGGCAGCTCCTTCCAGTGCCTGACCACCCTTTCCATGAGGAAATTCCTCTTGAGCCTCCCCTGGCACAGCCTGAGGCCGTTCCCTCTCCTCCTATCTCTTGTTCTCTGGGAGCAGAGCCCGATTTCCCCATGGCTTCCCCTCCTGTCAGGAGGCCAGTTTTCTAGAAAATCACAGATTTTTTAGGAAATGAAAACACACTTCAGATTTCATATGCTAGTTTTATGTGTAATGTTCGTCAAATATACTTTTCCATGTTGAGAACTGTGTCCTCTCTTTGGGATTGGGCTACAAGGTATTTTCTGAGCAACACCCAATTTTGATCTAGAATACATGGTAAAATCCTCTAAATAATGTGATAGTGGAGGTGGCAACTCACCGTTGTGCTATATTTGGCTCATTCCAAATGTGGAGAGTAGAAATATCATAAAGACACAAGAGAGAATTTCATCTTTGTATTAATTGTAAGAAATTTGCAAATGGGGTGGTTGAGCTGTTAATGAGGACAAGTCAGAGAGGGATGATAACTACATGGACTATATTTTGAGGGTACATTGCTTTATTTATGTGATAAACAGAACTGCAAAACTGCTTTACTTACAAGAGTTTAATATTGGGTTATTTATATTGGAAAAGACCTTTAAGATCATCTTGTCCAATGGTGAAAACAGCACTGCCAAGACAAGATCCTGGAGAGCATCCACACCTCATGCAAGGAAGAACTTCTTGACACGAGATATTTATACCTTATATATTTCCCCCCTTATGTTTCCCTGTTTCAGAGGAGGAAGATGCCTTTGTCCACAAGGAGAAGGTGCAGAAAGAGGTGAAGGCTGCACTGTCAGAAAATGCCACGCTGAGCTGCGAGGTGGCCCAGGAGAAAACGGAGGTGAAGTGGTACAAGGATGGGAAACTCATCACCTCCAGCAAGAAGTTCAAGGTGGAGTCCCAGGGCAAATCACGTCGTCTGGTGGTGGGCCAGGTGGAGAAGAAAGATGCTGGGGAGTACACCTGCGAGGCTGCTGGCCAAAAACTCACCTTCAGGATTGATGTCCCAGGTGAGAGAAAATTGCTTAGCCCAGCTTTCCTATTTCTAAAATATTTAGAAAGATTAGTATTATTGTATATATTCTATGTAAAACATTAGATTATCTTTAAGACATGGAACTCAATCCTTGAAAACCTTTAGGGGCTACCCATCTGTGTAGGAACAGGGCCATAAAAAAAGTACTGATTGCACCTCTCCATCCCCGTGTGCTGATGAAATCAAAACAGCTCTGCAGTGCAGCTGATTTTCAGTGAATTTCAAAGCAGGGTCATGATGAAGAATGACAGGAAATCTGCTCAGTGTCTTCATTCACCAAAATAAAACAGATAAAAACTCACCAAAAATCCAGTTTGAATAGTGCTACTAATACTCCGAATTTCTCTCTCTTTCCAGAGCCAGAAGTTGTGTTTACAAACCAGGAGAAGGTGCAGAAAGAGGTGAAGGCTGCACTGTCAGAAAATGCCACGCTGAGCTGCGAGGTGGCCCAGGAGAAAACGGAGGTGAAGTGGTACAAGGATGGGAAACTCATCACCTCCAGCAAGAAGTTCAAGGTGGAGTCCCAGGGCAAATCGCGTCGTCTGGTGGTGGGTGAGGTGGAGAAGAAAGATGCAGGGGAGTACACCTGTGAGGCTGCTGGCCAAAAACTCACCTTCAGGATCGATGTCCCAGGTAGGAGAAGATTCTTTGGCCCATCAGTCTTATTTCTAGAATCTTTAGAAAAATTAACATTATTTTATAAGTCTTCTTCATGTTTCACTTTAAATGTTTGGAGTATGTCATTGGCACGGGCGAGGATGGGTACAAATACAAGACCAGTTTTCTTCATATATTCTTTGTGAAACATTTAAAATCCTTAAAATGGGGAGCTGAATCCCTGGAAATTTTTGGAAGCTACAGATCATTGGAGGGAAAGAGCTGTAAAAAAGAAGGGACATGATTCTGCATCTCCTTCCTTTCGTCTTGGTGCAAGGAGAATAAATCTGAACCACAGCTCATTCTCAGTGCAGAGCCATGGTAGAAAGCCTGCCCAAAGTCCATACTCCTTTTCTTTCTCTTGGAAGTGCTCATTTCAACCTGAAGGGAGTCATGGAATTAGGGCTTGATATATATTAAGGTCTTTAAGGTGTCAAGAAAATGGCAAATAAGGAAAGAAGGTGTCATGGAAACTCATTCCAGTTGCGTTTCTCCACTGGGGCTGTGGAGAGGTGGAATGGATCCAGCTTCCCAACTCCCTCACAGCTTTCCAGTCCACTTGCAAGTGGTGTGACTGATGTGTCTTCTGGAGAACACGGGGATTTCACCATTTTTTAAGTGACATGAGCTGAGCTTTTCCCAAGGTGGCACGGAGAACAAATAACAGGGTCCTGGACATCTCGTTGCTGGTCTAGCGCCTTTCTAATTTAACAAAATGATCTAACAAGGAGCAGAAACAGCTGCTGAGAACCAAAGAAATCAATTTTATGGGACTACAACGCAACACAGAACAGCTCCTTCCTCTAAAAATTTGATAATTTGCAATTAACTTCAACCAAAACATGTTCTGCCTTGACTGAGTCCTTCAGACGATGTTCTTACGAACCATAGAGAGATTACTGCTGTCAAAAAACCCAAAGCAGGCAAAAATCCACCACAAAACCCCCACCACAAAGTCCTTTGCATGTTCTTCTGAAAGACTTAGATATGGACAGTCATGTCAGAGGGGTTTTTTTCCAGTGTTACCTGTAAGCCACGATAAAGGGGATCGAGCAATATCGTATTTCAGAGAAACTCTGAATTTCTCTCTCTTTCCAGAGCCAGAAGTTGTGTTTACAGACAAGGAGAAGGTGCAGAAAGAGGTGAAGGCTGCACTGTCAGAAAATGCCACGCTGAGCTGCGAGGTGGCCCAGGAGAAAATGGAGGTGAAGTGGTACAAGGATGGGAAACTCATCACCTCCAGCAAGAAGTTCAAGGTGGAGTCCCAGGGCAAATCACGTCGTCTGGTGGTGGGTGAGGTGGAGAAGAAAGATGCAGGGGAGTACACCTGTGAGGCTGCTGGCCAAAAACTCACCTTCAAGATCGATGTCACAGGTAGGAGAAGGTTCTTTGTCAGAATTCAGTAGAGGCCAATAAAGCAATAATTGAAATAACTATTCCACCATGACTCGCAATAGTCTGGGTTTCATTGCAGCCTGCAGGGTTCACCTGATTTTCTGTACTTGGTTGCCTGCATTTGTAGAAATGGGAATATTTGGCTTTAGCATGGTCCAAGTTCTGTTTCATTCTTGGTGGGTCTAATAGTTGCAGTTATAAATATAATAGAAATAAATGATGTTCAGAGCCCTTCCATTCCTGGCATCCCAAAGCGTGATACTTGTACATTGAACTTCTTGGAAGTAAAGAGCCATTACAGAATCCCTTCCTTGTTAGTCTTGCAATCCTATTTTGGGTGCCTTAGAGGCTGGAATATGTTTTGTCATTTGCAGTATCAGCAGCAGCACATCTCAAGATGGGTTGTAAACATCACTTTTTTCTAAATTTGGGCTGTTGTGTGATTGAGATCTCAGTGTTTTGAGACGTCTTGCTAGTCCTGCCAGGTGCTAAATGCCCCTTTGCTGTGAAATATTCCAAGAAACTGCTTTATTGTGCCTGAGGTCTTAAGTAAAAGGAATTTGAGAGCTTATATGCAGGACAGATGTTCTTTGGGAAAGTTTGAATGAAATATATTTTTACCTGGTGACTTGCAGGTATAGGGTTGATGTCAAGGCTCCTCTTGGTCCTTTCCATTCCTAGGCTCCTAGTTCCCAATTTTCCAAGTGGCAGTTTGATCCCACAGAAGGGTAGCAACTTCTCAGTGATGGCAATTGGTTTTGGCAAGTGACAACCTAAATATTTTCCAAACCTTTCCACAGAAATCTGTAAGATTAATCTCATTTTAACCCCTCAACAATAATTTTCTTCTTTTTCTGTGCTCAGAGCCCAAACCTGCATTTATAAACCAGGAAAAAGTCCAGAAAGAGGTGAAGGCTGTCCTGACAGAAAGTGCCACCCTCATGTGTGAGGTAGCACAGGATGCAACCGAAGTGAAGTGGTACAAGGATGGAAAACTGCTCGTTTCCTCTCGGAAATTCAAAATAGAGACCGTGGGCAAATCCCGGCGCCTGGTGGTAGAGCAGCTGGAGAAGAAGGATGCTGGGGAATATGTCTGCGAGGCTGCAGGCCAGAAGCTGACCTTCAAACTGGAACCAACTGGTGAGTGCTCACTTTGTGGTGTGAAGAACCAACCCCTGTGGCTTAGAGGAAAACTGGATATTCCCGAGACAGCACCAGTGGTGCAGCCACTGGCTCCCCTGGAGCAACACCAGTGAACCATATGACACATTAATTCTTAATCTAGCAGTGTAGAGGTGGGAAATTTGGACTTTTTGGGGGGTCTGAAAATGCTACATAGCTTTTTGGTTATCTCTTTTGCACACAATATCACCCAACCTCTTTCAGTGGTGGGGAGCTGAAATGGGGAGTTTGCAGAGCAGCAGTGGAGCTATGGGGAAAAACGACTCGGCAAACCTGGTCTGCTGCTGGTGTGTGCCCCAAAAATGCCTGATTTTGTGGCAAAGGGTTGTACAGGATAGAAAGGAGGCCAAGAAGAAGGGACCAAAATCACAGAATGGTTTGGGTTGGAAGGAACCCTAAAGATTGAGTTCCAGCCCTCCTGCCAGTGAAGCAAAATAGAAAACAGGCCATAAATCCAGCCTATTAATGTTTCTTATTAATTTTATCTAAAATCCTAAAATTGGGAGGGAAAAGAAAACTATGTGGGTGTTTTTGCTTCTAAGAAACAAGCTTTCAATGGGCAGCAGATAAAATATAAATATTTGCATTTCCTTTCCTCTGCTTCTTTTCTAAGCGGAAGCACTGGGTTGCCTGAGAGATCATTTTCTTTCTTCTCACTCAGGAAAATATTATACCAGCCACAAATATTCAGCCATATTCCCTGGATTATTGCAGGTTTTGAATGAGCTGGTGGTGTGAGTCCTGAAGAGAGAGCAATGCAAAACTGCTGTGTCAAGGGTTTGAGCATAAAGCTCTACATTTTCCTGGTTTATTGTCTTTTCTAGAACCAGAGGCTAAATTTGAAAATAAAGTTGTCCAGAAAGAGCCTCTCGTTGTTCAAGAGCATGAAAGCATCACGCTGACGACTTCGGTCACGCCTGAAACCGCTGCAGTGAGGTGGTTCAAGGATGGCACAGAAATCAAAGCCAGCAAGAAATGTGTGATCAAGAGTGAGGGGGCGTCCAGGACGCTGACGGTGAACGCGGCCGAGAGCACAGACTCTGCCCTCTACACCTGCCAGACAAAGGATGACAAGCAGGAATTCAGGGTCCAGGTGAAAGGTGAGCAGTGCCAAGGTCATGGCCCAACCCAGCAGCTGCACTTCCCTCATGGTGGGATGGAGGTGAAATCCAAACTTTTCTGAAAACCGTTCCGACCTCAAGGCTTTTTGCACCTTCTCTTGATACCCCACCGTGGGCCAGCAAAGTTCTCCAGCTTCCAAATTTCCAGTTTTTGTCTTTTGCTGGCCAGTTTGGATCATGGAAACCTATGATGGGTACTTCTTGTGTTTGCTCCCCTCCTGTTTCTGTATCCTCCTATAGAATGACAGGGATCTGAAAGAACCTTATCAAAGGAATCTGCCTGAATTTCCACATTTCTGATTAGATTTTGCCTCCTCCGAGCCCCAAATATTTAGGGCCATTTTATTTATTTATTTATGTATTTATTTATGTATTTATGTATTTATGTATGTATGTATGTATGTATGTATGTATGTATGTATGTATTTATTTATTTATTTATTTATTTCCAAAGTTGGGCAGAACCAGTTTCTTAGAACAGGTTTCTTCTCTTTTCCTCCCTCACGCTCTCCCCTTCTCCCGGATCTCAGAAATCCCGGTGAAGTTTGCCAAGAAGCTGGAGGCCGTGAAAGCTGAGATTGGTGGCAGCGTGTCCCTGAGCTGTGAGCTGAGCCACGCCAAAGGGAAGGTGACCTGGAGCAGGAATGGTGTGGAGATCAAGCCCAGCAAGCGTTTCCAGATCCGTGAGGAGGGACTCAAACGAACCCTGACAATAACGGGGATCCGGGCTGAGGACGAGGGAGAATATTCCTGCAAGTCCAGGGATGACAAGAGCACCATCACCATAGCCCCCAAACGTAGGTCTCTAATGGTGACATTGTGGAGGGACACCTGGGTTTTGTCCTCAGCTGTTACAACCCTGAAAAGCTGAGTTTGTTCATGTGTCTGGGCTGACTCCTGTGTTGAGAACAAAGTACAGAACTCCCTTCTTACTGTCAGTGGAAACTCTATTTGTGAAAAACATAATGATTGTGAGACCTGTTGGGCTCAGGTCTCTTAATATTGACCTTCATATTGCATTTCAGGCTGGAATTCAATTTCCCAGATAAAAGATGGGATTTTTTCCCCCTCTTTTTTTGCTTCTCTTTGTACACAAAATTTACTCAGACGTGGGAAATATGATGATCCACTATTGTGATCATTTGCTGTACATAATCAAATTGCTGCTTCCAATAAAGTCATGGAAGCTTCTGGCTGTTTGAAGGTGCTCATGCCATGCCTCAAGGACATGCCCCTGAATGTTTTACTCCTGTCCATCAGCTCCCAGAGTGGTGAAATTCGTCACAAGTCTCAACAGCGTGGTGACTGAGGAGGGAAAAGAGGCCGTGTTCAAGTGCACCGTCTCCCCCAGTGATGCTGTGGTCACCTGGCTCAGGAATGGTGCCAAGATTGAAGCCAGCAAGAAGTACGTGATCTCTCAGAAGGACACCAACCACAGCCTCACCATCACTGACCTCACACTGGAAGATGCAGCTGAAATCACTGCCAATGCTGAGGGAATGGAAAGCACAGCCAACCTCAGAGTCCGAGGTAGGAGGACTTTGACAGGCTGGAAATGGCACTCTGACCATGGCAGTGGCTTGAAATTAGATGGTCTTTAAGGTCCTCTCCAACCCCTTCTGTGATGATGATTCTGTGATGTTGTTTTATGTGGCTTTCCCTCTAGTTAATTATGTTAGCAGCAGGGAATTTCTGCTTTTGCATCATTAAATAGGGGTGCCCAGAATGTTTTGGGTTTGGAGATACAGGAGCCATTGGTTTAATTTTCTCTCAAAGCCTATTTTCTGGATCTTCTACATTCCTACTAATATTTACTCTCTTGCAGAGGCCTCAATCTCCTTCAAGCAGAAGCTGGAGCCCAAAACAGTTGAAGAGAGGGAGACAGTGACCTTGGAGGTAGAGCTGACCAAGCCTGCAGAGGTGAAGTGGATGAGGAACAGCATCGTGCTGAAGCCCAGTGACAAAATAGAGATCAAAGCTGAGGGAACAAAGCACACCTTGGTGGTCAAGGACATCTCCTTCGCAGATCGGGGCTTCTACTGCTGCGAGAGCCCCGATGACAAGACCCAAGCCAAGATCAATGTGGAAAGTGAGTTCAGTGAGCCTCAGTTCTATAAACACCCCATGCAGGGTTTTTGGAGGTGGATTCTGGTCTCTGCTTTATCATGGGGACACAGGGACAAACCCGTGGGCTTGGCCACCAGTCAAACGACTGAGAGAGAGGAGGTCAAAGCTAAGCAGTGAACAGAGAGTGTCTGACTGGTTCCTGTTGCCTCTTATTCCACCAGGTGCAACCATCAAGCTTCTTAAAAGATTCTTGTTTAATTCTCTTTCTCACTCCCTGATATGCTCTGTGTTTTTTCCTTGGTATGACTTTTTAGCCAAAAAAACCCAACAAAACCCTCTTCGGCCATCCATTGCCCTGATTTTTCTCTGCAAACCACCTTGTTCAGAATGTCTCTTTATATTCAGTCAGGGTCTAAAAATCTACAAAAGCAAATTTCTCTGAGGGTGTTTCCCTCTTGGGTAAACTAATGATGCCTCATCCATAGCCCTATACTTTTGTCCCTTTCCTACATCTTTTTGTCATAATTGTCACAGGATAGGTGAAGATAGCATTTAATCTTTCAAGGATTGTCTAAATTTGTCCATAAAGTCCTTGCCACCAACTGGTGCTGGGCTGGTCCTAAATAGTAGGTGAGAAAGGACTTGAAAACAGTCTTTTGGGCGTTTGATGTCTTACAAAGTGGAACGGAACAATTTCCCCAATGCCAGGAAATAATGGACTTCAGGTGAAGTCAGAAAGATCTGGGTTATATTCTAAAAACGCTTTCTAATGGTCAGATGGCTGAACAGGTTGTCTGGAGAGGTCTTGGATCCACCATCGTGGTTTTGTCACCTTTTTTTTTTTTTTTTAATTGGCAGCTTAATTACTTTTAGTGGTTATACAAGTTTAAACTCTAAATCTATTTTACAGGATGATAGGGCATGGATGTCTTGTCACAGGAACATGTAATATCCACCCAAACCATGGATGCTTTGGCCACCATCCTGTGAGGTGTCAGCACTTTTTGCACCATGTCATGGATTTTTCTTTTTTCCTTTTACTATAGCTTTTTCCTCCCATCCTTGTTTTATCCTAATTGAAGAAGTGCACAATATTGCCATGGACTTATCTGTCTTTCTTTTACTAAAATCAGATAGACCTTGGTAGAAAGTGGGGCCAGTCACGTTTTCTGTGATATTTGGTTGACCTGTTTGTCTCATGAAAGCACCCACTTAAAAAATAGCAGCTATGTTAGTAGTGTGGTCATGGACAGGTTTTATTTCCTGTAAAAGTGGTTGTTTAATTGGCAAACACCAACTAATTGGCAGGGAAATTGCATGAACGATAGGGAAATAATCCGTTTTGGAAGTCCTCAGGCTATTTCACAGCTGCCCATGTGAGACCTCCAACTTTTCCATGTTGTTTTCTAGTGAGGCAGATCAAGCTGGTGAAAGGCCTTCAGCCACTGGAGGTGGCTGAGAAAGGGACTGTCACCTTCGAGGTGGAGGTGTCACACGAGGATGTGGAGGGGACCTGGCAGAAGGATGGTGTCCGTCTGAAACCTGCACCCAACGTCAGCTTCGGTGTCCTGGGCAAGAAACACTCCCTGACTCTCTCCTCGGTGGCTCTGGAAGATGCAGGACTCATCTCCTTCAAAGCAGAAGGCATTAACTCATCGGGGAAGCTCACTGTGACAGGTACACAGGCACAGAAGGCTCCAGCCATGCTTGGGGTGGGTGCAATTGTCTTCTTCTGACCTGGACAGGGAACTTAAGAGGGCAGCAAATTTTCCTTGTAACTGCAAGGGATGTAAAGCACAGCAATGTTTCCTTCTAATGCCAACAGGATCTGCTGCATCACTGTCCAGAGAACAACGATAAAGTGGGAGGGAATGATAAAGTGCCCAAACCAATACAAATTTTATTTATCATGAAAGCCAGGCTCTGCCTACCCATCAGTGCTTGTGTGACCCCATTCACTGGACTTTCTCTTTCCTTCCCAGAACTGCCTGTGAGGATCAGCAAGCCTTTGGCAGACGTCAGTGTAACTCAGAAGCTCAAGGCCACGTTTGAGTGCGAGCTGTCCAAACCCAATGCCAATGTGAAGTGGTTCAAGGTACAGCACTTAATGGATTGTGATATTTTCATTTCTGACTTCTCTGGAAGGGAATGGGAGCCTTTAATTCTACTTCCAGGGAATATGAGCCTGAGCCTTTGTAGTAAAGCTCTTAGCATTGCTCTCTTGTCCTTATGTTCCCAGTTTATCCCTCTCAGGTTTTTATTTACTGTATTTGTATATTGGATTGAAAGTTAAACTTTTCTATTCTTGCACAGAATGTGAGCACTGCTGTTACAGATTTGCAGTCTTGTGCTTCACACCAAGCAGTATTCACCCAGGATTTACAGCCTTTTTGGGAAATGTGGTATAAAGGGAAGCCTCAATTTCCTTTGGCAGTGACAATCCAGTTCCCTTTCCCCAGACAGTCATTTTGGGGATCAGCTCTGGCATTTCATGTACCTCCCTTGGGGCTCAGCTGATACCTTCCTTAATTTGGAGTAGCAGCAATTCTCCAAGGTGAAGTTTGGGCTGGAAGGATCATCTCATTTCAAACCTCCTGCCATGAGCAGGGACACCTTCAACCAGATTGGGTTGCTCAGAGCCCTGTTCAACCTGCACTTGAATGTTTCCAGGGATGGGGCATCCACCACATCTCTGGGCTACCTGTGCCAATGTTTTGCCACCCTCATTGTGAAAAGCTTCTTCCTCATTTCCTGTCTAAATTTGACCCTCTTTTAGTTTAAAACCATTTATGCCTGAAGACACTCACTGCCAACCCTGCATGGTGTTTTAAGCCTTCAAAAAGGTGTCTGAGATCATCCAAAATTTCTGTGTGTTCTCCAGCCATTACAGCTTCCTGAAATCTTTGCCCTGTGATGAGTATTCAACACATGTTCCTTTAAAAACAGTTTTCCATTCAGTCCAACAAGAAGGATGAAATCAGCACAGGTCTGAGTGTCTGTTTTGCTCACTGCAGATGTACAGGAGTTGAGGGTGATCTGCTTTGACCTTTTCCCCTTCTAGGATGGGAAGGAGATCCGACAAAGTAAAAACATTGGGATTATCTCCCAAGGAACTAAGAGAAGCCTCATTATTCACAAGTGTGAATATGAAGACCAGGGAACCTATACCTGCCAAGCAGCTGAAGACAAGACATCAGCTACTCTAAAGGTTCATGGTATGTTTGGCTGAAGTAGGAAAATACATTTACTGCAGCATTTTTGGCTACACAGCAAGAAATTCTTTGTGGAGAGTTTGTTTTTCACAATTGCTCATTTTGGTTACGTTTCTTTTCCTGGTGAGAAAATGCCAGCAAACCTGTCCTGTGCTTGCTCTGTCCTTGCAGTATTTTTGGAAGAGGTCCTAATTCAGTTTTCCATTTATCATAAGTCATTTCTGTTCTCTGGAATCTGAATGGTGTTTGTGGATTGCCACATCAGGAAATACTGGACAGCCTGGCCCAAAGCAGGAATTCAGTGGCTGGTGCTGATGTGGTTTGGTGGCACCATTGTCACCGGGGGACTTTGGCTGAATAGGGACTAGACAAACCTTGGGTATGAGCTCAAGAAGTGCCCTAATTTTTAGGTTGTAAATGCTAGGGACAGGGTCATTATTTCTGCCTGCACCTCTCCTTTATGCTCGAGGCAGTTTTTCCATCTGAGTGTTGCACTGAGCAACTGATGAAGCGCCAGGTGTGTTTTGTCACCAGGCTCTGAAGCACCTGAGATAAGCTCTGAGATAAAGGCAAGTTACTCAACAGGCAGCTCTGCTGGGCTCTGGCAGCTGTTATTTTCTAAAGGGGCATCTGAAAAACAGATTAGTTCTTCCTTAGTGAAAGACAGAGCATCTTTCTCATTGCTTACTAGATGCTGTCCTCATGTGGCCGCTTGGGTTCAGCAGTGTCTTCATGAACATCTGTCCCACTGCTCTGTTGAACTCCCCCTTTTCTCCCTGGTTTTGGGGTTGGGATGGCTTGTTGTTTGCATTTCAGCTCTGCTCCTGAGGCTGATCCAAGGTGGATCAAGGCCGTCTCTTTCAAAAAGAAAGGGCTGCAGTAGCACAGATAAATAGATCAGTTCTGACAAAAGGAGAGCCAAGGTGCAGAGTTAAGGAGGATTATACTCAGTTCAGGAGGTGCTGAAAAAAGGTATCTCCTATGCAAAACAGAGCAGAGCATGCAGGGAAGCATGAATGAGGCAAGTTTATAATGACCTAAGATTTTAGACTTCTGTTTAGTTTTTCTTGGGGAATTTGCTTTCATTAATATGTGTATTTCTTTCATTAATACCTGTATGAAGTTCCAGCATCCATAAAATCCTCTTGCAATAAGCTTCAGCCATAAAAAATATTCACTGTGTTGAAGAGAGAAACTATCCAGGAGGACAGGCTGGTCTGGAATAAATCCCACACAATCCCATTTTTTTTCTGTGTAATAACCCCCAAATAAATATATTTGCCTTTGTGATTTCACAGCCCGAGATGTCAAGATAGTAAAACCACTGGAAGATGTGGAAGTGAACGAACTCGAGAGTGCCTCTTTCACCTGTGAGATCTCACACGACGAGGTCGAAACCCAGTGGTACAAAAATGACAACAAGCTGAAGACTTCTGACAACATCAAAATGCGGCAGGAAGGTAGGAGGGAAAAAAAAGGGGGATTTTGTTCTGGAATGGACGTGGGTTGGAGGAAGGGCTGGCATGGGAGACTAGAAAATAGGGTTTTGCTCTGGGATAGCTGATCTGTGTCTGTGTGTCTGTCCCCAGGAAAGACCTATTCCTTGACTTACACACGTGTCCACGTCGAGGATGCGGCTGAGATCAAATTCGTAGCAGAAAAGGCAGAATCTCGTGCTCAGCTGACTGTAAAAGGTAATTCTGCCGTTCATGCCAGCGCCGCTTCTGCTCTCTCACGTTACAAACCAATTCACTTCCCCCACTTTGGGTGTGAAGGTTAAAAAAAGTCCTACAGTGTTCAGGGAAGGAAAAAACTGCCTGCTTTACTGCCTGGTAAATATCAGCTGGGAGTTTATTTTGGCTTAATTCCAGTTAATTTTCTCAGGAGGTTGGATTTGCACCTTTTGACATTTAAAGTTGTGTGTGAAGTTTGAGTGGCCAAAAAGCTGTAGCTTGACTTTTTCTTGCATTTTCGCTTTCTGGTGTATGTTATAACAAAACCCAGCGTTTTTTGGGTGTGTTTAACTAAAACAATGTGATAGAAGGAGAGAAAAGGAAGACGTTTGAATTAACACACTGCTGAGGAAGTCAGGAAACTGAAGTTCAGTCCCTGGTTTTGTCGCAGCACTGCTGTGAGATGCTGAGGAGACCACCTGTTACTTCTGCAGTTCAGCCACTCCAGTGGTAAAAATATGGAGGAAAACTTTCCCTTTAATTAACTCTTACTAATTAAAATTTATAACTGACTGCTCAGCATAGTGGGGATTCCTTGTCACCCTCCAAATTACTGGACATAAAAGAAATATCACTAGTGAGTTTTTATGGAGACCGTACTGATCGCTCCACTTCCTTTGCTCTTGTAGAGCTGCCCGTGAAAATCGTGAAGCCTTTGCGGGATAAGATCGCCCTGTGGAAGCACCGGGGGGTCCTGGAGTGCCAGGTGTCCCGGGCCAACGCCAAGGTCCGGTGGTTCAAAAAGGACGTAGAGATTCACCCCGGGCAGAAATACGAAATCGTGAGCGAGGGCGTCTATCGGAAACTCATCATCAACGACGCTGACTACGAAGATGAGGACACGTACACGTGTGATGCCTTTGATGACAGAACCAGTGCTAATTTCTTCGTTGAAGGTAGAAAACCCTTTTTTTTTTTTCACCCCTAGAATGCACTGGGAGGAGGACGGGATGATTGACTTGTTGTTTGCTTTGGAAACTGTCGCAATCTGACACGAAAGAACGACACTCACACACTGAGATGTCCAAGGCAAAAAAAGGGGTAGTTTATTTACAGACCTTGACATTTACAGAATTCCAACAGTGACCATGGATTGGAGGATGAAAATTGTCCTCTCCAACCACACTGGTCAACCCAAGAGTCCATCAACAGTCTCCTCCTTATGAGGAGAATGTAAACATGAAAGAACAGTTACAATAACAGTAGGTTGTTTATGTGAAAATTGTGTGAGAAACTCCATTGCAAAAGGTAAACACAGAAGGCCGAAATAGAAAAACTTTTAGAAAAACAGAGGACAACAGAAAAACCCAGGCAACACAGCCCCTCCCCACTCTCCCAGCCTGGAATTCCTTCCCAAAATCCCAGCTCACCAGTGGGAAGTGTCACAATCCGACACGAAAGAACGACCCTCATGCACTGAGATGTCCAAGGCAAAAAAGGGGCAGTTTATTTACAGACCTCGACATTTATAGAATTCCAACAGTGACCATGGATTGGAGGATGAAAATTGTCCTCTCCAACCACACTGGTCAAACCAACAGTCCATCAATTCTCTCCTCCTCCAGAAAGGAATGCAAAACAATCATTATTTACAGGAAAAGTGCCTGAGAAACTCCATCTCAAAAAGTAAACATCAGAAGGCTGAAACAGAATTTTAGAAAAACTTTAGAAGAACAGAGCGACAGGAAACACAGTACTGCCTAAAAAGGATTTTTGTTTCGTGTTATTTATTCTGAAGTCCATTGGTGTTGAATCCTTTTACACATAGGAGGACCCTGAAAAATGAATATATGGTATATTCTCCTCAGGAAAATGAGGAAATTCCCATTCCAGCAATGTTTATCAAATGTATTGGATAAAGTCTGTTTTTCAGATAAGTGTTGCAGCTCCTTTTATCAAGATCTGCATTCCAATGAACCTTCTTTTCCATTTTATAGCACTGCATGTTTGATATCAAGAGGGAAGGTGACTTTAGAATTAGGACTAGGAATCAAGAGATACAGATTCACTTTCTAACCTATGACCAGCAATATCTGTTTGCTTTTATACAGAAAAAAAAAAAAAAAAAGAGATGTTTTAAGGCCTTTTTGAGTTCATAAGAGCAGAAGAGATGTCATGAGTGTTCAGGCTGATAATGGAAAAGCTTTCATGACTCCTAAATCCCTGCTCTCTTGTTCCAACCAGAGCAAGCCATTAATATTGTAAAAGAGTTGTGTGATGAGGACGTGACTGAGCCTGAAGAAGCCAATTTTGAATGTGAGACATCCATTCCATCTGTGAAACCTGCCAAGTGGTTCCTGAAGGGAGCAGCCTTGCAGGCTGGCAGAAACATCATCATGCAGCAGGAAGGCACCATCCACAGGCTGACAATAATAAAAACAAGTGTTGATATGACAGGCACCATCCAGTTCTCCATTGGCAAATCCAAATCCACGGCGAACCTGCTCGTCAGAGGTAATGTGATTTTTAATATGTATCATGTGAGTCAGAACAAAGGTCTTCCCTCTCACAGTACCTGGAAAGTTTTGTCATAAACATTCTCTGTTCTGGGCTGGGTTCTTGGAAATGAGTGTGTACCTGGAAGATCTGTTTAGTTCCCAGCTGCAAGTTGTTGGGAGGAATGCTGCATGCACCAACCAAGCCAGAAATGTCTTAGGCAAGGATCTGATTAAATGACTTTGGTGTCCCTGGTCTTCAAATCTATCAAGCTAAAACTGGTTTCTGGTTTATTTTTACTCTCTTGACTTTATCAAGGAGGACAAAACAGATGAAATTTGCCAGGAGAGTTTAGTTTGTCCCATTTCTGAACTAGACAAGTTTGATAGCTCATTTACTTAATTCATTTTGTCATTGACTTGATCTAGGACAAAGCCTCAAGGCTTTTTATCTTCTGCTGTCATCATGGTAAATCTCTCCAATCACATCCTGAAGTCCTTGTTTTGTCTTTCATTTGCTCTTACTTGAATGAAAACCTCAATTAGAGAGCAATTCAGCAAGCACTGAGTCAGAAGTGGACCATGAATTTTGGTGGTTAAGACACAGTATTATCTTACAGACATCAGCTTTCCTTATAGATCATTGTACTGTTGTAGCTTCAAAACACATGAGCTCTGTTAGAGACACTTGTAGCAGGATCTGAGCAGTCCACAAAACAGTTGTGGAAGTCATAGATGAAATTAATGGGCATACAGAAATGGAAATACAGATTAAAACCTTCCTCTTCTTTAGATTGATCCATTCTTCTTCCCCACCCCTGCTTTGCAGATTACCACATCCAGATCACCAGGAAGCTGGAGGACAAGACTGTCCTGGAGCGACACTCGGCCATCCTGTCCTGTGACTTCAGGCCTTCCCCAAAGCACGTGAGGTGGTTCAAGGGCCAAGAGCTCATTGAGCCCTCGGAGAAGTACAAAATCAAGCGGGATCAGTACTCAGCAGAGCTCAAGATCATGAAGGTAAAGCCCGAGGACGCCGGTGTGTACAAGTGCAGGGCGGGGATCGCTGAGACCGAAGCCACACTGAGCGTTGAAGGTACGAGAGGTTTGCAGCAGCAGGGCTGGCCTGGTGCTGGTCTTTATGATTCTCTGTTTCACTTGGGGTTCCTCCTCCTGAGGAGAGGTAGATTCCTACAGTTACCTTCTAATTTTATGTAAATGCAGTGTCACAAGCAGCTGCTGGTTCCACAGTCCTGAAATCCATCTCTTGCTGTGAAGTTGGTAATGGGTGTGGGAGGGCACCATCTGGGTAAGGTACAAATTAACATTTGTCAAGACACATTATTGTCCATTTCATAAAAGGAATTAGACCTCTGGTGCTTTTAACTAAAAATATCCTTTGTGTTAAACTGCCACAGGCCTCTGGTTCTGGTGGTCTTGGCTGTGGTTTTCATTTCCTGACTGCTGTGTCAGCTTGTCTATCTGTTATGCATTTGTCTACCTGCTATATATACATTTTATAGTTACTATTATATATCTGAATACAATTGTTATTCATAGTGATGCTCTACCCCATCTGGGCATGGAACTTTTTTTAGCTAGTTCTTCCCCTCAGGTGACACTGCAAGGAAAGATGTTCACAGTGTCACTTCCAGCAAGACTTGGAGCTGAGCCACAGAATCATTTCCAAAAGACCAGGGAGCAGCTCTTGGTAGCAGTTTGGCTTGGCAGAGGTTCTTCATTGAATGTGTGGTCAAACATTGAGATGAGCTACTCAGGGTAGTGGTAATGTCACCATCGTTAGAGGGATTGAAAAGTTTTGAGGATGTGGTTTCAATGGTGACCTTGGCAGTGCTGGGAACTCAGCACTCAAGTCTTGTTGGACTCAGTCTTGGAGGTCTTTTCCAACCTAAATGATTCTGTGACTCCATTCTATCCAAACAAATATATTAAAAAAAAAAAATCAAGTAGTAGTCCCAAACCCTCTTCTGAGTTCTCATTCTTGAAAACAGCATTCCATGAGTGGAGAAACTGCAAGGAGAAATCTCTACCCAAGGACTGGGAAAGAAACAAATCAAAATCCTCTTGCTACCTGAGCAAGTTTCTTAATCTCTTCGTACATTGCCATTGTGGCCAAATCATGGTCTTCATCTCATCCTCTGTGTCACAATTTCCCTGGAAATGAGGGACACTTTAGTAAAAATGTGTTTGTGTGTGCAGTGATGAGCACACGGGGATTGGTGCTCTGTGGGATGCTCAAGGTCACTGTAGCATCATTTTAGAAAAAATTATTTGTTTTTAAAATAAAACACAAACAAACAAACAATCCAAACTGATATATATATATAAAAAGAGAACTGAGGGTCCTAGACTATTTTAATTAGTCTTTTTAATAAAAAATAATAGATGGATTTTTTTTCTGTTGGGGCAAATGCAGAACCAAGTAAGTGTAATGTGGTGACCAAAGGGTGTGCAGGAGACCAGAAAAAAAAATCTAATAAACTCCATGAAATTGTTTGTGATAACAACTGATTTATGATGATGGTGGTGCCCCTTGGTTTCCCCCCAGCCCGCAATGTAGAGGTCCTCAAGCACCTGCAGGATGTGGAGATTGAGGAGGACAGCTCTGCCGTGTTCTCCTGCGAGCTGTCCCACGATGACGAGGACGTGGAGTGGTTCCTCAATGGCACCCTCCTCTACACCAACAACTTCAACGACATCAAGAACGTTGGCAAGTGCTACATGCTGACCATGAAGCAGGTGAAGCCTGAGGACGCCGGCACGGTGACAATGAAGTCAGACAAGGTGTCAGAGACCGTGCGGCTGAAGGTGATAGGTGGGTCCAGATCCCGCCCCTGAATGAAAATGAGAGATGCAAATGAGCCATTATTTACCAAATCCACAGGGCAATCCTGCTTAATAGATACAAAACGTTGAGCTATTAAATATGAGCCATGAGGATGGTGAAGGGTCTGGAGGGGAAGACTTGAGAGCAGCGACTGGGGTCACTTGGTTTGGTCAGATGGAGAAGAGAAGATTGAGGGGAGACCTTGCTGTGGGCTTCAACATCTTCATGTGAGGGGAAGTGTGAGGGGGGAACTGATCTCTTCGCTCTGGTGGCCAGTGTCAGGACTTGAGGAAACAGCTGGGCCTGAGTGGGAGGTTTAGGTTGGACATCAGGAAAGGGTTCTTCCCCCAGAGAGTAGTGGGCACTGGACAGGCTGCTGAGGGCATGATCATGGTCCCAAGGCTGCCAGAGCTCCAGGAGTGTTTGGACAATGCTCTCAGGGACAGCATGGGGTTGTTGGGGTGTCTGTGCAGGGACAGGTGTTGGACTGGATGATCCTTGTGGGTCCCTTCCAACTCAGGATATTCTATGATTTTTAATACATCAATTCTGGAGCTGGACTCAATCAACCATGAGAAGACAGTTTCCTGCTGTCCTTCATACATCTTAAAGTTCAGGCACACAACTGAGTTTCTGTGGTTTAACACGTTCTTGGGCACCCTCAGCGAGTGTACAGGTGACACCCAGTGAGTCACTGAGTGGGGTATGTGACATGCCTGAGGGTTGAGGGGCCACCCAGAGGGACATGGACATGCTCAAGAAGAGAGACCATGGAAACTTCTTGAGGTTCAACAAGGCCAGTGCGAGGTGCCGCAACTGGGTCAGGGTAGCCCCTCATGTCAACACAATCTTGGAATGAAGGGATTTGGAGCAGGATGAAGAATTGAGAGCAGGATGAAGGACTTGGGGGTGCTGGAGGGTGATGCTGGTTTAGGTTCTGCATTGGTATCAGCAATATTGCCAAGGGTTTATTAATGTCTCTAAATACTTGATGGCAGCTGAAAATGTCCCAAACATCCTGGTGGTTCTCTGTTTTGCCTCTTGACCTTCAGAGAAACCTGCTGTCTTCATGAAATCCTTGGATGATGTTTTCGGTGAGGAGAGAGGAGTGATCAAACTGGAATGTGAAGTCTCCAAAGAGAAGGTCAAACCTGTTTGGAAAAAGGATGGTGTGAAGATCGCTTCTAGCAAGAAGTATGAGGAGATACAGTCTGGGAAGACCCTGTGCCTCCTTATCCATGACCTTGAAAAGACAGATGCAGGTTTATACACCTGTGACATCGGCACTGATGTGGCCAAATCAAAGGTCAGCGTTCAGGGTAAGTGTTGTAGACAGTGGCCTCTCAAGGGGTGTTAAAAATATGGGTGGGCTTGATCCCTTGGGCTCTCACCTGCTCTTGAACAAATCTCACATAATACTGCGATGCCTGAACAATCCCTGTTAGTTTTGGTGTGAGTATATCTGGGGTTTCTAACTGAAAATCAGGTGTCAGGAATGTAGTGACAGTATTTTCTTCCTGAACATCTCTAAAGTGCAGAAATACTCCCAGAAAAGCAAAAATTTCTCCAAAAAATCCCAACAAACAACAGAAAATCCCCCAGGCAGCCTGTTTTGTATTTTGAGCTATTGACTCAGTGCATT
The DNA here is from genome assembly GCA_017589585.1 of Phylloscopus whistleri. Classification (NCBI taxonomy): domain Eukaryota; kingdom Metazoa; phylum Chordata; class Aves; order Passeriformes; family Phylloscopidae; genus Phylloscopus; species Phylloscopus whistleri. The sequence goes on from JADMLD010000401.1 coordinate 91,383, forward strand.
GCAGGAACACAAAAGCAGGACAGCAGTATCTGTTGAGGAGCCCAGCTGTTCAGCCTGTCCTCTAATCCTTGTGTCAGCCTCAAGGACAAAGAATTGTTCACGGCTTCCAAACTCATAATGTTAATGAGAAAAATTTTGTATTTCTCTGGTTTGAGCACCAGGAGTAACAAGTCAAAAAATTCAGACATCCCATTTCTCCTAACAGCATGGAGAAGAACCTCACCCATTGTCCCAGAGGCTTCTTTTCTGACAGCTTTTCTCTTCTCTAACTCACTGAACCTCGAGTCTTCCCCACTGAGCTCGTCTTCGTTCAGTCCTTCCTGAGCACAGCCAGGAGATTCACATTTCTCTCTTTTGTACAACTTTGAGGTGATTCTCAATCTGAAAAATCCTTCCCATGTCACAGCCATCTGTAAGGAAAGCAGTGGTGTCCTGCCAATCTAGTAGATAAACCTCTCTTACGAGTTAAAATTTTTAACTTGTATTAATGTAATTTTTGTTCTCCAGAACTGAACATTGGCATCACCAAACGGCTCAAGAACACTGAAATCCAGGAGGGAGAGGATTGCACTTTTGAGTGCATTTTGTCCCACGAAAGCATTGACGACTTCAACTGGACGCTGAACGGGAGAAAAGTGGAAAGTGGGGGGAGATTTAAAGCCTCCAACGCAGGTCGGAAATACACCCTGAGTATCAAAAATGTCATTCCTGATGACACTGGGGAAGTCATCTTCACTGCCCGCGGTCTCACCTCCAAGGCTTCCCTGGTTGTGAAAGGTAACGGGATCAGAAAAGTCCTGGGTGTATTTTCATAAGGTTTGTCAGCAAACACTTGTTATGATCTGAGTTGACAGCAACCTTCCCTGAAGAGCTGAGATTTTTCCTTAAAAACAAATGCTGAAACTTTTAATAGATATTTGAAAACTGACTACACTAGGCAGTGTGCACAGATAATTACAGCCCAGGCTGCGCATCAGAGATAATCACCCAAGGCTCCTGGGGAGTCAGTGGAGAGAAGAAATCAGTAATTTTCAGACTTAGTTCATAATTTGCAGTTTTCCATAGAATCAGGAAATCCCAGAATGGGTTTGGTTGGAAGGAACCTTCCATCATCTTGTTCCAACCTTGCACAGGTTTCCCAGAGAAGCTCTGGCTGTCCCTGGATCCCTGGAAGTGTCCAAGGCCAGGTTGGACAGGGCTTGGAGCAACCTGGGATCATGGAAGGTGTCCCTGCCCATGGCAGGGGGTGGAACTGGATGACCTTTGAGATCCCTTTCAATCCAAACTATTCTGGGATTCTATAATTTGAATTGCAAAAACCCCAACTGTACATTGAGATGATTTTCATTCAAAAGACCTTTTTTTTTTTTTTTTTTTTTTTAAATCTCTGAAGAAAAACCCACTGAGATTGCAAAACAGCTGGAGGATAAAACATCACCAGCAGGGCAGGACATCAGCCTGAGCTGTGAGTTGTCCAAAGCTGATGTGAACATCAGGTGGTACAAGGATGGCAAAGCAATCCGGAAAAGCCAGAAATACGACCTGCAGCAAGAGGGAACTCGGGCCACTCTCATCATCCGTGACTCCACGGTCAAGGACAGTGGGGAATACACCTGTGAGACAGAGACCTCCAAAACAACTGCCAGGATCACTGTGCAAGGTCAGTTGAAGGGTGCAGAGGAGCTGGCAGGTTCAGAGGTTGGGTGTAAATATCTATGACCATGGGAGATTTCTTCTCCTCCATCTCCCTGGGCAGGATCAATTTTCAGGTTTTTTTTTCAAAAAATCATTGATTAAAAGTTAAAAAATTAAATGTGAAAAAAACCCCCACCTTTTGGATGTTGAACAATCTTATGGGCTCTGTAACAAGCCAGTCAAAACTGGCAGTTTAATTATTTGGTTTTGAATATGAGTGATGAAAGCTCTGTGCAAGAGAAGACCTCACCACTACATGGACCATGGCATTAAACTTTCCTGGAGATATTTCACCTGATATGTCCTGTGACAGGAAGGGAACCTTGTGATCTTAGATGCATTCCATCTGATAGGATGGGAGGAAACGGCCTCAAGGTTTAGACTAGATGGTAGAAGAAATTTCTTCGTGGAAAGGCTGGTTAGGCATTGGAACAGGATGCCCAAAGAAGTGGTGGAGTCAACACCATTGGGGAATTTAAGAGATGTGTATTAATTAAGTTAATAGTTGGACTTGGTGATCTTAAAAGTCTTTTTTCAGCCCAAATGATTCTATGATTATTTTTTTGATGATTCTATGAGTTGGGGCAGAGGAGATCCAAGATGACTCTGGATCCTCAGGATTAGTTTGGGTAACAAATGTCCCATTGTTGGTGTGTGGGGTTTGTTTTTTTGTTTGTTTGTTTGGGGGTTTTTTTGTTTGTTTGGTTTTAGGTTTTTTTTGGGTTTTTTTTGTTTTTTTTTTTTTTTTTGTTTGTTTGTTTGTTTGTTTTGGTGGTTTTTTTTGTTTTTTTTGTTTTGTTTTGGGTTTTTTTGTTTGTTTGTTTTGGGTTTTTTTTGGTTTGTTTTCCTTTTTTTGTTTTCTTTTTTTTTTTTCTTTTTGTTGTTGTTGTTTTTGTTCTAATTTTTTTTTTTCCTTCCAGAAAAGCCTAATTATTTTGTCAAGGAGCTCTCCGACCTGAAAGCCGATGAAAGCGGAACTGCGGTTTTTGTGTGCCAGAGTGAGAGAGCTGCATCCTCTGTGGTCTGGAGGAAAGGCATCGCTGAGCTCAGGGCTGGCAGGAAGTACGAGATCACACAGAAAGGACAAGTGCTCCAGCTGACCATAAAGAACCTGGAGAAAAGTGACAGTGACACTTACAGCTGTGACATTGGGGACACCCAGTCCAGAGCCAAGCTGACTGTTCAAGGTATGAACGAGAGGAATGTGATTGTACGTCCATTTTCTGCCATGGGAAACATGCACAGGCAGAGCTGTGTCTCAGCTGGGCAGCAGAGCTGCTGATTTCTGGTTCTGTCTCTCTCATGATGGCAGGAACACGTGGCCAAAAATATAGGAATGTAGAGCTGGACATGCAGGGCAGTGTGAAGCAATTACACCTGGAGTGTTTTGGGTGTGATTTAAACCCTCCAAAGGCTCGTGTGAGGGAAGAGATTGGTGTTCCTGTGTGAACAGAACAGGGATGTGACTCACAGTGCCTGCTGTTGGATGAGGGAAAATTATCCTGCCTTCAGGCTTTTCTCCATACCCATTGTTTCTTCTTCCCAGGAGTGGTTTCCAAGAGGTGGTGGATAAATAGAATGGTCCACAGAATCATGGAATGGGTTGGGTTGGAAGGGAACCTAAAGATCATCCAGCCCCATGCCCTGCCATGGGTAGGGACACCTCCCACTATCCCAGGCTGCTCCAAGCCCCAATGTCCAACCTGGCCTTGGGCACTGCCAGGGATCCAGGGGCAGCCACAGCTGCTCTGGGCACCCTGTGCCAGGGCCTCCCCACCCTCACAGGGGAGAATTCCTTCCCAATGTCCCATCTAACCCTGCCCTCTGGAGAAATGATTCCAGAACAGTCAGGTGGAGGTGCAGCAGTGTCCACTTGCTAATTATTGCATTTTTTAAAGACAAGGGGGTAAAGTCAGACTCCTCCTCTGATCATCTGCTACAGCATCCTCAAGAAGCAAAGAAATGTGTTTAATCCCCATCATAACCTCAGGCTCAGAGCTGTCTGAATTCACTCTGAGGTTTTTAACTCCAGCTTTTCTGAGTGGAACAAACACTTCTCTGTCACGAACATCAAAGTAAAACATCCCTGTGCTGGTTTTATTAGTAGGAGGAACATCAGAGATATTTTTGTATACAGTGATAACCTTATTTTATATATATTTTTATAGTGAGGTTTATCTTTGTATGTTTATATTTATTTTTAGTTAGGGATGTGTCTTTCTATACAGGGAGGTTTTCAGGGCAGATGTTTTGGGGTTTTTCTACCAAAGCCACAGTCAGACATTTTCTCCATTTCCCACTCTGTTTATGCTTGGACTGAACTCAAAGAAGGTGTTGGGTCAGTGGTCCTATCCCACAGAAAAGAGAAGTTACTTTTGCTGTAGAAAATCAGGCAGGTTGTCAAGAGAGAGATAATTTCTTGGTGATGTTTAGAGCCCAATAATGCTGCCAGAGACTCATCCTTCCAACCTTTCCAGGGATTTCATTAGGAGAAAATTTACAGCCCTGGATTTGCATCGTACTGGCTACTTGTTCTGCTTTATGTTTCCTGGTGCTTTAAAGTTGTCTTCACCCTATTTTGGTGTGTGTCCTGTATATACCATCTTCCTGTGAGTGGGCTTTGTGGTCAATATCGTGGGAGTTCCATTTCAATCTTCTCTGTCACAAATGTATTTCTTACTTGAAACGATCAGGTGGGAAATCTTGGGAGTTTTCCTTGTCGATTTTCACGCCAGAAACTGAAGATTCCAGTAATTGATGTATTTATGTTCCTTTCAGGCCAGAGAGTGCTAATAACGGAAGACCTGGAGGATGTCACTGTGTTAGAAGGAGAATCTGCCATGTTCAAGTGCAGAATCTCTCCCGTAGACTATAGCAGAGTGCAGTGGTTTTTGGATAAAACCCCACTCCATACCAATGAACTTAATGAGATCCAGTCCCAGCCTGGTGGATATCACCTGCTGACGCTGAAAAAGCTCTCACTGAAGGACTCGGGGGTCATTACATTTGAAGCTGGTGATAAGAAAACATCTGCCAGTTTGGTTGTTAAAGGTAAATCCATCATCACAACTGCAGGAGAGGAAATAATGAGTAGAAATAAGTGGGGTTAATGTGGGTAGGTGGAAAAAAAGAAAAAAGAAAAAAAAATGCTACAAATTTAGCACCATCGTTGTATATCTGTACATATTCAAGAATAATATTAATTATATAATGGAATTATGGCTGGAGAATGAACTCTTTGTAGTACTGGACAACTCTTGGAATGTTTATTTGATTTAGATGGGAATGATACAATGCAGGGATGGTACAGTGGGTGCCTCGTTCAGTTTTCCTCGAGCTGATAAGATGATGATTCATGACGAGAAATCAATTAATTCAATGAAAAAAAAAAAAAAAAAGGGCAACCAGTAAGTTTTAAATTCAGTTTTCATTGTTTGAAAGGCAACATTGCATGTGTTCCCTGCTATTCATTGTTGATAGTGGATTGTTTTCTCTGGAGAAGTTAAATTGAGGTAAAACTGTGGTGTTTGGTAGCAAAGACATAAAATGAATGGCAGGCAGCTCAAGAATGTGGGATTATAGAGATTTTTCCTTACTGCAAATAGAAATGCTTCTCGTTGCCTAGAGATGTAAAACACGCAGTCTCCACTGTGTCAGATCATAATCGCATTTTTTTCAGAATAACCACATTTATTTCAAAGAACTTTACTTTTTACAAAAGTTGAAAATTTGCCCAAATTTTGCTAAGCTGTAGAAACGCAAATGGATTTCTTTTCGTTAAAGGAAAACGAAAGGTTTTATTTGCAAAAGGCTAATTGTTTATGTTCTTCAGCAGGAAGCATTTCTTCTCAGTTTCTCCTGGATATCATTTGATAGTTAAACAACATTTTACAACATCCCTGGTGCCTTCCTGAGGGCTTTATAGTCATGAACACCAAATTATTTGTTACTAACCCTGACCTATGGCTTTGATACAAGCAATCCTGGATTCAAATCTCACAGATTACCTGTGATCTGAGAATCCACACCTCTTGTGGACTATGTCAGATGGTTTTTATATGAATCTGGAGAAGCCCTGTGTCTTCACAAAGGAGCTGGTTGACACTGAAGTCACTGAGGGAGAGGATGTGACCCTTCAGTGTGACACCTCCAGATCAGACAGCCCCAAGAAGTGGTGCAAAGATGGGAAGAGCCTTAGGAGCTCTTCCAAATATAACATCAGGCAGTCAGGGATTGAAGCCCAGCTTGTCATTCACAGGGCAGAGGAAAGAGACAGTGACAGATGTGAGTGTGAGGCTGGAGCAGCCAAAAGTAGTGCAGTCATTGCTGTCAAGGGTAAGAACTTTTGGAGTGATGGTTTGGGTCCTAGCACTGAGCACAGAGTAATTAATTGAAATGATAAAAACATGAAGCTACACTGAAAAGGAACCTTGTGATGTGCACTGAGGTGTTCTCATCAAGTCATCTGGAACAGCAGACAGAGAAGTGGCAGGATGTGAAACAGGAGAATCCTTCATTTGATCTGGCTCTAGCTCTGTGGAACTTGAGTGCCTCTGAGAATCAAGGAATTCTAGGATGGTTTGGGTTGGAAGGTACATTAAAGATCACCTCATTCCAAACCCCCAAAGAAGAGCAGTAGGAGAACACCCCAGGGTAAGAGGTAATCCACAGAAAGGGTGGATCACCTCCTGGAGCTGTCTCCAGCTCTCTCCAAGGAGGGAACTCACAGCCCTACATCTGTCTGTGCAATTGCTTTAGGCAGCCAGATTTATTCAGAGAAATGCATCCAAAGAACAAGGAGGTGCTTTCCTGCTTGATAGGACTTGGGGAGATGGTTTAAAGTAAAAGAGGGTTAATTTAATTAGATGTAAGGAAGAAGTTTTTTACAGTGAGGGTGGTAAAACACTATAGGAGGTTGCCCAGAGAGGTGGTTGGGTGCTCCATCCCTGGAAACATTCAAGGTCAGGTTGTGTGGGGTTCTGAGTGCCTGGTCTGGTTGAAGATATCTGGGGTCATGGCAGGGGGGTTGGATTAAATGAGCTTTAAAGGGCTCTTCCAACCCAAAGTGTTCTATGATCCTATGATCTAAAGGGCTCTTGTCTGAGCTGAGGCAAAAGTTCTCTTCTTAGATGAGTCTTTTATCTCTGAGTTAGGTATGGGCTGGGTCTCATGCAGGTCAGAACCAGGCTCACCAAATATCACCTTATAATTGCTCCTGCCTGTCTCGAGTCACTGTCCCAGCCCCAAGGCTTAGGAGGAGCTCTGTCTCTGTGAGTGAAATCACTCTGTGAGTTAAATCACTCCCCTGGGCAGGTTTGAGCAGGTACAGGGAGGATTTTATGGGCACAGGCTGTGTTTATCCAGACCAGAGGATGTCCTGTGTGCAGCTGGTGGTGCACACTTGGGATGGACTGGTCAGAAGCTGCATCTGGATTAGGGAAATCAGCATGAACAAAACATTTGAGTTGCTGGGATGGTCAACCTGAACCCCAGAGCACCAAATGGGAGAACAAGCTGCTCACAGGATTTTTCTAGAGCACGAAGAACCAACTTGAGGCTGTGCAAGAAAGAGAAGACCTTGATGATGCAGTGAAGAAGAGCTGGTTATTAATGACCCCAATTTTCTGTCTTTCTGTAGCACAAGGATATTTTCCCCATATCCATTTGCACACAAAACAAAGATCTGTGTTGACTCCAGTAGGACCTGGATGAAAAATTTTCTGTTTGAAAAGATCCACATTTGTAATGTTCCCACAACAGCCCCATTTTTCCCCTCACAGAGAAGGGTCTGGATGGTTGTAGGATTTAAACACACAGGTTCAGGTCAAGGAGTCAAGTCTTAAGGATGTCTATAAGAAATTGTGCTGTTGGGAAACTTTCCTTTATCTATAACAGTCACATCAGAACAGCAGAATGCAAAAATAGAAAATAGCAACTCAGTAGTTGTGTGACACTGAGTGCCTCAAACTAGAAGTAAAAGGGAGCAGGATAATAGGGTGTAGATTTCCAACAGCCACAGGTTAAGTGCATCATGGGTCAGTAGCTGACTTGCATATTCTTAAGACATTAAGCATAATTCAAGAAGAATTTTTTTTTCCTTATCTGAACATTTCAGTTATTTTTCCCCCCAAAATGCCTTCCCTGCACTAGCTCACCTTAAAGCCTTGAATCCCAGGCTGTGACAGAGCCTGCAGGGGAATCTCCACAGGGACCCTGTCATGTTCAGCTGTGCTTCCCTCTCAGTGTTTGCTCTGTGCTGGTTTTAAGTCTGTGTTCATGCTGGATAAAAAAAATACACTGTAGGGGTTTTTCATGATGAGAAATCAATACTGCTTGTCACGACAGAAAGTGCTTTGCCATTCCTCTGCGTCCTCTGTGTTGTGTGTGAGTTGACCTCAGTGAAGTTTTATGTTTTTTGTGCTGGTGGTCCAGCTCTGGGCAGCCATCTGCAGCAAGGTTTGTGTCATTAACTGCAGTGCAGCATCTGCCACTGATGTTAATAATGGAAGCAGTAAGAGCAGCAGCATCTTCAGCAGTGCAGATAGTGGCTAAAAAGAAAATAAGCATCTGGCCTCAATTTTTTTTTTTTTTTTCTGCTGTAAAGTGCTGGCAGCCAGATGTGAGATGTCAGAATCCGTTTACTCTTTGCTAGTGCTTTTTCATTCCTGCGGTTTTCTGTCTCAAAAATGAAGTCTGACACTAAAAGAGTAAAGTCATTTCCAACCTCCCGTGTTTCTTTTAACATTCGTGTTATTCCTTTTCTCAGAAACACCCGTCCTTTTCAAGCAAGAGCTCCAAAACGAGGAAGCCAAAGAGGGGAAGCAGGTCAGGCTGACCTGTGAGCTCAGCAAGCCTGGTACCCCGGTGAAGTGGATGAAGGGAGACACTGTTCTCCATGCCAGTGAGAAGTACGAGTTTAAGCAGCAAGGGACTGTGGCAGAGCTCATAATTCGAGATGTGAAATCCGTAGATGCTGGGGACTACACCTGCAGCGCTGGGGAGCTGAAAACCACTGCTCGGGTCAGAGTGAATGGTGGGTGCAATTTGAGACACGGCCACACTTAATCAGGCTGAAATCCAATAGATCTTTAATTAAACATAGATCTATAGCTTAATAGAGCTATTAAACAAAAGTAAATCACATAACACTTCATATTTTTTGTGGTGGCTCCACCTTTAGTAAGTGAAATTTAAAGGTAATAATTGCTGCCTTATAGGCACCTGTATGTATTTCATTCATGTGATCTCACGTTCTGTGTCTGGGGTTTTCAATCTGTAACTGTTCACTGTGGGGGGAAAAAAAATTGAATGCAGAGAGTTATTTTTCTCTGTGCTGTAGTTCCTGCCCTAACAGCTGCTTTACATGGCTGTGATTAAAACTGGAGTGGGAGGTGGAGACCAGTAGTACTGAGCATAAGGATGTGAAAAAACATAAAACCAGTCCCTGGAAAACTGAAGGTGATCAAGTAATTAATAGACTCCAGACTCCCCAAAACATCCTTTCAAAGACTCCTTAGATGCCATCTCCACTCTCCACTGCCCTTAAACAAATGCACTGCATTTAGTAGTATGTGCTGGAGCAGAAAGCAGGAGAAATATAGAATATGAATGTTATTTCAGAGCCTGCAGGAGCAGGGAATTCATTAGGTGATGGTGCCCAGAGGAATCTGAAAGGGTCCCTTTTAAAAAGAAAAGAAACTTCCCCCACATTTCTAGGAATCCACAGTGAGAGGGTAACATCAGAGGGAGAGATTTATCCCTGCTCCCAGGCAGAATCTCCTTGATGCCACACAGCCAATGGAGGGCCTAGGGCTGCTCTGCCCACTTGGAAAAGGCCTGGATTTAAGAGGTGACAGCTCTCACGGGGGTCTTGCTGTAGAGCAGATCAAGGGGGCCTGTCCTAACCCCTGGCTCTGTGTTCCAGCTGTGCCTGTCCTTTTCAAACAAGCCCTGGAGAACACGGGTGTGGAGGAGGGGAAATCCGTCTCCTTGCGCTGTGAACTCACAAAAGCTGATGCCACCGTGGTGTGGAAGAAGGGAGAAGCCACGCTCCAGGCAAGTGCCAAATATGAAATGAAGCAGAAGGGAACAGTGGCAGAGCTGGTGATTCATAATGCAGAGCCAGAAGATGCGGGAAGATACACCTGTGACACTGGAGACCAGCAGACCACAGCCCAAGTCAAAATCCATGGTAGGAATGAGACACCTGCTTGTCACCATTTGTTGTTGTTCTTGCCATGGTCCTGCTGCCCCTGGGCACTTTCAGAGAGTGTTCAGGAGAACAGGGATCAGCACAAACACAAGGCAGCTCTGGCTGGGTCCATTATGTTCTTTGTTTTTTGGGATGATAACTTCATGCTAAAATATATCAATCAAAGGTACCTGATTAAGTAATTCTTTCTTCCCTTTGAAATGTCTCTTATGCTTTGGATAGAGGTGACTGTCCAAGCTCTAAGCCAAGAGGTAAGAAGCGTCTCAGCTACACCTTTTATTAAAGAACATTCCATTCTTCTCTCCACTTTCTCAACAAGTTTTTACATGTCTGTCACCAACAACTTTGGGCAGCAGAAGGGTAATTGTTTTGGTGTTCTGATTATTGGGAAATAATTGTTCTTTTTTCATTTGGTCCAAAACTCTTGTTGCCACTGTAAGTATCAGCAGACTCCTGGAGGTGCAGGTAGGTCAGAGCTTCTTTGCTGTGTGTGCCAAGAGAATTTGAACTTGTTTTGGCTTTAAGTCCCGTGTGAGGTCACCAGGTGGTGACGGTGCGCCTGAAGTAAACTGAAAATGCTTCACTCCTCAGCTGTGTCTGTGCTCTTCAAAGAAGAGCTGAAGCCTGTGGAAGCTGTGGAAGGTGGGACAGCCACCCTGCAGTGCCAGCTGGGCACAGAGGCCCCCGTGGAGTGGAGGAAGGGGCAAACTCTTCTCCGGGCGAGTAACAAGTACAAGATGAGGCAGGAGGGCACCGTGGCTGAGCTGCTGATCCACGACCTGGAGCCAAAGGATGCTGGAGACTATTCATGTCTAGTGGGGAACCAAAAAACCACAGCAGCCTTGTCAGTGAATGGTAAAAAGGCAGAAATGACCTGTGAAGCTCTGGAATGTTTTTGTCCACCTCTTCCCTCCTCCTCTCCATGCATTCCCTCACAACAACTTTTTCCATGTCCTGCTCCCACTGCTTTCTTCCGTCCACTTGCTCGTGTCACTCCTGTCTCCAATCTCCTTTTCATTATACCCCATGTTGGACGTGTGTTGTGTTGTCTTCTCACCTTCCCTTGAGTGAAGGATGTGTTTTCCTGCACGTGTGTTTTCCTGAATTAGCATGGAAACATAAGATTCCTTAGGATTTTCTGTTTCAGAGGGTTCATCATGCTATAACGATGAGAACGAGCCTGTCTCTCTCGATGCATGATCTCAGCCAAGATCATGGGGGTTTTTTTGTTGATTTCCCACAGAACAATTTACTAAATAACTTCTTTTACCACCCATGAAAAAAAAAAAGACAGGATGTGCTTAAGGATAAGGGTGTTCGAGTAAGGCTTTGAGTAGGTAGATAACGGGAGAGTTTGAGTAAGGCTTGAGTAAGGCTTTGAGTAGGTAGATAACGGGAGATAAATCACGATAAAACACAACAAACCACGATTCAGCCTCCGAGCGGGGTCTAGGGTGGCAATCCCTTTCCATTCTGCACCTCTCAGCCCTGCCAGTCCGTTTCAAGCAAGAGCTGAGGAACGAGGAGGCCACGGAGAGCGGGACGGCGACGCTGCAGTGCGAGCTGAGCCGGCCGGGCGGCTCCGTGCAGTGGAGAAGGACGGGAAGGCGCTGATCCCGGATGGGAAATACAGAATGAGGCGGGAAGGGCGCTTCGTCGAGCTGGTGATCCAAGACCTAGACCTGACGGATGCCGGGAGCTACACCTGCGTGTGTGGAGAGCAGGAGAGCACGGCTGCTTTGAGAGTGAATGGTAACCCTCCTAACCCACGTTTCTCTTTAAAACCCCAGACGTAGCAGTTTTGGCAGCGTTTCCTGCTCAACCAAGAGCTTGGTTGGTGTGGTTTCTTAGGGGCTTCATGTTCTTGGCTCTGTAGTGCCAGAGAGTCACCCAATTAGGGAATATTCTCTCTTGGTTTTTTGCCTTCAGACAGCACCTAGGTGTTACATATTGTAGCACTGCACGAGGAAGATGTTTTCTATAAAAGGAAAAGGGTCTCAGTTTCACCCCAGGACCTTTTAAGGGAAGAACGCCAGAAGTTTCTATGCCCTCCTGACCACAGTTGGATCGGTGCCAAGGCAAAAACACTGATAGATCTCTTTACCTGTTCCTCAGAAATGTAGCTGTTCTCTATTGGGCTGTTTGCCAAAAAACCCACTTAAATCATTCAATACTTAAGGGAGAGCACGAGGCTTCTCAGCACATTTTCAGGGTGTTGGAGCAGGTGTGTGGGGCCTGTCCCTACACTGTGAACAGCTTGGCTCTTTTGTTTTGTATTATTTTCTTCTTTTATTGAAACATTTTTGCTTTTTCAAGACATGACATCTCACTAAATATTTTAAGCCTTTTTCTGTGAGGTGCTGGACACCCTCAGAGGTATTGAACCCTCTCAGAGCTAAATACATTTGGCTCTTCGAGAAATTCAATAATATATTGTTTAATTTATTTCTCTCACCTCTAGGAGGTTTTACCCCCTTTTTCCATTGTACCCACCTAGAAGCAGAGCATTTCTGATTGAGTGTGCACGCAGCAGCCCAGTAACTCCAGTTTGTTTCATTCTGGTGCTGATTCCTTCTCTGTTGGTATTGCATCCTTCAGCCTTGCCTATCCTCTTCCAAGAAGAATTGATGAACAAGGAAGCTACAGAGGGGGAGGCAGTCACTTTGCACTGCAAACTGAGCAAATCAGCCCCAGTTGAGTGGAAAAAGGGGAATACGGTGCTCAAGCCAAGTGAAAAGTACAAAATAGAGCAGGAAGGCCCCTTTGTGGAGCTGACAATCCAGGATTTGGATTTGGCAGACGCTGGGGATTACAGCTGTGTGTGTGGAGACCGACAGACTACGGCTGCTCTGGCTGTAAATGGTAAAAAAGAAATTCTCAGCACGTGTTCCAAGTCAACCTGTGTGATTCCAAGACCTCTTCCTCTCTTACTTCTGCTTCCTCTCATCCCTGTGTTGTTCCAATCCTCCTTTCTGCTGATTAATTCTGCTATCCTTTCTTCCCTCTCTCTTTTTCTCCTTTCAACTGATGCCTTCCTGATGTGCCTCCAAGATGCTTTAGCCAAAAGACAAGTGGAGAGTTGGTTCCCAAGTCAACACAACCTCCCTGGTCCAGATAGCTTATTTAGAAGTTTCTGCATAGGAACTGACCTAAAAGTGGGAATAATATTTATTTTTTGTGACTTGGACCATGGCACTTATTGCTCCTAAGAGGAACAATTATTCATCAATGTATGATGCTATACAAGGGCAATCTTAATAAAAAATAGGCTTTTTATGCTCCTGCTATTCCCAGCTCTTTTTTACCAATTTTGGCTTAATACTTCTCAAGCAAATATTTCATTTCTGCAAAAAAAAAAACCTGACAGCATGTTTGCAACTGCTCTGCTTTAAGGGACTCTTATTTATAAAAATTCAGACAGTGCCATGAATCAGGCCCTTCTGTAGAACTCCTGCTTTTCTCAAGGGAAGCAAAATGCTCTGGGTCTCATATTGAAATACAGCCTGTAATTTATGTCTTTGATTTTATGGTGTATAAAGTAAAGGGTAGTTGTCTTGTCAACTAATTTGCAGATGGACTTGATTTTAAAGAAAGCTTTAAAGCCTGAGGACAGAAAAAAAAAAAAAATTAGACTGAATAATCTTTTGAAGTGTTAGAGGTTGGAGAAAAATTGTGGAGGAATTAAACCCTGGAGGGAAGGACCAAGAAGGACTAGTGACTCCAGGGAGATAAGAGAGGGATTAAGTCATGGGTCAGGCTTTCCCAGGGCTGATGCCATGTCCGTGTTTGCTCTGCAGTCCTGCCTGCTCTTTTCACCAAGGGACTCACGGACAAAGAAGCCACCGAGGGTAAAAGTGTCTCCCTGCACTGTGAGCTGAACAAGGCTGCTGCTAACGTGGAGTGGAAGAAGGGGCTCAAGACCCTCAAGCCGAGTGACAAATACAAAATGAAGAGGGAAGGTGTCGTGGCTGAGCTTATAATCCAAAATCTAGACACGGCGGATGCTGGGAATTATTCCTGTGTGTGTGGAGACCAGCAGACCATGGCAGTTTTAACAGTTCATGGTAAAACAAACAAAACAAGACAAATCCTGAAAGTAACTACCCTGATTTCTCTGTTCCTTTGGACAGACCCCTGGCTACACTCCCATCTCCTTCTTCAGCCAGACCTTTATCCACAGCTCACTGGTGCCAGTGAAATGCATCCATTGGCATCCCTGCAGCTGGAGTTTGTGGCACGAGAGGGATATTGGTGTCCAAGCTCAGAGTGAGGCAACCAGGGTTGCTGCTACTCTTTTGATTAGGGACCATGATTTTGCTTTTCCCTTGAAAAGTCCTTTATTAGCCTCCCTGTTAGGCTCAAGACAAAAATGGGTTGCTTCAAAGGGATTATGTTTTAGGGATTTTAAGGTGTCGTAAAATTCCAAAAGGTTAGGTTATTCCGTGGAATCTTATGCCCGTACTCCATTCCTGAGACAACAAAGTGCTTTGATACTTACAGCCCAGTTGTCATGGAATTCAGTTGGTGTTCTGTGTAAAACAAGCCCAGATCTTCTAAAGGACAACCGTTCTCAGGGAGAACTTTGATTTTTACTGAACCTGACATCTTTGAAAGGGTATGTCAGTTCAGGTGAAAATGCTTGTTTTCCCACCATGTATTGAAATGAACAATTTCATTTCAAACTGACATTTAAAATGAAACTCCAGCGTTTCATTTTTTTTAAATGTAAAATGTCTCTTTGTTTGCTTTAGTATGTGCAAACACAGCAAACGTCCTCCCATTGTGGTTTAAAATGTCATAAGAGAAAACCATTTTCTTCCCAGAAATTTCAAATTGGTGTTTGTTCTTTTTGATTGAAATTTCACAGGGGAAAAAAAAATGGTGTTTCAACCTCTATTTGTATTGATTTGTGATTCTAAGTACATGTAAAATACCTCTACGGATTACTGCAAGCATTAAGTCCTCTCCTGGTGATGACATTTCTTTCCCAACGCTGATTCCATGGAGACCCATGAGTGTTCTTGTGTTGATAAGTCAGTTCAAGATAAGAGGGAAAAGGAAACTTGAACATAATTTTAACTCTTTGGAGCGCTGCATCTCACTGCTGATATTGCTGTCCTTCAGCTTTGCCTGCATTTTTCAAGGAAGGGCTGAAGAACAGGGAAGCCACGGACGGCGCGACAGCCACTCTGCACTGCGAGCTGAGCAAGGTTGGCGTCCCGGTGGAGTGGAAAAAAGGGGACAAGGCACTCAAACCAAGTGAGAAGTACAGGATGAGACAGGAGGATACAGCTGCAGAGCTGCTGATCCGAGATCTGGAGGTGGAAGACACGGGAGAATACACCTGTGTGTGTGGAGATCAGAAGACCTCGGCTGTCTTGACAGTCCATGGTAAAAGAGCCGTTCTCCGTTGGGATAGCAGTGCCTCAAGGACATCCCTTTTCTCTCTCTGCTTCCCACCTGCTTTGGTGTTTAGATTCTGCAGGGTTTTCTTGGCTTGCTGGTGCTGTTTCACCCCATCTCCCACTGTCTGTCAGTTTGAACCTGGTGGCTTTATATTAGAGCAGAGAATAGTTGTGAGAATTTCTCATCTCAGAGAACAGGAATGAGCAGACCTCCAGCAGAAGATCATTCTCAGGGGCTTTCTCCTTGTGTCTCCCTGACATCAGTGGATTTTCATGCCTAACCTGAAGGAAACTTCTTTAAATATGCTGAGCTCAGTCAGAGAGAGGCTTTTCCATTCAGGAATGAGTGCCACCCTCCTCTTCTGCAGGATTGTGGTATATTCTGCTGAGGAAACAGTACTTAAATAAATCCTGATCCCTCAGCATTATTCCTCAGGTCCTCAGGAATATTCCATTATTCCTAGGGAATAATGGGGGAACTTTTGTTCCTGGCTCTGCCATGGTGAATGGTGATGAGCTCTGGTTGCCCCTCCAGAAGGAGCAGTTCATGTAGACAGCTCCCATAGATGGAAGAACAGCTTTTATTTAAGATACCTCTTCTGGACAAAAAGCTGCCGAGACAGGGGGAAATTGAGGAGGCAAAACTATTCTCCCAGATTTTCTGCACACTTTTTCTTCATTTTCTCTCTCCCTGCTGGAGGAATTCTTGTTCCTCCCCTCTTTTGACCTATCATTTTCATCCCTATGTCCCTTACATTTTATTTTAGTAGCACATCATAAGACAACTTTTTGGATGCTGCTAAGAAAACCTGTAATCCTGATATTAGTGTCATTATATCTTTTGAAATCTTGGGTTAAAGGTGCACCTGAAGCTATATTACTGGGGTTTTTTTTCCTGAACCAGAAATTTAAATTATTATTTAATAATAATGATTAGTAAATGTTGTTATGATGTTAGGAAAGGCAGGGATCTCCAGCAGTCCTGTCACCCTGGCTGATGACTTTTAATCAAAATTCAGGTCATTAATGTTCAAGACAGATTATTTCAGGGTGAAATAGGTAGAGAGGAGTATTGGAATCAGCTGTGAAGTGGTGAATATGAACAGGTGAATGTTAGAAGCAGCTCATGGTGGAAACCATCCTGGTGGGATCCTGCATTGATTTTCTATTAGAGGCTGTTATTCCGGACTGATTTTTTTTCCTGTAACGATGAAGGACTGGCCACAGACCCCAGCCCTGAGTTCCCCAAGGTCTGGTTAAAGGTTTTGATGTCCTCTCTGTTTATATTACACCCCATAGCTCTGCCTGCACTGTTCAAGAGAGATCTTGTCAATGTGGAAGGCACAGAAAACAGGACGGCTGTTCTGCAGTGTGAGCTGAGCAAACCCGCCCCAGTGGAGTGGAGGAGGGGGCAGGAGGTGCTTAGACCTAGTGAAAAATACAAAATGAGGCTGAAGGACACCACTGCTGAGCTGACAATCCACAGCCTGGAGGAAGGAGATGCAGGAGATTACACCTGTGTGTGTGGAGACAAGACAACCACTGCCTCCCTGACAGTGCATGGTAAAATATCTGGGTTAACAGGAGTTTTCTGCGTTGTCATCTGTGATCCTCCTGTGGGATCACAATGTGCTCTTGATCCCTTCTGTTATTTTAAAATGTTATGGCAGCTGTTCCAACCACTGGGAATATCTTCCACTGAAAGCCCTTCCTTTGGGGCTGATAAGCAGCATCACAGAGTCTTTTCAGTCCCTGCTCTTTCTTGTTGATGGAATTTGGAAGTGGAAAATGAAAAGCTTAATGAAGTCAGAAATAGCACTTTGGAATATTTTCTCTCATTAAATTCTTTAGGGCACATCACTGAGGTTTCACTTGTTTTTCTTGGATGAAATTGAAAAGTGATGAAATTTTAATTTTAAACAACGTGGTGTTCATTTTAAGTCTTAGTCTGGTTTTGAGAAAGAGCTGTTCTTTGAAATCTTGGGCTCAGCTTTCTGTTGTTATATCTTAAAATTCCTTTAAAACATACCTCCCAGTACTGATAGTATAGTTTTATGAATTTCCAAACCAATGAGAGTTGAGGTGTCGAGACTGGTGTGGTTCTCCATGTCATGCCATGTCTCATATCATTAGAAACACCCTCTGATTTATGAATAAGGTGTTTTCCAGCTGTCCAAAGTCACTCTTTTATGGTTCTCAGAGCTGTTATAAATCAACACTGATTTCCAAGTCATTGTGAGATGCTGAATGTGGTGTCTTGCAAAGCACAAGTGAGGGATGCCCCTGAAATCATCCTTTGCTCTCGAGTTCTGTACGTTCTAAAACATTTTAAAGTGTTCTAATCCAGTGGAGCAGTCAAGACGCGGTGTTTGCTCAGTTTTAAAGCCCTCTCTTTCACCTGTGATCTTCAGCCCTCCCTCCTCACTTTAAGAAAGAGCTGAAGAACGTGGAAGGCACAGAAAAGGGCACGGCCACTTTCTGCTGCGAGCTGAGCAAAGCCGGAGCCGCCGTGGCGTGGAGGAAAGGAGAGAAAACCCTGGGGACAAGTGACAAGTTCACCACGAGGTGCCAGGGCACGGTGGCTGAGCTGGTGATCCGTGATTTAGTCCTGGCAGATGCTGGAGATTACACGTGCTCTTGTGGAGAGCAGGAAACCACGGCCGCGCTCAAAGTGAATGGTAAAAACTAAAAATGGAAATACGTAATTAATTAGCTGGTTTTCAGACAGCTTTTTATATATATATATATATTTTTAAGAACAGAGGAGTGTCAGCTTTGGAAGTGCAGCCCTGATTCTGATGAGTTTAGCAATATCTGGTTGGATGTGGGAATTTTGGTCAGTGTCAGGTGCAGGTTGGACGTTCATGGCAAAAATTGCAGATATATTCGTCCTGGTGCTAAGTCATTTTTTTTTTGATCCTTGTGTTCTCCAGTAGGTGCTGAGAAATAAAAAATCACATTATTGTGATGTTGACTGTAAAGGTGTCACAATCTTGAAGTTGAGAAAATTTGTTGATGAAATATTTTTGAGGCAGTTATCAGTGTTCCAGTGTAATTTGATGGTCAAGCTCTGCTAGGCTGCTCTGTGAGGTGAAACTAAAGAATAGTTTGGGTTGGAAAGGACCTTTTACAGGTCCCTCAAGCAAAAGTGAAAGTGATGCCTCAGGTATAGTTCATTTATGCACTTTTTCAGTACCAATTTGCATTTTCATAGAATTTAGATGCTCTGGTTAGGCTTTATTTTCCAGTCTAGCAGGCAATATTCAAGGTAGATCTCAGTCATGCAGGTCTGAAGTTGAGACTGATGTGGTTCTTCACTTCATACCATGGACTTCACCATAAAAAAAATCCTCTCTGACTTACAAATGAAGTGCTTTCCAGCTTTCCAAAGCCACTCTCTTGTGGTTCTCAGAGTGGTCATCAATCCTGATGGATTTGATTAGGAAAGGCTTTGCTTATCACTTGTGGCTGTCAGACCACATGAAGTGGTTGCTTGAGTTGCTGCCGTGGTCCCACATTCTGCTCCTTTTGAACCCCCCAGCCCTGCCTGTGCACTTCCAGAAGGAGATGAGGGATGAGGAAGCCACAGAAGGTGCAACAGCCACTCTCCAGTGTGAGCTGTCCAGGGCTGCCTCCGTGGAGTGGAGAAAGAAACACAAAGTGCTCAAACCGAGTGAAAAATACACAATGAGGCAGGAGGGCACCACAGCCCAGCTGCTGATCCATGCTCTGGAGGTCAGGGATGCTGGGGAATACACCTGTGTGTGTGGAGAGCAGAAGACAACAGCAGCACTGGCAGTGCACGGTAAAGAGCACAGAAATGGGACATTTTTTGGGTGGTGTTTGTCCCTCCTCCTCTGGAAGCCTCAGTACTGACACACAGCCAGTTCTTTCTCTAATCCTGCCATCATTAATTCTGTTCATAACAGACTTTCTTCTTTTTATTCTGGTTTTTGTCTAATTCTAACCACGATTGTAGTTCCATTGATTTTACTAACATTTTCCCTCGTTATTCTCCTTGCTCTTGTTGGTTCAGGGCTGTATTTCTTTGTACCACAGCAAAGGCCGAAGGGTGTCACAGATTTACTTTTTTTTATTCTGTTTTACTCATTTTTGACTTGAACCTACACAGATGGAGCAGCAGGAACATTCATAGCTCTTTAAAAGAGCCATTTATTTCAAGCTGCATCAGGATTTGACAAGTAGTTTTAAACAACAAAAAGAAAACTTGGTTCAGTGTAATTTTCTTCGTAACTCTGACCAAGAATAATGTTGATTTTTATACAGGTACTACAGAATACTCAGCATTAGAGTAGGATAATATTTCACAGTCATCAGACAAATTTATCTGCAAACTTCCCAAGGAAGAGGGAAACTTTATTTTCACTATTAACGCAGGACAGTCAGAAGTAATTTCAGCCTCTTTCTCACCTGGAAATCCAGTAGGTCTGAATTCAGGCAGCTGATTTCTTTGCTTTTCTGCCCATCTTTGTACTATCCAATAAAACAAGGATTGTTTCAGTCTTGAACTTTCAATTTAACCACGAAAAATAGAGTTGAAATGGACTTGTACAGGTCGGTCCATCCTTGAGCTCCAAGTCACCATCATTACTGCCAGAAAGTTGTTCTTTATTTCAACAAAAGTCTTTCTTGAACTGGCTTAATTGCTTCTTATAGAAACAGAGAAATATTTGTATAAAATTTTAACCAAGAAGTAATGTGACACTCCAAGGTGCACATCTCAGTTATGAGGATTCATTTGCATCAGGCTTGAACTTTTTGACTTGAATTTGCTCCACAAACTGTTATAACTCCCAATCTCTCATTGCAGATCTGCTTCTTCTTGTATTTGGGTTGTTGACTCTTCCTAAATATTTTCCATCTGCCCGTGCTGAATCGCAGCCTATTTTATTCACTACTTAATGCAAATCTTCTATGTCTTAATCCAGTTTAAAGAAGTGTTTTCACCCTTTCTCCCTTCCCACATTGAGACCATCTTCAAAATTAATGCAACTTTGCATTTCATTGTCCATGTTGCTAGAGAGAATGCTGAATAATCCTGAACTCAGAGTAGTGAGGAACTCTGCTCAACTCATTCTTTTATTGTGAGTGTAAACCCCAGTTCAATATCCTGTACCTGTGGTTTTCAGATTAATAGAACTTTCTTTCTGTAGTTCTACCTATATCTAAGTTAAAGTTTGAACTTTACTAAAATAATAATGTAGAGCATATAATGCGTCTTTCTGTCAAGGAAGCTTAATCTACACCAAGAAAAAATTACCCTGGTCCACTCCTTCATGAAGAGAAAAGCTCTTGGAAATTCTGAATTTTTCAAAGAATTAAGTTGAGATGGCCATAATTCCTTGGATCCCCTCTCTGGTCTCTCTCTCTCTCTTTTTTTTATCCCATTATGAATGGGATTCAGCTTCAAGACTGAAGAGTATTCCTAAATCCCCATTTTTGTCAATGGAAATCTATCAAACTCAGACCAGGGGAATCAGGGAGACCTCCAGCTCATTTCAAGGCAGACATTTACATTTGGAGCTCTATTGGCTCCACTGACTTTACAGAAGTGATTTTTCTTTCTTTACTCTCTGGGATTTTAGAATCTCCGTTTTTTGGGGGTGTTTTTTTTTTTTTTTTTTTTTTTTTAGAATCACAGCAAGAACTAAATGTGTATATTTCAATCTGAGGTATATTTTTCACCTCTTAGTTTCTGTTTTTTCCACACTTGAGGAACATTAGCCACTCTCTTTGATTTCTCCACTGTCACTATCTGTGTCTGAAATTGGTTGTGCCTGCACCTGAAGAATTCCAGGACAACTTTGATCACACCAAGATGCTTTGAGAATATTTATTTAAATATTGTCTAATCCTTTTTTTTTCCAAGCCAGATTTTCTGTTACTTCCTTAATTAAAACTAACATTTAATAATGATGAAGAAGAAGGAATTAAAGACTTTGGGTTTCCCCATGTCCACTCATCATCAACTTACATTTCTGAAAGAGAGGCAGACCAACATCTCCATTGTTGTTTTCCTTCCTTCTGATCTATTTACAATAATGTCTGCACAGTTATGCTCCACAACTTATTCTCAATTGTTTCTTTCTTGCTGGTCAGGGTCAGGAATTGTAGACCATCCTCTCAAGCTCTTGCTTAGGTTATTTTATATCCAAGTGTAGTTCCCACCCCATTCCAAAGACTTAGTGGATGTCATCCCATCCTACTGCTTCCACATATTGCCACATTTCCATCCAGTCTTACAGTCTGGATAATTCTGTTTGTTGTTCCAAAAGGGATGAGGTGTCAGGAAGCCCCTGAACTTCCTGAGGTGAGGGATTTATGGCAGATTTCTGCAGTGGCTACATCATCCTGTCTTTCCTTTTTATTCCTACCCAAGCACTTTCAGGATCTCTCTCTGATCCTACTCTTCAGTCTTATCCTAACTCTGGGCTAGGTCTGAAGGCATCCTTAAAATGTAAATTAAGAGGTTATAAATTTTTTTCCTTTGGTTTTTTTCCCTGCTCATGGTGTAACCTGTTGTATTAATTTTCTAGGCTGGGTTATACTGAGAAAGTTCAGTTTTGACCATATATGAAGTTTCCCCATTTCTTCTGTTTATTTTCCATACATCTCTAAACCAATCAGCAAATTTATTTCATATTTGCAGAAAGAAATGACGAGACCATTTTTGCCCATGATACAAATCAGCATCTTCCTTCTGTGAGATCCTCATGTCAGTAACCAGGCAGGGACAGATACTGGTGAACACCTTTTATTTTGATGGTCAGGAGCTGCTTGTCGTGAAAACCTTGGGAATGATAACACTGCTCTGTTTCTCAGCCCTTCCTGCTCTGTTCAAAGAAGAGTTAAGAGACCAGGAGGCCAAGGAGGGTGAAGCAGTCACTCTGCACTGTGAGCTGACCAAACCTGCCCCAGTGGAGTGGAAGAAGGGGCACGCAGCCCTCAAACCCAGCGAGAAGTACAAAATGAGGCAGAAGGATGTCACTGCAGAGCTGGTGATCCACAGCCTGGCCGAGAGCGACGCTGGGGATTACACCTGTGTGTGTGGGGAGGAGCAGTCCACAGCTTCCTTGGCAGTGCATGGTAATGACCAACTCCATCTGGATGCCACCGTTACTGAGATTGTGGTTTGAATTGTTTTTATCACCGTGGCCATTGTTGTCTTTGTTGAGTTCCTCTCAGTCTGACCTTGCCTGGCGTAGCCACGAGGATGAGTTTTGTGATTTAGGGGGTAAAACCTTTCCCCAGTTCCATGCACAGAACGGTTGTAGTACCTAATCCCTGAAGCAGATGTGAGGTCAAGCCTGAAGACTCCTCCCCACCTTTCCTTCCCCACCCATGGCCTCACCTGCAGGCTGTGTTTGCTGCTCCCTTTAACCCTGCTCCCATTGCATCCTCAGTGCTGCCTGCAGGCATCCAGGAGAGCCTGAAGGACCAGGAGGTGACCGAGGGGCAAGCGGCCACTCTGAGGTGTGAGCTGACCAAAGCTGCCCCCGTGGAGTGGAGGAAGGACAGCACTTTGCTCCAAGCCAGTGACAAGTACAAAATGAGGCAGGAGGGCACGGTCAGGAAGCTGCTTATCCAGGATGTGGAATTGAAAGATGCTGGAGAGTACACGTGTGTGTGTGGAGAGCAGGAGACAACAGCAACCTTGATAGTGCATGGTAAAAATAATCTCCATATTTCTGTGTTATTGTGGATTTCTATGCCAGGTTGTGTGTTCACTTGTGGCTGAATAGTTTCTTTAAATCTGTAAACTCTCTGTAAGATCTGGTTGTATCCAGGCTGCTTTTCTCCTTCTGTCTTTTGGTTTGTCCAGTATCCCAGAATTATGAGGAAAACACCCTGTTTCCACCCAAAAGGGTTCTCTGCTTCTGTACCACCCCACCCCTCCTGTCACCTGTGTGCCACGTGTCATTTTTAATGTCCTCTGTGCATTTTGTGACCTTCAGCCCTGCCAGCCCTTTTCAAAGAAGACCTGAAGGACCTGCAAGCCACGGAAAGCCAAACAGCCACTCTGCACTGTGAGCTGAGCAAGGCTGCAGCTGTGGCGTGGAAGAAAGGGAGCAAAACCCTCAGGGCAAGTGAGAAATACATCATGAGGCAGGAGGGTGCCCTGGCAGAGCTGGAAATCCGTGACCTAGAGCTGCAGGATGCAGGAGAATACAGCTGTGTGTGTGGGGACCAGCACAGCACGGCCTCTCTGACAGTGAAGGGTAAACACAGATGATTGTCCATTTTCTGTTTCTCTGAAACCCCCATGAAGTGTCCACCTGTTCCTAACCTGTGTCCAGTTCTTGTTCAGGTGTTTATTTTTTGTCTGGTGCTGTTGAACAGGGAGCTGAGGGCAGGACTGTCTCTCCTTGCAGACGCACTGCTGTGTTGTAGGTTTAAGGGAATTGCACCCAGGAAATGCTGGACCAGCTGAGATGTTCTGTCCTGTGATAAAGCCTTTAAATTCTACCTTAAATCTTGTACTTTGGCCTGTCATCTCAGCACTTCTTGTCTTACTGCTGGATTCAATTTTCCAGATCTTCACAGTGATAATAACCTCAGCCTCAAACCCCTGGTTTGACCAGGTTTGAATTTCAGCTGAGAATTCACGACGCTGATCACTTAGTTTAAATACACTTTCTATTGGCTTTCCATTCCCAGCCCTGCCAGTGCTTTTCAAGGAAGGGCTGAAGGATGAAGAAGCCCAAGAAGGAGCATCAGTTACTCTGAGATGTGAATTAACCAAAGGAGCTCCTGTGCAGTGGAAAATAGGGCCCAAAGTGCTCAGAGCAAGTGACAAATATCAAATGAGACAGTCTGGCACCACTGCAGAGCTGCTCATTCGTGACCTGGAAGTAAAAGATACTGGAGATTACACCTGCGTGTGTGGTGACCAGAAGACAACAGCAACCTTAACAGTTCATGGTAAAAAGAATTTATTAAAATTGATAAATACCTCTTGAGGTAGACATAATTCTGAAATGTAGTTGTTTCTTCCCTGGGTCAGTAGTTTGTCTTTGCTTTTCTCCCTTCCTCTTCCTTCATTCTATTTATAGCTCATTTCTTCCCGAGAGTTGCTCATGGTGAATTTTTGGGTCGTTATTAATCTGTCCTTTAAAAGGAGAAAATGAGAAGTTTCCTTCTGTGCAAGTCTCCTCCTCTTGGATATTTGCGTTTTCCAGCTCCAATCCAGTATCTCACGTCAGTCCACCACAGTTTCTCCAAAGCACCCAGCCATAGGCTGCCAGGTCCTTCTTCTCCAGGAACTGGAAAAGGAGAAGTGAGGGTTGGGGCAGCAGGAAGAGGAGGAAATTCTCTGGCTGTATTTTTTTCTGAAGGTTCCAGATTCTTTAAAGAAGTCAGACATGCCGAGTGAGATAGGTGTTATCATTCCAGAGCTTAACTCCTGTAGGTTGTTTTGTCTTTGAGTTATGATTTCCAAAATGAGGAGTAATAAGAATCTAAAATTCTTATTGATGTAGTGGCCCTTCAAACTTCAATTTAAAACTAGGAGTAGTCTTCTTTTGAAATGTGCCTGCTCCCATGTAGATGGGGCTTCATGCTTCATGCTTCATGCTAAGATGTAACAGCTTAACAAAAACAAACCAGAAATTAATAACAGCAGCCTCTGAAAAATGACATTTGTGTGGGTAAAATAGTTCTGTATCCAGCAGTGTTATTTGTGAGTGCTCTTGGTCTGAGGTCTGGGTCTTTCTGTTTTTCTCTTTCAATATAAATAACAGCAAAAGCCCAGGGAACTGATCCCTCAGGGTGACTGAAATCACATTACACTCGAAGAAAGGCACTTTCAGAGTTTCTGAACTTGGCTGTGGCTAAGAATATCAATAATAGGCTGAAAAAAAAAAAAAGGCAAGAGGGGAAATAACCTCAAAATAGAAATGAGGGTTTTAATTCTGGTTTCCTGCTGTCCCTTTGTCCATGTTGCATCCTCCAGCTCTGCCACCGCTCTTTAGGGAAGAGCTGAAGGACAAGGAAGCAGAAGAATGTGGAGAAGTCTCCCTGCTCTGTGAGCTCTCCAAGGCTGCTCCGGTGGAGTGGCGGAAGGACCAGAGGATCCTCAAACCCAGTGGGAAATACAAAATGAGGCAGGAAGGGCTCAAGGCAGAGCTGGTGATCCATGAAATAGCTGAGGAGGATGCAGGAGACTACACCTGTGTGTGTGGAGAGCACCAGACTACAGCTGCCTTGACAGTACAGGGTAAAGCCATCCCTGACCTCCTGTTTTCTGATTGGAAACCTCTGTCCTCTTCTCTAAGCTGTTCAATTTTCCACATCTGTCTGTTCATCCTTATTAACTGAACTTCTGCTAAGTTGAAAATGTTCCCTGTCCCTCCTCACCTGCAGGCTGTGGAAATTGGGAAATACCTGTCTGCATTTCTCTGTGCCATCCTTTTGCCTTTTCCTTTCCTTGAACACAAGCCTGCTCTCCTTTCTACTCTCCTTTCTGCCATTCCTTTCCTACCATGTAACCTCATTGTTCTTTGCTCTTTCCTTTCCTGCATTTCTTCTCTAAACCACAAATCTGTTCATTCTTTGCCATTCCTTTCTGGAATTCCCAACACCAACCATTCAATTCTCAACACAGGGAATAAGGAGCATCCAGAATAAGGCTCTGTTAGTTATAATTTCCTCTGCACTAGTTTAGGTCCATTTTGGGCTTTGTGCCCATAATCCCTGTCCTGATGCCCAAAGATGGATTTCCATTGGGAGACTGATTTTTCTAAGGAAAGAATAAATTCTTTCTGTGACCACCTTCTGGTCTTCTTTTGTTGGAAGAACAATCTGCTGGACAAACAAGTCTGGTGTTTCAGCTTAAACACTGCTGGAATTGGAAATGTGCCAAATCAGGGCTAAGCCTGTTTTCTAGCATGGATATTTTAACTAAGTCTCTAATACTGGACATTAATTTTGAGATCTGAGATATCCAACCTTGCTAAAGAGATGAAATCTCCCATTACCCCACCTAGTTAGTAGAGGGACATATGTGAAGGTCACCACATTCATTTCAAGGATGCAAGTTGTAATGGGTACAAGAATTGTGTTAAATGGGAAAAATGTGTTCTGAGATGAGAACCCAGGCTGGAATTCAGCAGCTGGAGATTTACTTTGGGTTCAAGAAGAATCTGTGAGTCCTGGATGTGCCTCTTTAAGGATATCTCAAGGAAGAAGGAGTGAGGATGAGTAAGGAGCTGTGGCAGCAGTCAGAGCACAGCAGGGCAGCTCCGTGAGTAGGAAAAGAGAGTGCAAATCCATGAAGTTTGTGGAGGACACCAATACATGTGAATTAAGGAGCTCAGAGATGGTATTGTGCTTTTTTCTGAGGAGGAAACTGGTAGAAAGCAGGTATAAATCTGTTGAGGACTGTGCAGTTTTGCTGTGGGAAGCCATAGTAAATCCAAAAGGATTAGGATATACTTAAGAGTGATTAGGAGATACTTAAGAGTGATAAAGTATTGGAATGGCCTGCCCGGGGAGGTGGTGGAGTCACCATCCCTGGATGTGTTTAAGAAAAGACTGGATGTGGCACTTGGTGCCATGGTTTAGTTGAGGTGTTAGAGCATGGACTTGATGATCTTGAAGGTCTCTTCCAACCTAGAAATTCTGTGATTCTGTGATATCTATTCCCACTAGGAAATTTTCATTTCTCTTTCCTCTCTTTGTGGCTGGTGCTCACCCATCCTTGACAACATTCCTCTGTCACAACCTTCACAACTTTCCCCTGTCACTTCCTCACCCCTCCCTGGAGACGCCCTCAGTTTGTAACACATTTTACCTGCATCCTTCAGCCGTGCCTCCGTTTTTCCAAGAGGAAATGACCAGCCAGGAAGGGGTGGAAGGTGGAACGGCCACTTTGCGCTGCGAGCTGAGCAAGGCCCCTGCCCGTGTGCAGTGGAGGAAGGGCCAGCAAGTCCTCACCTCGGGCACCAAGTACAGCATGAGGCAGGAGGGACGGGCTGTGGAGCTGGTGGTCCACGGCTTGGACCTGAATGACAGTGGGGATTATTCCTGTGTGTGTGGAGACAAGACCAGCACGGCTGCCCTGACCGTTCATGGTAACGTAATCCTTGGGGTGAACGTCCTGCAAACCTGCCCAAATCTCTACTGCCACGTTCCTGTCCCTTTCTGTTTGCCTGGGCTTTTGGTTCCTTTGGACTCTCTGTGCCTCCTTTGGGAGAATTGGGAAGAAACATTCCCTGTTGGTGTTTGTCCCCCTCGGCTGTGCTGGTTCTGATGCGTCACTGTCCTGTCTGGGTCACGAGAAAGTGATGCCTTGGGAAGGCTGACCTGGAACAGAGATTGGACAGAGCCAGAGAATAAAACAAATATTTATTGGAAGGCCTTTAGGACCTTTAAGGCCTTTAGGATACACCTTGGGCAGTACAAGAGCCTGGCCAGGGCTACACCCAAGGTGGACCCAAAATGGTCACAAAATGGTCACAAAATGGACCCAAAATGGTCACAAAATGGACGCCCGGTCACGAGGTCTCATACTTTGATCAGTTCTGGTCCATTTGCACATTGGGGTTGAATTGTCCAATTCCAGCTCCAGGTGATGCAGTCCCACCCTTCTTGTTTTCTCCCTTCAGCCACCGCTGTTTGTGCTTTTGGGCCTGGAAACTTGTCCCAGTTGTCCTTGGTGTGCAGCAGGACCAGGATTTGTTTTGTGTCCCTGCTCTGTGCAGAGCTGAGTGACCCTGAATGTGAGGCTGAGAGCTGCACCCCTGGGCAGCACAGAACCTGGAAAACATGAAAGCTGAAACTTAAAGCTTCATTTGCTCTCATTTTCCTTGCCCTGATCCAGTGTCCAGGGAAGCTGGGGAAGATTTTCCATTGTGTTCCACTGACCTGGATCAGGGCTTGGTATTGCCCCACAAAACCTCTCCCCCAGGACCTCAACAAGCTGTGTTTTAAGGAAAATTCACCCTCTCTGTGGTAATTCTTTTACTCTTCAGTGCTGCCTCCAGAATTCAAGAGAGAGCTGAAGGACCTGGAAGCTGTGGAAAATGGCACAGCTGCTCTGCAGTGTGAGCTGACAAAGCCTGCTGAGGTGGAGTGGAAGAAAGGGCAGGAGGTGCTCAAAGAGAGCAGCAAATATGAAATGAGTCAGGATGGTGCTGTTGCAAAGCTGATTATCCATGAGCTGGAGGAGGAGGATGCTGGAGTTTACACCTGTGTGTGTGGAGATCAGCAGACAGCTGCCACGCTGACAGTCAATGGTAAAAATCTGAAGGGAGAAGGCTGTAACATTTTCCTGAAAATAAAAATAGCAACTGTGGTTTAGTGTTGCTTAAGGAAAAGACTGTAAATGGTAAGGTGTGCAGAATAGCCTGGTCTGTGCAGCTCATGGAGTGGCCAGGCAGAAAATGGGAATTGCAATGCAGAACTAAGTGCATCTTTTCTGTATTTTGCTGTCAGAATAATCAAAATCTCTCCTGCAAGTGGCTTGCCTCAGGAGGGAATCTGAACCCTTAAAATTCCCTGCCTTAAGAGGGAGCATGAACTCTTGCAAGTCTCTGTATTAGGAGGGAATCTGAAAATTCCCTGCTGACCTTCAGAACACTTCTTCAGTGATCAGGGCAGCACGCTGGCTTTACAGTAGGAAAACTATTATTCCATTTTTAGATCATAGATTAAGTTCTACGTATTTCATGGCAAATGTAACTTCTTGGAATCCATTTCTTCTTGCTCTGCAGATATTCCTATTACTTTTTTGGAGAAATAGCTTCATAGTTTGCATCTAGAGCATTGAGGTTTAGAGACATCTGGGAAAAAAACTCCTCTCTTTTGGTGCTTTCATTGTCCCTCTACTTCCTTTTTCCCAAGTCCCAGCTGCAGCAGGTCCAAATCACATTTCTATTTTATAGCCCTACCAGCCCTTTTTAAACAAGAGCTTCAGGACACCGAGGCAGAAGAAGGTGGCACGGCGACACTGAGGTGTGAGCTCACCAAACCCAAGGCTCCAGTGGAGTGGAGGAAAGGGGATGTCACTCTCTACCCTGGTCTGAAGTACGAGATGAGGCAGCAGGGCTGTGCTGCTGAGTTGGTCATTTTTGACCTGGAACTGGAGGATTCAGGGATTTACAGCTGCGACTCCGGACACCAGCGGACAGCGGCTGTGGTGGCCGTGCATGGTAGGCAGTGGTGACCCTTGGCTCCATAGGAGTGGAGTGAAAGGAGCTTTTTTCCCTGGTGTTCTCTTCAGCCATTGATTTGTTTTGCTGCTGGTCCACGCCAGAATAAGTGTTCTTCGTGGGCATGGCACACAGCAAGGTAGAAAGGTTCTTCCTGCAGTATCTGAAGTGTGAAAGTGATTAAATCGTGGAATCCCAAAATGGTTTGGGTTGGGAAGGACTTTAAAGCTCATCTCATTCCACCCCCTGCCATGAGCAGGGACAGCTTCCACTAGACCAGGTTGTTCACAGCCTCAGCCAAGCTGGCCTTGAATGTTGTAATGATGTAAAAATACTCTGAGCCCTCCTGCGTGGAGTGCAGGGAGTGTGGCTGATAAGGGATGCCTGATTGGATGTCATGCCTGCCTGGGATGGCAAGAGATGCACCAGTTCAGGGATAAGGGATTTCTATGATATATAAATGTGCTGTTTTGTTACTGGAGGCTTTGAACTTTAAGTGCAAATGCTGACTGCAGACAACTTGAATCCACACCTGTTTTTCCTTCACTCCTTCTACCATCCAGAGCAAGGCCTTAACTGAAATCTGGATTTCCTTTCCCATTTATCACTCCACTGTGAGCTCTTACAAAGAGATCTATACTAACTTGATCTTTTATAGATTGATAGAAGCCTTATTTGGGGCAGAAGTTCTCTTTGTTTAATATTGCAAACTCACAGACTTCTGTTGAGGGACAGGCATCTGTGTAAGAGAGGCTGTTCCCGGTGATCTTTGCCTAAAGCATCCATAACTCTTCATCCATGACTCCTTCAGACCCCAAACCAGGCCATTCTGTTGACCACTAAGACCAGATCTTTCCTAACTTTGCCTCTCCTCAATGCTTGATTCCCTTAGTGGTTCAAGAAAGATTCTTCCAAGGACAGAGAGTTGCATTCCCAGGATTATGGAATCATTAGAATAAGCCATACCTGAGGGATGATGGTGGGATTGGATCCTTCTTGCACTAAAACACTCTTGAAACATTTTCCTCTCGAATTTTACAGCGCTGCCCATCACGTTTAAGCAACCTTTACAAAGTAAGGAATTTGAGGAAGGAAGCACAGCCACCTTCTGCTGTGAGCTGTCGAAACCCAGCGCTGCAGTGGAATGGAGGAAAGGAGGCGTGGGGCTGCAGCCCAGCCAGAAATATGAAATGAGGCAGAGGGGATGCCTGGTAGAGCTCTTGATACACAATCTCAGATTAGAAGACATGGGAGAATACAGCTGTGACACGGGGGATCAGGAAACCAGGGCAGCTCTGAATGTGAAAGGTACGTGGTGTGAGGGACTCCTAAAGGAATAGGTTCCTCCAACGGGCAAAACAACCATTTTGATATGAATATTTTGAAGTGAATTATTCTTATTCTCTATGAATATCTTCCTTTTCATCTGATGTATTAGGATTTTTTTTTTTATTTTTAATGAGAATGCAAGAGGACGATACTTTGTTTTTCCAGTGCTCCATTTGAGTTTTGGGTTCTAATAGGAAATACCTTCAAGCTTTGTGCCTGAGGAGAAATTAAAGAAAAAGCAATGATTTAATATAACTTCTGGACATTTCACATGGCATGTTGTTTGAATATTTAAAAAGAACATTTTCTTTCAAATCCTGTAAGAAGACAGACAACGACATCCCTGACCTCTCAAGGTTGTCCATGGAGTTTCGAAGTTCTTTGCTCTTGAGATCATTGTTAGATCAACTGAGGGATAAAATCATTCCATGAATTCACCGCTGGGAAGGATTTGAGTCAAGGAACAAAGGAAATAAATGTTCTTCTGATGCAGCAAGATCTCCTAGTTGTGCCAGGAAAATTAGAAAACATGGATCCAACCTAGGAGTATCACAGTGAAAAGCAGAGTATCTTGTTTCTCCAAGAGTCACTCTGTGTTAACCAGACTTGACTCGGGCTTCACTAAAAGATCCTGTTGATCCTTTTCTCTTCTCTTTTAGCTCTGCCAGTTCTTTTCCAAAAGCAGCTCAAGGACGAGGAGGCAGAGGAAGGAGCCACGGTGAAATTCCGGTGTGAGCTGACCAAGGATAACGCGGCCGTGGAGTGGAGGAAAGGCACCATGGAGCTCTTCCCGTGCGCCAAATACGAAATTAAATTAAGTGGGCGCACAGCTGAGCTCGTGATCCACAATGTAGAGCCAGAGGATGCCTCTGATTACACTTGTGACACGGGAGACCAGCAGAGCACTGCAGCACTCAGAGTGAATGGTTAGCATTGCACCCGCCTGGGATGGAGGAGAAGAGGCATTGGTGGAACTGTGTCAATGATGTTATTTAATCCAAAAGTTGAGATAATGAGGAAAAGAGCTGCTCATAAAGCAGAGTACAGAGTGGTGGATCTGGTGGGACAGGGTTCCTATCTAAGCTTGTAAAGCACAGAGTGCAGTGCACTGACCCCTTCCTCTGATATGATAAAAGCAAGAAATTCTTGTGTCATGGGGAGTTTGAAATACTAACAGAACTTTTTTTGGCACTTTGCAATTTTTTCGGGCTCACTTGAGTCAATAGCAGAATCACACAGCATTTACAAAAGCATTTTGAGGTTGCTATTTTTAATCTCCTTGTGCAGATCCTGGGAATGCTGTGCTTAACCAAACCAGGAATAATGTCTGTGGTTGATCACAGAATCACAGAACGGGTCACAGGTCCAACCTCCCTGCTCAAACACGGCCATCCCAGCACCATCTATGAAATGTTTGTGATTGTCTCAAAGATGGGTGGAATTTGTGGCTTTGATATAAGCCATAACTTTTCAAACAACCTATTTTTGCTGACTGACTCAAAAAGCAGCCACAGGGTCAATTATGGGTGAAAGAGCCCGGTGATTCCTTTACCTGTCTCACAGCAGTGTTTTTACTGGAACCACAGGCACTGAGATTCCT
This sequence comes from Phylloscopus whistleri, assembly GCA_017589585.1. Classification (NCBI taxonomy): domain Eukaryota; kingdom Metazoa; phylum Chordata; class Aves; order Passeriformes; family Phylloscopidae; genus Phylloscopus; species Phylloscopus whistleri. The sequence goes on from JADMLD010000401.1 coordinate 123,795, forward strand.
GTTTTTCCAACTGCTCACACACACCCCATGGATATCTCCTCCTTGTTTCCATCAGTGACAAGCTGTTGTCAGAGCTGTTCCATGCTCCACTTGAATAAATGTCCATTTGTGCATCATCTGGAAGGACTCACTGATGATGATCTGGGTCTTGAAAAGACAGCTGAGAAATCAGAAATTAGCTTAAAGCTTTACATTATTTAGCTGTTGGAAATCAGGAGTATTTCTGTAAAAGTGAACAGATTTCCACTGGTTTAAACAGAAAGTGCCAGGTTTTGTTTTGCTTGTCAAAACCTTTGTGTGTTGGAGTTTCCAATATGCTGAGCAGATGCATAAAATGTGTGATGTGGATTCCCTGGACTTTACAGGATATAAATATATTTGGGGAACTTTCTGTTCCTCTGGGTGTACACAATGTAGGTCTGTTTATAGTGAAAAAAAAAAATGGTTTTATTATCATACCATCATTTAATGCAAAATTGTTCTGCACCACCAGAGCCCAGGTGCCTTGTGCTGAGCTGTGCAGACCTGCCATTCAAGCAAACAGCTCATGTATTATTTATTTCTCATTTTGCAGCCATCAAACCCCAGCTGAAGCAGCAGCTGAGGAACGAGGAAGTGGAGGTGGGAGGAACAGCCAGGCTGCGCTGCGAGATCTCCGTCAGCAAGGCAGAAGTGGAGTGGAGGAAGGATGGGGTGCTCCTGCACTCCAGCTCCAAGTATGAAATGTGGCAGGATGGGACCCTCCGGGAGCTCCGTGTTCACCGCCTGGAGCCCGGGGATGCTGGAGAATATTCCTGCAAGGCTGGGGACCAGACGAGCTCTGCCAAGCTCACCGTGAAAGGCAAGACCTGTTTGTTGGAACAAGGAGATTTTCCCTTTAGGAAACTGAGATTTCCTCACATGGCTGAGTTACACACGCATGCATTGCATAAAATGAGTTATTGTGAGGGAGGCTATCATAAAAAAAAACTTATTGTCAGTGGATGCACCAAAGCAAAGATTGACTTGGTGGACAGGAGAGGATGAGGCAGCTGTAATCTGTGACTCATGGCTTGGAATATTTGCTTGACATCACGTGCATGGGACTGAACAGATGGTCCAGCCCCAGCTTCCAGTCACATGGCAGCTGCATCTGGCCTTGATATCATTGCAGAGCTTAGGTTGGACCATTGGTGTGGAACAAACACCCCCAGCATCTCCACAGGCTACTCCACGTCGTAGATCCCCTTCACATCACACACAGCTGCATCATTTTTTCGTGCAGATGGTGACCTCAGTTGTAGGAACATCCACTGTGCTTGCTCAGAGGGAGATTGGGCTGCTTTTTGAATGGTTTGACTCGATGATTTTAGAGGTCTTTTCCAACCTTAGTGATTTTATGATTCCTTTGGTATTCCCTGGTGGCTTTGGGGTATTTACAGCTTCTGCCTGCTGGGGGTTGTCTGTATGATGCTTGCACAGGTGCCCAGCTGTCCTCGAAGCAGGACCCAGGCAAACTGCAGTGCCAAACTGCTGTGCTCACATTAACCCAGTGAGTTCTGCTGGGAGGACAAAGCCAGCCAGGGCCTCAGCCAGTTTGGAGCATCAGCACGGAGTAAATGCAAATCTGTTCACAGAAATACAATGGAGAGGATCAGGCTTTAACATTATCCTGTGAAGATGTCCAAGTGTAAATGGAACAAATTTCTAAATCCTGATTTTGGCATCCAGCATTCATACCTTTTTCACCCAATCAAGCATAATTAAAAAAAAAACCAACAACAACAACAACAACAACAACAAAAAAAAACAACCAAAACAAAACAAAACAAAAAAAACAACAAAACAAAACAAAAAAACCCAACCACAAAACAATATGCAATGTGTCTCTTAGCAAGGACAAGTGGTAAAGCCACCATCCAAAAGTCATTTGTGCTGTTGCCAGGTACACTGAAAGCAGAGTTTGAAATGTGGTTTGAGAGGCTCTGCTTTCTCCACCCTTGGAGGTCCTTGAAGGACAAGGTGCTGAGCAACCTGGGCCTAATTTGAGCAGCAGTTGCAGCAGGTGACTTCCAAAATTCTACTGCAGCCTGCATTATTTGTGGTTCTGATGCCTTGGGAAGGCTGACCTGAAACAGAGACTGGACAGAGCTAGAGAATAAAAGCAGGTGTTTATTGAAAGGCCTCTAGGATACACCTTGGGCAGGACAAGAGCCTGGCCAGGGCTACACCCAAGGTGGACCCAAAATGGGCACAAAATGGACACAAAATGGACCTAAACGATCACAAGGTCTGACACTTTGATCAGTTCTGGTCCATTTGTACATTGGGGTTGAATTGCCCAATTCCAGCTCCAGCTGATGCAGTCCCACCCTTCTTGTTTTCTCCCTTCACCCACCGCTGTTTGTGCTTTTGGGCCTGGAAACTTGTCCCAGTTGTCCTTGGTGTGCAGCAGGACCAGGATTTGTTTTGTGTCCCTGCTCTGTGCAGAGCTGAGTGACCCTGAATGTGAGGCTGAGAGCTGCACCCCTGGGCAGCACAGAACCTGAAATACATGGAATTAAAACTTAAGGCATCAGTCCCATGATTTGATCCATGTTTTCCCTTCCATTTCCCTTTTCTGCCTCCTTGCAGAGCCTGACGTGACCATCGTGAGCGGCCTCAAGGACGCGGTGGTGTCCGAAGGGGACGATGTCACCTTTCGGTGCCAGGTGTCCCACGAGAACGCCAGGGACGTGGAGTGGAAGCTGCAGGACGTGGCCCTGCAGAACAACGAAATGAACGAGATCTCGGTGGAGAAGGGCAAGATCCACACCCTGACCCTGAGGAAGGTGACCGAGCAGGACATTGGCACCGTCACCTTCCGGGTGGGACCCCACACGTCGACGGCAGAGCTCACGGTGAAAGGTGAGGGCTGCCTGGGGTGTGGAATGGGATCAGTGGGAGCAGGGGGTGCTTTGCCTCTGCTGGCAGCGAATTCAAGGCCATAACTCACCCCTCATGTCTTGGGGGTGCTCGTGCTTCAAAGCATCAGTGACACAATCACCAGGGATAAACAGGGATTTCACCATCCTCCCAAAGCTCACTGATTCCTGGAGGAATTACTGGCTTGGCTTTACTACTTGGATGGATGCACCTTGAATTTTCATTGCTTCCACTACCCTTTTTAGAATTACAGAATAATTTAAGTCTGGAGAGACCTTTAAAAGCCATCTGGTCCAATCCCTCTACATCTTCCACCAGATCAGGTTGCTCAGATACGTTTTTTTTATTTCTTTCTTTCTCTAAACATTATTTTGATTAAATTCTTCATCCAAAATCCTTCTCCTTCCCTCTTAGAAGCTTCTTTTAACCCATGAGTAAGTAACACAGAAGTCAGAGGATTTTTTTTTTAATACTCAAGCTATTGAGTGTTCAGCTGTAGCTTTAACACTGCAGGAAAAAAGACAAAGGTGCCTGGAAAACAAAGCAAGCAAACCAAACAAATCCTTTGCTTAGTTTGTAATTTCAGTGCCACCTCCAGTCTTTAAGGAGAAACTGCAGAGCAGGGAAGTGCAGGAGGAGGACACAGCTGTCCTCTGCTGCCAGCTCTCTCCCAGCCCAGTGATGATGTGAAATGGAAAAAGGGCCCCCAGGTGACCTCCCCAAGCTCTAAGTATGAAATCAGGCAGGAGAGAACAGTCCATATTTTAAAGATTTATCACTTAAAACCAGAAGACTCTGGCAAATACACCTGTGACAATGGAATTGAGCAAACAACAGCCACTTTGGCTGTTAAAGGTGGGGTGTGTTGGGGTTTTTTTAAGATGAGAAACGTGCTCCACTCCCTTAGTTACCCTCTGCCAAGAGGATTTTTTTCTACTGTCCTTGACTTCAGATGTGCTTTGCTGTCAAAAGCAGATGAGTCCTTTTGCTTTTGGAAGTCCTGTGGTGTCTTTAGCAAAGAAAATGCAGAGACCCAAGCGCAGGAATTACTTCCACTCTTTGAGTCCCTATGGCCTCTCTCTGGTCACTCAGACAAGCAGGGCTGGAGCTAAAATTAAGATGGGACTATTACTGATGCCTAATCATCCTTTGAGCTGTAGTTCTGCCTGGAAAAATGGTGATCCAAGTGAAATTGTTCACACTTGGACACAACTCCAGCTAATGAGCAAGGCACTTAAATGCTTCTAGTGCCAAAGATCTTTAAAATGGGTGTTACAGTATATGTGGGGATTTTTTTCAAATCTGATCCGATACAAACACAATATCAAGGTGACTTCTTCTGAGACACATGATCAGGAAATACAAAGATGAGCCAGGATATTGTCAAATCCCACCTTTTGAAGTATCCCTGAGGGCTCTCTCATGAAGGGCATGCACCTGCCCTGCAGTCACACTGACTCCACAACTCAAGGATACCGGAATATTGGTGCTGCAAGCAGGTCCTCTGATGGTGTTGGCCAACTTGTGTCTCTGTGTGTGGTCTCAGCCACTCCAGCATTCCCTGAAAAAAAATTCCAAACCCAGGAAGCTGAGGAAGCCTGTGCAGCCACACTGTAAATGCCAATTCATCCAATTGACTGAAAATACATATATAAATAGAAATAAATACTAAATACGTATATATATATTCAGCCAATTGGCTGAACTGGTATTTACATATCTATAAATACCAATAATATAGATACATTAACAATAATAATATATATATTTTTACATATTTACATATATATAAATACCTGTGGAACCACCAAGGTTCTTCCAGAGAACTGGACTTGAGGAGCTAAACTTCTACACGTGGCACTTCATAAATCCACCCATCAAAACACCACCTTGACCCACCAGTGATACCATCAGCACAGAGACTGCCAAGGTTCCTTTCTCTGCTGGTCCAGTTTTCAAATAAGGAATATTATAGAAAGACATCTCTCCATGCCCTCTCCCAAACACACAAGAACCTGGATATCAGGAGTAGGATTTTGAGGTCTGGTTTTGGTACCCATTTGGAGATACATGCACTGAGATGCTCAGAATTCTGTATCCATGACCATTCCAGTGCAAGAAGGAACATAATCCTTGAGGAGCTCAGTGTATGCAGTGTCCAGTGATTCTTCAGGAGTGCAGAGTGCTTAGAGCTCCTGGGAATCCAGCACTTCCTGTCATTCCTTGTTTTGCTTTTAAACTAACCTTGGAATTGAGTTTGAACCAAATTTAGGAGGGCACCAGACTTTCATCAAACACAAGGCTTAGTTACGCCGTCAGCAATGACACATGTTTTTTTTTCCCCCTCTGATTTTTCTTGATTTAGCTTCTCCAGTCACTTTCACACAGCCACTCAAGAGCCAACAAGCTGAGGAAGGTGGCACTGTCACTTTGAGCTGTGAGGTCTCCAAATCCAACTCCACTGTGCAGTGGAAGAAGGCGGGGACAGTGCTGCGCCCCAGTGACAAATACAGGATGCGTCAGGAGGGGTCGGTGGCCGAGCTGACAATTCACAACCTGAGTGAAGCTGATGCTGGGGAGTACACCTGTGACACAGGGGACCAGCAAACCACGGCAGCAGTGCACCTGAAAGGTGGGGCTTTGCATGGGGAAGAGCTGGGCACAGCTTGGTGCCACGGCAGGGGCATGGGAGTGAGTAATTTGGCAGCTGAGCCTTGTCCTGTGCTCAAGGAGAACCACGGGGATTTCAGGGATGAGAGAGTTTTCAGAGGGCTAAGAACTGGGTCAGTTACCTCTAGAAATGGGTCTTTAGTCACCAGTTCTGTGGTTTAATGATAATCAATTTCTACCCATGGGAATCTGTTGACAATTTTCTCACAACGCACAGGTTATGATTATTCACATATTAAATATTTGTTATACACACAACACAGTATAACTTGCAAGCTTTTTAGACTATCATATATGTGTGCATAATACACATGCAGACACGAATCATGCATCTGTAGCATTGTAATAAGTTGCTATGTGCCTGTATATCTACATTTCCATGAGTTCAGAATCATAGAATCACAGAATCACAGAATGGTTTGGGTTGGAAGGAACCTTCAAGATAATTTAGTTGCAACCCCATGCCACGGGCAGGGACACCTTCCACTCTGCCAGGTTGCTCCAAGCCCTATCCAACCTGGCCTTGGACACTTCCAGGGATGGGGTAGCCACAGCTTCTCTGGGCACCCTGTGCCAGGGCCTCACCATCCTCATAGGGAACAATGTCTTTCTAACATCTAAGCTAACCCTGCCCTCTTTCAGTTTGAAACCATTCCCCTTTTTTCTGTCACTATCTACCCCTACAAAAATTCCTTCTTCCTCCTTTTTCTAAGCCCCCATAAGCCTTCTCTTCCAAGCTGAACACCCCCAGATTTATTATTTAGGGCCTCAAATAACAACAACATAGTACTGTCAAGAAAGAGCCTAACGACATGTTTAACCCAGGAAGCATCACTTGCAAGTAGATCTCAAACTCTGTTGCCCTTTCCATGAAGAACCAGCAGCCACCATCGTGGAGAGGCTGAAGGACGTTGCCACGTACGAAGGAGAGGATGCGGTGTTCGAGTGCCGGCTGTCCCAGGAAACAGCTCAGGATGCCCAGTGGTTCCTGGGGGATGTCCCCCTGCAATCCAACGAAATGAATGAGATCAGAGTGCAAGGGACACGTCACAGTTTGATCTTGAGGAAGGTGACCCTGGAAGACTGTGGGTCCATCAGTTTCAAAGTGGGGCAGCTTTCGTCAGCAGCACAGCTGAAGGTGGAAGGTGAGCGGCCTCCCAGGACGAGGGGTTGAGCAGGTACTGGCAGGCACTGCTTTGACTTCTGGAGAGGTGTATTTGGGGTTAGGGAGCCTTGGAAATTTTGGGAGATTCTGCTAACCTAATTTAGCAATTTAGAGAGGTATGTCTGCGCCAGTCATTCCAGTCATTTTTATTGTACACGGAACGAAGATTAATATTAACATCCCTTGAAGTTATTTGATATAATAATTAATATTAACATCACTTGATGTTATTTGATGTAATAATTAACATTAACATCCTTTGAAGACCATCCAACCAAGCAGCTGATAAGTCAGAATCAATACTGAAGAGTGTCAAAAATATGCTCTGGACTAATCTCCTACTTATGATGCTTTAGATCCTATTTGCAAAAAAAAAGTCTGAAACCTCTGAAAAACCTTTCTTTTAAGATACATACGACGGTTTTTGAAAGGTGGCCCGTGCCAATGCCTTGTGTTGTTTGTTCCTCTTCGATCTGGTTCCGACTGTAACCACAGACACCCAGCTCTGCCCGGGGGGTGATGCTGGGTGAGGATGCTGCAGCAGTGCTGCTCCCCTCTCCCCACAGCTGCCCCGGTCGCCTTTGTGAAGGCGCTGCACAACCTGGAGCTGCAGGAGGGCGGCACTGCCCACCTGTCCTGCGAGGCGTCCAAGCCTGATGTCCCCGTGGAGTGGAAGAAGGGCACGTCTGTGATCCACTCCAGCCACAAGTACAGCATCCAGCAGGAGGGGAAGGTGCACACACTGCTCATCCGCGACCTGAACCGCGCCGACTCCGGCGAGTACAGCTGCCACACGGCTGCTGGCAAGACCACGGCCAGACTGGAGGTCAAAGGTATGGCTGCCTCTCTGCCCAGCAGTGCTGAGAGGAGGGAACATCCATTTTTAGAGCTCTCTACTGCAAGAGAGACACTGATCAGTGGAGCAAGTGCAGCAGAATCCACCAAGTTTGTCAGGGGGCTGGAGCACGCGAAGTACATGGACAGACTCTGTTGTGATGGGACAAGGGGTGATGGTTTTAAACCAAAAGGGGGACAATTTAGATTTGTTATAAGAAAGGTATTTTTTACAATGAGGATGGTGAGGCCCTGGCACAGGCTGCCTGGAGAAGCTGTGGCTGCCCCTGGATCCCTGGAAGTGTCCACGGCCAGGCTGGATGGGGCTTGGAGCAGCCTGGGATAGTGGAAGGTGTCCCTGCCTGTGGCAGGGTTTGGAAAAAGATGACCTGCTAATTTAAACCATTCTGGGATCTAAGTATAAGCAGAGGCAAGGGCAGCTCTGTGTGATAACTGGGGAAGAGAAAGTGGAAGGGAGATCTCGTTGCTCTCTGCAGCTTCCTAGTGGAGATCTGCAGAGGAGAGAGACACAGAACTTTCTTGGAGGGCTCAGTAAAGAGATGACAGGTAACAAGTGCAAGCTGTAAGGGAAATTCAAGTTAGAAAAAAACCCCAACATTTAACATGAAGGGATGGTCAGATATTGGAACTGAGTTCTAGAGGAGTGGAGGAATCTCCATTCATGGGGTCCTCCAGAAGTCCCTTCAAGCCTTAATTATTCTGTAATTGATCTCTGGCTGCAAGATCTGAAGCCTTGGATTGTAACCCCAGATTTATATATTCTCTATATATTCTCTATATATTCTCTATATATTCTCTATATATTCTCTATATATTCTAATATAATCGACATATATTATTCTCTAGATTAATATTTTATATAATATATATATTATTCCATTTTGTATTTTATTCTATTAGTCTATATATTCTATATTCTAATATATTCTATATGTTTTAATTTTCTGATATATTAGAATATATAGAATGTTCTATATTTAATATTATATTACATTATTGTTCTATGTTACATAATGTTCTATATTTAATATTATATTACATTATTAATATTATATATTAATATGTATTTATATATATATACATGCATATATATTTTATACTTTTATATATGTTTGTATGTCCTTTGAGTGATTTTATCCCTTTCTATGATTTTATTTCAAGGATGGAAAGGTATCTGGTCTTCAGTAATAATTACTGAACTTAGTTGGGAATTCTTTGTAAAAAGAAGTCTGGGGTAGGGGGAGAGAAGTGTAGCTCATGTAGAAATCAATTTTTTCTATCTGATTAACTCCCCTTCCTCCTCCTCCTCCTCCTCTGTCTAGGTTTGACTCTAGCATCCCTGCAAGCTCTCCTTAGGGAAACCCAGCCAGAATTGCCCACGACCTTCACGAACAGCTCTACCCACACCTTAACAATAAAACATTCCTCCATTTTCTATTTTCGCCTCACCCGTTCTTTATCTTTTTCCCTCTTTGCATCCCCCCCTGCCCCCTTTGCCAGGCCTGCCTGTGCTGTTCAAGCAGTGGCTGAAGAACGAGGAGGTGGAGGAAGGGCGCACGGCCGTGCTGCGCTGCGAGCTGACGCGGCCCCAGGCGTGCGTGGAGTGGCGGAAAGGGGACGCGGTGCTGCACCCTGGGGACAAGTATGAGATCCGCCAGGAGGGGACACGAGCTGAGCTCCTCATCTACCAGGCTGAGGCTCAGGATGCTGGGGAATACACCTGTGACTCGGGGGATCAGCAAACCACGGCTTCACTGCATGTCAAAGGTAGGACAAGGCTTGTTTGAGGGCAGAGAAGGCCTGGCTGTGTGTCCATCCCTGGCCTTTCCTGTGTTCATCCTTCACAGGGAATCATCCAGGCCAGGCTGGATGGGGCTCTGAGACATCTGGTCTAGGGGAAGGTTCCCTGCTCATGGCAGGGTGTTGGAACTGGATCTTTAAGACCCCTTCCAACCCAAACCATTCTCTGATTTAGTTTGAAAAAGACCTCTGAGGTCACTGAGTCCAACCATTAGCACAACACTGCCAAGCCACCACTAAACCATGTCCCCAAGAGCCACATCCACATGGAAGTTTTACTGTTGAGTTGTCATTGGCACTCTGTGAAATCAAACTCGAGTATTTCACCACACCTAGGACTGAGTCCGTTTTAAATTGATCCACTGTATCTCTTAATGCCTGAGCAGCCCATGAATTGTGGCTCTTTGCCTTTCTTAGTGGCTGTGTTTTTGACTTTACAGTTTCATTCATTTTGTATTAAGGATTCTATGGCTTGGAGTTTTACAGTTTTCTTCATTTTGTATTAAGAATTCTATGGGTTTGGATTTTACAGTTTTATTCATTTGGTACTAAGAACTCTGGTTTGGGATTTTACAGTTTTACTCATTTTGTGCTAAGGATTCTGTGTCTTTTGGATTAGATCACACTTGTGGATGGTGGGTTTAGTCACTATAACAAACTCCTGCTCAGAGCATGTGGTTTCAGAAACTAAACACCCAAAATCTCACGTGCCAGCTGAGGGAACTGGGGATTTTTAATGTGGAGAAAAGGAGGCTTTGGGGGAGATGTTATCACTCTCTGCAGCTACTGACAGGAGGTTGTAGTGAGGTAAAGGTTGGTCTATTTTCACAAGTAACAAGCAATAGGACAAGAGGAAACGGCCTCAAGTTGCAGCAGTGGGTGTTTTGATTCGGTGTTAAGAAATAATTCTTCACTGAAAGGGTGGCCAAGCACTGACACAGCATGCCCAGAGAAGCAGTGGAGTCACCATCCCTGGAGATATTTCGAAGATATGTAGATGTGACACTTGGGGTGTGATTTAGTGGTGGATTTGGCTGTGCTGGATTAATGGCCGGACTCGGTCTTAAAGCTCTTTTCCAACCCAAAGTGTCAGTGTTGTGACTGGTGGTGTTGTGCTCTGTGTGCTTACACTGAGAACAATGAGTATGGCCACATGAAGACCTTTAGAGGCCCTGTGACCTCTGGCAGCCCTTTATGGAGCAGCACTGGGCACCTTTGCAGTATCAGCAGCTGATTCCACGAGTGGCCAGCAGGCAAACTTTGGTTCAGACAGAGGGGGAACAGCCCAGCTGGAGAAGTTACAAGCAACGTTTCTCACCTCTGAGCGCTGTCACTGATGCAGTTGCTTCTCCACCGCAGTACTGCCAGTGCTGTTTAACAAAGAGCTGAAAAACGTAGAGACTGAAGAAGGGGGAACGGCTGTTTTGCACTGTGAGATCTCCAAGCCGGACGCTCCCGTTGAGTGGAGGAAAGGAGGGGTGGTCATTCAGCCCAGTGACAAGTACGAGGTGAAGCTGAAGGGCAGCGTGGCTGAGCTGATCATCCATGGTGTAGAACCTGATGACTGTGGGGATTATACCTGCAGCACTGGATACGAGATCACCACAGGGTCTGTGTACGTGCAAGGTAAGGCGGTGAAGCGTGGTGGAAATGCTCTGGTTTTCCGCCTGGATTTCTTACTCCAAAATCTTTGACAGTAACTGGCCAAACATCAGGAAGTCCTTTCATTTCTTTCCTGATTCCAGTGAAGATACAAACACCTCCAGGCTGGGGTTCAACCCATCTTTTTTAAGTTAAACTAGTTTGACCATACTGCGTTTCAGAGCAGATGGTGGTACTGCCGAAAATCTTGGAGCAGTGGTCGTAAAATACTGAAATTCTTGTTACAACTGATTGCAGCTTCTATCATTGTTGATAACCTTATTACTCCTTTAAAGCACCCAAGTGAGCATTTAAATCTTTGAGTACCTCTCTGCCTCATACAACTTCTGCAGACTGTTGCATCATGCAGGAGAGCCAGGCGTGACCTGGACAAGGAGTGGAGTTTCCTCCCAGTGAAATGATGTTTGCAGACACAAACGCTGCTCCTACAAGCAGCTGGAGGGATGGAAGGTGGTTTCTAACCCTCTCCAAGAAAATTTCAGTTCTTTTTTCCCTTGGAAAAGCACTACCAGTTTAACTCTCTGGAGCTGCGCTTGGGCTTGGGTTAGTTCCGCAGGGAGCGACTCGTGCGCGTTTGTTTTTCTTGTTTTCCCTTTGGCACCTTCTCTTGCTCTGTCGTGCAGAAGAAGCAGCAGTGGTAGTGTCTGGTTTAAGGAACACAGACGTCTTTGTGGGCGAGTCAGCCACGTTCACCTGCGAGCTCTCGCCCCCGGGGGTGAAGAACGTGCAGTGGTGGCTCGATGGGACCCCCCTTCACAACAACCTGGTGACCGAAATCTCTGAGCAGGACGGCAGGATCCACACTTTAACCCTAAATGACGTGGCGTGCCACGACTCGGGCACCGTCACCTTCAGAGCTGGGTCCCTTATCTCTTCAGCTAAATTATTAGTCAAAGGTATTTTTCCCTGTGAGCAAGAAACAACGTGGCCACCTCAGGACTTGCTCCATGTGCTGGTGCTTCTGCCTTCCAGGCTACCCTTACTAAATCCCTTCACGGTTCTCCTGTGCCCTGCAACCCCTCCCACTCTGGAAGTCACCCACGCTCACCCCAGAACTCTTCTGGGTGCAACCACACTGATTTTTGCAGTGGTTCAAGTGAGTGAGGGCTGCAGGGCCAGGGCTGCTGCTTTCAGCTGATGTCAAAGAAGAGATGAACATAAACACCTGTGGCAGTATTCCCCACTTCAGTTGTTTTTTTTCAATAATACCACAAAATCTTGCCGAGGTGGTAATTCCCAAAATTGCCACTGTGTTGCTCCACAGCTGGGCTACTGGTGCTGAGCTCAGCATGTTCCCAGGACAGGATTTTGGGCTGTTCCTGGAAACCAATGGGTGTGTGACATTCCAGTAACACAGAGACAAAATGCACCTCGTTTTTGAAATCTCATCCCTGCACTGGCAAAGCTTTCTGGTCTGTTGAATAAATATTTTTCTCATTTGGTAAGGGTAGCCAAAAGCTGCAAATAACACTGAGCTCCAGACTTGATAAAGCAAGCTCCTTCACACCCAGTCCTTTTATAGCCACGGGGAAGATCTGTTATTTTTCAGGCCAAATTAAGGCTTATTCCTTGCTTGGAAAAGGGATATCTACAGCGATATAAAGGGTTAAAAGATCTTTATTCAAATCTACTCCTGTGCTATAATGGGCCATAACAGGAATGATCCAAAATATGGAATTGTAGTCAGTGGTTGGTGTCTAATTGTGTGGTTATCACGTGTCCTTGTACATGAGGAAATTTGGTTCTCTGCAAAGACAAAATGTGAAATCACTTCTTCATGATATAGACTGATGCAGTGACAACACAGTGTGCAGACCCTGCGAGTCCTCTGTCAGTTTGCATCCATTTTTAGGGACAGAGCCTGGTTCTGAGCTCTCCAGGCAAAGAATTCCAGTGGGCCTAAAACATAAATTAAAAATAAATGCATTGTTAGATATTCTGCTCAGTGAATTGAAGGGCTCCTGAGAAATTTCCATTTCATGGAATCACAGCATCGTTGATTTTGGAAGAAATCACTGGAGATCATCCAGTCCAACCCCACAGCTCATGCAGGTACACAAATGTATCTGGATATTTTCTGCTTCCATGAAGCCAAGATTCCTGAATTGCAAACCTGAATCACAGTAGCAGAATTTTATAAATGGATTGGGATAACCCCAGTTACACTGTGCTCAGTAACCCTTGATTTCACAGGAAAGTGAAACACTTGTAAAATTCCAACCATCCTTGTATTGACAATTTTGTACACTTTATGTTCTCCAGAAATTTAAACATGAATCTTTGTTTGAAATATATTTCAGTCTGTCAAGCCATCCATGGCTTGCTCTTCATCAAGGAGCAAGTTGACTTTGTTCCATGTGCCACGTTCTCCTGGTTTAAGGCAAGTTGGTAATTGGATTTATTCTGTAACAGCTGAGATCTCAGCTTTTCATGCTGGGCCTTCACAACATCATTGCCTACAACTGCATTCATTCCACAACCCAGAGTTCACAGATGATGGGGTGAGAATGGAGAAGGGTGAAGGAGCTGCTGCCATTTTCTAGCTCCTCTGGGCTGCTGAGAATTGCAGGTTCTGGGGCACACGTTGGCTCCTGAGTCCCAAAGAGCTCTTGCACAGGTGAACAGGGCCACCAAGGCCCTTGCCCTGGCCATCAACGAGGAGACAGTGGAACCAGGACCTTCTCCAGCACCACAGGTGATATTTGCTGTGAGAAACACATTTCTACATCTTATGGAAAGGGATGGGGTTGTGCTCCCCAGCTGCCAGACACCTACTTGTTTCTTCAGCCAGCAGTAGATCTCCAAGATCTTCCATGGAGGCCTCCTCTCCATAAACACACGTGGCAGACACTCAGAGTGGCAGAGGGAACCTTAGTGAGCGGGATCAAGCCTTGCAACAAGTTTCCAAATGATGTTTGCAAAGCTCTCTTTGCTCCCCAAGGTCTGCCAGGAGCATCCCAAACCTTCAGCCTGCTGCAGCAGTTTCAAGAGGAGCATTCCAGACAGAGATCCCGTGTGGGTTATTCCAGCTGGCTTGTGAGCAGGACAGCTATTTGAAGAATAAGGTCATCCTAGAATCACAGAATGTCCTGAGCTGGAAGGGTTCTTCAAGGATCATCGTGTCCAGCTCCTGATGATACCTCAGCTTTCTCTGACTGTCATCTTTTTGTGTCTCTTTGTAGCCCTATCATTTTATTTTTAAAGCTGACATAGTTCTGCTGAGAATGATGTTTCAGGGAAACTTCCATTTTCAGACTGCACTGAGATTTTTCCTTTTGACCTGCATATTGCATTGTACAGGGATGGTCCAGTCTACATCTCAGGAGGGACTCTTGGCTGCTTTGGAAGCTCACAGTATTTTAGGTCAGATATATCTACTTTGCCTTACAGCTGCCTCACAAGAAGCAGAACTTGGGTTTTGAAAGTGCTTAAAATCAGCCTCATGGATCTCACCACCTTCAGAGGAGCTGCATATCCAGCTGCTCTCAGCATTTTATGGGTTCTCAGTCTGAGATGTCAATGGTTTATGATTCCCCATGATCTCTAGATAAAATACTGTAAATGAAATCCTATTATTTTTTTCTCCAAACAATGTGTCTGCTGCAGAGGAACACACAAATAATCAGAACAATATTCATCTGCTCCCATGGAGAGCCCTTTTTATGTCACAGTTGTCCTGGATATTTGCTTCTCACATGACTTCTGACAGCCAAGACAACCCCAGGACAGGAATGAGTGCCTGCATTTTAGGACTGTGTTCCTTTCTGATGAGTAGTAATATTTTAGTCACACAAGGAGCTTCCAGTAGAGTTTGTGGTGTTTTCCTATTGCTCTGTGAGGTTGAGAGTCGCAGGGAACCACTCACTGCAGTCCTCTGCATCACACTTCTGCTCCACATTTGGGAAGTGTTTCCCAAAAGCAGAAGTGTTTCACACCTAGTTCTTCCCAGGCTGGAAGATCTCACAAACACTGGGAGAAACACTGCAGTGCAAACTCAGGACTGTTCCTCCACAAGCCCTAATTCCTGGTGGCCCATTTCCCAGTGTGATGGTCATGTTCTAATGCACCAGCCTGGCTTCCATCCTGCTTGATGCTGACACAGGCACAGACTAAACTGCTAATCCCCAGCGTGCCCAGCCACCCCCCCTGCTTGCATGGTCACTCTGCTTGCTCCCCACGGGCTCTGTGCTTGGCAAAAAACCCTCCAAGGGGTGATTTCCATGGGGATCCACTAATGCATGTCCTTCCTGACCTGTTGGTTAACAGATCCCACCATTGAAGTGGTCAGTCCCATGCAGGACATAACTGTTGATGAAGATGGCCCAGCAGAGTTCATATGCCAATATTCTAGGCCAGTGCACGCCATCTGGAAGAAAAATGATCAGGAAATACATGCAGATGGGCAGCGAGTGATTATCGATCAGGACTGGAATGTGAGCATGCTAAAAATTAACCCCACGGTCCCAGAAGACACTGGCATCTATTCTTGTGAAGCTGAAGGCATTAAAGTGATGGCTACACTTGATGTTCAAGGTGAGGTCTTCCAGCCAGAGAGGAAGACTACCATGGGTTCCAAATCAAAGAGGTAGAAAAATCATGCCAAGGCTTTGCAATCAGATACCTGCTCTTGGTGTTCACTCCAGTACTGAAAATGAGGATAAAAATAGTTGGGGGGTGATGGGAATTGAATATGAAACTGCAGCATTATCTTATTTCTAATTAAAACTCAGTCGTTACACCACTTTAGCCATCCCACCTCTTCTGCAATGAGCTGGGTTGTCAGTGTGATGGGATGTGTCCTGCTGAATTGTTGTAAAATCACAGGTGTATTGTTGGTCCAAAGAAATAATATGAATATTTTTTTTGCTGTTAAAGAGCACTTTTTACAGCTTGACATAAAACCAGTAACAGTAATGGATAGCGTAGAATTCCATTTTATTTTGCTGAGTAAAGGTGCTTGGTAATTTACCTATTTCAAATAGTGATCCCTCAGGAATTACCTCCTCACTCAGCACTTTGTGGAGACCCTGAGGAACAATATATACAAAAATTAACGAAAAGTTAGGATTTTACATGGAAATTTCTATTTTTTTTTTTCTGCTGCATATGGAATTCTTGGGATTGGTTACCAAGTGAATTGGTGTGATCAGCAACAGCAGGTTCTGATTTCTGAATATTTGTGGCTATTTTTGCCTTCTTGCTTAACTGGAGTTGGTTGCTAGTGCAGAAGAACAGGGTGTTATTTATTATAATGTCTTCTACATTGACAAGCACTTTCCATTGTAGGAATTTAAAAAAGATTTTAATGAACATAATCTAAAAGCATCCCAGAGGAGGTAGGGTTAGCAATTGGCTGCTTTCCATAATTAGGGAAACCAGCGCTTCCCAAGCACACAGATAAACAATTTGGGTTGTTCTGACAAAAATTATACATTCTCCAAGAAGAGTCTGCAACCTCCTCATTGTTCTCCATAAGTATGAATCTCATAAAATTCAGATTTTTTTTTAGTATTATAGAAGCCCAGAATAGTTTGGGTTGGAAAAGACCTTAAAGGTCATGTAGTTCTGACCCCCCTGCCACAGGCAGGGACACCTTCCACCATCCCAGTTTGTTCCAAGCCCCCTCCAACCTGGCCTTGGACACTCCCAGGGATGGGGAGTCCACACACATCATCTCCAGGCATCTTGTACTTAGCAATGGGTTAATAAATATCTGGTAGTTTGTGCCTTTTGGGTATGTTTGTTTGCTTTTACCATTAAATAAATTGATCCATCTAGAGGGGTTTTTTAACATTTTATTGATTTTTACTAATTTTTTTTCTTTTTTGCTGAGCACAGTTCCAGATGATCTGTAGAGCTCTAAACAGGGATGTCTTGGGGTCTTGGTTTGTAACACCAATCATACTGACCATTTTGTGGCATTTGTGTAAACTGTATTTACTCAGCTGTGTGTCTCCACCCTTGTGCATGTAATTTGTCCCTGCAGCAACAATAATTAAACCCACATGCACCAGCCCATGTTTCATTTGGCATCAAACTAATTGTTTCTGTCCAGGTGCCAGCTGCTGCATGACTGGAGTGTGGAGGTTTGTGCATGTTTCTGACCCCACAACTCACCACACAGCATGGGAAAATAAACCTAAATGTCACAGAGCTTTTATAATAATTCAGACATGTACTGTTCAAAGTAATCTTGGTAGGGATTTTGACTTTCTGTGTGTTTCCTAGAGGCAGAATTATTTTGGATAATCTTCACTCTAGCTTTGCCAGCCATAATATTCTCTTACATTTACTTTGCAAGAAAAGTAAAAAGATTTTATCATGAGCTGTCACTGGATTCACATCTCCACAATCATGATGATAATTGTGCTGTCTGAGAGATCTTTGGGAAATGTTTCCTGTCAAAGGACAAAAGGAATTTGGTTACACTTTATCTTCCTGAGCTATGCCTTCCTATTGACCTGATTCATACAAATATGACCATTTCTTCCTTTGTTTATAAAAAGCAGTCAGGTGTTTGGAGGAAATCTGGGTGAAACACTAGATGTTCTAGATAAAATGCTGGAGGTTCTAGAGTTTTATCATTACTTTTAAACAGTCTTTAAATCTTTTTATTATAATATTTTGTTAGACTGTGGTTGCAGTCGACAAACCTACAGGCACAGTTTATCACATCCACATTTTTCCATCAGCTTTGCAGCAGTGGGAACCATCCAGTGCTCTGAGGCTTGCTAATATTCAGAGATATGTGGCCAAATAATTAATAATGTTAATTGGCCTTCTTTTCTAGCCAAGAACAGCATTGTCCAGGGCTTGGAGAACGTGGAGGCCGTGGAAGGAGGGGAAGCCCTGTTTGAGTGTTATCTCTCCAAGCCCGAGACCTACAATTACAACTGGCTCATTGATGATGAACCTGCCAAAACCACAGAGAACACTGAGATGGTTTACTTTGAAAATGGGCTCAGGCATATCCTGCTGCTGAAGAATTTAACTCCCCAGGACAGCTGCAGGGTGACTTTCATGTGCAGCGATGCGGTGACCTCAGCCTTCCTCACAGTGAGAGGTAACTCAAGTGCTTGGGCAAGGGAAGTCTTCAATTTCTGGTTGGAAAGGGGAAAGAAACCAGGAAAATAGGATGAGTAGCAGCAAGGAAAAGTTGCATTTGTTGCTTGTCTCTTACCTAAATGTTCTTCCACACAGTAAATCGTAGAATCTTTCAGGCTGGGAAAGATCTCTGAGATCATCAAGTCCAACCTTTAACCCAACTCCACAGAATCCCAGAATGGATTGGGTTGGAGGGGACATTAAATCTCATCCAGTGCCACTCCCTGCCGTGGGCAGGGACACCTCCCACTGTCCCAGGCTGCTCCAAGCCCCATCCAACCTGGCCTTGATCACTTCCAGGGTTGGGGCAGCCACAGCTTCTCTGAGCGCCCTGTGCCAGGGCCTCCCCACCCTCACAGGGAAGAATTTCCTACTAATATCTCACGCAAACCTATTCCCTGCGCATCTGAATCCATTTCCCCTTGTCCTTCCACTCCATGCTCTTGCAAAAAGTCCCTCTCCATCTTTCTTGTCAGCTCCCTTCACATACTGGAAGGTACAAATTAGATCATCCCAAAGCCTTTTGTTTTCCCTGAAAGACAGAAATCTGAAAAAGTCCAATTCTCTCACCCCTAAATGACTGATGCTTTACATTTTCCTTATTTTCTTGTTCTGTAGGATGTGACATGGTTTATAAGCAGCACCAGTTGGCACTGAGTTAGCAGCAAATTACTGTCTCAGAGTTGTCATGATTCTGATGAGTTTGGTTGTGTTTCTAGGCACTTCGGGGCTTCAGAGAGGGTTTTATCAGCAACAATATTATCTCTGTATCCCTTTAATTTATGCTATTACTGGAGACCCCAGTGGGGACCAGAACCCCTTTCTGTATAAGAAAGTAAGAGTACAAAAGCAGGGATCAGTCCCCGCTTATGGATTAAAACCTACTTATGAAGCTTTAAAGTCCTTCCCAAACCAAACCATTCTGTGATTCTAAACCTTCTGTTCTGGCAATATACATAAACCTTTTCATGATCTCCTTGGTCTCCAAGGCCTGGCTGTTCAGAGCTTCAGCACAAATATTCACAAAATCTCTTGTTTCTGTAACTGAGGGCTTGATCGCTGATTTTAACCTACAGGGTGGCGCCTGCAGTTCTTGCAGCCCCTCACGGATGTGGAAGTGTCTCTGGGGGAAAAAGCAACATTTAGCTGTGTCCTGAGTGAAGCTGTGCCAGTTAATGAAGTGGCCTGGTACAGTAATGACGTAGAGATCCAGTCGGGTGAGGACTGGGAGGTACAAGCAGATGGAAACAAATACAAACTTATTCTGAAAAAAGCACAACTGCATCATTCTGGAGAGGTGACCTTTGCTTCCAGGGAGGCCATTTCATCAGCCAAGCTTTCTGTGATAGGTAAGTGTGTGTTGCTCCAGCCCAGGGGCACTCAAAATCTCAAACTTTGGTATTGAGCTACAACATTGAATTTCCCAATCTCTGTGCTGATTCTTTCCACTTTGCCTCACATGTCCCAAAATAGTGTTCTTAGGCTGAGAAGATACTACTGGCAATTTGTTCTTCGACCAGAAGTAATCCACCTCATCAGAAGAAAAATATCTCAGGCTAGTGATGGTAGAGGTGCTCCCCAACTTTCTTTAGCTGCAGTCTTTTGTAAAATGGAACATAAACCCCACAAAAATCAGTATTTTCAGAGTTCAACTTCACTCTTGGCAAATGTGGACACAGGAGGGAGCCGAGCTAGAGTCCATGTGGAAAAATGATCCAAGATAGCAGAGGAATCTTTGAAATCTGCGAATCAGCTCAGGTGCAGGGCCACCAGCTTTCCAGATTAATGGGCAGCATATTAAAACCTTCAAGTGGGGGACACCCATGAAGCACACACCTCCTGCTTCAGAGACACGAGAGTTAATAGTTAAGTAGGGAAGATGATAATTCCCTAATTCCCTCGTGGAGCAGGTTGGATAATGACATGTCAGTGTCCATTTCAGCACGCAGGATCTGGCTCCTTCCTGCAGTGGGACAAGTGGGTCACCCAGCAGTGGTCACACAGCAACCATCCCAGTGATGGTTATGAGATAATTAAATGTATTTTAGCTGTAGCTGAGATGTTAAAGGGTCACTGGTGGACCATCTGTACTTTAAATTACTACAGCCAATCTCTGTCTAATGATTCCTGAGACTTAAGGGATCTCTGTTACACATTCCAGTCATTTTCATCACAATTAAAAAAAGAAGGTTGATGGATTTAAATCAGCTTTTTCTAATTTTAGGTACTTATATTTAAGGAACTTCAAAATAAAAATACAATACTCTTCCTTCTGACGATTTTTCTGTATGAAATTTGGCTGACAACGGAGAAAAGATTTTATGTTGTTCTTGTGGTGCCCAGAGTTAAAGACCTGGCTGTTGACCATATTTGCCTTTAATTCTTTGGATTGGTATATCATGGCAGGTCATTTATATTGTAAATGTCTTGAACTCATGACTGAAAGAATTATTTATATCTTTAAGGCCAAAATGTAATGTAAGCAAGGAACATTTTCCAGTGTCCTGAGTGTAGGGAGTGGGATTAGATGATCTTCAAGGTCCCAGCCCAAACCATTGTATGATCACGAACAGTAGGACACCACATCATTCCCACCACAGATTTATTTGTCATTGCCTGATGCTGTGACATCTACTGCAATTACACAGACGTGGAGTGACTTATTAAAATATTTGAGTTATTCTTTAGTCCTATAATAACTTGATTACAATTAAGGCTAAAATACACAATCAAGGCTCAAATGTGCTTGAAATTTTCAGTTAAATTCCTCAATAATACCGACTGTGTAGGGTTATCTTTATTTTGAGCTTGGTGGGACAAAGGCAATACGAGATGTTAGTTATGTGAGATGAGAGTTGGAAAATGAATGTTTGTCACTGGCAGCAATAGATCAGGGCAGACAAGGATAAATCAGTGGTGCACAGGTACTCATGGCTGTGACTTTATGGTGACTTTACACTCAACTTTACAACAGGGAGAACATTCAGTCCACTGCATATGGGATGGCCCCATATATTCTCCGAGGGTCCAGCCCTGTTCAGAGTAATGACTTAATAATAATTAGCAAGACAGCATGGTCGGGTATGTCTAGAAACTCAAAAAGGTTTAATAAAATAATGAAAATAATAGAAAACAACAAACAAAGATCAAAGCTGAGCACAGTGTAAGGACAGATCCCACACCTGCTACAACACCCCGAAAATGCCTCCAGACCCTTTGTTCTGTCCCGTTTTCTACCCAATGATCCAGGATGGATCTACTGGCAAACTGACAATAGAAGGAGGTGCAGGTTTTGATGAACAGTGACAAGGGCCACAAGGTGCTCCTCTCCTGGCACTGAGCCAATTACAAAGAGAAAAACACAGAACTTTCTGGTTAAACTTCCTAAAATGTCCAAAGGTGAACCGAAACCCTTTCCTTACACAGAACTGCCCACTCAGGAGTGAGGGGTGCATTACTACAATTGCACTTCTTTCCTCACGGGTTGGAGGAGGCTCTTGGATGTTGTAGGATGAAGTATTTTACTGTAGCACCGTGCTACTGCGTGTCCCTGAGAGCGACCTGCACCCCTGGGGCCCGGTGCACTCTGCTAAATAAAGAGCTCTTTAGAGCTCTTGAAGAAAGTGAGGAGGCGGGGTCCCGTTTGGAAATCCGAGTGCTGTTTATTGTTGGTGCTTTCATCGTGGGTACAGCCTCGAAGGTAGACTAGGGACGAGAGCCAAAAATGGGCCAAGGATCCAGGGTTATATACCAGACAAATGGGGTGGCCTTGAGGTCAGGGTCCAACAGGGATGGGGAAAAGTGGTGCAGAGGGGTGCCCAGGAACCAGGGGGACTAATAGGATCACAGGGGTGTGGTACTGCGGCAAAAATAACCCAATGGGGTTCAAGGGAAGGAAGAACATTCTGGCAGGTGTGCATATATGGTAACAGGGTGACATAAACTTAACAAACCAATGCAACAATGAAACCTAAGAAATATTAACACGTGTCTGCAAAGGCCCATGGGAGGAAAGTTTTTCTCACCCTAATCTAAAAGGGTATCTCTGCTGGTAGCAGGCCCCTGGGCCTCCACACGTGTTACTGCTCACATCGTACATCACAGGACCTTTGTTGTGCCCCCAGCCCTCCCCGAGCCACCCGAAGAGCCAGAAGTTCTAAGTCAGAGCAGCCACTCCGTCACTCTGTCTTGGCACAAGCCGCCGGGTGACAGCGGCCGGGACATCCTGGGCTACAAGGTGGAGAGGAAAATCCCGGGCGTTGGCTGGCAGTCCTGCAGTGAGGGCCTCATCCAAAACACGGAGTTCACGGTGGATGGCCTGGCCCCGGGAGAACCCTACAGATTCCGAGTGTCGGCCATAAATAAAGCTGGGGCCAGCGAGGCGGTGCACTTCCCCCAGATGGTGCGGCTAGGTGAGGACAGGCCCCAGGGAGGACTGCAAGCTCCTGCAGAACCTACATTTTGCATGGCATGCCTGCTTCACCCACTCCAGACATCTCCCAGTGCAATATCATTCAGTGCTTGGCTGTCAACGCAATGGAGAAGGAAGAGCTTGGGACAAAAGAGTCGTTCTGGGCTTGGAATAAAAGAGTCATTCTGGGTTTTGTGAACAAAACCGGCTGCATTTTTAGCACTCAGCACTGATTTCCTCCAAACTGCATCCAGCTGTCTTGCAGGCTGCACTGCATCATCCATGTGCTGGCCCATCACCATGGGTTTCTTGCACTGCATCCATATGTTGGCCAGTCACCATGAGTGTCTTTTCCAGTGGAGTTAGGATGGAATGAGTGAAAAAGGGCATGCTGGAATGTGTTTGGGGTAACCAAGACCGTGACCATGGGTGGGCAGTATTGTCTTCTTCACCCATCTTTCTCCTTTTTTATGTTTTTTATGCGTCTTTTTCAAGAATCCCCACAAAGAAATGGAGGACACAGTTCCTTTGCTGTCTGATGGTGAAACTTAATGAGCTACAGTGGGATGGGGAGTCTTTCTCTCAGTCCTTCTTTTCTTGCAACTCTTTCTCTGGTATCACTCATCTAAATCCCTCAAAATGTGTATAATGATTAAAAAAATACTCTTTTGCTTAAGGTTCAGGCACACAATGACATTTTTTTTGCAACAATAACTCCTGCCAGTGCTGGACCCTGATGACTCTGCACATGCTGACTTTGTCAACAGCAAAGCCAAGGCATTTTGTGCAGCCATCCCCTCACCCTGGTGAAATGTGCAGAGAGGAAGGTAACCTTGAAGGATGTGCTGCTTTTGAGAACCCAGCGCTGTCTTTTACATCCCAGTCAACATCTCTGAGTTTAATGTATTTTTCTTTGAGTTATCATGGTTGTACAAACAGCATTTTGTTGGTAGACCTCCTTCCAAAGTAAAGAAGATACAGAGAATTTTTTTTAATTATTTATGCTTCTTGATAATTTTTACTCTTCCTAAGATAGGATAAATATATATATCCTTTTTATTTCAAGGCAGAGATGAATGCTGCTTTGAATAATCTCTTTTCATTCTATTTATTGTTTCTTTTTTTGTCTCACATCATCACTTCAAAACATTTAAGATCTAGAAATATGTAGAACTTCTTTTATACTGGTGATGGGTAAATGAAGACGAGCAAACAAATACAGGAATGTGGAAAATGCAACCACTTCTGCATGTATCTGTTTCAATTGAGCTGGTTTAAGCACTGGGAGAGCTTGAAAAGTTGTCTTGATATTATCTTTGGAAGTGCACACTTTGGATGCTGTCAGTCTTTCCATTTTGTTTTCCTTTGGTTGTCAACAACAGCTGAAAAATCTGTAAAAGGTGGATGGGATGCTTGGATATTTTATGCAGTGGAGTGTCTTAAAGCCAGATTATAATCAGTTCTTTGTGTTAATTCACTTTATTTTTGTAATTGCAGAGCCTTCAGTTACAGTCACCCAACCTTTGGTGGGAGGATCTGTCTCAGAAGGAGGGGTAGCTCGCCTGGAGTGCACATTATCAAGTAAAACTGAGGAGAAAGTGACTTGGTTCAAGGGCAAAGAGCAAATAAAAGCTGGAGGGAGATACGAGATCCTTTCTGATGGAACAAAGCAGATCCTCATTATCCATGGATTTAAACCTGAGGATCAGGACAGCTACACCTGCATGGCTTCTCCAGAAGTCAAATCTGTTGCCAGCCTGTGTCTTGAAGGTACAAATTGTGCATTGCTGGGGTGTTAAATCAGGTCTGCTATGGACAGGTGCATTTCCACAGCTTGGACTGGAATTAATTTTCTTTTACAGGCTATGATAACAATCCACAAGGAATTATTTTCCTGTTTGGCATTGCCCAGTATGTTCCTTCACCCCAAATAGTTTTGAGTTCCTCAGATTAGAGTTTCTCGAGACAGATATTTAAGGTGTGACATTATTGTCTCTACATGAGTTTTTGGTGCCTTTTGAGATGTTTTAGGGTATTCTGTGGATGTCCCAGACAACCTGGAGCATCTCAAAAGGCACTGGACAACATGAATGCATCCCAGACACCTTCAGACGTAGGCACATCCAACCAAGAAGGTGTGTCCATGTGAGATGGGAGTCTCAGCTCCCAGCACAGCCACTGGAGGTCTATTCAGGACGGGCAGGAAAGCCCTCTACATTTGGGAGATAGGATGAGCCTGGATAGCTTTCCAGGCTCCACTGGCAGCCTTAGAAAACAGTTCATCAACTGCAGCATTAAAAAGGGCAGATTTATTGGCTTCAAATAAATGCAAGGTATTAAAAAAAAAAAAAGAAAAAGTTATTTGGTAATGTTTTAAGTGCATGCATAGAATCACAGGATTGTTGAGGTTGTGCAACCTCAAGATGGTGTGGTCCATCCTCCTCCTCAAAGCGTGGTCAGCTAGGATGAGTTCACCAGGACCAGATTCAGTTATATCAACTTCCCAGAGAGGGTGTGAAGTCTCCTTCCCTGGAGACATTCAAAATCCATCTGGACACAATAATGTCATCTAGGGGATTGTGCTTGAGCAGGGAGGTTGGGCTAGATGATATCCGGTGGTCCCTTCCAACCTTCCCCAACCTGTGATTCTGTAAATTCCCATTTTGTTCTCAGTATGATGCTTAGTGAAATGCCACTGAGACTCTCCTGTAGAACATTTCCATGTGCTTTCTCAAATCTCACAGATATTTAACTTCTTATCTGCTAAATTCCCTGCAGTTCCCACAGTGTCGATGCTGAAGGAGATTGCCAGGGAAGCTCCCCCTGCCAGCCGGGCTGAAGAGCTGGTGGATGGACACATCCAGCCCAGCCTGCCTCCTGAAGCTGCCCAGGAGGGAGATCTTCACCTCCTGTGGGAAGCCCTGGCCAAGAAACGCCGTATGAGCCGGGAGCCCACCTTGGATTCCATCAGTGAGGTGCCTGAGGAGGATGAGAAGCTTCAGAAGCTGAGGAAGGAGGAAGCAGAGATGTCTCACTATTACTCAGAGGAGTACTCCACGTGTGATGAGCTGGCCAGGACAGGAGAGGCAGATTTCTCTTTCACAAGCTCTGATGATGAGTCGAGAGCTGGGACTCCTTCCCTAGTAAACTACCTCAAGAAAGCCGGGAAGAAGACCATGAGTGTTACCAGCAAGACTCAGTCCACCTCCACAGGAAAATTATGGAAACAGTGGGAGACATCCACTGTGGAGACCACTGTGGCCACCACAGCTGCTCAGCCAGCTGAACCGGAGCTGCCAGATTTAGACGACCCCTCCATGAACAAGGCAGCTGTGAAGATCCAAGCTGCCTTCAAAGGCTACAAAGTCAGGAAAGAGATCAAGCAGCAAGAGTGCCCGACATTTACAGAGACCTTCAAAGACTTCTCCGGAGAGCCTGGAAGCACCCTGCACCTGGAGTGTGTGGCCCACAGCAAAAGCGACATCAACGTCCGCTGGCTGAAGGACGGGAAGGAGCTCTCGGATGGTCGCTACTACCACATAGACAACTACAGTGACGGCACCTGCTCCTTGATCATCGCTGGCCTGGACAGGAAGGATGCAGGTAAATACACCTGCGAGGTGTCCAACAAGTTTGGGAAGGTCTCGCACAGCGCTAAGGTGGTGGTTGGCACTCAGGAACCTCAAGTCCTTCCCAAGGAGAAGCGGGGCAAGCAGAGCACTGACAGCGAGACAGAGAGCTCCTCCGGCAGCGAGCTGGACGATGCTTTCCGAAAAGCAGGAAGGAGACTCCACAGACTCTTCAGGGCCAAGATCTCCACGGAGATCTCTGACGTGGAGGAAGAGCTCTTTGTCAGCGCAGACGAAGGGGACGTTGAGGTGGTTGACCACCAGACGTACCGTGAGGATGACCAGTACATCTACATCAAGTTTGAAATCATGTCTGAGGCCAAAACAGCTGTCACGCGGTTCAGGGAGATGTTTGGTGCTCTGGGAATTCCTGTGGAGATCAACATCTTGGAACAAGGCCCGAAAAAAATCGAACTGCGCATTGGGAAGGCATCACCTCCCACCCTTGGGAAGTTTGCACTTCCAGTAGCGAGACCTCCACCACCTTTGCTGACTTCTGACACAGGTAGGGGAAGCAAACCTTGTTTATTCCTTGGAAAAAACAGTGGGAATGGGTTACAATACTGTTTTTTCAGTCTCAAGCAACTTTTTTTTTTTTTTTTTAATTTGGTGCAGATATTTTTATCAAAGCTTTGCACTTTTAGGAAAAATAATGACTTCTTTATTCTTTTTCATTTTGAGGAAGAGGAGGCATATTGGTGAGGGTGTTGTAGTGCTTTAACTTACCTATGAAGCCCCTTTTCATGCTAGGAATGTCACCTACCATGACCATAAATACTATAATTATTGTATTTAAATGAATTATGGAGGGTTTAGAATGGTTCTGAGGGAGACGAGACATTTTGGCAAGGAGAGAAGCAGGAGCCATACACAGTTGGCAGCTGTGGTGTTGCTGTGCTGATCTTCATAGTGCTACGGAGTTTATTTACTCTTTTCTAGAGGAAAAGATATTCCTCCACGATTAAAAAACTGGAAACCAGAAGTCTGGGCAGAAGGGGCCTAAAATATACCTTTAGATAAAACTAAACTTCTCTTTCTCCTCCCCAACCACCCCAACTTTAGCCCCCATGTTCATGACTGAGCTCCAAAACCAAGAGGTCCAGGACGGGTACCCAGTGAGCTTTGACTGCATCGTCATTGGCAAACCCCTGCCCACGGTTCGCTGGTTCAAGGACGGCAAAGCTATTGAGGAAAACGATCACTACATGATCAATGAGGACCAGGAGGGGTGTCACCAGCTGATCATCACCGCCGTGGTCCCCACGGACATGGGCGTCTACCGGTGCCTGGCTGAGAACAACATGGGGGTGGCCTCAACCAAGGCTGAGCTTCGTGTGGACTGTAAGTCTCAAAATCACTGTAGAAAAACCAAGGGAAGGAGTTCTGCTGACACCTGGTTAATTATTTTATTTTATTTTATTTTATTTTATTTTATTTTATTTTACTTTACTTTACTTTATTTTTCTTTATTTTACTTTACTTTACTTTACTTTACTTTACTTTACTTTATTTTTCTTTACTTTATTTTACTTTATTTTACTTTATTTTATTTTATTTTATTTTACTTTATTTTATTTTATTTTACTTTATTTTACTTTACTTTATTTTACTTTATTTTACTTTATTTTACTTTACTTTATTTTACTTTATTATTTTATTTTATTTTATTTTATTTTATTTTATTTTATTTTATTTTATTTTATTTTATTTTTTTCCCCAAAGAAAGCACTGTTTGCATTTTAAAGGAAAATGTTTTGGCCACGATATTTTCACTTGCAAACCTCTTGAATTTGGCTGGGTTTTGCCAACTCCAAGGCAAGGCTTAGAGCAAAGCTTTTGGGGTGAACAGAGGTGTTTTCCATAATCCAGGGACGTGTGGGATCCTGCTGCAGTACAATACAAAATCCACCTGCCAGTCACTCAAATTAGTAAGGGAACTAAAATCAGTAAGAACTATTTAAGCAAGGAAAATAGTTCCAAAGCTCAGATTATTCAAGACTTGTCTTTTTCCATTTAACAGTGACCAGCACGGACTATGAGACAGCAGCAGATGCAACAGAGACATCATCTTACTACAGTGCCAAGGAATATATTTCAAGGTAAAAGATGGAACTGGCTCTGACCTCTGACTTGGTGAGATAAATCTGTGTATTTCTGTCAGGGCTGGGCTTGCTGTGCTGAGCAGGGCCAGGTTAATGCCATAAGGGAGCATCCAGCCCAGCTGAGATGCAGTAACTGCAACAGCTGCACATTTATCATGGGCAGACTTGCTCTGGAGCCTTCAGGCAAGCCAGGGTATTTCCTCAAGGAATCACTCTGTTACTTTTAATGTCAGATGGTGCTGAGTCTGTTCTCAGGACGCCAAAACCCACAGACTGAATTTGCCTAAAATAGGTCATTCTGATTCCTAACCCTTACCTGGCATCCTGATTTTCTTCTTTTTAATTCCAATTGCTGCTTAGCCGAGAACAGGAGGAATCCACCACTGAGGAGGAGCAGTTGCCCCAGATCTTTGATGAGCTTCATGATATTCATGTGGCACCTGGAGCATCGCTGGCTAAATTTCACCTGAAGGTGAAAGGTGAGTGGATCCCACGGTATGATCAGTTTTCCAGCTCTGATATCAGGTTGAAGTGCTGGACTTTTCCAAGGTGCTCTTCTGCAGCTGTGACCCTGGGCTGAGCACCTTGCACCACTTTTCCACAAACCAGCTGGGGAATGTGTTCATGCTGCTGAACAGGGGCTGTTGGAGCAGACTCAGGCAGATTAAGTGCCTCATTTTGTGTCCATATATCCAGGCATAATGACAGTCACGTGCTTTTGAAAACAGAATTCTGGACTTCTCTGAGCACAGGGGCAATAAGGAATAGCAATCTTGGCATTATAATTATCACTATTAATAACCATCATTATATATTACTTATATTCATATAACATAAATGACTATATCTAGTATAATGTATTAACATATAATAATAATATAATAATATAATATAAATGAAAATTAAATCAGTCTTCTTCATTCTCTTCAATAAATGAAGCAGTCATGGACTTGCCTTCCACCATTAAGGGGTTGCTCTTACAATGTAAAAGCTGCTAAAACATCCATCTGGTGTTGGCTCTGATAGGGAGAGGTAGGAATTTTCCTGTTTTCTCCTGTTGCTGTCTATAAAAATTATGAGAATGCATTTGGCTTAAACATTTCTCCTTGTGAACCTTTCAAGTCAGACCTGAGTGTTGATTTTTCAACCTCCAAGGCGTTTGCACATGCAGACAATATGGGAAGTGCCAGAAACTGAGGAGACAGGAAAGAATTTTAACAGATAAATCAAATTTGATGCATTTTTAAGCATTCCTGATTGGTTAAACCCTTGAAACAGGAGCCCTGTTAAACCCTTGAAACAGCAGAGGACCTGGCAGTTTGGAGATGCTCCCAAATCAGTGTTGCCAATGAATTTTGTTCTCTGTGTCTGTAACTACTCCTCACAGGGTACCCTCAGCCTCGACTCTATTGGTTCAAAAATGGGCAGCCCCTAAAGGCCTCAGATCGTATCCTCAAGACTGACAGGCAGGAATTCCACTCCCTGGAAATCCGCGACGTCACCAAAGCAGACGCCGGCCAGTACCTGATATTTGTCATCAACTCTGCTGGCTCTGCCTATTCCTCAGCCAGGCTGGTAGTCAAAGGTGGGTATTGCTCCATTTTGGGCTGTTCCAGAGGCTCTTACCATTTTGTATGGTTGTTTTTTTACTGAGGAAACCTCCCAAGGTAACTCAGGTGAGGTGGGGGAGTCTGTAGGTAAAAGATGATGTGCTTTACTCTTGGTTCACCTACAAATTTACTGTTTAAGAAGATCATGATGCTACTTCTCTGTGGTCTGACTGTTGTCTCATGAACAGGTATTTTATTCTTGCCCAACCTCATTAACCTTAAAAGTTCATTTCAGTAAAACTTAGGGACTTTTACAAATCACACCAATATTTCTGTGTAATATCCCCACTGGAGTCACTTCAGGAGCTTTTTTCTGCAACTCCTGGATTGACACTTATTTGTATTTGTTATGTTGTTTTTTCTCCTTGTGTTCCAGATCCTTATGAGAAAGAAGAGCCATCCAAAACAGGTGAGAGAAGCCACAGCAGGTGAGAACAGAAGCCCCAGGAATTTTTCAGTCTAAACTCACTGTGCTTCATCAATAATATTATTTCCAGATTCCCATGAGCAGCTGATACCACCAAGATTTCTTGAAAGATTTACAAATAAGAAGGTGAAAAAGGGCGCAAGCATCACATTATCTGTGAAAGTTGAAGGTAAGTGAGCAGATACCTCATTTCTCCGAAAAACACTTGAAACATGGAACTTCACAACACATTCACAACTCTCTCTGCCCCCAAGTCATTGTAACCTCATTTCCTGTATCTGAAGTCTGGGATTCTACTCCCAACTTACTCTTCTTACAAAGACACTTCACAGTTAAGCATCCTATTTTTCTTCATCTCCATTTTTCTGTATGTAAAAGTGGGGATAATGACACTTTGTAGTGTATGCACGTTGACCATTAATTGTATGGTGATTGACCATTTTGGTTTTCCAAAACATTTAATATCTTTATGAGCATGCTGTAAAATGGTTTATCCTCCTTTATTGCATATTATGCCTGTTATTGTTGGGAAAGTATCAGAATGTTGCAATTCAACACAAAAGAACGACACTCACACGCTGAGATGTCCAAGGCAAAAAAGATCGAGTTTATTTACAGACCTCAACATTTATAGAATTCCAACAGTGACCATGGATTGGAAGATGAAATTGTCCTCTCCAACTACACTGGTCAAACCAACAATCCATCAATTCTCTCCTCCTCCAGAAAGGAATGCAAAATAATCATTATTTACATGAAAAGTGCATGAGAAACTCCATTGCAAAAATGTAAACATCAGAAAGCTTAGAAGAACAGGGCAACATCAGAAAATGGATCAAAACAGCATTTTTTCCAGAGCAAGGCTCAGATTTTTAAGGGAGGAACCCAAATAGGAAGGCTAAAAGTTATTGCACCAATTTTCCTTTAGGCCATCCACCGCCAACGGTCACTTGGATGAAAGAAGAGTCTCGGGAAGACATCCTGTGGATCAAACCAGACACTCCTGGGTACAAACTCGCCAGTTCCAACATGCACCACAGCCTGATCCTGCTGGATGTCAAGAAGAAGTACAGTGGAGCTTACACGTGCATTGCCACCAACAAGGCCGGCCAGTCCATCTGCACTGCCAACCTGGAAGTTGCAGATGGTAAATCTTTGCTACAACACAAACGTTTCCTCTATATTTCCATTTTATGCAGTGCCTAAGGGAAAAAACCAAGTGTTACTCTTAAGGAAGTTATCTGATCACACCCCCAAAAAATACATTTTCTCAGGAGCAGCCATGATTTTGCTTGTCTTGCAAAGGGTTACACTCTTTACTTCTATAATATCTTAGATTTCTGACTCTGTCTTGTATTACACAGCAGCATCTTTTCTGTATAAACAGAAGAAAAGTCTAAGAAGCAATCAAATTAAGCACAAATTTTAAAAAAATTAAAGGAAGGCAATGTAAAGTAACTGGGAAAAGTCACCTTGTGAAAAATTATTTTGAGTGCTTCACTCTGCTGAGGTATTTTGGATTGTATTAGAGTTATTTGATTTTTGTAGTGCTTTCCAAGGCCTCTTTTAACACTCTAAGATGGGGGAAAAACATAGGGGCAGAGCTGTGAAAGATTCCATTTTTCTGTTATCCTGCCTTGCATCCCACATTTTTATTGTAACAAGAGCTGCAAGAGCATAACCTGAGCAATGTGGAGAAATGGGGAAATTATGTATTTTCCATGAACAGGGAGAGGAGGAAACCATTCAGGATTTGGGAATATATATCCCAGGTCAGGAGCTGCTGCAGTGCTCCCAATAAGCCACGTCTAGGAAATGTGCCTGCATTAAATACCTAGAAAAAAGACATTGTGTTCCTTCTGTCCTCTAATGATAAACTCCAATCTTGCAGTGAAAGAGGCTGAGGTCCTGACCCAGGAGCGTGTGATGGTGTCAGAAGCCATCATGACCACACTGGGGTAAGTGACTGGATGTGCAGGAGAAGGGGGAACATATTCCTCATTTATCTCTCCTTCCTACCCATCTTATGGTGACTTTTAACTCTTCTTTATTTTCTTTTTCAGAACTATTCAGTCCTCTGAAGGTAAGAGAAGCTGTTTTCTCTCTTTTTTTCCTGTCCTCTGTGTCTACAGCTGAGGCTGTCAATGTATTTCATGTATCCACTTATTTTTGCCCAGTTTTCTTGAAATTCCCTGAAATGTTGGAACTTTTCAGGACTTCTTGCTGTGCAAGGGTGAATTATTTAGATGAACTGAGAACAAGCACAGTTTTAAAAAAGGAGAAGGGAAGAAAATTAAACCTTCCTTCCACAGAAGCTTTTATTACTCAAAAAGAGATGAATTTTCAGTGACACTGCCAGCTTAATAACAAATTCTCTTTTTTTCCAGGAGACCTTGAAGCTGGCAGAGAAGGTGGGCCCAAAACCCCTATTTCATTAGCAGATGTTGGCTCAGAAGAATTCTTCCAGAAACTCACCTCACGTATCTCAGAAATGGTATCTGCAAAAATAACTCAGGGTAAGGAGTCTGGAAAATACACTTTAATTATGGTAGGGGAAAAAAAAGGCAATCTCATTTTTAGGTGTTGTTTAATTATAAGCGAGATTTATGCAACTGGTTTTGAGACAATCATTCTATATAAGTAAATGAACATTTGTCAATGCTTAGGGGTAAGAAATTTCAGTAGGAGTCCATCCAACTTGCACATCTCAGTCTAGAATTTTGAACTAGGAAAAAAGCTATTACAGTAAATTGTAAAAATAGGAGTGTATTTTGCATATCTTAGGTGCTTTGAGTTCCTCAGATATTCATCACTCCTAAATCAGAAAGCAATCCTGTTTTCTGTGCTTCCCAGATCTTCAAGTTTTAGCTCACAGTGGAATTTTAAAATCAAATTAAGGCTGAAAACTCAGTGCACAGCTGTGCAGTAATCCAATGATTTGTCGAGTTGAATGAAAAATTCTGGTTTGTGTCTGCCCTGATTATCTTGTAGAAAAAGTTTAACTTGTAGCAAAAATAGAGGCATTAACACCAACAAATATTCTTGCAGTGCAGCAGCAGTGTGTGCAGTAGGCCTGCAACAACGTGTATTAAAACATCCAAATTATTCATTTAATCCTAAATATCAACAGGAAATCTCACTAAATATTACTGTGAATGCTCTTCTTAGGAAGAAGAAAAATTATGATAGATTTGGTTCATGTTTAAATTGGGGATACTTATTTAACACTTTGCTGTTGCTCTGCTTTTCAGCTAAACTTCGAGTACCAGGTGCAGAAAGTGATGATGAGTCAAGAACTCCCTCTGCATCTCCTCGCCATGGGCGATCCAGACCTTCATCCATTGCTCAGGAGTCCTCCTCTGAGTCTGAGGATGGGGATTCCAGAGGGGAGGTATGGTATCTTTATGGACAAGCTGGACACAAGGCAAAAACTAAACTTAGAATGACCAACCTACTATGGTGTAGGGATCTCCATCCTCTTTTGTGATATAATTCAATTTTGTAGGTGTATTTAGTAGTTAAATGCTGTGTCTGTGATACAGAGCACAGAGAATGAAATTCTGATGCTCACCCTGTGATCCTGAACAAGTTGTTCAAGTCAACATGGTCAAAACATACCCATGACTTGGCACCTCTTGCTTTCATGGCTGAACTTCAGAAAGTCAGAACTTGATTTTCTGTGGCCTTGGATAGAGTTGGCCAGAGGTATCTTGTTGAGAAGCTCTTCATGAGGGAAATGAAGAGCACAAAGTGACTGTAGTTTCCTGCCTGCAGATCTTTGATGTCTACATGGTCACTGCTGACTACGTGCCCGCCACGCCGGACAAGGAGACCATCACCCTGAAGGAAGGACAATATGTGGAAGTCCTGGATTCAGCTCATCCTCTGAAATGGCTGGTCAGGACTAAACCCACGAAATCGAGTCCCTCTCGACAGGGTTGGGTGTCTCCAGCTTATCTGGACAAGAAATTAAAGGTGATTGATCATGTTTGGTTATTTCTCATTTAAAATTTCTTGTTGCTGTTGCAGTTTAGAGCCATCCCTTTTGCAAGGAGTGATGGAGGAGGAGGTTGTTGAAGGGGTCTGGAACAAGGTTGTATTTTTCATGTTTTTATTAGACAATATTTTGGGTCTGTGCAAGGGTTTCTGAGTTGGAAAGACATAAAACTCTCCAGTACAAAAGGAATTTCACACTGGTTTAGTAATTGTTGAACTAAACAGGACTGTGAACACACGAGAAATATTCCTCAGTATGTATAGATAAAAGCACTGTTCTCTTCCAAGAATTATTTTAATTTTTTTTCCTGATGTTGTAGCTGTCACCAGAGTGGGGAACAATGGAAATTCCAGAGTTTCCTGGAGAGTTTGTTTCCGAAGATGAATACAAAAGGAAGCTGAGGTGAGCTCATGTCATTTGGTATTTGCACCTTTGAATTTTCCCACCCTTCAAACCACTTGCATTTTGTGATTGATTTCAGCCTAGGAAAATTCCAGGCAATCGAGATCACAGAGTCCTAGAATGGTTTGGGTTGGAAGGGACCTTAAATACCATCTAGTGTCAACGAGTCCCATGGGCAGGGGCACCTTCCACTGGCCACTTCCATCCATCCCTCCATCCCTCCATCCCTTCATCCCTCCATCCATCCATCCATCCATCCATCCATCCATCCATCCATCCATCCATCCATCCATCCATCCATCTGTCCATCCGCAGAGGGGATCTTTCAACACACCCCAGGAGTCAGTTTCTCTGATCATAAATCTCTGTTTTACAGCCTAAAAGCCTCTCAAGGACAATTGTGATGATTTTTCTGTGATTTCTTTCTGCCTCTGTCTCCCCTTCAGTGTTCTCATTCAGGAGCTGTTGATCTCAGAGGAAGATTACATTCAAGATTTACAGTTCCTCCAGACTCATCACCTTAGGTACACTGAGACCTGTTCCAGTGTGCCAGGAGCTGTTGCCAGTCAGAAATCCACCATCTTCAGGAATATTGATGACATTGGTCGCTTCCATTCCAGGTGGGCATTCCCAAGTACCTTCATTGGAGACCAAAGAGTGGCATTATTTTTATTTTTTTAATATTTATTTTATTTTTAATTTTATTTTTAATTTTTATATTTTTGGTTTTTAAATTTTTTTTATATTTTTGTTTTTATTTTATTACTACTCTTATTACTATTATTATTGTTACTATTATTTCTGATGTGGAGGACTGTCAGTGCTGAGGTGCAAGGGAATTGATGCTCCTTTCAGGAGGGTAAATGATGGCATGGCTTAAATCATAGCACAGGGTTAGGAACTTCCATAATCCCCTTCAGAGCTTCAAGGCTTCCTGTGTCCAGCTTATTTCTTACTCTTTTAAGTGAATTTAACTGAGAAACAGTGAATTATGTTAAAAAGGCAGCAAGATCTCACAGGCATGTCAGTGGTGTCTTCATGGCGACATTCATTCATGTAAAACTGATGTCAGCATCCATGCATTTCAGGACACCTTCCACTATCCCAGGCTGCTCCAAGCCCCATCCAACCTGGCCTTGGACACTTCCAGGGATCCAGGGGCAGCCACAGCTTCTCTGGGAAATCTGTGCCAGGTCCTCAGCACTGTCACAAGGAAGAATTTCTTCCTGATATCCCACCTAACCCTGCCCTCTGTCAGTTTAAAGCCATTCCCCCCTTGTCCTGTCCTCCAGGCCCTTGCCCAAAGTCCCTATCCCATCCCAGCTAAGAGGAATGGCACTGTGCTGGATGAAGAGGCACTCAGAAGTGCCACATCCCTCATTTCCCCCATCATTTCTCTTTATCTGTGTTCACCTGACATCTCCTGACCCACAATCTGGCTGCTGGGGCTGTGTTTTGGCCTCATTCCAGCTCCTCTTCTCCTGCCCCCACAGCGTCTTCCTCCGGAGCCTGCAGAGCTGTGACACCGATGATGACGTGGCCATGTGCTTCATCAAGCACGAGGCAGAGTTCAACAAGTACATCCAGTACCTGGTGGGAAGGGTCCAGGCTGAGTCAATTGTTGTCAGCAAAGCTGTCCAGGATTTCTACAAGGTAAGGCAGGAGCCAAAGCACCTGTGGAAAATTCATCCTGTAACCCACTGCGCCAAGAAATGTAGTTGTTAATCATAAATGTGAACCTCAAAAGGATTTGTTGTACCTTTTGCTAAATATAATAATTTTTAGCTCACTTTCTAGCTTTTTCTGGTAAGTCTGGCCAACATGGGAACATATTTACATATCCTTATGCATTTATTAATATTATAAAGGTTATGCAGACATGAATGTGGCTGTGCTTATGTAATTGTAATTAAGGGACATTTTAAAGGTCACCACATTGTAAGACCAAGAGAATCACATAAATCATAAATACAGATAAGCAAATCTTGTTTCTCTGCTCCAGCTACTCAGGGTTTTTTCCTACTGCCCTTTATAACAACCTTTCCTTGTTATTCCATGTATTTTTTCAGAGATACACAGATGAATTTCTGACTAATGAAGATCCTTCACAGCCACTCATCCCACCACTGCAGCACTACCTGGAAAAACCCATAAACAGGATCCAGCAGTACCAGACAATAATTAAGGTAGAGAGATTTCACAGGTTTATGTTCTGCTCCGTGCAGCTTGTGCAGAAAAAGATTTTATTTTTAATTCCTATTTCTTGGCTTCTTTCTGATGCAACTACAATTGAAAACTGCTTCAGTAAATAAGAGATTAATCATCACCAGTGGTGGTGTTCTGTAAATAGCTTTGTAAATGTAAATCCAGGTGGAGATTCACAGAATCCAACCCCATAAAGTTCAGTGAGCTTTATCTTTAAATATATGTAAAAAAAAAATATTATATATATAATATAATATATGACTACATGGTCAACAGGTATGAATTTGCTTCAGACTCAGCAACATTTATGTTATAAAAATAAGCAGTTTCCATGTCTAAGGTAATGACTTACTTCTTTTCTTTATGTTTTATACTGATATTATAGCAAGATGAAATTCTTGCTTTCTGACAAGCTTTGCCCCATTCTACCACCCTGAAATATTTTGTCTTTCAGACTTGCATCTGTCCTACTGTCTTAGACCATAAGCAAACATTTCAGAGCAGCAATTTAAACAGTATTTTCATGGGAAATAAAGTAAAGAAGAAAGGAAGAAAACAACCTTGGGAACATATTTATGTGTCCTAGTGTTGTATAAATGAGCAGTTTGAATATTTGGAAGAACTTTCTACTATTGAACACATTCTTGCACACAAACACCAACATTTTTAAGGGTCTCTTGGAGGAGGAAAGGCATTATCTGTGCCTTGACTGCTGAAAGAGATGAAGGAACAAATGTGGGAAGAACAGGGAAAATGCCATCTCACATTTTTTCCAACCTCTCTTTTTATTAATCTAATGTTGACTCAGCATGGCCACATGAATTCCTCGTTCTCTGGCACTGTGAGGGAAAGCAGAAGAGAAATGTAATGGGTACATTTGGAATCACTTCAGAATTTTTGGTTTTCAACCACCAAAGCATATCTGGTGTTCATTTCAACTTCATCTTTGCTTAATATCAACTGATGTAAGGAAAAGCCAGACTGGTTGGTCTTTAAGACTGCAGAATAGGAAGGAAAGAAAAGACTTTGTTATTTGAGAAGCACATAGTGGGAAGTGGGATAAAATCCAGAGATAAAAGCCAGGTGAAAGAGCCAGAGCAGATACTGAGAAACTCCTTGGCTCTGAAGGAACTGCTTTTTTCCCTCTCTGATTTTCCACTAATATTTTCTTCATTCACCTACAGGAATTAATCCGAAACAAAGCCAGAAACAGCCAGAACTGCACCCTGCTGGAGCAGGCCTATGCCATTGTGTCTGCCCTCACCCGAAGAGCAGAGAACAACCTCCACGTCTCACTCATTGAGAATTATCCAGGGACCTTGGAAAGCCTTGGGGAGCCCATCCGGCAGGTAACTGGAATTTCCCAGCCACTGTTGGTTCCATGTGTGCCTTCACCAGTTTCTAAGGAGCCATAATTCCTAGAAGAAAATCCTTTAGAAACTATATCTGAAAGAGATGATTTGCTTATCTCACTTACTGCTGTCCAGAAATGGGTGCTCTGGCTCCACTAAGGTTTCAAACACTACAGCATGGATGCTTATGGAGTAATTCACAATTAATGCAGTTATTTGCCTTTGTGACCTGCTCATCAAACAGGAATAAAATTGTTCTGGGCCCCTACATGATCTAAAAGGGTTTTAACTTATCCTCTCATTGGGAAGCAACATGGGCCAGCTCCTGGAGTTACTGGCATCAACAGACCCATGTGCTCCCTCAGGTTTATCCCATGAACCAGGTGTGTGGCTTTTCAGATGACCCAGCTGTTAGGACACTTTAGTCTAGGAGTTCCAATACCCTCACTCCAATTCCTGTTTCTTTATAGATTTACTGTGCTACACCAGGCAAGTAATTTATTCTATATCCAATGCTTTCCATGGGAATCACGGTGTGTTGCTGAGTGGAGCTGTAAGGCTAAATTAGAGTGATACTGTGGTGGGCATTCATCTCTCAACATTTAGGCATCCAAAAAGTGTCCAGTCACACCCCTCGAGTGTTTACTTCTCCCTAGAGATGCCATGGGAAACCCATGTCACTAACTGAGATGTGTTTGAAGCTGTGTGAAATGAGTATTTCCTGCTCTGGTGAAGGTGACCAAGTCATCATATAAAGTGTCTGTATAATAAACAAAATACAATTTTCCTTTTCATATTTCCAAGAGTGTTTCTGCCTGACAAAGGCTCTCTATTTTTCTGGCACAAAATAATACCATTTAAATGAAGATGTAATGACAACCACTGGCTGTGCCCATGACTGATGAGTCACCTTTAGCATTAGAAGCCATCTGCTGTGCTTTAAGAAACCAGAAATACATCAGGGGATGATGCAACAGGAAATATTTGTTATCTGGGCACTTAAAAATGATGGTGAGACATAACTGTGGTAATTTTTCCAGATGTATTCCTTCTTTTTTCCTTCTTTTTTCCTACCCCAGGGCCACTTCATTGTGTGGGAAGGAGCTCCAGGAGCTCGAATGGCATGGAAAGGACACAAAAGACATGTTTTCCTCTTCAAAAATTATATTGTGATCTGCAAACCAAAGCGAGACACAAAGACAGACACCTACAGCTACATCTTCAAGAACATCATGAAGGTCTGATCACTTTATCCTCACATAAAGCATTTCTCTGCCAACTAGAGCTTCACTTTTACATCCAGCTTGGACATCCTTCTAATCCTTCTGAGCTATTCCTTTGCTTCAAAAAGTCTTTGAAGCACAAGTAGAATCTACATTTATCCCAAAATATCTTTTTTAAACCTCTCAGAAACATGTCAGAAACCATCAGGGTGGACTTTTACCGTGCAGCAAGGAGATTATGAGTACAAGCATTTATTTATCTTTGTTACCTCATTTAATTAACAGAATAAATATATTGATGTGTATTTTGCTGCTTACAATATTTTCCTGCATTTGTAAATCTCAGGTTTTGGCAGCCTGTAATATTGGGAGTAAATTAGAAGTAATCTTATTTGCTAAATTCCATTAGGTTCTCTCTGCTGGTTATGTCCTTTCCAGACACCAATTCCTGTTCAGTAATGAAAAAATTCAGAGGATTTTACCCACTCATCTTCAGACATTCAGGGCTAAAAGTGCCAGAAACTGAGGGAAGAGTTTTCACAAGGCAGGAGATGCTCAACTCCAATAGAAACAAGCCAATCAACCAAAAAACCCATGGAGTTCTTGACCAAGCCTGGCCAGGACCTTCTGAAAGTCCTTATCTCTGTCCTCATCAATATTCATAGGCAGATTTTATTTTCCAAGAAAAATAACATGGAAACATTTCCATGCTTCGTCCAGAGACTCCCTGTTCTCTTATTTTTTTCCATGTTGCCTGGCCCAACCCTTCAGGGAAGGTGTGTTCCACCCTTGGGATAACTTTTAATGCTGGGCATTGTTTTCCTGAAAAATTAATCCCAGGAAAATGTCAGTTTGGTAACCAGAAAGTCAATTACAGCAGGGAAAATAACTCCCAAAGTAGCTGTGATTGCTCTTCGGCCAAAGCCACGCTGCATTGCTCACGCAACCTGAAGAATCTTTGAAAGAAGTGCAAATTACCGCTTTTTGCTGTTGGGGTTTCCTAAAAACACGGGGTTTGTGGTGACTTTCTTGCCCTTTTCTGTCATTCAGCTGAACAACATAGACGTGAACGACCTGGTGGAAGGGGATGACCGGGCCTTTGAGATCTGGCACGAGCGGGAGGACTTGGTGCGCAAGTACCTCCTGCAGGCGCGGACCGTGAACATCAAGAACTCCTGGGTGAAGGAGATCTTGGGCATCCAGCAGCGCATCAGCGAGCCCCTCTGGAGTAAGTGTGACACAAGACAACCCAAACTGCAGCGTTTTGTCCTCTTTTCTGCCAGAGTTGGGATTAAATGCTCAAGACAGTGTTTCTTGTTTGGGCTCAGATGTTTATTAGTTCTTATCTATATGACAGTCTCACAAACCATGAGTTCTGCAGCACTTCAAGCTGACAAACTAAAAAATGGAGACTTATGTCTCTCTCTGCTAGGCCTTTTAAGGAAAAATTGTCCAATTACGAGATGACACCTAAATTATTTTTACTTTTAACCCAATAACCAACCACCCATGGCCCTCCATGCGGATTTTTCTACCCAATTACAAAACACCACCCAGACCCATGAAGAAGGTGAAAAAGAAGGGCTCAGCCTCTGCCCTAAATCCTCCATCTTGCTTTATATATATATTACTATATTCTAAAACCTTAAATTCTAAGTTTCCACCCTGTGATATCACACACTTCCATTCAAACTACACACTCATTATCCCAGTACTATCACTCAATTTCAGAAGCCTTCTGCCTCAGGTGCAGTGTTTCCTTGGGGGTCAGTGCCTGTCAGCACAGAAAATCTAAAATTCTCAGTGACCAGGGTTCCAACACCAAACCTCACAGGTGTTTTTTTTTCTTGGATGGTCTCCTTGGTTCAGGAAATTATGAAAGAGGGAGAGAAGCTGTTTATGGTTATTAAATGTGGGAACAGGTCCAAGGAGGGGCTTCTGCCCCTCTGTTCTGCACTTGTGGGATCCCACCCGCAGTGCTCTGTCCAGCTCTGAGGTCTCCAATATAAAATGGACATGGAGCTACTGCAGTGAGTCCAGAAGAGGCCATGAAGGTCATCTGAGAGTTGAAACACCTCTCCTGGAGGAAAGGCAGGGAGAGTTGGGGTTGTACCCTAATCCAGAGTCCTACACACCCCAGTACAAATGACCCTGTGGCTTTGCTGGGTTCCAGACTCTTTACTTGACTCCTGGCCTACATTGCTCTATCTTTGCACCTGGGTTTGCTTTGGAATTTTGTCTGGTCATTAAGGCTTCATCATTCTCAGTGTCATTTGAGATTCCACCAATTTTCAATCCACAAAATCTATCAGCAGGGATATTAGATCCTTATTTTCCAGGCATAGGCTACAAACGGTGTCCACTATAGTGTAAGGATATTTGGCATCTTAAAATGCCAGAACAGCATTGGATTTAGTCCATGTACACTGAAAACAAGTCTGGACACTTGATTTTTTAGCCTTTAGTGAGGTGTTTTAGTGAGGAAGACTATCAGAGTAATTTTGTATGGTTTCATATAGTAGCAATGGGTTAAAATAGAAGTCACTTAATAAAGGTTGCCCAAAATCTGTGCCTGCCCCATCCCTGGAAGTGTCCAAGGCCAGGCTGGATGGGGCTCAGAGCAGCCTGGGATAGTGGAAGGTGTCTCTGCCCATGGAATGCAATGATCTTTAAGGTCTCTTCCAACCCAAACCACTCTATGATTCTATGATTGGATGAAAGCACAGATTTTATTGTAAGGACACCAGCTGAATGCTTGTTTGGGTGTCCAGACTGCATTTTTTTTTGAGGAATTACCTTAATGGTGACAGATGTGTGGTGTCTGAATAATGGATGTGCTTACTAAAATCATGGTCTAAAATAATTCCAGATCAGCGACAAGTTCCTTTTTTTTCATATGGTCTAACTTTATAGCCAACAACCAGACATGTCACAGACTGAATTTAGTCTCAGACAAGCACGGAGAGCATGTCACCTGTAAAGTCTTGAGCTGCTAAGATTTCCTGTTCTGTTTTCCATTCTGAACCTCACAGATTTGCAAAAACAAGAAATTATTCTTATCTCACTTAGCAGCAGCCATGCCATGGACAGAGCCCCCTCCTCCAGACTAACACGCTTCCTCTGATGTTTCAGTCCCTCCAGACTTTGAGGAAGAGCTGGCAGACTGCACAGCAGAGCTGGGAGAGACAGTCAAGCTGGCCTGCAAGGTGACAGGAGCTCCCAAGCCATCCATCAGCTGGTACAAAGGTGAGAGCAGCAGGGCATGAAATGTGCCCTCCAAACGTGCTCCCTGTCCATATTGCTGTGACAATTGGCCAGTGGGTAATCCAAGAGCTGACCCCCTAGAGATACTTAAGTCGAGAGAATGTGTTTTTTGAGAATTTTGGGTGTGCTCCTTTGGCTGGA
The DNA here is from genome assembly GCA_017589585.1 of Phylloscopus whistleri. NCBI lineage: Eukaryota > Metazoa > Chordata > Aves > Passeriformes > Phylloscopidae > Phylloscopus > Phylloscopus whistleri. The sequence continues at coordinate 166,718 of JADMLD010000401.1, forward strand.
AAAGCCAAAGAATTATGACTGCACAGAATGTACTCTGGGATAATTTCACTGTTAAATGAGGAGTGGTGATGTATGAGGTCCTTCAACAGTACTTTGCCCTGGATGATGTTTTTTAGAGAGCTGGATGAAGATGAAGAGCTGATTCCTCAACTATCAACATCAGCTGCAATAATACAGCTCTCAGCCCTCTCAGGACAAAAAAGCTGGATGAAATTCCTAAGGAGGAAACTCTTAGTAAGCTATTTTAAAAGAAATAATTTCTCTTTCAGATGGAAAACCTGTGGAGGTGGATCCCCATCACATTATAATAGAAGATCCTGATGGCTCCTGCACACTGATCTTGGACAACCTGACAGGGGCTGACACGGGACAGTACATGTGCTTTGCTTCCAGTCCTGCTGGGAATGCCAGTACCTTGGGAAAGATCCTTGTTCAAGGTAAAGTCCTGCACAGGTGCAGTATTTTGAGGGGATCTGCTATGTGGTACCTGAAACTTGTACCAGCCATGGTGTGAGCAGCAGGACCAGGGCAGTGACTGTCCCCTGTGCTGGCACCACTGAGTCACCTCCAGTCTTGGGGGCAGTTTTGAGACCACCATGGCAAGAAGGACATGGAGGGGCTGGAGTGTGTCCAGGGAAGGGAATGGAGCTGGAGGACAAGAAGGGAGCCGGGAAAGGGGCTCAGCTTGGAGAAAAGGAGGCTCAGGTGGGACCTTGTGGCTCTGCACAATTCCCTGCCAGGAGGGGACAGCCGGGGGGATTTGGGATCTGCTCCCAGGGAACAGGAGGGACAGGAGGAGAGGGAATGGCCTCAGGCTGTGCCAGGGGTGATTTAAATTGGAGATTAGGGGAAATTTCTTCACTGAAAGTGTTGTCAACCACCAGAACAAACTTCTCAAGGAACTGGTGGAGTCACCATCCCTGGAAGAGCTCAAAAAACATTTAGACGTGGCACTTGGGGATGTGGTTTACTGCTGGCCTTAGCAGTGTTAATGGTTGGACTCCACGATCTCAGAGGTCTTTTTCAACCTAAATGATTCTATGTTTCTATGATGTTACAAATATTAAGACATTCCAGGGGTTATATACAGCATATACTGGATAATATTAAAAAAAAAAAAAAAAAAAAAAAAGTTAGAACAGGTGCAGACAACTGTTTTTAGGTCAAAAAATTTCGTCTTTAGTATCCTTTAGACCCAGTGAGAATTATCCGGTCAGGCACACGCCGTTCCTATCTGTTCATATTTCCAGCTACCAGTCACATTTACCTTTGCTTCTTGCAGTGCCCCCACGGTTTGTGAACAAGGTCAGAAATGCTTATCTTGTCGAGGGTGAAGATGTCCAGTTCACCTGCACTGTGGAAGGAGCACCCAGGCCTCAGATCAGGTCAGTCCTACAGCTCACATGGGAACAAATCCTGGTTTCCCATTTTGCATAGCCAGAAAAGTCATTTTGAGTTTATGACCCTTTAGTGTGTTTTCCATCTTAACCCCATCCCAATGCTGGCTCTTCATGATCCAGACATTCCTGAGATTCTCAGCAATTAATTCTAGCTAGAATTTGAAAAGAAATACCAACAGATAGACCCTGAGGAGGTCTCTGTCCAATCTAAAGCCCTGGAAAATATTTTATCGTTGTTTATCCTCTCTGCCTTACACCTGACTTGATTTTATCAGGTATTCAGACAAAAAGCTCGGCAAATCTTGTCTAGTCATGATTTAAAGCCCTTTTCCTGCACTGACTGAGGAGAGGAGATCTCTTGGGAAGAATCTCATAAACACGTGCAGTTCAATACCCACCTGCAGCCCTCCCTTCCGGGATCCAAATGCTTGTCTGAGGATTATCTCCTGAGTTGTTTGATGGATGGATCAGTGATCTTGGGGACCTCTTGGTGCTGCATCATTTTTCCTGGCTTACACTCCGTGTTTTCCCACTCAGGTGGTACAAAGATGGGGTGCTGCTGAAGGACACCAGTAAATACCAGACTTTCAGTGAACCACGGAGCGGCATCGCAGTCCTGGTGGTCAAGAACCCTTCCAATGAAGATATGGGGCACTATGAATGTGAGGTAAGTTGGGAGAGATTTAAATATCTGTCGTCTGAAATGATACTGGCAGGAGAATTCATTTTACTGGGAGAGACCCACGGCTGAGTAATTGCTCATAAAAATATAGAAAGTCAGGCTGAAATAGATCTGGATTGTGAATGTCTCAAAGCTTTAGAATATTCTGATCTGACAGTTTGTTGGTACAAGTATTGATGGAGCTTGTTCTGGAGCTTAAACTCAGATCCAGATCTCTAGAGGAAAGTCTTAAAAAATTTGAGACTGTTCTGATGTGATATTTTGTTTCTGGACTGTCTTTAAATTATGACTAAGAAAGCCTCCAGAGCCAAAAGAAAGAAATGAAATCTAAATGGAACAATAAAGCACTGAAATTCCTGTTTTGTTTAGCAAGCATACATGGAAGTAGTTGATAAATTTAAAAAATATAAGATATTTAATGAAAATTAGTGATAGTCTATGCATTCATTGTAATAAAACAGTAATAAGTTCTGAGGGCTTGTCAATAAATGAAATTGGTCTTGGTTTAGGAAATTAGTGTGGGTCAGCTGCTCCATGGTAAATGGCTCAGCTCACAGAAATATTTAGGACGTTTGATATACTTTAAAGAATTCTACTGGAACTTTAGCAAAACCAGATTACCTTGCATTTGCCATTGACTAAGATCCTATGTTACAGTATTCCCTTGGTTGAGTAAAACTCAGTAATTATTGGATGATAAACAAAAAAAACAAAAAAACCAACCAAACAAACAAACAAAAAAACCCAAAGAAACAAAAACTCTTTAATGGCCACCTAAGTGTGTGTACAGCAGCAATCTGGGCCTGTTGGTAGAGACAGAATTACCCCAGGAGCAAGTCCCAGGCTGCAGAGCAAACACCCAATAATTAAGTAAATAAGTTTGCTGATGTGCTGTAACTTGTCTGAGCAATTTTTGGTAAAAGACCATGAACTCCACTGAGCAGCAAAGCGTCCCTTCAAACTCCAGCTTGGGGTCACACCTCCACCCATTTCTGTCGACACTGAATTTTCAAGGGCAGCGCAGGCAGGGTTTTACTGTGACAAAAAAAAAACAAAACAACACAAAACATCCTGTGTTTCATTTGGCACTGCACGATTCTCTTCAGCTGATGAACAGACTAGGGTCTGCCAAAAGTGGAGCAGAGCTTTACCACCACAGCGCCGCTGCCCTGACCCAGGAGAGGAGAGGAGACCAAGCCATCACCATTGAAGGTACGACCCTTGCCCGGCTCCGTACGTACGCCAGCCAATTGCCCTAAAAAAAAAAAAACAGTGAGGATCCAGTACCTTTTGCCACCTTATCCATGTTGGTTGTTGGTGTCCATGTATCTGTACGTCTTCTGGAGATGTGCATGGGCAGAGCTCGGCTCTGTGCCCATCACCATCTGTTGATTTCCAAGCCTGGCAAATCAACTTCATATAATGCTGGTGAAATGCGTTATATGAAAACAAGGAGGAGCTAATGAAGGGTTTGTCACGCCACCACTAGTGCAAAAAAAGAAATGTTATATGTTGTTGGAATATTTGAAAGTGTGTGTCAGCCTGGCAGAAATGTTACTAAATAGAGATGGAGGCACATTGTGGTTGTTCCTGAAATAGCACCGAAGGACATGGGGCGTGACTTGGAAAGCAGAACTGACAGCAGGGTGTCCTGAGCAATGATTAGTTCATCCATTATTTAGGACTGTCCAGGGTTAGTTAGACAGTCTGTTCCTTTTTTTTTCTGCCAGTTTCACCTGGATTGGTAGGGCGATAAGAATTGATTTTACACCCATCCAAAAACGCATCTTTCTTCACAACTTTTAGTCATCACTGCCTAAAGTTCCCTGCTTTTCCCAGGGATTTCCACGTGGAGGGTGCTAGTGCTTGCTGTAAACTCATCACAGCCCAGCTTAAATCCATGGGTACATCTCCCTAGGGAGCATTTCCTGGCACAGGGAATTGGTTCTCTGTGCATCTTGTAAGTGTCCTTGTGTGGCTGAGCCAGTCCTGTCCCTCTGGAACAGCTCCCAGTGGCAGTTCAGAAGATGAGACAGCCAAAGGGCCACCTTTAACAGGCAAGGGACAGATCTGGAGGGCAAGAGAGAGGGCTGGGATAGGCACAGGCCTTTCCATGCCAGCAAACCTTGGTGTCGCAGGCCTCTCCCAGATGTGGCTGGTGGAGACATGGTCAGCAAGAGCCAGAGTTTTTCCAACAGCTCTAAGACCTTCTTTCCTCAGCTTTGGTGTTTCCACGCTGTCTTGTGATAATAACAGGAGTTAGAGTACATGTTTGAAAGGGCATATTTGACATTATCAACATCCACTAAGAGGCAATGTACTGACTTTTGAAGCTGCAAGGCAGAAAATGCTGGAGTCTGGAAAAATATTCAGGGATAGATGATTCTCTGCTCATATTTTTTCATCATTTTCTACAGTCCTGTGCTGTTGGCCCTGTTTGAGACAGGACCCTGGTCTGGCTGGACCTTTGGGCCAGCCCTCTGTAGACACAAATGTTGTGCTATTACATTAAGAGGATTCATCCACAATAAATTATTAACATTAGCATCCTGATCTATGAACTTTCTTGACTTCATTTAAAACATGTTTTCCTTTTAGTTCTTTCCCAGAGTCCCATCAAAAAGCATTACAGGGAGCATGGTGTAAGTGTAGAAACACTATCATTTTTTTCAGCCAAATAAATCTTCAAGTACTTGAACTCTTTGTCCTTCCTATGCCCTAAAGAGAAAAAAAATAAGTTGTGTGCAGGATGTAGAGGAACACAAATAAATCCCTGTCAGGGTGGTGTGTCTTGATGAAGTTCCCTCCAGGCAGATGCAATGAAAGCAAACAAGGGTTGTACAAAATGTTAGGAGCATTTTCAGCTCTGGGGATCGCAAATGAGTATGTTCACCCCAAAATTTCTCATCTGCTGTTATTCCTGTAATCATAAACAAAAAAACAAAAACAAAATTGTGAGCTTGGTTACAGAAATATAACTGGAGTTTGCCTGGAAGCTTCAGAAATGTCATGAAATTGGTTTGTTCTGTGATGTGCAATTCCTTGAACTCGGTAATAGGGAAGAAAATAGATCCCTGAGTCATCTCCAGGGAGAAACAGAGGGAGAGCTGCTTCAGGCCAGTGGAGAAAATAGGCTCATCCATGGAGCAAGAGGATTGTTGTGAGCAGGATCGCACCAGGGATGAATTTGGCATAATGCACTTGACCAAGGAGGGAATTCGTTGCTTTCTTGAGAATCAATAACCAGCCTTGATCTGCCTGGGGAAAAAAATCAGGTTCATCTGGCAAGGAACTGGAGGACAGGTGGATCTCATGAAGGTTCTCTCTCTCCATCCTCACAATCCTTCCTATTTGTGAAAATGGGATGACTTGTAACTTCACCAAGAGGACAACATTACTGCTCTCACAACAGGAAATAGATACCGTGTCTGCTTCCTGGCTCACCTGCACCCTGGGTCTGACCTGATTTATCTCTGTTCCTGTGAAATGACCATTGTCTGAGTCTCATGAGGCACCCAAGGGGCAACTATTTTAGTTTTTCTCCTCCTGCCTTTCTGTACTGTTTATTCTGCTGAACCAAACCCAAGGTTTGGGATACCATTAGTCCAGTGGTTTATGAGCCCTGACCCACAGCTGGTGATGGTCCACAGTCCAAGACCATGGGTATCAAAATCTAAATTCTTTGGTTTAAATTCACACTGTGGGAGTTTGAAGGTCCCTTGGATGGACCAAATCCAAAAAAAGAAAGGAAACCACTGGACTAAGGGATCCCGTGTGAGCTGAGATCTGTCTTCAGCCACACCTGGTCGCTGCACTGAAGTCAATGGAGGGTTGCCTAAAAATATCCTCTTTCTGTGGATATTGGAAGAATTTGAGACACTTAAAAAAAAAAAGTCTAGCTGAAAGAAGATCCTTCTCTTTGACTTCCAGTTGACTGTGTCTGCTTTGCACCTTGCTGCTTAACCTGCACACGGCACGCCTGGGCTGATGTGCTCTGGCATGTTCTGGTGTGATTTATCCATCCAGGCTCACTAACTTCATTATTTGTTAAGAAAAGCAAAGCCCAGTGCCTTGAAAAGGTGTTGCATTTCCATAAGGGTGGGCAGGTTAGGACCTAGAACGAGACACGGGGAGGAGTCAGGTACAGGAGTGGAGATAAAGCCACAGGTAAAAATTCCCAAGGCAGCTATTTCCCAACCAGGAAACAATAATTCCTTCATAGCTTTGCCTTAGATTTCATGCAGAGCCTTGGGAAGGTTCTTTAGTTGCCTTGTAGCAGCCACCTTGTTAAAAATCAGCGAAGTACTTTGAAGTTATTACAAGGAAGATTTAAAGCGCAGAGGAGCATTAGATCTCTTAGTGTTACTGCAGAAATAGGGCACAGGAGTTTGCCCCCTGACCATCTGGATGTTCCCTGGTTAAGGTGATGATTAGGGTCTTCACCTCATTATTTTTATTCTCTTATCACCATGGTTTAGTCTCATTTTTGGCCAGGCCACGGGATTTTCAGTGCAAATTCAGGACAGCCCCATCTGCCTCTGCAACCATGTCAGCCCCTGCAGGAGTGGAGTCTTTCAGTGGTTTGGGGTTGGAGGTGTTTGTTTGTTTAGGTTTTGGTGGGGTATTTTTGAGAGAGATCCCAAAACACTTGCATTTCACTCATAAAATTAAAAAAACTCTCATATGCATGAATTGAGCCACCAGCCCTGGAGGGATTTCAAAGCCCTGTGGATGTGGCACTTAGGGACAGGGTTTAGTGGTGAAGGAGGCAGTGCTGGCTTAGCAGTTGGATTCAGTGATCCTGAAGGTCTTTTCCAACCTCAGTGATTGCAGGAATTGCTCATTTCAGGATAAGTTTCAGCAGTTCTTGTCAGGTTCTACACTTCTCCAAAGTGTAGCAGAAGGAGGTGAGAACAGAGCAGTGCTCCTCTGGCTCATGTCAGCAGCGTGAGCTGGGCAGCAAAAATAGGTTTAAGCTTCTGTGAGTGGAGAAAAGAGACTTAAAAATCCTAATGAGGGCCATAAAAAAACCTTCAGAAGCAAGGAGAACTCACTTATCCTCAGTGTACCATCACTTGTAAGCCAATGTTTTAATCTATTAACCAAAGAGATGTCTGGTCCCATGAAAGCACTGGCTTGTCCCTAATGCTTACAGCTTTTAACCTGCTTATCAGGGGCTCCTGCTTTGCAAAGCTGTTTGCCTAAAATGCTCTTTGAAAAGTTGAAATGATAAATCCGGTGCTAAAAATGGATGCAGAATATTTTCCTCTCGGGGAAAAACAACAGGAAAAAAAAAAAAAAAGAAAAAGAAACCCAAATTCTCTCATCCTACTTTCATGTGGTTCTATCCTTCAATGTAGGATTGCTCAAATCCTCCCTCACACCTTGGACAGCACAGGTACAATTTATGAAATGACATTTTCAGCTTTCTCATCCCAGGCCTGCTGAACTTTTGAATATTCAATCTTTTTGACATCTGCTACAAATAGAAATATCACAGTTGGTGTCATTTGGGAGGACTGAAAGAGCAGACACTAATAGAGCAACCATTAAAGAGACTTCTTCTTACAGACATTGTGAGATTTCATTAAATTTATTCAACTATTTAGTTTACTATTGTTAATTCTCATCTAAATACACTTGCAGCTAAAATAATTGTAGAAAACACCTCTTTTCAAGTGTATAATCCAATTAATTAAAACATTTCCATCAGAACATGAGTATTTTTACTTATATACTCACTGCATATGCATTAATCTCATAATATTATTTAATGAGGTGTTCTGAAAGTTATTCGAAAATTGCAGAATAGTGATTTAAACATTCAGGGAAAATCTCTAACCTGAGTGTAGTAAATTGTTTGAGCACTCAGTTCATCTGCCATCACCATTTAAAACAAGGTCTGGGTTATTTAAACAATTTTAAATTTTTTTAAAAATTTAAAAATCTAAAAAAAATTAATTAAGGATAGGTAAATGGTTTTATTGTAGCTGTGTCCAGAGATAAATATTTGAAAATAATTTTGCTCTTTACTTGCCCAGTTAGTGTAAACTCAAATTCCCAAACAGATTTTGTTTAAACTCACCCAGTTCTGCAGTAACTCCTTTGAATCTCTGGGAAATTATTCCAGATTTTTACAGGCATAAACAGGACAAGGCTCTGCAAAAGAAACATGAGCTCTAGGTCAGATATTAACACCAATATTTGCACAAAATTCTTTTTCATTATGGTCAAATTCATGTTTTTACCTGAGGCAGGGAAGAGCTCTTGGAAGTGAAGTGGAAGGAAAATTAGGTTAAAGTGTTCCATTTAATATTGTAAATGTATTTTTAATTTTCAGTCAATGCAGGTTTGGGGGCACCACTGAAAACATCAGCACTAATCATCAGTTATTTAACAAATAATACAGAGACTCCAGATTCCCTGGGCAAGAACTCTCTGTGATTTTATAGATATTTTAAAGTAGCAGTTCACTTAAATTGCACTGACTGAAAATTACCAGAGCTTATTTATTATAGGCTGGCTGGAAAATTGAAAACCAATTGCTGGAGATTAAATTATGGGGTGTTTTTTAGATATTTTGCTAGTTTATTAAATAAAAAGTCAGGCTTGCTGATTTTTTTTCCTGGATCTCAAATAGGTTCAGCAGTTCAGAGTGTGCTCAAAGCAGTGTGGTTCAAAGAGTGCCTTAATTTTATTCCAGTGGACAGGATGGGAAACCTGCTGAAAACCTCAGTTAGTTCTTCAAATGATATCTTTCTACTTTTTAAAAATGTCAGGTTTTAAGAAATATTTGCATTACCATGAAATCATAACTTTTGATATTGATACGCATCAACAGCTTCCAGTTGGTTATGGGAGAAGGGTCAGGGAAAATTGCAAATTAGAGCAAAAAAAGAGAGATGGAGCAGACACAGGGCTCTCCTGAGTTTCCTAGGATTGGGGGTTTTTTTGATGCAGATTCTCTCTACTGATGATAATATTGGTTTTCATATTTATCAGCTTGGATTTTGCATCCAGTCCACAAAAGCTTGGCCACAATCCAGTGTCTGGGGGAACTCTTTTTTTCTAGAAAGTGAAATCACAGTTTAAAGAATTTCAGCTCTCCAGGATTTTCCAGATTGAGGCATTTTCAGGTTTCTAACACCATCACTACCTTATCATAGGATAAAGAAAATTTAAATAAGGACCTTGTTTTCTAGCTTTGACTTACCAAACAAAAACGGTAGGATAAACAGTTTTTGCCAAATTGTTCTCCACAAAATATTTAATTTCAAAGCTAAATGCTCAGAGAACATTCTGGATTCTCATTCCTGGTCAGAAACACTAAAGATGATGCTGGAGATAACCACAGAAAGCATGGATGGGATGGTACAGTTGGTTATTTTTCACTCCAGTTTATGTTCATGAACTGAGCAGAGATAATTTAATCATTTCAGCTTTTGCCTTTCTTTAACCCCATGCTGTTCATACTGTTCTCTTTGTAGTCACTGAACAAGAGACTAAAGTGCCCAAGAAAACCATCATCATGTAAGTGCTGATTTTTTTTTTTTTTTTGGGTAACATTTGTGGTTTTTTTGCCTTGCTGCCTCTGCATGATCCAATAACAAGCTTGTGTTCACTGGCCGTGCAAGTGTGTTCATTCCCAGCCCACCAGATCCCACGGAGTTCTGGGTCATGTGAAGTGATCACCTTAAAAAAAAGTCCTTTTGTTCTTTTCCAAAAATAGCAGCACTGGTGTTAGACACAGCCTGGCGTGGTTATTTTATGATATTACACAGGAAAAATATTCCCCTGAATGCTGAGAGGGTTGCACAAGAGGTCAGGAAGGTGGAGTCTGACTCTCAGTGTTAAATGAAACCAGCTTTGAAAACTGCCTACCTGAAAATATCTACCAATTCAACAAATATCTCAGGGCTTAGAGTGATTTCTTCTGGCTTTATTTTAAATTTTTCAGGAAAGCCTTGTATGATGAAGCAGAAGGAAGATGAATACTTTCATCCCCTTGTGGCTCTATATTTCTAATATAAATAATTGTCCTGATGACTTGGTCTTTTTAGACACTTTGAGCCTGGTTTACACTGGATGCCTATAAAATACAAAGATTAATTAACACAAAAAGCAGTATTTTCTCAGTTGTGCGTAGCCTAGAAGCCAAGCAGCCATTAAAATCTTAATTTATCTTCTTAAGTGCCACAGAGTAATACATAATAAAATTGTCCCATGTGCTGGAAGGGGCTCACTGGCCTGTGACAGGATTTCAGAGCAGCTCCAAGCCACTCCAACCATGTCCTGAGGGCAGGAAGTAGTTATGCAATGGATATTTTGGGGAAATGCCTTCCCTCAATAGCTGCACTATTACTAAAATCAGCTCTGGATGTATTTTATTTTTGTTAGACATAAAATTGCAACTAAAGGACAGTTAAGAGTTGCTTACCTTTTATCCCTTTTATTGTTTTCTGTGAGGATTATTCCTTTAGATCCATGTACCTGGCCCTTTTGGGGGCAGTGGTTTATAAGCTGTCCCCCCTCCCAGAAGCTGCACATAAGCTCAGTTAAATTCCCAGCCATTAAACCTTTTTCACCCTGCAAAAAACCAGAAAATAAAGTGGTTTTACCTGTACTGCCTCAAGGACCAGGATTCAGAGTGGAGCGAATGAACAGGGAGTTATTTTTTTGTATCTTGTTCAGAAATATCCTGAGAAAGTAGCGAGCAGGATGGAGTCTCAGAGCCAGACCACATCTAAAACTTGGTAAATCTCATTTATTCACATCTCTGTGCCTGTGTCTGGAGCAGCAGCATTAATACTGGTGGATTAAATAATATTCATTAATACAAAATACCATCAGTTAAGCTGATTTCTAAATTTCTGAGATCTAAATTCCATAGGACAGCTCCAAAAGGGATTCCTAAATCAATGGCTGCAGCTTCTAAGGAGTTTGGTAAATTTAGGATTGGGATCTCAGGCAGAAATTCCCTTCCTTTTGTGGTCATGAACTTTAAATTAGAGTGGACCTCAACTGAAATTGGGATAGTGATGGGGGAAAGTTTGGGAATAATTCTGTAAGGGCAGATTCCAACTCTTAATCTGTGGCAAACTGGTGAACAGAAGCAGCTTTAAAACTACTGGCAGAAAATAACAGGTACTTGAGAGATGGGATTGAACAATGTCCACATATACAAATCCCAGACCCCCAAAAACCCATTTTAATTTTGCAGCACAGATTAAAGTCTACTGCAATCACCCAAGGATTCATTCTCATCTAAAATGATGTAGTTTTGTGCAATCCAGAAAGGCACCATAGCCAGCAGGAAGGCTCTGCACAGACCTTAGAGGTCTGTGGAAAAACTGCAGAAAACTTAGGGAAAGAATTAAAGCAGTGGAAATGAGCAGTAGAAGAGAGAATGCTCTGCAAGGAAAATAAATCTCCCTGTAGCTGATCCAGTCCTGAGCTCCACCATGTCCTCAAAGGGAAGGATTGATGGTGGAAACAAATCCAATCTCCGGAGGAGAAGGAAGTACAAGTTTTCAAAAATACGAGCGGAAGATGAGAAAGGCTGCAATAAACCCAAGAGGTTCTCCATTCTCCAGGGCAAAAGTCAGAGCAGAGATATCTGAAGAGCAGAGGGGGTGACCTTCAGCCCCACGTGGCTGTGACTGGAGAATGGTGAGGAGGAAGAGAGGAATTAAAAAGCTGCTGTCTCCATTCTTAATCTCAGTTCAGGCCACTGTTTGACCCTTCAGTTAATTCTTTGCTTTTAACCCCATTCCTTGGAGGCAGGGACAGAATCCCAACATGGAAACAAAAGGAGCTTTTCCTGTGATTTTCACTGGAGCAGATGTGGAGCTCTGGCTTCCTTGTGCTTGCCAGGAAAACCCTGGCAGAAATGTATTTACCTGAAAGTTTTTCCATGTAAGAAACACCACAGAAAAACCTGCAGGAAAAAAACTGCATGCTCAGTATATAAATTAGAAGCACTGAAGCCTGGGTTTAGTCCTTGAAGGGACAATTAAAGATAATCTAGTCCAACCCCTTGCTGTGAGCAGGGACAATTTCACCTCAATCAGGCTACTCAGAGCCCCGTCCAGCCTGACCTTGAATGTTTCCAGGGATGAGGCATCTACCACCAGCCCAACTTCAGCAAAAAATCTAAAGTAAAGCCAGCAGAAATAAGCTGAGAAATCATCATTATGCATCCCAATTTGGCTTGGTATTCCTGTGTCTATTGGAGGCAGTCGTGTCAGGCTGTGTCTGCACTAATGGTATTATGAAGAGTAAAAGCAAATTCATTTTAGCATAGATGACTTGTGCAGGAGACGCTCTAACTTTCTTTTCCTGGTCATCTCCACGTTTTAAGGGTTAATCCCTTTCAATGTAACTGTTCTGCATGTGGAAATGCAGCTCTCTGGTCTAAAAAGAGGCTGTAACAAAGAAAAAAGAGAGATATGTTACATTAATTAAATATTGTTAAGAATATGCTGACCCTACTGCAATAAAGAGCATTTAGCCATTGAGGTGGATGGAATTAGGATTTTAGCCAAGGATACTCGGGAAAAGGTTAACATCTTTGAGTGTTTAAAATTTTGGGGGGTCCAGAGTAGCTAGGTGATCAACACAAGCACACGAAATACAGCAGCCCCCAGCAGAGCATCTCTCAGCTGGGCATGCCCCTTGGGTGTTCACACCCGAGGAGCTTAATGGGGCTGGGGTGTTCCCTGGGGAAGAGGGCACTGGGGTTTTCCCTGGATCAGGAAGAGGAGACGGGCATGGGGGTGTGTGCGCTGGGTGTGTGCCCCTCCCGAAATGACCGCTTCCCCAAAATCTGGAATGCTCACCCAAACTAACCCCAGGGGCAGCGCCTCGGCCGGCCGCGGCATGCGCTGCTGGAGTGTGGCTCCCCGAAAAGTCTCGTCTTCCCGCCAACTCCACCCCTTTCTGCCGTCAGAGAGGAGACCATAACCACGGTGGTGAAGAGCCCAAGACAGAGGGGAAGGGTTTCTCCTGCGCGTTCTCCTTCAGGTCATTCTCCTTCCCGCTCCCCGCGGGCCGAGCCGGCCCCGGAGCCGGTTTACGTCTCCAAGATCAGGCAGCCTGTCCACAGACACGACCAGGAGGCAGCACCAAAGTCTGCTGCTGTTCCCAGGCTTTATGTCACAGAACACGGGGACATGCAAGGGGCAGCGGCGAGAGACGTCGTCATGGAGAGCACAGCGGAAGAGAAAAAGCCCAAGTGGGTCGAAGTGGAAGAAATAATTGAATTCAAGGTGAAAAAGTCACCGAAGCCCACAAGGAAAAGAGGCTCTTCCCCAGCAAAACAAGAAAAAGATGACCCAGGGGTGTTAACGTTCACTTTTCCCAGCTCGAGGCCGAAGCACTCCCCAGAGGATGATCCAAACACAAACAACTCCAACAATAAATTGGTGGAACAGTCAAAATCTCTGCCGAATGAGGGTCTCTCTGAAAGTGACATCCAGCCCCTGGTGTATACGACCGAGCAGGAAGGACCTCAAGTCAGCAGCGAAGAGAGAAACTCCCCGTGTGGGTCCGAACAGTTAGGAAGTGATTCATTTATGGATTATGGAACTGAGGGCAAGAGCTGCCCACAGGAACCACGTGCTGACTACCGGTCAGACGCTGCCTCCCCTCTGCTTGCCTGTGGAGGAGAACCTTTGGTGTTCAGTTTTGGGACAGCTGCCGGACACCAACACGAAGTTCTGTTCCCCCAGCGAGTCCAGAGGAGAAGGAAGGGGTCGATGAAGTGGATGTGTCTTGGCCTGTTGGAGAGGAGGTACCCGAAGTAATACAGGACATCCTTCCCGAAGAGGACAGCGTCATAGTGGATGAGCCAGAGGAGCTGCACGCAGACGACATCAGCACCCGGGACCGCAAGATTTTAACCCACAACGGCAAACTCTTAACTCTGGAGGACCTGGAGGACTACGTCCCTCAAGAAGGCGAGACCTACAGGTGCGGGGATCAGAAGCAGACGGCCGAGAAGCCCTGCGAGATCTCCGTGCTGCAGACGGAGATCAACGAGCCCACCATCGGCAAGCCGGTGCTGCTCAACCTGGTCAGGCCCGTGGTGCCCCAGCCCAGGCAGAGGTTCTTCAGCCAGTACGAGGAGCACGTCCCCAGGGGCGTCTTCGTGTCGGCCTCCCGGGTGGCCGGCGCGCAGTCCGCGGGCCCCTCCAACATCTCCTTCCGCCTCAGCGAGCCCCGCGCGGCTCCTCCCGGCCCCTCCTTCACGGTCAAGCCCTCGTTCTGCACCGAGGTCCAGCGCTCGGCCGACAACGGGCAGTCCAGCTTCAAAACTGAAGTTTCCACCAGGACCCTCAGCTACGGGACTGTCGGCGAGCCGGTCACCTTGCACATCAGCACAGAAGACCTCTCCCAGAGCTGAGCAGACTCAAGCGTGGTTTTTAATGCCAAAGAAAGCAGCTTTATTAAAAAAAAAAAAATAAAAATAATCAAAATTGTTGTAGGCGAGGGGAATTGGCGGCAAAGATTACGAGGTAACAAGCACAGGGGAATACCTTAGAGGGAAATGTATTTAAATATGATGTGTCAAGCTTTTCCAGTCTTAAAGGGAACAGTCTGTCAGAACAGTTTGTAACTTAAAAAGCTTTGATCTAGGTGAACATGTATCATTCCATAGCGGAGCAGTGACGGGAGGTTTAGGAAAAGCCTGATTCTTCTACCTATGACAGAAATATAGATGAAGAAGTGTGTTTTTTTGTCCATGAACTTAATAATTGTTTCATGTGCCAGTTTATGGTGTGGCAAGGAGGTGAAAGTATCTAAGCTTTTCAGCATCCTTCAGTAGCCCAGGACAGGGGGTGTCTCCTGTTACCGTGTGGGCCCAAAGGTCATGAAGCTTCACTCTGCTTTGACTCTGCTCTACACTTGTGACACCAATTAGCTCTACCAAAATTTCTTCATAAACCTTTCAACGCGCACGGTTCTGGTTGCATTATTTTAACCTTCTGCCATATAATGAGATATATATGTATTAAGTATTACGTATACCAGGGATTCCAAGGGCTGCTCAGGCCTTTTGGTTGAATCCCAGTTTGACTCTAGTCAGTGGTGAGAGTCCCACTGTCGTGAGGAAGCAAGAGTTTTGTTGTTCTCTTCTGCTTTTCAGTGAAAAAGACTACCTTTTCTAAATGACTGATATTTTCAAATCCGCTTCCTAGTTGTCTGATAATAATGTAGGTTTCATTATTCTGCATTCTAGCGTGGTGGATTTATAAACCATATCTTTTGAAATACAATTTAGTTGACATGCACTGAAAGATTAAAGTGCTGCAAAAAACCATTTCTGCTTCTGCAATCAAACACTAACAAGTACAAAGAACCACAAACGTGGTCTTCAAAGGACCACAAATGTGGTCTTTGCCAATAAATATGATGAGGATGAGTATTTGTTCTCCTGAACGTGCCAGTGGTGAAACATTCCTGCTAACAGATTGATCCATGATGTCCCTTGTATGTGATAAGAGGAATTTACCACTGAGCTACTGGCAAAGTAGCAGGAGCACAAAAAAAGATTAAAAAAAATAGAAAAAGAAAAGAAAATCCTTACCATAAATATTCAGTTGAAACATAGATCTGTTCCAAATGTATTGGGCTGCCAGTTGCAATTGCATCGTATTACTGTAAGCAGGAAGGTGGAGATGCCTGGAGGAGGAACTGACTGTGGAGTTCCTCTGGAGCTTTGCAGCGGGAACGCTGCGTGAGGGGGAGGCTGAGGTGCACTGAGCACAGCCCATCCCTGTTGGCTTCACCAAAAATGGATGTTGCCCAGACCTCCAACAAGCTGCTCTGAAAAGAGAGGAGCTCCCAGCCCCAAATCTTGGTGCCACCTGGAGTCAGATGGAGCACATTGATCTCAGCAGGACTCAGCACTGGCCCTCCCTGGTGACAGAGGTGTGGGGTGAAAAGTCCCCACACCCTATCCCAGCTGAGCTCAGTAGAAATGCTCAGTAGAAACTGTTTTGATTGATGGTTTAGGGAAACCAGGAATGCTCTGGCACAGCTGAATTTCTAGCAGTGTGAGGAGAGAGGGTGGAGTGAGTTTCTGCCTTGGGAACGAATGCATGATGTAGGCTCAGTGTTTCCCAGCCAGGTGATATCAAGGAGCTTGTTCTGAGGCTTGGGGCAATATTCCTGCCAACAGGGATTGAATTCACAAAAGGTGCTTGTAGAAAAGTTATTTTATTTTCCTTCTGCAGCTGCACCTTGTGCTGACTAAAATGAACACACTGATTTCACAGCCTTTCACTTTCAACATCCACTCAGGATGTCGTGTGCACTACCTTCATGATATAGGATGCTTTTCCAGTGGTGAAGGAAATCAAGCTTCCTTTATGGTACTATCCCATTTTTTATAACATCTCCTTGGTTTATACTGTTTGTTTTATAATGAAGCAATACGATGGATATATATATTAGTGCTTTTTTCATATATTGCACTGTACATTGGAAAGTAACAGACACACAACAGGGAAATGCTTTCAAAGCTAAAAATATTTCTTTTGTTTTGAGCCTGATTCTGATCACAGTTATTCCAGTATCAATCTAGAAAAAATTCCACAGAAGAAAGTGGATTTGATTCAGATTTATGAAGATACTGCTGAGAAAAGAATTTGCCCTGTGATAGCCTTCAAAAAAATGTAATATTCAAACAAAAGATAATGAGGATGTGTAAAGGAATGTGGAGGTTTCCTCCTGTTGTGGTCGACACTCAGGTTTTTTTTAAAGAAGCTCTAAGGCTGCACTTCAGATGGTCATAGAAGAAATAATTATACTTTGATTCATTAGCTCAAAGCAATTAACATCTGTTTACATTTTCTTTTGAAATTTAAGCAAAAGAGAATCAATTGAAGGGAATTTTAAAAATCCTACGCAGGGCTCTGTTCAAAAAGTGAAAGGTTTATGAGAAGTTCATTACATATACTTTCAAAATATTTTCCTAGAGGTTAAAAATTATGCTTGTAAGTGATTAAACTGTGTAGATAACTAATGAGATGTGTGGGGATTTATTTCCTGTAGATGAAAAGATACAGCTGTATGAAAGATTTTAATACAATGAATGTTCTACTGAAATTCCTGGAGGTAAATGGGTATTAATAAAGTGGAAACTTCAGTTTGCTTCAGATACAAAAAGGAAAAAAAGCAAAACCACACACAAAAAAAGTCAAGTGCAAGATATGCTGTTAGATGCTGAGTTTAAATCAATAAATGTCTTGCATCAGCTGTCACTGAACTCGTTGGGTTTCTGTGTTCTTTGTTACAGCACTTGATATTCCATCAGCTCATCCTCTCTCCTGCTGACTTCAGCGGGAGCTGGGTTGCAATCCAAGAATATTAATGCAGTTGGGCTCTGGCTCCTTTTTAATGGACAGTTTCAGGAGTGTTGAAGTGAAAAAAACCCCTGGTTTTAGGGACATTTCCAACTCAGGAACCTTGAAGACTCACATCCTCTTGGGTCCTTCTCTGAGACCAAACTGGAGCTTCAAAATAGGTGTCAGTCTTGAATTCCTGGGGATGGGCTGAAGTTGTGGGGTGGAAGGTTCAAGGCTGGGAAGGAGGTTGTCCATCACAGGGTGTCATCACTTGGTGTTTGTTAGTTCTCTGTATCTTGGGGGATATTAAAAGTTCCTCAGCCTGAATCGAGTGTCCAAAAGAAGGGGCATGATGTAATGTCCCCTTGGCAGGGAGGAAAGTGGTGGCATTAGAGCACAGGGAGACCAGTGATTATATATAACCTCTATATCTATATCTATATCTATACAGCTGTGAATATATTTCCTAACTGAATGTTTCACGTCTTTCCAATCATTTCACTAACTGGCAGCTGCCCAGTTCACAGGACAGCACCAGCTGGCAGAAATCACAGCAGGAACACCAGACAATCTAGGTGTTTCTCTAGGAAAATATTTAATGTTTTCCAGCCCGGTGCTGATGAACACTGATGGGCAGTCTGGGACATCATGTGAGCAAATCCTGCTTTTTTTCCATCAACAAATTCAGGAAAGAAATATCTTGTCACCATCATGATAATTGAAAACAAAAATAATGGTGTCTTCATCCTTACACAGCCTTCAACTCTATTTTCTCATGTCTGTCATGGGAATTGACTTTCTTGAGGCCAAGAAAGGAGCAGAATCAAAACCCCTATGGGACATGCTCATTAATGTCAATGACATTAAACAAGTCAGCTGTTTATTCCAAATGCCTTTTTTTTTTTTTTCCCTCAAACCATGTGATGATTTGAGTTTTCTCTCCTGCTTGGTGAGCGATTGTATCACGAATGTGATCCTTGTCTTAACCTGACCTGTATTTTCTCTGTCTTCATGATTACGTGGGGGCTTCCCTAGGTGCCATCCATCCCTTTGTTGTGCCTCTTCAGGGTTTGTGGAAGGTTTGTCTGGCAGGAGATTGGGTGAGATGAGCTCCTGCAGTCTGTGATCCCGTCCCAACCTGCTGTATCCAAACCCATCAGAAATATTCCGATATTGTGAAGTAGGACAAACATATCACCCTAGAGCAAGGAGTGGCTTTTCTGCCAGACTTTGATGAAAAAGAACAGCCCCCCCTTCATTCCCCTGCCCTTCTCCAGACTCACTGACGAGGCTGGTTCCTGTTCACTCCTCTTCCTTCCCTGTGAGATAATGTCTTCCTTGCACGTAGGGTCTGTATCAGTGCAATGGGTTCATTTCCTTGCTCTTATCCAGTGGTTGATAAGTGTTTGGATAACACTCCCAGGAGCAGGGTGGGATTGTTGGGGTGGCTGTGCAGGCCCAGGAGCTGGACTTGGATGATCCTGGTGCATTTCTTCCCATTGAGGATATTCTGTGACTCTATGATTAATAAAGGTATTTTTGACAGACCAACAAATATTAGGTTGAGCTGAGAGATGGATCCTTTGTCCCACTGTCTGGGAACAGGCCAGGTGTTCTCACAGGTGGCACAGTGTCCCCAGCCTGCTGAGGTACAACTTTCCAAAGCCTTTCGTGTCAGCCTTCTTATTTGAACTCTCAGCTACATTCCCTCTTGCTGGAATAATCATTTCTTCATGAACTCTCCTCTCTAGGAGGGGAAAGTGATACAGTTGCAGATATTTCCACGGGTTGGATCACGGCGTTTTTAATCTTCTTTTCTTCTGTTAGAGCCAGGATTAAATGCTCAAGAGACGATGTTTTGTGTTCAGACTCAGGTGTTTATTAATTCTTATCCATGTTACAGTCTCACAAGCTGTGAGTTCTAGCTAGCAAAGTAGAAAATGGCTCTGTCTCTGTCTCTCTACAAGGTCTTTTAAGCACAAACTGTCCAATTAAGAAATGACACCTAAATTATTTTTACTTTTAACCCAATAACCAACCACCCAGGGCCCTCCATGTGGATTTTTCTACCCAATCACAAAATACCACCCAAACCCATGAAGAAGAAGGTGAAAAAGAAGGACTCGGCCTCTGCCCTAAATCCTCCATCTTGCTTTATATATAAAACCTTAAACTCTAAGTTTTCCACCATGCAACCTTGTATGTGATAAGAATATGTATGTATTCAAACTACACACCCACAATCCCAGTTCTATCATTCAATTTTGGAAGCCTCTTCCAAGGCCTCGGGTCAAATGCAGTGTTTGCTTGGGGGGCGGTGCCTGCCAGCACAGAAAGCCTGAAATCCTCAGTGCCCAGGGTTCCCACACTGGATGGTGCTGCTGTTTTCCTTTTTTTTTTTTTCCCCTGAAGAGAGAAAAGTTGTTGTTCTTGTCTGTAGGGATGG
Organism: Phylloscopus whistleri; assembly: GCA_017589585.1. NCBI lineage: Eukaryota > Metazoa > Chordata > Aves > Passeriformes > Phylloscopidae > Phylloscopus > Phylloscopus whistleri. The sequence goes on from JADMLD010000401.1 coordinate 186,596, forward strand.
CTTCCCCCCAGCCAGAGGCAGGGACCACTGTGCAGGCCTCGCTCCAGCGCGCCGACCAGGAGATCAAGACAGCCCTGAGGAAGCTCATGGACTCGGCGTCACTGCTGGTGACTCTTCCCCCTGGCATGAGAGCAGATGGTGGCCTTGGCCTTGGCCTGGGCCCTCCTGGGTCTGTCCCTTCAGAGCAGCCAGGGACAGCAGCCTCTGTGCTAGTCCATGAAGCCAGCACCCAAACCCAGACTTCTGGAGGCCACGGTAGGTTTGGCTTGAAGGTGGGAGATGTTCCCCCCCTCCCCGGGAGTTGAGAGGCAGAAAAATATTGGACATGCCAGTGATGACGTTTTTAACCTGATTTTTTCTGTGTGTGTTTTGAGTGTATGAAGATTAAGAGAGGGCGTTCAGACCCAAAGAAGCGTGGAGGGTGGGCTGGAGTTGGGTCGGGTTGGGTCGGATCTAAGTTTGGGGCAGATCTTTCTGGAAGCAGGAGATGTTTGAAAACCATGTCTGAAATAGAATTTGATGCATCACCTGCCCAAAATTAAGGAGTAGGGGATTTTTTCCACATTTGGGCTTTTCCCCTGAGAAAAGAATTTTCTCTTGCTTCAAGCACTTTTGGGGGAGAAGGCGGGGGTGAGATCCCTCCTTTACATTCAGAGAGGTCATTTGGGTTTTGATTTGGTGGGGTGGGTAAGGGTGGTTGCTTTTATTTTATTGTTTGCTGTAAACAAGCTGGAAATGTCTTTAATATCCTGGACCAACTGTCAGAGACTCTCCAGGGGTTGGGTGCCTCAAGTTTAACTGCATTTCACTGACCCTGGAGCCTAGACAGATTCCTTGCAGCTTCTGTGTGACTAAAACCAACTGTGTATGTGGCTGTGCCTTGCCAGGAGAACAATTCCTTTGTTTTCCTGTTATTTTTTAAAAATCATGGATGAGCGACAACCCTTCCACTCTTCTTCTGCTTCTGCCATAACAACTTGTCTAAGCTGTCTCTGTGTCAACTCAGAATAACTGTTCTCCACCACTGTTAACTTAAAGGACAATGCCAAGTAGCCTTCAGCCCTCAAACTCTAGATAATTCCTTCAAAAATGAATATTCTTACTTAAAACTTAGCAAGAATGAAAGTTGTTCCTGGAATCAGACCCAAAATAACAGCATAAAAAAATGTCAGGGCTTTAAACTGTTTTTTTTTCCTTCTAGTAGGAAATCATCTTTGGAAATCATCCTCTAGTGGAGTGGGATGACTCAAAAATCCTAAGTAGAATATCACCTAGCAGATCATTTCCTCAGTCAAAACTAAAGAAAAAATACAATAATGAATAAGGTGGTTTGGCAGGTCTTTCATCTGAGCAAAACCAAACACGTTATGGGAATTATTTTAATCAGATGGAGATTTGACTCCTCTCTCCGTGATCACATGCCTTAATTAAAAAGGAGGTAAATATTTCAGTAGTGCTGGTGATAGGAAAGCACAATCCCACAATCTGGGATGTCTGATCCAGTAAGGCCTTGAATAACCATGTTTTCCACCCCAGTGGAGCTGTTTTGTGTGATTTCTAGGAACAGCTGCTCTTTTCCAAAACCAGCCAGCACCAAACCTCCCTAGAGCCCTCCCTACAATATTCCTACCTGCTGGGTAGAAGACTCCTCTGGATTTAGCCTTTTCTCCTGAAATGAAAAAGGAGGTGATGCCCTTTATGCTACGGTGTAATTCCAACAGTCAATATCAAAAGACAAATCAGGTACTCTTGGAATGTGAGATCAAACCAGGTTTTGAAGCTATAACTGATAAAATAATAATAAAAGAAGGAAAATAACTGAAACGTCCATCAAGCTGCACCATCTTTTGTTCTCACCAAGCCCCAGGTGCCAAACCTTGTTCTGGTGTAACTTAGAGCTGTACAAGGACACTTTCCAGTGGAGGTGCAGCAACGTTGATACTAAAACACCACAGAAGTCGTCTGTAAGAGTCCATATCAATCCATCACTCCATATAAATCACATCCCCAGCCAGGACCTGCTTTGACCACCAGTTTACACTGATGTGAGCTCACTCATGTCCCTGCTGCTGTCTGTGATCACAGCACTGAGTCAGGGACTGTTCTAATGCAAAGCTGAGTGGGAGAATTCATGTGGACAAAGCTAATTCCAGGGATTCCAGGGATTTCCCTGGAATGTATTTCAGTGGTGGACTTGGCAGTGCTGGGTTGGTGGCTGGGCTTGTTTTTAAAGGTCTTTTCTAACCCGAATGATTCTGTGATTCCATGACTTCCTCCCAGCCACGAGCTGGAACTCAAACACAGCTAAACTATCTCTTACAAAGGCTGTGTGACCCCACACTGTCCTTCCAGCTGACCTGTACTTCCCTGCCACTACCACCTGCCTTTCCCACCTTTGTCTGTGTGTATTTCCTTACAGAGCAGGCAGTTTAGCCCAGTCAGCCAAGTGCCACCGCTGTGGTGTTGTCCAACCCCTTTGCTCCCTGTGCTCTTTGCAGAAGTGCCAAATTCTTCTCTAACCTCCAGTGGCTGCACCCAGCTGAGGTTGGATGGACTCAGTTCTGGCACCAGGCACACCAGAGATGGCTCCAAGGGTCGGCTCTGGGTTTCGGGTGTGGTCTCATGGGTGGCGTGTCTAACTTGCCCAATTTCTGCTGCCAGCCAAAGCACAGGGGCAGGGTCCAGCTGAAGAACCAGGGGTGCCAAAGCCCAGCCCTGCTCCTTCCCGGGAAGAGGAGGCTGCTGGAGGTGAAAGCGCTGGGGAACGCACCGTTCCCATCGACAGGTAAACACCCACCTCCATACATCCAGGTGATACGTGTGGATTTCTGCATGGGCCAGACTTTGGTGCAAGAAAAGCAAGTCCTCTGTGGTGGGCCCGAACAGTTTGTCATTATTTTCAGAATCCTGGTGGCAATGCTTTGTCAAAGAAGGGTAAAAAATGGTTGGAGATAAATTAATCCTCCCCCCCCCCCCCTCCTCCAAACCAAAATTCTTCCTGTATTAATTTTAAGCAAATAACTCTCTGTCTGTTGGTTAAACAGATCAGTGACAGGGTGTAATCCTGCACCTCTTGTGTGTGGCTGTGCCATGATTTTTTCTCTTGGGTTTCTTGAAAGAACATCACCAGATGCAGGAGGCTGGTACAGGAGAGAAGGAGACGTGGTCTGGGATGTGCACAGTGAAGTTTACATCGAGACCACAGAAAGAACTCGTGTGTATAAGACTGAGGAGAAGACTCCAACAAGTGAGACCAAACCCTGTTTCCCTTTCCCAATCCCATGTCTGTCACTGTCTTCTCTTTTGGCAACAACTCCTGACTGGTTTTTTTGGGTTTTTTTAAATATTCCAATTTTTTGAGTGGTAACTGTTTATTAAACAACAAATAATAGGTAAGTGTGAAGATAAAATACCCAAAAGCAATGCCAGCATGAAGAACCACAAATATATTACTGTTCTACTTCCTGATTTGACTTTAAACTACTGTTGCATCCTAAATGGCCTGTCCTATAAATCCCACTGAGTAACTCCACATCTGCCAGCACGCTGGGAAAGAAGTTCCAGTGCTGTGCATGCAGCAAATGCTCTTTCCTCACCAGGTCCTCCCTACATGCAAGTGACAATAGAGGATGTGCAGGTGAACTCTGGGGAACGTGCCACATTCCAGGCAGTCATTGAAGGAACCCCTCAGCCCACAGTTTTGTGGTTTAAGGTGAGTGCAGACTCTTCTCTGGCTGAGAGTGAGGACCATGGGAGGGACTGTAGTGCACTATTCCACAGGGGATTTTGTCTGCTCTTTCCTCCCACACCTCTCACACTGGCTCTGGATCGTGTCTGTAGAGTTTGTGGAACCAGCTGTTCTCACTGAAGCCCCACCTGTGCATCCCACCCTGGGCTGTCACCGTGTCACCCTGACAGAGAGGGCAGCCAAGATGGTTTTGGGGACCAAAAAAGAGCAGAAAGAGGAATTGTTTCCACCTGAGTGCCACTGAGATATGTGCTGCAGTTTGGGGGGCAGGCTCTGTGTCTTTCCTGCAACTACTTAGTAAAATCAGTGTGACTAAGGACAATGAATATCCCATAGAAAGGAGAGACATTATTATTATTCCTTAGAATATTGCTGTCATATCTTGCTAGAGCCTCCCTTGCAGGCTGAAGAGTCCAAATCTGCTGTCAATCCTCATCCAGCAGCTCCTACACAGGACACTGATGATGATGATGATGCACCAAATAGTGCCACACCATGGGCAAATCAAGCATTTATCAAATGATGCTTTGTGTCTTATCCTTCATTTCTTCCCTAATAATTTCTAGTATCTGGTACTTTTTAGCTCCCACCAAGCACTGCGCTGGTGCTGCCATGGAGTGATTTACTCTAACTTAAATTTTTGTTACAGTTTAATAAGGAAAAGCTCAGAAACAGAGATTTTATGTGGGAAAACAGGATTGCATCCCTTCATACTTGTGGTATTATATGGATGTATGTGCAGATTGTATTATATATTTTTATCTTGCATTTCACTGTCATAGGGACCTTTTGCAAATGCTCACAACCTGCTCTGTGTCACACACACTCCATCCTGCCCCTTTCTTCATAGCATTTATGAATATACAGAATCACAGAAGGAAACCATTGAGGTTGGAAAGACCTCAAGGTCACTGAGTCTGACAGAACACAACCTTGTCAACCAGACCCACATCCAGTTGTTTCCTGTACACTTCCAGGGATGGTGACTCCACCACTCCCCTGGGCAGCATTTTCTCCGTGAGGTTTGCTCAGTAAATAGTAAATCTGTTGTAGCTCTGCTCCTGTATCTTGCTTCTTGAAGAGCAGAAATGTCTGTTTCCATCTTGGCTCTTCTCGTGCCAAAATGTCATCTCCTTCCCTCAGGGCACTTCACTGCTGACAGACAGCAACAGGGTCCATCAGGGGAAGGAAGGAACAACCTATTTCTTAGTTGTGGACGATGCTGCCGTGGAAGATGGTGGCGTTTATACCTGCGTTGCCAAAAATGCAGGAGGAGAGGTTTTGTGCAAGGCAGAGCTCGTCGTACGTGAAGGTAACGCCATCATCTCACCTGTGGAGGCAATGCCATCATCTCACTGTGAGGGCAATGTCATCATCTCACTGTGAGGGCAATGCCATCATCTCACCTGTGGAGGCAATGTCATCATCTCACTGTGAGGGCAATGCCATCCTCTCACCTGTGGAGGCAATGCCATCCTCTCACCTGTGAAAGCAATGCCATCCTCTCACCTGTGAGGGCAATGCCATCCTCTCACCTGTGAATGCAATGCCACCCTCTCACTGTGAGGGCAATGCCATCCTCTCACCTGTGGAGGCAATGCCATCCTCTCACCTGTGAGGGCAATGCCACCCTCTCACTGTGAGGGCAATGCCACCCTCTCACCTGTGAAAGCAATGCCACTCTCACACCTGTGAGGGCAATGCCATCTCTCACCTGTGAGGGCAGTGTCACCCTCTCACCTGTGAAGGCAATGTCACTCTCTCACCTGTGAGGGCAATGCCATCCTCTCACCTGTGATGGCAATGCCACCCTCTCACCTGTGATGGCAATGCCACCTTGTCACCTGTGAGGGCAATGTCACCCTCTCACCTGTGAGGGCAATGCCATCCTCTCACCTGTGGTGACAATGTCACCTTCACACCTGTGAGGGCAATGCCACCCTCTCAGCTGCAGGAGTTGCTCCCACTGCCACAGCAATGTGTGATTTGTTGCAGCCATGTTCTGGTCCCTGTGTGGAATCTGTTCTGTATTCCTGTGTAACATTTATACCTGGCCAGTATGGCAGAATCCAGGACAAAAGCAAATCACAAAACCCCCAAATGGTTTGAGTAGGAAAGGACCTTAAAGATCCTATAATTCCAAATCCCTGCATGGGCAGGGATATCTTCTACTATCCCAGGTTCCTCCAAACCCCATCCAACCTGGCCCTGAACACTTCCAGGGTTGGGGCAGGCACTTCTGTGGGCAACCCCAAAGTTCACTTTGACACATTCTGTTGTCAAACAACTCCACTAAATTCTCCTTAGAAGTTTAGGAGACCCCTCTAATTTTTCCTGCCTTGAATTGTCCTGTAATAACTTTGCACACTATTAGCAAGCCGTTGTTGTCTGAATAATTACCCTTATGTTTTCCTTCATTTCCAAAGCTAAGAAAGAACAAGAAGGAAAGAAAGTGGCCACCAGGAGAAAGCTCCACTCCCATTATGAGGTTAAGCAGGAGATTGGAAGGTAAATGAATTTTACAGCATCACTGCCAGGGAATATCTCACTGCCCATCTGAGCTGCTGAGGCAGAGGTGGGTCCTGAAAAGGTGGAAGTAAAGGCAAAAGTGAGAGGTCACTCCAAGGTGTGCTGGGGTAGCTCCAACCAGAAAAAAAACACCCAAAGGCTCACAGATTAGTGCTTGGGTGTGGCTTCTGGGCAGCGGGAGCATCCCAAACCCATCACATCGGGTCTGTCCAAGGGATCCAAGAGCGCCAGCCTCTGCCAGCCCGAGCCTGCATCAGCTGCAACAGCTTTTCCCTTGATGGGAACAGGTTGCTTCCCTTTGGAGACAGCCAGGAGAGGGCAACAGCACCTCACGCACAGCAAAACGAGCTGCTTGTGCTGGAGAACTGAAGCACCGAGCAGCAGCGAGCTGTCAAAGGCCAGGCTGTGGGTCTGATCAGGGCTTGTCCTTCGATTCCTGCACAGGGGCTGCTTCAGCTTCGTGAAACGGGTGGTGCACAAAGGGAACAGGGTGTCCTGTGCTGCCAAATTCATCCCTCTGCGGAGCAAAACCAAGTCTCGAGCTCACCAGGAGAGGGATATTCTTGCCTCCCTGTCCCACGACAGGATTACCAGGCTCCTGGATGAGTTTGAAACACGAAAAACCCTGATTTTGATTCTGGAGTTGTATCCTTTTTGTTGTGCAGCTGTCTGAAGAGGCTGGGAAGTACCAGGTAGAGCTCATTTATTAAATATCTAAGCAATTAAATTTTTTTTTCCTGAGAAAAAAGGACACACACAATCCTTCTCTGCACTGCAGGGTAGCACACACTGCAGGTAGCTCTCTCTCTCTGTGAGAGCTCCACTGCAGTCCTCAGCTTCTGCTGGGTGAGAAAAATCAGATTTTTGCAAATGCTCCCAAGATTTGGAGAGAAAACGAGGCCTGGATTGGTGACATGAACAGGGGGTGGCCGTGTGAACGAGTTGTTAAGCACCAAAATTATTTTCTGAAACATCTGGAAGTCAGCTCTTTCCCTGAGGTCCAGTCTGGGTGGGTATGAGGGAAATGCAGAACAGAAACCCCACAATCAACAAGCAGATTTCAGCACAAGTGATACCAGGTTTAGAGCAGCTCAGCTCTGCAAGGACTCTGCTGCAGCAGAGACTTTCATGATGAACCCACTGGCTGAGATCACCTCCTGAATTCTGCTGTTTGTTGGATGGAGATGATTCCACAGTCAAAATAAGCTTTTCCACGTGGTTCTGTTGTCCCTTAATGCCACTGTCAGATGCTCCAATGAAGAGCTCCTGGACCGTTTGTTCAAGAAGAGCGTGGTCACTGAAGCTGAGGTAATTTCTCATTTGAAAGCCCAGAGCTGGTTCTTTCTGCATTTCCCTTTTGGAATATGAGAAATGTCTTTGAACCAGTGATGATGTACCAAAGCAGAATCAGCCTGTACAATGTGTAAGAAAAAAAAAATCAACTTTCATCGCCAGTTGGGTTTCTGTCTTGGGTTATGGTTCAAAACCAAGATAGTTTCTTTGGGGAATAGCTACAAACGGCCAGGGGGTTGACCACCAGCATTGCATTCAGCCTAAAAAAAAAAGTTATATTTGCTCTATTGTCATAATTTCTTTGCCATCTGTCATCTGCAGCTCCTGTCTCTGCTTACTTAATACCACTTTATCCCCTTGTAACTGTATTCTTTCTATTCCCTTTCTGTCTTTAAAAGAAAAGCTGAAATTATTGTTTCTAAGGGATTTTTTTTTACATCCTTGGTGCTAAAAGTTCAAAATGTTTCACATCTCCCATCTAGTAGCCAGGTATCCAATATTTATTGGTAAAATCAATAATTTTTTTAGAAATTCTGAAAGGGAAACATCATAGAGTGGTTTGGATTGGGAGGGACCTTTAAAGATCAAATCTTGGTGAAATCAGGGACTCTCCTATTTACTCCCCCTGATTACTAACTGTTTATTTATTAATTGTTTAATAATTGACTCAATTCTTAGGTCAAACTGTACATCAAGCAAATTCTGGAAGGGATCAAATATCTTCATGACAACAACATCCTTCATTTGGACATCAAGGTAACGAGCAATGACCAGCCTGGCTTTTCCCAGCCTCCTGTTGGACAGGGATTGGGTGTTTTCTCTTTGAATTATTCTTACAACTGAAAATACTCCCTGCTCTCGAGAAAAATTCCCCCAATTATTTATTTTTTTTTTCATTTAACAGCCACTGAATATCCTCATGGTTTATCCTGAGAGGGAAGACCTGAAGATCTGTGACTTTGGATTTGCCCAGAGGATCACACCCTGTGCAGCCTCAGTACAGCAAATACGGCTCTCCAGAGTTTGTGGCCCCAGAAATTGTTTCCCTGTCACCAGTGTCAAAAGCAACTGATATCTGGTAATCTCTCATTTTCCCAAAAAAGCTGTTCCAGGCCCTCCATGGCCTGAATTTCCATTAGCTGTTAATTAGTAAATGGAGCAGTGATAATAACACAGGAAACTGAAAGCGAATGCTGACAATCCAAAAACCATCAAGGCTCTTTAAAGCTCCTTCTGTCTAATTTTTTTTCAGCCATAATTGAACTCTGACTGCTAATTAATGCAAAGGATCCTCTTCGAGGAGATGATCTCTATTCCAGGCAGCAACTAGAGGGAATGATCCTAAAGGGCTTTCTAGAAAAGGCTCACAAAATAATAATAAAATTTAAAGAAGTTTTTTTGAATCTCTTCCTCTGTCTGTGCTTTAAAAATGAAGGATTTCTTGAGAACAATTAAAAAAAATATTGAAGGGGGAAAATGAATGGAAAAAAACCAATAGTTTTTGGGATTTATTATCCTTGAAAGGTGAGGAGTAGGTGATCTTGCTGTTCCAGGGTGTCTAGTGGCAGGAAGAGGGGCTTGAGAAGGACGGAAAATTAGTGACAGAAATGACATTTATGTTCCCTCTTCCCTCAGGGCTGTCGGAGTCATCACATATTTAAGGTAAGTAAATCTTGGAAACACTCTCTCAATAACCCTTTGTCCATCAGTGCCCTCCAAGTACTTTCAAGTGAGGGACTCGAGTGGAGCATTCAGTCCTTCCATGATAAGGACAATTTATTTTGTGGTTTCCTCATTTCCTGGTTGCTCCTGATGAACATTGCATGAACCCCTCAAATATTTAAAAACCCCATGTAAGCATTTGTGCTCCTGTTATTTGCACAGAAAGCAGAAATCTAAAACCTGTCTCCTTTCATTTTATGGTGTTCAATAAACAAGCCTCACGTGCAAGTCTCCGTTTGCTGGGGAGAACGACAGGAAAACTCTCCTAAATATCCAGAACGGGGAAATCTCATGGACCATCCTGATGTTGTCCACTTGAGTGAAGATGCAAAGGACTTCATGAAAGGGATCCTGCAGCAGCAGCCCAAGTGAGTGCCCTGCTGTGCCTCCCTCTGTGCAGAGCTGTTGGTGTCTCAGCAGCCACGTCCCAGCTCATCGTTTGGTTTGAAAAGTAGAAAGTTGAGTGAGACGTGGTGCCTTTTGCCCTAATTCTTTCTTATTATTCCCCATTCCCTAACCCACAACTCGGACATTTGCCAAACTGGCCTCTCTCTGGTGTGGTGATGTCCTTGCTCCCTGCCTCCTCCAGGCTGAGGAGTTTCTGGAATGATACAGACGAGTGGGAAGAGCACGGACTGGTATGGAGGGAGTTATGCAAGAATTAAATAACATTGACCACATTCATTAAGCAATTTCAAGCACAAAAGCTGGCTTGAAGGCATATTTACAGGCACTTGGTTTTAATTTCATTTCTACTCTTTCTGCCTGCTGCCAAAGCTGTTTTCACCCTGGCCACCTAAAGAGGCAAAGTCACTCTCAGAGCTGCTCTGGACACCTTGAACCCCTGCAGAGAGCCATGAGCTCTTCCTGAGCATCTGTGGGGAGTGTCAGGCTGAAAAAGGAGGATATTTTCCCCTCAGGGGAAGGAAACCTTGGGTTGGAAGCTGCTGTGTCTTTTTGGTTTCTCTGCTCCAAGTCAGCATCCTAAGGACACACCCCTGAGCGTACCTGGGTGTCTGCATGCAGCAGCACCTTCAGGAAGATCAGGGATTGCTGTTGGAGGTGATTTCCTACTAAAATGTCAATCTGTTCTCTTCCCAGGTCCAGGCCGAGTGCTTTGGACTGTCTTTCCCACAAATGGTTCATGGTAAGTTTGTCTGGTCCTTTTTTAGTCAATTTTCCCTAATTTCCAATCTAAACCTCCCTGGTGCAACGTGAGGCCATTCCCTCTTGTTCTATCATGTCAGTAGAAAAAGGAAACTGGCCTTGCAGACCAAAGTTATAATTTATATTCCAAAGCCTTAAATCACTAAGGAGAAGAGTTAAAAATTAACAACAGCAAAAAGGGTTTAATGACAGGTAGTGAACAGGGCTTGATTTAATCACCTGAAAAGCTGATTTTTGTCTGCAATTTAACTATGAAAGGACTGCAGCATTTGATCTGCTGTGACTTTCCTAAATTAAGCAATTGTGTAAAGAGAGAATTCTAAAAAAAAGCCCACAAAAACTTCTTCAAGAAATGAAATCAGGATTTTTTTTTAACCAATGGCTTTCCTCTCATTCCACCTGGCAGCACAATGTCCCTCTTGAAGAAGCTCATTTCATTAATACCAAACAGCTCAAATTCATTGTGGCTCGGAGCAAGTGGCAGGTGAGTTGCCCCTAATCTGTGTTCATTCTGTTTAGTTATATCTATTTTTAATTGCATCTGAATCCCTGAAAATCTTTTGGGCTAGGACAGCGAGCTCAGCAGAGATCTGAGCATGGCTGGGAGTTGGGAAAAAGCCCAGGAGAGATGGATGTGTCAGGAATTAATGATCTAGGCTTCTACTGCCTGGAAACCCATGCAGGTGCCTGTAAGACACAAGGCTGTGTCTAAATTAGGTGCCCTCAGCTGCCTTTGCAATTGGAGCTGAATTACAGACAGGTGCCAAGGAAATGCCTCTTTTCCTGAAGTTCTCTCAAATAATTGGGTTGATTGCCCTCTGAACATGCCAGTTTCTCTCTGCTGGCTGGGAGGAGCTTGAAACATGGCAGAGTTTAGAGCAGAGGATCCCATCTCCTGCACTTGGTAGGTCTTCTGCTGGCCTAAGTCACTGTAGGTTGCATTGCAGTCAAAGGATTTAAAGCCATCTACTCCAGCAAGTCTCTCATCTGACGTTTTCCATCAAAAACTCCTTTCCATCTGTTTTGAGTGGCCAGATTGACTTTGGAAATCTCGAACAGAGTCCTGTTTCCCCAGTCACAAGAGCAAGTGTGTTCCCTTAAGTCAATTTAATTTCATGCCTGTGAATGAGGGAAGAGGAAGATTTGGAGAGGAAATGAGGCCTGGATTGGTGACATGAGCAGGGGGTGGCAGTGTCTAATTGGACCCATGGGTGTGGTATTTCGGGGTGCAGGAGTTCATTTTGCTGTGTTTGCTTTCCATACTCCCACCACGTGCCCATCTCCTTGTGCTGTGCCTTGCTTCCCTTCTCAGCGCTCCCTGATGTGCTACAAATCCATCCTGGTGATGAGGTCCATCCCAGAAATCCTCGAAAGGACCCATGACAACAGCTCCCTGGCCATCTCCCGACACCTGATTGAGGAAAGCACTTCATCCAGCACCAGTGGCTCCTCTTCAGACAACGAAAACTCCAATTTCCCCAAGAAGAGGCACTTTGGCTCCACCCCTGAACTGCACTTGCCCGTATTTGACGCCCCGAGCCACCCCGAGCCCCTGAAACGTGCAAGTGAACGGGAGCACTCCAAAGCCTCCATCCCTCCAGTGAAACCCATGAGGAGGAAATACGCTTCGATGAAGGCTGAGGTGGGGGACAGATCACCCACAGAAAGCAAAGAGCTCATGGAGAGTATCTTACAGGAGAAAGAGGAGAGGCTCCTTCCCAGCCTTCGGGCAGAGCTGTCCCAAAAAAGCGGCGCTGCTGAGCCTTCATCCCCGAGGGCTTCCACAGAAAGCACATCGCCTGTGCATCAGAAAGAAAAACCAGACACCACTTCATCTGAGAAGGACAGAACTGAAGAGGCAGGGGATGGGACAGAAAAGCCATCTGCCTGCGTTCCCAGGCAGAGTGTCATTAAAAGCACCTTCTACAGCCAAGCAACCGAGCTGCCTGCAAGGCCGCCTCCCTCGCCGGGCAGGGAGTTCAGGAGGCACCTGGACAGAGCCAGAAGGACTTTCCGGAAGGCTGGGTATTCAAAGGTGCCCCTCAGTGGCCTCCGTGAGCCCCTCCTTGAGCAGTTTGAACTGGAAGAAGAAGAAGAAGGAGGAGATGATCGCAGGGAAAGTCTGCTGGGATCCTTGACCAAATCGGCGTCATTCGACACTGCCAGGAAGCCCCCGCACCCTGCCATTGCTGGGGCCAGCCGCAGCCGTTCCCTGGATGACTACAGGCTGAGAGCCTCCAGGTCCCTGAGGGAACAAGATATCCTGGAGGAGGACTGTGATGTGTTGTCCCAGGAAAGCTGCCCTGAAGGCAGCGATCACTGCGACCTTTCCGCGGGGCCTGGCAAGGGATGTTCTGCGGGCACGGCAGAGCAAGGGGTGGCCAGCAGAGCCAGCAAGGATTGCTCAGGAGGAAAGTCCTCTCCCTCCACACACTGTGAGGGGAACGGGTGCCCACCTGCTCTTATACAGCAGGTAGAGGGACTTCCAGTGTCACCTCACAGGAGTGAGAATAGGAAGCGTTTACTGAAGAAGTCAAAAGCCACTGAGGTTGAGGAGGACGTTGAATGTTTGGAAGGCAAAAGGCCCATTCCAACTGCCCCGTGCTCAGGTGTAACAGCACCATCAGCTCCAAAACATGAGGGCATGGAGGGTAAATCTGCCTCTGGCCGTGCCTCTGACTCTGCTGCTCAGGAGGGCAAAGAGTCCATTTCAACCCTCACACAGCCAGAGACCACCCCAAAGTCATCACCTCCAAGTAAGGGAGGTGTGTGTCTGCCCCAGGAGTCTGCTCCCACCGACACCCACCCCGATCCAACAGCTGGAAGCTTGCTTTTCAAAAGGACAGCCCCAGCCCCACCTTGGAAAGACAAAAGGCAGAAACATTCAGATGAAAAGACTTCTGCTGATGGCACTGCTGAATCTGAGCTCATGGAGCATGAAAGCTCTGCTGTTCCAGCAGAACAGACAGAAACTGATTCACTTCCACTATATAAAGACAAAAGTGAGGAAATTTCTGGGAAAAGTGTTCCAGCAGCTACTGTCATGCTGGGCAAAGAGCCAGGTACCCTCACAGCTGGGAAAGGTGTTCCTCAGAAGCTGAAGACCCATAAAGATGTGAGATCTGCTGTCCTGGAAGATGCAGAAGCAGCTGTTACAGGAATCACTCCACCATCAGCCCACGGTGATGAAAGCCAAGCACACAAGAAGTCTCCTGTTCACTTAGACACAGCATCAGCTGTCCTGAAGGGAGAACAACTCGCTGTTCCCAAAATCCCACCACCAGGATCAGTGCCAGCTCTGGTCTCTGATGGAGCACAGCAGGCTCTCAGCAAGGAGAAACTTGCTGCTCTGAGGAGCAAAAGCTCAGCTGTCACAGAGGTTGTTTCCAGTTTGGCCCATGAAGGAGCTGAACCCCGGAAGGTTCCTGAAGGCCATGGCTCAGAGCCTGCTGTTCTGGAGAGCAGACACCCAGCCAGAGCTGCATCCTCCCAAAGCACTGCCCTCCCTCAGGTCCGGGAGAGTGAAAATCAGCAACATCCAGAGGTGTCAGCTCACAGTGAGATGAGATCTGTTGTAACAGCAAGTGGAAGTCAATCAGCTGGACAAGCTGTGGCTGCTCCTTTCCCCAAGGCTGGACACGGGGCGCTTGGGCAGCACAGGGCTGGGATTTTGGATGGTCTGCAGAGTGGCAGTCCAGGTGCATTAACTGCTTCACAACCAGAAGTTGCTCCAGCTTCAGCCTATGAACTGGAACATGAAGAATCTCCAGAGGTTTATGGTGAGGGTGGAGGCATTGCCTTAGAAAGTGGAAGAGGTGATGCTGGAAAAGCTGCCCCACCGCTGCTCCGCAGGGGTCACGGTCAGGAGCTGTCACAGCACAGATCTTCTTTTTACAGTGACGAGGAGTCTGCTGTGCTGGAGGGCTTAGTGGATGAGATGGTTTCCCTCTCTGAAGAGATGAATGTTTGGGCAGAGTCAGTTTCTGGAGAGAAGGGAAGCAGGAAGCACATTTCCCCTCAGAGGAAGACGTTCTACAAAGGCAGCCAAGCACACATGGACACCTCCTTCCCTTCTGCCCAACAGGGTGGAAGAGGAGAAATCTCCGAGCAGGACGACCTTGCAGAACCCTGCCTTGCTGTGAGTGAGGAGCCAGGAGCCCTGGAAGGGCAGGGAGCACAGACAGTTCCTCATGAATGTGAGCACCTGGAGGACTTGGCATTTGAGACTGCCCCTTCCAGCCGAGAGAGCGTTTCCTCCACAGAGAGCCTGGACACTGCAAGAAGACGCATCCACGTGCCAGTGGTCAAGGACACTGGGAAACACCCAGAAGTTTCTTTGGTGAAAATCAAAGACCTGTCAGACGAAACACCCAGTCTTGGCAGCGGCCCCCAGAAATTTGACATCTCGGAAGTGGAGCCTGCCTACATGAACTTCTCGGATCTGTACGACATTGTCTATTTTCCATTTGAGTTCCTGAGCTATAAGAAGCCTTCGCCCAAACCAGTTCCTAGGCGGTTTATGCTTCTTGGTGAAAGGGCAAGGTCCCCTCCTGCAGGACATCTCCACAAGGATAAAAGACTGTGCATCAGGGAAGACAAGAACAGGAAGAACCGTTCGGAAATATCCGAGGATTCAAAGGCAGCTAACTTATCAGCCATGGGGAAAGGGGCAGAGGGCCATAAAGAAATGTATAGCTCCCAAAAGGACTCCAGTGGGAAGCAGAAAAGCTCCTTCCACACCAAGCCTGGACTCTTTAAGCCATATGCAAGGTCTCATTCAGTGGAGCAGTCGGTGGAGCAGAGTCTGAAGAAGAAAGTAAAAGCTTCTGTTGCCCATATTTCAAGAATCCTAAAAGGAAAGACATCTCCTGAGCCAGAGGAAGGTAATTATTTCCCTCTGTTCCTTCACAGATGTGCTGCCATAACTGGGCTCTGCTACAGCTGCCCTTTTTTTTCCCCCAGCATATCTGAAGCTGTGGTTAGACTGGAATTGCAAATCTGGCCGTGGCAGGTTCTGAAATCAGCAGTCTTTGCCATCAGGCCTCTGTTACTGGCTGACTGCAGTGCAGAGTCAGCTGGGTTAATCCCCTGATGGAAGGGGCTCAGATTCCCTGTTTGAGGTTGCACAGAAGCAGATCAGGGCTGGGTGATGCTTTCCTTGCTGCAGCTGTCATCTGTCCGTGGCAAATCTCTCAGGTTGAGGTGACTGGGAGAAGCTGCAGTCAGCCTGGTTTGTGGACATGGGAGTCTGTCCTTTCTTCTCTGCCATCCCTGCATATTCTCTGTTTTTCCAGGACACTGCTCTGTTTGCAGCAGCTGTCACAGACTTCCCTGTAAATCATACTCTGGTTAATAAGGGAACCTGTGACTATTTATGTGTGAAGGCAGAACTGTCACTGCCAATGGATGCCACGGGGAGAAGGATGGCCTTGAATGACTTCTCATCCTTTCTCACAACAGAGTTTGGTGAGCTGGGGAGTGAGGCAGAAGAAAGGGAGCTGTTATTAGGGGCTGAAGGATCTCTGAAGAGGAAATCAGCGCTCCCTTCATTCAAGCTACCAAGCCTCATCCCAAAGGAGAAAGGTATTGCTGTGGCAGGAGTCATTGGTTTGTTTTACCCTCAGAGGAGAGAATTCAGGAAAGATTTGCTTTTTCCCTGGCAGGTTTCCCCTTGACTCCATCAGGAGCATTTTCTGAGGTCATGTTACTGTCCCAGCATTCAGCAGAGCCCAGACAAACACTGGGAAGGGCAGTTGTGTGAGGCTGGCAGCCCCTGACCACTGTGGAGAAAACCCCTGGAGAAGCACAGAAGAAAACCTGAGTTCCCCTTGTCCCATGGAGATAGGAGCAGATTTGATGCTCTATAGGTTTTTTTCTTCTTCAATTTCCATCTTGAATATCTCTTTCTCTCTTCTTGTGTTGTCTTGATCACAGAATCATTTAGTTGGCAAAGGCCTCTGAGTTTACTGAGTCCAACCATTAACCCAGCACTGCCAAGGCCACCACTAAACCATGTCCCCAAGTGCCACACATCTGTTAGATCCCTCCAGGGATGGGGACTCCCTGGGCATCCTTCTCCAGTCCTTGACAACACTTTCCATGAAGATATTTTCCCTAATATCCAAACTAAACCTCCCTTGGGGCAGCTAGAGGTCACTTCCTCTTGTCCTATTTGATCCCCTCATCCTTGAAATTCCATAATTCAGTTTAGTCCTCACATTTAGGCTCGGCCAGAGGAAAACCCTTGCTGTGACAGGGTCTCTCTCTGCTCTGAGCTGTTCTGCTGCTTTAGCTATACCAGGGCTGGGGAATGGAGATATTCCCCATGGATTCCCCAAGATCCATCTGGGTCTGTCACACGACACCCATGAGTGAACAGGGTTCCTTCACCTGTGAGCTCTGTGCCCGAGGGGATTCTCAAAATGGTGATCAAAGGAATGGGAGACCATGAATCAGAAAGATTCTTGACTCCATTAAAAATGCTTTCTGATGTCCTACAGGGGTTTGTTTTCCATAAGCTCTCCAGACTATTCTGAATCACCCTGCCTTAGTTTGGAAAGACAGGTGTCTGCCAGGGAAAACCAGAGCTTCCCTTGGAATGGAGAATGTAAACCCCCTCCCTCTGAATTATTATAATTTTGAAATTCAAGAGCTTTCAGGCAAAGATATGGGAATAGGAATAACAGATCTTTATTAGGAATATTAAAAATGTAGTAGTACAAAAAATCAAACGAACAAAAAAAGAAAAAAAAACACTGTCAGAGCCAGAAATACAACCTGACACCCTGTTGGTCAGGATGTTGGGAGCAGCCCAATCAAGTCCTCCTGCAGTGACAGATGTGGTTCTGCTGGAGCAATGATCCTGTAGGAGGGTGTAGTTTTCCTCTGAAGGTCCAGTGGTGGTGAGATGGGTCTGGTCTTCCTCTGGGAATCCAGTGCACATAGGCTGCCCTGGTGTTCTGAATCTCAGCTTTTATCCAGGTGGGAATGCTGGGCTCCTCCCCCTGGGTGGAGCATCTCCCCATGGGCTGATGGAATTGTATCAGCCCTGCAGTGAGCCTGGATGGCCCATGAACAGCAGATATCCCCTGGAGGGAGGATGGGTCCTGGAAGAGCTAAAGAACACTGCCCCACCTGGTTTGAACAGCTGCCCATTAACAGATGACACATGCCCCCTCCTCCCCAAAGTTATGAGATAAAGAAAAAAAACAACTCTTCAATGGGTTTCAACAGATGGGAATAGACTACATCTTGCATTGCAACCCAAGACACCCCTTTCCCTCCTCTCTGCAGCCCCATCGTTCGTCGAGGAGCTCATGGACCAGGCTGCGGCCGCCGGACAGTGCGTGACGCTCTCATGCCGGACAGCAGCTCACTCCTCCCTGCACGTCAACTGGTTCAGAGGTGACACTGCCACCCCTCCAGGGAGCCCCTGAGCCCCGGGACAGGGCTGCAGGGAGAGCTTTAAACACCTTGGTGTCAATTTTCAGGGTACTTATCTCTCCCATCTGCTGCTTTCCAGATGGGATACCTGTCCAGAGCAGCAGCCGGATCCTCATCTCATCCACGCTCAAACACTTCCAGCTGTTAACGATTCTCTCTGTTAAAGCTGAGGATTTTGGTATTTACACCTGTGTGGCCACGAACTCTCTGGGCTCAGCATCCACCTCCTGCGTCATAAGGAAAGCAGGTGAGAGAAGGAGTAGCTGCAGAAATAGGTATTTAAGTACTTCTGCCCCCAAAAATATAACCTATCAATACCTCTGAGGTGAGATTTCTGCACATGGGTGCAGAGGAAGATCTCTCCCTTGCTGTGGTCCACAGCCTGTGCAGGGTTCATTCCCTCTTCTTCACTCTTTATTTTCTCTCTGGATTAAGAGCCACTCCAAGACAAAGTCTTAGTGCTGAGTTTAAATTAGGGATGGAAAAATTGCTGTTCCACTAGCTGTGTGTATATATATGTATACATAAAAGACATGTACATTTTATATATATATAATATCTGTAGCTGAGACATGCTGGGTATAGAGTTTTGCATCACAGCAGTGCTGCTGTTAACACTCATGGGGTTTGTGCCTCCTCTCCACAGAGGTTCCCCCCAGCCCTCCACCCCCTGACATCGTGGAGGTCTACAAGGATGGAGTGCAGGTGGTTTGGAAACCTGTGGAAACCAACACCCCTGTCCACTACACTGTCCAGTGCAAGACTGAAGGTAAAGTGCTGTCCTTATGCTTTGCAAGGAACGTCTCAGTTTGTGTGATCTCTTCACCAGCTGGATATTTCAATAACAATTAAATCGTTGTTATTCAGAAACAGCCTGATTTAACTCCCCAGTTTAGAGTTAGGAATGGGATTTATACAGCTATCATTTAACCATGTAAAAGTTAGGGGCTGTGCTGGTTAAATTAGCCTGGGATTTGCATGTTCATACCAAGGCTTTGCTGAAGTGTGAACCAAACAAGGCTGCATGGATGCTACAAGCTAAAAGTGAGCAGCTACAGGAGAAAATGCCTGGTCTGAAATGCAGCTCTGAGTAATCTGACAAAATTAGACACTAATGAAACAACATCATCCCAGGCTCAGGCTTTCTGTACAGTCTTGGAGAAAGATGATTTATCAAACAGGCAATTTATCCTCTGCTGAGCAGCTGTGCTTTCTTTTCCCATTTACTGTGGAGGAACCTCAGGGCAAAGAGCCAGGACAAAATAACCAAAGTTTGACAAAACTGCATCAACCCTTTGATATTCTCTTTTGAGGCTTGGTCCAGAGGCTGATGAAAGGCAGAGGATCATTTCATCATGGAATGGTTTGGGTTGGAAGGCACCTTAAAAACCATCTAATTACAGCCCTCCTGCCATGGGCAGGGACACCTCCCACTATCCCAGGTTGCTCCAAGCCCCATCCAACCTGGCCTTGGACACTTCCAGGGATCCAGGGGCAGCCACAGCTTCTCTGGGCACCCTGTACCTCCCCACCTCTGAATAATAAATTCTTCCTGACATCTAATCTAAGTCTCTCACAGTTTAAAGCCGTTCCCACTCCTCCTGTCACTATCTGTCCTTGTCAAAAGTGGATGTTTTCCTGTTTGGTTACAAAAGCTTTGTATCAAATCCCCAAGGCTGTTCTGCCTCCCTTGGGATGGATTTGCTGTTGTTATTATGTGTGTGATGTCTGATAGCAATTCCTGCTGCAGCCACACAAACACAGCCCTTTGGATTCAACTGCTCCATGTTCCTTCACTTAATTCTCCAAACAAACATGCACAAACACTCCCTTCTGGATTAGCATGGGCAGCAGCTTTCTGCCCTTTCCCTCTGGAGCTGGTGTGAGTCACTTTCGCTCCCAATACCACTTTCTTTATCATTATTCCTTTTGACAGAGCTGTAGGAGAGATTCTGGGGAGGATACAAACACAAGTTCTTCCAATTAGGAAGAAAAATGGGAAACAGCATCTACAATTTTCCACTGTGTTCTGGCAGTTCCAGTGCACTTGGCAGGAACATGCAAAATCCTGCTCTCCTGAACACGGGAGGATTAAGATAATCAGGAATAAATTCCTTGTTTCATCCATCATTTGAAAACAGGCTTTTCTATGCTGCTTCTGCACAGCTTTTCTCTATTTCTAAGCTGCATCTGCTCCTTCTTGCACAAACAGCCTCCAATTCAACCAGTACCCTGTAAAATCATTGACACCTTGGGTTTGGGTGAGGAATTGCTGCTTATCCAATGGTTTGAGGCTCTTTGCCAGAGTTTATTTGAATGGAAGGATGGGTTTAATCTCAGGCAGTTGCAGGGAGTTGGGTTCAGCCTTGAGCACAGCAGCAAAAGAGGGGATGCAGCATCATTTTCTCCTTCCTAACTTAGTCCCACGAATAATGAGCACAGAATGTACCTGCAATTCCAGTTCTGTGAGAAATCATCTGAGTTTCACAAAAGCTGAGTAAAACTACCCATTTTTCAAACATTTTGCTGGGATGGTGTTAGTGGATGGTTCTGTCCAGGAATCCTGCACCTCATAGTCTCAACTGGATATAAGACAGGGCCAACATGAAAAAAAACCTCGTGATTTATCTTTTGTTTGGAGTTCTTAATGTCTATTTCCAGTAGAATTTGGTGGCATGAATTAGATAAAGAGAAAAAAATACAGCAAAATTTCACCACTCCTCTGGAACAATATTGGCACAACTTGGAATTACCAGATATAAACCAGCTGATTTTAGGGAAGAATAACACAGGTACAGCCCCAAAGTTGGCTGTGGTAAGTTGGTTCTTCACATTCCCAGCACATAAGCAAAGTTTCTGGGGGAAAAAAAAAAACAAACAAAAAAGAAAAACAACAACCACCCCAAAAAAAACCAAACCAAACCAAACCAAAAAAACAAAAACAAAACAAAACAAAAAACCCAAAACAAAACACCAAACAAAAAACCACCAAACAAACAAAAACCAATAAACAAACAAACAAAAAAACAACAAAAAAACCCCCAAAAAACAGCAAAACCCCAAATCCAAAAAAACCTCCAACCCATTGTGACCATCTTAAATGAGTCCTGATCTCTTTTCTCTCTTCCCTTGGTTAAGATGGGGAGTGGACGACTCTTGCTTCTGACATCACTGACTGCTGCTACTATGCCAGAAATCTCCCCCAGGGCTTCACCTACCACTTCAGGACAGCCTGCAGCAGCAAGGCAGGGATGGGCCCCTACAGCCAGCCCTCTGCCAAAGTGAAAATCACTGGCAAGGATCAGACGGGTAAGACCAAATGCCAAGAAAACTTGGGGATTTTCCTCTGCAAACCCACTGCATCCTTTCAGATGTGGGCGCAGAAGCCAAGAGCAAGTGAATCAAGGCAAATTCTGCTTGCTTTAGGGTTGTTTGGGGCTTTTGTGTCTAAAATTAAATTATTTTCTAATGATTTTCTAGTTCTGGACACAGGGGAATAGGTATAAACATATTAAAACCCCCAAGGAGATAACAACATCATGTAAATATAAACAATGTGTAACTATATAAAATTTAATAATAAAACAAAAACCTGGGAACAGTAGATTGAAGGCACAGTTGAAGAGACAGTTTTGATTTGAGATTATGAGGAAATGGGTCTTGTACAATAAATGTTTTACTAGAAGCATTTATCTACTGATATAGATCTTGCACTGGTGAAAAATTTGAGCTTGCTTAATATTATGGAGTAAATCCTAAATTCAGTAGTTAACTTGTCTATTCTGGTGTTTTCCATTGGGAATTATTGTCCTTCCGTGGTGAATTTTCCAGCTGCCTTTTGTCTCTGAAGTAAAGAAATCTCCATTTACTATTTTTGTCACCTGTTTGACTACTTTGTACTGCACATATGTTTTTAAAATTAAGGGATCCATGGCCCCACAGCAAACATCCTCGTAGCAGGGGAAATGTCCTTTCTGTAAAGAAACAGAAGGATGGTCTAGCTGGAATTTCCTCCCAATGGAGAGGATTGCACTGTAAAAATCGGTTCACAGAGATATTTTTAACTCACCCCAAGTCCTCTGCTTTCCTTTTTCTCAGGATTTGTTATCATGTATCAGCTTTTCCAACCAGATGCTTTAAAGGGATGCTTGAGTATTTCAGGGAGTGCCTGGACACAACCACACGGCAGAACCAGAGCAACAAGTTCCAGCTGCTGATCTGAGATGTCCAACCACAAGGAGTTTCTAATTTCTTGTCAGTTTTTTTTTGCCAAATCCTGAGGATTTGTTGTGTGAGAAAATAAGAAACAGTGGCTAAGGTGTTTGATACCACAGCACAGAACATAAAATCCATTTTGTTCTGTCTGGAGTGGCCACACCAGGGAATTTTCGGGTGGGCAGAGCAGAATCTGTTGCATTCCAACAGCAGTTGGGTTGCCACAGCCAGAACACAGTGTCACCTGGAGGAATCTCTGCTTGTTGTTGTTTATAGACAGCAGGGGAGACTGAGAGAGGCTCCAGTTTCCACACAGAGCTGTTTTCCCATGTAACCCCTGCCCCCTTCTCCCTGCAGAGCTCCGTGCTGCCCCTGAAGAAGAGAGTGAAATGATCACACCTCCTGAGCCCTTCCCAAGCTACCAGACCTACGCCTTCCAAACCGAGATCAAAAGGTAGAGAATCCAATTCATTGAGTTCCCAATGACCCAGAGGGAAATCCCACACGTGATGGGAGCAGCCCTCCTACAAAGAAAGGCTGAGAAAATCAGGGTTGTTCAGCCTGGAGAAGTTTCAGGGTGGCCTAATTGCACCTTCCAGTACCTGAAGGGAGCCTACAAGAAAGATGGAGAGGGATTTTCTATAAGGGGATTTAGGGACAGGACAAGGGGATGGCTTCAAACTGAAAGAGAGTAGGTTTAGATTTGATATTAACAAAAAATTGGTACCGGGGAGGGTGGGGAGGCCCTGGCACAGGTTGTCCAGAGAAGCTGTGGCTGCCCCAGCCTTGGAAGTGCCCAAGGCCAGGTTGTTTTACCACCCTTACTGTAAAAAAAACCACCCCAAAATCCTCCTCATATCTGTTCTAAATCAATCCTCTTTTAGTTAAATACCATCCCTCCCTTGTCCTGTCACAACAGATGTGCTGGGCAGGGGGGCAGCCACTTGATTTATTATGAAATGAGCCCAGACAAAGTTTCTTGTCCTTGCTGCACCAACCTTAGCAGACACCACTTCAGTCAGGGTGCTGGGATTCAACTTTCTCTGCCTAGAAGAAAGACAGTGATTCCTGTTGCCAGCAGGGGTGGTTCTCTTGCTCTCTCCTCTCTCTCCAGAGGAGTTAAGCTCTCACTCCTGTAATTTAAAGTGACTGCACAGTTTAAAGACACAGGAGGATGTGCAAACTGTGACAGAAGATGCAACAACTCCCCTGCCAGGCACAGATGAAAACCAGCCAGGCATCCTGGTGGTTTTAAAGAGCAGAAGAGAAGCTTCACTCTGTGTCTTTGCTTTCCTTTGTACCAGGGGCCGATTCAGCATCGTCCGGCAGTGCCGGGAGAAGGTCAGCGGCAAGACTTTGGCCGCCAAAATCATCCCTTACTGGCAGGAGGACCAGCAGGCCGTGCTGCTGGAGTACCAGGTGCTGAGGAAGCTCCACCACACAAACATAGCCCAGCTGAAGGGTGCCTACGTCAGCCCCCGGCACCTGGTGCTGATCCAGGAGATGTGTGTGGGGCCAGAGCTGCTCCACGCCTTGGCCTTACGGTAAGAACGAGAGGGAAGGGTTTTCCAGTCAGGGCTGCTGTTGGGAGGAAGATACTGATGCAGTCTTACCTGGCCAGAGTGTAATGAGCCCCCTGAAGATGTATCAAGTCTGAGGGTTGACCTGCAGCCTCCCAGAGGTGGCTTGATAGTATTGCCAGACAGCTCCTTGGGTGTGTTTTGTAAAGCATAAGAGAGAAAACAACAAACAATACAGAAACAAAAGAACTAAAGCCATATGAAGGTGCCAGAGAATCATCTGACACCTGGCTAAGACACTCCAAAAAGCACTGAGCACCTCTGTGCCCCTTCTTAAATACTTAATGTTTTAGGAGGGACAATTTGGTTTGCTGCCAATAGAATCTGCTCCATTTCTGAGGAGCAGCTAAAGAGACCCATCAGTGTTTTTATCTTGGCATTGAGCCAATTACTGTCAGGAAAGCAAAGAAGTTTCTGGTGTTTTTCCTTTACAAGGTCCTGGGGTGAAACTGGAACCCTTTTCCTTACGTAGAATCATTTGGTTGGTGCAGTGCAACAAGATTCCTGTTGCTTTCTCCTGACAAACTGGATCATCTCTCTCCATCTGTTCCAGTGTGCTGTCATTGCACATGGGATTTGTAAAGTGTTTGTTCTGCATCTTCTTGTGAGATTAAAAAAAAAAAATAAAATACTTGAGTTCCTTGCAGCAGGACAACTCAGGGCCTCCCAGCTGAGATGCTGAAACCAGTTTACAGTGGTTGATATGAAACTCTGTCTCCCATAATGTGATACATGAAGGGTTTCCTTACACCAGCACCTGTTAACCCCAACACCATAACATGGAGGTTACTGTGGCTCAGGAAGATCCATTGTTTCTTGTTGGATTATGCTTTTTTTTTTTTTGACTTAGAGATGAGGCAACTGAGAGGCGTTTTAAAAACTTTTATTCTGTTTTCAGTCTCATGTGAGGGGTGAGACAGTGCAGATGTTACAATTCACACCATCACAATCAGAAGCCAAACTATTTCCTAATTACAATCCATTAAAAGCATTTCTTGGCCTATCAGCTTTTATCACACAATTCTGCTAATGCCCTAAAGCCAATCATCTAAAATTACCCCTCGTGGATCCTACTACAATGCACCTTTCACAGTTCTATTTCTCCAAAGTATCTAATCTTATTTGCAAGGCCATCCTTTGAAACTTGTTTCCAGTTCCATTTCTCTCTCAGCAGTATCTGTCCTGTTCCATAGCATTTCCAAGATAGCATTTTTTATCTCAGAGTTTGCACACAGATACATCCTATGTGAGCCTTCTGTCAGGCTTTGACAATTCTCCACAAATCCATTTCCCACAGTTTCTAACAATGGCAGAAAATGGATCTGCTGAAATCCTGTGGTTAAAAAAGAGGGTGTTGTGGGCATCAAATCTGCTTTCTCTCTTTCAGCTCTACAACATCCTGAACTTGTTGCACCTGTAAACCTGACTCACAGGATGAACCAGCCTCTCCACACAGAGCTCATTTGCTCACTAGAGTTGTTTCTTCTTGATCTCAAGGGTCTGATGGGATCAGAGACCCAGGGGAGGGTGATAGTGGGTGTAAAAAGGCATTTTTGGGCATGCAGACAGGACACCTGTGTTTCCTATCCCCTTTCTCCCACCAGGACATCATATTCAGAGGTGGAGGTCCGGGACTACCTGTGGCAGATCCTCAGTGCTACTGAGTACCTCCATGCACACAACATCCTGCACCTGGACCTCAGGTCAGAGAACATGATCATCACCGAGCCCAACCTGCTGAAGCTCGTGGATTTTGGGAATGCACAGTTCTACACACCAGAAAAATTCATTACCATGGACAAATGCTCGGACTATGTGGAAACCATGGGTGAGTAGAGCTCAGTCACAGCCCCTTGGGGCTTATCTGCAACCTGGGATAAACAGAAAAACACAAACAGTGGTCAAGGCAGCAGCTGGTCCCAGCAAGAAAAGCCTTCCAGGTGCTGCTCTCCAGTGACAGTGTGAGTTTGTGGGGAGCAGTCAGTGGTGACACAGGGGACAGAGCTCACAGCAACACCACCCTGGCTGGCATCCAGGTGTCCATTGATCCAGGGATAAAGCATTGCTGCCATCTGCCCAGAGGTTCTCATGGTTTCACTGCAATTAGCACCCATGTGGAAGCTCCTTAACCAGCTCCCTGTCCTGGGAGCTGCCTCTTCTTCCCTTTTGGGAAGGCAGCAAAGCATTGAAGTGTCCACTGCCTTTGTGCTGCTCTCAGTGTGTTGGAGAGGAGCTTGCCTCACACCAGCTTACTTTTCCAGCTCCAGAACTGCTGACAGAGCAAGGAGCCCTTCCCCAGACTGATATTTGGTCCGTCGGAATCACAGCCTTCATCATGTGAGTCAGTTAATTGTTCCCTACCCTGTCAGTGGCTTTAAAATCACAATTTCAGAGAGTTAATCTCAGCTGTGCCCCTCCTTTGGCTACGCCATGGAAAGCTGGGGGGTGGAGGGGATGGATGGGCAATCTGTGCAAGGGCCTCAATGCCCTCAGAGGGCAGAATTTCTTCCCAATATCTAATCTAAAGTTCTTCTCTTTTAATTTAAAACTGTTCACCCTTGTCCTGCCCCTACAAGCCCTTACCCAAAGTCCCTCCCCAGCTCTCTTGGAGACTCTTTATGTAGTGGAATGAGCTCTAAGGTCTCCCTGAAGCCTTCTCCAGGATGAACAAACCCAATTCTCTCAGCTTTTCCCCAAAGGAGAGGTGCTCCATCCCTCTGCTCACCTGGGTGGCCTCCTCTGGACTCACTCCAGCAGCTCCACATCCTCCTCATGCTGGGAGCCCCAGAGCTGCAGGCTCATGTTTTCAATTCTCTCCTCCTGGGGCAGGTTGAGTGCCAACTACCCCATCAGCTCAGAGGCACCCTGTGAATTCCTGAGAACAGCCAGGAAGGGGAAGCTGAAGCTGACGCGGTGCTACGCGGGTCTCTCCGGGGGAGCAGTGTCCTTCCTGCAGAGCACTCTGTGTGCAAACCCTTGGTAAGAGGCTGGCTGTCCTCCCAGCAGCACAGCTGGTGCAGACCCTGGGTGTTGCCCCTTCTCTCCATTTGCAAGGAGCCTCCTCACACAGCACGGATCCCTGGCTGACTCCTCACCTTTTGTCTGTCCTAGGGGAAGGCCGGCAGCCTCCGAGTGCCTTCAGAGCCCCTGGCTCCAGGAGACAGGTCTGGACAACAGGCAGCAGGCACTGGTCACCTTCCCCACCACCAAACTGAGGAATTTCCTCATGGAGAGGGAAAAGAAGAGGGGCCTGCTGTGCTCCAAGTATGGCCTCATGGTTGCACAGTGACGTGGATGTGGTGACAGACACGGGAATTGCCTCCCTGTGCCCTCCTGCACCCAGTGTTTGGTACCAAACCCTCCTGCCAAGCTGTGCTGCAGCAGCTGAGCTGGGGGAGCTGCTCTCTGCCTGACCCCACTGTGTTTTATCCGTGTGTCCTGCCTGCCACGGGCTGTTTCTGTGTATGAGTGACTCGTGGGGGGAACTGGGACACTGGAGAGTGAAGGCAGAAAACCCAACAGTGACCTTGTAATGTGCAGATTTTGTACCACTAAGAGACTTTGCCACTTTGAAGCTGAGCTGCTCTTCCCTGGGGAGCAGGGACACATCTACCTGGAGATGTGGCAGCAGTGTCCCTGGCAAGGCTGAGTGCTTTCATTCTTTTTAAAAATCCTGAAATGTCGTGTTCCTCTTTGACCTTCAAACCCTGCTTTCCTCTGCAAAGGATGGTGTTGGCTGTGTCATTGCTTTGTACTCATAACTTCAGTGTTCCTTTGAGTTTCTCTGCAGTGATTGATGTATCCCTTCATTCTCCATATGAGCAGCAGTAAGAGGAGGCTTTCTCAGTGTCTGCCTGCATTTAGAGGAAGGAGAACAGGAAAACAGCTCCTAATGCATTACAGTTCAATAGTAAAAGTGAGGCTGTTTATCCAGGAATGCCCTTCTCCAACAAGTTTAACCCATATTGTTCCAAACCTGAAAGATGGAGCATTGTGACTCCTTCCCTTGCTGAGCATGCAGAGCAGGAACTGTGACTGAGAGCAGAGGAGCTTTCCCTGTGCTGTGGAGAGCAGGCACCAACTCAATAGACTGTAAAATTCGGAATGTTGAAATGATATTATCTTCACTGTGTGCTAGAGGAGAGAAACCCACGGGCTCAGGGCCAGACTCTGTGCTCAGTTCTCTGGAAGGAGAGGAGAGTTACATGAGACAGACATGCAATCAGGGCTGCCCCCCAGGAAACCTCTCAAGACTCTGGATCCTGTCCAATTTAACTTCTTCCACAAATCCAGTCAGGTTTTCATTGGCACAGGCTGGTTCTTTGCTCTTGCTGGTGCACTTTGGGATGGAAAGCTCAGTGCCAGGGAAAAACCTATCTAAACATAAAAACTTCATCGTAGATTAACTCACTTGGAGCTTTCATGCTCTTCCATATATGACTTATTTTCTTTTTTGCTTCTCACAATTGCATGCACTTGAGCATGTCTGAGCTCTTTTATAGACTCAACAATGTTTGGTTAAATAAACCATTCTGACGAGCAAATAAAGCCAGATTTTTCTGCTGAATCATTGTCATTACTTTTGCATCCCTTCCCCAACCCCCATCCACATTTGTGCAGCACATATCCTTCGCCCCTCAGCTCTGACCTGGGCACTTTGTGATAACCTGTGTACACTGGCTATTAGCTGGGAAAACTACTTCCATGCAAGACATCCACGTGAAAAATCCTTTTCCTAGAGTTTTGGAAGAAGGACATTGCTTGGTCAGGATGTGATGATGCATCTGAGCTGCCCAGCTACCCTGAGGCATTCCTGGGCATGGTTTGGAGCTTGCATTGACCAGAATGTGAGAAGGGCTTCAGAGGAGTGAACCCATGGGTGACAAAAAAATAGGTGAGAGCTGTAGATGGAGCATGGAAGGAATGAAGAAGTCCTGGAATTGCTAATGGAAATATCAGCTGTCGCAGTCAAGCCTTACAGGTAGTTTTTGTTTTCCTTGGTTCTGCCACAACTGCCCACAACTGCTTGATAGTTTCTGCCTGAATTTCCACCACCATCATGAGGTCAGGGCTAATGACCAGTGTGTCAAGCTGGAATAGTTTGCCCTTGACATGCAGTTACAACATCACCCCGCCCTTTGCAGAACAAAGCAGAACCTGGATCTGATGTTTGGACATGTGTGAAAATGTTTGGGTTTCATTCCTCGACCACAAATAATCTCCAAAATTCAAGGTTAGTGTCAGCATTAAAATCAACCCACTGTTCTCCACGCAGGAGAGGCTTGGATTTAACTTCTGTGAGGAAGTGGTGAGAGCCCTAACTGTTGAAGGGTAATACAGCAAAGCAGAGCTTGTCAGGCAAAGTTTTATCCTGCAGTGATCTAGCAGATAAAACATATGTTTGAGGGCTGTAAGATCACAGTGGCTGTAGCCCACAAGAAATTGAGGTTGCTCTGTTTGGAGGCCTTATCAGATACAAGAAGGGAACCATAATCAAGACAATTTGAAAACCCCAAGGAAATTCTTATCTCTCTGGAGAGGGTATTTGCTGTTCTCTGACCTTTCAGGGGTTCACCACAAGCTGATGCCATCCTGCCAATGATACTTCATGTGGAAAATAAATCATCAGGTGCAGGGTGTGACCAGACAATTCTGTGGACCAGTCATCTATTTGCACCCAACCAGCACTTTTCATCCCCTTACAGTCTCAATTTTCCTCGCCAAATCACTTAATCCCTCCTTTATCCCCCTTTGATGCCTCCTCCAAGCATTCTAAATCCTGTGCAATCCCAAATGCTCTTCCCCTACACAGCATAGGATGTCTGCCCTGCCTTGACACAATCCCCCTTATCCCAGGTAGTGATCCAGAGAGCTCTTCCCATGACACATCTCCATGGGAGTCATGCTGGCACCATGGGGCTGATGCTCTGCTGGGACAGCCCTGGGAGGAACACGGACAAAACCCTTGTTCCTTGGAAGCTCTTGAATTTGGGTCCCCACCTGCCAATCTGACCCTGTGCTCCTCTTGGCTGGGATGGGGCTGGGAGTAGCCTGACAGGGCAATGTTTTGTCTCTCTCTGCAGATTAACTTCTATCCCATAACCAACACAACACCACAGCAGCAGCCCACGAGGAGGAGGTAAAAACAAAAGCCACGACAAACACTAAGCAAACAAGATTATATCAGTGTTGGCACTGCACAGATCTGATAACCCCAGGATCAGACAATTTGTCCCACAGGTGACAGCAGAGCACACACCACCACCAGGAGTCCCCAGGTTAGAAGCGTGGCCGGTATCTGAACCGAACGTCGTGGACAGGCTGCACTGTCCCGAATCCCCAGCGGCTGATGTCTATGGCTGGGATCTCCTCCTCCTCGTTGACCAGCTCCAGGTCAAAGTGACTCAGCATCAAGAACACAAACAATTTCATTTCAGCAGTAGCGAAGAACCGCCCGGGACAGGTGGAAACTCCTGCCCCCCAAGGCATGCTGACAAATTTCAGCTTCTTCCCGTTTCTGTAGAAATCTTTCCTGGTGCCGTCTGGGTTTACGAAACGGTCGTACTTAAATTTGTGGGGCTCCTCGTGGATTTCTGGGTTCATGTGCACCGAGATGTGTGGGAACAGAGCCACCCTGTCCCCCTTGCGGAGGGTGAACTCTGTCCCACTGCTTGTCCCCAGGCAGGTGTCCTCGAGGACAGCTCTGACCAGCATTGGGGCCGCCACCAGCCTCAGGGTCTCCTCCAGGGCACTGTCCAGCAGAGGAGTCTGGTTCAGCATGTCCCTAGTGACAGTAACTGGGGGGCTCCCCGCCTTTACTTCCTGCCCACTCTCCCTCGAGACCTTATCCACCTCATCTCTCACAGCCTTCAGAGCCTCTGGATGTTTCAGCAGATACAAGAGGAGCCAGAAGGCGGTTGGGCCCGTGTTGCCTTGGGATGCCCAGAGGAGCATGAACATGAAACGAGCCTGCATGTGCTCGGGGACACCGTTTTCTGCCAGAATCTGGGCTTGATCTCTTATCCAGCCACTGATATTGTCCTTCTGCCAGACCTTCTCCACAGACAGCATGTTCCAGAAGT
Source organism: Phylloscopus whistleri (assembly GCA_017589585.1). Lineage (NCBI taxonomy): Eukaryota > Metazoa > Chordata > Aves > Passeriformes > Phylloscopidae > Phylloscopus > Phylloscopus whistleri. Next base: position 217,375 of record JADMLD010000401.1, read on the forward strand.
GTCTCTTCAGCCGCTCAGCTTCTCTTTTGTCCTTGGGAGGCAACAGCACAAAGGCCAGGTGAGGGAAGAGGCGGTCGTACTTCCGAAACTCCTGGAAGAGCTGGTTGGAGTGCAGGCGATCCTGCTCTTCAGCTTTCTCCTTGTTCCCTGCCCCTCGGGGTGGCTCGGTGCCATACAGAGCCAGATACCCGGCTCTGAAGACGATGTTGTAGCAGTAGTGGAAGAGGTTTTCCTCCTGCCACACTCTCTTCTCCCCTGAGCTCAGGCTGAAAAGCAGCAGCTTCCGAAAGCTCTCCATGGTGGCTTGTGTGAGGACAGTGAGGCCATCTCCCATCAGGTGCTTGGTGCTTGATGCATGAACTACGTTGCGAGTGGCTTCCGTGGGCTTGTAGCCAAAAACCCGCACGACCAGCTGAGCTGCATTGGTCCTAAAGTCCAGTTTAGATCGTGATTCCTTCACAATGCTGCCAAAGGAGAAGGGATCCATCACAAAGGTGTAGTAGGAGCCACCGATCAGCACCGTGAAAACATCCCCGTGTTTCCTCTGCATCCTTTTGAGAAACTCTGAGCAGTCCTGTCTGAACTCCAGCAGGTAGCCCAGCCAGGGAATGGTGCCTTTGTCCAGGGGCGGCTCATTGGGTCTCCGTCTCCGAAACACACCCAGGACATAGAGCCCACCGAGCAGTGATGACACCAAGGTACAGAGGAGAATCACCCAGAGCACCATGAGAGCTCTGTGTCCGTCCAGGAGCTGGCAGTAGAGACAGGCTGGGGAGAGAATGTGCATTTTATCCCCACCCAGCAGCTGATAGGCAGATAGAGAGCTGACCACGTCCCTCCTCATTGGCTGCCAGTGTTTGCCTTGCCCCCGCAGTGCGCTCCGGAGTGAACTTGTCCCTGGATGAACAGAGATTTTTAAGGTGGAAGGTATGTTGGAATCCCATTGGAGTATCCATGCTGTGTTGGGGGATGGGTTTTGGCACGAGGCAAATTCCCTTCTCTAAGCTGCATGGAGCCCAGCTTTTGTAAGGAAAATGTTCAGAGAATCCCACTCTGTGATTTCTGCCTTTAAGAGCAGGCTATGGATACCCACTGAAAAAATGAAACCAAGAGTGGATGTTGGAAATGCTACTGGAAATGAGCACAGGATCAAGGGAAGGGGTCACAGCTGAAGTGATTTGGTCTCAAAAGCCAAGAAGATGAAAAGTCTCTGACATTTTGGTGTTCTCCACACCACATGGTGTCCCAGGAGTGCTCTGCCAATGAACACTGCAAGTGCTATTGCTCTGTCTGAGTGCACAGCAAAGCAGCTGAGCTGCCCCATGAGTGAGGAGCTTCTGCATTTGCTTGGCACCAGAGGAGCCCAGAGTCTCCAAATGTCCCACCCAGGCCCTGCCTGGGGAGCAGTGCCCATAGGGACCACAGCACTTCTGCTTTACCCACTTTCCCTTCTGCTTCTTGAACTTTCCTGTTACCTCTCTCCAGATGGGGTTTGGGGACAATGTCAGGGACCCCATGTCCCACCTGGCACTGCTCCTCTGGGTGCTGCCACCCTGATCTACCCAGACTGTCACCACAGCCTGTGCCAGCCACTGGGGCCAGGACCTCTTCTCATGCAGAACGGAGAGTGACATTAACTCCCCTCTATTTCCTCACCCTTGCTCTTCCCCAGAGCATCCCATCGTAAGTTTTCCACAGTCCCAAGAGCCTTCCTCTGTCTGGGATCACAATCTTCATCTTTTTTAGCTTCCCAGCTGCTGTCCCTTTTCACATTCCCTCCAGGGACCTGACCCATTGAGTGAAGGCCACATCATAGCATCAGATAAATATTTCTTCTCGCTCTGTTTTTTAAGGAAAGCTCCCAAACTTACCATTTTGGCAAAAAAACACACTGTAGCAATGTTGGGAAGAAAAATAACAGCTGTGATCAACTCAAAGCCCTTCTCAGTCCTGTAACCTTATGTAGTAATAAGATAAAGGTGATGAGTGCTTTCTCTTATATTAATAGTTTTATTTGTACAACACTAGGCAACTTCCAGACTTAATAGGTTTTCAGGATGGAAAGGGACCATTTAAGGTTCAGGAGCATTTGGGGTGAATAATGCCTTTAAATAAAAGTCAGCAAACTCAGAACCTTGAACTTCAAAGCTGCACTGGGTAATAAGGATAGACCATCAGCTCTCTGTGCTCTTCTGTTCAGCCATGCTCTCACTCTGTGGTGTTTCAAAGCCAATATTTATGTCAGAGGTGGTATCCATGGATCTTTTTTATCTTGTCAAACCGGATCTTGGAAGGCAAATACCTCCACCACTGTTTTGCTAAGCCCACATTTTATCTCTTTCTCACTGATTGTTACTGGTTTGAACTTTGCTCTGATCAAGCTGGTCTCAAACCAGCTGATGATCAAACTGACCTCTAGCCAAGGCTCTGCCCCTTGGAGAGTCACAGGTCCCTGCTCAGCAGGTCTGAGTGTGGCACAGCTCATCATAACAGAGAACAACTCAGCTTAAAGGTGTCCAGTCCTTCCTGTTGTATCTCCTGGTGGAAAATGAGATTATCCCGGTTCAATCACCTGGCAGATGGTAAGATCCAGAAGAAGCAAAGCCATCCACTGGCAGTGTTTCTGGCCTGATGGATGAGCATGGAAGTCCTTTCCTCAGCCCATGCCACGGAGGAGGAGAATCTCTCAAGTTTCATTTTGCATTTTTTAAGGCACAACATTGAGAAATCTGCTCCTTTATTTGCTACTGCCTCACATACTCCAGATGGGAACTGGGTTTCTTCCACTAGCATAAATCCAGGACAATCCTTTCACAATAATTCCACTTGCAACAGAAACAGATCCCACATGTACTTTTCCAATCCCAGTATGGAAAATCCTCAACTCGAGGTTGTTGCTAGGATGAACTATCTGTGTGGGCTCACACCAACTCCATCACGGGCAGGACTGGTAAAACACAGCACAGAGGGCACACACATAATGTAAATAATGCAAATAATGTAAATAATGTCAATAATGTACATATTTATTATGCATTTGTGATGCTCAACATTTCTATCTCAGCTGCGTATCTGCTGCAAGATGGGCTCATCTCGGAGCCCTGGATGGGAAAGAAAGTGCCTCTCCTGAAAATGGCCTGAGGGATCTTCCACAAATACGCCCTGAACCGTTTCTTCACAAAAGCATAGAGGAAGGGGTTGAGACAGCAGTGGACAAAGGACAAGCTCTCCGTGACCTGCAGGGCATAGTCCAGTTTCCTACTGCTTTCACAGCTCCTGATCACACCGACGTCTTGCAGGGAGTGGAGGATGAGCACAACGTTGTAAGGACACCACAGCACGAAGAAGACCCCCACCAGAGTAAGGACTAAGCAGAGAGCTCTCCTGGAGCCAGGTATCTGTGAGGTGTTGAGGACACACGTGATGCGGGAGTAGCAGAACGTCATGAAGAGGAAGGGCAAAAGGAATCCCAGGATGTTTTGAATCACCCGAAAGACAACTTTCCAAAATAAGTGTTCCTGGCCATAATCCTGGGTGCACATGATGGTTTTGTTGTGAACTTGCTTTGTGCTGGTGAAAAGGCCATCAGGAATGGAGAGAGCTATGGAAAGGATCCACATCACCAACAAGACGAGGATGGAATTCCTCCACACTGTGGAGCTGTGAGGAGAGCAAGCATGAACTATCTGCAGATACATGTCCAGGCTCATGCAGCTCACAAAGAAGATGCCACTGTAGAAGTTCAGAGTGTACATGGCGTTTAAGAATGGGCACAAGATGTCCCAGGTGACCCACTGAGAAATGTACAGAGCCCAGAAAGGAAGGGTCAGTAGCAGGAAGAAGTCTGAAACCACCAGGTTCAGCAGATACAGCTCAGTCATCTTCTTCTTCTTCTTGATGTACATGAGGAGGACAGCAAAGAGGAGGGCATTCCCAGCCATTCCAATCAGGAAGATCACGGTGTAGAACGATGGCAAGAACACCCTGCTGAAGGAGAGCACCTCCTCTTTGGTGCAGAGGCCATAGAGCCCATAGTCCTCTTCATCCAGGTACTCGTACGGGTACTCACTCGAATTGGCAGCATCCCACCACGTGGTTGTTGCTGTCACTCCTGAGGTTTTGTTTGACCAGTGGCTGCCTAGGAGCAAGGGAAAGGGATCAAAGTGTTTTTCCAATTCACACAGGAAGCAAACATCACAACACAGAGGATTTTTCTTTAGTTCATAGAATCACAGAAAGGTTTGGGTTGGAAGAGACTTTCAAGATCATCTCGTTCCAACTCCTGCCATTTACAGGGACACCTTCCACTATCCCAGGTTGTCCCAAGCCCCGTCCAACCTGGCCTTGGACACTTCCAGAGATCCAGGGGCAGCCACAGCTTCCCTGGCCAACCTATGCCAGGGCCTCACAGCAAAGAACTTCCTCCTAATATTTGATCCAAACCTACCCTCTTTCAGTTTGAAGCCATTCCCCCTTGTCCTGTCACTCCATGTAAAAAGCCCCTCTTCGTCTTTCTTGTAGGCTCCCTTCAGGTACTGGAATTTCATGGATTTAAATTTCTGCCACTCTCTGGTGAGTATTCTGTGTCCTGAACAACTTGACCTTTGCCTAAGCATGGGGATAGCTGTCCACATGTACATATTAAAAAAAAAAAAATCCCACCCAAAATTAATTCTGCTTTCTTTACTTGGTCACATAAAACTTAAAAATGAATGGGCATGGTTTCCTCTGACATGAGTCACTACTTCCTCCTGACACCACCACAAGTTTTTCGTGAAGTTTCTGCTCCAAATTACGGGAAATCCACCACCACGGCTCACTGTGAGCCACTTACATTCACCTGGGTCACTGCTGAGAAAGCAGCATCTCAATTCCTGGTAAAGAAGAACCTGCCACCAGCACCTTTATGTCAGTGAGGCTGTTCCCAGAGGGGAAATGCTGAACATCTATCTCCCTGCTCCTGGGAGGACACTGACCCCTCTCCATGCCAACTCTAGGACAACAAGACGTGGATTCTGGTAAAAGGCATTAGTAAGCAGAAAATATAGAATTCACAGGATCCCAGAATGGTTTGGGTTGGAAGGGACCTTGAAGATCATCTTGTTCCAACCCTTCTGCCCTGGGCAGGGACACCTTCCATTATCCCAGGCTGCTCGAAGACTCATCCAAGGTGAGGACATGGAGGCACCACAATCCAGTTCTGGATTATGGTGAGGGAGAGATTCAGCTGGAAGAGGATTGCTGGAACCAATTTGTCATGAGACAACCCCTGCAGTGGTCACTCTCTGGAACTGTGGGCGTCAGTGTTTAGATAGCTGCAGCCCAGATTTCAGGAAATTGTGAGTGACTGGGAGTCTCCTACTTTTGGGATTCAATTTTCAGGAAAAAAGCCTTTGCTGAGGAGCCCATTTCACACACTAGGAGATGGGATTTGCCCGGTGCTGTTAATCAAAGTTAATCCTCAGATTCTGACAGCAAAACAAAAAACGGTTTTGCAAGAAATCGTGTAAACACCCTCCCACCCCTAAACCACACATTTTTTCAGCCACAGCCAAAGCTACCCATATTTTCCCTGAGTCTCATTTTCCAGCAGTGCCAAACAGGCCTGGCTGTGTAGTTCCAGTCTCTCCTCGTGGATCTGTTTCTCCCTGCAGAGATCTGCAGCCGCTCAGAAAGGAGAACATGAAGCTGTGGGTCCCTGGCTGTGCTGTGCATCCAACGAGGACACATCCCATGGTGGATCTGCAGGTTTTAGGGATGGCTCCCTCCCCACAAACACCCAGGGAAAGGGGAGCCCCTCCACCCCACAGGCCCAGAGTGGGCGTGCAGCTGTAAGGGGTGAAGTTCTGGACGTGCCTGCTGTGGTCCCATGACTGAAATTGCTCGAATACCCATTCCAGGCAGTTCCAGGCAGCTGAAAAGAAAAGAAAAATGGGTTCGAAATGTTTTCATGCACAGTTCTTTGGCAAGTGCTGCAGAGCACTTCAGACAGGGCAGTGGGAAAGCAGGAATCTGCCATGGGAAAGTGCCACAGAAAGACCTGTCTGGGAATGAGCTTTTTAAAATTTAAGTATCATATTTTAGAGGAAATTCACCCTCAGCTGTGACTGCAGGCCTTTGAAAGGAAACCAAAGCTGCCCACCCTGCTGATCACAGCAACACCTGAGACTCCTAAACACCTTCCCCCTCACACCCCCTCTGCCCACATCAGGTCAAACCATTCCCAAAATTTGCATTTGGGGCCTTTTCCAGCCCACTGAGATGCCTTTTCTCCCTCTGCCACATCCTTCTCCCTCCACATCATTCCTGCACTGGCGTCCACATCCCCATCCCGTAGCTCAGAGTGGAAGGGAGGGCTGAGCTCAGGAATTCATCCCAACCTCAAACTGGCGACCTTTCAAAAACAAAAGAGAACCATGCCAGGTTTCTTGTGTGGCTTTGTCTACAAGCAAGAAGCAGAAAAGGCACTTACAGGAGCGTCTCCTGTTTCCATCCTGCCAGAGGCTTGAACCAGGCTTTTAGGAACTTCTTTCTCTTGTGTAAGAGGACAGTCAGGAAACGTGCACTCTGCGTAACTTCCCTGGTTTTGTTTTTTTTTTCCTGGTGTTCATCATTCCCTGGCAGCACTGGAAGGATGATCTCCACCCTGTGTTTGATCCCAACAACAACAACAGCTCCCAGAGCTGAGACCCTGCTGTAAGAATCCATGTGTTTTCCAGGAAATCCGAACAACCCACGTACCAGCTGGATGCTGCAGGATCCTCATCCCCTGCTGGAGCAGAAATGGCCTCTGCCAAAGGTGCTTCTGATGAAGTGGTTTATTGGAGGAGTTTTTGGGCATCAGCATGGGTGAGTGGTTACACTCCTGCTTGTTTCCTCATCCCACCAACAAACAGGGCCATGAAACACCCTGGCTGTGCCAAAGCTTCTCCTTTATAAACCCCAAACCACCCTGGTAAAAACAGGAGAGCAGAGCAGCAGTGATGGCCACAGCTCCACATCCAGCATGCCCTGTGGCAGGTGGATTCACAGAGAGAAATTTCTGTTATTTTTACCCATTTCCATGTTTGCCACCATCAGCTGCTTGCTGCACTTAAAATATACCCTATAATAAATAAATATTATTATAATGTGTGTGCAACACACACGTTAGCAGAGAGTGAGAAGCCACTCGTAGAGCTGAGTGGATACACACACGAGGAAGCTGCAGGTGACAGAGGTTTCATTAGGCCAGCATTTAAAATGAAATAAGTTTTTGTTTTTAATTGAGTTTCTGCCCTGGAGCAGAGAATTAAATGTGCCTCTGAGAGTCACTGGACAAAGTGGCCTTCACTGTAATTTATTACAAGATTTTAACTCAATTTCGGCGCTGGTAATTGCATAGATTTTTTGTTTCCTTTCAGGCTGCAGGGCCCTAATGGCTTTGGCAATTAAGGTAACGAGATTAGGGGTAATGGGCAGCACATTTAGAGAGATGCAGCGCTTGTCTGAGCCACTTTATTTTGTGCTGCCCAAAATGCCACATGTCGGGGGCAGAGTGACCCTGCAGGAGCAGCAGCTCTGCCTTCCCCCAGCTCGGAGATGAGGAGGTACAAACACCACACAGGAGCACTGGGCTTAGGGACAAAAGGATTTATCTTTGCTGTTTTGCTCTGATGATCTGTTCTCAGATTTAGGAGGTTTTAGGCATATTTGGGATCCCAGTGGATTCCTCTTCCTCTTTGGAGTACAGTTTAAGTCAGGAGCAATTTCTAGGTTGTCTTTGGGCATCAAAATCCTGGCACATAGTGAGGGTAAAACGAAATTTGCTTGAAATCTGACGTATGGGAGAAAACAGAGTCAATGACATAATTCAGCAGCAAGAAAATCAGACTGAGGGAAAGCCAGAGAAGCTGTGTGTGTCCCATTCCTGGAAGTGTTCCAAGCTGGACGGGGCTTGGAGCAACCTGGTCAGGTGGAAGGTGTCCCTGCCCGTGGCAGAGGGTGGAACGGGATGAATTTTAAGGTCCCTTCCAACCCAAACCATCCCATGATTCTGACATCAAGTGGAAGCTCTTCAGCAAAGGATGGAAGTAAGAGCCCAAATTTCACAGCATCTCAGAAGGGCTTGGGTTGGAAGGAACCTTGAAGACAACCTCATCTAATAGGGAAGATGTGTGCTAATGTCTTTACAAACAATTCCATGGGTGAGGCGGTGGCTGTTAATGGCCTTGAAATGGGGCTTCATGTCTCTACCCACTCCAAGCTGCGGGTTTGTTACAGAGCCCAGACAGTTTGACTCCTCAAACAGACAAATGGGGCCGCACAACCATGAGTTTCTAAACTTTGGGAGTAAATAACATACTCCAGTGGGGAACAGGTGATTCAGAAAGCTGCACCTTCCTGGTACCTCGGCCAGTGGGGGAAGGAAGAGGACAACGAGCAGCCCGAAGTTTGGGATAAAAGGAACCCAAGAGAGAGAAAACCCCAGGGGGATGTGCCCCAGTGGCCTCTGTCCCTTTATTCAAACAAAGTTGCATGACTCCTCTGTCCCCTTTATGGACACTGGCTTTTCCCATCGGGATTTCCCACACACATTCCACCCCCTGCCATGGGCAGGGACACCTGCCACCACCCCAGGGTGCTCCAAGGGTGCTCCAACCTGGCCTTGGACACCTCCAGGGATCCAGGGGCAGCCACAGCTTCTCTGGGCAACCTGTTCTGGGCCCTCACCACCCTCACAGGAAACAATTTCTTCCCAGTATCTAATCTGAAGCTATTCCCTTTTAACTTAAAACTGTTCGCCCTGGTCCTGCCACTCCATGGCAGACAAGCTGCAGAAGGCACCAGCAGCGTTTTTTCCCCGCTGCAGACAATGCCAGACCCGCTGTTTCGGGGCTAAGCCGGACTCGGTACCGCGAACGCGCGCAGACCGCGACTGAGGCAGGGCCCCGCAGCGCCCCCTGCCGGCCGCCCCGCGCCACCGCCGCCCCGCCGCAATGCGGAGCGCCGCGCGCTGACGTCACCTCCCGCTCCGCCCCCGCGCCCGTATAAGGAAGCGGTGGCCGCTGCCACGCTCCGGATTGGCTGTCGGCGAGCGCGCGGGGCGCGCGGTACGCTGGGAGTTGTGGTTCCGGTGGAGAGGCGGGGCGGAAGCGGCCAATAAGAGGCGGGGGCGGGGCCAGGCGCGGCAGACGCCGGCCGGTGTCGGATCCGCGCGGTGAGAGCCGGGCTTGGGGCGGGCGGGACCCGCGGCACAGCCGGGGACACACACGGAGCTCTCCAGGGGGGTGCGGGTGCCTGAGACTGGAGCGAGGAAGGGCTCCCATGTGGGGTGAAAGTGACTGGGGCGGGAGTGGAGCGGAGGCCCCATGTGGGGTGTGGGGACGTGGGGCGGAAGGCCGGAGTGCGGTGAAGGTGCCTAGGGCCGCAGCGGGGAAGAGTCCCCCCGTGTGGGATGCGGGGGGGCTGGAGTGGGGAAGGATCCCCTTGTGGAGCTGGGCAAGCGGAAAGCAGTCTGGGGGTACCCAGGGCTTCCCTCTTGCCGGGAGGGATGCTGGGACCTGTCACCTTCCCACCCATGGTGCTCTCTGTGTCCCCCGCGGGTGACACCGGTGCCCCGACCTCCCTCTTCGGTGTCGGCAAGGTCAGGGCAGCCGGGCAGTGTATTTCACCCAGGTTCTTTTGCCCTGTGCCCATCTTGGTCTGAGCTGAAGGTCACAGAAACTTCTCGTGGTGGATGAATTGTTTCAGTTTTCATATAATTTTCTTGTGTAAATCTCACCTCTGGCTATCTCTTCTGCTGAGTGACAGGGAGCTCTTGTTCCCCTCTCTGAATGAGTCAGGCTAAAATTATAATTTACATTTAGCAAATAAGAGTGGTTGTAGCAGGCGCAGAGAGACCAAATCCTTTGGCCTTGCAGAGGAAATGGTTTGAGAACCAGTCAGTCTGCTCACATGGGTGTGCAGGAAATGCTGCGTAACCAGGGAGCACGGCCACCTTTGAAATGTCTCTTCTGCCTGTGGTTACTGGCACCTGCTTAATGAAATTCCTCTTGGTTTATTCCAAGAGCTCGGGGTCTTTCCATGTGCCCCTGAGCTGTGTTTTGCCCTTGGTGGCAAAGCTGAAGAATAGCAGTAGAGATTTTTCTAGCAGGGCCCTCTGTGGTGTCACTGGCAGAAATTGTCATTAATTGAATGGTGCTTAAGCCAAGCACTGAGGAGGGAAGAGGTCTTGGTGTAATCCATGCAATTCCCAGCACAAAAAGCTGGGAAGTTCTGGAGGATGGTCTCGCTTTGGTGATGATGGTTCTGTGAGTGGAGCCCTTCTCAGGGCTGTTGCTGCTTTTGTTTTCCTTGGGGAAGGTGAGAAATCACCTGTGGATGACATCTCCTGATGTGACCCCACACCAGTCTGCACCTATTGAGGGCTTCAGGACTTGCTCCATCTCCTCGGACGTGGCTGTTTTCCATCCCTGTGTTCTCCAGGAATTTGGAATTCTGTTGATGTGGGATGGGCTGTAGTGACTGAGGAGCTGCCAGGCAGGGCTGACCTTGTGCAGCAGCTCGTGCTTCCCAACCCAACTGCTGTGGCTGCTGCTCTTGGCAGGGAACGAGGGGGGAGAAGTGAACTTTGCTGAGGTCAGAACTGCCATAAAGGACCAGCCTGTGAAAGCCAAGCAGAGCGGTGAAGCGTGGAATTCCTAAAAGGAAAGGCAGGCAATGACCAAAACTTTCTGTGGCTGCCTGTGGGCATGGGGGGGTCATGGAGATCTGTAATGGTGTGAAAACAGGTGGTAGAAATGTTGCTTTCCTACTTTGTTTTGTTTTGTTTTGTTCTTACCTCTTCTGGTAAGTAACAATTCTGCTTTCCAAGGCTTCACTTTGAATTGAATCAGCTGTCCATGGTGCCTGTTCTTACATCTCGCTACCTGGATATTCGTGACTGGTGGAATACACAAGGGATTTTCTCTTCCTAAAGATTCTCTTTATTTGGGGTTTCCAAAACCTGAAGGGAGGCTCTTTGTCTTCACAGTCACCATGTCACCCAGCCAGGATTCCGTTTTCCCTGAGTATGAGACAGAGACCAGCCAGACTGCAAAGCTGATAAGAAAATTTAAGGAGACGCCGTTTGTGCCCATTGGTGAGTTCAGAAATGGAGAATTGCACAATAGATGTGGGAAACACCATCACTGCTCACCTTTTTTTCTGTGAATTGGAAATTACTTAGAAATCACTTCCCCATAATAGTTGTCCCACAAGAAAGAGGGAAATTAATGAGATCTGTTACCTTACATAAAACAACCTCAGAACCTACAAGAAAAAGCCCCAAACCAAGAAACCCTGAAAGGCTTTTTAGGTGAGGCTAGAAAACGTGTGAAGGTGATGCTGTCAGGTGGTTAAGGAGTGTGTTGTGCAGCTGTTCTGGAGCACAATTCCTGGGAATTTTGTGACCACTACAAAGTGACTTAAAACCTATCAAAATACAAACGAGGAGGATTTAAACTACAACCTGTCTGGTAAACATTTCATCCCTCTGCTGCCATCACTTAGTTTAAAATGCAGGGTTTTTTTAATAACTTTTATGTTACCTCAGCTTGAGGAAGTTGTTAAAGTCCTCAGCCTCTCTGTTGAGACTCCCAAAAAGCTTCTGAGGAGAGCAGGGATCAGCTTTTGTCTGCCACAAGACACGTTTTGATTTCCAGCCACCTTAAATGGAGAGCAGCGGGATCACTCGGGGTGAGCTGTTCCAAGCCTTTGCCAGCAGATTTCCGTCACTGTTTCCCTGGTCACTGGACTTTGTCTCCACCTTGCTGGACTGTACCATGAACTCCAGGAGTTCCAGTTCCCCGTAGCAGATTGGCAGAACTCACTTTTGACCTCTGTCAGAGCTGGGTTGAAGGCTGTAAAACACTTAATTGGTATTTAATGAGAGTGAATTCAGTGTTTACAGCTTCCTAGTGGCACTGGTAATGCTCCAGCTCAGGGAAGACAAACTGCCCATACCCTGCTCAGTAAAATATACAAAGCACTTATAACTTGGCATCCACCTATGAACTGTGCAAATAATCCTAAAAATGGAGTGAAATAGATGGAATTGGAAGAGTTTGTGCATTTCTGCTGTGTATTTTGTGGGAGTATCGGTGTTGGAGCTGGCAAAGCTGGGGCTGTTTGCTCTGCTGAAGGACTATCAGTGATTTCTGGCCCTGGGAAAGAGACCTGGCGGAGCCTCCCTCCTCACAGCTTGGGGATGATATCATGTGACTTGTCCTGCCCTGGTGGCACCTGGCCAAATGTGACAACACCCAAAATAGCAACTGCAGCAGGCCAGTGGGTACATCAGAGATCATCCACACATGGAGAGTCTGAGGGTCTTGGGTGTGAGTCTCTGCAGGAAAGGAGGTGTGAGGAGCCCTGGTTCTGTCTGAAAAATATCCAGGGAATTCTGACACCTTGAGCTGCTCCTTTGGCCTTTTACTGCTGCTGGAGATCTCTTGCTTTTCCCTGCACTGACTTGTGCATTGAATGAGGTGGCACTGGAGTGAAACCAGGGCTAGGATTTACCACTACACAAAACCAGAGTGATTAGACCAAAAAAGGTCTAATTAGGATGAGAGAGAATGGCCTCAAGTTGTGCCAGGGGAAGTTTAGACTGGATATTAGGAAAAACTCCTTCAAGGAGAGGGCTGCCCAGGGCAGTGGTGGAATCACCATCCATGCAGGGATTGAAAGACTGTATAGCTGTGACACTTGGGGACACAGTTTAGCAGTGGCCTTGCAAGTTGTGGGGGAATGGTTGGACCCACTGGTCTTTAAGGGTCTTTTCCAAACTGAACAGCTCAGTGATCCCCAGGCTGTTCTGTTTAGGAGGGTCCCTTCCCTCCTGCTGGTGCCCCAGATCTCCACTCAGAGCCGTGCTCTCCTTGCCTTGCAGGGATGGGTGGCTTTGCTGCCGTGGTCGCCTACGGGCTGTACAAGCTGAAGCACAGAGGTGACATGAAAATGTCCCTTCACCTGATCCACATGAGGGTGGCAGCCCAGGGCTTCGCCGTGGGAGCCCTGACGTGCGGTACGTACGGGATGGGAGCTCTCTTGTGTCTCTCCCAGTGGATAATGCAGCTGGCGTGGCTGGGTGGAAGCATCCAGAACTTTTCTTTCAGGGTGTTTGTGCTCCTTACTGGTGCTCGATCAGCCTTTCTGGAGTAATCTGATTTTATGTACTTGAATATCTAATTTCAGAGTAGCAGCTTTGATTATGTCTAGACACGGAATGTGAGGTTCTCCATCTCTGCCTCTTACAGGCCAAAAAAACCAAACACTCACCTGACATTAATGTATTCCCTGGTAAATTTGCTGCTGTTTCTGAATTTAATGCATTGGAAAAATCTACAGCATGTGTAGACCATGGTATTATATATTTTAATATATGTATTATATGGATATATATTTTTTCAGGACTGGACTTGTCTCTGAATGTATAAGGACATTGTTCCTCTGAGCTGTACATCCCAGGTCTCATCTGTGTGTAAATGTACATCCCATGAAACACTGTCTGTCCATACTGCATTCCCAGCAGGAACAACAGAAAAGCTTGACTTTGGCCACAAAATCAACTAGAATTAGCTCAGGATCTGTATTTTCATAAATTGTATCATTTCATACCCAGTTTCTCTGTATATGAAGAATTTTGTAGTGTTCATCACTGCTATTAAAAAAGGAGGAGGAGGGGAAATTCTGTTTTCCTGAGAGCTGTTCAGATTTTGAAACCCATTATTTCTTATTTAACACAGTTGTTTAATTTCTTTTTTCTGTCTTGCAGGCGTGCTGTATTCCATGTTCCGGGATTATGTGGTGAAGCCCAAGGAATAGTGGGAAGCTGCCTGAGATCCCTGTCCTGGTGGTGGCCTGTGTACTGCAGCTCCTCTCGAGGGGTTCTTGAGGAAAACAAATAATACATGGCATTAGAGAATTGTTCTATTTTGTGTATGGTACACTGTGCTGAACCTGGCAGCCTCAGGATGTGCCCCGTAGGGAGCGGGTATTGGGGTCTGGGTCTCTCTGATTGACACCACCACATCCCAGTTTTTAGGGGATATCGTGGAGTGCAATCCCTCTGTCTTCCCCTTCAACTCAGTCCTAAAACTGGTGGCTTCTTCTGCTGTTGTTGCCCAAAACCACAATTGTCTGAACTGGCTTCTGTCAGGGAATGTCGGGAACTCCTTGCTGTCATTTTCTATCCTCTGCCTCCAATTTTGTAATTTAGAAGCTTCCAGTAGCACTAAATGACTTCTAAAATGTTGAGAGATATATCTATTTTTTTTTTTTATTTAAGGCATGAGATAACTATGTTGCAGCTATTTAAATGTTATATTTATTCATTGTTAACGAAGACACAGGCTCCCTATTTTTGCTATATCAGACCCTTGGATTATGATATTTTGTAACTTTATTTACCCTGTTCTTCTGAGTAACATCTAAATGTAACATTTAAAATATATATCGTGAAAACCTTAATTTGGTGGTTTAATGCTTTTAAAGTGTATGATCTAGCTGATTTCTGCAGAAAATTTTAAACCATTTAAATCTGAAAAGCCCCCCATCACCTTTGAGGTATTAAAATCCTTGTCTGAGTTATTTTACCCTCAAACTCCTTGTACCTCCAACAGCAGTCATGAAAATAAAAGCCAATTTCTAAAAAAAGCACATACTCTCCTGTTAGCTGACATTCCATGGTGACAGTCTCAGATGTTACAGATACCACAAGGTACAAGCTGCACCTGTCTGTGACCTCTTGTACAGAGCAGGGGAGATTAAACACGAATAAAAGTGAGCCGTGGAGGTAACAATTGCTTGCCTATGGATTTGTTGGGGAGGGGTGGAAACTCCCATCCCATTGCAGAGGCATGACGTGAGCTTAATAAAAATCACCTGAGGAGGGTGCAGCGCTCCTGGAAAGGGAATTCCCACCCGGTGCTCTCCTTGATTCCCAGCTGCTCTCACCCTGCTGTCCTTGGCTGCTCCCACACCGATGGAGACGGGGAGAGGCGCCGACGCCTTTTCCTGTTCCTATCAGTGCGAAGAGGGGCGCGGAGGGAAAGGAGCCGCTCCTGTGGCGCCGAGGGGCCGGGATGGGTGCGGGAATTGCGGGAATGGCGGTGAGGGGAGCGCTGTGTGAGGCGGGAGCCATCAT
Source organism: Phylloscopus whistleri (assembly GCA_017589585.1). Lineage (NCBI taxonomy): Eukaryota > Metazoa > Chordata > Aves > Passeriformes > Phylloscopidae > Phylloscopus > Phylloscopus whistleri. The sequence continues at coordinate 232,544 of JADMLD010000401.1, forward strand.
GGCGGCGGCGCTGAGGGGAAGGGCGCGCGCGCGCTCCCGTTGCCATGGGCACCGCGTCGGGCCCGGAGCGGGGAGCGGGGCCCGGAGCCAGAGCCGGGGCTGCATCTCCGGTGCCGCCGCTGCCCAGGAGGAAACCGGGACAGCCTGGGGGCACCCTCCCGGTGCCCTCGGGAAACGCGGCTCGGGTAGGGTGCGGGGGAACCTCCCGAGATGGGGGGAACAGCGCGGCGCTGCCAAGACCTAGCAGGTCCTGGCAGCTCACAGGGCGAGGCGGGAGGGTGACAATTACAGGTTTGCAATTAAAACGTATAAACGTAAACACAGGAAGTTCCGCCTCAAAACGGGCAAGAAATTCTTTCCGCTGAGGGCAGCAGAGCGCTGGAAAGGCCTGGCCAAGGGAGGGCGTGGAGTTCCTTCTCTGGAGACTTTCCAAACCTGGATGAGTTCCTGTGTCACCTGCTCCAGGTGACCCTGCCTTGGAGCCCTCCCGAGTGGAGCCAGGAGTGCTTTAGATGAGATATTCGGGAATATTTCTCCACCCAAAGGGTGGTCGGGCGTTGGAACAGGCTGCCCAGGAAAGCGTTGGAATTACCAATCCCTGGAAGTGTTTGAATCCCAGGTGGATGTGGCACCTGGGGACAAGGTTTGGTGGTGGTGCTGGGTTAATGGTGGGATCTGAGAGGGCTTTTCCTTTGTAGCATTGTGTGGTGGAGCTGCACCACCAGTACCGTGCTCATTTCTGCCCGATAAATAAGTAAATAACTCAGTAAGTTATAAAATAATAAATTAATCAGTAATGCAGTCGAAGTAAAAAAAATTCTGAGAAAAATCACAAAGGTGATTTAAGGCCTAAAATAGTTACTCTACTAAGAATTCTAGGCTATCTTCAGAACAGACACAACCACTGTTTGAAGATGTTCTTTCGTATCTTTGCTGTCTTTAAGGTCGGTGGCTAAACCTATCAAGAGGGCCAATCTAATTATAAATTTAGTTATCAACCCAAAGGTTACTGCAAGCAGAAGAGCTGTCTAAATTTTATATCCAGTTTGCTTAAGTAAATGGAACGGACTCCTTATCTCTGTAGGCTTTTTCCAAATCTCAGAATCAGCTTTAATCAATTAAAATTAATTTTCCAACCTCACTGATTCAGTAATTCTTTGATCCCTCATGCCCAGAGCCCTGTGGGCTGTGCAGAGGCACCAGACTCTGCTCTTTGCATTTGCCAACCCTCAGTGCACCTTGTCCAGGTGACTCTCTGCCCATAAGGTACACAAAGGGACACACTGCATTTTGGTGCCTTAATCAGGATAATTGGATTTCCCTCAGTGTGGGAATTACTCAGTGCAGGGCCTGCCTTTGGAGATATTTATGTATTGGTTTTCCTAGACCAAAGGTGCAATAGGGTGTGTTTTTTTTTGCTGATAATAAATTGTCAAACAGAAGGAGAAAAGGGGCTGCAATTTATCAGGAAACTGTCTTTTGTCATCCTAAGAAAATGTTTAGGTAGCAATATTATTATTTTTTAAAATCTATTAATAATACATTTTTGTAATTAAATATACCTAATAATTAATATGTTATTATTTAGTTATTTAATGTTATCACTCAATGATTAGAAATTTGGAGGAAAGGTGTAAGCCATGCTTCTCCCTTGCCCAAAGGGAGCATAAGGAAAAAAAAAAATTTTTTTTCCTCTGTCTGTCCCCCATAAACCCCAAAAATGGGGGATTTGCACCTTTCCTGGATGTGGGCAGGGAACCTGGATGTTATCAACCCAAAGGTTACTGAAAGCAGAAGAGCTGTCTAAATTTTGACCCAAACACTCTGTGCTCCCTTCAGCCAGTGTGACCTGGCTGCCACATTGGCTTGGATCTGGCCCCAACCTGCTCCTCTGTTAAAATGTTTATTTAAACAGGTCTGCTTAAGAACATTTGGAAACATTGCTTTTTCAATTCTGGAGTGAAAAAGACCCGACAATTTTTTTTTTTTAAAGGCTGTTTAAAAGCCAATTATGGAGAAAGGCACTCGAAGCAAGGCCTGGGGCTGGAGAGGAGGAGGAGGAGGAGGAGGTGGTGGGAGACTGGGCAGAGGTCAGGGAGGAAAAGCTGCAGAGCAGCTGCCAGGAGGGGATGTTTTTCAGAGCAGTGCTGATCTCTGCTCCCTGTCACTTTTTATTTTCCTCTCCTTATGCTTTTAGTAAACAATGGAGCCAGACATGAAAGTGAATGAAGATTTCAAAAGCCAGTTTAAGGCTTATCAGGAGCAGCAGCAAAGGCGGCTGCAAAATCTGGTGGAGAAGAAGAAGGAAAAGCAGAACAGGCAGAAGAACACTGGCAGCACAAAGGAGACTGTAAGAGCCCTGAGTGATCTAAACCTCTTTAAAAAAGAAGCTCCTGTAAAGGAAGATACCAGTAACAGGTAAAGGTCTGGGAGCACTGTTCCTTCAGGAAGTCACTGGAGTATATTTTGCTTATAATCTCATGAAATTCATTATTATTAACCTGACAGGACACTTTCTGTCTTCACACACTGGGCTTTCATTATCAGGGAGGAGATGCTTCCTGTCCATAATGATCCTCAGGACATTATGCTGTGCTCTTTAATGTCAGTATTTTACAAAGGAAGGGGCAGCCAGGTACTACCTGACAAAATCCAGCCTTTTGGCATCACTGGCATCCTCTGAAGTGCTGGTTGGGTCCTGCCTAGCTTTAGGCAAATGGGTTCCCTGCATGAATAATTTCATGTAGGATATGAAATGGACAGAGCAAGCCACAGGCCTGCAGTGCCTGCAGAAGAGTGTTCCCTGGGATTTCTTTGCAATATATCCTGATTTGGTGGATCACAAGATTACCAGGACATTGGGCATTTTGGTATGGATCTCCCTTAATCTTGTTTTTTTTTTCCCTTTGAGCTGAGCACTGGAGCAGAGATTTAAAGCCCCAGCTGAGATAATTTCTCTTCCTCCCAGGATATAGTCAGCCTTTCCTTCTGACCCAATTAATGCTTCTTTTCCTGACTAGAACAGGTCTGGGGTTGGACACACCCCAAAGATATCTGCAGTGCTGGCTCTTCAGGGCTTTAGTGGTGAAGCCAGGTGAAGAAATTCTTCATGCACTGGTGCCTCACCAGAGCTGTCTGATTTGCCAAGTTAAGCCCCCAATCTGACCTCTACCAGCTGTCCTCTTCCCCTCAACATTTTTTTCTGATAATCTGTAGAAGATTATGATGGAAATATGATTTTTTTTTCAAATTTCTGTAAGGCTGATTCCCATAGTTCAGATGTTTGGCAGAGGAAAGGGAGTTCAGGTGCTCCCATGGCACATCCTGGGCAGTGTGCAGAGTACAGGAAAGCCCAGTAGTTCTCTGCTGTTTGGAGTTCAGTACTGTAGGCCTGAGTAACCCCAGATTTTTTATTTACCTCTGTTCCTGTGTCACTGACTGTCAAAAGTCCCCATTTGACATGGCAGGTGTGGCAGATGTATCTGGGTTGTCCTCTGCTTGTCTGCATTCAGCAGAGCAGTGGTTGTGAGTGATCAAACCCAGGCAGGATTTGTTTCTGGAAGGGATCCACCAGGATGTTCTCTGCAGTATTCCCATGACAACACATCAGAGGATTGTTCCAGGATCACAGGGCTCCACATGGCCTGCAGTGGCAGTGATCTCAGCTTGTCACTGTTGTTTATGGCAGCAACTGGAAAACATTCTCCTCTCAGAAGTCTCCCTTTCCTCCGAGCCTTGGGAATTCTTTCTTCATTCCTCCCATCCTTCTCCCAAATCTTGTTTAGACAAGTGTTTAGACAAGATATTTCTGCTTTTCTCTTATGTTCTCTCTGTAACTTTATCCTCCCTTCCTTGTTTGGTGTCCTTGAATGTATCTAAGGGACTCTCCCATCACGTGGAGAATCTCTAACAAGAGTTGGGAAAGACACAATTTGACAAAAGTTAAATTCCTTACTTTTTTTGGCTTGAACAGGGCATGCAGTTTGGGAAACCACCTGAATTCCAGGCAGAGCCCTGCTCCTAAGCTCCACCTGGCTGTGATTCCTTGAAGGAGAGTGAAAAGGGGCACCTTTGGCAGCCCATTTCTTTTGGCTCATTTTCTGTAGCTGAGGCACTCGGGTGGATCTGCTGCCTCTGTACCAGGGAGAGTCACTCTGGGATGGGGTGGGAAGTTCCTCAGAGGAGACTCCAGCTCTGTGCAGTTGGGATTTCTGTTCATCCTCCTCTAAGTGCTTTTCCTCAAGACTTGGATTCCAGCTCTGAGAAGACTTCACTGCTCAGGTGTGTTAAGAGCTTAGAACCTTTTTTCCGTGTAAATCCCCCAACTGTTCAAAATCTTCTATTCAAGTGTCTCTAATTGGGTCTGAGTTTCATTGCTCACTCCTCTGAGTGGTTTCATGTGGGAATAACTCAGTTCTGCCTTTCCTCTGCTCACATTGCTCCTTGCTTTCTTTTCCTTTGTGAACAGCTGCCTTTGATCTCCCTTTGATTTGCAGCTTTGAAACACAAGTGCATTTCTTAATTATGCATTGTGAGTCCTCTCCTAAACTGCCTGTGCTGTTTATGGCAGTGCCTTTAGGGGTCATTTATTCTGGCATGGGCAGATGGAGGGTGCATTTAAAAGCTCTCAGGTCTAATGGGTGCTAAGAGCTTGCTAAAACTTTGGAATTAAAAAAAAAAAAAAATTGAGATCATTATTATTGAGACTTCTGACTTGCCTGTGTCTACAGGTCCAGACTGTAACAACTCTGCTTTATCCAAATCACATCTCCAAAGTGTAAACATTTAGGGTTACTCTGTGGAAAATAAGGATCTAGGAGCCAATTCATCCAGCTGATTTAGGTGTCTGGATAACTGAGATGTTGTAGATTATCAAGAACTTCCACATGGGAATCACAGGGCACTGGAGACCTGCAACTTCCAACAGCAGCAGCTGGGGTCAGGTGGGCAGCTCAAATGTCCCCTCTGTGTGGGTAATTGTGTTGATTCCCAAGTTTTATCAAGGATCCCGTGTCAGGGAGCTCAGATAATTCTGAACTCCCACAATTGAGTTGAGCCCCTGAATTTTATATTTGAAGGACCCATCACATCAGGGCAGTAAAGAGATTAAAGTTATTAATTCTCTGAATCTCTTAAAGAGATGAAACCTTTAAATGTTGCTAAATGTCCTGAAGAATAGGAGAAGCAGGGCTATTTCTTTCCATTCAGAGGGCTCTTTTTTTGATATTCTCTGTTCTAAATGAATTCCAAAAGGCACCATTAACAATACAAACTGATGGGGTTCCAAGGGAATCAGCTGAGGACACGGGAAATTGGGCTTTTATGAATTGCTCTAAAACATTGATTTTTAAAGGACCCCAGGGGCAGCTTTGTAGTCGATGCTCTGTTGGCTTCTCTTGGCTTTGTCAAGTGTAGAAAAGAGAGCCTGAATGTCCCACATGCTGAATGCTGCCTGATTTCCTCTGAAGAACCAGGTAAGCAACACTGAGATGACACTATTTGGTAACCTCAATACACCTGTTCTGTGATGTTTTGCCCCAGACAGCTCAAGAAAGTGCAGATTTATTTTTTTTTTTTTTAAGATATTGACTGAATAGATCAGATAGGATATTCTGCCTAATTCAAAAAACTCACTCCTCCTAAGCCCAGCCCATCTATCCTGCAGTTGTTTCATTATTTTATTTCTAGGAGCACCTATTTGTACATTATTTGCCATTATGGTTTATTTTTTTTCCCCAGTTTGCTTGAGGCTGAGAATGAGCAGCTGCAGGATCAGCTCCGAGAGGTCCGGGATGAGAACTGCAGGCTCTACAAACTGGTGGCAGAGAAAGATTTTGAAATAAAGCAGCTCCAGAGAAAAGTGCAGGAGGAGAGGTTGGCTCTGTCAGGTAAAAACAGCAACTCTGTGCTTTCACCAAGTGGGTTTGCTTGATGCTGATGACAGAAAAATGTCCTTGAGAAGAACAGTGCTCTTTTAGTGTACACAGTGATTTCTGTTCCTCTCAGAACTATAAACTTGCTATTACTGGCACAAAAATAATGATGTTCCATAGAAATAATATTTTGGAAAACTTCCTGTTAGTGTCACAGAGCTGTGCTGCAACTTCCACTGCTCTGTAGGGTTAAATTTCTTACTCAGGCTCCTTTTTTGTATTATTTTTTTTTCTGCCTGAACAGGGCACAGGCAGGCTGGATGAATGCAAAATTCAGCTTGTAAAGTGATTTTGGTGTCTTTTGAAAACTGAACTGTGCAGGCTGCACCTCCTCCACTGGGTGCCACTGTTGGTCAGGGCAGCAGAGATGACCAGGCTTGAAGAGAAGGGGGAAACCAGCAACGAAGAGAACTAAAGAACATTAAATTACACCTTGATCCTTGAAAAGCAGCTGTAGTTTGTGTGTAGGAGAGGTGATAAGCTCTTCCTGGTCAGCACCAGGAGCCAGATTGCAGCTTCTCTGGCTGATCCCTTTGCCTCTGTTTTCCCTGCCTGCATTGTGGCAATCCCCACATTTCTTGGAGTGGAAAGCCCTGGTTGAGTGTGTGCAATGCATTTGAAGAGCATCAGTTTAACATGGAAGCAGCAACCTGGCTTTGGTTAATTCAGTATTTACTGTGACTCTCAGCAGCCATTATTTATCCTGAAAACTGAGGATTAAAATGTAGCTCCTAGGTGGGAGGGGTAACACAAACCACATAAAGTGAGAAGAGTGGAAATAACTTTTAAAATAATGAATTGGTTTTAAGTGCTTTTTAAAAAGCATTTTAAATGCTTTTAAAATAAATTCCTTTCAAACAATAAATTGTGTTCTTTACAAGTTTTTTAAATAGTGGTATAGGAACAAATTCTGTTCTCAGCTGTGTTCTGTGTAGCCCCATTAATGTCTCTGGGGTTATATGGACCTCAAGCATTCACTTGTGAGTGATCTCTCACCTCTCATCCCAGCCCAGTTCATGAATATCAGAGAAAAGTGATTACTGCAGAGCTCTGAAGGAGGATGAAAGAGTTAAGAGGAATGACAGCAGCCAGGTTCAGTCTTCACAGCCCTCACCATGGGTTTGTTGTTGTAGGCTCAAGTTCCTTGCTGAGCTGGAAGTTTCTGTGGACATTGTTTGCCATGACATTGATTTTGCACTTGCACAAGAGCTTTGCTTCACCTGTGTGGTGTTAAGCAGAGCCAGCTGACACAAGAGCCAGGCCTGGGGTTTGCTTTGTTTGTGGCACTAATCAAACCCTCCCTGATGAGGGAGGTGGCTGTTTAAAAGAGCAATTAAGAGTCATCCAGTAAAGCTCCCTGTGTAATCCCCAGGGAGTTATAAATAGGCACAATGAAATTTCCTGGACCTTGTCCAGGACCCAACTGTAATATTGTGCCTGACCTTTGGGGACTGATGTCTAGAAATGTTCACACCACTGTTCTAACAACTCCTCCAGTAGTAAACAACCAGGCAAAGCAGGGTGTTGCCTTTTTCTGTGATAATGCCAAAAAATCCTCTTCCCAACTGTCCTCCCCAGCAATGAGCAGATAACACAGCTCCTTCTCTAGGTAATAAAGTTGCTCCAGCCACTCTTGTGGCCCTGTGACACGTGGCTGTTGCCACAGTGGGAAATGTGGCCGTGGGGAGCTGCTGCATCAAAGGACCAACCCATCCAGCTGGCACCTCTGACATCTCTTCCCTCACTTGTTCATTGAAGTGCCTGGCACAGCTCTGAGAGGAAGGGATGGGACAATGGAAGTCCATTGTGACAGAGAACAAAAGCATCCTCTGTTCTGAATCCTGCCTGTAAGATGTGCCCTCTGCTTTCATGTGCTCTTTGCAGGGGTGTCTGGTTTAGCTGGAGACGTGGCAGCCACTAAAATAGTTGAGCTGGCCAAGAAGAACCGGGAGGTGACTGCTGAGTTTGAGAGTGAGAGAGCCAGAGTGAAGCAGCTGAATCACAAAGTCAAGGAGCTGGAGAGAGAAGTGAGGCGTTTTTTCTTGTTCTCTTTTGGCACCCTAAAACATGGGAATCCAGCCTCTGGGATAGAAAATGGGTTTGATTCCTGTTCCCACGTTGAATTTGCTCTTAAATCAGTCTTTACTTTGGGTTGTGGTCATTTCTGTCCATGATGTGTTCCCTCTGCAGGCAGGAGGAGCTGGGAAAGGATATCCCCAAGTTATAATGAGCCAAGGATTTATTAAACAGCAATTAGGAATGTTCATTTGTAGAAGCACAGAGACTTTTCTACCAGTTTGGCAATGATATTTCTTTTTTTTTTTCTTTTTTTTTTCTTTTTTTTTTGTGAGGAGAAGCAAATTTCACACCTTTATATCTTACATTCCCACCTTGTTAATACCAGTCAGTAATTAGTTCTTTGTTCTTCTAAGCCTTTGTCATGCCCCTAATGAAAGCTGTTTTCTGGAATAAGTACTTACAGAACTGAGACACCACCAAACTATATCACATAAGACAGCAAATCTTCACTCAGGCAGATTAAATTTTCTGGTTTACTGTGACTTTTTGCCAGCCTTTCACAGAAGTAATTTTACTCAGGTGGCTGCTGAATTGAAAATGAGATGTCCTGATGTCAATATTTGCTTTGTCCTTTGACTGGTGCTCCTCTTCCTTGCACACTGTTGGTGATTTTTTTTTTTTATAATTTTAAATTTTTTTCTGAACTTTGCTTTCTTAGAAGACATCAGTTAAATGAATCAATAATGCTGACAGATGCATTTTGACTCAGTCTTTCACCATCACTTATTATCATGAGTCATGCATCTACCTGAATTGCACCCCAGCTACCTGAAAGATCAAGAAGTCGTGGATTAAATTAAATTTTGGAGAACTCCTGCATAAATCCACAGTGTTCTGGTCAGAGGGGTCTTGTCAAACAGTTGGCAGGTTGGCAAACAAGTATCAGGTGTAGTTTGGGACCTACAAAATCACACAAGTAGTGAAGCAAGTCATGAATAATTTAAGGAAAAATCAACTTGGTTCTGCTCCCCTACTGCAGAAGTGTAATGACCATTATTCAAACAGAAGCATTAAATATTCTCAGATTTTGACCCCAAAAGAAAGGAGCACAAACATTTCAGGGAGAAGATGAAGATGTCAAAGATGTGTAAAATGAAGGCCACGTTTCACACTAAGAGGTATCTATTAAAAATGTGGAGTGACAGTAACAGAAACACTGTTATTTTACATATTTTTAGCTCTTTCCTTGCATGAAAACAGAAAAAATCTGTAAATCATAAGTATTTTACCATGGTTATGTTCCCCCAAACAGAATGGAAGGTGTGGCCACTGAACAATCACTTGGCAAAGGGTGGTGGGCCATGTAAGCAAAGGGATGTTTGCAGAAAATTTCCTCAGAACCTGAGCCAGCAGCTGCCAGCTCCAGCTGAAATTCCTCATCCTCAGTCCATTGACTACAAAACTTTATGAACTGGGTAGAAAGAGTGGCCCTAACACATGAAAAAGGTGAAATTAGAGCTGGCTCTGAGTTAATTTTTCCCCAGATGCCCCTTTAATGAAGGAGCTCTTCCTTAGAGCTTTCTTTAATCCAGGCAAATAATCAAGATTTTCCACCCACCTCAAAGAGAGAAGTCCCAAACTTTTAAAGCAACACTTCCTGGCCTTTCCAGCCCCAAATTCCTGCACTCTCATCCATTTAGAAATCTTTGCAACAGCAACACAGGCCATGATTCAGGGCAGGAGAGGTTGTATGTCTGTTTTCTTTTGCTGTGGTAAGCATGAGGAGATAGTGTCTTTATTCTTCATGGGTTAAAAAATGCTACTTTAGTGCTCCCAGCTAAAGAAAAAGAGCCTTAACACCATTAAATCTCAGTTACAGTGTCAGGTAGATTTCTCCTTTTATATTCTTCTAGTGAGTAGAACTATTTACTTTTTATGAAATATTGTGGGCCGGACAGGATTTGGGTTTATGTATAGAAACATTAATTTGAGGTACTTTTGGTGATAAAATGCCTCAGAAGTCTCCATACCTGAAATTTGATCCCATTTTAGCAAGTGAGAGACATCTTCTGAAGTTATTCCACAGTAAAATATAACATGATTCTTTGGGAAGCATTTCAGAAAAAAAGTAATTACATTTTCCTACTGATTGTTTAAAAAACAAGGGAAAATTAAGGGGTTTTTTTGCTTTTTTTTAGAGTAAATAAACATCCAAGTTATACTTTTTTTGCTAACTAGTACTCCATGGAGTGATGATGTTCTCTGCATCCATTCTACTCTAACAATGGGGTTCTTTTCCAGCTACAGGCAGCCACAGAAAAAATCCATTCCCTTGGTGGCGATGCTGCAGGAATCAAGGAATCAACTCTGAAAATGCTGGAAGGAAACTCGGTAGGAATTGTGATTGAAATGAGAAAATCAGCATGAGAAATGAGCAGAAAATACTCAGCTCCTTTGTAGAACAAAGATGTGTCCCTGTCACCAGTTCTGGGACCAAACTCCCCTGTACCTCCTCTATGCCCCAAAAATTAGGTCTGGGAAAAATAATTCAGTGATCCTGATGGATCTGTGGATCTTAATCACTTCAGTTTTTTTTCCCTGAGGGTTCTGTTCTCACCAAGTACATTCCTCTCCTCAAAGGCTGAAAGTCCAGAGGTGAAAGCTCTGCAGGAGAAATTGAGTGCAGCCAACGTAAAAGTGACAGAATATCGGAACCAGCTCCAGAATGTGAAACAGGAACTGAAGCAGACCCAAAAGGTACCACTGCAGGGAGCAGCCTGGGGCTGGGACCCCTGCAGGAGGTTCAGGCTTGGGAAACTGGGAGGCTTTTTGGCCTTTGGTTGACCTCCATGAACTGTTCCAGTGGAGCAGGGAGGTGAGGAGGACACAGGGTAGGGGTTGGAATTGAAGTTGTGCTCCTGGACACAGGGATCTCATGTTTTGCCCCCACTGTGTCCAGCATTCCCACTGTCCAATGGACACAAATCCTTTTGAGTTTTAAAATCCCAGATCAGCAGAACTGTTTGTGACATACATTCAGGTTCACTCCTCCTTTCCCATACATTTAATTATGTACTTACTTTTAATGTAGGTTCCAGTCCCATGGGAATCAGTGGCATTAAAGGCCATGCTTGAACTAAGCTTGTGTTTAAAGAGTTTGTTGGAATGACATCCAGAATAACCTTTTCCTCTGATTCATGATGGATTTAAGTGTTATTATGTGCTCTGATTCTCTTTGGTTTCCCTACTTTGTGTAGGAGACCTGCAATGCAGATCAGAGTAGAGAATATGGTCCTAAAAATAGAACTCTGCTGACCTTTTTATAAATAATTTAAATGCTCTTCATCCTAAGTTTAGCTGTGTCAGAATTTTGCAAGGGAGATTGGCTCAATTCCTGGTGTGTATGAAGACAATATCACTACCCTGCTCGTGGTTAGTTATGGGTAAATATTCATCATATCAAAAATAATTGTGTATATTGAAAACTGCTTGTGTTCCCTGTTAGAGAGAGCTGCTTTTCCTCCCCTCTCCCCAGCACATCCTTTTAAGCCTTATTGTTGCTGTTAATCCCTTTCCCAGATTTTAGCCAAAGAAGTTGGGGAAGATGTGAATATCCAAAGTCTCTTGACCAATTTTGGCAGCTGGCGCGGACGAGCTCAGCAAATCCTTCTCCTCCAAACCAGGGTGAGTTACAACCCTGCACGCTGCCATTTCAGCTGGAATTCTCTTTCTGAGTAGAGATATCACCTCAATTTAAGGTAAAAGTACTGTTAGTTCTTCATTAATTCTTAACATCTCTGTGTTGATGTGTGCACACCATGCTAATGACTCTGTTCCAGACGTGCAAGCTTTGGTATTTCAGCTGGGAATCTTTCACATCTGTGTCAAAGGAAGGGTTCAGTGACCTTGGAGAGCTGTGGCAGCCTAGTTCAAGTCCCAGAGTGTTTTGAAGGTGCCTCTCCACTGAGAACAGAAGGAGCCCTGTCAGTGTCTGTGCTCTGACTTAGACACCTTTGTTCAGTGCTTGGAGTCAGATGGGAAGAATTGAGGCCAGATCAGGTTTTCAAGTTGCTCCCTCGGGAGCTTCAGTAAAATCTTTAACTCTTGAGCCTTCTGAAGGGCAGAGTTTAGCTGAAATGTCAGCAGGAGGCAGGGAGGCAGTTTTGTCTGCATCTAAATAAAACTTCTCTCAGGCAATTTGACACATAATTTTCCTGTTTCTCTGCTATTCAATTATATGCCATCAAACTGTGATTTTTTTGCACTCTGATTGACTGAGATTTTTAACCTCTGCTTTCCCTTGAGCAAATTCCATTTCTCCTGTTATATCCCCTGCCTGGAGTTCATCTGAACATTGTTCCTACTGTTCTCTGCTCTGATGTACAGATTTCTTTCTGATCAGACTCCTCAGGCCTTTTCTGTAGTCAGTGGGGATCTTAGAAATCCAGTCACTGGATCAAAAGTGAGGCAGGTTCCTCCAAAACAGAGCAGAGGAACTGAGCTGTGGCAGTGCCCAGCTCCTTCTACTGACTATGAAAGCAGCCTGCAGTGAGCAGTTGACAAGCTGAGTTCACTTGGATTCACACAGCAGCAATTCCAAGTGCTCTGGAGTGCCTGTCTGGCCTCCAAATGTGGCTCCACAAAAGGCACAGATCTCCCATGTGTCCCAGATCTCCTTCCTGCACAGATGCCCTAAAATCTGCATGTTTATTAGCAGCTGAATTTCAATCTGAAAGACCAGACACTGCTCTGTGTTAGTTAACCATGATAATATCAAGAAATAATCTGAGCTGCCTTTGGCTGTGTCCTCTTTGTGCTGTACCCCTGGTAAAACTGTGGGTGAGTTGTCATTGTTGTGCCACAGGTTAAAGAGCTGGAGCAAACACTGAGTCAATACAAGGTCAGAACTTCACTGCTTGAGATGGGTGAGGGATTTCTGGCCTTTCCTGATCCAAGGAAGTTGTCAGTCCAAGAGAGGAACTTGCTGAAGATTCGCAGCTTGGAGAAAGAAAAGAAGGACTCTTTGGAGGTAAAACCCTGTGTGTGAACTGACTGGGTCCTGTTTAGGTGTGGAGCAGTGTGTAATAACTTGTCCAGCCTTCAGGGTGTGTTACACCCTACCTAAAACCATTTCTGACATTTCAAACAAACAAACATTTCAAACAAACCCACCTGATGTGCTGGAGGAAGCTCTGCCCCACTTTCACAGCCAAGCCCTGCTACAGCTGCACCCAAACTCCTTAGCACCCCTCTCACCCCTTGGCCAGGTGTGCATTCCTCATCCCAAATACAGACATCCCCTCACACCTCCTGTACCTGTAGGGCTCTGGGCTTCTCCATTTGAACAGAATAATGGAGAATCCAGAATAATGGGGAATCAACCCAGACCACCTGGATTCCTGAGCAGACAGACCCATTTTGGATGCTGGCAAGCAGGCAGGAGGGGGTAGCATTTATAATTTCTACTTCCTTAGGAATAATAGAGTATTCCAGTGTCATTTTTTAGATTCTACCAGGTAATGTGTGGTTCTTTTTGCTCACCACACTTCCTGAGGCTTGGTGATGAGTTATTACTTTCATTTCCTTTTGCATTGCTGCAGAAACTCACCGGGCAACACAATGCCCTCCAAAAAAACTATGAGGAATTGAAGAAAAAATGTGATGCCTCAAAAGCCAGGAACCAAGTGCTGTGTGAAGAAGTGAAGATGCTGAAGGGACAGATTGGAACCTTGCTGGAGAAAGGGAAACACGATGATGAGCTCATAGATGCCTTGCTGGTACAGTCTGTGTCTCTTGGTCCTAGCCCTGTTTCTATAGATGGTAAAACATGGTGCCACTTCATGGCACTTCACACACAACCTTAGAGTGTGCAGGAGCCTGATGGATCCAGCTGTGACAGCCAGAGGTTTCCTTGTCAGCTGGAGTCCTTCTGTGTTTTGGATCAGGACATGTAAGGGCTGTGGGACAGCACCAGGTGTGACACTTACAGTCAGGTGGCCCTGAGCTGCAGGGACTGGCAGAAACATTTTGGAGAAACATTTTGCAGAAAGGATTGAAGCAGGTAGAGGAAGGGCTCCAGTCCTGACCCAAGGTGCTGGCCTGTGTTCTTTGTTCTGCTTTCAGCTCCACTGGTGGATTTTTTTTTCCCTTAGAATGCCTGCAGTCCTGCAGAATTTTTTTGTTTGTTTATTTGTAACAAAACTTCCATTTGTTTTGTTACACAGCCCACAGCACACAAACTGAACTGTGAGTACTGAACCGTGTTCACACTCACTTGCAGTAGCTGGAGCTGAGAGGATTTGGCCTCTTCAAAACCAAGAGTTTTAGCAAAGGCTCAAAGATGCTGAGAAAGAAAGAAATGACTGCTGGCTTGGTCCTGCCATGGTTCTAGACAGCCTTCCTCAACTAAAATAGCAAATACATTAGAGAATATGCCACCTCCTAGCAGGATTAATTCTGTGTTCCCTGATCCAGCTCCTCACTAGTTTCAAACCACTCAGATTTCCCTGCTGCTGTAGGTAAGTTTTAGTCATTCACCCTTCTCCCACCAGGCACTGTGGGTGCTGACCAGATTAGGGGAGCCAAAGAACTCCTGTCAACTTGTCACTTTTTCTGAGTATTCCCACTAAAATTAGTACAGAAAGATGCAAGTTTATTTGGGAAGGGATGGTTAATCTCTTTTATCCCTTCTATCACAAAAGCACTTTACTTGTAGGTTGTTGGCCTGACAGAACAAACTGCCTGACAGGTATTAGATTTGTCAGTGTGGAAAAAAAAACCTCCAAAGCCACTGGTGAAGCAGCCTGACCTCATATCTGTCACCCCATAGTACCCTCAGCTTTTAATATCACTATCACACGATCTGATCATGTTCTAATTCCACAAAAAGCACATTGAAATCTTGAGTTTCATTCAGTTTATGGAAAAAGCCACTTCTTTGTCAAAGGCCAGCCTTTCTTGCTCTGTTTTCTGCTACACTGAGCAGCAGAGCTGGCAGCAAATTGAATCTGACCATTGCTCAGGTCAACATAACAAATCAAATTGCCAAAGTGGCACCAGTGACACCAGTGTGCTCCCACCAAGGGGTGGGCTTGGCAGGGCAGGGGCTTGCCCTACCATTCCTAAATGGATATTTTGTCTTGGGGGCTGGGGGTTAAAACAATCATTGTGTACAAAATAAAGATCTCACCTGTTTCTGTTTTACCAGAGCCAGCAGAAGCAAATGCAGGAGATCCTAAAGGGCCTGAGCACCAAGGAGAATGAGACAATGGAGCAGCACTTGAACAATGAGGTGCAGAATCAAAACAACCTGATAGTGCAGCTCAGGAAGATGCTGACTGAGCGAGAGGCAAAGATTAGAATGCTGGAGGAGGAGATTGGGCAACTCACACTTCAGGTGGGCAGAACAAATTAAGTAGAGGCGCACACTTGGTCATCATTTCAGATCTGCTCTTCCACTGCCTTGTCACTTGTTATCTGAGATGGTCACTGCCTCCAGACAGTGATCCCTGTTCTACTGACAGTCTTTCCTGATGGAATAATAAAGCAGGAATTCTCCTTGGCAGCTCCTCAGTTCCTTTGTGCATAACTTCAGGCTGTTTCAGAAATACCAATCCCAACCACACGTGGGCCATGTCAGGGCTGTCACTGAGTGACAGCAGGACCTGAGGCTGCACTGGGGACTCCTCAGTGTTCAGCACCCTTGGCTGCTGGAAGGAAGAAGCAAACAAATGTGTCACCCCAACATCAGCAGGTGCCCAGCTACTGCTATCTCACAGTCAGGGTTTGTGAAGAGTGTTGAGGCATCCCATTCTCATTGATCTAAAACCCTCCTGGGGTTATGGTGAGGTTGTGAATCTGCCAGATAGCTCAGGAATGAGGGCTGGAGCATTGAACCCAGCATCAAACCTGGGTTAGGGACACAAACCAGCTGTGCTGGCAGTGATGGTGCTGCACTGTGGGTTATTAGTGCACTCTGGTTTCATATGAAACTGCCCTTTTCACTGACTTCTGCTTTGTTTTCATCCTGCAATGGATGGGAATTAAAGCAAAGCTTCTGAGGAGGTCCTGTAAATCAAAAAAAGTTCTGGCTTGCTTGTAGCAATAATCAAAAGCTGCTGATTTGGCATTGGTGCAGCTGTTTTCCTCTGAACTATGTAACTGGTTTTATAACATGCTCCACCACTAGCAGAAGAACTCTGCCCATCCATGCAACAAGTCAGGAGCTGCTCATCCACCACCCTCTGAGCACTCAGGAGCAGGCAGCAGCGAGGCTGGAAGGACAGAATCTGCCCGGTAAGAGCACCAGAAAGTCAATATTTCAAGTTGTTTGAGTACTCCAGGAGCCTGATTTTCCCTGGGAGTTTCATCAAACCACAAGTGCTTTGTGCCAACAGCTGTGGCAAGCCTGTTTGCAATATATGGGAATCTGTAATCACATTATCTCTTGGACTTTTGTCCTGGAACTGAGAAGGATGCACAGACTTGCAGACATGACTAGATTTGGCATGGTGGTAGTGCAGCTATTTCTCCTCTGCAGCTCAGATAATGTTTATGTGGTCAGCTTAAGTGCCTGGGAGTCTTTTCCCTTATGAGACACGGGGGTTCTAAGGAGCAGATTTCTGTGAGCAGGGTGGGGAATGAATGCAAAGTGCCATTTTAGGTAAGCACTAAATCAGCAGTGCATTATTTAAATCAATAAATGCTCTTTGAGTAGGATTTACATGCAGAAATGTTGAGAACACACCACATCATTTCTTCTTACCAAACACCCTCTTTAAAGCCTCGCTGAGGACTGTGTAAATTACACTAATCTTAGTGCAGCAATAAATCTGATTTCTGTTTGCACTGATGTGGCTCTGGGTCACTCTGGCTGTGTAAAGGGACCATGGAACCACAGCAAGTTATATCCTTTCCTGTTAAATTGCTGCTGAGTTTGTTGCTAAAGAGTTCATGGTCTAATTGATGGTGAGGATTTGAGACTGGTCTGATGGGGATGGGGGAAATTTTTCATCGAGCTAAAGTTACAACTGAGCTCTTCTGTGAAATTCCCTACCTCATTACTTTAGACACCAAATTTGGCTTTAAAATCAGCTCAGTATCCTTGAGTCTAAGTCAAGTATTACTATAAAATTTAAGAAAAAAATCTGTGGTTTGGAGTTAAGAGTTAAAACATCCTTAATTTGAAAGTTCCTGCACCCTTCTGACTGTTTAAATTCTCCCTCTTCTAACTCTGCAGAAGCTGTTGTGCTCTCCTGGGGCAAACCTCTATTTTATCCCCCCCCCTTTTTTTTTTTTTATTTTACCTCACATGTCTGCTGATGGTAAGCAGGAACCAAAGCTGGCTAATGGCTTTGTGGGAAGCACTAAGTGCAATGCATAAATTATTGCTTGTGTACAGGGCCAAGGGCTCTGTCGTGGAAAGAGCTGACGTGTCAGGTGGGCAATGAATGATCCTAAAAAAATTCTGGGAGCTGTTAATAACTTGGTCAGCAAGGCTCACTCCTTCCATTAACTTTAATATGCTGATGAACTCTCAATTCTGTTTCGCTGTAGTGAATCATCTTTTCCTATCAGAAAAGGTGAAATGAAAAACGCTGTAAATAGATGCTAAACCCTTTGGAGGTGGCAGAGTAAAAATCTGCATTTTTAGACTGGGCCAAGGCTGCCAGTATCAGTCTTAACTTATTTTAGGATTAACCACTCCTAGCCTAGAAGGCCTGTCTGTCATTTCCACAATGTTAAGGCTTTATCCTCCTGTTAGCTACAGCTAAAGTAAGGAAATGTGGGATAAGTCTGCAGGGACTTGGCTTTGGGCAGCTGAACTCGTGTTGAGGAAACAAACACCCCCTGAAATGAGATGTCCTAAACAAACACACCCTGAAATGTGGTGTCCCAAACAGACAGACATCAAAATGGGATGTCCCAAACAAACACCTCCTGAAATGTGGTGTCCCAGACAAACACCCACTGGAAGGGGATGTCCCAAACAAGCACCCTCTGAAATGGGATGTCCCAAACAAGCACACATCAAAATGGGATGTCCCAAGCACACATCATTATACAGAAAACTCATCCAGGCTGGCAGTGATACTCCAGTGTTACCAGCTGGCTCTTCCTCTTAACAACAGTGAACCTGACAGATCCTCCTGAGGGTTTTCCCAAAGCAGATTCCATAAATTTATGTAAAATGTATTTTTAAAAGGGCATTGGGAATTAAAAGTTGTGCACTGAGTTGCAGAGCAGGGGTCACTTTTTTAGGAAAATCTGTGAGATGCAAACACCATCAAAGTGCAGATTGCCTCTCCCAGTGCTGGGTGAAGGTGTGAGGTGAGAGAACTCTTCCCTGCCAAACACAGGCATTGGGAAAGGACTGGAGTTCTGGGAAGGCTGCCCTGTGTGAGGCCCCTAACACAGCTTTCTCTCCCCAGCATAGTGTCCACGATGGGCCACACGCTCGTGGAGTCAGCAGCCACAGAGCCTTTCCTCCTCAGGGACACCACCTCATCTGGAAGGTGGGTATATAAACTTCACTCTCAGCAGGGAGGTGCTCTGCAAGCTGCTGGAAATCCTTGTCCTGCCTGCCTTGTTGCTGTAATGAAAGCTTCTTGCACCATCCCTCCTACCTGAAGTTTTCCAAGAGGTCTAACATCTGATTTCTCTCTTAATTTTGTAATTGATTGCTTGTTTGACACCAATCTTTTCCATTTTTACTCCTGCTCTTTTTTTTTTTTTTTTGTTCTAAAGAAGATCTCCCTGAATGCAGAGAGGTCAGAGAAGTAATGAAGCACATAATAATGGGATACATGGGAAAACTGCCCCTTCCTTTCAGCACAGATTGGACACAAGAACAGCCATTGTGCAAGTGCTGCCTGAAGCCTTTCAGAGGGAGAAAATCAATACCAGGGCATTTAATAGTTTAGTGTAGCACTTGGGGAGATACAATCTCCTTTTACTTTGGCAGCAGCAGTGGGAGGAAAGTCAGGGGTAATGAATTGATCAGAGGTGGAAGTTTGTTCTCAGGGGTGATGGGGAGGGGAAGCATCCTGGAAACAGCTTTCTAATGACACTCCCTGTGACTCTGTATCCAAATATTTCTGTTCTGTTTATTGCAGTCTGGAGATGGGTGCTGGGGGGAGGTAGTGAGCCTGGCTCTGCATTCTGCCTTCCCCTTCAGACAAGTGTACTGGAGATAGTGCTCAAATCCTGCCTTTGTTTCATTTCTTTCATCTCAGAGGTGGGGAACAGACTCTCTGTGCTTGTGCTTTCCTCAGGTCTGCTGGCACGGGCTGGGATGTGCTGCTGGGAGAGATGACAGAGCAGAAGGTTCTGTGCCAGCTCACTGAAGTGGAGAGGAACAATCTCCTGGAGCTGGTGGCTGTGCTGCAGAAAAGGTACAGCCTCATCCCAGCAGCATCCTTGGTGGGGTGCTGGGATCAGGGAACACTGCAGAGCCTGGGACATGCACTCCAGTACATCACAAGCTGCCATCCTTGCCTGAAATAGGGGCTTTTCCATTTCTTTTTTTTTTTCTGCTCAATTTCCCTGCCTGGCTGATGATTCATTCTTTTTATTATTCTTTTAGAACAAAGGGCAGAAAAAAAAAAAATGGAGCCATCTTCCAGCTTGCTGCACCTAGATAAAACCAGAATTGCTGTATTTATATATGCATGGCCTTATTGAGGCAGCAATATTATTCATCAGTAGTAAATACTGTAATTATTGTTATAATATTCCCTTCCAAGGCTTTTCACATTCTTTTTGAGTTTCATTGTATCCTTTTCTAAATGAATTTATTCAGGTTTAACTGAGGCATAGCAGTGATTATTTTTTTAATTTTATTTCCTATGATTCAACTCAATGTAAGATGATGTTAAAAGCCAACCATGTTTTAAGAGAGAAGGGAAAGCAAAGTAATTTTTTTTGGACACCTTTCAGCTACTGGGTTTTTTTCCCAGTATGTGTTATTTGATTCCCAAATCTGTATTCCAATATTGGAAGTATATTCCTGTCTGTGTGCTTGTCAATACAATAAGCACTGTTTGTTACTTGCTTTAATTTACCACAGTTATCATTCTCACTTGTACAACTTTTGTCCTGCATGATTAATCACAGTCAGAAAAAAATAGATTTTTTTTTTTCTTTTAGAACTGTGAAAAAGGTGCTTTTAAAGCTAAATTCTGGAAATACATGCTGGGAAAAATCTTTTTTTCATGTTTGTAAGCCCAGTGACTTTAATAGAGCTGTGCAGTCAGATGAGGATGGGGCTGTGAGTGGTAACTGAAGTGTGGCCACCACCAGTATGAGATAATGAAAAACAGAGTCAATGAAATGCACAGTTGCTTGTGAAATGTGCCATAAACTGATGATTCAGCAGCTCCACAGTTATCACACATTTATCAAGCAGGTAACATAAATTTTGTGAGACTCTGTGCAATAACTCTCAGAAGACCTCAGGGTAATGTAGCACCAGTCAGATTTTCAACGTGAATGTATTTTTAAAAATCAGATTTTCCTCCTCTTCCCTCCTCTGCTGGGGGTGTAACAAAGCTCAGGTAACACAGATAATGCTTAAATCAAGAGAAGAGCCCTGGGAATTGTTACAAGTGGGATTTTTTTCTACAGCAATTTAGTCTAAATTATTCCATTTGGCAGATGATTCCATTAAAAAAACCCCACAGATCTTGCCATTTTCCTCCAGGTTTTGTGTGAAGTGGATGCCAAAGGAACACCAGGGTCAAATGAAAGTTTAGTGAGTGCAGAACCACTGAGAGGAATAAAATGTCTCAGAGCACATCACCAGCCTGGGAATTCACTGCCACAGGAGGTCGAGTCTTGCCTGTAGCTACATTTTTTAAGCCAGTGATATAATTTTATTAGAGTTGTAATATTTTTTTTTTAAGTTATGCCAGCTAGGAGGGAAATAAACTAATCAAGTCTCTTGATTCAGAGAGTAACCAGCTTCCACCTGTGGGGTCAGGAGGGAAATTCCCTTATTCAATCCAGTGAGTCAATCTGTGGGGGTTTTTTTAGCTTTAAACTCCTTGGAATCACTTGGTGTCAGTCACTGCCCCACTGGCAGCACCTGTGGGGTGCACATCAGATTTTTGCAGTTAATTTTCTGACAGGTTATGCAGGATGGAGAGAGGAAATTTTCTTCTTTGTGATGTAACCAGCAGTTTCTTTTCCTCCCTCTCCCATTCGTGGTCATGTCTAATGGCCAAGTTTATTAAAAGCAGCCTCAAGTTGCTTTTCTTCCTCTCACATGACTGATGCAAATGTTAGAGCGTGTTTTTATAAACTATTTGCCTTCCAAGCTTTCCCAGAGTGCCTAAAAAAATGCAGTTTATTATTCCTGTAATACAAGATCTCTCTCTCCCCTCAGCAAACTGCAGCTTTCCTGCTCATCTGAGGGCTAAATTCACACAGAGAGCCAGAATTAAGGGATCTGAGCAACCTCCATTAACAAACCCATTGTTTCCAACTGCACTCATTAGTTAATTCTCTCTTGCATATTTAGAAGATGTCACCTGATACAGTTTCACTGGGATTTCTGCCTTTGGATGCATGGAAAGTCCTTTCCCTTCTGTTGGGAGCTCTGCAGGAAGAAGCAGAATTCAGTACCAAGACTGATTTGATAGTGACACTGACATGACACAAATGAGCTGAACTCCTTTCTTTTCCTTTTTCTTTATTTTTCCTTTCTTCTTTTTCCTTTTTCTTTATTTTTCCTTTTTTCTTTTTCCTTTTCCCTTTTCCTTTTTTTCTTTTTCCTTTTTTCTTTTTCCTTTTCCCTTTTCCTTTTTTCTATTTTTTTCTTTTTCTTTTTCCTTTTCCCTTTTCCTTTTTCTTTATTTTTCCTTTTTTCTTTTTCCTTTTCCCTTTTCCTTTCTTTTTCTTTTTCCTTTTTCCTTTTTCTTTATTTTTCCTTTTTTCTTTTTCCTTTTCCCTTTTCCTTTTTTTCTTTTTCCTTTTTTCTTTTTCCTTTTCCCTTTTCCCTTTTCCTTTCTTTTTCTTTTTCCTTTTCCCTTTTCCTTTCTTTTTCTTTTTCCTTTTCCCTTTTCCTTTCTTTTTCTTTTTCCTTTTCCTTTCTTTTTCTTTTTCCTTTTCCCTTATCCTTTCTTTTTCTTTTTCCTTTTTCCTTTTTCTTTATTTTTCCTTTTTTCTTTTTCCTTTTCCCTTTTCCTTTTCCCTTTTCCTTTTTCTTTTTCCTTTTTTCTTTTTTCTTTTTTTCTTTTTCTTTTTTTCTTTTTCTTTTTCCTTTTTCTTTTTTCTTTTTCCTTTTTTTTTCTTTTTCTTTTTTTCTTTTTTTCTTTTTCTTTTTTTCTTTTTTCTTTTTTTTCTTTTTCTTTTCTTGTCAGGGTGGAGGAAAGCAGCCACAAAATCTTGGAGGCTGTGAAGAATCTCAGGAAGAGCAGTGGCAGAGTGACATCTTGGAACAGCAGCTCGAAAAGCTGCAGGTGGATCCAGGGAGCAGCACAAGTGCCCAGAACCCTGCCCTGAGCAGCACAAAAGGTGAGGGGAGAACCTTCAACCACAGCCACGTCCCCTATTTCACCTCTGGGCTTTACAGACAGCAACAACATTCGGTATCCACCTGCCAAACCCAGCTGAGTGCTTGACCTTGCACGTGGTGATGGGACCTGCTCAGGCCCAGGAGCAAGGCAAAATCCTGGCCCTTCTTAATTGAAGAGGATTTTCTGAGTGGGACCAGGATTTTTTTGCAGTGTGTAGCCATGGGATAACTCCAGGAAAAGCAGCTTTCCCCTGCTCTGTGTTGCCCCCAGGCCCAGAGCTCCCTTTGCACTCGTGCCTGAGGGATTCAGCTGAAGGTTAAGAGCAGAATTAAAGGACACATCCCAATTTAAGGCCTGTCAGTGCCTGTGAAAAACTATTGCTGGTGATGAAGTAATTAGATCTGGTGTAATTTATTATCCCATGAACGTGATAATCTCCTGCTATAAATATGAAAGCCTCCCTGGCGTAGTTAAAGAAGAAGAATTCATGGTGGATGTTAAATTTTTATTTCCCTGATCAGATCCTTTTATTGCTTAAGGACTCTGATTCTGTAAAGTGTCTAAACCAATAAAATGGCACATATTCTTAAGGAATTTTTTTTTCCAGTGGTTTCTCTTTTTATGTGTATTTTCATAAAGTAGAAAGACTTTGCATGCCAGAGGATGAACAGCAGGGAGGGGAATTTCAATTTGGCAAATGTTGGGGTGGTGTCAGGCTGTTAGGATGACCACAGGGATCATCAAGGACCTTGGATGAGCCCTTCAGAGGAACCTTTATACTGAATGGGTGCTTCAGACCTACTCCTCTCTGTAAAACATGGATTTGTTCCTTGCAGCAGGATTGCTGTGTCCTTGGAAGGGGCTCCAGCCCACACTGACTCATTCTCATGTGATTTTTTATGAGCACTGATTCTTAGAGTTGTCTCACCTGTATTGACTGAGAGCAGAAAAATTTAGATCCCAATGCTGTGAGAGCATTTTGGTGCTGCTTTGTACAGAATTTAACTGAGTTTCTGAGTGCTCAGACTTTTACACAACCTGGTGAAGTGTTGATGTGTTCTGTTATCAAAGATTCCCCTTGCAAGCTCCAAGAGAGACAAACTCTCCAGGTCCTGGGGCTTTTTTGGTCAAGTTTTGTTGTGCTGTAGTAAAGTTTCAGTAACTCCCCTCTGGTAGCTGGCATTTCATAGCCAGAGGAAGAAGCTGTTTTCACCACTGTGACAGATCCCTTCTCACTAAATATTTAGTTCATTAATCTCCTCTGCTTAAGGACTAAAAGCAAAAGTAGAAAAGGATTGGCAGTGAGGCTAATAAGCAGAAATCCTCTCTAAATCCACGAGATGAGTAGGTAACAATCTATTTCACTCCCCTGCTTTGATGAGAGCTTTGTGATGTGCCAGAGCTGGAGTTTGTACAAGAACCAAGTCTACAAGTCTGTAATGCACCTCTTCAGCAGAGCAGGGGGGTTATCTCAATGCTTTCATGCCAATGGTTGAGGAAATAAGAAGAAATGAAAAGCTGGAATACAAAATAAGAGACTAGAGAACCTGCTAATTAACATAATGTTTTCCTTTATTTCTGAAAGTGCAAAATTGGAGAGAGCTGATCTAATTGCTAATCTAATGTTTCTGGTCTCCTCAATTCAAGGGAAGTAGATAATGATGCTAAGGAGCTGGAAACAACCCAGTTGTGTTTTAAAATCATTCAGGCTTTTCATTTTCTGTGCTTTTTTTCCTGTTTCTTATCCAAATTCCAAATTATCAAAGAATACTCCCAGAGGAAGGATAGGTAAGTAACAGCAGGTTTTCCTCAGCCCTGTAAAGCACAGCCTCAAGATCAAAAGCATTTTTTAGTTGTACAATGCAGCCTTTTCTTCTCATTTGTTTTTGGCAGAGTTCAGTACTCTCCAACCAGGTTCTTTCAGATAATTTCCACACGAGGAGGATTTAGTGTTTTAATATCAAATGTACTTATTTGAAGATATTTGATGTTATGAGGGATGTGAATTGGGAAAAAGGGATCCAGAAATGTGCCAACATGACAACACAAGCACTGACCAGCAATTGCAGGGTTCAGTAGAACCACAACACAGGTGCCAGCCTGGCTGTTCCCTGTCAGGCTGCTGTATTCTCAGTTATAAGGACTGCAGCCAGCTCCAGCCTATTTTCTTCTTTTAGCTGGGTTTTTTTTTATTTTTTAATAAGTTATTTGGGGCTGAACCACACAAATCCTTCCCTCATGTTACCTGACTCCAGGTAGGTGGTGCTGGCTATGGATTATTTTAGAGAAAGCCATTTATTTACATTTGCTAAAATGATTCAGCCTTCTGTCTACAGCAGAGATCACAGGGCTGGGATGGGTTCAGCATCCTCTGCAATAGCTGTGCTCACTTCCTGCACTCCTTTCTGAGCTCCCTGAGCACCTCTCTGCTCCTCCTTCCACTGCTGGGATTCACTGGTCACAGGTTCTGCTTCTCCAGTCCCAGCTGTAAATTTGAATTATATTTTCTCTAGAACCCTGACAAAACTTCTGATTTTTTTTTTTTGGAATGGCCAGAGCTGCATGTTTTGGGTAAACCTTCATTTAGGAAAGCATTCCTGAGTTTAGAACCTTGGTTTGAAGTACATTTAAACTACATTTTGTTTATGCTGAGGATCAAAGTGCTTTACAAAAGTTGTTTCAATGGGTGCCACTTGCAAACTTTGTCCCAAACATTCAGGAAGCAACATCTGTCCTAATCTGAAACATAATTACAAGATTAACATCAAATGAATCCTTTTCAGCTGTTTGTCACCTCTTGTTTTGGTCACTTCAATATTTTGGATTCATTGTTTATCATATTTATCCCTGAAATGCAAATTCATCATGTTTGCATCTTGCTGGAAGGAAATGAAAATAAGTCTGTCGTATATTTATGATATGCCATGGATGTAACACAGAATTTAGGAGATTAAATATTTACCTAAGAGATTAAGTATATTTTTTGAGGGAATATTTATTCAGTGTTTCTTGATACTGACTCAGTGTGCTGCCTGAACTGATTTGCTGTTTTACTAAAACTCCACTCTATGATTGAATCTGCAGCCCAGCCAAGGCCCCTCTCGTGTGTGAGTGAGAGTGAGGAGCTCCCTGCAGCCCTGGCCGAGCTGCCCCTGGAATCTCAGGTGGAGGAGCTGAGCTTCAGGTGTGTTCTCCCTTTCTCCATGCTGGGATTGCTCTTCCCTGCCTCAGGGAGGGGAGGAACAAGTGCTCAGTCTGCTCTTTCTCAGGGCTCTCATAAAATCACAGCAGCTCCTGCATCTCAGTGTTTCTTCCCCGGAACAAAGAATTGAATTTATTTTTATGTTTCTTTTGTTTCCTTGCAGGCTTGGGATCCAGCTGGAGGAGAACAAAGATTTGAAGGCTCTTCTGGAGGAGACTCTGAGAGAGAGAGGGGAAGATTTAAAACTGTATCAAGTCATGGTGGAGCAAGTGAAGGATAGGTTTTTACAGGCACAGCAGCAGCACAAGCAAGGGAAGAGTTAAGCCAGATATTCCCACTCCTGCAGAGCAGGGAGAGAGCCCAGGCACCAGTGTCATTTTGCAGCCTCAGATCCTGTCATTTCTTTAGCATTTGCAGCAGAGGATGAGAAGCAGAGATGAAATACAGAAAGTGAAGGTTTTATGTGTCAGCAGTTTGTCTGTGAGAGCTGGTTGGTGCAGTTTGGGGAGCTGCAGTTCTGCAGGGGGATTTTGGGCAAAACCTCTCAGGTTTCAGCACAGTGTTCCCTGAGAGGGCTCGATACTCGATCTGCTGCTGCCTTTATCAGCTCAGGAAGGAATTTGCTGTACAAAAGTTAGGCCAACCCCTTTCCTTAGAACAAAACAAGCTCTGTTTTTATCCCCACGCTGCTACCTGCCTGTCTCAGGCTCTCTGTAGCACTTCAGTGCTGAGGCACAGGATTAGCCTGACCTGGGACTGTCTGCAAATCAGCTTTGGGTGGGCTCCTCTCATCATTCCAACCTCTTTCTTTGCTTGAACACACTGGCAGCAGTTTCCTGAGACTCCAGTGAGTTTCCACTGCAAAGCTGTGCAGATTACCCCTGCAATGAGTCAACCTACCTGAAATTCAGCTCATCCCATACAAAAACTTGCCATCCAGGTTATGAATTCCCTGTTTCTGGGTCTCTGCATTCATCCACCAGGCAGATCTTCTTCTCTCTGGGAGGAAATGCTACAAAACAGCAGGCAGGTCTTCACTGCAGCAGTGCTGGGACTTTTGGAGCTGCTGCAAAACCCTGCCAGCCTTGTCCTTCTCTGCTGCAGCACAGTGAGGACACAGAGTGCAAGCTAATCAGGCATTGCCATGCAGCCTGCCAGTGCAGAGCAGCCTTGGGGATTCCAGGCAAATGGAGAGCCAGGCATTTTTGTGCAGTGCTGCTTTGTTTCTCACTTGAAAGTCCTAAAAGCTTTTCTTTTCCTGCTTTGCTTTGTCAGCCTCTTTTTAGCAGCCTGAAGTTTGTCAGGCTTTAACCCCAGCCAGTACCAAAGTGGATTTGGGGGCATGAAAACCACTCTGCTCCCTTCCCCAGCATGGGGATTTCATCCTCTGCAGAGTGGAAAAAAGCAGAGCAGGAGTCACTCCAGATGTGTTGGCCCTGTCTTTTTTTCCTGCTTAGGTTCAGAAATGTCTCTCTTCAAGAAATGTCTCTTTTCAAACAGTTCCTGGAGCCCCTGATGGAGGAAGTCAGGGAGCTGGGGATAAGCTCAGCACCTGGGAGTTAACAGGGAATTAACCCTCCCCATGCTCCACTCCCCCAGCACTGCCCTAGAGCTCAGCCAAGCTCTCAGGGGCTTCTCTCACAAAAAGCAGGACCATTCACTGCAATATTTTTTCCTGCCAGTAGCATCAGAGGAAAAAAACATCTTGCAACCCTCAGTCATCTCTGGACAACTTGAGGAATAAATCCTGGACTGAGAGCGAGCCACAGCTTTGGTTTCTGTTCAGCTCCATCCTGATGTCTCTGTAGAGGGGAGGGATCCTCTCTTAGGGTTTTTAAGGACCTGCAGGAGTGAGCAGATCCCTTGGAAAAGCTGCCTGAGCAGGAGCAGGGCTGTGGGGACTGTGCTGTGCAGTGGCTGCTAAATTCAGGCTCTAACTGGGAGCTGCAGGTTCTGATTTCACTTACACAGGAGTGTGAATCAGTGATATTTTCCCAGGAGCAGAGCAGAGGCATCTGCTGCCCTTCCCTGTGCTCTGTCCCAGGGAAGCTGTGAAGATCAAACCTCTCTCCAGGAAAAGGGCTCTGAGTCAGCCCGTGAAGCACAGGGAAGAAACTGGGATGACACAGAGCACACATGGCTCTCCTGCAAACCTCTTCTCAGATGCTGCAACCCTCATTTCTTTAACCTTGTGCTTGTCTGAGGCTGCACAGAAGCATTTTCCCTTGTTTTTCTGCACCATCAGATGCCTTGTCAAAGAAATAATCCAGCCACTAAAAAGCAGTTTGTTTAGGCAGCCTGTACCTGTAAGCAGCTGCTTCTCATGGAAATGTGCTCCTGTCACAGAGTGAGGGGGGCAGAATGTCCAGGGCCTCTCAGTATTTTGAAATACACTCCCCCTGCACTTCCCCAGAGTGACCTGGCTTGAGTTCTCCCTGGTCCCCAATTTTCAAGGGGTGAGACCAATTTCCTTGCAGCATTTTGCCAAATGTAAGAAACCCTGGCAGAGCTTGGGAGCAGCAGCCCCCTGCACCCCAACCCACCACTCAGAGAACAAAATCAATGGAAATCATTTTCTCTCTGCCTGAAAAATCCCCACCCTGGAGATCCTCAGCCCCCAGGACCCCACACTGGAGATCCTCAGCCCCCAGGATCTCTCCAGCACGCTTGTGCTGCTTGAGCTGCAACATTTCTTTCATGGATACAGCTGTGAATGAAATACAGCTGCAGATATGAAATCACCACAACCCCCTGCTTCCCTTGGAACTTTCAGTGGTTTGGGTTTTTTGTTTGGTTTTTTTTGTTTTGTTTTGTTTTGGGTTTTTTTGTGGTTTTTTTTTTTTGTTTTGTTTTGTTTTGTTTGGGGGTTTTTTTGTGGGGTTTTTGGGTTGTTTTTGTTTTTTGGGGGGGGTTTTTGGGTTTTTTTTCTGTTTTTTTATTTTTGGTTGTTTTGGGGTTTTTTGGGGGGTTTTTTTGTTGGGTTTTTTGTTTGTTTTTGGGGGTTTTTTTGTTTTGGTTTGGTTTGGGGTTTTGTTTGTTTGTTTTATTATTATTATTTTTTATTTTTATTTTCCCTCCTGGATAAACACCAGCCTGTCAAAATCCTGTATTTCAATTTGAATTCCTCCAGTTTGCAGCCAGCCATCACCTTGCCTCTCTCAGATAAAAGCACTGTGAGTCCCCAGCATTTCCTCACTGGGACAACCCTCATCCAGTGAGAGAAGTCATGTCCCAGGCAGCTTTTTGATAAGCTCTGAGTTTTTTCAGCCTCTCCCTGCAGCTGATGGTGGTGACAGGCTGGAGGTGACAACGCTGGCACGGGCTGGTGGCTGCAGTTGAGGTTCATTTTGCTGCCAGTATTTAGCTATGGGCACTCCTTGTTAGGATTTGGCCAGTGTTTACCTCCAAATACGAGTTCTCCAAACATTTGGGCTGAGCCAAAATTTGTCTCCTGCCCTGGAGCTGAGCTCTTCCATGGAGCAGCCATAAAGTGCCTGATGGATGCATCCCATTTTACAGTCCAGCTGAACTGCTGGGAATAAATGATCTTTGATGAATTGTCCTCCTTTCCTTTGGGCCTGTTGCCAGGAGTTTACCTGCAAAGAGCTTTCCAAAGTGGCTGGAATGTGAATTAATTTGCATTAGGGTGGTTAAACACAGACACAATTGACACAGGAGAGCTCTCCCTGCCCTGGGATCCTCTTGGACAAAGGGGCACAGGATCAGCTGGAGGGTCAAAGCCCATCCCACAGGGATTTGGAGCTGTGGACTGGGGCTGTGGGTGGCTCCTGCCCTCCCTGAGGCTCCAAAGCAGGACAGGGGTGGCAGGAGAGATGGAATTCTGTTCTTTATGTGGGAGAAGTGGGGAGGAAGCTGGTGGCAAAGGGGAACTGAGTTGGAAACTGCTTTGCTGACCCCCCCACCCCAGCAGCCCCAGCCATCAGCTGCCACTGCCCTGCAAGGCACAGTGCAGGACAAAAGCAAAGAGGTTCAGCTTTAAATGGAAAAACACTCTGGCAGAGCCCCTGTGCTCTAAATTAAGCCACGACAGAGCCAAGGGGGATATTGGGTTTCTCATTTCTCCATCCTCTCCCCTCCTGGGCTGGCTGCTCCCATGGGACAGGGTGAGCCTCGCTCAACAAATGCCACCTAAATCCCTGGGAGTCTCCACTTACAGCTCCAAACCCATCCCAGGCAGGGGCTGAACCCTGGGCTCAGAGCAGCTGGGTGGTCAGGGGGCAGAGGGGTCTGTGGGGTGCAGTGTGGCAGCAAGGAGTAGAGGGGTTGTTCCAGCTGGGCACTGAGCTAATTGGGGCATTTTTGGGGAATGGGAGGGGATTGTGAGGAGAGGAACTGGAGGCAGCAGGGTTTGACCTGATGCTGGGTGAGGGGAGGTGGTGGGAGCCTCCTTCAGAGCCCTTCCCTGGGGTGGCTGGAGATTTGGGACCTTGGATGGGGTCGGTGGTGCTGTGGGGGACGGGCAGAGCCATCCTGGGGGTGCTGAGAGGGGTCCTGGGGGTGATCATGGATGGATGGATGGATGGATGGATGGATGGGTGGGTGGATGGCACATCCCTCTCTCCTGAGCCATCCTGGTGGCATTGGCACGTTCCCAGTGATGTTTGCATGAGGAACACAGTGGGACAACCTCAGGCAGTAAAAACAATCCATGTGGGAGCCTTGAGAACAGGAGAGGGACTCTGGACAAGCACATGGAGTGTGGGAAAAGGGGGAGTGGTTTAAACTGACAGAAGAGAGAAGGTTTAGAAGGGCTCTTGGGAAGAAATTCCTGGCTGGGAGGGTGGGCAGGCCCTGGCACAGGGTGCCCAGAGGAGCTGTGGCTGCCCCTGGATCTCTGGAAGTGTCCAAGGCCAGGCTGGATGGGGCTTGGAGCACCCCGAGACAGTGGAAGGTGTCCCTGCCATGACAGGGGACAGAATTAGAGGAACTTTAATGTCCCTCCCAACCCAAACCATTTGAGGATTCTGTAATTAAAACCTTCTGTGCTTCCCATTCAGATTTCTGCTCCAGCAGCCAGGGAATTTGTTTGGTGTCCCCACTAATGTCCCCAGTTTGTCCCAAACCTCCCTGAGATAGAGCCAAGCACCTTTCCTGGAACCCCACCACCTTTCTCAGGCACTAAAGAGGGGCCTGGCCTCAAATCCTGTGCCACAACTTCCAGCAACCCCCCAAATATTTGAAAAAGTACCACTTGAAGCAGCTCAAAGCCGTAAACACTGGGGCAACAAAACACAGAAATGTCCCCAGCGCTGAGGAAGACGCCCCAGTCACATTAAAAATAAATATTATACTAGAAATCAGGAGCAAGGGGAGGGTTCATTTTTTACAGTATCTATGAATTAAAGCTAAATTATTTTTTATCACCACAGCTCCCAGAGCCTCATGAAAAAGTGCTGCCTGGCCTTTCACCTGTGCTGCCCTTTGAATTCAGCAGGATCACGGATTTCTCAGGATTAAAAAAAAAATAAATAGAGAAGGTGAAAATCTGCCTGAAACTCTGTGGGATGCCAGTGCCCAGGGGGAGCAGCACGTGGGGCTGTGGGGAAAAAAAAAAGGAAAAAAAAAAGAAAAGGAAAAAAAAAAAAGAGAAAAAAAAAAGGGAAAGAAATGGATTTGAGGGCTGCCTTTGCTTTCTGCATGGATTGGGATGAGGAGTGTTTGGGAGCCAGGGGGGTGACACTGATCTGCTTTTCCTCCTTCCCTCCCTGCACCTCCCCACCACCCCTCTGAGCAGATGTCCATCTGTGTCCACAGACTTTATTTTCCCTTCTCCTGAGGCTCCTCGCTGGCCATAAAGCTCTGCCTGCCACGGGCACCGGGAGAGCAAGGAATGGTGAGGAATTGTGAGGAATTGTGAGGAATTATGAGGAATTGTGAGGAATTGTGAGGAATTGTGAGGAATTGTGAGGAGTTTTGTGTCCCGTGCTTATCTGCACCCATCTCTTCGTTACCTCGCAGTTAATTACGGCGAGGCCTGCCAGCCGATGCCCGGGCAGGGATGGAGCTGCAGCTCCGGAGCATCCGAGGGGCTCAATCCTGCCCTGGCTGCCGCAGATTAAAACGCCTCGTTGGGTGCTGAAAGTGTCTCCGCACAGTCCTGGCCGGGGAGAGCCTCTCTCTGTGCTCACCAGGTGAAAAACGACGCTAAAAAAGCCTTTTTTTGTTCGCAGGCGGTGCAACAGCTGACATCTGATCCGAGGGCTGCAGATCCTCCCTGCAGAGCCCGGAGCGCAGCATCTCACCCCCAAACAAACCAACCGTGGAGGGATTTACAGAATCCAGGTTTCTCTGCCTCGTTTCTCCGTGCTGAGCCCTCAGGCAGCCCCGGAGATGCTCAGGGAGGGTGAGCTGTGCCCGGATCTCTCTTGGTGGCAGATGTGGGCACCGGGCACAGGCCTGACCCTGTGGCTGTGCTGCTTTCTCCTCTCGGCTGAGCTGCAATAGCAGAGGTCACAGCCCAACCCTGCCCTTGCTATCCATCCCCATCCCTGCTGGGGATGCTGGAAGCCTGTGAGGGAAACCCAAAGGGGTTTTTTGTAGAGATCCCAGGGTCATTAAGGCTGGTAAAGAGCTCTGAGATCATCGAATCCTCTCCTTGTCCTTCCTCCCCCAGAAAAAATTTTTTTTCTTCTAAATTTTTTTTTTTTATGGGTTGGACTCGATGATCTTGAGGGTCTCTTCCAACCTGGAGATTCTGTGATTCTGTGAATCCAAGTGCTAACCCAGCACTGCCAAACCCAGCCCTGAATCGTGTCCCCAAAGTGTAACTTGGTGATTTTTTTGAACACTTCAGGGATGGTGATTCCACATTTTCCCTGCTCAGCCTGACAACGCTGTCAGCGAAGAGATTTTCAATAATATCCAACTTAAATCTCCTCTGGCACATCTTGAGGCTGCTTCCCCTTGTCCTGACACTTCTTACCTGGGGAGCAGGAGACGCTGCAGCCTCCGAGCCTCACTTGGATTCAAACACTGCCCGAGCTGAGTAGGAACGACGCTTCCTTCTGGCTCCGTGCCTCAGTTTCCCCATCCCCACGCAATGATACCTTCCCTTGGAACAAGGTGATGGGGGCAACCCCCTTCCCTTTCAGGGCTCAGAGTGGGGATCCAACCCTCCCTTTGGGAGGGAGCCGGTCCCTGCCTGGGGCTGCGCTGCCCCCGGGGCTCCCAGGGCCGGCTCCCCTGGCTCGGGATGAGCTTTGGCAGCCAGCACGGGTCCTCTCAGCAGCTGCCGTGACAGACAGCTCCCGAGCCACCCCCCCCGCTCCCTCTGCAGTGCTGCTCTAAAATAAAAATACCTCCCGCCTGCTCCGCTCCACTCCCAGCCAAACTTCCTCCAGGGGCAAGGTGGGGGGGACGGCAGCCCAAAAATACCCCCGCCCCCCCGCCCCAAGCCGGGCTGAGAGATGCTGTAGGGCAAACCAGCAAACCCCCAAACCCTCGGGGGTTGTTCCCCTCTCCCTTTCCCACCTCCTGCCCCCCCATCGCGGTTCAGCCGGACGCTGGATCCCCGACCCTCGCCCGCCTCCCCCCGGGGCTCAAGGTCAGTAGAGGGGGGGGCGATGCGGGGCTGGGGGGGGGTGGTGACACTGTCCCCGCACCTCCGGGGTTCTTTGTCACCTCTGCCTGTCCCCAGCGCCCCGCCGGGCTCCGGGGAGGGGAGAGGGGGGATGAGGAGGATGATGAGGATGATGATGAGGATGCTGCTGCCACTCGGAACCGCGGGGGGCTCTGCTGGGACCCCCCCCCGAGCCTGGCTGGGCAGCCAGAGAACGATCAGGAGTTGAATTGTCCGAGGGGTCCCCGCCAGCCCCCTCTCTCCCCCCGCAGGGGTTGGTCACCGCCTGTCGCCGCTCCTTTGCCGGGGCGCCCCCTCGCCAAAAATAAATTAAAAAAAAAAAAATTAAAAAAAAAGAGCTTTTGGAAAGCGTGAAAAGGAGGAAGAAAAGCTTTTTAAACCTTTTTAAAGGCGGCTCCGTGCGCGCCCTCCCGCCGCAGGGGCACCGCAGCGGGAGTGACCGCGGGGCCACCCCCCCCTCGAAATTCCCCTCGGGACGAACCCGAAATTCCCCACGGGAAAAAAAACGCGTTTGCTCCACGCCGGGGGGAGATGGGGTCACCCCGCGTGGCTGCCAAGGACCTCCTCCGCCCCCCTTAAAAACCTCGGCCACCAGAGGAAAAAACTAAACGCTCGAAATGAAAACAATCATTTTAATATTATTTTAATTTTCTGTGTGGGATTATTTTAACAACCGCAGAAGCTTTGCGGCGCGGAGGGTCACCAGAGCAGCGGCGCCTTTTACGCCGTAATCCCTTCAGCCCTCTCGGGGATGGGGGCAGGCCGGGGGTGCCAGCTCCGGGGGGCGATGTCCCTGTCCCTTGTCCCTTGTCCCCTGTCCCTTGTCCCTGTCCCCCGCATCCCTCTGCTCCAGCCCCCAGCAGCTGCCGGACACGCAGTCAGGGAGGCTGAGGAAGCTCCAAGGCACGTCGCGCCGAGGTTAATTAACCTCGGCAGGAGTAATTAGCCCAGGGCTAATTGCGGGGCTGGGTGCCGCCAGCCCCCGAGCGCTGCTGATGCTGGGGGGGCTCAGCCCTGTCTGCGGGGTCCTAAAGGCTCCTGGCAGGGGAAATTTGGGATCACGCTTGGGGAGCCCCCCCAAAGTGCAGAAGGTTGGGGGAAAGCCCAGCAGAAGGTGAGCGGGGAGCTGGGGGAAACCCATCAGGTCCTCTCCACTCCCACCAGTGCTGCCTCCGTGCTCTGTCCCACGGATCCAGCTCGGAATTAGAGGTGGGGACATCGGGGACACGCTGGAGGAGCCCCATCCTGAACATCAGGACAGATGGGGAGAGCCCCTGGACAGGAGCTCCCGGCCCCAAACCCTGGCTCCAGGGTGGGGTTTGCAGGAACCTCTTTGCACCTGAGCTGTGCCCCGGGTGTGACCCTCTCCTCCTTCCTCTCAGCCTTCAGGGAAACCCACAAAGCAGAGCTGGGGGTGGGGGAGCAGCAGGAATTCAGGCCCTTTGAGGGGTAGGAGGGCAGGTGAGCTCTCACCCCCGCTTCTCCTCCTTCTCCTCTTTCCCTTTCCCAGGTGCGCATCCCCCCCTGGTGCCGGCCGGGGCTGTGACCTCCCACCACCATGGGGGTTAAAGCGATGCTGCCCAGCTACGAGCTGGGGTTCTACGCCCTCGTGGTGACCTGCGCCGTGCTCTACAGCGGCAGCGGCATCTTCCAGGCATCCAGAGGTAAACGCTCCCACCGCATCCCCCGGGAGGGGCAAGGGCTGCCAGGTGCCTGCTTGACAGCTCTCGATACCACCAGCAGCACCTGGCTTTAACTTCTGCAGAGAACAGCTTGGAAATCCTTGTTGAAGGGATTTTTGCCCTTTTTCCCCCACCCTGGTTGTCTCTTTGTGTCCAGTTTTGGGCCCCTCAGTTTAGGAAGGACATTGAGATGCTTGAGCGTGTCCAGAGGAGGGAACGAGGCTGGTGAGGGGCTTGGAACACAAACCCTGTGAGGAACGGCTGAGGGATCTAGGGTTGTTTAGCCTGGAGAAAAGGAGACTTAGAGGTGATCTTATCACTCTCCACAACTCCCTGAAAGGTGGCTGTAGCTCAGCTGGGGTTGGTCTCTGTCTCCAGGCAGCACTGACAGAACGAGAGGACACAGCCTCAAGCTGTGCCAAGGGAAATATAGGCTGGATATCAGGAAAAAGTTTTTCACAGAAAGAGTGATAAAGTACTGGAACGGCCTGCCTGGGGAGGTGGTGGAGTCACCATCCCTGGATGTGTTTAACAAAAGCCTGGATGTGGCACTCGGTGCCATGGTCTAGTTGAGGTGTTAGAGTATGGGTTGGACTCGATGATCTTGAAGGTCTCTTTCAACCTAGAAATTCTGTGATTCTGTGATTTGTCCCTGTTTCCACTGCTCAGGGCAAGAAGCTGCGGGATGTCACAGGTCCCCAGGCAGTGCCACACCAGGCAGCCACCGCCACCCACGCAGGGCTGATTTCCCTTTTTGTTTGTTTGTTTTGGGGGTTGTTTGTTTTGGTTTGGTTTTTTTTGTTGGTGGTGGTTTGGTGGCTTTTTGTTTGTTTTTGGCTTTTTTGTGTGTTTGTTTGTTTTTGTTTGTTTTTGTTCGGAAGCCCACAAACCTGAAAACTTTATGAGATCAGCCAGGGAATGTGCAATGAGAAAAAAAGGCTTTGCTGAAAACTCCTGCAGAAACCTTTTGGTCGCTGACTCTTTTGGTTGCCCGTGGCAATCGGGCACTTTTGGGACGGGGTGTTTGAGCCCTGATGACTCGTTATCACAACGATGAAGGGTCTGGGCCTGGCTGGAAGGCGGATCCCCTTTCCCAGAGCTGTTTCTCTGCCCGTCACTCTGGTTCTTTTGCAGACAGCATGAACAGAAAAGCCTTTCGGGACGGCATAAAGCCGGGCTGGCACTACTTCGGCAGGAAGATGGTGAGTGAGGAAGGGCTTGGGCTTTTCTAGCAGCAAACAACCTGGTCAGTGGAGAAACAGAGCTGGTTTCTCTGCCACTGCCACACATTTTTGAAGTCCGTGTGACTCGTGTTACTCTCCCTAAAGCAGTGGGGGAAATACCAACCCTGCGGGGCTGTGGATGCCCTGGGAGCTCTGCACATCCCTCCTGGGGTTTTATGTCCCTCCTGGGATTTTATGTCCGAGCTAAAGTGCCCTCGGGTGGAAAATAGGAAGAAAAAGCTTTTAAAAGTTGTGGGGCTGGGGGCAGTAAAGTGCCTGGTGCTGCTCCTGCAGGACGTGGCCGACTTCGAGTGGGTGATGTGGTTCACCTCCTTCAGGAACATCATCATCTTCGCCCTCTCGGGGCACGTCCTCTTCGGCAAGATCTGCTCCATGACCGTGCCACAGGTGAGCAGGGATGTTGATTTATTAAAATATGAATATTGATCTAATATCAATACACAACTGTGAGGGACAAAAGGCTCTCTAACAGTTCAGTTAGGAAGTGTGTGTGTTTATTGACGGCCGGGCAGGCACCTGGACACATCCACACACCAACATCAGAAATCCATTGTGGAGAAATCCACATCAGAAATCCATTTCATTGTGGAGAAATCCACATCGGAAATCCACATCAGAAATCCATTTGTCCAATTATGACCTCAGAAAAATCACACTTTTTGCATCTTCTGATGCCATCAAGCAACCCTGCATGGCCTTGGAGGTCTTCTCCAATGTGAATCCATCATTTCAGTTGTGTCAGGCACACGGGCATCTTCCACGGAAAACAGGGATGGACTGGGTCAAACCCCACAATTTTGGAGACAGTGGGCTGGAAACCCCTTCCAAAAAAAGTTCTTCTCACCCACCCAAGCACACGGATGCTCTGCCAGCAGGAACACATAAACCCTTTTGTTGTGGCCTTGAAATGAAAATGTTTCTGTTCATCCCTTTGAAAGCCCTGAAACTGGACTAAAAATAAAGATGTTGAACTAAAAAAAAAAAAATAAATAAAAAAAAAGAGCAAAAATAAAAAAGCTGAGCGGGCAGCGGTGGGATAGCTCCCCAACATGCACTGCAAAGATCACAGGTAATTACAAAGCCATTTATCCACAAAAATGTTGAATACACAAAATGCAAATGCATATTCATACCCCTGTCACCTCCTCTTCTCCCCTTCGTGTGCTAATTGACAAAAAGGCCATTAAGCATGCGTAGTTTGTTCTCTGAAATGAGTCAAGGGTCTTATGTGGGGAGTGGTCACCAAAAGGAGGAAGTAAAATTAGTCTTCCTCGTTCTAAACTTTCAACCTTTCCATGCATATGTGATAAATGACTCCTTGGAAAAACCTATAGTTTCCTGTTCCCAAGACTGTTTCTAGAGATAGAGGGTTTGCAATCATCTTGTGTTTTTGGGGTCTATTGATCAATTCCCTTGTTTTTCGTTACAAGCCCAGCTTACACAAACATAAACTTGACAGGCAATGAGTTATTAGATCCGGGATAGCTTATCCAAAATCCAGTCTCTCTTAACCATCCTCTGCATTTTAACTGATTTCAGCAAAGCTTTTTTTTTTTTTTTTTCCCCCAGCTAAATCAGCAATATAACCTTAGTTTTTTTTAAAGTCTTCAAAATTAGTGTCTCGATGGCATGTAGCCACAGTTTGTGCCTGCCATGTTTTGGTTTCGGGAAATTCTCTTCCCAGAGACACCTGTTGTAAACAAGAGCGTGTTATTATAAACTATCTTGTTTTTTCTGCATTCTTTCCCAAAGGAGGGAATTTCGTTTGACGGCCCTTTGGGGTGACCAATGGGTCAAAGGATCCCACCTCTTAGGTGGGCTCATTGTAAAAAGGCATATTCGTATAAGGCAGGTTTGAAAAATAAAGACAGACCTCGAGTCTCACAGCCTTCTGAAAACAGAGTCCGTGTCGTGCTTTCGTGTTCTACAGTGGCGTGGGTCTGAGAGCCCCAGGGGTGGCCTGGGATCTGTGGAAGGGGTTTTGGGGGGCGTTGTGGGGCTCTCACCACGCTGACCACAGCTGCTCTGCTCTCTCCCCAGCACCGGGCTGTGATGTACATGATCTACGGGGCCCTGGCCGTGCTGGGCAGCATGGGGCTGGCCTACCTGATGATCGTCCTGTCCCACTGCCTCCTCCTCTACTCGGTGGCCCTGGCCAAGCAGAAGTGGCTCTGCTACGTGGCCGGGCTCTGCTGCCTCGCCTCCTTCAAGGTGGAGCCCTTTGGCTCCTGGCAGGTGGGTGTGCTGTCCTGGCCTCCTTTCCAGCCCCACTGGTGTCCATCTCCTTGGGTTTATCCCCAGGGAGGGCTCCTGGGGCAGCCCCAGGCCCTGGCCATTTCTCTTGGCTGCATCAGAGCGTTTTAGAGGGAAGGGACTGTCGAGGTGTGAGCTTGGGAATAATCCCACAGTGCTCATGCCATGTTTTGGTGGCTGTGCCAGAGAAAAGGGCACCTGAGTCCTTCTTGCTGCCCAGGCAGTGATTTGTCAGCCTGTTGCTGCCCTGTGCCTCAGTTTCCCCAGCTGTAACACACAGCTGGGGTGGATTCAGTGATGCCCATCTCTTAGGTCACAGCCTAGCTAAGATTTTATCTCGCTGGTGAGTGGAGAGAAGCCAGGAAGAACCTCATAAATATTCAGATAAAAATAATAAAATAAAAATTAAAAATATATAATATTTTATTATATATATTATATATAAAATAAAATAAAAATAACATAAAATATTCATATATTTATTATATATATTATATATATATAATAATAAAATAAAAATATTCAGTCCCTCAGCAGGACAGTGTTGCCTCTCCCTGCCTCCAAAGATGTGTTTCCTCTCCATCAACCAGCCCCATGCTGGTTCTGCTTTATGCCATGTGAACACCTGTGACAGGGTGACATTGCCACCCCAGACCAAAGCCTGTGTGACCAACAGCTGCTTGGTGACACGGCCAAGAGGATCCACCACTTCCTGGCTGCTCTGAGCTGCAGGAGCCAGCTGGGAAATCGAGCCCCAGTTTTATCTCTCCGGCTCATTAACTTCAGAGACAATTGGTGTCAGAGCATAATTAGAGGTTTTCCTTGAACTGAAAACTAAACTGACAGAGGTCAGGGTTAGATGAGATGTTTAGGAAAAAAATTCCTTACTGTGATGGTGGTGAGGCCCTGGCACAGGGTGCCCAGAGAAGCTGTGGCTGCCCCTGGATCCCTGGCAGTGTCCAAGGCCAGGTTGGACAGGGCTTGGAGCACCCTGGGACAGTGGAAGGTGTCCCTGCCCACAGCAGGGGGTGGCACTGGATGGGCTTTAAGTTCCCCCCAACCCAAACCATTCTCTGCTGTCCTGTAGGAACAGGGTAAAAAGCTGGCCTGTCATTTCCTCTAAGTGCTGCTAACAAGCAATCTGTAAGTTCCCACATGAAGCTGTTTTGAGAATGAGAAGTTCCTTTAACACATCAATCTGTTCTCAGGGTGAAAAACAAATGCACCTGTAATAAAAAGGGATTTGTCCCATGAGAATCAGTAAAGAAAATACGTAAACAATCCGAGAATAGATAGATTTGATGGACAAGTAAAATGTCTTTTACTAACCAATCGAATAATTAACAAGAAAGATATTAAACAATTAGGAGTTGCCCTCAAGGTTTGTAAAAACTGTATAAAAGACAGCATGCAGCCATAATAAAGGGCTTTCTGAGCCTTCTGAATTTTTATGGTGTCACTCTTTGTGTCATTGATGGTCCCAGCAGTAGTGTCCCCCACAAGGGCAGGGCAGCACAGGGGTGACACCACCTTCCTGGTGGTAACTTGTTGCAATTCAATGAAAGAATGACACTCACATTCAGAGATGTCCAAGGCAAAAAAAAAGGGGCAGTTTATTTACAGACCTCGACATTTATAGAATTCCAACAGTGACCATGGATTGGAGGAGGAAAATTGTCCTCCAACAGTCAAACCAACAGTCCATCAGTTCTTTCCTCATCCAGAAAGGAATGCAAAAGAATCATTAATTACATGAAAAGTGCTTGAGAAACTCCATTGCAAAAACGCAAACACAGAAGGCTGAAACAGAACTTTAGAAAAACAGAGAAGGGCAGGGCGACAGTAACTCTCTGTCTCTTGTCCAGAGCGGGTTTGTGACGGGAGCCTTTGATCTCCAAGATGTCCTTTTCTACGGAGGCTGCACCTTCACCATCATGCGGGGCATGAGCTTCGCCCTGGAGAGCTGCGAGAAGGAAGAGGGCATCTACTCCATCTTCGACCTCCTCAAGTACAACTTCTACCTCCCCTTCTTCTTCTTCGGGCCTGTCATGACCTTTGACCAGTTCCACGCCCAGGTGAGTGATCCTGAGGCCAGACTGGAGCAGGGTTTCTCCCCAAAATTTATTTGCTTGGGGTTAATGTCTATGAGAATCCCGACTTCTGCCACAGTGAAGATGGAAATGGTTGGAGAGCTTCTTGTGGTCACCTCTGGTCTGTGGCTGTGCATTTTTGTGGGGAAGAGCATAATCTGATGGGGTTTTAACCTGCTTTTTGGCTTTTTTTAGCTCTTTTCACTGACCAATTCACAATGGAAAATCTTGTTGTGATGTCCTTGCTCCCTGGGCACTGCTGGGTGCCTCAGTTTCCTTGTGTTGTCACCCCAGCACCTTCATGGTGGTGCACACGGGTGGGCACCACACTTGTGGCCTCTGCATGCTGTGACAGCAAGGACATTTCTCTCCCATTTCTATCCAGCTGCTTCATTCAGGGAGCAGGAGCTTCCAGGGATGGGTTGTGTGTCTTTAGATCAAGTTATGCCTCAGGAAATAAGAAAGATTGAGTGGAAGGCTGAGTTCCAGCCATCAGGGGCTCCATGAAATACCCTGATGCCCCAAGTCTTTGCCTGTTCCACCCAACCAAGGGAGCTTTTGGATGAGCAGATTCCAAACAGAACTGGAAAAACACCAGCAGCAGCCTGGGCTGGGACCTCTGGAGCTGTTCCACAGTCCAAGATCAAGGAAACCAGCAGTGCTGTGTCCTCTCCTCACTCTTCCCACCTCTACCTCCCTCTGCACCAAGGATCAGCCTCAGCCACCAAAGCAAACTGGTGATGCTGGCAAAGGGAGGTGTTTGGTCAGCAGTGATGCTGTGGAGCATTCCCACCACCACCCCTGGTTCCTTTTGCAGAAGAACAGCTACACTGAGCTTTTGGACCCAAATTGATGCCTGGGTTCAAGAAGTTTTTGGAAAAACATTTGTGAATTCAGAAGAAAAAACCAGCCCAGGGCAGTGGAGAGCAGCCAGAGCCTCCTTGTGAGGAGAAGACCGATGCCCCACCAGCCCAGCACCTTCTCTCACACCTGGATCTGGTTCTGGTTGCCTAAGAAAGGGTCTGCACTGGGATGTTTCCTCCAGGATGAGCCATGATCCCAGTCCTGCTCCTTGCCTGCTCTTTGCCTGTGGAATTGACAACTTCATGATGCCTCTTAAAAGGAACAAGAGCCCCCAGGTCTCACTGGATTTATTAAAAACGATTTTTAGAGCACTCAGCCCTGAAGATCAAAGGGTCAGCTCTGGTGTCCCTGTCAGGGATGCAGCCAGGTACCTATAAATGGGGACATGAAACTCCTCCTGTCCCCAGCACCTGAGCTTCCACTGCTCCTGGAGAGCTGGATCCAGGGAGAGCTTTATTTCCTTCTTCTTTGCACAACCCCAAACCAGGATGTCTAAAGCCACTTAATGAGGAATTCCCCTCTCTGCTGCTTCAAATGCTCACCCCAAAGGCACAAGGATTAAGTCCCCAACCCCTTTCCCCTGCCCCGGCCGGGGGTCCTGGCTTGGCCTGGCCACCACTGCCATCTCCTGGCTACATCTCCCCTGCACTGCTGGAGCTGTGTCTGGCTGCAGAGGTGAATCCTTAATTGCCCAAGGGCAATTAGGGCAGGAGGCAGATAGAACCCTTCCCCCGGGTGGGATGGGTGGCCCAGTTAGAGATCGGATCTGTCCCTTTGGATCCTACTGGTCCTGCATCCTGGTGGTGCTCTTGCATCCCTGTGTGAGATGGGAACTCAACTGTACCAGGGCTTGGCCAGCCAAATTTGGGTGGAGAAGCATCTTTCTTACTGAGATCAAGGGAACAGATCCCCTTCTCTAGGGCTGGGAGTATGAGGGACACAGCCCTGATCCCAAGGGGACAGTGGCCAGGTGCTGGCACCACACAGAGAGGGAACAACCTTGAGCTGCACCAGGAGAGGTTTAGACAGAGTATTAGGAATCATTTCTTCAAGGAAATGGTTGTTAAGCATTGGAACAGGCCCTCCTGGGCCGTGGTAGAGTCAGCATCCCTGGAAGTATTTCAGGGATGTGTAGATGTGTCATTGTCCCCAGTACAGGGGACAATACAGGGTTTAGTGATGGGCTTGGCAGTGCTGGGTTAATGGTTGGACTCAATGATCTTAATGGATTTTTCCAGCCTAGGCTATTCTGTGATTCCATGGAAGGTAGGTTCTCTGTCCTCCCACACATCTCCATGCCAGACCCTGTCCTCCCTCAGCTCAGGGTCCAGCGACCTCTTTGTATCTTCAAAGCACCTGGTGCTTAACACACACAAAAAAAATATCAGGCAAAGGCTTTAATTCTCAGGAATCATCTGGATTTGCCAACAGGGCTGGTGCAGCAGCCTGTGGATTAAGCAGGGAGAGCTCCCACCTCTCGCAGGGAATAAAGGGGAAGTAATAAACATAAGAGGATTTTGAATGCAGCAGCGATTTTACGGCGATGCGGGGAAGCAAGGACATCGCTCTGCCCCCTGTAATCCTGAGACCTCACCCTGCTGATGTTTATGGGACAACGGCCAGAGATGTGACAGCTCCTGGAGGCAAACCCCAGCCCCTGTTGGTGCAAGACACAGCAGAGATGAAATCCCCATCAGTCAGGTCCCACCAGTTCAGGATGGCCCCTCGAGCAAGTTTCTCTCTCATTTACAGCAGGAGTCTGCAGCAGAAGCCTCAGACATCATCAGTCCTCCTCCTCCTCCTCCTCCTCCCAGCTGACCCTGGATAAAAATACACCAGGCCCTGGCAGAGCTGTTGGGTTGGCATTCCAACCCTGGAATCCACCCTGGAGATGGGTGCAAGCATTTGCTCCCTCTTAGTGGCTTTTGGAAGGGGTTGTCCTTAAGCAAAGGTGATTTTTCTGAGCACATCACTGCAGAAAGAACAGGAAACCCTGGGAGCCGAGTGCATTTCACCCCACCTGGTGTCCCTGAGTACAGCCAGACCTTTGTCTGACCACCTCCCTGCAGTAGGGGCACCCCTGCTGTCCTCAGCACTGCCGTGGGTGGGACGTGCCCTGTTCCTTGTGGATGTGCTCACCTGATCCAGCCCTTGGGTCTTCCTTCATC
Source organism: Phylloscopus whistleri (assembly GCA_017589585.1). Taxonomy (NCBI): domain Eukaryota; kingdom Metazoa; phylum Chordata; class Aves; order Passeriformes; family Phylloscopidae; genus Phylloscopus; species Phylloscopus whistleri. The sequence continues at coordinate 276,115 of JADMLD010000401.1, forward strand.
ACCAGAAATTTGGGCCTGATCCAGCCCTTGGGTCTTCCTTCATCAGCAGAAATTTGGGCCACGTAGTCCACGGCGTGATTCCTAAAGGAGAATGATTGTTGGAAAAGATGAAGCAGGAAACTCCTGCAGAGATGATTTATTAACAAAAGATTCTAAGAGTATGAAACCTACGAAAGAGATAGAATTGAAAGCAAGATTCGAACTATAGAATGTTAAACAGGAAAACAATCAATGCAATCAGCCAAAGCTCCAGTAATTAAGCAACTCCACCCCCCAAACAAAAGACAGTTGAGTGGTCTCAGGTATCAAGGAAAAGGTGGTTCTTCAGGTTTTTAGTATGTAGATTAGTATGGTAATGCAATAGTCCCCATAGGCTGTACGTAAATTCTGTTGGTTTTTGTATCCTGAGGTGATTGGTTAGTGCTAATTAGAACATTCATGATGGAAAGGGTTAAAATGGATTGTAACAGGTAATCGTGCTCTCTGCCTGCCTGGATTCCTGTCCCTTTAGACTTTTCCTGCTGCTGTTCCCCTTCCCTGGTTAGGCTGTCCCCCACGACCAATAAACCACATGTCTTGAGGGCACCCTGGTCTCAGGACATCTCTCATTGGACTCAAACAACAGCGATTTTCTACAAATGATGAATCACTCCCTATTTGGACCCTGACCACCCTTCTGGGTGAAGGAACAATGCCCACCCTGTCCCCCTGGGCTCAGCCCTGCCCCTGGTTTGTCCCTCCCTGCAGGTGAGCACCCGAGAGCTGCGGCGCAAGGACGACGAGATGAAGAGCATCCGCGTCAACGCCCTGCTCCACGTGGGGGCCATCCTGGCTGTGGACATCTTCTTCCACTTCTTCTACATCCTCACCCTCCCCTCCGACCTGAAGTTCGTGAACCGCCTCTCGGACTGGTCCCTGGGTGAGTGGCCGTGCTGGGGCACGTTCACCCCTGTCCTCAGCTCCAAGGCAGTGGTGAGTGATCCAGATCTCCATCCCACCCCCTCCTTGAGAGGCTTTGGGAATGCCTGTGTTGGACAGGTTTGGGTAAAAACCCCTCATCCTCCCTCTGGCCACGCGCAGAGCTGGGGTTGGGCAGCCCCGGAGAGCACGTGGTGCTGGTCTGGGCTTTTCACAGTGTAAATTCTTTGGTTTGGGGTTTAGGAAGCTGAGCACCCAAGTGGTTTGGGTTTTTTTGTTGGTTGGTTGGTTGGTTGGTTTTTGTTGTTGTTGTTTTGGTTTGGGTTTTTTGCCTTTTTTTTTGTTGTTTTGGGATTTTTTGGGGGTTTTGTTTGTTTGTTTGTTTGGGTTTTTTTGCGTTTTTTGTTGATTTTTTTTGTTGTTGTTGTTGTTGGGGTTTTTGTTTGGTTTTTTGTTGTTTTTTGTTTGTTTTTTGGTGGTTTTTGGGTTTTTTGGGGTTTTTTGTTGTTTTGGTTTGGTTTTAGTTTGTTTTGTGTTTGTTTTGGGTTTTTTTTGTGGGTTTTTTGTTTGCTTTTTTTTTGGTTTGGTTTGGTTTGGTTTTTGTTTTGGTTTTGGTTTTGGTTTTTTTTTTTTTGTTACCTTTGGGCTGGAAGGGAGCTCAGCACCTCTAAAAAAGCAGCAGGAGACAGCAAACCACATGCAGCGACACAAAGGCTGATTGCATGTGAGGAAAGTTGTCCATAGAGTGGTCAAACACTGGGAAAGGTGCCCAGAGAGGTTGTGGGTTGTCCCCAAAGAGTCACATTCAATACTTAAATGGACAATGTCCAGGGCAACCTAATCTCTTCCTAAAATTGGGTGTTCTCCAAGCATGGCTGGACTAGAGACCTCCAGAAGGCAGATTCCCAGGATAAGTGATGGAAGCAGCACTGGCACTTTCAGCTGGCAGCTGGATGGAGGATTCCAGATGATCAAATCCACTGATTTGATGGCAGCATTTCAGACACCACCACACAGCAGAGGCCAAGCAGGGGCTGGAGGAGCCTCGTGTCTCTCCAGAGTGGCACCTCGAGGCCAGGACAAAATCCTAATGCAGCTGGAGTGGCACTAACATGGATTTGGGGTGTCCCAAGGGCCCTGGCTAGATGGATCCTGTGTTACTCCAGAGGGAGCTGAGCTCTTCTCACTTCTGACCACACCTGCCTGGCCCACGCTGGGAGCATCCCTGAATCTGGGAGCTGGATCCCACCAAGATGGGGGCATTTTAGCAGCTCTTTGCAGAGGCATTTGAAATCTTTAGTAGCTGTCCCTGCAGGGTTTGTTTCCCAGTGTCAGACACCTCTTTAAGCCAGAGGTTCTGACCCTGGCTCTGCTGTAGCATGGACATTACACCCACGGCCAGAGGGAGCTGGGGTGGGGGGAATTTTGAGGGAGGTGCCAGTAAAACCTCAGAGGCCAGACCTGAGCACTGTGATGAGCTCATCACAGCTTAACAAACCTCAGAGGGAAGGCACAATGATGGAATAAATGACTGTACAGGCAGAATTTCTTGGACTACTGAGACTGATAAGCACTTTGATCCCTAATACCCTGAGAAGAAATTGTCCTTTGGTTCAAGCCTCTTAAATAACTTACTTTTAAAAGATTTGCTTGGCAGAATGCATCCCGTGTTCCTTTTTCCCCCCTTTGACTCCCATTTTTCGCTCCAGCTGGCCTGGCCTACTCCAACTTGGTGTATGACTGGGTGAAAGCTGCTGTCATGTTTGGGGTCATCAACACCATCGCCAGACTGGACCACCTGGACCCCCCCCAGCCCCCAAAATGCATCACCATGCTCTACATCTTTGCTGAAACGTGAGTGCCCCCTGAGCAGGAACCAAGAGTGCTTGAGCTGGACAGGGCATGGAGGGGAGGACACCTGGGCTGTCCTGGGCAGCTGGTCTGGGAGTTGGAGACCACCTGAAACCACAGTCTAAGCCTGACCAGAACCCAGGGAAACATTTTTAGCTGGGGAGAAATTGATAAGGAGAAAAGTTAAACCACCTCTCTAATGGCATCTGTCCAAGGAGGATTTCTGTGAGCAAGGTGTGCCTTGCCAGGGGGTTGGGTGTTTTCTCTGTTTCAACAGCTTTTTGTTGCCATTGTGTGTTTTAACATGTTCTTATCATCTTATTTTAGGCATTTCGACAGAGGGATTAATGATTGGCTGTGCAAGTAAGTGTCCAGCTGACCACCTCTAGTCTGGTTCAGGGTCTTCCATCCCAGAGCAATGAAGCATCACATGCTGTTCACCCCAAAGCTGAGGTGTCCTCTCTCCTGGATAAATCCCACTATTTGCTCTGTTCAGCCCCAAACCCATTGAATTAATTGCACAAAGAGCAACAGCCCCCTCCTCCAAATCTGGGAAGAGAAGAGTGCTGTCCCAAAATCCCTTTGAGTCTGGTGGGTTTAGTGTTCCCTCAGAGGAGGAAGAGCCAGGAGGAAAGGGGAACTGAGTGCTGTAGCTCCATCTGCATCTTCCTCAGCCCTTCACCTCCCCTCATCCCTGAGTTCACACCAGCAAACCTCTTCTGTGGTGGCTGCTTTGTGATAAAATCCTGAGCACCAGCAAGTCTCCAGCTCTGGACAGCCCAGGTTTTACCTGCCAGAGGGGGAAAGTGAATAATTTGTCCTCAAGTATTTATAGGTTTGTAGGAATATAAGTCACAAGCAGCTGGGGCTCAGCAAAAATCCAAAGTTTGTTGCAGAATGAGCATAAAGTTTAAAGTGTGTAGCAAAAAACCAAAAAAGTTTATTGCCAGAACAAGTCAGCCAGAACATCCTTCCTGTTTTACTGGGATATTCTGGACTGATTCTGTGAGGATCTTGGGAAAAGAAGCCCCAGAGGGGTCTCCTGGACTGCAGGGAGCACCAAGCACCTTCCCTGGCTTTTAGGTACGTGTATGACCACATTGGGGAGAACCACGACAACATCCTGAGGGAGCTGGTGGCCAGCACTGCCACCTTTGCCATCACCACCCTGTGGCTGGGGCCCTGCCAGGTCGTTTACATCTGGTCCCTGGTCAACTGCTTCGGCCTCAACTTCGAGCTCTGGGTGCAGAAGTTCTTCCAGCTGGGGCCCTTTGCCAAACTGGAGGTGAGGAGCTGGGCTGCAGAGGGGGCTGGGGACAAGCTCTGGTGGTGGGAAATATCCCTGGCTGGAGGGGAGATCAGGCTGGTTGGTAGGAGTCAGATTTTTCAGCTGAGGATGAAGAGCAGAATCCCTGAAGATGCCGTGAGGCTCCATGGGCTGGCTTCCTGTGTGGAGACCTGAAGCTCTTTCCTGTGGCCTTTAAAATCATGGAATCATTAAGGCTGGAAAAGACCATCAAGTGCAGCTGTCTGCCCAGCACCACCACTGTGTTCACCACATCCTTAAGTGCTGCATCCACACTTTTTATTTATTTTTTTTTTTTAACATTTCCAGGGATGGTGTCATCCCTGGAAAATCCTGGGGATCAGTTACTGAGCTGTGCAAGGGAAGCATGGTCCTGGTGCTCTGTGTCCCTTCGTTTTACCCACTTTGTCACCCACCCAGAGCAAACAAGCTCCTGCCCCTGTGATGCTTCACAGGAAATTTAGGTTGGGGTGGAAATTCCAGAGGGAAAACAGAGGTCCAAGAGAAGCAGGAATGCCAATGAGGCATCAAAGTGCCACAGATGGACACAAAATATCAGGTCTGTCCTTGGGAACACATCTATGCATATGGGGAATATCCAGATTCTATGATCCTATGGAGCAATGTTTATATATTTCCCCATGGGAATAATTTGTTCCTCTTGTTCTCCAAAGCATCTTGGCATTCTCTGTGGTTTTGATCTGATTTCTTTTAAAAGCAACTGTTTGGATGCTAGAACAAATTATTTTTTTAAACACTCCGAAGCTGAGTGCCCTGTTTGGGACCAAGGTGTCTCAGGGACATACTGGAAAAAAAAAAATTCTTTAAAACTTCCACCCTGGAAACGATTATGTTCCTTATTTCTTTCTCCCAGTTTGAAGTCTGGAGGTCTTAAATGAGTTAAATAAAGATCTATTTTGAATAAAAGCCGTGGAGAGCAATCCTCCTGTTTGCTCTCCTCGTTGAACTCCTAATCAGATTAAGGCTCTCACAGGCAGTGAAATCTCCTTCCCTGCGGCACCACAATTGCCAGCACTAAGTGGCCTGGGGATTCACTGTGCTCTTTGAAGGCTGCTCTGAACTCCTTCCCTGCTCCACTCACAGCAGCTGATCCTGGAGATTATGTGCCAGTGACAATTCCACTCTGCTGCTGTCATTACTTTTGAGCTCTTTTTTTTTATTATTATTATTTTTAATTCCTAAGAAGCTATTTTTACCAGGACCCAGGAGTGATTTGCATGTAGGGCTATTAATAATCCTGGAGTACAACAGATTCTTCTGCCTTGAGGAGTGGCTTACCCAAAGTAAGAGGTGGAGAAAGCAGGACTCAACCATTTCATTTTAAAGAGGCTCTGAGAGAGCTGGAGAAGGACTTGTGACAAGGATGTGGAGGGACAGGACAAGGAGTAATGGATTTAAACTGACAGAGGGCAGGGTTAGATGGGATAGTGGGAAGGAATTCTTCCCTGTGAGGGTGGGCAGGCCCTGGCACAGGGTGCCCAGAGAAGCTGTGGCTGCCCCTGGATCCCTGGAAGTGTCCAAGGCCAGGTTGGACATTGGGGCTTGGAGCAACCTGGGATCATGGAAGGTGTCCCTGCCCATGGCAGGGGGTGGAATGGATGATCCTTAAGATCCCTCCCAACCCAAACCCTTCCAGGTGTCTGTGCTTCTACAATTATCATGAAACTGTGTCTAATATCTTGCCCCTACCCATGGGACCCAGCCCAGAGTCCCTAAAGCAGCTTGGCAGTTTTGCCTTGTCCTTTTATTTCTTCTTTCCAGAGGCACTAAAAGCTGCTCTGATTTTTGCCTCCTCTCTGGGATCCCAGCTGGAGTGTTCTGGAGCTGCACCAGCCACCCCTTTTTCCTTACAGAGCCTTCTCCCTTTGCTCCTCTCTCCTCCTCAGGCCAAGCTGTCAGGGGCCATGTCTCGGAGGATCAGGGCAGCTTTTGGGGCAGTCAACTTCTGGGCCATCGTCCTCTACAACATCCTGGCCCTCAACAGCCTGGAGTTTGCACTGCTGGTGACCAAGAGGCTCCTCGTGTTGGGTAAGGTGCTGCCAGCCTTCCCCTTGAGAGATCCCTGTCTTAATGTGGGGGGGACATTGGCACAGCAGCTGAAGATGGGGATTTTGATGGATCCTTTTGGGTCCCAAGTGCTCTGGCCACTGCCTTGTGGTGTGGCTGCTCCAAATGTGCTGAATTCTCCAGGTGCAAAAGGTGCAGGCGGTGGTTTCTTAGCCCCCCACGCTCCTCACTGAGTGCTCTGGGGGTAGCAGCTGCCTTCCAGGTGTGCTTGCACAGCTCCTGGCATGGCCTGGCACTGGTTTAGTCTCCCTGGAGCACTGCAAAGTTCACGTTCACCTCACCAAACAGGGCTGAGTCCCTGCCTGTGAAAGAGTCTAGTCTTTCTAGGAAAAATTTTTTCACAGAAAGAGTGATAAAGTATTGGAATGGCCTGCCCGGGGAGGTGGTGGAGTCACCATCCCTGGATGTGTTTAAGAAGAGACTGGATGTGGCATTTGGTGCCATGGTTTAGTTGAGGTGTTAGAGCATGGGTTGGACTCGATGATCTTGAAGGTCTCTTCCAACCTGGAAATTCTGTGATTCTGTGATTCTGTGAGTCCCCTTGCTGGAGAAAGGAATTTACTCATCCTGCCTCGTGTCCTCTGCTCCAGCAGACATTCCTGCATCATCCCAAAGGTGCCAGGTACAAATCCTCCTCCTCCTGCAGTCTGTACATGTCTAACCAGTGGGTTGTGGCACTGCTTTGAAGTCTTCCTGAGCTGCCCAGGGTATAAATAGCCACAGTCAGGAGCTGTTGTCCTGCAGCCCTCCCCGGGCTGGGGCTGGCGTAGGGAGTGGATAATGTCACACCCCGTGTGCCAGGAGTGCCTGCCCGCTGAGCTCGCTGGCTTTTGCTGGTTGCTTTATTCACTGCAGAGCTCCTCTTTTAGCAGGGACAAACCCTGGATCCACCCCAGGATCTGCTGTGGATACCAGGCTGGTGATTGCAAACACCGTCAGACCCTTCCCAACAGGAGAGGGGGAGCTCCAGGCTCTGCCACTGACGCAGGTGGCAAAAATATGTGTTTTCCTTGGGTGGACACTGTGTCCCCACTAAGGACAGGACAAGGCTGGGGTTGATCCTCAGCATCAGTGGGGCCCAAAGCTTCCAGAAGGTCACAGTGTTGAGCCACGATGGACATGGGCAGGTTCAATGGGCAGAAAGTCAAAACAATTTCTGAGCTTGGGGAGGATTTTTGGGGGTAAGAGGAGCTCAAAGCCCCTCCAGCATGTCCCCACATCAGCTGCAGTCCATGGTGCCTTGGTGGGCTCAGGAAAAGCTCCATCTCTAATCCAATCCTGAGGATTTCCCTCTTCTCTCAGTGAAGCTGTTGGGCTGGATCCATGATGAAAAATGCCATTGACCACCGTGACCTTGTCGGACCTCCCAAAGCCACCTGAGAGGCAGCTGTGCTGGTGAAGAGCTGGCCTTGTAGGGCGAGCAGCCACAGCTGGCTGACCCTGTCTCCCTCCCTGCCCTAGGTTTCCCTGTCAGCACCTTGTCCATCTGGTTCATCACCTACTGCGGAGTGCAGCTGATCAAGGAGCGCGAGCGCGTCCTGGCCATCGAGGAGGAGGACAAGGGTGACAAGGCTAAGGTGGAGTAAGGGGAGGCACCACGGGCTTGTCCTCAAGCCTGTCTCCCTTCCAGCCACTGCTGCCAGGCCAGCCACTGCTGCCAGGGCTCTCCAAGCCCTCCTGACAATCGGACTGCTGTAGCTCATCCACGTAGAAGTCACCTGGAAGGCACAGGTCACCCCCTCGCTGCAGGAAGGATTTTCCACCAGGCACAGTGGGCGTTTCACAGCCTCCCCAGGCGTGGCAGGATGCTGAGGCAGCTCCCAGGACTTTTTTTTTCACGCCAGAGCCGTCCCCATTGTTTTTCTGACATTGTGCAGACCCAGAGGTTTCACCCCCTGCTCCCCACAACGCTTGGTCCACCAGCACTGGGCTCCCTCACAGCCCGTGTCTCCCAGAGGAGACTCTCCAGGCCCCATGGCTGGAGGTTTTAGGGCCCTGCACTGCTGGATCCGAGACTGATGTGGCCACCACGACCACCCTGCTGTGACACGTGTCCTGGGAGTCAAGCCAAACCCCACCTCAGTGGTTTTTATGTGCCATGGACAAAGGTCTGAGCTCACATTCCTGCCCACAGCTGAGGGACAGAACGTGCTGTAGCCAACCCCTGCTCATCTCCAGCCACCCATCCCTTTCCTCAGCTGCCTTTGGTGTGCACAGCCCACAGCTGTAGGGCTGGGTGAACACAATCCAAGGAGAAAAAACCCCTGAGGAAGGGCAGGGACGTGGGGCTGGGTGGTGGAGGGAAAGCCCATGGAAGACTCCTTGGAGAAGTAGACTTTGGGAGTGTGTGAAACACGGTGCCTTCGGGGGAAAGGTGGGTTTGTAACAGAAAAAAAAATAGCTCTGTCTCTCTTGCACTTTAGAGTAACTCTCAGTGGCCTTATTGTCTGGGTTATGTGGCTGTTTGGTGAGGGCAGGACCCACACCCCTCTGCAACGGGGAGCGCTCGGTGCATCCCTGGGGATGAAGCAGGAGGGGTTCCTAGCCAGCTTTGGGTGGGTTCCTAGCCAGCTTTCAGCTCTGCCAAAGTAATTTGTGGAGTTGCTGATAAATGTCACATATTTATGTAGCCAATAAACGTTGGACAATTCTGGCACCTGCTGCTCATCCCTGTCACTCTGCAGGTGACACCCCCTGGAGCTGAGAGGACAAGGGTCTGTTTGCAGGCCCTCACCTGCCCCCCAAAAGAGTGACACAAGACATTTTTGGCTTCAGCAGAAACCCACTGTGGTGTCATCACCAGGCTGAAGGTTGTGCTGCAGCTGGATTTACATTCACCTTTATTTTGACTCTGCCTTCATACTTATCTTGAGTCTGTGGCCAGCAAATTATCACCTGTGTGGGTTTTGGGTTAGAAGCCAGGTTGGTTTTACTTTTGGGAGCCTGGCCAACATTTCTGGGAGTGAGGACAGGTATTGTGCCTTGGTGGCATCTCGTCACATCCCTTTTTGTCACATCTGTCACTGCTGGACTTCTCATAGGTGTTTCTTTGCATCTCCATTATTTCAGATTTACTTTTTCCATCCAACCACGTGCTTCCTGCAGGGTTCAATTCCTCTCTTCCCCTCCACAGGGGTGTCCTTGCACAGGTGGCAGCACCCTGAGGTGCTGACAGCCAGGGCTCTGTCACTGTGGTGGCTCAGCTCAGGTCTGTGGCTGCCTGGGAGGACAGAGTCACCTCCCAGTGTCCAAGTGGGTGACTCACATGGCAAAGCCCAGTGACTCTGCACTGCCCTCCTGACTTGGATACTCCAGGAGAGAAAATAGCCCATTCACTAAGGGTCTATATTTACCCAGCAGCTGCATCTGCTGAAGCTGCCAGAAGGAGCTAATCTTAGACACCAACCCAGCGAGTGATCTGTTAGAGACAGCTCATGGGAGAATTTGGGCTTTGCCCTCATTTTCCAGGAGTTATCCCTTCAGCTTTTGCTGCTCTGACAAGCCCAGGAGGTTCTGGTGGGTCAGGAGAACCCTGGTGCTGTCTCAACCAGCTCAGCCTTGCACAGGACACCCTCAGCCTCACTGAATGCCTCTGTAGGATGGGATTTATCCATTGCTCATCTCTCTGGAAAAGAGCATCTCATCTGCTCTGGTTATTGCCTTCATAAAACTCTACCAAGAAGAGCAATTTTTTAATTGCAATTACAAATCCCAGTTAATAGCTCTACACTGGACCCTTTCTTGTTGTGATGGTTTCATCACATTTTATATTTCATTTGACTGGGAGAATATAAAGCGAAACAGGCTCATCTTTAAATTACAAAGATAGTTTATTTACACACACTGAAAGGATGAAAATAGGAAGGAAAAAAAAACAAATGGAACCTTCAAAACATCTTTCCCTCCCTCTCCAAGTTTTCACTTTTCTACACTTAACATAAAAAGACATAACCTGCAACCTTAGCCAGTTTACCATTTTAAGATAATCTTTCATCAATTCTTCAGGAAAGGAGTCTCTCTGTTTTAATAGAGACTTTTCTCTACAAGGAGTCCAAAGAACTCAATCCTACCCACTTACAGTATTCTCAATACTGAACACGTGGGCCCTGTACTCAAATACACTGCAACATTGGGGTGTCGCCTTTTAAAGGTGTCTCATCTAAGGCAAAGGGTTTTTCTTCATTAAATCAATTTTCTTCAGTCCATCACACAATACCTTTGCTCAAAAATCTACACATAAAACAATCACCTCCCCAAATTACACATTTTTCCATGGTTTAAAGGAATAACTCAGTTCAGTCCTTATGTTTCAGAGAAGTCTAGCTAGAATTTTCAGCCACTCCTCCTCCTGCACCTTAAAAGCTTCTTCACTCTCTTTCCACTGACTTTAGCTCCATGCTGTGTCTCCTTATGGTCTAATCACTGTATCTGTCCTTCGTTCAGAGAAAAGGCCGGTGCTCAGAAGAAATCCATTTGCTAGCAGAGAAAGAGTTAAACTTGTCAGCTTGTCGGGCTGCTCACGTGATCTTGTTGCAGCGGGAACTAAAAAAGTCTGAAGGCCGCGCTGTTCTTTTCGGCCTGAGGGGGGGGGGAGGGAAGAAGCATTCTGCAGCTCTCAGGGCTTCTCTTCCCCTTCCCCGCTGCTGCTGCTGTTCCCGGGGGGCAGGCACAGCCGAACTGCGCTCTCAAGGGGCCCAGGCCGGGCCGGCCAGGGGCCGCAGCCTGGGCCGAGCCCGGCCAGGCTCTGTGCTGCCTGATGTTACCTGTGATCCAGCCGGAAGAAAAGAAGGGAGCTCCTCCCCACACTCTCGGCTTATATGAGTATTACCCAAAAGTCGTAACCTACTTTTGAATGGTCAAACTATCTGCCAATTAAATAAAAATAATTTTGATTGGACTATTCTTAACCCATGACACTTGTGCAGCCTGACATGGCTAAAATTCCTTCATCCATCCTTTTTATTCTAACATTTTGTATGGGTGGGAGTGATCCCACAACACTGCATCCCATTAGGATGTACCCGTGTATCCTCACTGTCCTGGTTTAATCCCACACAGCTTCTCACTCACTCACTCAGTCACTCCCCCTCACCCCATAAGGAGAAGAATCAGAAAGAAAAGGTAAAGAGGTAAATCTGCTGAGATAAGAGCAGTTTAACATTTAAAACATAATGATGATGATAATAATGACAATGAGAGGAGAAACAGCAACAGAACCCAAGAGAAACAATGGATGCCCAACACAATTGCTCATCACCCACTGACTGATGCCCAGCCTCACCCCAAACAGCAAATTGGCTCCCTTCTGGGTTATTTCCACAGCTGATATCCTGGAAATGATGTTTTATGTTATGGAACATCCCTCTGGCCAGTTCAGGTCAGCTCTCCTGGCCATGCTCCCTCCCAGCTTTTGGTGCAGCCTCTCCCTGGCAGAGAGTGAGACCTGGAAAATCCTTGACTCGGGGGGAGAACGACTCAGCAAGAGCCAAAACATCGGTGAGTATCAACATTATCCTCCTCCTAAATCAGGAAAATCACAGCACTGTGGGAGGAAAATTAACTCTCCCAGACAAAACCAGGACATTCACCCTCTCTGATGTCCTGGGGGACTATTGCCCACTTGGGGACAGTTTAATGACTGTGGGAGTCCACTGGTCATTGCAAATCCCTGGCTGTGGCCCTGTCAGGTCTGGGGGACAGTGCACCCAGGCTCTTGGAAAACCAAGACTGCTTCCCCAAGCCCTGGAGCTGCTCCAGCTGCTGAGCAAAGCCACGGAGTCCCCAGGGCAGGTTTGGGACCAACACAGTGCCCTTCCCCTGGGTGAGCCACCAACCTGGGAGACACCAGGGAGCCACCAGGTCCCAGAGCCCCTCTAAAGGATGGGCTGTAGCTGCATTTTAGCAGTGGCACCTCACGGGGTGAGGCATAAGGAAGCAAAACTGGGATGGCAGCACGAGAAGGAAAACAAGGCAGGGGCTCAGGGGAGATTAAACGCAGAGGGAGGGGGGGAGGCCCCAGCTGGTGGCACAACAACACAGGATTAAACTCGGGGTGGCACAGAGCTAATGCAGAGGGAGCAGAGAGGGGAGGGTGGGGGTGTCCAGCCCCAGATGTCAGGGAGCAAAGACTCCTGAAGTCCGACCCAGTTCAAAGATCAGCGCTCGGAGCTTGATCCCGGCACAGATGAGCAGCAGCAGAAGAGCTTATGATGTGAGCTCTGAAAACAGCTTGTGATTATTTCCCTGCTATTTCGGTGCTTCCCAGATGCTGCTGGAACCACAGCAGTGCAGAGGGGCTTCATACTGGTATAGCTCCCTCCCTTTTCCCACTTTTAGAGATAGCCATCGTGGCAATTTTTATAAATACATCCCTGCCAGGGTAAGGGGTTGTGTGGCTTTAAATACACCAAGAATAATGGCTAATATTTTTTCATGGACTTAATTAAATCGTTAATTAAATCTGTGCCATCACTGAGTGTCAGACAGCCCAGGGGGTCCACAGCAAGAGATAAAACAGATTCATGCACAACTTTTACTATGGCTATAAATAATTATAGCTACTCTGCTCGCCCATGTCTGTCAAAACTAATTAGATTCTTTGTGGGCTCTGTGGGAACAGCTGGAGCTGGACTGGCCATTTGAGGGCCCAGGGGACTTCCTCGATATCCATGGGTAGGCAAGCAGGACACAAGAGCTGCTGGAGAGCTCAGCCACTCTTCAGCATCAGCTCCAGGCCAGGCAGGTTGTCCTGCTGTGGCTGTAGACTTTGCCATGGGGATGGTGAACCAGAAGGCCTGAGCTGGATATTTCAATTCACTAGAAGGTATGTGTGTTTAGATGTCTTGATCTGCGAGTTGAAGCCCACCACTGCGTTTCCTTTACTTCTGTTCTGCCTCAGACACTCTCTCTGTCACCAGGATCTGGAAAGGATGGATTTATTGGTGCCAAGGTGCCACTGGGGCCCATTTTCATGTATGACAGAGCCACAGAATCAGCGAGGCTGGAAAAGAGCTCTGGGATTGACTCCAACCTATGACTGAACCAGGCCAAGGCCCTGAGTGCCACATCCAGTCTTTCCTTAACACCTCCAGGGATGGTGACTCCACCACTACTGCAGGGGAAAAGAGCCATCCCTCTCCCACAGTCCTCAAGTCTCCTGCTTTGGTGAGAATTTTAGAGGAACTTCCAGCACAAATCTCGTATCCCATACAGGGCTGTAAATAAACAGCTCTATCTGCATTTCCCACCCCCTCCCAGACCCCTGAAAAGTGACTCTAGAGGAGAATAAAGGACAAACCTGTGTACCAAAGCAGCCCTGGGCGGGAGCTGGCTGGAACTGGGGATGCCACAAAGCCCACACAAGACCCTCCCCTTAGAGCATCTTTCCAGCTCTGACTTTGTGGTCTATTTTTGGCACAGCTGAAGGGCCAGCACTTTCAGAGCAGCCCATTTGGCATCGTCAGGAGGAAGCCCCAGCCTTGCCACCCATCACCCAAAAGGCAGACTGGGCTGTTAGATTCACCCAGAGGCCGCTTCCCAAGCCCGTGGGTGGCACGTGTCCCCCGCGGTGTCACAGCAGCGAAGCCTCCTGCTCCCCCCGCGGTGACTCATGAGCTGACAGACCCTTCCTGAATTACTGAGGCTGGAATTACAGCTGTTCCCCCGGCCCCCCTCCCTTCCTCCTTGTCCAATGTGTCATATTAAAGGGTGATCGGCTTACACATGCTGCAGTATGGATTCCTTAAGCTCTGCAGAGCTGTGTCTATATATAAAGCCCCCGAGCTGGAAACTGAAGTGCACAGACAGCTGGGAGTGTAGTGAGCGTTTCACATTCCCGGTGTGCCGGCGGTCTGGAAGCCCGTGAGGCTGGGAGCTCTGCTTTGAGCAAGTTTCTTCACTCAGGTATAGACAGAGCCACCAATATTTATCCACAAAAGAAGGATCGGGGCAAAGAACGAGCGGTTACTCATCACCATGGGCTTGCCTCTTGATCAAGTGGAAGAATTGCGTCTCTACCAGCAAACTCTTCTCCAGGACGGACTCAAAGACATGTTGGACCACAATAAGTTTCTGGACTGCGTCCTGAAAGTCAAAGGGAAGGAGTTTCCCTGCCACCGGCTGGTGCTGGCAGCCTGCAGCCCCTATTTCCGCGCCATGTTCCTCTCAGACATGGAAGAGAGCAAGAAGAGGGAGGTCAGCTTGGAAGACGTCGATCCGGACGTCATGGGCAAGATCCTCCACTACATCTACACCTCCGAGCTGGAGATCACCGAGCAGAACGTGCAGGACATCTTCTCCGTGGCCAACATGTTCCAGATCCCCTCCATCTTCACCGTGTGCGTGTCCTTCCTGCAGAAGCGGCTCTGCCTCAGCAACTGCCTGGCCATCTTCCGCCTGGGGCTGATGCTGGACTGCGCCCGGCTGGCCGTGGCCGCCCGGGATTTCATCTGCGACCGCTTCGCCCTGGTCTCCCGGGACGAGGAGTTCTACCAGCTCTCCCCCGACGAGCTGATCGCCATCATCTCCAGCGACTCCCTCAATGTGGAGAAGGAGGAGAGCGTCTTCGAGGTGGTGATGAAGTGGGTGGGGACCAAGGACCGCGAGGGCCGGCAGAAGGCCTTGCCCGTCATCTTCGAGAGCATCCGCTTCCGCCTCATGCCCAACGACTACATCAAGGACCACGTGGAGAAGCACGCCGTGGTCAAGTCCAGCCCGGAGCTGCTCAAGAAGCTGCAGATGGTGAAGGACGCCCAGAAAGGCAAGTTCACTGTGGTGAAGAAGAAGAAGGTGAAGAAGAACAGTGAGAATCAAGCAAAGGAGAACGTTGTCAATGGGGCAGTAGAGGAAGGGGAAGACACAGAGGAGGATGCTCTCCCTGGGATCTTGAATGACACGATGCGCTTTGGGATGTTCCTCCAGGACCTTATTTTCATGGTGAGCGACAGTGGGGCAGTGGCCTATGACCCCAATGCCAACGAGTGCTATTTTGCCTCCCTGTCTACTCAAATCCCAAAGAACCACATCAGTCTGGTGACCAAAGAGAATCAGATCTTCATTGTTGGAGGGCTGTACTACAACGAGGACAACAAAGAGGATCCCATGAGCTCCTACTTCCTACAGGTACTACCTTTATCTTTCTTTTGTTTCTTTGACCCCTTGGGAGCATCACCAAGCTTTAGCTTCCATCACCAAGCCCATAATATTTGTTGTCATGTGATGTCGAAGTGAAAGTTGTAAATGAAGGAGAATGATCTGGGTTGCTTTACTGGAGATCTTTCTCCCTTTGTTTTCAAGGCAGCTGCCACCAAGGGGTGGTTGTGGTAGATGAGGAAGAAGGTTTGAAGGAGTAGGAAAGGGGAATGAGCCTTCCTGATCCAAGTCCTGAAGAGAGGATTGTTTAGAACAGTGAATTTGGCCCAGTCCTGTCTGCCATAGGGTTCACAAACTGGGAGGTTGGTGGCATCAGACCCAGGTTCTGCTTTGCATCCTCTGCCTTCCCTGGTTATGAACCCCAGGAAAACCCAAGGGCGGTGCTGCCAGGTGCTGAAAAAGGAGCAGCAGCAGGGCAAACACCCCAAGGACACAGGGCATGTCCCTGCCTCCCAACATGTGCCCCATTCCTAGTGCTGTTCCTGCCCCGGAGATGGACTAGAGTCTCTACCTCAGCCATTTCCATCCTGTGAGGGGGAAACCACCGTGAGGTGTCAATGGGGATACTCCTCAGAGAAAGTGGCTGTTCAAACTCAGCAGTGACCCAACTGTGACTGGATTGAGCTGTGCAGGCAATCTGAGCCTCAGCCTGGGCTGCAGCCCAGATTTCTTTCCCTGTAGACAGCTAACACAAGGAGCCTACCCTTCCTGCTGACCCTGAGGAATCCAGTAAATCCTCTATTCTTCCTCCCATAGCCAGAAATCCTTTTTTTGTTCCTCTCCACAGCCCAAGTCTTCTGGGAAGAAACAATAATGTGTCCCAGGCTCACATTTTCTGGGGAAAAACAATAACATCTCCAGGCAGAAAGGATAAAATGAGGGCAGCTGCCAAGCTTAGAGCCCTGATCCCTCCCTTGACTCACTGCCCTCATCAGTAGGGCTGCACATCATGCAGGGACCATGCTTGTCCTCAGCTGGAAAGGGGCAGGGGGTTGTGCCAGGCCAGGTGAAGTCCAGGAAGAAGAAACCCCAGCCCCCTACAAAGCAGGAGGGAGTGAGGGGAAGCTGAGGAAGTGCTGGGGGTGTCCTGTTTGAGATACAGCCTTTCACACTGGACAGTCCATGATGGCAGAGGTGTGGCCAACCCCATCAGTTCCCTGTGAAGAGCAGGCTGATGCATTCAGCCCAAACCTGTGCCTAAAGATCAATCTTCCCAGCAGGGGTGGAGCAGGGTCCAGAGAGGTCACAGAACCTTCATAGACCCCTAGAATGGCCTGGGTTGGGAGGGACCTTGAGGTTCACCTTGTTCCAAACCCCTGCCGTGAGCAGGGACAGCTTCCACTAGACCAGGTTGCTCAGAGCTCCATCCAAATTGGCCTTGAACACTTCCAGGGCTGGGGCAACATCCTTGGAAACACTTAACATTTGACTGCATAAAGCCCTGGGGAACTGCTTTAACTCCAAATCTGTGCCCCTTTGAATATGTGGGTTGGATGAAAAACCTTTGGTGGTCCTTCCCCCTGAAGTACTCTGTGGTTCTAAGCTGCAAACAGCCAGATTTCTCTATTCAGCTCCCAGTTTGCCACTGACTCATTGGCAAATGCCTTGAGAAATTGTGGGACCAGTTTTAGCTCTTCCCCAAGAGAAGGGTCTCTTCACACATCACCATGTCACTTGTGCTTGGTAGAATTAGAAAAAAATCCTGGGTTTGGAGAGTGCCATCAGTTTGCAAATGTTTAATTTATTACATCAGTGTCATTATGTAGCTCACCATTGCTGCATGAGCAAGAGAGGTTTTGAGTCCTTATCCAGCTCAACATATTTAGACATGCAGCTCTAGGAGAAGCCACTGTGCCACAGCTCCCTACACCTTCTGACTCCATCCTCCCAAATTTCACATTCCCCTTGCTGAAGCCAGGGGCATTAGGTCAGGGATAATTCAGATTTAAGGACAGGCACCAAAATACAAAAATGCTGATAAATCCCCGGGGCCTTGCGGATTTTGGCAGGAGCAAAATGGTTCCATTGGCATTTCAGATGGAAAAGGGTGTCCTTTCTTTGTCGCTTGCAAGATTTATGGCTCGAAAACAATGCTGAACCCATCAAGAAGCAGGAACTATCCTGATGACTGAACTGCTCAGGGTTGCACTATAAATAACGCATGTGTGGACCACAGCTTACAAAGAGACAAAAACCACAGGCACCCAGCTGAGGCCCAGTCTTTGGGGCCAACCCATCAGGCTGAAGCTCCTTGGCCTGAGCCCATGGCAAACAATGCTCCAGGCAGTGCTGCGTCACAGCTTCATCCTCCAGTCCCAAAAATTGGCTGCAAGACATCCCTCCCTCCTCTATCAAACTACATTAATTTTTTTTTCCCCAATTCCCATTAAGCCACAGTGCTCAGAGTCTCCAGTCTAAGATTATTTTTTTTTTTTTCCTGGTGGGAAATGAGGCAACACCTTGATCTACAGATGTCCAAGGATTTGGTGATCTGATCCAGCAGCTAGCTCATCTGTCAGATGGGTCTGGCACACTTTTTCTGTTAGCTGGCAGAGATGGAAAATACCAGGATGAAATACTGTGAGGTGTTCCATGCATGAAAACATTCAGGAAAATTTCTAGGACTGAAATGTTTCCGTTCTTCCAGTCCCAGGAATGATCCGTTATAAGTCCAGCAAGGGAGTCTTTCACCAAAAGATGACCAAGCTTGTCTCAAAGTCCAAGTCAGAAGAGGAGACTCAGGAGAGAGCTTATCACTCCACAACTCCCTGAAAGGAGGCTGTAGCCAGGTGGGGGTTGGCCTCTTCTCCTGATGCCCTGGGAAGGTTGAGCTGGAACAGAGACCGAACAGAGCTAGAGAAGAAAGTAGATATTTACTAAAAAGCCTTTAGGATACACCTTGGGCAGGACAAGAGCCTGGCCAGGGCTACACCCAAGGTGGACCCAAAATGGTCACAAAATGGACACAAAATGGTCACAAAATGGTCACAAAATGGACGCCCGGTCACGAGGTCTCCCACTTTGATCAGTTCTGGTCCATTTGCACATTGGGGTTGAATTGTCCAATTCCAGCTCCAGCTGATGCAGTCCCACCCTTCTTGTTTTCTCCCTTCAGCCACCGCTGTTTGTGCTTTGGGGCCTGGAAACTTGTCCCAGTTGTCCTTGGTGTACAGCAGGACCAGGATTTGTTTTGTGTCCCTGCTCTGTGCAGAGCTGAGTGAGCCTGAATGTGAGGCTGAGAGCTGCACCCCTGGGCAGCACAGAACCTGAAATACAGGGAAGATAAAACTTCAGGCATCACTCCCAGGCAACCAGTGACAGAATGAGAGGACAAGGCCTCAGGCTGCACCTAGGCAGGTTCAGGTTGGACATCATGGAGGATTTTTTACTGAAAAGGTGGTCAGGCATTGAGATGGGCTGCCCAGGGAAGTGGTGGAGTCACCATCTCTGCAGGTGTTTGGTAAATAACCTGATGTGGCACTCAGTGCCATGGAATTGACAAGGAGGTGACTGGCCAAAGGTTGGACCAAATGATCTCAGAGGTATTTTCCAAGTTTGATGTGATCCTATAAAGTCCAGGCTTTGATGAATAGAGTAGAACGTGATGCTGCAGACCCGTCTCTGCTCTTATGCTTTGTCACAAAAGGTTCATCAGACAATATCTGACTTGGGTTTGCTCTCAGATCTCCCATCCTGCTCCGGGTGACAAAGACACAGCCACAGGAACATTGCAGGGAGTGCTGCTGTGTGGGATTTATCCCATATATTCTCCGAGGGTCCAGCCCTGTTCAGAGTAATGGCTTAATAATAATTAGTGAGACAGCATGATCGGGTGTGTCTTGATAAATCAGAAAGGTTTAATAGAATAATGAAAATAATACAAAACAACAAACAAAGATTAAAGCCGAGCACAGTGTAAGGACAGATCCCATACCTCCTACAACACCCTGAGAGTGCCATGAGACCCTTTGTTCTGCCACCTTTTCTACCCAGTGATCAGGGATGGATCTATTGGCAAACTGGCAATAGAAGGAGGTGCAGATTTTGACAAACAGTGACAAGGGCCAACAGGTGCTCCTCTCCTGGCACTGAGCCAGCTACAAAGAGAAAAACACAGAACTTTCTGGTTAAGCTTCCTAAAATGTCCAAAGGTAAACCAAAACCCTTTCCTTATGTAGAACTGCCCACTCAGGAGTGGGGGGTGCATTGCTACACCGCTGGGGTGACCAAGCTGCACCTGGGAACAGACTTTGAGTCCTCCACCCATGGGCCCTGACTCCTGCTGAACGAAGGGGCACACCCACCCTGGTGACCATGTTTTCCCTTCCAGTACGACCACCTGGACGCAGACTGGCTGGGGATGCCCCCCCTGCCCTCCCCTCGCTGCCTCTTCGGCCTGGGGGAGGCAGAAAACTCCATTTTTGTGGTTGGAGGGAAGGAACTGAAGGAGGGAGAGAAGACCTTGGATTCCGTCCTGTGCTACGACCGGCTGTGAGTGTTCACTGCCCCTGTGGGGTGGGAGGGGGCTTGGAGGACAAGGTGGAGCAGCTGCCAAGTGACTCCAAGCCCTCCAGGGGTCAAAAGGTCTGGGAGAAGGGCTTGAACTCTGTGTGTGGATGCTGGGACTGTCTCGAGCTGTGCTCTGGGGCTCTGAGCTGCCTCGCTCCAGCTGCTCCCTTTATTGAGCCTCCCGGAGAGGGAATCCTTTGTGGGGATATTTTGTTATCTGATATTAGTTAGATGTTCCTGTGAGGCGTGTACAGAGGTGTTTTTTTCTGCTGCTAAATCTTCTGCTCTTGCCCGTTGATTAAAGGTTCGGTGACATTCACTGCGGTCTCACCAAAAGAGGTTTGAACAGAAAAGCTTGTTTTTTAAAGTTTTCAGATCTGTCACAGAATGGCTCATGCTGGTTGATATCAGGCTTAATATCTGATTATTTTTGGACAATGGGTTCTGACCCATGCTGGCTCATGAGCTTTATTAAAAGGCACCCTCCTGTTCTCTCAGGAGACAGAAACTTCCAAAGCCTGCTGCTCTCTGCCCCAAAGAGACAGAGCAGCAGGCATCAACAAGGCTTTGCTTGGTCTATATTTAGATGTGTGTGCTTCCAAGCCTGTTTTATAGGCAGAGATTTGAAACCAGTTCCATCCCCACAGAGTGGGGCATTTATCTGCCCCTGCAGACTCTGGGAAAGAGTTTTTCTGCCCCCACTAAGTGCTCAGGGGTGGTTTGAGCACCAGTTTGAAGCTGGTAGAGATGTGATCTTTATCTCTGGTTTTGTTTGGTTGATATTATTCTGCTTGACAGCGACTGAACATGAGCCAGCCGTGTGCCCAGGTGTCCAAGAAGGCTGGTGGCATCCTGGATGTATCAGCAGGACCAGGGAAATGTTTCTTCCTTTGTGCTGGGCACTGTGAGGCTGCACCTCAAATCCTGAGTCCAGTTTTGGGCCCCTCATGACGAAGAGGACATTGAGGGGATGGAGTGAGCCCCGAGAAGGGAACAGAGCTGAGGAAGGGTCTGAAGCACCAGGAGCAGCTGAAAGAGCTGGGGGGGCTCAGCTTGGAGAAAAGGAAGCTAAGAGGTTATTATTGCTCCCTACACCTACCTGAAGACCTCAAGAAAACAATGGATATTAACATAAATATTCTGCTTATTTTACTGTCACCCTCCTTTAGTATCACAACATTTACTGTCTGAGCCTGTCTCATTGCAGACCTTGTGTCTCTGAGGCTGAGTCCAACCCTGTGCTCACCTCTAGGGCTGGGAAATGCCATCTCCTCCAGATGTCACCCAGCAAGCTACAAATCCTTTTGCTTCCCCTCTTTCTCTGACCCAGGTCTTTCAAGTGGGGTGAGGCCGATCCCCTTCCCTACGCCGTCTATGGCCACGCCGCGGTGTCACACAAGGACCTTGTCTACGTCATCGGGGGCAAAGGAAGTGACAAGTAAGTCCAAAAACAAGAAAAAAAATCAAGGAGGCAATCCCCCAAAGCAGTGGGAGTGCAGAGGGGGCTGATACCCCCTCAGCCTGGTTTAAGGAGGGCTGGATGGGGTGGGAGGTGTGGATCCTTCCCTCTCGGCTCACCTTTGTGTCTGCAGCCCTTTCCAAAACTTTAGGAGGCCAACAGGGGCATCAGGAAGATGGCAGTGTCCTTACAGGAGAGAGAATGTGTTGCCCCATCCCTGGAGGCAGGCTGGAGAGGGCTTTAACTGGTCCAGTGGAAGGTGGCCCTGCCCATGGGGGTTGGAATGAGATGATCTTTAAAGATCCTTCCAAATCAAACCATTCTGTGATCCCCTTTGCTCACACACACAAAAAAAAAACAAACCACAAAAAAACCCCAAAACAAACAAACAAAAAACCACAACCAAAAAAACAAACAAAAAGCCAAAAAAACCACCAAAAAAAACAAACAAAAAAACCCCCAAAAACAAAAACCAAAAAAAACCACACCAAAACCAAAAACAAACTAACAAACAAACAAAAACAAAACAAAACAAACCCACCAAAACAAAAAAACCCCCGTCATACAGATTGGAAGATGCATTGAACAAGAAGGCCCTTAACTTTTAGGGTCTCCTGTCTTGGACTTGTGGAGCAGAGTGGTCACCACAGCCAAATCCAGACATGTATTTGCAACAGGAGGGAGAAACCTCACCCACCCTGACCCCATCCCGCCCTCTTGCAGGAGACAAGCTCGGCAGGAAAAGCCTCTCTCAGGAGCAGCACAGTGTCTGCCTTGCAGGGCACAGATGTGACTGTTTGCAGAGCAAACCTTCCACAATCCAGCAAGGCTGGGTCCTGCTCGGGAAGGGTTTTGGTCTGAAAGGTGTGAACGTGCATACAATTCACACCTCACGCTGCCCACCTGGCAACAGGCAGGTCACTGAGGATGTTTTGCAGCATCACAGCAGATCAAGAGCAATAAAACAATGCCTTGATGGCTGTGAGGAGTCCTAGGAGGCTGTTGGCTGCCTGGACCTGTATCCAGGTGTGTGAGCACCAAGCTGAGCTCTCAGGACTCCTGCCAAAGCAGGAGGGGATGTATTACACACACAAGTGGTGACCCCAGGCATGGACATCCTTGGGTGCACACCCAACAATGGGGGTGTGTTCCTCCACTCATGCCAGTGTGAAGGAGCAAATTCCTCCCTAGAGGCCCCAGCTTCTTCCCAGCAGACACCCCCAAGCCCCTGCAGTGCAAAACCATCCCTTGGCAGGCCATAAAGGCTCCTTTTCCCTCTCATTTGCCTCCAGGAAGTGCCTGAAGAAGATGTGTGTCTACAACCCAGCCAAGTTTGAGTGGAAGGAAATGGCTCCCATGAAAACTGCCCGCTCCTTGTTTGGAGCCACCGTGCACAAGGACAAAATCTACGTGGCAGCTGGTGTGACCGACTCTGGTTTGACCAACTCGGTGGAGGTCTACGACATCTCCACCAACAAGTATGTCCTGAGTTGTGGTTACACAAGGAGTAGGTGCAGGTGTACGTTCAGCAACTTCCCACCATTCTGGAGTTTGTTTGTGACTCCTGATGTCAGTTCCTCTGGTTTATATGCACAGCAGGAGAGCTGGAACTGGATAATCTTTAAGGTCCCTTCCAACCCAAGTCATTTTAGGGTTCTATGATTCCTCAGAGAGATGGGCACCACCAAGGTCTGGTTGAGCTGTGGATCATTTCAGGCTCATCCTCAAAGTGGCTTCACCCACTGTGCCACCCTTGGGCTCCCTGTAAACTTCACCCCACAAAATAAACCCTCTGAGTCTGGGTGGCTCTTGCAGCTGCAGTTTGACCAACTCGGTGGAGGTCTACGACATTGCCACCAACAAGTATGTCCTGAGTTGTGGTTACACAAGGAGTAGGTGCAGGTGTACGTTCAGCAATTTCCAACCATTCTGGAGTTTGTTTGTGACTCCTGATGTCAGTTCCTCCGGTTTATATGCACAGCAGGGGAGCTGGAACTGGATAATCTTTAAGGTCCCTTCCAACCCAAGCCATTCTAGGGTTCTATGGTTCCTCAGAGAGATGGGCATCACCAAAACCACTGTGGTTGAGCAGTGGATCATCTCAGGCTCATCCCCAAAGTGGCTTCACCCACTGTGCCACCCTTGGGTTCCCTGTAAACTTCACCCCACAAAATAAACCCTCTGAGTCTGGGTGGCTCTTGCAGCTGCAGTTTGACCAACTCGGTGGAGGTCTATGACATTGCCACCAACAAGTATGTCCTGAGTTGTGGTTACACAGGGAGTAGGTGCAGGTGTACGTTCAGCAGCTTCCAACCATTCTGGAGTTTGTTTATGATACCTGATGTCAGTTCCTCCGGTTTATATGCACAGCAGGGGAGCTGGAACTGGATAATCTTTAAGGTCCCTTCCAACCCAAGCCATTCTAGGGTTCTATGGTTCCTCAGAGAGATGGGCACCAACAAAGTCACTGTGGTTGAGCTGTGGATCATCCCAGGCTCATCCTCAAAGTGGCTTCACCCACTGTGCCATCCTTGGGTTCCCTGGCAGCTTCACCCAACGCAATAAACCTTCTGAGTTTGGGTGGCTCTTGCAGCTGCAGTCCCAGCACTGGGACACACTGGTCCGTGTACTCAAAGCAAAACAAAGTTGAACAATGATGATAGGAACAGTTTCCCTAAAAAACAGCCAGGGTATGGTCCCATCCCACCCAGACCTGCACAACTGGGTCTGTCACCAGTGAGTTCAGTTGTTGAATCCTGATTTGAGGCCATCCTCAGTGTGGGGGTGGCCAGGACGCTCTAACTTGTCCCCTCTCTCGACGTGGCAGGTGGGACACCTTCACAGAGTTCCCTCAGGAGCGCAGCTCTGTCAGCCTGGTCAGCCTGTCTGGGGTGCTCTACCTGCTCGGGGGGTTCGCCACGGTGGAGACGGAGTCGGGAGAGCTGGTGCCAACGGAGCTGAACGACGTTTGGAGGTGACAGCCTTCCCCAGGGCTGGCCAAGGGAGCCTGGGAGGGATGTTAGTGATGATGATGCCTGGAGAGGCTACCTGGGACAGATGATGCCTTAAGTTTGATCTTCCATGTATTTCAGGTTCTGTGCTGCCCAGGGGTGCAGCTCTCAGCCTCACATTCAGGCTCACTCAGCTCTGCACACAGCAGGGACACAAAACAAATCCTGGTCCTGCTGAAAACCAAGGGCAACTGGGACAAGTTTCCAGGCCCCAAAAGCACAAACAGCGGTGGCTGAAGGGAGAAAACAAGAAGGGTGGGACTGCATCAGCTGGAGCTGGAATTGGACAATTCAACCCCAATGTGCAAATGGACCAAAACTGATAAAAATTTAAGACTTTGTGACCAGTCAGCCATTTTGTGACCATTCTTAGTCCACCTGGGGTGTAGCCCTGGTCAGGTCCTATCCTGCCCAAGGTCTGTCCTTAAAGGTCTTTCAATAAGTCTCTACTTTATTCTCTTAGCTCTGTCCAGTCTCTGTTTCAGGTCAGCTTTCCCAAGGCACCACAGAGGCTAGACAGTGTTAGTTAAAGGAACAAAATAAGTATTTATTAGAAAGGCCTTCAAAGGATAAGCCTTGGGCAGTAGAAGAGCCTGGCTGGGGATACACACATGATGGATGACCAGTCACGAGTTTTCACTTTTATAAGTTTTGGTCCATTTATGTATTGGGGTTAATTGCCCAATCACAGCTTCAGGTTATGAAGCCCCCTCCTCCCAGTCTGCTCTCCTCAATTCGCTGTTGTTTGTACTTTTTGGGCCTGAAGCTGCAATGGTGTCCTTGGTTCTGGGGCTGGAAAAGGATTGTTTTGTCTGAACTGTGAGGAGAACTTGCTACCACTTTATATGAAGTTCAGAGTTATATACTAATGCGGTACAGAAACTGGAAAATAAGAAAGCTAAAACTTAAGGCATCAGTGAAATAGATAATCTCTGTCTTTTTTTATGCTATCAGTGTTGAGATGGAGGTTGTCACCCCAGCACGAGGCTGCAGGCTCAGCATGGGGTGTCTGGGAAGTTTGCCCTGTGCTGTGCTGGAGGGCACATTGGTGCTTCAGTGATCTCTCCCAGCCTCACACAGCAACAGACCAGGGAAAACTCGCTCCTTTGGCTTTGTTGTGCATTGACATTTTGCCTGGAGCTGGTTCCAGCCTCCCCTTTGGTGTGGAGCAGCATCTGTGCAGTGCTTCCTCTCCCTGGGAACAGCCAGTGCTCGGGCTGGGAAGCAGATAGGCTGGGCTGGGAAGCAGATAAACTGGGCTGGGAAGCAGATAGGCTTGGCTGGGAAGCATTTAGGCTGGGCTGGGAAGCAGATAGGCTTGGCTAGGAAGCAGATAGGCTGGGCTGGAAAGCAGATAATCTTACATGCAAGGGGAGTGGGCAGAAAGCACTTAGTGACAGCTGCTAATGCAGCGTTGGCTGCTCCTCTCCCTCACGTCGGTGCTCTGGCACCCTCAGCAGGATCCTGCTGTCCTGCACCACAGATGTTCCACCTTGGTGCCATCAACCCAACTCCCAGAAGAAAAATATCCCCTCCCCTGCAAGACCACGTGCTGACGTCCACATCCCCCAAACCAGAGCACGCCAGGGCTGGCAGTCCCCATGCACATTCTTGTGGCCAAATAACCCCTGTGGGACCTCACACCACGCACCAGGGCTCCCACCACTGTGGAGTGAAGCTGAACCAGTGAAAGGGGCAGTTGAACAGTCCAAAAGGCTTTTGAGATCTCGGGAAGAGACTCCAGCTTTATTACGTGGATCTGTATGCCACGATGGACGCCAACTGAAGTTTTCTCCTCCCCTCCACCCGCCCCCCCCACAGGCTGCTAGCTCAGATTTGGGGAGTTTTGGGGAAAGGAGATCTTCAGGATAGGGAAAGGAAATCCAAAAGAGGCTCTTACCCTCAGGAGGTGTTCCAAAGCTTTATTCCAAGAAGGGAATCCCAGGGCAAAGAGGAAGAGCCTCAAGGGGCAGGGGTTTTATCTCTTTCAGGGTCGGGGTCAGATTACCTGGCCAAAGGCCATAGGTCAGAGTCAGGGGGCAGGTGAGACCAGGCCAGGTTACAGTCTCTGGAGGGGAGGGGTTTGTGAGGGAGAGACCCTCCCCTACAGGAATGCAACAGTGGAGAGCAGCTGGAGGGAGGGAGGGAGAGGAGCCCTTTCCTCACCCTCAGATGTCTGTCTGCCTCTCCCCAGGTACGATGAGGAGCAGAAGAAGTGGGAAGGGGTGCTCCGGGAGATCCAGTACGCCTCCGGTGCCACGTTCCTCCCCGTGCGCCTCAACGTCCTGCGCCTGACCAAGATGTAGCCAGGCTGGATTGGTCCTCTTTCCATGGGGTGCTGGGGCAAGGAGGGATGGGGGGAGATGGGGAGATGCTCATCAGTGCATCTGGGCACTGCCCAGGACATTGCATCTGTGATTGGTATTTTTTTGGATAAGTGGGAAAGAGGGGGGAGTATCTGGAAAACTTCTGGGATCCTGAAGGTGCTCACAAGGTAATTAGAGAGGGGACCTGGAGCCTGCAAGGAGCTGGAGAAGACTGAGAAGCTCAGAAAAATTAGTTGTTTCAGTCTCAGGAGACAGGATAAATAGATCACACATTATTAAACTTCTTTCTCCATGTTTTTCCCCATTTTTTCAACTGCTGTTGGACCTCTCCAACAAAAGGGGGATGCAGGAAGTGGGGACTAAGATGACATTCCCCAGGGAAAAAAGTATTTCCCACAAAGTATTTCCCAACCTAAAGTGTCTGTGAGCACAGTGTTCCTTGGAGAGGAGAAGAAAGGGTTAAAGTGAAGTGGTACAGGAGAGACCTGACAGAATTTGATGAGTTCCTGAGTGAAGAGGGTTGCTACGATGAGAGAGTTAAAAGGAAAGGTCATGTGAGCAGCAGGAGAACCTTGGAAGTTGTAATGAAAAGTGAATTATCTTAGTTCTTTGCCTCCACCTTGACTTTGGAGTGATGAGAGGCCTGGAGCTGAGTCTCGGGAAGGGAGGAGTCATGGAAGTTGTAGGGTGGGAAAGGGGGAGAGATGGACAGGGGATGCCATGTGTGGTCATCTCCAGCCTTTTGGGCTCCTCATCCTCAATCACAGATCACAATGTCCTCACCTATGGACGGACAAATGCTGTTTTTTAGGGAAAGGTTTTATATTTTTGCTGTTTATCTTATTTTTAATGTTCAGACTTTTTTTTTTTTTTAAGAGAATTTTACTTTGCTAAGGAGATCTCAGATGTGTTTGGCTCAAAGAGAGCTTCTGACTGAGGAAAAATGCGTATTTATTTTAAAGTTGTCAATAATGATGTTTTGATAGATACATGACTGTATGGGCAGCAGGAAAAAAAGATCTGTTAGAGCAAAAATCTCCTGATGCCCACACCATCTGACCAGTGGTTTATCTAAAAATAAATGTGACTATTCCAAATAAATACCCTGTGTTTTCACATTGATGGAGCTGAAACTGATCCTTCACAGTAACCAAAGACAAGGACTTGGCACAAGTTGTGATGGACACATGCAGTAAAACAGCCCCATGGAGAGCCCCATCTTTTCTTGCCTTTTTCCCCCATTTGAGAGCTGAAATTTTAGGATCTGTCTCCTTACAGCTCTTCCCCATGGATACCACAACTAGGAGTTTACCCAGGGCTAGAAGGAAGCTGGATGCCTACACTGGCAGGGTGAGAGGAAGCAGCCTCAGGTTGTGCCAGGGGAGGTTTGGATTGGATATTAGGATGAGTTTTTTTCATGGAAAGGATTGTAAAGCACTAGAAGAGGCAGTGGAGTTCCAGTGATGGAGACATCATCCCTGGAAGTGTTCAAAAAACGTGTGGATGTGGCACTCAGGGACATGGTCTAGTGGTGAACATGGTGGTGGTGCTGGGTTGGTGGTTGGACTCGAGATTAAAGGTCTTTTCCAACCTTAACAATTCCATGATTCTGTGATGTCATAGTACCTTTAACAGGGGTGATAATCAACAATAATTTTAAAAAAAGAACAAATGCAAACCTTGAAAAATAATTGCCTCAAAGTGGTATGAAAATTCTGGTATCACAATGATACCTGGCTGATTCATCTAGATCAAAATGCAGTTGTGGAGAAACTAAAAACATGTTTGTAAGGAAAAAGAATTCAAGGGAAGTAAAGGAACCAGAGACTTGTCCTGGTTTCATTTGAAGGATTTAGGAAGTTATGGGATAAGCTCCTTAGAGGACAATCACATCAGAACAGTAATGAAATATTTCAGAAGAAAAAAGAAATCCAAGGTGACTGGCTGTCACAAAGTAGCTTAAAAAAAAAAAAAAAAGAGGAACAAAAATCTTTGAAACAATCAAATGTGTGAAAAATGCACGGAAAAGAAATAAACACCTTCTGCCTAGTTCTGCAGAAATTCATGTAGACAATTCCCAAGCTAATTAAAGATAAATCTTCCAAATAGCTTCTGGCAGAAAAGAAAAAAAGAAAAATTAAGAAAAAAAATAATCCCTGCATAGAAAAACTATTTTTAAAAGTCATTTACCTCCTGCCTCCAGCAACACCATCCCTGCAAGTGTTCAAGGAATGAGTGGAGGTCGCACTCAGTGCTCTGGTCTGGTTGACAAGGTGGTGATTGGTCCAAGGTTGACTCAATGATCTTGAAGGTATTTTCCAGCCTTAATGATTCTCTGATTCCATGACCCTTTTTTAACTCTTCTTGCTGAATGCAGGCTGGAAAGTTGTTGATGATCCTAATAGAGGTTTAATCCCTACTCACCTCCTGCCACATTTCCTGGCTCTCCTGGAGGAGTTCTGGGCTTTTTAAAGCCAGCAGGAGAATGCTGCTGACCTTCCACGAGTTGTTGTGATGTGGCCTCAGATAAAGGCTCAAGATGTTTCAAATAAACTGGAGTTTGGTGGTCACGTGTGGTTCACGTCCATTATAAAGCTGTGGAGGAGCCACCCCTGGCACAGGGCAGGAAACTATTAAAGGAAAAAGGGCTGTTGCATAAAAAGACTCAGAAGAACTTGAAATATCCCATTGCTTGAGCAACAAGAGGCAAATCTCAGCACGTGTTGGTCCAAGGAAGGAGGCAAAGTTGGACATCACCAAGTGAAAATGTGGCCTGGGGATGCTCCTCCACATTTCCAAGAGGCTGTGTCAGTTTAAAGGCCATCACAGATAAGAAATGCCACCAGGAATGCCCAGAGACATTACTTCTTCCTCCTGCCTGGTGTTTTCCTGTCTCAGATGCAACAGCTTCAGTGGCACAGGTCACCCTACAGATAATGACAGTGGCAAAGACTACATCCAAAGGCTGAAGGATGTCTCTTCTTCCATTATCTTCCCAAAATCCACGCTGATATTGTTGGTGAGGTTCCCCCTGCTCCATTTTAAATTAAAAAAAGGCACTGGGTGCTTTTGGATGTGCTCCTTGGTTTCTCCACTGCCAACAGAGGACATCATAGAGCCCCTACTCAGAGTCCACACAGACCTGATGGAGCCAGTAGGACCAGGCGCTCTGTCCTTACCCCAGGGCTGTAAGCACCAAATTCCTTCTTCTACCCACTCATCACCCTTCCCTGAAAAGCTCTTTTTTTGTTGGCCCCACAGCAGTCAAGCTGTCTCTCACACACACACACACCTCCCACCAAACCCAACACAGAGCCTATACACGCGAAGCAGTGGCAGCAGTCAACATTCCACAGGAAGCTCATCCTCCCTGTCTCTGGCTGCTCACACAGTAGCCTGAAAAAGACCCCTTTTAAAAGAAAAAGGAGGGGAAAAAAAGGGGGGAAGAAAAAGATAAAGCAAAATTAAGGTAACAAAGAAAGTGGTGGAGCTTTCGGTTTTCTTTTATAAAAGACAAATCGTTTATTGATTCAGTCCTTCCACTTGCAACCTCTTTGGTAACAGTCATAACACTTCCAGACTGGGAGAACGCAGTGGAAAGGCCCAGTTCTGACCTCTCACCAACTTCAGAGCTCAGTGAGCCCCAACGTGCCTTGGTGAGAGGCCAAAAAGCAGATTTCAAAGCATGGCCAAGGACCTGGCCTCGAGGGACAAACCCAAACCAGCCTCCCTACCGTGACTCGTCGTGCTCGTGGGCAGTGCAGAGAGCAGCCCCAGCACCCCCAGGCAGAAGATGGCTCGGGATGGGGATGTCTGACTGGGAGTTGTGCCCTGGGAGGTGGCTTTGATGAACTTCTTGGGACCTCCTGGACATTGGCCAACGGGCCCATCGACGAAGCAAGACTCGCCCGTTCCTGCGGTAGACAATGACTTGCCTCAGTTGGCCCCATGGGGATGGACTAATCCAACCATCTCAGCCTCCCCCTCCTCACACCATCCCAAAGAGAGTAACTGCTGTACTTGGAGTTAAAGATAAACATATATTGATTACACATGGTCATAAAAAAAAAAAAAGTAATAATAATAATAATAATAATACATTTCCTAGAACATTACTTAAGACGCTTCTGAAAAGCATCCAAGCTTCCCCTCCCCTCCCCGCCTTCCCTTAATCTATACAGAATAAAGTGCTTCATTTAGTTTGTTCACACTTGTAGAGCCACCAATACACTCTTAACTTGGCATGTTTGGGCAACCGATACTGAATGCCGTAAAATTATACAGAGCCAAACACCAGGCATGAGAAATTAGTTTTGAGGCAAGTGCTTGGGGTTTCATTCATTTCCAAGTTCCATGCTACAAGAGGTTGTTCTTATTCCTATATATTTTTTTTTTCCTCCTTTTTTAAAAATTATTATTTTCTTCCTTTGTAAGTTCAACCCAACTCCCGTCGTGGTTCCGTGTCTCTTAGGCAGGGCTGCGTGTGGGGGAAGCTCTCGCCGTCCGTGTGAACAAAGGGCATCTGTCCGTCTGTCCTTCCCTCCTGACTTCGGGCAAACCAAGAGCCACCTCAGAGGAGTTGTCTAGCAGCGGATGCTCGTCTCTATTGCACTGTCACAGCCATTCCCACCCGCCCATCCATCCATCTATCCATCCATCCGTCACCTTCCCACCGCGCCAGGGTTATGGCTGTGGTCCGAAGGGCCAGCTGTGCCTCATGGATACGTGAGGCCAACTGGTCTGTGCTACCAGGCTCCTGGGACATATAAACCAAAAAATGACCCTCCCCCACGTGATCCCCTCTCTCCCCAAAGTTCAAATGAAGGGTGGAAAAAAAGAATTCCAGCCCAGACAGGTTCTGGGGTTTAGGTGTGTGGGAAGAGCTGTCAGCTGAAGGTCGCGCTAACGGCGCGTTCAGGAACTGCGTCATGGAAATCAAGCCCCTCTCCACCCTCGCGGTCTGTCAAAGAAGGGATGTGAGAGATTAAGGTGCAAGAGTTAAAAAAAAAATATTAAAAAAAATTAAAGTAAAACAGAAAAAGCTTGAAAACAACGGCCCCAGCTCTCCTGCCTCTCCTGTCTAACCCCAAGGGGTGCAACAGCGCCGGCCGGGATGGATCTGGGATGGACGAGGCACTGCGGGAGCGACTCGTCTGAGCTCTTAGTACGCGAACGAAAACCAGACATGGAGACAACACTGGGGCTGAGTCAGGGTGTAGACAAAAGGGCTCGGAGGCCTTGTAGGACTCCTGGGGACTACCCAGGCCTTGGAGAGGGGAGGGAGCAGCAGGGATCTGGTTCTCCAAAGTGCTGTGTGCATGGTCACATCTCGACGTCTCCAAGTGGCTCTAGGAGCAGGCTCTGGAAGGGGATTGGACGCGGCTGGGGTCAGTCACTGGGCTTTCCGCTGGGCTTCCAGCCTCAAGGAAGTGCTCTCATCTCACAGAGATGTCCAAGGGGGGCAGGTCCTCGTTGGGAGAGGATGAACAGGGAAAGCCACCTCCAGGTGAGTGGAATAAGGGAGCACAATGGTGGCGTGGGTGTTTACATGGGGAGGAAGTCTATCAGCTGATGGGCTCCATCACAGAAGACCATAAAAGCAAGGTGAGCCCTCCTCGGGGCACAGAGCTCCCATCCTGTCTCAAGGCTGAGCATGAGGGGAAAGAAGCACAAGGAAGCCCAAGGGGATGGGATCTGGGAGGCAGCAGAGGAGGAGACAGCATGGACCACTCCAACACCTCCACGGGTTTCACTGAATGCTTCTCTAAAGCAAACATCTTCCAGTATGGGTCATGGTCCCTTCAGACAGCCAATGGCCCCAAGAGCACTCAACCCTCACAGGTGTGTTCGACAAGGCTTTGCACCATCCTAACAAGCCCCAGGGTGATGGAGAGGGACAGCAGAGAAGCCCTTGGAACCCACCTGAGAAGGTCAATATGGTGAGACAGCTCTGCCACAGCAACCTCCTCGTGCTCAGAGCAGATGGAGATGGGGGTGAGCTCACTGGTACTGAGAGCCATGCTGGGGATCCACAGGATCCCAGCCAACACAAAGAGGACTTTGTGGCTCCAAAATGGCTCCATCACTCAGCTTTTCCAAGGCGCCAGGCACCAGTGGGGCACCACTCAGCAGGAGGTGTCACTGGTCACCTCAAAGAACACTCAGGAGAACAGCAGATGCTCCCCAGCCCTGTCCCTGTCAGGCTCCTGCATGTACCCAGTCAGCAAAGCCCCTGAGCATGTGGCTGAATCCTCCCATCTCTGCAGGGACAACCTCAATGCTGCCCAAGTGCTTGGCTGATTTGGTCCAGGAGACGAAGCACCAAGACTTTTCACAGAGCCAGATGTGGCCCCCTGTCCCCAGCCCTCTGCTGTCACCCAGCACAAGCTGCATACAAGGAAAGGCTCCTGCAGCCCCCTCAGTGACCTCTTCCCTTCTCACCTACCAACAGTGCTTCCATCACATCCCCAATG
This sequence comes from Phylloscopus whistleri, assembly GCA_017589585.1. Classification (NCBI taxonomy): domain Eukaryota; kingdom Metazoa; phylum Chordata; class Aves; order Passeriformes; family Phylloscopidae; genus Phylloscopus; species Phylloscopus whistleri. Next base: position 309,207 of record JADMLD010000401.1, read on the forward strand.
ACATGACCCACAAGTGACCAAGTGGCTTTAGAAGCACTGGATCAGCTGGAACACCCCCCACCTCTTGCCAGCCCTTCTCTGCCCAAGCTGGGTGCTCTCTGTACCCAGGCTGGTGCTCTCTGACTCCAAAGAGGACATTCCCCAGGCAGGGACCACACAGTCATGGTCAGGACAATGCCTGGCACCCTGGGGCAGAACCTCTGTGCCCAACAAAAAGGGGACAGCAAAGCCTTCCTCTTCTCCTCCTCCTCAGCGTGAAGCCAGCCATATTATTTGCAAGCGAAACCAAAGACCAGCTCGACTTCAACATCTTCAACAAGCACTAAGCAACACCACAGGGCATCATCCAAACAACCACAGCCCTCACTGGTCCCCTCTGGTCCCCCCAAACCAGGACAGGGCAATGGATGCCAGCACCACAAGGAGAAGTGAAGCTTGGGAGAGCAATGCAGGCAACAAACTGGAGATTGGGACATCATCATCATCATCCCCAGGCTGAACACGGTCTTGCTCTTGCTCTGAACCTTGCAGCAGGACTGACCTGGAGCTCACCCTTCCCTCAGGGGTTTATTCAGATTGTTAAGGCACTATTCTGGGCCGATTCTGCCGAGAAACAGAAGCGTCCTGCTCCTCTGTCCCAGGCTACCCTCCTGCCCGTCCCAAAGTTTTCTGAGCTCTCCCAGGAACAGCTCCCCGACTCTAGAGCATCCCCAGGAGCCCAGCTTCTGCTGGGATTAGCAGAAAGGGCACACCAGAACCCAGCTCCCTTAGGGCACCCCGAAACTGAACCGACAGCAAGCTGTAGCTGCCCCGAGATGCAAGGTGGGTGTTTGTGCTTTTGCCTGTGGAGGAGGAAAACCTGTTGTAGGGAAGGAAGACATGTCGAGGGCTGCTAATGAGAGCATGCTAATGGCTTTCCAGTGGGGACATCTGCTCACTCGCCACAGGCCACTGGGGCTGGCAGTGGTGGGCTCAGCTGTGGTGCCCACCTTTTCAGCCCCCTGGGTGAAGAGCCTGACTTGAAAGACCAGCTTTACAGTACAGGGATTCAAGCACCACTAACTAGAATTCGGCTTAGAAATATTGATGCACCGGCCAGCAAGCTCGAGCCCGGATATCCTGCTCCTCCCAGCCTCACCAGCATCCCAGCAGGAAGATGAAACTGAGAGTGACCCCTCTGACCTTACACCCTTATGGACGGACGGCAGCTCCCCCCCAAAACCACCCACGCTCCTCGGGGCTGGGGATGGGGGGCTTCCTCCTGCTCCCCCTCTCTGCGGAGAATGACGGGTGAGAAAAAAGGAATAAAAACCCAAAACAACCCCAAAACGAGGAGGGAGGGAGGGGGTAGAGAGCAAGCAAAGCCTTGGCTCCCCGGGGGGAAAGGCAGAGCAGTCCGTGCAGGCGCGTGGCCAGGGGGGGTGTGGGGGGCACCTAATTGTTGTTTGAATTTATCCTCCCCGCGGGGAACAGGGGAGGGGGCGGCGGTAGGTGAGGAGGAGGAGGGAGGGTCTGTGGGAGAGGATGGAGCAGCGGCAGGGGCAGGGGGGAGACGCCGGGGCCGGGGGGCAGCGGAGCCGGGCTGGTGGCGGGCTGGGGGACGGCCGTGTCCGAAGCCAGGGGGTTGCTGACGCGGAAACATTTCTCCTTGTGGGCCTTGAGCATGTTGGAGAAGCGGAAGCGCTGGCCGCAGACGTCGCAGGGGTACGGCTTCTCCCCGGTGTGGGTCCGGCGGTGCCGCTTCATGTTGGGGCGGCTGGTGAAGCTCTTCCCGCAGATCTCGCAGATGTAGGGCTTCTCCCCTGAGGGCCGGAGAAGAGGAGGGGTGTTATAAATGCATATTTTGGAGTTGGCTTTTCGCAAATATTGACATGAATGCTATACATATAGTATAAGGTGTTTTCTTTAGGCTGCCCAGGAGAATGTTTTACAACAGAAGAGAAGAAACCCCCTCAAATTCTTCAAACGAAGGATACATATCTCTCAGACATCTCCAATCCACAAAGGCACGACTCCCTGTCGCCAAAAAGGCTTAGCCAAGGACTCTTGAAAAACAAGTTTGTTTTTGATAAGGCATGCATAATTATGAGGTTTCAGTCCTCAAAAAGAGGAGGTTTTCTACCGAAAATCGCCTTTCTCCTAACTAGCATGGGGCTAGGAGGAGAAAGGACATAGCCTTGCCTATTTTCTTTGCCCCTTTATTGTCTCACTATTTGTCCTGTCTCTGAAAATTTTAAAACTTTTATTTGTATTAATTTTCTTTTTGTAACCAATTTTATTCTTTATTAAATTTTCATAAATTTCTAAAAATGAGTGATTGGCATTTATCACAGGGGGGAGAAGCTGCTGGTTAGGCCGGGTGTCAGAGGCTGGTTTGGGGTGCGTGTGTGTGTGCCTTGCCCTCGTGAGGCAGTGAACGGCCCCACATCCCAGCCCCGGGGCCTGTATCCCATCCTGGCAGTGTTTGTCAGTCATGGCACATGGGAGGCAATGCTCCACTCTCCCCTAATCCACCTCCTGAGGGGTCAGATGACCAGAAGTCTCATGTGGGAGAAAGGCCTTTGAGGAGCAAGGGGTATTTAAAGCCAAACACCAGGACACCACGTCCATCTAGACCTTACTATTCTCTTGGAAGTTCTGTCTGAACCCAGGAATTGGTACCTATATATGTGCTTTTCTACATCTTTTCTGTCTTTCTCTCCTTTTTCTTCTAATTACCTCTCCTTGGAATATTTTGAGTACCTTAACATCAAATGTGTTTAAAGTTTGCAAAGCTGAATGGGCCAAGTTAATACTGTGAGAAGTGTTTTATGTTGGTTGAATGCCATACTAAACCTTTTGCCAAAGTTCCCTGATTTTTCTCAAGTTTGCCAGCAGACCTTCGTGTTGTTTTGACCTCTTGAGAGGATCTTGTTGGTATTTCTCCTGTGTGTCCAGCTCAGAGATCATTGCAAACCCTTCCAAAAGCCTCTTTGAACAAGTTGACTGGGGCCTTACCAGTGCCCCCCAAAACCCCATCCTGCCACCAACCCCAAAGATGTTACCCCCATCCCATCACTCCTTCCAGGGAGAGCCTGCCTGCAGGGATCTGGGGCCAGGCAAGGGGGGTCTCACCCGTGTGCGTCTTCATGTGCTCATCAAAGTACTGCTTCATGTTGAAGTCCTTGCCACACCACTGGCACATGAACTGCTTGTGCCCGATGTGGATGCTCATGTGGGAGCGCAGCTGGTACTTGTACTGGAAGCGCTCGTTGCAGTTCTGCAGGGGCGAGGAGATGTTGATGAACACCCAAAATATCTCCACATTCCCCTCAAATCACCAGCAGAGAATAATTCCCATTTTTTCTCCCCAGGAAACCCCTCTAAACAGGTTTTTTGGGACACACCCAGCCAGGTTTGCAAGCTGGATGGGCTTGGGTTGGGTGCAAAATCCAGGCTCTCGGGGACAGATCCTGGCATTGGACAAGTTTCATCATAAAGTTGGTGGGACCCTCAAACCCAGGAGGTGATGCAAAGTTTGGAAAAGCTGTGGGACCATCCCTACAGCTGCACTGGCACAAACCACAGTGGAAGCCCCAAGGAGTGGAAGATCTTTCCCCAGATCAGCTGTTTGAGAGGCTGAGGGGTGGGGGGGACAGCCAGGACCTTACCTCACATTTGAAAGGCTTTTCCCCGGAGTGCTGGAGCGAGTGGACCTTGAGGGACATGCTGCGCTTGAAGGACTTCCCGCAGGTCTCGCAGGTGAAGGGCATGTCCTTGGTGTGTGCTGGTGGGGACAGGGGCAGGTCAGGAGCCTCCACACACCTCCACCATCCACCTCCCCACGCACCAGCTGTGGCTCCCACTGCCCAACCCCAGCCAACCCAAAGCATCTCTGGAAGATACATGGCAGCAACATTTCAAGCATTTCCCTTCCAAGCTCCCACTTCTTAGGATCTCTTTGGAGGCTCCAAGGCCCAGGGGCTGTTGCCACGTGCAGTTTGCTTTTCAAAGCCCAGCACTGGTGTGGTCTGGTCCTTTTACACTGGTTACACTTCAAATCTTCCTCTGGTCACTTCTGATCAATAAAATAAATGGGATTCCCCGGCACCACATCCAAAACCAGCACCGAGCAGACATTCGTTCAGCAGTGAATATCAGGCCAAATTTCAAAATGGGTCTGTGAGAAAGCTCACCCAAGGGTAAGCTCAGCCCAGGACACCCAACATGACAGCAACAGAAAACACCTTTCATTGCCAAAACTGATGGACCAACACCCCCAATGAGATCTCCCTGTGGTGCCCCCCACACTCACCAACCATGTGTTTGCGCACGTGGGCCATGGTGTAGAACTTCTTCTCGCAGATCTCGCAGGAGAACTTCTTCTCTGCATAGCCATGGACGATCTTGTTGTGCTCGTGGAGAGACCAGAGCTTCTTGAACCCCTTCCCACACGTCACGCACTGCAAGGACACAGGGCATGGTCAGGGGAGCAGGGGAAGCAGCTCCATCCATGGAAAGGGAACGTCACTGTGAAAGCTACAGCTGATATCAAAAATCGTAACAACCTGCAAGTCTGGTACAGACCTTGTCACTTCAAAGCCTCCAAACTTCATATTTCTATCCGTGGGATGAGCAAGGGAGAGTGATCTTACAGGGAAGGATGTGGAATCTCCAGCAATGGCTGTATCAGACAAGAAACAGCTCATGCCCTATTGTCAACTGAGAATTTTATTCCTAAATGAGGATGTTACGTAAAATAATCCCAACCCTCTGTGCACTGGAAATCTACAAAAGATATAAAAACAAGGAGAATCCCAAGCCAGGGCAGTACAACTTCAGTCTTCAGCAGATATTATGGATACTTCACCACTAAACTGGTTTTCCAAACAGATCTATGATTCCATGATATCCAAAAGGACCAAAATGGACCCAAACCACCAGTCCACCAGCACAAGGAGAACAATGTGACATGCAAAGTCTTCCCCAAGAAGTTAAGGTAGAGACCACTTCAGCTCCAACAAGTTCAATGTTCCTCTGGAAGCTCCCAGGAAAAGCTCCAGCTGCTGTGTGAGGCTTCTTGGAGGCATGTGAGACCAGTCCAGTGCTCAGGGAAACACAGTAGAGAGATGTCCAAAAAAGAAACCATGCCAGGAGCCAAGGGCCAACTCCTTCCCCTTCACCTTTCCATGGCTCACATTCCTCTTGGCCAACAGGGATAAAACCATCCCTTCTCTCCTTGCAGATTTGTTGAGAAAATAATTCATGACTTGAAGGCATCAATGACATGGCTGAATTGTGCTGGTGAACCTGGGGAGGGATTCCTCCACTTCTCCTCCTTCCCAGAGGAACAGATGCTCCTTGATGGGCTTCAACCAAATTTTGCTGTCATACCATGGAAAACACACCATCATGCTGTGAAGTCACAGTATTTTTCTATATATATTTATATTTAGGGGTCCCAAAGGAAAAATTAAGGTAACAGAGCCATTTCCAAGCCTCATCATCTTCCTCTTGCCATGCTCAAATGTCAGCATGAGTAGTTCTCTGAGTCCTACTGTTCCCAAGTATGTATTTCCATGGATCAGAGCAGCTCTATCTCTGTTTTAAGGGATATTTCAGGGCAAATTCAGGACTGGAGCCTGCTATCAAAGACACATCGATATCCATTCTCTCCACTTAAAATGAAAGAGGCAGGGGAATTTCAAAATGAAAAGTGGAGGGAAAGCAGCAGAGGTAGAAAAACCCCCAGGGGTGGGATCAAACACCCTGGAGGGCCGAGCTCTGTGTCCTCACTTACTGCTGAAAATCATCACTCAAAAATATGGAAGTAATGTCCAAATGAGGGGAAAAAAATGAAGATATAAATTCTTGCAGGTTAAAAGGAAAATCATCCTGAAGCTGGCCAAAAAAAAGAGCTTGAGGGACAGCTCAATAAAGGAAAGGATGAATCACTTTTCAGGTGGTAGAGGTAGGATGCACACTATGGAGAAGGGGAATGAACACAGGGAGCAGGATGGTGCTTAAATCCTAAAGCTTTATGGATGAAATTTAGGGACAAAACAGGGAAAGAAAGCAGCAGACCAAACTGGGAAAAGACAGATAGTCCCTCCACAGATCTGATTAAAACACTGAAATAAAAACTATTATAGGTAGAATGCAAAAAAAAAGTAATTCCTTCTCCATCCAGACATAATTCTGTGGGATGTTGATAAAGTTATTAAATATTATCAGAGCAAATGGAGTGGATTTGGCTATTTGTAAAATTAAAAATGCTCAATTAAGTGGGAGACAATGATCCCTTTTTATGCAGAAGGAGGTCACTACACAGGCAGTTGTGATTCATCCTATTCCAAAATGATCTGGAAAAGGGAGAAAAAGGAGGGGGCAAAACAAAAAACAAACAATGAGGCGACAGCTCCATGTAATCCATCTGGAAAGTAGACGAAGCTGAATAAACATTCTGGTAAAACTCCTTTTTAACTGCCCAGGATTTATGTCAGGCTCTGGAATAGCCACCACCACGCAGGTATTGGGAGCTACACTCACCCATTCTAGGAAAAAGCATCCAAAAAAAAGCAACTTCAGTACTGTGAATTTGTCAGGAAGATGCACCAAAGGCTCAGTGACTGCTTCACCTATGAGCCAAGACTGCTCCTGCTTCCGTGTTCCCTGCTTGCCAAGGTCTGCCTCATTCCCTGTTTTGTTTGTGAAGGGCTCCAGTAGCACTTGGGTTGTGTTACCTTCATCAAGGAGAGCTGTGAGATCATTCAAAATCTGGTGGCTGGTGGGAAGGGTGATGGGAGAAGCTCTCCCTAAATTGGTATATTTGTGATTATTAGCAGCAGCATCCTGTAAAACAGCTCATCAGGAGTTAGGAGATGGGAATTTGGAGGGATCTTCAGGAACACACGTGTTTGCTGATTGGGTGCCTCCCTATGCCTCCAGAACTGCACTGATTTAACCAAGTCAATTTGCCAACACACGATCTCATTAGCACAGGGAAAGGCCACACCAAGCCCCAGCCATGCATGGATGTCAAACACACTCAGAAATTTGCTAATACACACAAAAAAAAGCACAAAAGGCAGATTAAAACCAATTTAACTCCCGTCAGCAAATCTTCAAATTAAGCTAAAATGGGTTCAGCCTGGGTGGGAATGCTGGAGTGTGTCTCTATCAGGGGCTTGCAGTGTTTTATCCAGATTAACTGAATAAACTCAAAAGAAAAATTACTTCTCAAAAATTAACTCCGTGCTTCCACCCAGCCACTCAAGGGGAAACCACAGCCCCTGGGGCACAAATCCTCTGATTCCAGGCCACTGTGGGACCCTCCTAAATCTGAATACAAGTTGTGGGTGAAGGAAGTTTCCCTCCCAACTGCCATGTGCCAACTGCAACATCAATATTATCTGAGCACAAGCCCATCCCATGGTGTAGCTGGATGGAATGACCTCCATGGTGTTTGGGATGCCCTTCCCTCATGGGAATGTCCCAGGGGATTGGGACATTGGGATGCCCTTCCCTCATGGGAATGTCCCATGGGATTGGGACATTGGGATACCCTTCCCTCATGGGAATGTCCCATGGGATTGGGACATTGGGATGTCCCACAGCGGTAGGATGCTCCTCCTTTGGTGGGATGTCCCCACCTTGACGGGACATCCACCAACTTTGGTGGGGAATTTTCCCCTTGGTGGGACATCCCCCTCTGGTGGGATGCCCCATCCCGGGGTAAGATATTTCCCCCTTGGTGGGACGTTCACCCCGGTGGGATCCATGCCCTGGGTGGACCCATGCTCACCTGGATGTTCTTCTCACAGTCGGTCTGGTGGTGCAGCAGGAGCTCGCTCTCCAGCAGGAAGCGCTTCCCACACTTGTCGCAGATCTGCATCCGGCTGTGCGTGACGTTCATGTGCTTCTCCAGGTACCAGCGGTTGTTGAAGATGCGGGGACACTTCTTGCACGGATAATGCTGCTTCTCCTCCAGCTTCACCTTCTGGCCCAAGCCGTCTTGTTCCTTCTTTCTCTTCCTTCCCCTCTGGCCTTCTTCTTCCTCCTCCTCCTCCTCCTCTTCCACCTTGGCCATCTCCTGGGACCTGGTGGCCATGGCAGGTTTGGTGGCTTTGGATGCCCGGCTGGCCCTGCGGGGCTGCCCACTCTTTTCCCTTTTCATCTCTGAGGCGTCTTCATCGTCGTCGTCCTCTTCTTCCGTCGTCTCCTCCAGGTCCTCCTCCTCGCTGCGCTCCTCCTCCTCCTCCTCCCCCACCTCCGCATCCTCCTCCTCTTCCTCCTCCTCCTCCCCTTCCTCATTCTCCTCCTCCCCATCCTCCTCCGTGTCGCGCCCGTCCCCGTCCGGCCGCCCCATCACGGCCGCCTCGCTGGCGGCCGCCTTCCCCTCCGTGCCCTTGGAGACGTTGAGGGTCTGGTTGTTGAGGTTCACCTCCACGATGATCTGCTCCCGGTTGTAGGAGCCCTGGCTGTCCAGGTCCTCCTCGGACTCCTCGCCCTCCATCTTACAGACGGCTCCGGGACCTCCGTCCTTCTCCTCCTTGTAGTACTGCTTGGCCGGGCCGGCGGGGAGCGTCCCGCTGCCCGTCCCGTCCTCCACCCGCACCGAGAAGGGGTCGTTGCCCTCCCGGGCGTAGATTTTGGGGTGGGGGGCGTCCACCTCCTGCTTGATCTCGCAGTAGTAGGGCGGGGGCCCGGCGCAGCCCTCGGCCGGCAGGGCCATGTCGGTGGCCAGGCTGAGCGAGCGGGTGTCCAGCAGGTCCTGGCAGGAGGAGGCGATGTTGTTCATCTGCAGCACGGCGGCCGCGTTCAGCACGTCCTGCACATTGCAGGAGTTGACGAGCAGCTTGGAGGTGTAGATGAAGTTGAGGATCTGCTGGAGGCCCTGCGAGGTGAGGGCCTCCAGGGAGAGCTCCACGCGCTGCAGCTGCTTGTTCTGGGTGAAGAGGGAGTGGAAGAACTGGCTGTAGGCTGCCAGGACCCCCTTGTGCGCCGGGAAGATGCTCTTGTGCTGCACCAGCACGATGTCCACGTCGCACAGGTCCGGCTGAAAGAGGCGCTGCTCGTTCAGTCTGTCCATCAAACACGTGAAGTGGAGGGCTACATCCTCCACCAGGGAGTACTCAGCCGAAGGGTAGTCAGTCGTTTTTTCGACTATCAGCTGTGGGGAGGAAAGAAATAAAATCATTCAGGGCTCTTTCCCCCCAAAAACACCCTTCTGGCCATGCCATCTGTCCCTGTCCATGCATCCCCAAGTCAGGGATGCCACCTGAGAAGCTCTACTGCCAGCCCTAGCTTGGAGGTGCCAACCAAAACATCCTGTCACCAACCCCAGCTTGGAGATACTAATTATGAAGTTCTGTCACCAACCTCAGCTTGGAGATACTAACATGAAGTTCTACCACCAGCCCCAACTTGCAGATACCAGCCAAGAAACTCCATCACCAACCCCAGTTTGGAAATACCGGCCAAGAAATTCCATCATCAACCCCAGTTCGGAGATACTGGCAAAGAAATTCCATCACCAACCCCAGTTTGGAGATACTGGCCAAGAAATTCCATCACCAACCCCAGTTTGGAGATACTGGCCAAGAAATTCCATCACCAACCCCAGTTTGGAGATACCAGCCAAGAAACTCCATCACCAACCCCAGTTTGGAGATACCAGCCAAGAAACTCCATCACCAACCCCAGTTTGAACTTGTCAACCAAAATGCTCCACCACCAGCCCCAGCTTTGGAACACCAAGAAGCTCCACCACCAGGCCCAGCTTGGAGACACCAACCAAGAAGCTCCATCACCAACTTGAGTCCAGAACACTCAACCAAGGAGGAGAAGCCCCAGTGAAAAGGCAGGTCAGGGCCACACGAGAACCCACTGATATTCCTTCAAGGTGGGTAGGAGGCACCATGGCCACCAAGGAGGCCCAAAGACAGGCTCAGGTGTCCACACTCACTCAGAGATGTCACAGAGGAGAGGGGATGCTTTGACCTCTTGAACCAGATGGAGATCCAGGTGGATATTTGCCCCAAGCAGGTAGCAAATTTTAGGCACCTGCTGAGATTTAACCCCCTAAATAAAAGGAAATTAGGATTTTACAGCTCCCTGCTTCTACAGATAATTACATAAAGCCCAATATCCTCTGATATTTCTGAATTACGCCGCGTGCTCTCGCTCACGACAGCAGCTCACTCACAGCTGGATTCATTGGGATGATTTATGCACTTTTTAATGCTCATCTTCCATTGCCTGGGGAAAGGCACTACCTGGAAAAATTCAAATCAGGGAGCAGCACCCCCAGGCTGGGAAATGCTGCCACTGCCAACACTCCCCAGGCTGAGTTTTCTGGGTATTTAATCCAACTGCCACGTATTTCACATGCTCCAGACCATCCCTGGTGCTCATCCCCTCTCCTGGTCACTCATACCTGAGCCCCAGGATGAGTCTGCCTGCTCCATCCCAAATCCAAGGGATATCCCCTGCCCTAAATCCTGTATTAAAAGAAGGTGGGACACACCCTTTCCCTTTGCTTCCTTTGCTGAACACCCCAATCCTGGATGGAGATAGATCCAGACCCCTTAACACCCTCTTTCTTGACCTTTGTAGGATGTGACCAAGGACATGGTGCAGAACCTCCTGCTCCAAAAAGAGTTTTTCACCTCCCATTTTTTTTTCTGGAACAAATGGCAGTTCTTGATCAACACACAAATTCCAGCAAGACATGTTCTGTTTGTCTTTTTTTTTTTTTTTTTTTTACTGGTGAGCCAAAGGCAAAAGCACACACAGACAAAAACGTTTAAATAATAAAAAAGGGTGTTTTCTTCTCTGTTTTCCCAACAAGCAAAAAAACTCTTTTGCCCTCCCTGCCAAATTTTTTCATTTTCATTGGATTTCTGCTCCACAACCAACTTGTCCAACCAATTGAGATCCCAGCTTTGCATGGTCCTGATAGCCCTGGAGAGCCCCAGCAAGTGCTGGCACCCAGGAAAAACATGGAAAAAGCAGTTCTGCTCCAAATTCTTGGCTCTGCAGCCTGGAGTGGGGCAAAGAGGTAGGAAAAGGCTTGGGTATATATTTTTATATACTTTTAAAATTTATATCTATTTAATGTTTTCAATCTTTTATACATTCTTGCTGATATATAGTTAAACTACTTCTCTACAATATATAATATATATATTATATTTATATAATATATAAATATATATAAATAAACATTCTTTATATATGTATTTGTTACAAAATGCTGCATCCCAGCTGGAACATCCATCCACCCCACCATTTTCTGAGCCTCTCAAGACTGCCAAGAACATTTTGATGAGATCTTGGACGGTTCAGCCTCCCCCAAAAAACCACGTAGAAAATAATTAGGGATATAATAAATATCAAAACCTGGAGAGGCAGCAGGAATTCAGCAGAGCAGCTTGCTGTATGCCAGGTTCTCTCCCGAAAAAAAAGACCTAAATTCACGTTTTTCCTCTGGGGATCCACCTCATCCCCCATTTAGGATACCCCAAGCTTGGCATGGAGACGGCCACAGAGAGAAATGGGTGCAAAATAGGGGAAAATGGGTCTGTGGGGCGGCCTGGAAAACAAAAGCCGGCTTTTTTTTTTTTCTTTTTCCCTCCGGATCGAGGATTTTTGGCAAAAGGGGCTGATCCCTCACCCAGCGCCGGTCCTTGCCAGGCGGCTCTAATCAGTCCCAGCAGCGGCGAGGACAATGCGTGTCTTGGCCGCGTCCCGCCGGTGACTTCAGCCCGGGCTTGTCAGCGGGAGCCTTTTGCTCTTTATTGCTCTCAGATGCTTTCCGTGAGCCTGCCCGGAGCCAGAGCCCCGGCCGAGACAAGAGGCGCCTGCCGGGGTGAGATGCCGAGAAAGACCCCAAACTTGCCCCAAAATGCCCCTCCGGCAGCTCCCGTCCCTGCAGCTCCACTGGAGCGGAGAAGCCTGGCTAATGGGGATTAATGGGAGGGTTAAATCCCGTGCTCTTCCTTTGGGAAAAACTCAAATATTTGAAATACATCTATATTTTTTAATATTTCTTGTATTAAAAATACATATTTTAAAAAGAATCACGAGTTTTGCTCTTTTCCACCATCTCCACCCTGCCCCTCTGGCTCTGTTTAGTGCCAGGGGCGGGTCACCCATCCCATCTCCATCCTCTGCTGGACCTGGGCAGATCACTGGAACCCGAAAAACTGCGGGGCCCCACCACACACTGGCCAACCTCTAAGCGAAGTTCTGGCAGCACCAGCGCAGAAAAAAAACCAAAAAAACCACTCCTAAAAATTATTAGAAAGCAGCGTGGCCATGAATTCCACACCCCGAGGGGCCGGCGGCGCCTCCAGCCAGCCCTCCCCACCCTGGCGCTGCCCTCCGGCTCTATTTTAAGAGAGTTTTCAAGTGATGCTGCCCAAATCCCATCCCAAAAGAGCTGCTGGGGCAAGAGGGCGGCCAGAGGATGGGGAGGATGCTCGAGGTGAGGGATTGGGGGAGGCTGGATGAGCCCCGAAGGCAGGGGATGGAAGGAAGGGATGAGGAAGGAGTGGTGGTGCAAGGAGATGCTGATGTTCACCGGAGCAGGGCAGGCTCTCTGCAGCCAAACCACCAAAAATCCCACCCCAAGCTCCGTTTCCACCCCGCTGTGTGCCTCAGTTTCCCTAAACAGCCCCACCAACACCTGCCCACCTGCCCTGAGAGCTGGATTTAAATCAGTGTACTATGACAAAACACACTTTTCTCTCAGCAGCTATTGAGAACGAGATCCCCTGAACGTTCCTGCAGCTCTAAACCTCCCCAAAGGACCAGAAGGTCGGGCCACTCTGGATATATTTAAATACTCCAATCCTCAGTCCCCCAGAAGAACATCTCTGACCTTCACCAGCCTCTTATTTATTTAATTAATTAATTATTCATTTCTAGCGCCCTCATCGCCGCAGCATCGAGGGCCATGAGCGATTCCTTCCCACATAAGCACAAGGACAGGGGGGTTTTAGGGCATAAAATTCACATTTAAGTGGTGACAAGACCAGCTGCCTGTGAACCACTTTCCATTCAGCACGAAATTTGGGGATTTCTTTAAATTTTTCACCCTCAAGATGCATCAGAAAAAAAAAAAAAAAAAAAAAAAAGGCAAGCAATCTGCTTTTCTGTATCATTTCCAACCAGCAAAGCATTCATAGTTGACCTTCAGTATTAAATTGCATTAAAGAAAAGTGCTTTAATAAGGAGCTAGATACAATGTCAGCACTTGCTCCTCAAAATAAAAAAAAAAAAAAATAAAAGTCCCCCATGCCCTCTTCTCAATTTGGACATTGCTGCACTTCAGGACAAAAGAGCTGGGCTGGAACTATTTAATGTCAAAACTTGACTTTTCGCTAAAGAAAGAAATAACATTAAACCCCCATTTTTTCACAGATTAGCTCGGACGACACAAAGGGGCATCGTTACAAATCCCAAACACTCGCGCTTTCGGTTTTAATCCCCGGCCTCCTACAACTTGCCCTCTGCCTTTCAGCCCCTCGCAGGAAACCTTCAGCTTTTCCTCCCTGCTTTTGAGGCCACTAGAAAATTTGGTTTTTTTACAAAATGATGTGATGCTCGTGCATCCCCCCCGAAGCGGGACACACCGAGCCGCCCCAGAAGGAGCAGCGCTGCCCGGATCGCGCACATCCCATCGCCGGACCACCCAAATCTGGAGCACACACGGCCGTGCCTGGAAACCCGACAGAGGGATGGAGCACATCCCAAAGCGCCCGCCCCTCGCCTTGTCGCCTACCTTGTCGCTCCGCTGTCCCCTCCCTCCCCGGGGAGCTCCCCGTGGGGCGCTTTCGTCGCGGGGAACCGCTCGCTCCTCCGACGGGGTGTTTTTTTTTATTTAATTAGGAGAGGGTTGTCCGGAAAAACAACAAGCAGGAAGGGAAAAACAATAGCCCGGGCCACAGCCCCGCCTGGCCAGGCGCCGGCCGGCACAGCCCCGAGCGCCCACCGCCGGCATCCTGCCCGCCGGGATTGTGTCCGGAGGCTTTGGGGATGCTGCTGACACCATCCCACGGGGGTGATTTTTTCCTCTCTGTGTTGTCTAAAAGGTTTGAGGGTGCCCCAAAGCAGAGCCACGTGCAGCTACAGCGAGAGGCAGGCGAAGGGATGCTCCCTGAGTCCGTCTCATCCCGGGGTGTTGGACACCCCAAAAAAACACCTCCCAGCCTCTGCTGGGTGAAGAGGAGCATTAACCCATCTGTGGAACAGTCAGATGACCCCTGCCTTTTTAGTTTTTGGTTGTTCCTAATTGTTTTATTAATGATATCCAGCATTGTCAGCCTTTGGCTCAAGGATGCTTTTCCAAGGAACTTGGTAGCAGCACCAGGCCCACCAGTGCAACGGACAGGGACAACTCATTCCCCCATCCCTGTCTCCCTGCAACCAAGAGGACACCTCTGCAAAGGGGAAAAGGTTAATTTGGGGTTTCCTTGGAAGCACCACGGCCATTGGCAGCCTGGGGAGAGGAGCAGGATGAGGTGGGATGAGCAACACAAAGCTTCACCCACTGGAAACAGGCGCTGTTCCCAACAGCACAGCCCACAGAGGGTTAAAGGCTTCAAGGTTTTTTGATTTCTCACAGATTTTAAAATTTTTTAGACCCTACCAGCCACTCTGGGTGCTTTTCTCCTTTCCTTTTGCACACAGAGCTGCAAGGCCACTGTGACACTTCCAAGGATGGATGGATCAACCCCGCTGTCACCCCCATCCCCAAATCCTCCCAGTGAGGTGATGCTGCTCCTGGGGGATGCCACCACCGTGATGGCATCGAGGACACCGTCCCTTTGTTCCACCAGGGGTGACAGTGAGGACAGTGCCAAGCCCTGGGAGTCCATCTCAACAAAGTGGAGCACCATCCCCTGCTCAGACACAGCCTCAGATGCAAAAATACAGAGGCTTCAGCAACGCTGCATTATTCTCATCCCAGGACAAATCCCAATCCCTCCAAGAGAGCAGAGGCACCATAACCTGGATGGATGCACCCTTCTGTGTGTCCCTGTCCCCTCAGTCTGGGCTGAAGGAGATGAAGAAGCTCAGTCAGACCCAACACGTGGTGCAAAAGCTCTGCAGGTGATTCCAGAGCTGCGCAAAGTCAGGTCTGGGGCTAAATCCTGAAGGGATGATGTTGGATTTCAGCAGGGCTGGCACGGCCCTGGCAAACGCTGAGGGCAGACAGGACAGACAGGACAGAGAGGACAGACAGGCCATGGGGGCCCTGCCAGTGCCTGGCACAGCCAGTGACACCCGGCTGATGGAGATGTCCCCGAGCCACTGCGCTGGCACAGGAGCAGGTGGTGGGATGGGATGGGATGGGATGGGATGGGATGGGATGGGGTGGGATGGGGTGGGATGGGGTGGGATGGGGTGGGATGGGATGGGATGGGATGGGGTGGGATGGGGTGGGATGGGGTGGGATGCTGCCCTCCATCTGCGGGATGCAGGGCCGCCCACAGAGTCACTGCCGGGGTGGAAGAGCCCGGGGGACACGCACACGCACGCAAAGCCACCGTCCCCCTCCCTCCCCTGCCCGAGAGAAACAAGCAGAGGGAAGAGACTGCGGGAGGAAACGAGGACAAAACCCAAGGCTGACCTCCCCAGCTGGGCTGTCGGCCAAGTGGCTGCGCCAGGGGCCAGCTCCGGACCACTGCCCAGCCCAGAGCGCCGCGCGAGGAGGAGGCGTCACCCCCCAGAGGTGTCCCCACTGCCACTGAGGGAGGGCGTGGATGCAACCGGGCAGGCGGTGCTCAGAGCCCCCCACAGCTCACAGGATCCCCTCCAGGAACCCCAAATTCAGTGCTGGGAGCAGGGATGGGTGCAGCGGGGCAGCCACCACGGTGCTTGTGCAGAGCCTGAAGGCCAAACCACCACACTGCCATGTGCAGCCAGGAAATGGCTGGGAAGGGGCTGGGATGCCCAGGAGCAAGGTAGGATGGATGGAGGGATGGATGGAGGGATGGAGGGAGGGATGGATGGATGGAGGGAGGGACGGATGGATGGAGGGATGGAAGGGTGGATGCATGGGTGGGTGGGTGGATGAATGGATGGATGGATGGATGAGTGGATTGGTGGATGGGTGGATGGATGGATGGAGGGATGGATGGATGGAGGGATGGATGGATGGAGGGATGGATGGATGAATGGAAGGGTGGATGGAAGGGTGGATGGATGCACGGGTGGATGGAAGGGTGGATGGATGGATGGATGGATTGATGGATGGATGGATGGAAGGGTGGATGAATGGATGGATGGATGGATGGATGGATGGATGAGTGGATGGGTGGATGGATGGATGGAGGGATGGATGGATGGAGGGATGGATGGATGGATGGAAGGGTGGATGGAAGGGTGGATGGATGGATGGATGGATGGATGGATGGATGGATGGATGGATGGATGGATGGAAGGGTGGATGAAAGGATGGATGGATAGATGAGTGGACAGATGGATGGATGGATGGATGGAGGGATGGATGGATGGAGGGATGGAGGGGTGGATGGATGGATGGATGGATGAGTGGATGGGTGGATGGATGAGTGGATGGATGGATGGATGGATGGAAGGGTGGATGGAGCCCCCTCCCAAGCGCTGCTGAATGAGGTTTCCATCAAAGGGCAGCGTCCCCTGCCTGGCACCACAGTGCCCATCCTTGGGCCAGCCACCACGGTCCTTCCAGGTGGATCAACAGCGTGGTGGGATGTGACACCTCCAAGGTTTGTCCCACACTCAGCCCTTGGTAAACCCCAAAACCACAGCATTTCCTAACCCAACCTCAAACTTGCCAGAGAGATCCAAGACTGATCCTGTCCCAACATCCTGGGCAGGACTTTCTGTCCATTCTCTCCAACCCCTGGCTCTGACCCCAGGGATTGTCTCCATCTCCAGTTCCATCCTAACCCCAGCCTTGACCAGGGCTCTTTGGGAATGAGCCATGCTCCTCTAATCCAGCCAAGGAATGGTTTGGGCTGGATGGCACCCTAAACATTATCTTGTTCCAACTTCCCTTCCATGGGCCATCTTCCTTTAGACCCAGTTGCCCAGATCAAGGATCTGGATGCCCCACATCCTTCCCACCCAACACTTTCAACATTTTTATCAACATGCATTTTTTTTATCCTTATTTTTATCACAATTTTTTCCAGTAGCTTGGAAAGCAGGGCTTTAACTCAGACAGGGTGTCAGCAGCCCTGGCCCCAGGCAAAAGATGTAATCATAAGAACAAATAATAAAAAAAGACAGTTTATTGCAATGAAGTGTTCTACCCATCACATCTGCGCCACCATGGCCACTCTTTCCCCATACCCAAAGGCATCCCAGTTTTCATCATCAGGAGAGGTGGATGAACAAAGCATCCCAGTTTTCATCATCAGGAGATGAACACTGAGTTGGCTGAAGAGGGGACAGCAGCCCCAGAGGACACGGGGACAAGTCCTCAGGTGTCCCCATGCAGAAAACCCAATGGGACCATCCCTGCCCTGCACAAACCACTCCAAACAACACAACACAACTCCCTTAGAAATAAGGAAGAACTAGGGGCAGGAGGCACAGGGCCTGACCCCGAGCTCATCCTGCCCACCAGTGTCCTCTCCCCCGGTTTTACAGGGACCCATGGAAGGTCAGGGGACATTTAGGACACAAACTACAGAGAGGATCTAGATATCCACATTTCTGGGGCCAGGCAAACGTGGCAGCAAATTAGAAACTTCATCCCTTGCTCTTCCTGGGTAGTCACTTTGTCACAGCCATCACCAGTTCCCCTCTACAAAGGTGTGGGAGAGCCCTCGGTTTTCTCCTCCAGCTGGAGCAGGGAGGGAGAAGGGAAAATCAGCAATTCCCCCAAAAACCTTCAAAGACCCTCTGACGTTTTGACACATTCAGTTCATCCACAAAAGGTTTGGGGGTTTGGGTTTTTTTTTTCCCCTCCCTCCTTACTTTTCCTCGAGCAGAAAAATCTGCATCTTAAAAATAAATATTAAATATTAAAAAAATATTTCATCAACTCGCAGGCAACCGATCTCCCGTTTCTCCCTCCCTTTTCCAGAGGATCCATCTCCAAAGGCGGCAGCGGGTTATTTTTGTGGAGGGGGTGACAATGTCTCTGCTCCAGACGCGAGACAGGAACACAGGGCCGTTTATCTCGCCTGCTGATAACCGAACGCTCCGTTAATTCCTTCCGGGGAGAACAAAGCTCCGCCGTCATTCCAAGCCCAGGTGGCAGAGGAGACCCTCCGGCCATCCCCGGGAAAAGCCCCCGGAGCGGAGCATCCTCCGGGAAAAGTCTGCGCTTGGAGGCAGAATGTTTGCACCCAGCGAGATTTCACCACAGATCCAGGGGAAAAAAAATTAAAAAAAAATAAAAAATGAAATAATAATAGATTCCTTCGTGTCTTTCCAAGGAGGAATTTTGCTTTGTAAAGCAAATCTTCCTCTGGTTCGTGCCGAGGCAGGGTGTGGAAGGAAGGTTGAATTCCCAACTTTTCCCCGTCTTCCCGGCGGGGCTGCTGGCTCGGGTGGGCTCCGGGTATCTCCATCCTCACCTCAGGGCAAGAGACGCCCCCCAAAACACCCCGGCGTGTCCCCGGGTCCCTCAGCATCTCCTCCGGGAAGGGATGCAGGGGCGGTTTCAGCAGGGATTCCACGCCAGAAGGAATTTCACAGGCCGGGTGTCACTGCCCAGCCTGAACCCAACCCCAGTCGCGACCAGTTCAACCCCAGTATCGCGGTCGGGGGGTGCCGAGCCCCCAATCCCACCATCCCATCCGAGCTGGCACTTTCTTTCCTCCTTTTTCCAAAAACCCACTCGCACACGCTTCCCGGGGCGCTAGGACGGGCACGGAGCCAGCGCTGGGGCCACCACAACCCCGGCACTTTTCGGGATGGGGGAGGCTCCGAGGTGCCGGGAAGGGCGATCCCGCGGTCACGGCACATCCCGGGGGGATTTCCCCCTGGATCTTCCCAGCTCAGGCCTGCCCTCCGCAACTCCAGCTAACCCCCACCCCCCCCCCAAAAAAAAAACTCCACCGGCCGATAAAATAGGTCAATGCTGCAGGCGAGAGCTCCAGCTTTAGTGTTATTATTATTATTATTATAATTTTTTTTTTTTTAAAGAGCGGGGCTGGAAAATCCCTTTCCCGAGCCGGAGAGGGGTGGGATGCTGCGCCCTCCCTGCAGCCTCGCTCCTCCGGGATGTTGGGGAGCGCCCCAAGACCCCTCAGACCCCCCGGGAAAAGGGAGCCCACCACGGGAAAACCAGCCACGGCGGGGGAGGGATGTGAGGGGGGGGAAAAGGCGGGCAGGAATTGGCAAAAGGATGGAGTCATCCGGGGAATGGGAATGGCCGAGGAAGCGGCAGATCGTGCACCAACACCCGCCCCCCCTCAACAGCGAATCCTCTTGGCCTGGGGGGGCTCCAAAAGTGTGCGCGTCCCCCCCAAAATCCTCCCGGTGACCCCCGGGCTGGGCAAGGTGCTGGTGGCGGGGGAAGGGTCAGACCCCTCCTCACGCCCCTGCTGCACTCCCATCCCCCTCCAAGGCACCCCAAAGGTTGGGGGGGGGGGCGCGTTTTTAATGCCATTTTCACCAAAACGCAGCCCGTTTTCACCAAAACCAGCCCCATTTTCGCCCGGCAGGAGAGGAGACCCTCATGCAGCCGCCCCAGCAGAGCAGCACCGGCCCCAAACACGGCCGGGCTGCGGTTTTTATGTCCCTTCACCCCCCCCCCCCAAAAAAAATAATCCACGGTACCCCCCCCCCCCCCTTCCCCTCACGCGTGGATGCAGCATCGCCCATGCAGCCTCCCCCTCCCTCATCCCCTGGCCGCGATTCGGGCAAGTTTCGAGGCCTTTGGGAAGTCGGCAAAGGCCCCGGAGCGCGGGGAAGCGGCGGGGGAAGGAAGGGGAAGGGGAGAGGGGAAAATAAAAGCCGGGAGAAAAGGGAGAAAAGGGGGGAGCGGGGGTGAGGGGGGGGTTCAGGCTCTACCATTTTGATGCAAAGGTCTCCGCGCTGAGGAGTCCCGGTCCTCCTCCGCTGGCCTGGGGTTTGTGCTCTCCATGAAAAAAACAAGGAATTGGTGGGTTGGGTGGGTTGCTGGTTTGGTGGCCTTTTTTTTTGTTTGTTTGTTTTTCCTTTTTTTTTTTTTTTTTCTTTTGGCTGCCTTATTTCTGCTTTTTATTTTTTTTCGCCTTTTGGAGGAGGAGAAGGCGGGGGGGGAGGAAATCACCGCGCCAGCGCTGCTTGCATCCCCGTCCCTCTTTTTCTTTTTTTTTTTCCTGTATTTCCCTTTATATATTTTTTTTCCTCTTCCCCCTGCTTTATCTTCTTCTTTTTTTTTTTTTTCTTTTCCTTTCTTCTTCTTCTTCTTCTTTTTTTTTTTAATTTTTTTTTTTTTTTTAATGTTTCCCCCTCTCCTCGCTCTTCTTCACCTCATCCTGCCCATCGCCATGTTCGCCCCTTTTGGGAAGCCGGAGGAATGCGGAGCGGCGGCGGCTCCGGCTGCCAAGAGCCCCGGGGCCGCTGATTGGAGCCGCCGCATCAGCTGGGGCCGCGGCTGCCCCTTTAAAGCGACAGCGGCCACCGCCACCCCCGCCGGGACACCCCCGCTGGCCCTCCTGTCCCCGCACCCCCAAACCTTTCCCCTACAGCCGCAGCATTTTTCCCACCCCCGGGAGCATCCCCTGCATCCCGCCGGGGCGGGGAAACTGAGGCACGCACAGCCCCTGCACGACCTCGTCAAGACACCTCGAGGGGTTTTTTGTTGTTTTTTTTTTTGGCGGGGGGGAGTAAAACCTCAGTTCGGAGTGTCGTGGGTTTTGCTTAAAACGGGATTAAAAATGCTTAAATATTTCAAAATAATAATAATAATAATAATAATGCCTTAAATGCTTAAAAAGGTTGTCCGTTTGCTTAAAATGGGATTATTTTATTTTATTTTATTTTATTTTGTTTTATTTTATTTTATTTTATTTTATTTTAGCGTTTTCCTGCCGTGCGGATGAAATGGGGATGCCCCCACCTGGAATTTTTTTTTTTTTTTTTTTTTTTTGCAGTTTTCCTGCTCTGGGGATGAAATGGGGATGCCCCCACCTGGATTTGCTAAAGGCACGTTTGGGGCATTAATTGGAAGCATCCTCTGGATCCTGTTCTGTGGCAGGGGAAACTGAGGCACACAACTCCTTGCCCCCTCTCCAAACCCGATAAAAAGACCTCAAGGCTTTTTGGGGGGAATGAAACCTCAATTTGGGGTGTCGTGGGGTAACAGAGATTTACTTAAAATGGGATTTTTGGAGTGTTCTCCCACCGTTTGGAGGAAATGGGGATCCCTCCACCTGGGTGTGTTTAAAGCAGATTTGGTTATTGGGAACAGCCTCTGGAGCCTGCTACAGCGGGGGAAACTGAGGCACACAACCCCTCACCCCCTCCCCAAAACCCAACAATAAGGTTTTTTGGGACCTAAAGCCCCAATTCGAGGGATCATGAGGCAACATTAATTATTACAGAAGGGGACTTTTGGCACATTCTCCCACTGTTCAGAGGAAATGGGGATCCCCCACTGGGATGGTGTTTAAGGAACATTTCCTTACAGGGGAGGGATCCCCCAAACCCCCTCTGGGGCCTGGGATAGGACCTGTGGGACACAGCCAGCCCCCAACACCCTCCCAAAATAAGGCAGAGCTTCGTTATTTCACCCCCAGCTCTGCTTGGCTCTCCCTGCTGCTGAGTGAGGGGCGGATTTCATCATCCCAACACCCCCAGCCTCATCCAGGAGCTGGGTACCCCCAAAATCCCTGTTCTGGGGGACAGAGGGGGCAAAGCTGCAGCAGCTCCAGGGTGTCTGTGGAGGCCCTGTGCAGAGTTCCAGGGTGCTCCCACACCTCCAGCACCGGGACAGGCTCTGCCCCCGGGCAGGAAAAGCCCCAGGAGATGCTCAAAGAGGTTCACTTGGGATGGTGACCACCTCCAGAACCCACTCCTTGCCCCCAACCCCGCTGCAGACACCACCCCAAACACCACAGGCACACCGACCCCCCTTCCACCAGCCTAAAAGCAGAGCAGCACGACAGCTCTGAGGGGCACCCCCAGAACCCCCAAAAGTGGGATTTTCATCCCACCTTCCCGGCTCCTCTGCTTCCCCCAGCCACTCCCAGCTGCAGACATCCCTGTGGTAACGTCCTGCACTTGTTTAGACTCGGCCCCGGTTGCCGTGTGCAGTAACTCCTTCCAGATGTGAGCAGCTCTTTGCATAACGTCCCCGTGGCCACGTCCTGCCTGTGCTGGGTTCATTTCAGAGCTTTTTTTTCATTTTTTTAAAATTTTATTTTTACATTTTTTTTAATGCCCTTTCTCGCTCTCAACCCTGCGCTGCTCTGCAGGAAAAACATTCCTGGCCAGTGCCACCAGAGAACATCTTCCCCCAGCAGAAGGCTTTTTGTGAGATGAGTGTTTGGCCTGTCTGACATCTCCCCTACCCTGGAAACTTTTCCAAAAAAGCTACATAAGCTGCTGGAAGTGCAGCCAGTGCTGAGCAGTGAGGGTGAGACGAGGCTGGAGGTGGGAGATGGATTTAAGCTCTGCTCCAGGGCCCAAAGCTCTGTGGACTTTTCATGGATGTGGCACAGGGGACCAGGGAGCTCCAGAACTTGGAGTCCTCAGAGCTCTGACATGTGAAGCCCTGGTGCCACTCTGATGGGATCACCAAGAGGTCCTGGAATTTTGGAGGAAGCTGAGCCCACCTCTCATGTGGAGATCTTTCCTTCCTGATGAGGGAGAAGCTGTTCCTGCAGTGGCCACCAAGAGATGGGGAAGAACCTTGGGAGGGGCACAAGCAATGACACGCTTGGGTGAAACCCTTTATTTGAGCACAGTGACCACAGCAGCGTTCCTGAGAGACAAAACTCAGGTGGTTTCGTGGCCACAACCACCCAGGGGCTACGTGGGGTTTGCTGAAACAACTTCCTGAACCTCCCTGCAAATCCCACCCCACCCAGTTTGGGGAGATCCCACCCAGCCTGGTTTGGGAACTCTGTTGGGTTGGTTTTTGGGGCATGTGAGCAGCTGATCTCTCGCTGGAGCTCCTTCAGCTGCTGGGATTTCTGACTGGGGGTAACTCCAAGCTCTTGGTGCCTCCACACAAAGTTCTGGAAGTTCTGGAGTCTCCCTGGAAGGCTGTGGGTTGGGAAATGGCTCTGGCATACCTTGCACAGCATCACTGACAGTGAAAAATGAGAAAGGAATGGTTAAAATGGGTCCACTGAGGGATCTGAGGGTCCAGAGTTCAGCTCAGTTGCTGGTAGGGAACAGGTTCTCCAGGAAGGCAAAGCTCTGGAGAAACTGGCAACAAGGAACAGCTGAAGTGAGCTTGTTGACACAGGAGAGGAGCTGGGTCTCCTCCCTGGGGCTTTCCAGCAGCGTGGTGGCCACAAATGGGACGTCTCCTGTTGCTTTACCTCTTTCTTTCTCTTCTCAGGCCAGGAGATGGCAACTGCAAGGTCACAGAGGGTCTTAAATGAAAGATCAGCCTCAACCACACAGAGGAAAACATTTGGGGAAACCAGAAGTGGTTCCTATTTCCTTGGTCTAACTGACAAGTGATATTTCCATTTGCATTTCCATAGTTTCGGCTTCTCCAAAGAAAGTGTTGTCAAGGAGCAGGGAGAAGAAAAAAGCTGAGATCCTGTGAGAGCTCAGAGGGCTTTGGGTTTGTGAGGAACCACTGAAGAACCTGGAGGTATTTGTCTAGAGGGGGCACTTGGGGACAGTTTGGTGGTGGATGTGGCAGTGCGTGGCAGTTAATGGTTGGACTTGCTGATCTGGAGGGTCTTTTCCACCCTAAATGATTCTGTGAAGAGCCAAGTGGACCTGGAATGATGCATTCCAAGGTGGAGCCATGGCTCTGCCTGCCTGGGGTTCCCTGCTTTCACAGCTGTGCCCTGCTCAGCATCTCCAGCAGGCTGGAATTCCCATGGAGAGGTGCTCCAGGAGGTGGTGAGAGGAGGTTCTGTGGTGTCCACCCCTCCTGAGCGGGTCAGAGCTTGGGCAAGAGCAGGAGGGAAGAGCCCTCCGGGTTCCCTCAGGACACAGGATGGAGGCTGGGGACATGCTCAGCCCTTTGGGGACATATCCTGGGCTTGGCCAGCGGTTTTCACTCAGCAGCTGGCTTTCTGAGCAGGATCATGGGAAAGAAGGGATCAAATCAGGCCAAGGGAGGGAGAGAGAAAGAATAAAAAATAGGGGAAGCAAGAACATTCCTGGAGGCTCTCTGGCCTCTCTCCCTCCAACCTCCTGAGAGGAGGAGAGAGACAAAACAAAAGGCACCAGAAAAGAACGAGCCAAAACAACACTAACACGAGGGTTGTGAGGTCCAAAGCAAGCAGTGCCGGGGGCAGGCCCCTTCCCAAAAACCCGTCAGCTTTGGGAGGATCCGGGGGTCCTGCAGAAAACGCTGCCCTTTTATGGCCAGGAGAGGAGGGCCGAGCACGGGATGCTGCCCTACTAAGGGAAAACATCCCCCGCTCAGTGTTTGCAAGGAGAACACCCACAGTGAGTATAGACAAGCTCTCAAAGGACGACTGAAATACTGCTGCTCGTGTTGACCCCGATTCTTCTCTTCTTTTTTTTTTTTTTTTCTTTTTTTCTTTTTTTTTTCTTTTCTTTTTTTTTCTTTGAGTTCTCACTTCTCTCTCCCAACCGGGGCGGGGGGGTGTGGAAAAAAACCCCAAACAAACAAAAAACAAACAAACAAACAAACAAAAAAATTTAAAAAAGGAAAGTGATGATCCAGGCTGGGTCCAGGTGACACCCTCCCAGGTGGGGAGCAGGTTCAGGAGGGTTGGGTGGGGAGGTGGGAGCTGTTCCCCTGAGCTGTTCCCCTTCCTGCAGGCAGCAGAGCAGCAGCTGTGCCGGTGTTTATCCTGCCCTGGGCCGTGGAAGGGCTGCGATCCAAGCAGGGAAGATGTTGTTACTCCACTCTCAAGCACGACATCGTGTGCCAAGCCCAACCATCCACTGCTGCAAATCCCAGCCCTGGCTGACCTGGAATCTTGCTGCCTGGGAGGGAACCACCACCTCCCCAAGCTGCAAAAGCCACTCCATCCCATGGCAGGTGGTGTTTTCACCAGGAATAAATGTTTGCCTCTGCTTGACTGAGGCAGGGAGGTGAATCCACACTGCAAGTAAGACCCTGACTCATAGAAACCCCACTGGATTTGTATTTTCTGTATTTTCTGTATTTTCCATGCATCCAAGAATTTATCCACCCATGGGTATCTTCTAGATCCAGCAGCAGCCAGAGTTTAATGCTCAGAGGAGCTCATATTGGATTCTAGGCCTTTTTTTTCTACCAACTTCATAATCATCAGGTTGAATTTTATATTTGGTAATAGCAACATTGGGAAGTTTTATCCTTCGAGTCAGCGCACAGCGATGAGAAGAATTAATTGAAAAAAAAATGCTTGGAGGAGTGAATTTGGCTTGGTGGCCAGGTTTTGGTAGTGAGGGCCTGCAGGGGTGGCTTTTGTGAGAAGCTGCTGGAAGCTTCCCTCGTGTCCAGCAGAGCCAATTCCAGCCAGCTCCAGGACTGACCCAGCACTGGCCAAAGCCAAACCCATCACAGGTGGTGGCAGCACCTCTGGAGAAAACAGATTTGGGAAAAAACAGAACCCTGTGAAGCTGTAGACAGAGAGGAGTGAGGATATGTGAGAGGAACAGCCCTGCAGACCCCCAGGTGAGTGCAGGAGGAGGGGCAGGAGCCAGAGCTGCGATTCCCCTGAGACCCCATGGTGCAGCCCATGGAGAGGCAGCCCCTGCAGCCCATGGATCCACCTGCAGGACGTGGAGCAGCCCATGCTGGAGCTGGGGGATGCTGAAAGCACCCTGGGACCCTGTGGAAAACCCACACTGGAGCAGGCTCCTGGCAGGACCTGTGGATCTGTGGGGGAACAATTCCATGATGGAGCAGGCTCCTGGCAGGACCTGTGGATCTGTGGGGGAACAAGCCCACACTGGAGCAGGCTCCTGGCAGGACCTGTGGATCTGTGGGGGAACAATTCCATATGGAGCAGGTTCCTGGCAGGACCTGTGGATCTGTGGGGGAACAATCCCACACTGGAGCAGGCTCCTGGCAGGACCTGTGGATCTGTGGGGGAACGAGCCCACACTGGAGCAGGTTCCTGGCAGGACCTGTGGATCTGTGGGGGAATGAGCCCACACTGGAGCAGGCTCCTGGCAGGACCTGTGGATCTGTGGGGGAACAATCCCACACTGGAGCAGGCTCCTGGCAGGACCTGTGGATCTGTGGGGGAACGAGCCCACACTGGAGCAGGTTCCTGGCCCACACTGGAGCTGCATCCATCACAGCCCAAACATCTCCCCAGCTGCTGGACTTCAAGAAGTGCTCGTTGGGTGCAGAACTGGGGCCAGGTGAGGCTGTGCTGTGTCTCTTCACTCTGCCTGGCCCAGCGTGGCTTCAGCGTCTGCGCATCCCGGCTGTGTTGATGTTGGCAGGCACTGACTCGTTAGCAGTGAGACTCATTAGAGCTGGGGCCTTGGGGGAGCTTTCCATGGAATTCCAGAACGATTTGGGCTGGAGGGAACCTTAAAGATCATCCATTTCCAACCCCCTGCCATGGGCAGGGACACTTTCCTCTCTCCCAGGTTGCTCCAAGCCCCGTCCAGCCTGGCCATGGACACTGCCAGAGATGGGGCAGGTGGGTCACCTAAATGTGTTCAAAGTGAGGAGATCATGGAGCAGCTGCCATGACCCTGCTTTTGGAGCTGGCTCTGCTCATCCCTTTGGATGAGTAACAGCAGAGCACTGCCAGGTCTTCGTTTTTGGGTGGAAAAGGGCTCATTTTGAGAGTTATTTAAGAGCAGGTTTTACGACCAAGGTCTGTGCTCTGCATGCACCAAGCAAGCCGAGCCAAGCCAAGCCAAGCCAAGCAGCCCAAGCCAAGTTGTCCTCACTGCTGTTGTGTTGGAGGAACAATCTCTGTTAACAACTTGACTTGGCAGCTTCAACATTTTGGGGAAAGAAATATTTTTATTCTCCCACCAGGCCTTTCTCCAGCCATTATTGGCTACTGCTTTCCTGCACTAACAATTTAACCCCTATGATGTTCAGGGCACTGGACAGAAGTAAATTTAGTAAAATTTCAGCTTTTGCTGGTAAAGCACATGGATTCTATGATCTAGGTAGGAAAACCACAGGATTTTGTGGATTTCTTTTTTTTTAAACCCTTCACAATACAATTAAAGAAACTATGTTGCCACATGACTGGAGAAAAGGGCCTTTAGTTGCTTGAAATCTGGTGAAAAATATTGAAAGTGAGAGGTTTCAATGGTCATTTCTGGGGATGGAAATGAGTCCAGGGTGTGGTACAGCAGAGATTGAGTCCAGGGTCTTCCAACATCCTCCTCCCCAACCTGCAGGAGCAAGAGCAGCCCCACATCTCCATTTCTGCAGGAGAGACCTTCTTAGGGCAGCAAGTGCCACACTAAGGGAAAGAAACTCCAAAAGGCTCTTAAAAAAAAAATAAAAATGAAAAAGCCGAGAAGAAATTTCAAATAAGCTTTGATGTAGGAATAGATAAAGCAAAGCATCTGGAGAAAAAAAAAAAAAAAAAGATTTGAACAATTCTTGTGCTGTGCCGAGGCTGGGTCTGGCACCTTGAGCTGAGATCTTAGACTGCCCCCAGAAATCACTGGCTCAGCGTGCGGCCAAGGAGCGTTCAAGGTGGCAGCTAAAAAGAGACAAGGAATTGTTGTTCCTCAGCCTTCCCTGCGCACATCCCACGCTGAAGGCATCACTCTGCTGCTGCAGGAAACCCTGAGGTGTCCTCCTTTCAACAGCTCTGTGGCCCTGATCTCCAAGGGGAGCGTGGTGGTGTTGGAGGAGAGGAAAGAACAATGAAGTGACCACTGGGATGGGGCAGCTGCTTTACAAGGGTGAGATGGCAGCTGAGGATTGTTCAGCCTGGAGAAGGGAAGGGTCCTGAACCAGGGGCAGCAAATCCTGAAGGTGATGAGGTCAGTGAGATTATTGATCAAATTAGAGAAATCGTAGCATCCTATGGTTTGGTTTGGAAGGGACCTTAAAGCTCATCCTATTCCACCCACTAGACCAGGCTGCTCCAAACCTGGTCTTGGAGTGTTACCTCATTCTGCTTCTGGAAAAGACCAATAAGGTTTGATAAAATGATGCCTTAGATTTCAGCTTTCATAGTTTCAGATTCTGTGCTGCCTAAGGATGCAGTTTTGAGCCTCATATTAAGTGCTAGTAAGCTCTCTTCACAGAACAAGAAGACAAAATAAATCTTTTCCTGCTGAGGACCAAGGACAACTCTCAGCCCAAAAAGCACAAACAAGGGTGGACTGAAGGGAGGAACAAGAAGGATGGGACCTCACAACCTGCAGCTGGAATTGGACAATTAAACCCCAATATGCAAATGGACCAAAACTGATAAAAATGTAAAATCTCGTGATCATGGAGCCATTTTGTGTGGCCATTCCTAAGCCACCCTGGGTGCAGCCTTGGTCAGGCTGTAATGCCCAGGGTGGGTCCTGGAAGCCTTTTAATAAATCTCTACTTTATTCTCTAGCTCTGTCCAGCCTCTGTTTCAGGTCAGCCTTCCTAAGGCATCAAAACTCACAGAAAAATGGGGCAGTTCCAGGAGCAGACTCTCCCCAAATGCAGCACTGGGATCATTGCTCACCACCTGCAGGCTTCATCAGTTAGGAGCAATAAACTTCCTCCTTCATCCAACACACAGTCCAAAGGTGGATTAAAAGGTTTCTGCCTTACCCTGTGCAAAGTTAAGGGTGGAATTCCTGTGACAGCTTGTCTTGGGTTATGGAACCAAAAATTTGTATTCTATTTCATCTGTTGAAAGCAGCTGGAGAGATGTTTTTCCTTTATCTCTTGTAACTCTGGACAGAGGAGGGCAGATGCCTTCTGATAATGGGCCATTAACACATCCCCAAGCAGACGTCCCCAGTGTAAGATGCTCCACCCAGTGGGGGGAGCCAACCATTCTTACCTGGATAAAAACTGAGACCCAGGAACACCAGGGATCTGGTTCCATTGGATTCCCGGAGGAACACTGGATCCTTCTCACCATCCCTGGACCCTTCTCACCATCACTGGACCCCTTTTCTCTCAGGATCATCTCTGCTCCAACAGAACCACACCTGCCACTCCAGGAGGACTCACTTTTGGACTGCTCCCAACACCCTGACCAACAGGGTGTCAGGTTGTACCTCTAACTCTGTCAGGATTGTTGTTTGTTTGCTTGTTTGGTTGGGTGGTTTTTGTTTTTCTACTACATTTGTATTGTTAATATTCCTAGTAACGAACTGTTATTCCTATTCCCAAATCTTTGCCTGGAAGCCCTTGATTGCAAAATCATAATTTGGAGGGGGTGAGGGGTTTACATTCTCCATTCCAAGGGAAACTCCACCTTTCCCTGGCAGACACCTGTCTTTCCAAACCAAGACACAGCTCCGAAGGGCGTTGGTGTCACCCCTGGGTGTGCCAGGTGTGGATCTGCACGGTCTGCCCAGCACGGGGCTGGCAGCTCAAAGGCAGCTTTGCATATCAAAGGAGGACGTGGTAAGAAGCAGCTTTTCATCAGTCAGGAAGTTATAAATTGATACCTTGATTGAAATAATTATCAAGAATTACAGGAAATACCCGGAGATGCATTTATATTCAAGAGAGTCTCCAGGGAGTTGGGGAACTTTGCCCCAAAGAGGAGTTTCTGATCGGGGATGCAAAATGAAGCCCCACCTTTCCAACCCCCCCACTACCACTCCTGCCTTTATAGTTTTCTTAGAACAGATTCTCACTTTCTCTTTTTTAGATAATCCTGATTTTTAAGGCTGCTCTGGAAGTGCTGGAGTTGCGAAGCAGGTGCATAGAAACTGCAATAATTTCACAGCCCCTTCTCTCCCCTCTGGCTTTTAGGTGCCTGGAATCCACAGGGAACTACTCATTGTAACAGGAGCGTCCAGAGGAGCTGTGGCTGCCCCTGGATCCCTGGGAGTGTCCAAGGCCAGGTTGGATGGGGCTTGGATCACCCTGGGATAGTGGAAGGTGCCCCTGCCCATGGCAGGGTGTTGGAATGGGATGATCTTTAAGGTTCCTTCCAACTCAAACCATTCTGGGATTCTGTGAAATTGGTAACGTGAAAGACAAGAAACCATCTTACTCTGTAAATATTCATATAAAGGAAATACCCACTGAGTTTTCCTCCCCTGCCTAGGCCATGTTATATAATGCCCCAAATAAAAAACAAACAAACAAAAAAACCAACAAAAAAACCCCAAACAAACAAACAAACAAAACCAAAAAAAAAACCCCCACAAACCAAACCAACCAAACAAAACCCAAACAAAAAATCCAAAGAAGAAAAAATCCAGGATGAAGAACACACAGAAACAGTCTGATTTATATTAGTGCCAAAATCCCCCATTAACTTCTGGTATTCTGAAATATTCAGCAGAGAAGGTTCCCTGCCCATGGCAGGGGGGTAGGAGTAGATGATCTTTTAGGGTCCCTTCCAGCACAAGGTTTTCCATAATTCTATGATCCTAAGGATGCAGAAGTGATGTGAAGGCCTCCAAGAGGTGTCACAGGGCAGAAAGCTCAGCTTTTCCAGGATAAATTTACAGGGGGGTTTAGAAACACCAAGGCTTGTGGAAAAACAACCCACGGGCACCTCCAGCCACGGTTTTGCAAGACCCAAATCCAGAAGCTGAAGTCAGGCAAGCTGAAGTTCAAATTAAATTAAGATGCCAGCCAGCCCCTGCTGACATCCCTGCAGCTCCAGCACAGCTGGAAGAGGGAAGATGGCAGGGACAGATGACACGGAGCTGAAGGAAAGCAGTGCTGGAAGGAGCAGGAGTTATTTATGATCCGCCGGGAAAGTGAGGAGATACACAGCCTGGGACTCCCTGGGGATCTGTCCCAGGCCTGGTACTGCTCAAAATATTTTTTTAATAATTACTTGCATGAATAGAAAAATTTGCTTCTTGCAGCTGCAAAATGATACCGAGCCAGGAGGGACTGGGAGCGCTTTTGGAGGATGGGCTGGGACTTCAAAACAAGCTTGACGCAGTAGAGAATTAGCCTGGAAAAAAAAAAAAATCCAAAAAAATAAAATAGCCTGCAATTTAGGAGAAACAAAGGGAAAATGCTGCTTGTGTAAGAGGAGCTGGGCTGCAGAGCACGGCCTGGGAGGGGACTGGGGGAGCAGGGATGCGGCAGAGGCGTCACATCCCTGGCTGGGGTGAGGAGCTCTCCTCATTCTGAGGGGAAAGCAGCAAACCACAGGCAAGGGCAGGTGAGTGTTGCCTGCAGGACACGTGGAACAGTGATTTAGATCCGTGTGGTTCCATGGATCCTCACCAGGAGTGGGTTTTCTGCATAGATATGGGGATTTGAGGGCATTTGGGAGCCAGAGTCCAGGGGTGAATCAATCACAGAAGCTGGAAAAAGAAATCAAAACAAACTCACCCCAACTCCAAAACCCCCCTCGAGCTCCCCCAAAACAATCAAAGGATTTGGAGTTATTTATTGCAGAGAAGAAGAGCTTTGGGCAAGAGCTACCTTGCTACCTTAGACCTTAGACAAATATTTTAAGGCAGTCTGTTCTCTTCTATTTAAATATTTACAGGAGCCTGGAGTGACAGGACAAGGGGGAATGGATTCACACTGCCAGAGGGCAGGGTTAGATGGGATATTGGGAAAGAATTCCCTGTGAGGGTGCTGAGGGGTTGGAATGGAATTCCCAGAGAAGCTGTAGCTGCCCCTGGATCCCTGGAAGTGTCCAAGGCCAGGCTGGATGGGGCTTGGAGCACCTTGGGACAGTGCCCATGTCAAGGGGTGGCACTGGATGGGCTTTAAGGTCCCTTCCAACCCAAACCATTCTGAGATTCTCTGATTTTATTAGAAGGAAAGAGGTCATTCTCTTCCTCTCTGTGACCAGCAGTGATGGGCTTATGCAACAGAAAAGGAGCTTTAATTTAGACAGCAACAACAACAACAACAAGAAAGTGTTTTGTTTGGTTTTTTTTTTTTAATTTTTTTTTAATTTTTAATTTTTGTTGTTTGTTTGGTTTGGTTGGTTTTGTGGGGTTTTTTTGGGTTTTTTTTGTTTTTTTTTTTAATAGAGTGCATAGTTCAGGCAATTTTATGTCTTGGCAGTCCAACTGCTCAATATCAGCCCTGAAACTTCTTTTGTGGGTTGGTCGGATAAGAACTGCTGTGATTTATACAGCTGGAGTTTATCCTGACTCTGCAAAGGAGGAAGCTGCAGAGCTGGAAAGGTCCCTTTTTGCCATGTTCTCTGGCACAAACTCCTTGTAAAAGGTGTCAGCTCAGAGCTATTCATGGAAATGAAAGATGGGCATGGAATCTGTGCAGCTTCCTGCAGAAAGTCAGTAGGAAGTCCATTGCTAAAGCTGGATTTCTCCATCAATATGTGGGTTTTGTTACAGAAAGCGGTTTTGAGAAAACAGATTTTTTTTTTTTTTTGCCTTTTTTATTTTCCCCTGCATGGTTTATTAGCAGAGAGGTGTATTGCCACACTCCTGAAATCAAAAATCACACCAGAGACACAACCAGGCAGCCTGGGCTTGAGATGATGTGAGCTCATATCCCCAGCTTCCCTACTGTTGACCAAATTTTCCTTCAGCAGCTCTCACTTCTGTAAAAACCAATCCTGCCAAGCCCAGAGGGGAATTACATCTTCACAGCAACCTGTGAGCTCTCAGGAGCAGAGAATCATCCCAGATGATACTCGGTGGCTTTGGTGGCACAGAGAAACCAACACACCCCTCAAAGTCTCTTTGGGCTCCCACTCACCAGCCCTGCTTCCCACTGATGAGAACATCATGTCACCTTGTTCTTCTGAAGTTTTTCTGAAATTCCTTCAGCCTTCTGATGTTTGCATTTTAGTAATGGAGTTTCTCACACACTTTTCATGTAAATAATGATTGTTTTGCATTCCTTCCTGGAGGAGGAGAGAATTGATGGACTGTTGGGTTGACCAGTGTGGTTGGAGAGGACGATTTTCTTCCTCCAATCCATGGTCACTGTTGGAATTCTGTAAATGTCAAGGTCTGTAAATAAACTGTCCCTTTTTTTACCTTGGACATCTCAGTGCATGAGTGTCGTTCTTTTGTGTCAAATTGTGACAACATCGAGTCCTTGATATCCTCCCTCTCTCTTGGGTTTGGTTTTTTTTTTTACAATTTTTCATTTTTCCATTGTTTGTCACAAGGGAAAGATCTGATCTTTAAAGGAGGGAGAGGTAAGACCCAGGGTCCAGAGCCCGTGGGCTGAAGGTGATTCCTATTTAGCCAGAAGTGAAGAACCTGTAGGTCTGGGTGGAATATGAGGTTTCTAACATGTTCCCTAGAATCATCCCAGAATCACAGAATGGGTTGGGTTGGAAGGGACCTAAAAGCTCATCCAATTCCACCCCTGCCATGGACCTGGACCCCTTTCACTATCCCAGGTTGCTCCAAGCCCTGTCCAACCTGGCCTTGGACACTTCCAGGGATCCAAGGGCAGCCACAACTTCTCTGGGCACCCTGTGCCAGGGCCTCCCCACTCTCACAGCCAAGGCTTTATTCCCAATATCCAATCTAAACCCATTCTCTCTCAGTTCGAAGCCATTCCTGTCACTCCAGCCCCTTGAAAAGTCTCTCTCCATCGTTCCTGTAGCTCCTCCAGGCACTGGGAGGACACAGTGAGGTCACCTTGGAGTTTCTCTCCTCCAGGCTGAACAATCCCAGCCCTTGCAGCCGTTCCTGGGTGCCAAGCAGCGATGGCACTGGGGGAGCAGCAGCTGCTCTGTGCCAGTGACACCGGGTGACACCAGCAGCTCACGGGAACACCCCTTGGGAGCCACAATCATGAGGCTGATCTGTCCCTTCAGGGCAGACACTGGGAATAAGGGAAATGGAGTGACAGGGGGTATAATATCTAAAATTGACATTGCTTAGCAAAGTTGCTTTTTTGAAATCTTTCTTTATGCTGAAACATGCGTCCCTCTCAATGGAACAGGTTTCTTCTCATTCTTCCTCAAACATCCTGCTTCTGAAGGCCCATGAAGCTCTGCTGGTTGATTCATCTCCCATTCCCAAGAGCCAGGTGTTTCTTCTGGAAGTGCTCTTCACAAGGACCTTCCCAAAACTCCTCATGCCTTTTCATTTGCCAAAATTCACTGGGGTAAAATTACCTGGATGCTGCCCAAGTGGGTGGCCAAGGCATCAAGGAGAGGGGAAGGATCCTCCTCATCCTCCCTCACAGGGTGCACCATGAGCTGGAAGAAAAAGACACCCCAAGAGGGAGGGCAGCTCCTTCCTGTCTGAAGGAATTAATTAAGGAATTTTGCAGCCTGAGGCCAGGATTGGGACACAATGGCAGAGTGAGAGCTGCAAGTGTTCACAAGCTGTGTTGAGCTCAGAACTCTGAGTGTCAGAATCACAGAATCCTTAAGGTTGGAAAAGAGCTCCAAGATCGAGTCCAAGCATTACCCCAACACTGCTCTGCTCACTACAAACCCTGTCCCCAAGTGCCACATCCACACCTTTTTCGAGTGCTTCCAGGGATGGTGATTCCACCACTGCTCTGGGCAGCCTCTTCCAATGCCTGACCACCCTTTCCCTGAAGAAATTCTTCCTGATATCAAATCCAAACCTCCCCTGGCCCAGCCTGAGGCCATTCCCTCTCCTCCTGTCCCTGTTCCCTGGCAGCAGATCCCAAATCCCAAATCCCCCCTGGCTGTCCCCTCCTGTTAGGGAGTTGTGCAGAGCCACAAGGTCCCCCCTGAGCCTCCTTTTCTCCAGGCTGAGCCCCTTTCCCAGCTCCCTCAGCCGCTCCTGGTGCTCCAGACCCTTCCCCAGCTCCGTTCCCTTCCCTGGACATGCTCCAGCCCCTCTGTTTTTTGTGGTGAGTGGCCCAACCTTGCACTCAAAATTCCAGGTGCAAAGTCAGAGACAAGGACATCACAGTCCCTGGGCTGCACCCCGTCCTTGCAAAGGAGAGATACACAGCAAAATTATAAATTAATCCCAAATTAATGCCAATCCCTTCTTTGTGCATCCACCATGCACAAATTTATTACCTTTATTAAAAAAAACAAACAAAAAAAACCCAAAACCAAAATCAAAACCAAACAAAAAAAAAACAACAAAAAACCCCCACCAAAACAAAAAAAAACCCAACCAACCAACCAAAAAATAATAATAATAAAAAAAAAAACAAACAAAAAAAACCCAAAATAAAAACAAAACAAAACAAAACAAAAACCCCAAAAACCCCCAAAAAACAACAAACACCTCCCCAAACCTGCTGCAGGCCCTCTGATTTCACTCATGCAACCCCCTCCACTTCCCAGGGATTATTACAGGGATATGATGAAATTCAGGCCTGGGTCCCTTTAATTGTTCAGATGATTTGTAAGCAGTTTTAATGTACCAGGTGGAAAATCATTCCTGTTTCACCACCACCTCAGAAAGAATTATTTACATGGCTGTGAAGCAGGGGCGGGGCACGCAGAGCTTGATCTCCTCCTGATTTAAATCCCAGGCAGCATTCCCTTTGGGAATGACACCAGATGAGATTCCAGGGTGCAGCTCAAGGTCATCCAAACACTGTGCTCTGCTCTGAACTGTGACTGGGATCATCAGGAGCCACACAAAGCCCCAGGACAGAAATTCAATCCACTGCCACAGACCCAGGGATCCTCAGGGAGAGCACTGGGAATGCTCCTTCCCCTCGAGTTCAAGGACACAGGCAGCCCTTGTTTGGAAGCGACAGAGTGGGAAGGAAATCTCTTGGCACAGAGGTGTGGCAGGGAAAGTGTGTTTATGCTGTGGCTCTGCAAATCTGTGATTTATAAGTAGTGGTTGGAGGGGCAGATGGTTCATTTAATGTTGTCTTACTTGAGACAAGGCACTCACCTGCAGCTGGAGACAGAGCCACTCCACAATATCCTGTGGATAACCTGTTCCCAAAACATCCCCAGACCTGCACACCAAACCTTGCTTAGAGCTTTTTTTTTTTCTTTTTGATGAAATCATTCCTAATTGAGCACTAATTTCACTTCCTTGCAGGGTTTCAGACCAGTTTCAATCCTGAGCAGTCCATGCCCGGGTGTCACCACTCTATTTTTACCCAGCCCTGCCTCCAGCCCTGCTGCTGGAGCTGGCTCAAGGTGACAGTGTGACCTCCACAGCAGCAGCACCTGAGAGCAGCCCAGGGAGCCCCAGGATTGACTTCCTGCAGGCAAACACAGCTCTGGAAGCATCAAAAACATTGTGTTTGTTCTCAAAGGGAAGGCTGGTGATTAAGAACACCCTGTTAGGGAGGGGATTCTGCCCCTCAGCCCACCCTGCTGTGCTGTGTCCAGCTCTGGGCACCTGGAGCTGCAGGAGCAAGGGCCAGAGGAGCCCATGGGGATGTTCCAAGGGCTGGAGTCTCTGCTCTGGAGCCAGGCTGGGAGAGCTGGGGGTGTTCACCTGGAGAAGGATCCAGGGAGAGCTCAGAGCCCCTTCCAGGGCCTAAAGGGACTCCAGGAGAGCTGGAGAGGAAAAGGATGGAGGGACAGGACACAGGGAATGGCTTCAAACTTAAAGAGGAGTGGATTAAATGAGACAAAGGAAAGAAATTCCCAATTTTCTCTGCAATGGCCACAGGTTTCCTAGAAAAGCTGTGGCTGCCCCTGGATCCCTGGAAGTGTCCAAGGCCAGGATGGATGGGGCTTGGAGCAACCTGGGATGGTGGAAGGTGTCCCTGCCCACGGCAGGGGGTGGCACTGGATGAGCTTTACAATCCCTTTTGAGGTCCCTTCCAGCCAAGTCATCCCATGACAAGCTGGTTTATGCTGCCCTGTGGCACAAGAGCTTGTCCAACACTCACCACTGTACCTGCTCTGTGGTGGTGCCACTCCCCCTCCCGGGTCAGGTGTTGGAAGGGATGAAGCAGGAAGCCCCTGCAGAGATGATTTATTAACAAAAGATTCTAAGAGTATGAAACCTACGAAAGAGATAGAATTGAAAGCAAGATTCGAACTATAGAATGTTAAACAGGAAAACAGTGATGCAATCAGCCAAAGCTCCAGTAATTAAGCAACTCCACCCTCCAAACAAAAGACAGTTGAGTGGTCTCAGGTATCAGGGAAAAGGTGGTTCTTCAGGTTTTTAGTATGTAGATTAGTATGGTAATGCAATAGTCCCCATAGGCTGTATGTAAATTCTGTAAGTTTTGTATCCTGAGGTGATTGGTTGGTGCTAATCAGAATATTCATGATGGAAAGGGTTAAAATGGATTGTAATAGGTAATCACTCTCTCTGGCTGCCTGGATCCCTGTCCCTTTAGACTTTTCCTGCTGCTGTTCCCCTTCCCTGGTTAGGCTGTCCCCCACAACTAATAAACCACATGTCTTGAGAGCACCCTGGTCTCAGGACATCTCTCTTTGGACTCAAACAACCACGATTTTCTACAGTCAGGCAATGCCAGGTTATCCAGATCACAGGGAAAAGCAAGGAACCACCTCCCCTCACCCTGAGGCAGTTCCCTCTCTCCCTCATGCCAAAAGCCAGCATTTCCACTGCAATCCAAGTTTCTGTGGAACAGAAGGTCTGAAAGACTAAAGGCTCAGTCTGAAGCCACCACAGCTGCTGCCACACACTGATAGCACATGTCCAATATGCTGAGGGAAATGATCTGGGAATGTGGATTTGGGAAAGAAGATTTTTAGCAGAGTGGATAAGCTCAGGCCATTCCCAGATTTCCATGGAGATCTGTTAAGTGTTTCTTTTCACCAAGGAGAGGAACCTTTTATAGATCTCGAGGAAATGGCGAGACCTCAAATCACTTGGAAGTTTCAAAATATTTGTTCCTCCAGTGACTTCTTATGTAAACCCAGAGTCCTGCTGAGGAATCCTTCCCCTATGTAGGTCAGGAAAAGGAAAAGCAACTTTGTGTCCGAGTCTTGCGAGGGACAAAAGCGGATTCTGAGAGTGTATTTTTAATTTTCCTGCCTTGTTTCCTTCAAGCAGCACCACGGATTTTTCCAGATGTAGAGAGAACAGCATTTGCAGATATGTACAAAAGTTTATTTTACAAACAGCAACTACTTTGGAATAGCAAAATTGCAAAAACATAGAGCAGCGTTAGAAAACCAGCTCGGGGGGGACATTTTGTATCTGAAGCACAATTTAACAGACTTCACTAAGTAAAAATACCCCCAACCCTTCCCTCAACCCCTCCCCAACCACTCTCTACCTGATGGAATTTCTTTATAAACCTTTAAAGATATGAAAGATTTTAGTGACAGTGCAGTAATGTTTGATAACGACAGTTAATTGTTGTAAAGGTATTTCCATTACCTTTTCTTGGTCTTAAAAAGTCAAATAAGATCTGAAATATGATAAAAATCTGATCCTGGAGCAATATTTTCATTAATAGGTATTGAATAATAATGGTTATATTTGTATATTTTGTAACACCATGAACCCCCTGGTTTTATTTTCTTAGTAAGGGGAAAAAAACAATTTACAGTTGTACTGAAAATGATAAAACTCCAACAAATACCACTGAAATATTTGCTCAGGACTCTGAGATGGCTGCTGCTGTTAGAAACACGTCTGTAAACGTACCCTGACTTGGATATTGAATGTATTTAATGCTAAAAAGCATAAGGAGTTGACCAAAGGGTGGAAAGGTTGTGGGCACACACTTTGTCACTAAACTCCAGGTGTAGGAAAGGGGCAAGAGCAGAGTTTTGGGTACTTCCAGAAAAGTGAAAAACCTCCATGGCCAATTCAGTTTCAGGAACGTGGGGAACCATCCCCATTTCCTTTGAACTTGCTTTTCACATTTCATAAGTGTACCAAAAAAAAATGCATTGAATTTGGGGGAGCTGAATTCCATCAAAGAGAGAAGGAGTTGATGCCTCAGCGAGAAATTACCGCTTTTAATTTTCAAAGCTACTGGGTCCTGATGAGATTAAGAAAAACCATTTCCAATATTTGAGAATGAGGAAATGAAAGCAGCTCTAGATATTACAGGAAGTCAGTAATGGAAACTGTTCTGGTGCAACAGTGCTCGTTAGCTCTAATCAAACCACATTTGTTTTGTCACTACAGACCCCAATTTTCAGGTTACATTATGCCATTCAAAAATATGGTTCTCAATATACAACTTTCTAGACCCCCCCCAATAAACTTTACAGATTATTTTAAATCAACTCAACCAGAACATTGCAAGAATTACTCAATGGTCTTCAGCCCGAATCTATTTATTTTTTTTTTTTTTGCAAACCATTTACCTGTAACCTATTTTTGGTGCTAAACTTTACTTTGAAACTATTGTCCATGCTTTTTATGAGGCATCCCAGTATTTTTGTAGTCCTGCTTTAACAGGGTATCATTCAGTATCTGCAATGAAAGTATGTGATATTCCTTATGGTGAATGGGATACAGAGCTTTTATAAAGGAACCTTTATGGCTGGTTTTCTCAAAAAAATTATCATCATGTCAGCTTTTGAACGAGTGCTTTGGACAAGCTCATGACACACTCATGGTTTACAACATTCAAAATGTGTTGAAGGATGCCAAGCACTGTAATAGGAACTGAAATCAAAGTCAGGAAGTGTTTAGAAACACTTTTTTCGTTTCTGAAGGACGTTGCTGTTTATCACAAAATTCCTCTTTCAAACATAAAAAGTTTAGACAAGTTGGGTATTAAGCTCCAAACTCATCCATCACACTTTTGCTCACTGCTTGTCACTTTGACAATTCCTACTGTGCATCATCTCACCTTTTCCAGCAGAATTCCAGAACATCACAGTTCAGGAGGGATTAAGACAGAGTGGCAGGCTTTGTTTTCCTCACCTATATCCTGTATAGAATGCAATAATCAACAATCAAGACAGCATGGAAACAGCTTCCAGCAATAAAAAAAGCATTTTCATCAACTAGAAATGGCAGCCTTTTTAAGAAATTGACTTCACAGTTTAACAGTTGCTAGCACATCTTTCCTAAGGTGTTTATAAACAAACTTGAGGACAAGTCCTGACTGCTGCACCCAAAAAGTGGCAGCAGCAATTCACCTAAGTGTCATTCATGGCTTGGAAAAGCTGAATCAAGGAAACCAAACCGGGTTTTTTATTATTATTATTATTATTATTATTTTGTAAAAGTTGTATTTGACATAAAAAAAAAATAAAAAATAACATCAGCTGTCGAGCTCAGTCCTTCTCTCTGTAAGCAGAGAGTTAAATGGGAAAGTTTCAGCTAATTCAGCAAACAACCTTCACTTGTGACACTGTCAGAACAGTTCTTCTGAATGTAACACTGAAAAAATTCTGGAATAGAGTTTCCATCCTCAGAGGGACACTCTCAGCTGTATCTGCTGCTCTCACTGGGGCTCCTGTTGTTGGAGTAGCTGCGATCGCTGTCGCTGTCGGAGCCGTAGGACCTGTGAGGAGAAAAAAAAGATTTAAATTGTCCCAAAGCTGTGGTTTGAGCTTCAAATTTAAAATTGCATCGTGCCAAAAAAATTGTCACAGGGAAGAAAACACACCAGTCCTTTTACAGGATTGTGTTTCTTGTAAGTTGAGGATTCATTAAAGGATACTCGAAATGGAAATCGTCATTAACTTCATATGATGAAAACTCTGTGTAACTCAAACTGTTTGTAGCTCTCTGCTTTCTCTGTTACAGCTAAAAACCATCCAAAATGAATGTTTTTATATAAAAGCTAATTGAGCTGAGTGAGAAGTGTACTCTAACAAGTGGAATTTTACACTGCAAGCATTTCTCAACTAGGATAATTTCACAAATCCCTGATTTATAGATTTTATCTTCTTGCTTGAAGGAAGGTCTTAAAAATTAGGCCCCCATAACCACAACAGAGGTGTGTTTGTGTGTCTGCAGTGTGGAAATTGTATTTAGAATGTTTTGGCTCCTCCAGACAAATTCCAAGCTCAGCACCTGGCCAAATGTCAACACAGAGCCCAGATGGTTTCAGACAAGCCACAGGACACGTTCAAATTACACAGAACAAGCTTTCAGAGATTTTCCAGCCTCCTGCCTGTAAGGGAAGCTTTCTAAGTGAAAGGTGAGCATTTCCTAATCCCACACTGCTTCTCTGAAGCTCCCCAGCATAATAAAGTGATGGTTTTTAAGTTTATTTCCACATTCTTCGTTAAATCTTATTAATTTTCCCTCCAACACAAGATGAAAGTTGTCTTGTGCAAATAGGTGAGAGCAAAGTCCATTAAGAGTTGGTATAAAGCTGTGAAAAAAATTCATATGAGGAGAGGATGAAAATGTACAGTAGTCTTAGAATTAGAAACCTGATTTATGACTAATAGGGGGCATATTAAAAGCTATAAACCAAATCATCAGTAATATTAAATGTATCTACAGCTCTCCATCCATATCTCTGATCTCTGTGAAATGTGCTCACTTACACTTATATAAATCCTCTGGACTGAGGAGAATAAAATTTATTTTACACTCATCAGATTTGCAGGTAAAAAAGTATTCTTTCTAAAGACATCCTACATAGTTAAAAATTAAATCTGGATTGCAGCAAAACTTTTAATTTCCTTTCCAGATTGTTTTAAATCCACTTCTGCAGCATAACCAAAAAGAATTTACCATCCAGTGGAATTCTCTGCATACCAGGCAGCTTTTAATCCATTACAGAGCACTTGGTTTAAATCTTGTGAGCTATGTGGGTTTTAAGAAACACTTGATTATTATTAAAAAACCCCAAATCATAGAATCATTAAGGTTGGCAAAGACTTTTGAGATCACCAAGTCCAATGGCCAACCCAGCCCAACTGTATTCACTGTTAAACCATGTCCTCAACACCATTTCCACAAGTTTTTTAACACTTCCAGGGATGGGGACTTCATCATTTCCCTGGGAAATTGTGCTCATTTTGAATGCATGGACACAATGAACTGGAAATCCATCTTTTCTCATCGTGGTTGCTTCCCCATCCTCATATTTGCAATGTCACAACTTCCAACTTCCTCGCTGACACGCACGCTCCGATTTTAATTAGAATTCG
Source organism: Phylloscopus whistleri (assembly GCA_017589585.1). Taxonomy (NCBI): domain Eukaryota; kingdom Metazoa; phylum Chordata; class Aves; order Passeriformes; family Phylloscopidae; genus Phylloscopus; species Phylloscopus whistleri. The sequence goes on from JADMLD010000401.1 coordinate 351,323, forward strand.
GTTTGAATCATTACTTTTGCTGAGTGTATTTCTTGCTCTCATGGAGGAAATCCAGCCCTCTGGCCTTGTTAAACATCCTCTGTTTGTGTTCAGCAAATCCTCGTGGCACCAAAGCAGGCTCAGACCCACCTGGATCTCCGGTCGTAACTCCGAGATCTCCGGTAGCTGTCGCTCCTCTTGCTCCTGCTCCGACTCCTGCTGTAGTAGCTGTCATAGGTGTAGGACCTGCTTTAAAGGGGGAGAAAAATGTAATGGTGAATTCATAATTTCTGGTCTAAAATGCTGCTTAAAATGCTGGTGTAAAGGATATTTATATAGAGACATGAGGGGCTGTATAGGAATTACTTTCAAGGGTGTGGCGAACAATTTTATAATTTATAAAGGTTACAACACCACAACAATCTTCAAAGTAACAGTAAAAATCTCAAATTTTATTAGGAAGGACATACTAAGCATGTATAAAGTTTTGTGCTTTCTCTTTTTTTTCTAGTAAAATTCTTTTTTGCTGATACTTCTGAAAGCAAGCAAAGCAATTCCATTTGTAACTCAATTATTCAAAAGAACAAAGGCAAATGTGTTCACTACTACTTATAGCATTACCTGCAACTGTAATGCCACAATGGTTTGGGTATTTTCAGCTTTTGAAAGTGTCTTGTGCTCATTTTGCTTTGATTCAACTTGCCATCATGATATTGTAATAATAGTTTTAAGTACTACAGATCCCTTGGAGTATCCAAGGCCAGGTTGGATGGGGCTTGGAGCACCCTGGTCTAGGGGAAGGTGCCCCTGCCCATGGCAGGGGGCTGGAACTGGATCATCTTTAAGGTCCTAATTCAAACCATTCTGAGATTCTATGAGATAAAAGTAATCTTAAAGTGTTTTCATAAATAAACCTGTGTTTAGATATGCATTTGTATTACAGTGTGTATAATAAAATAGGTATGTACGATATATAATAGTATCACATACAATAATTATATAATAAAGTCTATTTTAAAGAAATTTAAATAAAAGTACACTTATACTAAGAGGATTTGATGGGCAGCACATTTCTTGCAGAGTTTGTATAAAAGGACAACACATTTCTTGCAGAGTTTGTATCAAAGGACAATCCATACCTGGACCGACTGTGGTGACCATAGGAACTGCTCCTGGATCGGCTCCTGCTGTAGCTCCGACTGACAGAAATCAAAACCACAGAGGAGTTTTTAGTCAACAGAAAGCAAAAGTGCTGAGGAGAGCAGGGGGAGAGGGGGAACAAGAGGAGGAGAACACGTTTGGCACCATCTCCAGCTGGATGAACTCACCTCCTGCTCTTGTAACTGTGGTAGGAGCTGCTGCGGCTCCTGGAGCGATCCCGGCTGTACCAGCCCCGGCTGCGGCTCCTCGAGTAGCTCCTGGACCTGCAGCCAAGGACACCAAGAGAGAACACAAATGAGGAGAAGAGCAGCAGAAAATGGGAACCAGAAGAAGTTATCAATCTCTGGCTTCTAGCTAAATATTTATTCCATACTTGCTAGATGATTCGGCCACTGAGTTAATCCAAGGGCTGGAGCCCCTCTGCTCTGGAGCCAGGCTGGGAGAGCTGGGGGTGCTCACCTGGAGAAGGGAAGGCTCCAGGCAGAGCTCAGAGCCCCTTCCAGGGCCTAAAGGGGTTCCAGGAGAGCTGGAGAGGAACTTTGGACATGGGCCTGGAGTGACAGAGCAAGGAGGACATTTCAACTGGCACGGGTTGCCCAGAAAAGCTGTGGCTGCCCCTGGATTCCTGACAGTATCCAAAAGCACTGATGGGACTTGAAGCACCCTGGGATAGTGGAAGGTGCCCATGGCAGGGGGTGGAACTGGATGGTCTTTAAGGTCCCTCCCAACCCAAACCACTCTGTGGTTCTATAACACAGCACTGTTAAAAAACAAACACCACAACCTGAAAAGCATTCCTTGAAAATACAAGAACATTCCATCTACCAGGGCTGGCTGCAGGAGCAGCACAAGCTTCTCACCTGTATGAGTACGTAGAACTTCGGGATCGACTTCTCGAGTGACTGTAGGATATGGACCTTGTTCTGTGCCTGGATTTAGACTCAGATTTACTTCGTGACCTGCTGAGACTCCTGGAAGGGCTGTTGTCATCTCTGCTTGGAGATTCCTCCTCACTGGAACTTTCTTGGTTCCTTGGCCGACGATTCAGCCGGGCTGTTTTCCTCACTTCATCAAAAAGAGACCCAGGCCTCACTTTATTTTTTGCTTTTATTTCAATTCTTAAACCTGCTGGTTTAGCCTCTGGTGCTGATGCTACATTTTTAACCTCCGTGGTTGTACTAATTGTTGCTGGTTTTAAGTTCCCAACACCTTGCAAAGGCTTCCATTTATTGTCTATCATATTGCTTGCTGTATTCTCAGAAATTTCACTTTTTAAACTACAGTCTTTAGCACCAGGCACAGGGGCAGAGTTATTTTCTTGCCTTCCCGTTTCTTTTTCTTCTTTAATATTAATAAAGTCTCTTATGCTGTTTCCCAGTTTGACAGCATCTTGCTCAGGGGTCTCAACCTGTAACTCTTTTTTTACCTCAGCACTTAAAGGTTTAGCAGTGAGAATGACAGGAGACAAAACATCCACATCCACCTTCCCCGGCGAGTTACGATCCGGAGTACAAATCTCCATGTTGTCATCTGTCTGAATAACATCTTCCAGCCTATTGTGGTTATTTTCTTCAGCTTGTTTAATCTCACTCTTGCAGGCAGCCACGTTTATTCCTGAGTTTAAAATACCGGCTGAAGTGCTTGTTTCAATGGGCTCTTTATTAAGGTTGCTGCGTTCTGGCGAGGCCCCACATGTGGTGTTTTTATCTAAAAGGTTTTCATTCACACACGACTTTTCACCATTTCCCATTTTATCTGTGACTATTTCATCCTTTTCATAAACTTGTTTTTTATCCTTTATGTCCCTGCTAAGCTGCTTTTCTTTTTTATCATCCTTGGTAACCGGCTTTTCATTTATCTCGTCGTCCTCCTCTTCCCCGAACTCAAGGGGGGGCTGCCAATGAAACGTTTCTTTTCTTTTCTGGACTTTGTGTTTTTTCTCCTTTTTGCCTTTCGATTTCTCCTTTGCTTTTTTGGAATGTGATTTTTTAGGAGTCTTTTTCAACCCATGTTTGTGTTTTTTCGACTTGCCTCGAGTGTCTGCTGAGCTGGAACGAGAACTCTCAGATTCCGAAGATGACAACTGTTTGCTTGTCTTCCACGCGCAGTCAGAACCCAAAAAGCCCTCGGAGGAATTGGATTGCTTTTTTATCCTTTTGGTAACACTAAGCTCCGTGTCAGACCCTGAGGTGGCCTCTCCTTCTTCTTTCCCAGAGGAGGGTCTGGAATCCCCCCTGTTATGCTTTGCCTCTCCTCTTTCTGAATTCGACTCCGAGTCCCATTTGCTACCTGAGTAGGATTTACGTTTTGTCTTTGCACCACCTCTGGGTTGCTCCAAGCATTTCTCCTTAGCTGCCTTCTTTTTAGAGTGATCAGAATCCCGCTCACCCTTGCCTTTCTCCTCCCTTCTCTCAGAACTTAAGCTATTTTTATCCTGTTTCTCAGCATCCCCTTCTAACGGCAAGTGGCCTTCTTTTTCTTGGACCGCTTTGGCTTTGGCAGAGCGCTCGCTGTCGGAGGAGAAGTCTGAGGATGACAAACTGTCACTCTCCTTCAACCCTTGGGAAGACTCATCGTAGTCCTTTGGATGCGTGTAAGGCAAAGTGCTTTCAGAGCTCGTTTCCTGCCTCACTTTGAGGCCCCGAGCTTTGGGATCGCTGGATGTGGATTTCCTTTTGTTCCTGTGCCTGTCCTCGTCGCTGAGGGAATAGTCGGACGTGGACTCGCTGTACCCCGACCTGTCACTGCGGTATTTACTCGGGGACGGAGATCTGCCAGAAGAAGGAGATTTTGTCCTCGAGCTCGATGGGCTTCTAGACCTTGAGTAAGATCTGGAGTATGAGCGGCTGCGAGAGGACCTGCTCCTGGACCTCTGCCAGCTCCCTGAGCTCCTGTCGCTGCGGCCTTTGGAGTAACCGCTCCGATCGCTCTCGGAGCTCCTCTCCTGCTTGCGATAGGAGGAGAAGTGTTGGCCTCCTTAACGACCACTAAATTGTAATTCGTTTGGGTGGGAATTAAGTGGGTTGTTTTAGCTTTCATCTCCTGAATTCGCTCGTACGACGGCTTCCAGGGTTTCTGCCCAGGTTTCCACCTTGAAGGTGGGGGGCTATCACTCAAGGGTATGACAGGGAGGTTTTCTGGGACAACTGGTGGCACAATAACCTTGTCACTGGGCAGTATCACTGCTCGGACAGGCTCAGCAGGCTTGGTCAACTTGGTGTCATTTAACCGTGCTGAAATATTTCGTGGAGAGTTGGGAACAGTCTTTTGCTGCCTGGGGTTAGAACTCGATCGTGACCTACTTCGAGAACGCGATGATTTAGAGGCAGATCTTGATCTAGAACTTCTTCTGGAGTAAGATCTTGATTTAGATCTAGACCTGGATCTGGACCTGTAGTACGATCGAGACCCTCTGCTCGATAAAGATGACAAGCTCTGGTCCTCCTTATCAGATTTAGACCAGTCTCTCCTGGATGAATGCCTGGAAGACAATGAGGAAGAACGAGATTTCCTCTCACGATCACAAGAGGATTTTGTCCTCCTGTGGAAGGAATGAGAGGATTCTACATCTGAGGAGGCTGATGTTTTCTTTTTCTTCGTTTGCTTGTGCTTCTTGAAATGCTTCTGCTTTTTAGATTTCTTTTTATGCTTCACCTTCTTCTTCTCTTTCCTGTGCTTCTTGTGATGGCTGGAGTATCTCACAGTGCTTAGATCAGCATAACCGTTATGGGACCAAGACCTGGATCTCCGGGATGCACTTCTCTCATCCCATCTGCTTGTACAGGGGTCGCTCAACCTGGAAAACAGACAGACCCCAGACTAAATGCAAATTCTTTAAAAACTTTTAGACAAATTAAGTATTTTTCAACTTAATTTTAAATAACTTTACATTAGTCCTAGCACACACACACCCCAGAGAACTGCTTTGAGTTCCTTACACTCATTTTAAGATACAGAATTGCATCAGTAGCAGGAGCTACTTCTCCCTAAGAAATAAATCAGCCAACATCAGCAAATTTTGCATATTTTAGGACCTGTGCAAAGAGATTTAAAGTTTTAATTACCCCAGTCTGTAGGACTTTGACCTCTACAACTACATGATCCTTAAACCACATTGATATACAAGTTTTAAAACATCTCAGTTCATAAAAAAAGAATAATCAGAAACATTTGCAATTATTCACTAACAGTTAGTTACATGTAATATTTTTAAGTTTTCCTTTTAAGATTTATTTCTCGGAATTTGATAGAAGGTCATATTTAATATCAAGTCATCAGGAATTTTGGAAAGCTGACTTCCATCCCAGCACACAGTCTGCAACTGCTGAAAGAACATACAACTAAAAAAGTAAAGGCTTAGTGGATTTCATTGTTTCACTCCAAAGAAACCATGTAATCCACTTTGAGGGTAAGGAAATCACTGAGTCCTTAAAGCTGGAAAAGACCTTTAAGATCACCAAATCCAACCACCAGCACCACCACCTTGCTCAGCACTAAACCATGTCAGGTGCCACATCCACACATTTTTCTGAACACTGCCAGGGATGGTGATTCCCCACTTCCCTGGGCAGCCTGAAAAAAAATAATAATTCCTAATATCCAACCTAAACCTCCCCCAGCACAACTTGAGGCCGTTTCCTCCCACCCTGGTACTGCCGCGGTACCTCTACACAATCCACCAGGGCTTGCCAAAGGCCAGGCCATCTCAAGGCTTTATCTTACTTGTCTCCTTTGCTCCACTTCTCCCCGCTGGGAGCTCGGTACGTCCGCAGCCTCTGCATCTCCTCCTTCCAGTGGGGAGGGGTCTCGCTGCTCTCCTCATCGTCCGACTCGGAGCAGGAGCGGGAGCGCGGCGGGGTGTGATAGCGCTGGGACAGCAAACACACACAGCTGCAGGAAGGCTTTCCTTACACAACTGCTGCATCTTTTATGCTCCCAGCGTGCTGCAAAGCCTGAGAGAGGCCAGCAGCTCACCCAGCTTTTTGAAATGTGAAAGGAAGAAGCAAGGAAGAGGCCATGGATTCTTTTTTGGAGTAACACAATTACTGCAGATAATCGCCCTCGTTTTTTAAAGCACAGATGTTTCACTTTAGTCAGGCACTTGGTGGTTTGGAGGAGTAAAGACAAAACCCCATTTCAAAAGTTACTGCTGCTCAACTCTTCAGAAATGGGAATCCACATTAAGTCACTTTAAAGCAATTTAAAAAATAGAAAACCGAACAAAAAAACTCACAGAAAACCTCCCAAACTCTTTCACAAAAAAGAGGAATGATGCTTCACATTTAAAAAATTATGCATAGGCAGAGCATTTAAGTAGACAACAAGAGCTACTTGTGCAGTAGAGAAAGAAGAACTGTGCTGTTGCTAACTCATTATTTTCCATTACCCAGTGGGATACACACTTAGGTAAATTCTGTGAGGAAATCAGATGCTCCTTGACTCAATAAAAGCACATCTGGATTTGACTCGATTATTTCGAGCCACTTATGAAAGCAGTAAAAATGGGGGGGGAAAAAGTGTTGTCCCCCAGAACAAAATCACAAAGATGCATGTATTTATTTCTCCAGGTAATTACAGAAGGCTTTAAGACATCCTTCTCATATAGAAAAAGAAAATCAAGATAACCTGCCACTCAGAGCTTCCCTATTGTTTCAGCTGAAGCAATGACTACTTAAAAAACAGCTTTTACAGAAGAATGGCCTGAAAGATTGCAGGGTGTCATGGACCTCCCTAATTTCTACATTTTATACTCTGGAGTCTTGTGGAACCTACAAACAAGTATACTGAAAAACATCAATGAACTTCACCAGACAGAAACTGTGCTAATAAAGACTGTTAGAGATGGAATAAAAATCTGCTTCTCCAACTGCCAGTCCTTAATGACATCTTTTTTCATTCTTAATTTTGCTGAGAGAGTGTCAAAATGATGAAAAAAAAAAAACAGAAACCCCAATATCTGGCAGAAGCCAATTCCACTCCGCTTTATGTTATTTTCCCCCAAGTCTTTATTTACATAAGTATTTCCAAACATTCCATTTAGGCTTTTTTTTTTCTCCAAACAATCTTTAAGTGAAAAGACAGTAACAGGAAGGATGGAAAAAAAAGTGTTATAAAATCAACTACCTGACAAGATTTCAATGCTTTCTAAACTGGATCCTACAACATGTAAATAAAGTGTCATACAAAGCCCTCCAGGGAAATTCAAAGCTCAAAGTCAGGGAAGATACTCTGGGTGAGAGGAAATAAAGAAATAAATAAAGTTGTCACATACTATTGTGCCTCTTCCTTTAATTTTTCGTCCAGATTTAGAGACTGATGGTTTCTGGTCAGTCAGAGCTGGCGTGGCATCAAGAAGCTTCCTACATAAATTAATCAAGCATGAAGTTACATAGCAAAAAAAAAACCCAATTAAGTTACAATTATTTTAAGTTAAAATGAGAAATATTTATCATCTTATTCATTTTCAGACAGAATTCAGCATTTTTTTCAAGAAACAAAGCAAAAGAGTTCTGCAACAAAAGGCAAATCAACATGTATTTGTTTTCAACCAAATGTGCAGCCTGATCTCTTGACACAGAAATTAATTCTAACAATGAACTTGCAAAACACTGTCACAAGAGGTTAACTTGTGTTTGGGGCACAAATCCTGAAGACAACAGGGGCAGAAGAGTTTCAGGATCTTAGTTCAGGATAGTTCACAGGTTTTAAAGCTTTTCTTCTTTCAGCTTATGTAATATCCCCAGAAGTAGTCAGTAAATCTTTGGGAATGTGAGTGATGTTCCAAGAAAAGACTTACAGGAGACTGTACCATTAAGGGAAATTAAAAAACCCAACACCAAACAAACCCAACAGCGATTTTAGAGGTACCTTGCACTGTAATGGATTAGCTCAGATACAAAAGCAAGGAAATTTGACAATGGAGGTACAAAACACATTGAAAGTATCTTGTGAACTTGTGACTTCCTTTTTAGCAAAAGAAGAGTATTTTCTCTTATTCTCAAACACTGATAAGTCACGAAGTTCCAGGGGATTGATTCTGAACCAAATTTTCTTCATCAGTCTAAGAAAGACGAAAAATCACCTCTCCCAATCCCAAGTTTCCCTCGCAATCAAGTATTTCCTGTGGTTTGCATTGCATGATTACTTCTGAAATTATTCATTGATTGTTTTAAATTGAGTTTAACATCCTTAAAGACCAATGAAATCATCTCGAGATCTCACTGAAAACCCCTGGCACAGGTCACAAAGAACATGACAAAAGAAACTGTAAAAAGGACAATGAAATGACCCCATGCAGCAATTAAGCCACTGCAGTCAGCAGCACCAGGAAGAGAACGTTAACAGGAACATTTCATGCACAGTTTTCAGCAAGTCAGAATAAAAAGCTGGGAGATCCTTACGGTTCAGGCTCTACATTGACAACAGGCACATCTCTTCTGAGCAAAAATCTATTTTCAGGCACTGGGGGGATTTCTTCAGGACGTACCACGGGCTTGTCTCGCTTCGTGCTAAGGTCAACTTTGTCTGCGACATCGCTCTTGTCAGAAAGGCTGCTAAGGGAAAGAGCAGGGTGAGAAATCACAGTTAGCTGGAAAAAAAATCCCTTTTCCAACTGGATTCCAAGACAAGATGCACCAAAGTTAAAGTTGGCTTAACAACCAAAAGGTGTTCCACAACTCATTTCAGGCTAAAGGGAGGATGGGCCACTATTACTGGAGAGAAAAGTTCGGTTCTTGCTTTACAGCAAATAATTCTGCCCTTCATTTACCAGTTGTTGGGAGATATTTTTAAAATCCAATCAAATTGATTTACAAAGTTCTGCAATTTGCTTTAAGTCTCACTTTTACACAAGTGTGCTGAGCCCTGAATAGTTTCACACGCTGGAATTTAGTTATTTCAACATCACTCTTGCTTCAATCTACAAAGATCTTCAATTTCATGGAAAACTCAACAAGAAGCTCAGCTTCAGGGTTTTTTGTTTGTTTATAAAACCATGCACCAAACCCCAAACTTAAAAGCATTTTCATATTTACTGCTTGAGCACTTCATGAAAACAAAGCAGAATTCCCCACATTTCACTGCAACTGTTAAATTTAAGAGACCAGTCACCGTCTTTGGCTTGAGGTTCGCTTGCACCTTGGATCCTCTTTCTTCCTCTCCTCCTTCCTTCGTTTCCTGGACTGCTTGGTTTTGGCTCTTCTTTTCCTCTTTCTCCTCCTGCTCCTTTCATTCTCAGCCTCACTCTCAGATGAGGATTCTGAAGAGCTGGATGCACTGGAGGAGGACTCGGAGGCTTCTGAGTCAGAGCAAACTTTCTTCTTTTTCTCCAAAGCTGGAACAGTTATTTGCAATTTACACTGTGCACGTGTGTGTGCATGTAAAAGCACAAAATTTCACAGATGTATAAAGATACAAATGGGCTGTTTTAGAGAAGCTCTGTGAACTTTCTCACAATATTAAGGAATCATAATAAAAATTCATCTGATTGTGCCCAGTCTAAATCCGTGTTGGTATGATACAAATATTTTCCAGCAAAGACAGAATACAAAAATAAGCAAAGACCACTTACAGTAAAAAAAGTTAGGTGCTTTTGGAAACAATGCACAGGTTGCAAATCAAAGATTAAGAACAAATTAGTTGCTGACTTAGCTGTGTATTTTTTATTTTCAAAACTTTTTTAAAACTTTGTCATTTTCTCTTTTCTGCATCCTCATACCTTTTACACTATGGCTCCTCTTGACTTTCTCTAAAGGATATAGATAACCACCTTATCCTTAAGAAAAATCAGAAATTAGGTAGAAAATGCAAACTTGTAACACTCTACTAATTCACAGAGACTGTCCAAACATATATTTAAGATCATTTATTCTCCATGAATCTTCATGAAAAGGAAAATAAGCTTGACCACATGTATTGCATACATTAACTTTACAGAACCTTGAAATAAACTTTTGTAAAGTGCACAAAATCCAACTTTAAGAAAAGCACATTTGTGTCTCCCTCTTTCAAGCACAGAAAAATAACATCTCACTGCTTTTTGAGTTCCTCATGTCAACCTCTGACATGAACAGGGGGTAAATGTTGAGGGCAGAAAATTTTTTTTTTTTTGCTGTGCTTTCCTCTCCTACACCAGGATCTACATTTTAGAGGATTGCAAGAATTAATTCTACACATTTACCATCATGATTTTCAGCTGTTGGTGGAATTTTTGCACTCTCTGAGAACAGGAACATCACTAATTTTGGGAATGCTGGCACTCACCATCTTTAGCTGACCTGGTGACCAGCACCCCGCAGTCAATGACTCGGACGTCTGCGTAGGGCCTGCTGGCGGTATCGGTTTTGAGATTTTCTATCTGCTCTATGACTTCAAACCCAGAAATAACCAGTCCAAAGACAACGTGCACGCTGCAGAGAGGAAGTATTGACAAAGTGCAAAACGTCTGTGAATCACTGTAATGATTTTCCAGTTCATTTCACATTTAAAAAGTCAGTCTGAGGTAGAAACATTCAGCTCTTAATGCATTAAATAAGAGTTTTTAAAATGATTTTAAACTTAACATTGATAGCAATGCTAAGATTTTATGCAATGTGAAACACAGATCCACTCTGACATCCAAGTATTTCCCTCAAATTGAAGGAGTCTCCTCTCCTCTACAAGGGCAGGGTAAACAGATTGTAATTCCTAACCCACCCTTCTATTTTTGCAGTTTTGTGCAATAGAGATCAAGAGCCCATCTATAAACATGACAAAAGTCCTCCCCAGAGAAGAAGAATTTATAGGTCTCTACAAACCCAGGACCACAATTCCCCCCTGGCATTGCAGGGACAGTTAAAATAAAGGAATCCTCTGTTTTGTTCTTTCTGTCTTCCATTTGCCCCATAAATTTTAGGGATAAAAACATGCCCCGAAAGAGATGACTGCTCAAATATATTAAACTTGGCAATTCAACTCCCAGATTGATGGGCTGAGGGCAGCAACCAGTTTTAAAGAAATAATCTTAGGATTTAAGACAATTCAAGATCTTGTCCAGCTTTAGGAAGTAAGTTGCCACTTGAAATTTTTATAGAACTTTTGTTTTCCATCTTGTCCCATTGTATAATCTTCCACAGAATTAAGGATTTGTTTCCCCATTGTTGTCTACTTTCAATATAACCCTAAAGTTTTAGGAATCATTTGAGAAATTGGAAAGGATTCTTACCCATCGAGATGAGGAGCAGGTTTTGTTGTTCTGTTGGACAAACAGCAAGATGGGAAGATGGTAAAATAAAATAAAATCAGGGATTCAGATGAAGTAAAAGAGGAGAATGACACAGGAAAAAAAAAAAAAAAAGAGGTGAAGGTAAGACAAAAATAGTGAAAAAGCGCAGTTAAATACATGGAATTAACAAATTTAAATTACAGATTATACACACAGGCTTTCTTAAATTTTACATGGTATTGGTTTGAAGTTTAGCTAAGTGTGCATACTGAAAGCTGTACCAAGTATCATTTCATGCATGCAGTAAACAATTTCCAAGTAAGTGTCTTTAAATACACATTCAATGTAACTTTATGATTTTTAATCACAGACAGGATACAATTTGGTGATAAATATTAGGTGACCAGTGGGATTTAAATATTTCTGAGCTTGTTAGCTTCTTAGATTGCAAGGTCACTTTAAAGACAGTTTATTTAAAAAAAGAAGAGTTATGATATGTCAGAGATTCTCTGCTTTCCCTCACTTCCCACCACTTCTTTCTCACTCCCCATTTACCTGCTTGGCCTCCTGACTTGGAACACAAAGCAATATTTCAGTCTTAAATCATCAAACACTTCAGCTCAAAAACTCACAGGCTTCCCAAAATCAACAGCAGACATTCTATGCCACCTACACTCCACTGATAAATGCAGATTTCCTCCCTATTTTTCAGCTTCTCAACATTGAGCCTGAATGGAAACTGCAACTGCCTTTTGTACAAATCTTTTGGACTCTAATGCTGTGAATCCTTTTCCAAAACCAAACTTAAGTTACTTCTCCAAGTGAGCCTGAATTCCTGCTGCACATGGGATCCTGCTATGCAGGAATATTGAGTAAAGAACATCAGAACCTGCTCAAATATCGGGGGAGAAATAAAACAGAAATCACTTTTGAAGTTACTTTAATATGGGAAAACATTCTTCCTCTCTCTCCTCCCAAACACTATTGTGCTTTTAAAGCCTTCTTCCAATGAACTCCCCTCTCTCAAAAGAAATAATCAATCACAGGTGATTTTTCTAAATTTACAGTAGCACAGATTTGGTATGAAGAAGTCAGCTTTTCACTGCTGGAATAAAATATTACTTCTTAAACACCTCTCTTCCCTCGAGTTTTGAACTATGAAGTCACAAAACACTGCAGCACTGAACACATCCCAAAAGTGGAACTGTGAATCAGGAGTGTTTACACTCTTGATTTTTTTTTTTTTTAAGCTCCAAATGCCAACCATCCACTTCTGTAATACTGAATAATACAGAAAACTTCTTTGGGTTAACACAGGGGAATAAATGCTATTAACACAACATTAAACTTCTCAATAGCAGTGGGTGTTCTTTGATTTTTCCTTGCTAACACAGCATATTGCTACAAAGAGAAAAATCCTTAAGGCTTTGAAGCTCTTGAAGCAAGAGTTAACTGCATTAACAACCTGCTGTTAAGTAAACAGTTTAAGTGGGTTTAATTATGAAGCTGATTTAAAGGGGTGAAAAAAATAGAAGTGGGTTACTTCAATGAAACCAATAGTAGTGAAGACTTAGTGTTTAGAATTAGCTGCAAACAGCAATAGGCTCAAACCCAGGGCTGAGGAGGCTGCAGGTGCTCCTGCCATGCTGCAGCAGCATTTGAGGCTAATTAAGTAAATTACCTAAGCAGGAGCTGCCTTTAGACTGGTCCCTACTGAGCAGAGAAAGGGGTGGTTGGTGCATTAAAACCTGTGCAGAGGCTTCCCCACTCCCCTGGCAATTTGAGAGATAAAATGGACAGGGTTTCTGTCCTTGTCCACCAAGGGAGAACACGAGGAGAAGCTTTGTCCCAAAGGGAAACCTTTCAGATGCAGCACAAGAACTTGGGTGACTGAACAACTTCCCATGGGAAGCAGAGCCCAAATCCTTGTGGTGCCTTTGAAAGTTTTCTCACTTCAGTGTTAGGGCTGTAATCTGACATTTATTCTGCAAAGGTGCACTTTAAAAAAAAAAACATTTCAAGGTTTTCTGCATCAATCCTTGAATATTTGCTTTGGCTTCAGAACTTAACCAGGAGCAAACCTACCTCCTGCCTTGGCACTATGGAAACCTAAAGTCATGATGAGTTCATCCCCCAAAATAATATTTTGTTAGAACATTTCTATATAGAGCTCTCATCATTTAAACCATTCAAAATTCTGCCTTTTAATAGACACTGTTATGCAAGTTATTTACAGAAGGACAAACACACCTTGCTTCGCTCAAGTTTAAATTGGTTTAAGATACTGCTGAAGAGAAAAATCATCTTTTTGATAAAAGCATGTTCTCACCCACCCCCCCCAAAGAACCTCAGGCCTAACAAAGGGTTCAATGCACATAACAATATGATCAGGAAAACAAGAAAGATAAAAAACAGAAAGAGAAGGAAAGGACACAGCCTTAGAGGAATGAGACATTACCTTTGGAGCGCACGATGTAACACTGTTTCTGTAAATTTTACACAAAAATGGCAGAAATAAATTGTAATACATTTTCAGACAAAACTGAGTCTATGTTTTATTAAATACATAGTTTAAAATTAATATTAATCAAGTTGTATGCAGAAAAAGGATGCCTAAAAGAGGGCTCTAAATTTTCTTTAGAATACAAGGTACTTTGAAAACTAACGTTCTCCTTCGAAACAAAAACAAAAGACAAAACCTGCTTGCAAAACTACTGCAGAACCAAACAGTTAGAAAGAGAATGCCCCCACTCCCCTCTAAGTCTCAATCCAGCAAAAAATGCCCAAATTGAAGCAGGTGAATAACCAGTTTTTGTGGGTTTATTCACATGCTTGCAGTTCCACAGGGGTTCAAAGGTTCTGCTGAATCCATTCCTAAGCAGAAACTCCCCAGGCTGGCACACAAACGTTTGGATTCACAAAGGAAACGAGTCCAGCCAGGAAGTTCACAACTTCAGACATTTCATAATTAGCTGCCATCCTCCTCCTACTATGAAGCTTTTCTACAACTAAGAAAAATCAGTGTTCTCTCTAAAATATGTGCATTGATTGCTTCTGTTCAGAATTTGCAGGTGCAAAAAAGCCCAAGCAGCTGCAGCAGCTGATACTGGGTTTGTCCTCTGGTGTAATTCTGAGCAGCAGCAATGGTTTAAAACTGGATTATCAGCTGAGTTCAGCCACAGCCCCCTGCACCAATAAACTATCAGTGATTAATTACCTCTGCACAGTCAAGCACTGAAATGATATTTTTGTTACTGATTACACACAAATAAACTTTTGATCAAGACAATGGGACTTGCTTGTGTGAGAAGTGCACGTGTACCAATAATGCTCAAAGATAATGCAACATCAGCCCCTTCTATTTGACATTTTTTCATTTTTGTATCAGTCAACTCTTCAATAATTAGCTCAAAGGTATTTCATTCACAGCAAAAAAAAAAAAAAAAAAAGGGAAATTATTAAATGTTGATTAAAAAGACCTGATTTGGGACACCAAAAAGATATGAACTACTTTTAATGAGCTGGCAACATTCAGAAATAATTTGTAAAATCAAAACAAGAGTCCTCCCAAATTATTTATTCTTCATTTAGCAGATCAAAGCGGTTCCTTTGTTTCAATTTATGAACTGGGCATGGCACCACACGTTAAAACATTTTTAAAACAAAAAATCCTATTTAGTTCTGAGCAAGAAAGCTGAACTTGAGAGACACATTAAACCAACAACACTCTCAATAAGGAAAAAAAAAATCTGTCAGTAATAGGAAATCAGACTCAAGTTTTAAATAGCTGTGGAACAGAGAGGCAAGAACTCCAAGCATCTGAACTGATAAGCAACAGAATCCAGGACTCTTTAGGTTGCACTAAGGGCTTATTCCTCAGCAAACTCCACAGCTGAAGGAGGCAATAAAAGAATTATTACACAAAACTTCCCTCTTTTAATGAAGAGGTTACTTTGTTTTGCTTCCCATTGTTGCTTTACTCTTCCTTCTCAGGGGCACTTGTGGTTTGCTACAAATGTAGCTTGGCAGATTTGGTGTGAGAGGGGAAACAGAGCTGAGCCTGTGGGAGGATCAGGAGCCTCATTAATGCTACTTCATTCCCTCATTTTCACCAGAGCTGCACTATTCTGTACTGTGAATTTCCTCCCTGGCAGGTGGGGGATGGCCACAGGAATGATGGAATGGCTCTAAAGCAATGAGATATTCCCAGATGAGCTGGAGTGAGAAGGGAGCACGTGGCTCCAGAACATCACCCAAAGGAATCCAGCCACTGTGAGCTGGAATGTCCAGGAACAGCCCTGGATATCAGGGCCCTGAAGAGCTCAGCTCTGTTTGTGCAGAGCTCCTCCAGTAACTACTGCTGCTGTTGGCAGCAGCAATTCCAAGCAGCTACCAGAGTTAGAGAAAAAGAAAAAATTCTGGAGTGGTTCCAATCTCTGCCCTATCCTAGGGATTCTGTATCTCAGTACCCACATGGAAACAGGGCAGTTACAGATTAACATCCCCACATGGTTTTAGAACACTTGCAAAATCACTCAGGGTTCTGCAGGAGGTTATTCACAGGAGAAAAAAAAAAATCAAGAGTGGGGCTCCCTGAAAACACAAAGAGCCCATTTCTAACCTGGTGCCTTTCAGCTCTCTTCAACACAAGCCTGCAAAGAACTGCTACAAACCTTTGGGTAAGGAGAACTGAAATTGCAGTATTTCACAAATCTAAAGGGATTCTCTCTGGATCCTTTCTGCTGGACTGCAAAATGCTGTGTTCCTCCAGAGCAGGAAATGTTTCTCAGGCACATGAGAGCAGACTTGGCCTATTTACAGCACATGTGCATGGAACTCACAATCCTCCCTCAGCTACACATTCTCCTTCCCACCCAACTGTTGCTCCTACTCAAGTATAGAAAAAAAAAAAAAAAAAAAAGGGTGGGGGGGGAAATTAGTCTGCAAGCAATAAACCCAGCACTTCTGATACACAGACACACTTCTGACTCTTTCCACCTCTGCACTGTGCCACTCTCCACCAGTGTTTTGATTTCAGTCCATGCTTTTTCCTGAAGCTTCCAACATCATTTCCACTTTTCCATGCCCAGTTCTCACAGTTGGCCATAAATCCTCCAAGCTCTTTCATGCCAGAGAAATTCCTGACTAATCCAAGGAAGCTGATGATTTTTAAGGATGGGTCAGATGTCTGTTGACATTAAGATGACTCTGGAGATTCTATTTCAAGTAAAACTGACCACTTAGAATCAATTTTTAACAACTTTTAGGCATTGCAGTCTTGTTGTGCCTGGTTTGTTGGTGCAATATGCCAAAGAGACAGTTGTTGCCTGATTACTCCCTGTGAAGACTCATTATTCCAAATAAAACTTTTCTGTGGTGAGCAGGGAATTCTGATGAATTAACAATACTGTAATAGCCAGGATCTTTGTTATTATTTTGGCCCTACTTAGACAAACTGTTATAGAAAAGAAAATCATTTATTTGCACTCCTTATCTGCTACATTAGAAGTGTACAAGACACAGAGTTCTCATCCCTGAAAACAAATGCAGAGCTCTAAAAAGCTCAAGTCTAAAGAAGCTCAACTATTCCCCTTTCTATAAATTTAATCAAGGAAATTAAATAGATACAAATATTAAAAAAAATCTGAAGGCTACCCCTGAGGATTGCCTATCACACACTTCTCAGGTTAAACACTTGAAGAGTATTTTTCCTAATGATAAACTACAGAGAAACTGGGAATTACTGGGAGTATAAAAAAAAAAAAATCACGTTTTTAATTTTATCTTAAAGTGCAAAGGAAGAAAGTATTTTCTTAAATGAAAGCTCTATAGATGCACTGTATATTCCCTAATGTAATCAGACAAATGCCACCCAGCAAGACTAATTGCTTTAATAAAGTGCATTTTAAAGTGAAGGCAGAAACTGCCTAGATAAAACCTTCAGGAGCTGTTTCCCACTTGGAATCCTGATTGTCCTCCCTGGCTCCAGACATCAGAGATACCTCAGAAATCTGAACAGGCAGGCAGCTAAGGCAGGAGCTGCAGAGCATCCCCATCCTGAGGGCCACAGAGGACACCCCAGGAGCCTAAACCAGCTCTGGATTCCTGCAGGCAGCTCAGGTGAATCCAGCTCACGTGGGAGATTTTAGGTCTCTTACTCTGCCTCAATTCCCACTGAACTCACACTTCTCCTTACAATGATTCTATGAAAAAAACCCAGAATTTTTCAAGGAATCTGAATCTTTCAAAATACTTTAGTATTTGATGAAAGTGCTTTTAAATAGTCTTCATTGATTATCCTGAATTAATTATAATTTAGTATCCAACACAACCTTGGGTTGTTTTGGTGTGTGGGGAGAGACAAGGTGTTTAAATCTGATTGAGCAAGCTGAGCCTACCGAGCATCAGGGAAAGAAGATGACTTTGGAATCAAATGCAGGAGAGAAAAGAAACTTTAGAGCCCTCAAATGACAGCTGCTTGACTGATGTGACATCATTAGGTTTTCACGTTTAATGTTCAGATAAGCTTAAAAATGGAAAATTAAGGCAAGAGAACCCAAAGGCAAGTCATCCAGTGAAAAATAATGAACCAACGTCTTCAGAGAGCTTATTAAGCCATGGAGTTGTATTTATATAAACTCTTTTCCATATTAATGTGCACACATCTCCTTTCAGATTTATTGTAATGAAGCACAACATCTAAAATTTCCTTTGAAGGGAACACAAAACAAGCTTTTGAAACAATGTTATCTCTACGGAATGTCTGAACAGCAGTAACTGTGAAAGACTTTCTTTTAGGTTCCTATGCATCTTCCATTTTTAGGACATTTTTTAGGAAAAGACCTAAAAATGTTTCTTATCTGAACTACATCATATCATACTGAAGATCTTTTTCAGGCAAAGAAAAAAAAAAAAACCAACCAAGATTCTTGAGGACAATTTACTCCTTTACTGAGGACAGGGAAGCGCCATTCATTCTTATCCCCCAAGAAAGATGGCAAAGAAAAAAAGACTTTTTCTAGTTAAGTAACTATGCTAAAAATTTACTTTTGAAACCCCAGTGTTGCTTCACAAAATATTTCTAGACTTAAGTTATCAACCTGCTCTTTCCAAATACAAACTGTTAAACATTAACAGGAGGCAATTTTGAAAAGGGAGTTATAACAAGAGGAATAAACATATCAAAGTTTGCAAGCTTAAAAATACTGATACTCAACCTAAAATACACCTGCTTTGACCAGGAAACCCTCAATTATCAGACCTGAGTGTTTTACTTATGAGTAAAGGTAAATGTGTTTTCTGTAATTTCTATAATTTAACAGAATGTGGTTACTAGAAATGGCATTTTTTTAAAGGTAATGAAGGAAAAATCTGGTTATCAGCACATAATTTTACATAGTGTTGGAATATGCACAAGTTAACAGAATTATGCAGAATATGTATTAAAAAAGCATGTCAGGAACAAACACTCAAAAAATTAGTAATAGTAATCACCATAATCAAATAAAAAACCCCAATGAACAAAAGCCCCACCCGTTCTCCTCCTGAAAAAAACAAGAAACAAAACACACCCCTCAAAAGGAAATCATAAATCATTTTTTCAAGAGCAAAAACCATACAAACCACCTCTAGATCTCCCTCCCCCTCGAATACAATGCTCATCATTGTCATTTGCAGATAATCTGATGAGATTTGTGCACACACAAAGGCAAAGAATCCATTTTCTGGCCACTAAGAACTGAACATAAACCGTAATTTTTAGGGGGGGAAAAGAAAAAAAATCCACAAAGGAGGAACATCCATGGAGCACCAGCTTTAATCCAAATGAATGCCACAAGGAAATAGTGACCTCTAACATTTCTAACTGCAGGTGCCAGTGAATCCTAGCCAGGATCAGATGGGTTACATGGGCATGGATAATTTAGCAATACCATCTTTCTCATGAACAGCGCTTCTCTGTGTAAGAAAAGCTCCACTGGGGGAATCACATCTACTCACATGAAAAATTGGGAACCATTGGTATGTTTCCCTCGGTTTGCCATTGACAAAAGGAACGCTCTGTCATGTTTGAGAATAAAGTTCTCATCTGTTTGAAGAAAAAATATGTTTGTCAGATTTTTTTTTTTCCCTGGCAAGGGAGACAGGTTTGTATTCTTAGTAAGTTATGGAGGCTCTAAGGAGAAATTCTGCTGCTGCTGCTGCTGGAGAAACGGGAACAGGTTGGAGGAGAAAACAACAATCAGGTTTAAACAAGTCTCTTCAAATTACAGTTGAGACAAAGCTTTGATTCTTAAAGAAAATGGTGCAGATACAGTGCAAACATTTCTAATTAAGAATAATTCAAGTCATTGTGAGTGTCTTCAATAAACATTCGATTATGGATTTAAATCCTGAATTATTTGGATAAGAGCAAGTTTGGCAGAATTATTGACATTCTAAAGCAAGCATTAACATACACGATATTGTTATTTACACTCCAGGTGGAAAGATCAGGAGAAAAAGCCATTTATATCCCTGCTGTGGCACACTAAAAGATGCCACCTCTCCACTCAAAACTGTAAATCTCAAAGCATTAAAGGAAAAAAACCAAACCTCTCTATATCTAAATCTAAGTATAAAAACCATTAAGACTAAACTGAACAAGCATTTCACATTGCAGTGAATTAAAGAGGAGTCCTGGTTGTACAGCAGAATATAAAACCAGACTTTCTCAAGGTCATTTCCAAAGATAAAAATACTAATTTGAATGTACAAAGCTATTAATTTTCAGATCACATATCAAAACACAATCCTGCATATTTAGGACTCACCGTGAGGAACAAACCCTGAGTAACTTCTTAGTAAATGGATCTGTTCAAGCCTTTCCTTGACTAAAAACTTCAACACTCCCACATCAAACTATGTCTTTTTTTTTTAAGAGAAACTTAATTTCATGCATCTAACCAGAGCTACTAGCAACACACACAGAACCAGAGGCTGTAAATAAATACATTTACTGTCTTAACACTCGAATAACTCAGTAACCACCTGTTTTGTTTTTTTTTTTTTCAAGCAGTAATTGTATGTCTTTAAACAAGAAATTTATAAACTCACCATTTTCCTTCCAACAGATTTTTACACCTGGTAATTGTACATTTATTTACCAATTCTTTGCAAGGAAAACGACTTGTGTAGCATATAAATAAAGTCAGAAATGAACCCTAAGAATACAAACCTTGAGTAGGGAAGGGGAGGAAAAGGGATATTAACAAAAGAAGAAATCACTGTTTAGAGCTGGAGTTGTGTAGGTTCTCTCTCAGAATAAGTCATTAACCCTCAGAAAGGTTAGACACAGAACTCTTCATTTCTCCAAGCAACACAGATATCCATCTACAAAGGGACTTAGCAGTTGTCTATATATTTACTAGGGAGGGGACAAGGGAACAGAGTTTGAATTTGTGTTACTGAGCTTTTGTCTCTTACCTTTTCATTTTGCAAAAGACCACATTCTCTATAAACAAAAGAATATGTTGACAGTTTTAGGCAGGAAGATAGGAGTTTATTCATGAATAAAGTTGCCTAGCCTCCATGCTGAAAGTCATGTTTAACCAATTATGTTAGCCTTAATTAATTGTCAATTTAAGTTAAATATTAACAAAAAATATATATCTGAAAGTCATGCATATAAAAGGAATTCTCATGCAACATTAGTTTCATGCAAAAGGTGATCTATGAGTGGACCTGTTTTCATTAAGTAGTTTGGGAATCAAAGTTCTTAACTCAGAACTGAACAAAGGATCTGCAAAGACATTATTTGCTCTTACCTTTAAAATATCCACCATAAATAGATTCCCCTCCTTTTCCATTACCTACACATTAAAAAACAGCAATTAAAAACTTTTTGTTCCATTTATACAAAAGCTGTGCATAACATTCCACCAGCACCTGACTCTCAGAATAGGATATCTGAGGCTCATTTCATCAGGCCCAGGATTTCAGGACACAGTGAGAACAGACATTTTGGTAAGGACAGGTATTTCAAAGAAAGGAATAAAAAAAATCCTGGAAAACTCCTTCTGGAGACTTTTAAAACATTTCCAGCTCATTCAATGCTTTATTCACTTTAATAATTAATTTTTATTATTATTATTTTATTATTATTATTATTAATTTAAAACTTATTCAAATAGTTACATTCCTGTACCAACAGGACATCAGCAGTGCTGCCTCTACTGCAGCCACAGAAGTGAAAAGCAGTCAAGAGCAGAGTTTGGATTTGAATTATTTTAATAAGATGGAATATCATGAAACCTTCCACTGAGGAGTTTTTAACACACTTTCTAAACAAATATTACATCAGTTGAAATATTTTAGAACTTTGAAAATTAACAAAGAAATGGGTGATCCATGTTATACTTCACAGTAAACAAAGTATTTTTATGGCATTTCAATACTTTCATGCTATTCCCTGAAGTTAAATATTATGAAGACATAAATGATTTAAACTTGGCAGTTTTAAAATCTCATTTTACCTTCGCTGAAGTCCCCACCCTGAATCATGAAGTTTTTAACCACACGGTGGAATGTGGTGCCTTTGTAGCACAGCTTCTTTCCAGTTGTTTTGCCAATTCCTTTTTCACCTGCAAGAAGGTGAAACAAAAAGAATCTACAGATTGCCACTGAACAAATTCCAAGGGTTTTCCCTCCCTAGTTCTAATGCACAACTAAAGATAACACAGTCCTACTGATGCCTTTTCACCATCCAGAAGGGGGATCTTTACAATGGGACTCTGGGGTGAAAATTAAGTTGTTTCTTAAAAAAAATTACTCCCCCCCTCAAGAAGAAGTGTGTAAATCTACTCAGGATAGTTTATAAAAAACAAGAGTTCAGGATAATGGTGGGTTAACTATTTTCTGTGGGTACAGCTACACTCCTATGCAAGTCTCAGTATCCTTTTCAAACCACTCACACATCTGGATGTGCCAGATGATTCCCAGGGTAAAAGCCAGGAAAACAGGTTTCAACTCAGTTTCAATGTGATCCACACTTGAAAAAGTGGGATTGAGCTACTCCAAGCTTCCACACCTTCACCAATCCATGCACAGTGTCAGGCCACCCCTTTACACCAGCTGCAGATCAGGTGGACTGGTGATTTTCGAGTCAGTGGTCCCAGAACCTCAAGTTTTATTAGCACTTCTCCCAAAATTCAGAGGAGAAGCTGCCCTGGGCTTGTGGATGAGGTCACAATGAGTGGCAGGGCTGAGGCAGTAGGTTCATGAGGGATTTATACTGGTCAAGAGACACTGACTTGAGCTTCAGAGAAGAGGGGAGCTGGCAGAATGTGGAAATTAAGAGTAAAAATCCCACATTATCCACATGTCCAGGAGATGCTGTGTACTGAAACACGAATCAACAGGATAAATAACAGGACAAATAACCCCATGTTCAGTTTCATCCCATCACTGCTTATAGAATAGGTATTTGACACTGGGTTAGAGGATGTTTCACCAAATATTCTGCACTCTCAGAAATGCAGGTACACTCATCACCCAGAGCCAATACTCCTCTGCTGCAATCTATTACTCTGCCACCCCAAATGAACTGACAGCTCAATCATCCCAAATTTGCCATTCCAAGCCCATCACTGCCAGGATGAGGGCAAAGGGCAGCTTGTGGCACAAAACCCCCTCAGGGCATTGCTGTTTATCATCCTTCACTCATGGAATAAAAGTTATTTACCTGGCTCTCCACACCCATAATCCCAGTCCATGTCTCCTCCTACCCCATTTTTGTTTTCCACGTGAGTTATGCAAGCAAAGCTATTTATTACAGGGATGGCCACACTCCTTCCCAAAACATGCCCCTCTTTGCTGCAGCACTGAAAACCACTCATCAAACAACACCATGGAATAGCTGCCTGCATGTTTGGTCATGTCCCTCAGGGGCTATGGAAAATCCCCTGAGAGAATGGGATCCTGCATGGCACTTGAGCTGGTACACTGAGATGGGAGCTTCGTGGCCAGAAGTCTCTGTCCCTTTTCTTACTCCCCTTTAGAGCACTGCCAGTACTTTCCCAGTCAGGTAAAAGACACAGCAGTTGCTCCCCTGGCAAGAGCTGCAGCACCTCCCTGAGCTCAGACACTTTTCCACAACAACCAGTACAATGCCTGTGAGCTCAGATTCTCTTTTGTTCAGGCCAAATACCAGCTCTTTTTGCTCTAGACATGAATTTTGTCTGGAAAAGAAAAACCCTTGTCTTTGAGCCCCATCTACTCACACCCTCCTTGCCTAAGGAGCTCTTTCCATGCACTGCAAACCCCTTGGAAATAGGCTGGCAGAGGAGAAGCAGCTGCCCTGCTAACACCTGGACTGGCAGCTCAGTGTGACCCACTTTGAACTGGTTGCCAAGGGGTGCCCGTTTGAGATCAGAAGGGAATCAGCTCCTGACAAAGCAGCACAGCAGATGGGCCCATGTTTACCCCATAGGTGGGCAGCATCTGCAAGTCCAGCTGTTGGAATTTAAAAGCAGGAGCCTCTCTCTGTCTGGGCAGAAAGGACCTTTCCAGGGGCCAAATCTACTTCTGGCAGCAATGCCAGGATCACCCTGTCCTCCTCCATCTGCCAAAAATACCCTGGCTTGATGATGGCTTTATGCAGATTATATGGTCCAGAATGGGACAGCATCCCCTCTCCATGATGATTTACCTCCTCAGGTGGGCACAGGCTTTGCATGTGGCTGTGGTTTGTACTTGTAGAAACAAATAATCATTGTAAGCAACAATAAAAATCTGAAATATCAGTGACATACCCGAGCACAAGCAAAGGAAGTTTTTACAAGTCTTCGGACAAATGTCTGAGAAGAGCTGAAACATAATTCGACCAACTAGAAAATAATTAAGAAAAAAAAATAATTAGAGTTTTTGAACTGTTTGAAATAAGAAAATCTGCATATAAATCAAGCTGTAGGTTCTAAAAATGTAGTTTTCTGAGAAAAAGCTGTTTTATCAAGCACATTAAGAAAACACCTTAAGTATGCATATATTAAAACACACAGCAAGAAATAAGAATAACATAATTGTAAAAAAAAAAAAAGACATTAAGTAATTTCATTCCATCCAATTTATCAGAAATCCTCGAGATTCCATTGTGATTTGAACCTGGAAAGCCAAGCTGATTTACTAAAATAGTTTAATCATGTCAGATCTTTTCCATTTTGAAAATGATTTCCCATAAATACAGCTCCTCAGAGAGCTGGAGCAATTCCCTCCCCAATTACTGTGTTTATACAAATACATTAATAATCACATTTCCACGGTTTTCCCTGTGATCATTACCTACAAAATCCAACTGGCTTAGCTCCATAGTGTGCTGAGGATTACAGCTGCATTGGCACTCTTGGCCTAAAATCCTTCAGTTTAAAAAAAAACCCAGATAAACCAAGCAGGGAAGATGAAAAGCAGGCAGGACTTGTGCTCCACTTGCCAGGCACTATGAACCAAATATTTTCTCTTTGCTGCTGGTGGTAGTTGTGCTATGTACCTTCCAAATCTATTAAAATGCTGCTGAAAAGTGCTTGAATAGAAAGAAAACTGTTTTAAAACTGGTTTACATTTTCTATTTTATTTTCCAAGGCACTGGGATGTAGAGTACTAAACAACCCCATAGCGAACTGCTCCCAAATGTATGAAATCTTTAAAAAATACATAATTAATAAAGAAAAATTGGTATCTCTGCAGGTTGTAAAATAATCCACAGAAGCCTCACTGCTGGGCAGGATTACAGGGAGACCAGTAATAATCTGTCAATGAGCACTACACTCTAGTGGTGCACTCTGGTAAGGCTTCATCACATTAAAAAGTAACTACTCCAGGAATAACTTCTCTTTTCTTTCCTTTAAAGAAAAAGAGAATTTAAATTTAAATATATTTCATTCAGTAGTCACCAAAAGAAATTGAGAGGCTCCTAAGAAACTGCATTCAATTTTAAGGTGCTGTCCAAATATATACAATTGTAAGATGGTGAATTGTTGGTTCAGAAAGGAAGAAATAAAATGACAGCAGCAGTACTTGATAATCTTAGATAAAAATTCAAGATGCCTTGAGCTGTTGAAAGGTGTGTATCTCATTAACTGCAGTAAGAATGTTCTCTAAGCATTCATTACTACAGCAGGAAAATGCAAAGGAAATGGGTAGGGAGAGTGTCTAAAGAATGAAGAAATAGGGAATATTCAAAGATCTCCCATCAAACAGCAGTTCTGTAACTACCATTATGTGCAAGTGAAGAAACCATTCTAAGCTGTGAGGATTAAAGATTCCTACAAGGAACACAACAGAGAAGACAGTTTACTAGAAGAGTTATCAATTTTCCTTATAGCTCAGGAATTCAGGAGAACACAACTCCCATTCCTCTGCTGCAAAAGCACCAAACTGAACAGCGACTGAGAGCTTTAAAGAGCCACATCCAGAACCATGGAAGAGAATCCCAGAATGGTTTGGGTTGGAAGGGACTTTAAAGATCATCCAGTTCCAGCTCTGCTGCCATGTGCAGGGACACCTTTCACTATCCCAGGTTGCTCCAAGCCCTATCCAGCCCGGCCTTGGACACTTCCAGGGATCCAGGGGTAGCCACAGCTCCTCTGGGAACCTGTGCCAGGGCCCCAGCACCCTCACAGGAAGGATTTTCTGCCTAATATCTCATATAAACCCATCCTGCTTCAGTTTAACACCACTCCCCCCCTTGTCCCATTGCTCCATGCCCATGTGAGTCCCTCTCCAGCTCCCTTGGGGCCCCTCTAGGTCCAGGAACAGCCTCTAAGGTCTCCCTGGAGCCTTCTCCTCTCCAGGCTGAACAGCCCCACCTCTCTGTGTCTCTGCAGGAGAAGATTCCTCCTGCACTCACTGTGTGAAATAACACAGGACACTTCCCAGGGAAAAAGCTGTCACTACCCCAGTTCTGCTTCACCAAGGTGCCAGCTGCCAAGTAACTGAGGGCTGCTACTCCCTGCAGGCTCCAGAAGGGACTTTCACCCTCAGGCACAAATTGTAGGATTTTTGCTGCAAGCCCTACTTAAAAACCCACCACATTTAGCACCTGAAGCAGCAGACACCACCACTGCCGTGTTCCACTGGCAGAACTCTCTTATGTTCTTGCAGATGACAAGGCAGAAGATGGAAAGAGACATTCATAACTAAGGTATCAGTTTCAGCAGTATTTTTCACCAGTGCTTTGTCAATAACAAACTCTGCCAGGTGCTCATAAAAATCACAGAATGATTCGTGCTGGAAGGGACCTTAAATCATCCAGTTCCATGTGCAGGGACACCTTCCACTAGATCAGGTTACTCCATGCCCCATCCAGCCTGGTCTTTTTATACCCTTTAATCCTAGAAATCACAAAGCACACATATCCAACATCCAAAGAGTACAGATCCAGTTTGTAAGCTAAGGGCTGTCTCCTCCACAAAACCTGGAGCAGTGCTTACCCAGCTCCATCCAGCCCCAGAAAATGCTGCTGCCTTCTGCTCCTGAGACACAAAGCACACACTGTGTATCCATCTGCTGGGTTACTGTCTGCATTTTACTGCAACTGCACCAATGCCATTAGCACTGAAAGCTTGCATTTCCCACTGACAAACAGGCAATGAAATGTGCCAGGGAAAGATCAAAGCCATCTTCACACCTTGGTCAAAGATGCATGAAAGAACAGCTGCTAATAAAAAAAAAAAAAATTAATGGAAGTGTGTATGTTTAGAACCTATGAATCCTTCTCTTGCCTCATCCCTCACAAAAAAAAAAAGAGAAAAATCTCATTTTAAACTTGGAGCTGAGGTATATGCTGACATAACACAGATAAAAAAAGCATTTGAGATGCTACTTATTTCCCCAGATTTAGACACCTCTCCTCTGAAATGATCCACCTTCACTGCAGAGAACTGCCAATGCTTTCTTCAGCTTCATTTCCCCCATGCAAAGGTTAAGTGATCTGATGAGGGAACAAGCTCCCTGTGACTAACCATAATATTTGAGCATTAAATTAAAACAAACAAACAAAAATGGCTAAAAAAACCCCAGTCAAGCAGGCAAAAGCTGCTCACAAACCTACCCAGAGTCCTCAGTTGGTTTATCCAAGAAATGAGCCTGCACAGACACCTCAGTTCCAGGCTAAAGTAAAAACTGCTGGGATTCCATTTGCCTCTTATTTATGAAACAATAATTTGATAAAGTATTGTTTGTAAGCTGGCTTTGAACTTCTTTTTTAAAGAATTAGAGTAAGTGGTGAAAGAAATATTCACATTACATACAGCAAGTGATGCCCATATAAAATCTAAGCTGTTTGGAAATTTGATGAGGTGCTCTCTGCAGCTAATGAGCTGTACCAGTTACAGAAACCAGAAGGCAAAATGCCCAAAAAACCCCAATTTCAGAACTCTGTCTTCAAAGGAAAGATGAGAGTTTTTTTCTTTTGTTTTTGAACTCCTTAAAATTTTCTAGCTGAGGAAGAACTAGTACTGGATTCAAATTAAGTGGTAGAAAGAGTAAGAATATCCATGCAATATTGAAATAAGGGCTCCTGCTAGCAAAGTTTATTAAAATAATCATTGATTTCAAATGTTTATTGTTTCAAAGGTAAATATCCCAATTAGCTGCTTAACCTTTTGGAAAAAACCTCGGGAGCCAAAACCATATTGTTTCAAGTCATTTTCCAAGCAATGTGAACTGTTTTGCTACATTTTATTATATTTGGACCACACAGGCATCAAGTTCAGCTACACACCCCCAAAACAAACCTGGTTTTTTCTAAAAACTGTATCTACTGGATTTTATCTTTTCTCACTTTCTTAAGAGCAAACCAAACAAGAGGTGCTTTTCCCCAGCCCATCAGCAGGAATATCCTGCTGAAGGAGAAAGCAGGGATTACAAGCAGTGAGACAATGATGCACAGCCCAGGACGGCTGCCAAGGGCCCAAAGGCTCAGACAGATTTCCATACGAGTTTAAGTAACAGCTCAGTAAAAGGGCCCTATTTGAATTGTATTCATTTGTTTATCCCTAAATCTGTAAACGCTAAGGCACATGAATTTAAAAAAAAACCCAACCTGCTTCAAAGGAGAAATGTGGCCACAGTTTTCAAGGAAGTAAAAACCTTAGCATGGAACAAGAAGGGATTTTATTTAAAATATGAGTTTCAAGAACTCAGGTCCCCTGAGCAGGGATCTGCAGCCCTGACAGATTAACACTTTGTTAACACCTCCCTGCCCCACCTGCTCTCTTTGCAAGAAAAACTTCCCCAAACTTCTCCCCAGCTCTCTCAGCCTCACCTCAAGTTCCCTCCATTCCTTTCTTCCTTGGTCTCCACAACCCCAAATTTATTTCAGTCCTGCACACACCAAACATTCCCTGGGGTCAGCTTCCCAGGGATATGGAAGTGAGAGGCAGCACTTGGCCTTCTCCATTAAGTTTTTCTTCCATTTACTGATCCAACTTGCTCCAGACCTCAAGGTGAGGCTCCAAGGTATTTCATCCTGCACTGATTATTCTGAATAATTTTTTTATTGAATCAATTCCTTTCAAATCTCCATCTTGCCACCCCTGAGAGGGGTTTTCTCCA
This sequence comes from Phylloscopus whistleri, assembly GCA_017589585.1. Classification (NCBI taxonomy): domain Eukaryota; kingdom Metazoa; phylum Chordata; class Aves; order Passeriformes; family Phylloscopidae; genus Phylloscopus; species Phylloscopus whistleri. The sequence continues at coordinate 380,250 of JADMLD010000401.1, forward strand.
CATGGGATCCCCCTTGGCTCCTGCTCTCTCACACACAGTGGTTGCCCATGGGTTCAGGGACAGCCAAAGTTCTGGGTTCTATTTTCTGCCAATATAGAACTTTTCCCCTTGTAAAGATTAAAAGTTAATGTGGAGACAGCTGACTACAGTTTCTCTCTTTAGGAAAGGTAACAGAAAACCCACAAGGCATCACTGGGTCTAATACTGGAGGCATAAGAGAGTGACTATTGCAGGGGAGCTCATTTCACATAAAATGAGAGCAGCTGAAATCCCCAAATACACCAAACTTCAGGCTACAGTCACTAGAGACAGAGAAGTGAGGAAGACCAGACTGGCTGGTATGGGAAGGGACACACCCCAGCAATGAAAGAAACTGAAGTGGAACAAATCAATGAGCCAGGGGTCAAACAGAAGACAGGAAGAAAATAAAAAAAAAAAAAAAAAAAAAAAAAGATTTGATAAATTATTCCATGAATAAGAATGAAACAAAGCAAAACCGAGTAAATTTACCAAACTTTATGATGGATGAAGCCAATCAGGGGGTGGGGTGAGGGAGATGTGGGAAAAAGATCTTGGATGGCCACAAGGAACTGCTACAGCAGCCAACTGCATCTGTGACATCCTAGTGGGACATCTGTTCCAATTAGCACGGTACCTGAAAGGCTGCAGCTTCACACAGATTTTGCCTCACAGAGTAAAGACAGAATTATTTAAATAGGCATCTGCTGCCATCCCGAAATTCCTGGAATACTGTGAGCAGTTTAATCCTGTGTGCACACTCTGTGTGCCCAAATCCACTGGTGGGGGGCCCAAAAGGAGGGAGAAGCAGTTTGTGCCAGCATTAAAATAAATGCTTCCTCCTGATTTGTATTCCATTTGCCCCTTAAAAATTATGAGCCACAACCTGCATTCATCATAAAAAAAAAAAAAATAAAAATGCTTAACAGGCAACTTATTTAAAAGCAGACTAAATTTAGCTTTAAAAAAACACCAAGCCAACAAAGTTTGCCCCACTGCAAGAGGCAAGTACAAGCTGGCACTGAGTTTTAGTCCAAGATTCCATAGCTGTAATAAAATATGGACACAAAAGCTGTAATAAAGCTTCTGGATGCACAGCCAAAAGCAAAGATATCCACTCCTGCATTTTCCAAGGGATCTTTATTAGAGTAAAACTGACCTGACTTTTAATTGCTACAGGTATCCTGGCACACCCTGGGCAAGCAGAGCCTGGGAGGGGAGAGCCAGGATTTGGCAGCTGCGTGGGGGGAACGTTTTTGGACTCACAGCAACCTACAGTGTAAAAAAATGACACAGTTCTGTGTTCTGCAGGCAAAAAAAAAGATGCTTCCAGTGCTGCAAGAGGCACATCCCCTTTCTCTCTGCGTTTTGTGGAGGTGTTGGTTCAGCTTTTAGGTGCACACAAGGTGGGGGCAAGGCTGTTTTTCTTTGCTAGCAACAAAATGCAGGGCTGCTCTGCTCCCCCCTTCTCCCTACAGCTCCTAAAATTGAATAAGCACATCAGCTCGTTTACTGAAGTTAAAACAAACAAAATGTTCATTTGGAAAGCTGCTGGCAGCTTCAAAGTTAAAATGACTGCCTCACTAGTGCCAGCAGGTGAGCACATCTCTCAGAGTTAGTGCTTGGTGTCACCTGCAAGCACTGATTTACCACTGGATTCAGCTTTTGAAGGTCATCTTAGAGCTAAGAGAGCAAGGTTTAAGCTTTTTAAATATATCCTTAAATCCCAAGACAGAGTTGCAGGGTGAATTAATAAACAGGCACCAGGATAAAGCAGCATGCCCACACAGCACGCAGGTCCCAACGCCAACATTTGACAAACTGGCATCTTCCCTGCAAAAATCCAAGCCCTGAGTCAGGTGCAATGAAAGCAGCAGGGCTCCAAGTTTGATGAGATTCCTGTTACTTTCAAGAGAAAATAAATGGAGACAGCCAGAGACAGAGCCAAAGCCCTGGGTCTGCTCCAGGTAACCCAAGCTCTGCACCACCAGGAACCACCAGCGCTGCAATTCCTCCCTGACAGCTCCATCAGTCACCAGACCCAAAGAGGTTTGGGGGGGAAAACAAAAAACAAGGTAATCCACTTTCACTGGAGATGCACAGCTCAAGGCTGAGGAGGGGGATGAACGAGGCAGGAGGAGAGATTATGAAATGGGAGCAGCAACCTGTGCAGGGAGAGCAGAGAGAACAGCGCAGGGAGAGATCCTTCAGATGGAGTCAGAACAAAAAAAAAAAAAAAAAACAACCAAAGAAACCACACTAAACCTAAAAAGATTAACAGCAAATGACACTGAGAATGAATTGTCTTTGCTCTAAACCAACCCCATCAAACTACCATTTCTAACTGGAAGCCCACCCAACCTGAAACAGTTTTAGTTGTCTCATTCCGTAGGAAATTCCACCCGAAATTAAAGCAAGGGAACATGCTAAAGCTACACTTAGATCACTACTTATCTCCTCGTTGGAAGTATTCAGGAAACACAGTGTCAATCAAAATAACTCAGAGAGGAGTTGCAGCAGCAACAGATTTATAGATACGCCCTATCAGGTCTCTGAAGTTGAAACAGAGCCTCTTCTGAAACTGTGGTGAAAATAAAACGCTGAAAGGGTTTCAGTTGCACCTGAATGAGGCTGAAATTTGGAATCTCTGAGATATAAGCTCTTAATTCAAAGGTTTTAGGAGAAACACTGAAGCAGAAAATGAAAGTGAAAGCGTAATGAAGCCATCACATACATTCATTTTTCTAGAGACAAGTGGTAGCAAGATAAAGCACGGAGTTATGTGTGAGACAACTAATGTGCATTGATAAATGCGTGTTCAAAGAGATGGGTGAGAAAATCTCCACTCCCATCTTTACAGACAAGGGGAAAAAAACACAAGAGGGAACCAAGCTGCTGTTCAGCATTAAAACTCACAGCCTACCGCTTCTGGGCATTACACTTGTACAGGGAAAATATGCGTTGAAAGATGGATTTATTTTAATTGCTGGGGGTTTTTTTTTAACAGGCCAGCTGGTGAGGTGTTCTGTGCTTCTCTGACTGAATGCCCGGTTCTTCCTTTACATTCAGGACAAGAAAAGATTTAGCCCAGATGACCTCCTAAGTTCCTTCACAATTTTAATTACTGTATCATTAAAAATACTTATAGGAGTAAATATCCAGTCTCCTCACAGCCTGCCCCGATTTTCTGCAGTTTAATGAAGTGGAATAACGAAGGTATAATACAAAACGTATAACACATCACCAGACGGCTTTTTACCTCAGAACAGCGTTTTTCAGCTCTGCCGAACCATTATATTCATGTGTGCAAATAAAAATCGACCTCAAGGGAGAATGAGGAGGCATCCAGCACCCCAGAAAACATCCGAAGTTATTAAAAAGTAACTCAGAAATAACGCATCAATGGCCAAACTCACTGCTAGCGGCTTGGGCCCACTATGCAGGCAAAAGCGGGATTTAAAAGCCCCAAACACAGGCTTACCTGGCTCCCTGTTGATCTCTATCTCGAAGAAGCACTGGGGCCGGTCCTGCACCCCCATGGCCGCCCCTCGGCCTCGCCACCTGGACACAAAGCAGAGAAGGAGCCCCCGCGGTCCCTCCCTCCGTCCCTCCCTCCTCACCCAGGGGTTCAATTACAGCGGGGCGGCTCCGCCTCAGCCCCGACCCCGGCGGCGGGGGAAACTCGCTCTGAGGGGAAGCGGTTCCTGCCGCCAACACGCAAGCCGGGGCTCGGCGCCGTCAGCGCGGCCCATCCCCTCCTTCCACCCGCTTCCCACCCCGCCCCATGGCTCCCTTCTCCCGGGGTTTTACCTGGCGGCTCCAGCGCTTTGTCCCCTCACGGCGCTCCCCCCTCAGCCCCCGCTGCCCCCCCGCCCCGCCGCCAGGCGGCGCCGCCGCCCCCGGCCGCCATTACCCGCCCGGCCCCAATGGCCGCGCCAGGCCCCGCCCCCTGCCCGCCCTGCCCGCCGCGCTTTCCCGCCCTCTGCGTGAGGGGCAGGGGGGGCGGTGCCGTCAGGGGACGCTTGACCCACCTCCCCCGTAAGGCGTTTAAAATGAGTGTTTAACTAATAACAACAACAATAATAATAGTAGTATGAAAAATAAATCCAACTCCTAATTCTTACTTTGCCGGGATGGGTGGAGAGGGGCGGGAAAGGGAAGGGAGTGGCGCCATGAGGGGAAGGGGCTCCCTCTCTCCTAGATATGACGTGACCGAGTTTACCCGTTGCCGCGTTTAAAACGATAAATGTTAAAAAAAAAAAAAAAAAAATCTAGCTCTTAACTCATGATTTCCCCCTATGGGAAGTGTAATTGCCTGTGAGTGGTAGGCTGTGAGTTTTAATCCTGGAAATAGCGGCTCGATTCCCTCTGGTGTTTCCCCCTCAATGTAAAAATGGGAGTGGAAATTTGCTTGCCCACCTCTTTGAACGCGGCTCGGGGAGGAGGAAGGGACTTTCCAGAATACATAACGAGACTAAATAGCATCGTAAATAACCTTTGCAGAATAAATATAGTGAATAAATAGCAGAATAAATAACCTTTACAGAATAAATAACCCCCATGGTGAGGGTATCTCACTGCCCTGACCCCTCACTCTTATGGCCCTGATGAGGGACCCTTCCAGTTCCTTCACCCCTTCAATTTGATGTGTCTAAGACAACTCTCCGTGAAAGAAAAAAAAAATAAAATTTGCGAGTATAAATAAGCCCTCAGAAGATGGATGGAAAATGTTTGCTGCAATGCATTCCTGGTTCCCCCTCACGATGAGAAGGTGGCTGCTGCCAGCCCAGGATCATCCTGCCCCTTGCTCAGTCTCAGCACTGCCACTTCTTAGAAATTCCAAAAAAATTTAAACCAAATACATTTTAATGATTGCAGCAAGCCATAGGTTATTTATTCCCTCATTGGGGATGTTGGACCATGCTGGAGTGTGGAAGTGGTATTGAGAAATGGAAGCGTCAAACTGCTTAGGAAGGAGTATTAAAAGTGTAAATCCTCAGCCTAACACATCCTTCAAGCAAAGTCACTTCACACCAAGGATATCCAGAAGCTTAAAGCAGTTTGTTTTATTAATTTAATTTATATAAATACTCTTGCTACAGTACCTTTAGTAATTCCACAAAGAAGTTTTGTTTCTTTCTAAGCCGGAAGGACACTTAGTCCTCAGCAGTCAAAAAGCAAATTATTTCCAATGTTTCCCAAAAGTTGTACAAACCAGAACTCTGCAGTGATTTTACCTGGCAGCAGTATCTGCAATTATGTCCTTGTCTTGTCTGAGGAGAAATTCAGAGGTTTTAGATGAAAAAAAAGCAAACAACCCTGCTGAGAATAAAGCAGCAATGCTGAAATCACAGGATGTTTTAGCAGTTGGGAATGGAGCAAAGTGGGATTGTTTTAGGTGTAATTTATCTATAGTTTAATGGTTGCTGTCACGATAGTGTTTGAGGATCTCTGGAAGTTTTAACAGCCAGATTCTGTCATTCTTTATTAGGTCTAATAGTGCATGATTGTGCAAGTGGTCCCTCAGGAATCCTGTCACTGGAGTTGTCACACTGGTTTGCTGGTCCTTGGGGGGATTCTTACAGGGTAAGCTGTCAAAAAGTGTGGAGAAAAAAAAAAAGTAGCAATTCTGGTCCTCAATTATGTGGCTGTGAAATGCTCTTATAAAGCAGAAGGGTGTTATTTGCCTCACTTTTCCATGGTAGCTGAGAAACAAAGCTGCTGAGAGGCTGAGTTGCAGGAGGTCTGCAGGAATTCCTTGCCAGAATTAAAATTTGAGAACACATCTCCTTGATTTCCTTAATCTTCAAATAGATTAACTCCCTTTCACCTGCAGTTGCTTGCTTTTCTGTCCTCAGAACATGAACTTGCTGGAGGCAGATGAGCAAATAAATAAGCAAAAAGTCTCAAAAAAGACATGGAAATGTTCTGCTTGCTCTTGATGAAAATAGCAAAGATTGTGAGCAATAAAAAAAAAAAAAAGAAGCTGATTTCAAGCCCTGATTATTTTAATAAAGAAGCAAATTGGAAAGAAGTTCTGATCGCTTGGGAGATAAGCTCTTAAGATCATGTCTAGGACTAGAGCTGATAAATATGCAGCTTGGTGGAAAAGAAAAAAAAGATACCCGAAAGAAGAGTTTCTGAAGCACATCTGAGGCCGGTCTTTTGAAAGATGAAACACTCAGTTACAAATGAAGATATTTTTTTTTCTTTTTTCCCTCGTGTTCCTCTCTGGGAGCTGCTGCAGATGCTGCTCTGGTCACATCCTGTGTCCATTGAAAGCTGTGACAAAGTCCCCTTTGATGGCAGTGGCTCTGGGTGTAGGCTGTGTGAGGGGGATCACACTCAGCACCGTTATGAGTAATTGCTTCTGTATCATTCTAGTTTTTGATAAGCCACACATTTGTGAAACGCCCTCCTTTTATAGGCTGAAATTTTCCTGCTTCTTTTCCAGTCCAAGGCACAACTTCTGTGCATGCCAAGATCCGTGGATCCAACTTTATCCTACCTCAAATCGAGATTTCTTGGTGGTACAATTCATTCCTAAGAATGCACGTTGACAAATCCTGGCTGGAAGCTGCATTCTTTCCTGAGACAGAGCCCTCTTGGTCTGGGAGGTTGAAAAGTAGGAGGCTGCAAAGCTACCAGAGCCTGCAGGCATTTGGGGTAAAACTGCTTGAACTGGGGCACAGGCTCATTTCTAAAGAGTCTTTGATTGCCTTAATAACTATTAGTCTCCATGTGGCCATGAAAGCTTGAACTAAGCAGCTTTTGTGTAGGTATTTGTAGAGGCTTTTCCTTATCTTTTTTGCAAATTCCATGCCTGGAACCTGAGACTGCAATGGGAAATGAGATTTTTTTCTGAGCAACAAGTTGCTGGTGGAGGGCCTAGTGCCTGAAAAACCTCGGCTCTGCTCCTTGGTGCTGAGTATTTTCCTACTTAGTTTGTTACTCAAGGAGGAGAAGGAATTTCCAGCAAAGCTTTTCATTATCTGGGACATTTGGGTTTGATGCTCAAAATACTTTGATGAGACAAATTCATGGCTGCTTGTTCAAAATCTCACTCTTCACTGTTCCATGCAGATTCTGCTCCAGGAGGGATGCAAAGTGTTGACACCAGGAGAAGAACTGACACAGAGCTCTTCACAGGGGTCGCTGAGGTTTTGAGCATTGAAAGATAAAAAAAGAACCAGAAAATGCTACATTTAAATTTAAAAAACTTGTTACTGAAGAACAGATGAGCACCTGGAGTGTTTCCTTCAGTCAGTCAGTCATGCAAAGCCATTTCTTTGCTATGTGTTATGAAAAGTAAATATTGCAGTCCAGAATAACTGAAAAGGGGCTTTAATTATGCCAAGCCTCAGTGCTGAGCACACACGAAATTAAAAATGAAAGGCTGATAGGCAGTTTATCTGTTGAACAAATGGGAACAGTGAAAAGGGGCTTCATTAAAAAATCCCCAGGTCAGCATTTGAGTTTAGAGAGCTAAAGGGGAGGAAATAGCACATCTCAAGGAAAACTTTTATCCCAGCACTTTTTCTGGGAAGGAGCATTGATGTGGGGACCCCCTTGGACAGGGTACAGGGGCATCTGTAACCTCAGACATCCAAATGCTGCCTGTGGTTCTCTTCACTCAGGCTTCCCTTTCCCCTGGGATTTCCTGTGAACCCACTTAATACCTGAGCCACTAACACACTTCCTGAAGGATTACTGAGCATCCCCCCATCCTGCCCTGAAGCTTTAGGAGCAGTTTCCATCCCTGGCATGAGTAGGTGGCCCCATCTGCTATCCAGGCAGTAAACAGAATTTGTTAATGACTGCCCCAGCGTGACAGAAATATCAGCAACTCATTAATCCATTATGTGTGAATTGCTTAATGGGGCAGGGAGTATTCCTGTGCTTGTGGCTTCTTCAGGCCTTGAAATCACATTTGAGCTGCTGCAGGATGATCCCTGCCTCCACAACCTTCCTTCTACCTTTGTGTTTATTTGCTCCCCTGCCTGCATTAATATGAGTTCTCCCCAAATAATTTTGCAAAAATGTTTTTAAAATATTCTACTGTGCATAGATAAAAGGTTTGATGATTTTACATTTCCTTAAGTAAGAAATGCTTGATGTGTGGGTCGGTGTCTTGTGAACGTCTCAAGATCACACTTGGCCTGATCCCAACCCCGAAGCGATTAATTATTTTATCATTCACTTCAGGGTGTTATAATTCAGAATTACGAGAAGAACCCCCACCCTGATGCCTTGCTAGCCCTCAAAACTATTCTTTATGCAGAGGCAGAAGTGTATTGCCTCCTAGCAGACATGATTTACCCACTCAGTAACAAACTAGGTCAAAACAAGAGGTTCGTTCCTACAGCATATAATTAACCAGTGAAACCCGGTGCTGCGGGAGATTGGGAGGTTAATGATACCACGTCTGGTCTGCGTGTGGAGTCCTGCGTGGAGAGCCAGTAAGTGGGACACACCACAGAACAGCAGCACAAGGGAGTTCTTACCCTTTCCAATAAAATTAGACTGTTTGTGTTACTGTGTTCCTGCCATCTCCCATCTGTCTCCCCTGCGCCTCTTGTCTCTCGTATTAAATCCTGAGCTCTCGGAGTGGGTGACAACAGAGAGCTTTTGGTAGGGACTTTGACAACCTCTATCGGTCTGCTGTCGGGAAAAGGGATAAGGCAATTTTGCCTAAAAGCTTGCTCTTGTTCAGAAGTGACACCGAGGCAGAGATTAGAAATAAAAAATGGTACTGAGCGAGTAGAAAAGGAAAATTCATGTATATTGCTGGAGGCAGGCCACACAAGCCTGTAAGAGGCTTGGTATGAAGTGTAATATCCCCAGGATCTCTCCAATTCGAACTAATATTTAATTAATGGCTTTTTGAGGGGAACATGGCACGTCAATTCCTCTCCCCTAGATTTTTCCCTTTTCTTTTTCCCCCTAAAGTTTAATTTACCTTTTTGCCTTTGCATTATTAAAGGCGTGTAAACCCAGCTCGATATTCTCACCCAGCACCATCTGAGAACACTCTGTTATGCAGCTTGAAACGCTTGAATCTGAGTCAGCTCAGGTGCTTCAGAGCTTGTTAGCTTTAGCTCAGACAGCTTCTGCAGCCCGGTGCCAGCGCCGGCTCGCAGGAGGGATTGTTAATTAGCCGAGATGCAAATATCCGCAAAGATTCGGGGCCCTGCCCGTGCCGGGGACCATCAAAGCAGCTCTGCGGAGCGGCCAGAGATTCATCACTTTGCTGTGCTGAGCCAGAAATGACTTCACGTCGCGCTGGTGGGACACCTTGTCACCGCTGTCCCCAACTTCCTGCTCCAGGGGTGTGACACGTAGCACGGAGAGGCTGGAGCTGGCTCCAAGCAGAACCAGCTGAGCTCTGCATCGCCCCGAGACCCAAATTGGCCCCGGAACAAGTGCAGCTCCATTTGTATGCACTGCTGAGCCCGAACCATTAAATCATATGGAAACCACGCTGACTCCACACAAAGCCGTCTCGGGGACGGATAAATCCATACAGCTGCCAGTGCTTTAAAAATCGAGAATTCAAGGCACAGCACGAAGGGAACTGGGTGAAATGTAGTGGCCCCTGTGAGCTGGGAGGTCAAACTAATTGATACAGTGCTTTGTTCTGCTGTTAAAGTGGTGAATCTGCAGCTGAGGCTCCAGAGCAGAGTGATAATAACAGCGAGAGCAGTGCCAGTAAGGAAAAGCCGAGCAGTTGGCAGAGCCATGGCTGCAGTGAGCTGGAGAATTCACACAGGATCTGAGTAGGCAAAAGGGAACTGCTCCCTGCTCTTGAACCCGAGGAATGAACAGAGAATCCTGGTAACAAATGAGGACACTGAAAAATTCAGGTCAGCAGGTCAAGGGAAGTGATTCTGCTCCTCTACTCTATCCTCCTGAGACCCCACCTGTGAGTGCCCTGTCCAGCTCTGGAGTCCTCAGCACAAGGCAGACATGGATCTGTTGAAGCTGGTCCAGAAGAGGCCATGGAGATGCTCCAAGGGCTGGAACCCCTCTTCTCTGGAGCCAGGCTGGGAGAGCTGGGGGTGTTCACCTGGAGAAGAAAAAGCTCTGGGGTAATGTCAGAGCCCCTTTCAGTGCCTAAAGGGGCTCCAGGAGAGCTGGAGAGGGAATTTGGAGAAGGGCCTGGAGTGACAGCAGTAGTGGGAATGGCTTCAAACTGAGAGAGGGCAGGGTTAGCTGGGATATTGGGATGAAATTTTTCCCTGTGAGGGTGGTGAGGCCCTGGCACAAGGTGCTCACAGAAGCTGTGGCTGCTCCTGGATCCCTGGAAGTGTCCAAGATCAGGCTGGACAGGGCTTGGAGCAACCTGGGATAGTGGGAGGTGTCCCTGCCCATGGCAGGGGGGTTGGAACATGATGACCTTCCAGGTCCCTTCCTTCCCAAACAATTCTGTGATTCCATGACCCTGTGGGTACAGGCAGGGTGGGTTCCTGCAGGGAGTTCCGGCAAAGTGGGCGGTTTCTATCGCAGGAATGAAGGGTTGCCAGCACTCCTCGACCGGCACAGCGCCTCTAGACAACAGCAGTAATAAAACACTCAGTGCCTCCTGGTAGCAGTGCTGGCAATACCCATCCAGATGAATATTGATGTTGATATAAATAAAGCTCTATGCAATTACTATCAGCTGAGGTTAGGAAGGTATTATTTTTCCGGATTGAACAATTAAGTGCAGCGTGTGCACTTAGGGATAGAGCAGGTTGGAAGAAGGGAAGGATTTATGTTGTCTTCTGACACATTCACCACTGGCCACTGTCAGAGACAGGAAACTGTATTGATCTGTTTGGGAAGGACAATTTCTCTTTCCTGCAGCAGCAAAATATCTGTGCTGGGAGTTCAGTGCCTCACTTAATTTGATACTGAAAGATATCTTGGTGGACAGAGATATATAAAACTCTGGCATGATGTAGTGAAAATCTTATTTATGCCTCTGCATAGGAAGAGTTTGCCTTGTGATAAGACAGGAGCATAAAGTAAAAACCTGAATTTAAACATGTCAATAAAATGTGAATCAGGAAGCAGCCAACCTCCAGCCTGCTTCCTTCCAGTGCATGCCAAAACTTCCCTTCCAGTGTGAGAAATTAGGATTGGCCGTGTGAGAAATCACACAGATTTCAAAAATTATAGAATAGTTTGTGTTGGAAGAGACCTTTTAAAGATCATCTTCTTGCAGGCATCATGTAGGTGAGGTATCCTGTGCCTGCAGCTTGGCTATCCTGATCAAATCATGTGTTCCTGTCAGTCAAAGTCAGATAAATGTTGCTTTTCTGATGGAGGATTATGGATCAGCTGGGAAATCATTTCTGTTACATTCTGCATCACCTTATTAGATTTAGTCCTGGTGCTCAAATCTGCCAAGTGTTTGTCCAGGGAACCTGCCTGGCCTTTGGGAGAGTAATAATGAATAACTAAGCCTTTTACCATCACAATAATAATGGCCTTTTAATGGAGAATTAAGGAACAGAATGAGGGAAAATCCAGCCATGAAGCTGTTGCTGCCAGTTGGTATCTAACTGGACAGTCAGGTGTGGAAGTGTTAATGGATGTGGGTAAATGAAGGAGTGATAAAATCACACCATGTCTATAAACATAAATCAGGATCAATACAAAAGTGGCTGCTCAGATTCAGCCTCAGATTCTGAGGCAAGAAACAGCCATAAACCCACATATAGGTTTGTGTCTAAGCCCCATGGAACTGGGGCTGTTCAGCCCAGAGAAAAGGAGGCTCAGAGGGGACTTTTGATCTCTACAATTCCCTAATGGAAGGGTGCAGCCAGCTGGGGGTTGGCCACTTCTCCCAGGGAATAGTGACAGAGCAAGAGGAAATGGTCTAAAGTTGCACCAGGTGAAGTTTAGATTGGATATTAGGGAAGATTTCTTCATGGAAAGGGTGGTCAGGCATCGGAACAGGATGCCCAGGGAAGTGGGGGAGTCACCATTCCTGGAAGGATTTAAAAGACGTGTAGATGTAGCACTTAGAGACATGGTTTAGTGGTGGCCTTGGCAGTGTTAGTGGTTAATTTTGATTTTAGAAGACCTTAGCAACCTGAACGATTCTATGATTCCATTCTATGACTCTTTATGCCTAGGCTTTTAGATCCTGGCTACACTAGAAAATGTTTCTTCCACATTCTGTAAAGTGCTGGCCACTTCAGTGCTACTGACCAACATCGGCAGAGCTGACCAAACTGAAACCCACAGAACAAGACAAGATTTTGAGTGTAATTTCTGACCCCAACACTGGATGCACCTGGATCTAGTTAGAACATATGAGCCAAGGAAAATAACTGGAAAACTTCCTTAAAGGGTATTTAATCACATCTCCATGGCCACGTTTTCTCCTGCATCCCTGCTGGCACTGACAAGTAAGGAGTGGCTGAATCAAATTCTCCTGGTGCTATAAATGGGAATAATGTGTCCTTTAATTCTGAGGTGGAAACAATTCATTTCTCGAAGTAAAACTGTGTCTCTGCCTTAATTTTCTTCCTATTTTCCTGCCAGAGCACCACATCAATCATCTTCCTTCTCTAAAGTCAACCTCAGGCGCTGACTCGTCTCAAACAATTGTAGGATGAACCTGCTGTCAGAACCACCTTCTGCTGCTTGGCCTGACTGAGCTGCCACTGACCCCTGGCAGGAACTCGCTCACACCCTCTCTACACCTTTTATTTGCTGTTCTACTTACAGGGAAATGAGGGGGAAAACCATAAAAATAACGAGCATGTAAACAACTCAGCCGGGGGAGCAAACAGCTCCGAGGAAGAGCCGTGAAAAATCACACAGAGCAGAGAAAGTCTCCGGAGATAAATGGGACTATTTAGGGCAGCCAGGCAGTAATTGCAGCGTTTGCAAAAGTCAGCATGAATATGCCACATTATTCCCAGCAAACATCATGTTTGAGGGACACAGCTCATTTTCTCTTCCTGAGGCTGGTGATTTGCTTTTGGTTTGTTCTCTCCCTAATGGAGCAGAGTTTTCGAATCGTTTTCCCGGTGCTTTGGTTCTCTCCCTGGCAGTTTTATGGGCTGTTACCAGCACTGGTGGTACCTGGTGTGTGAAAATGGAGACGAGTTAATTTGGATTTGATGTAACTGGAATGCTGTAGTGCCACGGTCGGATGAGCTTTGTCCTAGAAGGGAGGTTTCTGGGAGAAACAATGTCTGTGAGCAGAGGCATCATTTGCTGAGAGCAGTGAAATGTGGGCTCTTCGGAGGAAAATTGACAGAACAACATTGAAACCACTTGCAAGCCTGAGCCTGCCTCCCTGACTTCTGGGATTTGTGTGAATGTGAGCACATTGTCGTTTTCTGCATCCTTCCCTGCTTAATACCCACCAAATATTTGTTCTGCAGGATGCAAGGGATGTGCGGGCATTGCTCAGGAAGCAGCTCTCTGGATCAGGCTGCAATGAGGTCTTGAAGGATGTGGGAGCAAGATGGGAAAGTTTCTGTGAGGGTGGGGAACCCCTGGTACAGGTTGTGCATGGAAGCTGTGGCTGCTCCATCCCTGGAAGTGTCCAAAGCCAGGTTGGATGGGGCTTGGAACACCCTGGGATAGTGGAAGGTGTCCCTGCCATGGCACAGTTTCTGGATACATCACCTCCAGGTGCTCATGCCCCGAGCCCAACCCCAAAGGCTCATAAATCCAAATTAAAGCCTGTAAGATTTTTAAAGCAAAGACAGCTGGGATGCTTTTTAAAAAACGCTTTCAGGGATTCATATTTGTGCTCTACTCTCCCGTTATGATACCTACAAAGTACCTTTGCTCTGGAAAGCAAGCTGGGATTTTCCTTGGTTTCCCATTTTCCCAGTATTTTGAACCTTAAACCCTCATATTTTAACACTGCAGTAAAGCACTTCCCTGGAAGCATTCAAGAAATGGGTGAATGTGGCACCTGGGGACATGGTTTGGTGGTGAACGTGGCAGTGCTGGGTTGACAGTTGGACTTGGTGATCTTGGAGATCTTTTCCAATTGAAATGATTCCGTGAGTCCATGAGACATCTCAAGGGTTGTGTCCATGTGGACAGGGACATGGAGCAGGGGAGGGAGCAGCTACACCACTGTCACTCTCTCTTTGGATGAGCAGGGTGTGCTACACCAGTAGTGTCACTCACTGGAGATGCCACAGCTCCTCCTCCTGTGTTAATCCTGTCCCTAGGATTCATTAAACAACAGCATTTTAGAGAGGCTGTGAGCTCTGGTGCTCCTGGCTGCTGCTGACAGACCTCAATTCCCCCTCCAATTATCCCTGGCCACTTTTAATAAGCACTTTTTAAAAATTTGCAGCTCTCCATTGCTGTGCATTCAGCGTGAGGGTGCTCCAGCAGGGTGTGTTTGTGTGGTGGATGATGTTGTTACTCTAAATCACTAATTCTAAAAAAATCCCAGAGGGAAAAAAAAGGGTTCTTTGAACATTATAAAACTGCATATTTGCCTACTGCTAATTAGTCAAATATAACCTGCAGTCTGAATCTTCTCGGAGACTGGGGAGAATAAAAATACCCTGAGAGCAGGTGGGGAAGGGTTAACAAAAGAAACTCAGGCTGTGAAATTGAAATCTTCCTTCTGGCTGGGAGAAAGCAAGAGCACTCATCAAGCACAGAGGCTCTTTATCTGGTGTCTGACAATGCCACAGGGGACAGCGAGATGCTGCAAACCAAGGTCGTTCCTGCCTCTTTGAAGTGATGCATTCCTACATGCTGGCACTGAGGGGAAGGCTGGACCTCCAGCTCAGCCAGACTGATCAGCGACACAGATCAGGCAAAAAAAACCCCAAAAAAACAAACCCACAAAGCTGGAAAAGGCAGAAGTATCAGCACCCAAATCCTCAGATATTGAGAGATAAAGGGGATGAGGAAATTGTCCCACCTGACCTCATTTGGGTTGGATTTTTCCCCCAGTATTTCTCCATACAGTCTGTAACTTGTCATGTAAGAGGGGGAAGTTAAAGTCAGCAACCTGTGGATGGCAGGTACATTGAAATTCTCCCTTCTTGAGCTGGGAATCAGAGGAGAAAATGAGACAATGAGAAAATGTGAGTTTTTAGGATCAAATCTTACAAAGAATTAAGTACATATCCACCCCAAGGACTACATGGACACCTGCAAACCAGTGAAGATGGTCAGACACTGGTAGGGACACTTGTCTGTGGCTGTGCTGTGCAGTTGCTGGCATCACTTTGGGATGCTGTTGGCATCTCCTGACTGACTCAGGCTTGATCTGAGAGGGGAGCCAAGCAGAAGGAAGGAGCCAGCCTATCCTGGGGGAAGAACAGGAGCTCAGTTCAGCTGCATCAACAGGAGCCCTGCTCTCAGGTCAGAGGATGAACCCTGACCTTTATTTACAGGTAGAGATACAGTCAATTAGTTAATTTGTGGGGCAGAAAAATGCCTGAGCTTTTAAACCATGTCTGTCAGTGCTTTCAGCTGCCACAGCATGTCTAAGGAGGAGGAGGAGGGAGCAGCAATGATGGAAGTGGAAGAGCAGTTGTAACAATTATTCTGAGTGACCAGTTAGTTCCCAACACCAAAGCTCTCCAGTGTGAAGCAGCTGACAATTTTTAAAGCCTGAAGATGATGTGAATTACAGGGGGACAGGGAACAGAGAGAGGGAGGCTCTGTTTTAAGGAGCACAAAGCTGCAAACAGCTCCCTCACAGTCCCAGTCAGCTGGAGAGGCTCCTGGCCTGTGTCTGATCTTAAATGTTAATGCAGCGTGACAAGAGGATGTACGGGGAGAGAGGAGACTTCACTGGGGCCTTGCATGCACCACTGAGCTCTGCAGCCTCCTCTCCTCCCTGGAATTGTGGCTGCCTGTGCTGGGGGGAGCTCTGGCAAGGTTCAGCCATGGCCTTGGGTCCTTCTGCTGTGCTGTGAGTGTGTGGGAGGACCTGTTTGGGGTCTCTTTCCTGTATTTCAGGAGCTGCACTGAAGCTCATCCCCTTGCCTGAGGTCTCTCTGTGCCCTGCCTGGTGCCTTGCTGATCCTGACCTGCTCCTGGCTTCCTGGACCTGCCTCAATGCTTTGGATTTGTCTGGCATCTGCTGGACTCATGGCCCCTCTCACCTGGACCTGCTGTGCCCTCCTTGCCCAGGTGCTGTGGGACCAAGCCCACGCTGGGAGGCTCTCACGGGTGATCAGCTGCATTTCCATTCCCCTCCAGGCCACTGCAGCACCTGAGTGCTCCCACTCTGTCCTGCCCTCTGGCCTGCCCCATCCTGCCCTCTCAGGGTTAGGCCTCTGCCTTGGACACAGGATTCTCCCCCTCATTCTCAGCCACAGTCCCAGATGAATGAAGTGACTGCCAGCATCTTTCATAGACTCACAGAGTGGCCTGGGCTGGAAGGATCATCCTGTTCCACCCTCCTGCCATGGGCAGGGCCACTTCCCAATATCTCAGGTTGCTTCAAGCCCTATCTAGCCTGGCTTTGGACACTTCCAGGGATCCAGGGCAGGCACAGCTCCTCTGGGTACCCTGGGCCAGGGCCCCAGCACCCTCAGAGCCAAGAATTTCTTCCCAATATCCCATCTCACCCAGCCCTCTGGCAGTGGGAAGCCCCTTGTCCTGTCACTCCAGGCTCTTGTCCCAAGTCCCTCTCCAGCTCTCTTGGAGCCACTTTAGCTGCTGGAAATTGCTCTAAGGTCTCCCAGGAGCCTTCTGTTTTTCAAGTCTCTCAGCCTGGCTCCAGAACAGAAGTGCTCCAGCCCTCAGAACATCTTTGTGGCCCTTTGAGAGGGGACAGCAGGGGACAGAAGCCCTGCCACCTCCCTGCCCTGCTGGTGTGACCCCAGCACAGGCAGAACCTGTTGGGTGCATCTACACAGCATTGCACACCAAAACTGGTGGCCTCTGGACACCTTGAGGTGAATCTGGCCTCTGAGGGACGATATCTGTGCACCAAGCACTGCACACCTGCTTCTCCAAAGCCAGACCTTTGTAAGGTGTGGGGACAAACAGTGATGGGAAGGGAGGTGACTGTCCCAGCCCTGAGTGCACCAACAGGTTCTGCAGCCTCCGCCCTGCCCCTCCCAGGGCCTGTAGCTGCAGGTGCTCAGGGTCAGCCCTGGTGCAGGGTAGCTGTAATATTGGATCAGGCTGCTGTGGAAACCTGAGAATTCCTGCTTGGAGGTTTTTTTTTTTTTCCCCAGGAATCTGGGCTTGAGAGCTCTGTTTCAGCACCATGCCTTGCCCCTGGTCCTTGCCTGAGCTGGGGTGCAGATCTGGCTCTGCCTGCCCTGCCTCACCAAGCAGTTCTTCCTGGCAGGGGGAAGTAGGAAGCAATACAAGAAAATCAAAGCTCATTCCCATTCTGTTCACTTAAGTGTTATAATGGTGGGATTCTCTGCCAGTATAAATGTGTAATTGATTATTAATTCCCTTTCCAGAGGCATCGTGCCCTCTAGTCCCCGTTCACACGGACTGCAAATGGACACAGAATGAAACCTTGGTGAAGGGGCTGCACTTAGCAGACAACGAGCACATCTGGCTTATTGCTTATGCTGTTCAGGCTTTTAAAAGTCAAAGTACTCGGGGCTCCCTGCTGATAAAAATATTCCGAGCTGCTGCTTGACTCCAGGGTGAACGTAACGTGAAACCTCCTCAAAGCTTAAACCACTCTCACCTCCTCCTGAACTGCTCCTTTGGTTGCAGCGCCTGCCCCGGGGCTGCGAGCTCGGAGCTGACAGAGCTCACAGGGAGGAGTAGATGCATCTCCTCTATTTTCTGGCTCTGCTCTCTGATCTGTCTCACTCTGAGCTGCCCTCCCCAAAAATGTCGTGGCAGAGCGGGACAGGGATGAGCAGCAGGGTGTCAGAAGAGTTCAAGGCAGTTGTGTCAGTTCTGCCTCCTGTAAAACCTGGGCAGAAAAGTGGAAAGCTGCTGAGAGCTGCCTCGGGGGTCCGGCTGCTTTCTTTGTCCTTGGAGTGTGAGCTGGGAGGGGAAGAGGAAGCCCAGAGGCTCCGGGTTAGCTCAGCGTTCATGGGACAGCAGGGGCAATGGAAATTATCTGTATGTGAGCCATGATAACGTGGCAGAGGCATGAGAACTCAGGGTAAATTCATCATTAAAAAAACGCAACCAAACCAAAACAACAACCAAAACAACAACAACAACACACCAAAAACAAACAAACAAAAAACCAACAAAAAACCAACCAACCAAAAAAAAAAAAAATCAAAAAACACCCCAAAAAACCAACAACAAAAAAAACCCAAACAAAAAACCCCCCAAAAAACCAAAACCAAAACCAAAAAAACCCAAAAACACACACATAAAAAACCCCAAAAACAAAAACAACAAAAAACCCCAAAAACCCCAAACAAAACCCACAAAAACAAACCCCCAAAACTCCAAAAAACAAACCAAAAAAACCACAACAAACCGAAAAACAACCCCCCAAAAACCACCAAAACCAAGCCAAACAAACTTAGAAAAGAAGGTCAGTAGGGATTTGCATATTTCAATATTAACACAGGGGAAGAAGAGATGTTTCTTCATGCTGTGAGCAGCTGAACCTTAGAACTCCTTGCCAGAGGTTGTGGATGGAGAAAGCTTGCCTGGCTTAAAAAGGAAATTAAGACAGGACTTTAGAGGGACCTGCTGAGGATTACCAAGTAGAAAAACCACATAAGGTTCACAGAATTCTCAGGGATGAAAGTAGTTGGAAGCTCTAGTTCATGTGGGAAATATCATTTATTCTTTCTTCCACATGTGCTTCTAGATACTTTTGAAAACTACTTGCACATTCCATCTGAATCAATATCCCTGTCCCTTTGCCCTTGTGATAGTATTTATGTATTACCAAGAAACTATTAACATAAATATGAAAAAGCAGAATAAATTTTCAACGATTCTTCCCATATTAAATTTAAAACAAACCCTATGTCCTGGGCACATTGAAACAAGCCAAAATTACATTTCTTAAAGGCATGGATGCATTCAGTTCAGGGAGAGCAGACAAATAAACCTCCCATGTGCTCACCAAATGCTTACAAGATTGAGGATTTGGATTACAAATGATGATATATTCTTCTGCAATAATGTACAGCAAATAGAAGGATTTACCTCCTGCTACAGTATTAAATAAGTTTTTCTAGAGGTTAACAATTCTGCTTCCCAAATTCTTAGGAAATGGAAATTTAGGACTTTATTTCCTAAGTTACTCCATCATGGAAGAAATGAAATGAGCATTAAGATGTGATTTGGAGACTCTCATTACTGTGTGAATGTAGAGCTCAGCCAGGGTCTTAGACTGATGTAAGACACACTGGTGACACAAAATGTTTAATGACATCTCTTGTGACATCCTGTCACCCTTCTGACAGTGTGGGACAGAAATGTGGCTGCTACAGAAGGTCCTGAGCTGCCTGGTCTTGCCAGCCACTGTCAGAGGAGTGTCATGATCTACTGCTGTGGGTAAGACATCAAATCTCCACTCAGAAAGTGACTGGTATCTCCTCCAGCACCTTTCACTGAGCCTCTGGTTCCTGGGCAGGTGTAAAATAGAGTGTGCTGAGGTTTTAATCTTACACTT
The DNA here is from genome assembly GCA_017589585.1 of Phylloscopus whistleri. Classification (NCBI taxonomy): domain Eukaryota; kingdom Metazoa; phylum Chordata; class Aves; order Passeriformes; family Phylloscopidae; genus Phylloscopus; species Phylloscopus whistleri. Next base: position 399,832 of record JADMLD010000401.1, read on the forward strand.
CTCCCCTGCTTTGCAAAGTTTTGGATTCCTGTTTGCATACCTGAATCCCAGAATGATTTGGGTTTGAAGGGACACTAAAGCTCATCCCATTCCACCCCCTGCCATGGGCAGGGACAACTTCCACTATCCCAGGTTGCTCCAAGCCCCATCCAACCTGGTCTTGGCCACTTCCAGGAATCCAGGGGCAGCCACAGCTTCTCTGGGCACAGGGCCTCACCACCCTCACAGGGAAAAATTTCTTCCCAATATCCCATCTAAACATTCAGATACACAGCAGTGGTTTAACTCCACTACCCAGACACACACAAGGTGCATCCACATACCATAAATAAGCATTTGTAAAAGGCATAAAGCCTGTCAGAGCTTTGTCTGTCAGACCAGGATGTACCTTTCCTGGCAGGCAGAGAGAGCTGCGTGCTATCAGCTGAGTAATTCACAATTATTTACCTTGGAACCAGCACTGTGGCCTTTTAAACCCAGGATTCGTGTCCAGCCCTCCTGCTCACTCAGGAAGTAGTGGTGAAGACATTTGAGCTCTAACAAGCCATTATGTCTATTTTAACACAACCACCAAATGCCAACTTGTATCCATCCAGAGAGCTGTCAAGGGTTTTGCATGTCAGTGTGCTCTCTTCTAATTTAATTTAAAATTTTAGGGAGAGTTACAGTATTTGCCATGCTCTGTTCTTTCCCAGTCGTGGCTAGGATCATTAAATCCTAAGAAAATCCCAAAGGCAAGCAATCTGATAAAGCAGCCTTTTGTTCTGAGGCTGGCAGGATAATTCAAACAGGAGGTCAGTCAAAAAAATCCCATTCTCCTGAGTGCCGTGGGGAGCTGAGCAGATGAGTGCCCTGCCTCTTTCTAACCCCCATGCCATGGCAAGAAGAAGTGAATTTGCATGTGACACAGCCTAAAAAAACCCATTCAGTGAAATAACTGCAAGGTATTTTCACAGCAAGGCCCTGCTGATGTTGGCTGGCACTTCCCCAGCTCCCTGGGGATTTAGGGAATAATGCCTGAGTCTGTGTGATGCCCTTGGCTGGGCTGCCTGACCCTGCATGTGCCATTTCTGAATTGTGCTGACCCCACTCCACAGCACCCTGAGGAAGGAAACCTTCAAATGTATTCAAACCACGCTGCCATTTCAGAATGTGCTCTGGGTTTGATGGTTTTGTGGGTTGTTTGTTTGTTTGTTTGTTTGTAGTGCTTAACACAGAAAAAAGATTCTCCCAATACTCCAGTATTCAGTGGTGCAGGTTTATTTTTATGCCTTTTGCCCCAAATACTCAGTCCATGCTTTTCTCTACAGTTTTTCTTTGACATAAGGATTTTCTGCTCAAAAATGGAAGCAAAGGTTGGTTTCCAATTCCCTGGCAAAGCTTCTCATATGGGATACAGATTGAGTCAGCTTATCTGGCTCAAGCCTGCCTGCATGTAAACTTGTTTTCTTTGGAACTTCAGTGGTGCTCTGTGCCTCATTGTTCACATTTCTTACAGCTGGGGTTGTGGCAAGGGAAAAATCAGCTTTTTGTTTCTCTCCTGCGCCACTGGGCAGATCATTGCTGATGTGTAGGTGGAAATAATTTTTTCCTTATGAATGTCTGGACTCAGCAATCAAACTGGAAGTGTTCAAAGCCACGTTGGACAGGGCTTGGAGCAACCTGGGATAGTGGAAGGTGTCCAAAGCAGCAACCCTCAGCAGGGATGGTCAGATTGTGAAGCAAGGCAGACCTGAAGCAGTGGAATGTGTTCATGGGGAGTGGAAGCTGTCAGAGGAACAGAACACCAGTGGTTATTCACTGCACGTGGTGCTGAGCAGGGCTGCTATTGCTTAGAGACAGCAGCAACTCAGATAACGTCTCCACATCAAGATTTTTGAGGTTCAGAGCTCCCTTGTTCAGGAATGATTTATTGTTTACTCTTTTTATTCTGCTGTTTTTCTGGTGGATGTCCTGTGAGAGCTGTTTGTATTACTGCTGCAACACCTGCAATACGAAACACAGAATGGCATCAGAGGATGGTTTGGGTTTGGGAAGATCATTAAAGCTCATCCAGTCCCACTCCCTGCCATGGGCAGGGACACCTTCCACTATCCCAGGCTGCTCCAAGCCCCATCCAGCCTGGCCTTGCACACTTCCAGGGATCCAGGGGCAGCCACAGCTGCTCTGGGCACCCTGCACCAGGGCTTCACCACCCTCACAGGGAAGAATTCCTTCCAAATAAATAACCTAAATCTTTCCTCTTTTAATTTCAAATTTAATTCCCTTTTGTGCTATCACTAGCTGACCATATAAAAAGTTATTCTCATGCTTTTTTTATAAGCCCCTTTTAAGTTCTGAAAGGCCTCAGTGAGGTCTCCCCTGAGCTGCCTCTTCTCCAGGCTGAACAACTCCATGAACAACCACAAGGCACAGGTATCATGTCAGGTTAGAGCCTCCTGACTTGTTCCTGTGCCCAGCACCCCCAGAAGGAAAGAAGATGGGAATCTGCTTTGTATCCCAGCTCATCTTCTGCAGCAGCTCTTAATTAAAAAGAAAAATCCACCTGTTACCTGGGATGTACAGTGGTACAGAGTTTGTCTTGAAGCACCAGTGCAAGAACTGAGCCTGGTTTGATTTCAGCCACGGGTGCCAGGAGAGCTGTGAGCTGGCTGTGGTGTCCAAGCTCTGTCACTGGATAAACCCCACTGTTTCCTTTGCTGCACAGCTCCCACTGCTCAGCTGGACAAGTGCTTCCACCCAAAGGCACCCAGACCCCAGACCCAGCCACATCCCCATCCCCTGCCTCATCTCTGCATCCCATCCCATCCCCATCCTCTTCCCCATCTGCATCCCTACACCATCTTCACACTCACATCCCAATCCCTGCTTATCCCCATCCTCATCCCCCACCCTGCATGCATCCCTGTCTCTATCCCCATCCCATCCCATCCCATCCCATCCCATCCCATCCCAACCCATTCCCATCCCCATCCCCATCCCCATCCCCATCCCCCATCCCCACCCCTACACCCTGTCCCCATTCCCATCCCCATCCTCGTTCCTGGCAAGGAAGATGTGTGCCGATGCCTTTACAAACAATTCCATGGGTGAGAGGATGGTGTGAACAGCTTTGAAATGGGGTTTAATGTCTCTACCATCTCTGGGCAGCAGGTTTGTTACAGAGCTCGGTTTGACTCCTGAAGCAGCCAAATGGGGCCGCACGAGCCTGAACTTCTGAACTTTGGGGTGAAATGACAGGTTCAGGGTGGCTGGGGAAGGCTGCACCTCCCTGGTACCTCGGCCAGTGAGGGAAGGAAGAGAGCAAGGAGCAGAGTTTGGGATAAAAGGAGGCTGCGCCCTCTGAAACCTGGAGAGAGAAAACCCCGCGGGCTGTGCCCCAGTGGCCTCTGTCCCTTTATTCGAATGAAGGACTCCTCTGTCTCCTTTAGGGACACTGGCTTTTCCCAGTGGGATTTTCCGTACAATCCCCACACGCCATCGCCATCCCGAGGCCCCGTTCTCAGCCACCAGCCCCAGTCCCCCTTCCCAGCCCAGCTGCTGTTCCCGTCCCGCTCCCAGTCCCGTTCCCATCCCCGCTCCCAGTCCCGTCCCAATCCCGTTCCCGTTCCCAGTCCCGTTCCCGATCCCATCCCGTTCCCGTTCTCATCCCCGCTTCCAGCCCAGTCCCGTTCCCGTCCCAGTCCCGTTCCCATTCTCGTCCCGTTCCCATCCCGCTCCCAGTCCAGTCCCGTTCCCATCCCGCTCCAGTCCCGTTCCCGTCCTAGTCCCGTCCCAGCCCTGTTCCTATCCCGCTCCCGTTCCCGTCCCGCTCCCAGTGCCGTTCCAGTCCCAGTCCCAGTCCCAGGCCCGCTCCCATCCCGCTCCCAGTCCCGTTCCCAGCCCCTTTCCCGTCCCAGTCCCGTTCTCATCCCCGCTCCCAGCCCATTCCCATTCCCATTCCCGTTCCCAGTCCCAGTCCCGTTCCCGTCCCAGTCCCGTTCCCGTTCCCAGCCCCTTTCCCGTCCCAGTCCCGTTCTCATCCCCGCTCCCAGCCCATTCCCATTCCCGTTCCCAGTCCCCGTCCCAGTCCCATTCCCGTTCCCGTTCCCGTTCCCGTTCCCGTTCCCGTTCCCGTCCCAGCCCCGTTCCCGTCCCGCTCCCCCCGCTCCTCCCGCCGCCGTCCCGGCTCTCCCCGCGCGGCCGCTCCGCGCCGCCGCCTCGCTGGTGATGCGGGCGGGGCCGGCACCGGGCCGAGCGGGAGGCCGAGGCCGCGGGGCCGCCGGGGGAAGGGAGGTGAGCGGCGGAGGGTCCTGGGTGGGCAGCGGGACACTGACCCTGCTCCTCATCCCCCTGCTCTGCCCCCGACCCCTCCGCGTCCCCGGGGCGGGGCGATCCGGGGTGGAAGGGTGTGGGGGAGTGAGCTGGGAGGAGACTGGGGTGCACCTGGGGTGTGGGGGGTGTCTGGAGGGGTTGGGATGCTTGGGAAGGCGATGAGGGGAGTTCGGAGATGTGGTGAGGAGCAAGGGGATGTGTGTGTTGGGGTTGGGATGCCGTGGCATGGATGTGGGATTTGGGGGTTCCTCGGGGTGCTGGTAGAGGAGGAGGCGTGGGTTGGGTTGGGGATGGCTTGGGGTGAGCAGGGATAACGTGAGGGTTTGGGAGCCGCGGGGTGGGGGTGAGGTTTTGGGGTGCCCGCCTGCTCCAGGGATGTGTGGAAGGCCTTGTCAGTAGAAAGCAGAGCCCCGAGTGTTTGGGCGTGTTTGCTTTCAGTGTGTCCGGGTTTGTTGAAGAGTGTGGGAAGGGGGTTCTTCTGGGGATGTTAGGATGCTTAATGTGGTTGAGGAGAGGTGCGAGTAAGGTGTAGCTGTGTAAAGTGAGTGGAAGAGGATGGATGTGGGATGGGTCCTTAGTTACCTGGGCTCCTGAAGGGGCAGGGATGAGCTGCTGGGCTTGGGGAGGTGTCAGGATTCAGGTGGATGGGGTGGGTGAGCATTTGGGAACAGGTGAAGTGGCCGGTGTTCCTGAGAGATGAAGATGAGGCAGAGCCTCAGAGCATCACAGAGTTGTTGCAGTGTGGTTTGGCCAAAGATTTGGAGCATTGTCTGTTGGAATAGTGGGACTGATGCGGGAGCTGGATTCTGGGCTGGGAATTTTGTGTGTGCTCTATTTCTGGTAATCCACAGGAGTGTGTGCAGACAGATCTGTGATGGTAAGGGTTTTCCACATGCTTCCCCTTGGGGATAAGAGTAAGCCTGTAGGATTTATAGGAGCCTAAAAGCTCTGGATGTGCACAAATCCTGAGGTAAATTTTGAGACAGCAGCATGTTTTCAAATTGCTTTTATTCACTGCTCGGTCTGGAGAGTGGGTCTGGGGTGTCTGTAGCTGCTCAGCACTGCCAGGGGCTTGGAGGGAGATCAGCTGGGAAGGATCAGGTGGATACTGGTGCAATCTTAGAAAATGAGAACTTTAACAGTGTTCCAGATTTGGTTTTTTATGTATCTGAGATGAAGATAAACTCCACTTTGTGATCCCTCAGGGATGTGATAAATCTCCCTCCTGAGCCACATCCTTGTTGGGTGAGACCCAAAGCAGCACTGGAGCTGCAGCTCAGGTTTTGTGTTTGATGAGTCAAACCTGAATCTCTTTCATGTTCACCCCACCTGGAGCTGCCCAGGCCTCCCTCTGGAGATCACCTGCCTGAGGAAGGATGTTTTAGTGCAGTAGTTGTGATCATATCAAGCTGTTGCATGTCCAAAAAACTTCACATTCTGCTTCAGGGCCGTGGTAACATCTGCTAAAGCTTTTGGCTCTTCCTTCAGCAGGAAGGTCAGAACTGGACAAAGCAGTTGGGCTTGAAGCTGGACACCTCTAGAGAGCAGAGAAATGTGTCCCTGAACAGGGAGAGACATCCTGGTCACATTTTTTGTCAGCATTGTGCCATTCTTGGAAGGAAACCTGCTTTTGATGGTGAGATAATTTCTGAAAGGAGCAGGGTTTTGACATAATTCCCCCGACGAACTCTGCACTGCTTTGCATTTGCTTTCACAGCCTTTTGAGCAGATTGTTTTCTAAGTCCAGGCAATAAAGCAGGAGTTTGTTGAGCATTTGGGGAAGTGTGGCCTGGCGAGTTGGGTGTAATCTTCTTACCCAGAGGAGCTTGCATAACACACAGTGAAGTGCAGGAGGTCTGATTGAGGCTGCCTTGATAATCCCTGCCCAGCCTCTGGAGAGTTGGCTGCTCCCTAGGAAGTGAGGGAAGGGGGAATTGTGCTCCAGGTCACTGAAGAATTGTTTATTCTGAGATTGATGCTGTTGATGTGAGTCTTGTACTAGTCAGTTTTGCTGTGCAGCATTGTTGGATGTACAGGTGCTTCAAGAAATGAAAAAAAACCCAACTTTGTTTCCTCCAGTCATAAATTATAACTTGTTCCTCTGACACGATTGCTTGAAATGCTTCCCAAGGTTCTGCTCCGTGCCAGAACGGTTGGTCTGATGCTGACAGGATGTTATCAGCTGTAAACTCTGCAAGATTTGAATCCAAAGCCTCGAGTTCATTGTCCAAGTTCAGAGCCAAGGTCAAAGAGCTGCCACGTACAGATCTTTGGGCTGCTGATGGTGTGCAGACAGGGAGGCTGCAGGAGGAAAGGGCAGCCAGTGTGACACAGTGACAGCACCGAGCCACCTGCCTGTGGGCACACCTTGACCTGCCCAGTTAGCTGTCAGACTTTGTGCTTGGTCACAGGTGACGTGGCAGGAGTGGCTTGCAAGAAGTTAAAATTCCAAGGGCAGGGCCGTTGGTGGCTGTCACTCGCCAAAGCAGCAGAGCTCTGAACATCATCTGATGGGAAAGTAGCAAGGGCTGTGCCAAAGGAAAACCCCAAGCCTCCTTGGTGGGTGCATTTTCTGAGGAAGGAAATCTTCATTTCTCCAGTGTAGTCTGGCATTGAATTTGGAAATTTTCCTAGTGGACACCTGATCTTTCTTTCCCAGACCAAAGGATCCCTCTGATGGGCAGCTGATACTCAGTGACAGCATTAGGCTCTGCAGCAGGAGGGTTTGTATGTCTTGGAAAGTTGGAAAACTTCTTGTGTTCAGTTGGGTAACTGTAGATGATGTTATCCTTGGTGATTAATAAAAAATATAGATATTTAAATTTGAACTCTTTGCTGTTAGTGGCATAGGGAGCTGAATAATTTCGTGGGCTGGCTAAGTCTTAGAAAATGTCTTTGATTTCTCAAAGACAAATTGATGCTTTTTCATTGTCCTGATCATTTTTTTTGGCTGTTTTGGAGTTATTTTGGAGCTAAACTTCATCAGCATTACCAACCCTTCACTCTAAACTGCAGTTCTTAGAAGTTGGCTGTGTTAAAGTTAGTATTTCTGTTAAAGTTCATATTTTTTGTGTTTATTTCACTTCCATGTAAAAGTTTTCTGCACTGTTTTATCAATGGCTGTGAGCACATTGAAGATGGATGGGATGCTTCAAACTGATTTATGATAATCATGATTATTGTTGAAATCCATTTTGATGTGTGTTGAAGTTGGTGAGCTTAGTTTGCTTTTACAGCTGAAGCGTGACAGCTGGAGGAGAGCTGCGAGAGGGATTGTGGAAAAAAAAATCACGTCTAATTCTTTAATCTCCATTTGAAAAGTTCAAGATAACACTTCTCAAGAGATGTCTGATCTGCTGTAGTTTTAATCTGCTTTTCTAAGGAAACAAGTTTTGTGCCATTGTGCTTTCTGCTAATTCCTCTGATGATTGTCCTGTGATAATTGCAGCTGCTTTAACGTGCTGGCACCTTGGACAGAGGGATGGTTCCCACAATTTCTGTGGGAATGATTCCTGTGGGGTGGAAATGAAACCCTCTTAGTGCTGCCTGTGGCAAGAACTCAACCCTTATCAGACACCAGGAGAGTTTGTGGTGCCTGAACTAGGAAAGGTTTTGCTCTCTGGACTTCTCAGACAAGAAAAGCTCGTCCTGATGAGCCACATTTCAAAGACACTTTGAGCATCCTAATGAATTGTGTGATACAGGGCTGGTCAGAGCAGTTGTTCTCTCTATCAAAAGTTTGAGTTCACAAAGTGTGTTTGGTTTTTTTTTCTTCTTTTTGTTTCCCCAATGCTTTATTTATGTAGTTTGTCTGAAGCCAAGTAAATGCCTTTGGTTTTCCTTTTTTTCCCTTTTTTTATTCCTTGAGTTGTTTGTGATAATCCCTTAAAATCTGCTGATTTAGAGCTGCTCTTTTACTGATATAACTTAAAAAAATTATGATTGGGGCATCATAGATATTCTGCATATCATTCCACAGTATCTTTGAATGAGCCTAGAAATGAATATATTGATAAGAAAATAAGTTTATTTTCCTTCAGGCAAAACACTTCCTAGGATATGTTTTCCCTCTTCACAGGAGATCTGATGGTAAATATGCATGTAAACACAGGTAATTAATTAGGTTTTTTGAGTAATTTTTGATTAGTTCATTCTGATTCTCTTTCAGAGATGATGTGGAGAGCTGTTAATCCTCTGACACAGTGCCCTGGATCCTCATGGTATGTCTGAAGGACACATCTTTGCATGTTCTGAATATGCCAGGTGAAACCCAAGAATAACTTTCCACGGGAGTTTGTGACCTCTTAAAGAGGAAGAAGTCAGGAGAGGGCAACTTTTATTCTATATTTAGCCCTAGGTGAGTTTGTAAAAAGAACCTGACAGGCTCTAGCCTAAAATTTATTTTTGGATTTGTGTGTTACACTAGAAAATAGAGAAGTGCCAGGCTCAGGCAGCTTTTTGGAGCTCTAGTGGGGATGCAGCACATCAGTGGGGCTTAGCAGCTTCCACAAACATCTGGGAGAACTTTACTCAGCTTTTCTGGTGCTTTGGGCAAAACAGGAGGAAGATTTTTCAGGTAGGTAATTCCCCTATCAAATCCCTTGCTTCATCCTTAATCTGAGAGGCAAGATTTGGGCACAGCCACGAGCTTTGGGAACAGTTTGGTGTCCTGGCAATGGCAGAGGTGTCACCAGAGGTGCTGTTCAGCTCCAGGGGTGAATTGACTCTCATCCTGACCCACTCCTGCCTGGAATTTTGGAATGACCCGACTTCAATCTTTCATTTCCAGGTTGTCCTCATGAATACTCCCGTGGAGAATGTCCATGATCTTCTTTGCCTGTGTGGTGAGGGTCAGGGATGGGCTTCCCCTCTCAGCCTCCACAGATTTCCATCTCAACCAGGACTTTCTGGAATGCAGGAAGAGGTTGAAGGCGTTGTCCTCCATCCTGGCGCGCTATCCCAGCCGGGGCACGGCCAAAGGACGTAACCTGAGCATCCAGTGAGTCCCTGCTCTGCTTTGCAGGGATTTTTTTTTGGCTTTAATTTTTGAAATAATGCTCTTGGGGATTAGTATTCCATTGAAATAATACTGTGGGTGTGGTTTGCAGTGCCTAATTCCAGCCTGAAATCCCTCAGTGCTTGTCTGGGGGCTGAACTCCAATGGTTTTGAAGCCCTACACCTCAGCTCCTGCTCAGTGTAGTGAGCATGTGCTTAGTTATATATTTATATATATTTATATATATTTATATATTCATATATTGTATTTTGTCTGTTAATTTATAGAAATACACTTACATAACTGTTATTTATTTTATACTATATTATATTTGCACAGATATCATTTTACACTTACATTTATGCATAGAAATATTTCCATACACAATATTTATACATATTTAGTTACATATTTATATACACACATGATATTTATACATATTTAGTTATATATTTATATACACACAATATTTATACATATTTAGTTACATATTTATACACACACACAATATTTATACATATTTAGTTACATATTTATACACACACAATATTTATACATATTTAGTTACATATTTATATACTTTTTTCTTATTTAATTTTTATATATATATTTTAATTTTCATTTTGTGTAGCAAAAAGCCTCCTGCTCAATGGGCAGTGCTTGTTACTCTTAGCAATTGGAGTATCATGGATTTCTACAAATCCCTCTAAGAAGGCATCCAAGTGCCTTGGAATGATTTAGTTTAGGAGAAGAAATTTATTAAAAAAACCACGGAGAAAGAAATGAGGAAATTTGTTTGAAGTCATTTAAGAAGTGAATTTTAACTTGTGATTGCATTTCTGGTGAGCAAATGGAAGAAAACTTTAAGTGACCCTAAGGTAAAACTAAATATCCCATTTTAGGGAAGTTAAAGATACATGAATTTACACTGAAACAGTTGGAAAAGCAGAGATTTTCATCTCAATTCCTTTTCATTCAAAGCAAACTCATGTGCCCTTTGATGCCAACAAGTCCTGCTGCTTTTAATCTGCTGTGGTCTGTGCAGCAGCTCAGCCCTGGCTCTGGAATGAGAGCAGTGCAAACGGATCCGTGGCAAAAAGGCCATAAATTATGGACAACTTGGAAGGGGTGGTTTTAGGCAGGCATGGTGTTGATCCCAGCTGGGAGCAGCAGGAATTTGGGGAAGTGGAACTGGGCTGGCAGAGCCAAGCAAAACTGCAAATCCCAAGTCCACAGTGCAGCAAATAAATAAAAAAAATGCGGTGAAATAGAAACCACGAGTGTGAAATGAAGTTGGGGTAAAATATAGGAACAATAGGAGGGAGACAAATTGTTCAGTTGCAAAACTTGGGTGTTGAGCTGATTTCCTGCTGACAAATGGCTGGGCTGCAAGGGAAGATAGCCCTGAAAAATCTCCTGGACCATCTGCAAGTGGAAACTTTTACATAAATATGGATTCAGTGTTAGAGGAGCCCCTTTTAGAGTAGAATTTTTATTGTGATGCAGCAGGAAGTGTTTGAAAATCTTGGGTTGTGCAAATTAGCAAGTATTTCTTGCTGTTAATATGATGTTGCCATGTTCAAGGCAAGCAAGGAATCCATCTGCTTCCTGAGAGCAAAGTTCCTTGCTTTTGCTTTTTTTTCTGCATTCTCTTTCAAAATTGGTTTTCTGACCACCTTGGTTTTTATTAATGTGATTTAAAGCCAGCCTGGGAAAAGAATGTCCTCGATTTGTACTGATGTACCAATTTAATAAAGTCTGTGTTGTGCTCTTCACTGTGCTCAGGCATCCTGGATGAGTTAAGAATAAATAATTGTGTAAGAAAAAAAAAATAGATCTACAGGGACTGCAGGACTTTTGACAACAACAAAAATCCCTTTTTGGTTTTTTTTTCAGTCTGCTGTTTCAGCTCAGTCTGTACATTCTGTTCTGACAGAAAGCACAGCTTCATCCTCACGTTCAGCAGGGCTTTCACCTTTTTATGTGGATGTAATTTTTTTTTTTTAATTTCTATTTCAGTTTCCTTTCTTCTGGGGATATTGCCTGCATGGCAATCTGTTCCAGCAGCTACTCAACCATCATGGCCTTCTGCTTCCTGGAAGAGCTTCGGTGGGAATTTGCTGCTTCCCACAACACGAGGAGCATCAATTCAGCTTCCAGACCATATGCTTTTATTGAATTTGGTTTGTAACTTGGTTCTCTAATAGCAAAAATCCTCTCTCTGCCAAATTGATGGTGTTAAAACAACATCTCCTGGCCAAAGGCTGATGGTAAAAGGGACTCTGGGTGTGCCTTTGCCTGCATGTGGAGGAGAAGGGGGAGATCTTAATGCCCTAAACTATTTGAGTATTTGGTTTGGAGTTCCTGAGAGTTCATCTATTATGAACAAAATGCTGTGGTGATTGATGAACAAGCAGAAGAAAAAAGAAATTGATATGTCAGACACTTTCTAACTTAATTAAAAAAAAATCTGATGAGTGGAGACAGATGAGTACAGGAAAAAAAGGGAGACAGAATAGATTATTCTGGGCTTTATTTCTGGCATGATGTGGAGTCAGAATACTTCAGAACCGTGCCCAGTGGTTCTTTTTTAACCTGAAATAATTTGTTTTCTTGCCAAGTAGCAGCTGCTCTACTGAACCTCACACCTTTGAAAGACACAATTCCCTTGCAGTGAGAAAATTTTCTGGAAATGTATAATAGTGTGTAATATAAAAGCATAATAGTGTGTTTGCACACTTCTGTCCAGATTTCAGGAACAGTGTTAAACTCAGGCTTAAAAACTTGACAAATCCATCAGGAAAGCTTCTTCCAGAACCATCTTGGATTTTGGGTGGATTCCCTGCAGGGCACATTATAGCCAGGATGTAATTTCATATTGAGATCCACATTGCACCTTTTTTTTTTTTTTTTACTTGAGTAGGAGTGGGGTATTTCTAGCATCTTTTCATTTCATAAAGCTTATTTTTTAAAGAAAAAGTACCTTTCTAAATTAATTTTTACTATTATACTGTATTAACTTCCTGAGTGCCTAATATTGCTGTGTGGTTATTTATTTATATATAATTTCTGTTTATTTATTAATTTAATCATCTTCTTTCCTGTGTTTGGATCTATGATGCACTTGATGCTCACGATTTGAATATTTTGTTTGGTAGTTACAGATCATTTTTATTACCATTTAGAGTAGATATTTATTTTATATTTAGAGTAGAAATTCCTTCTTGTGAGTGTGGGGAGGCACAGGTGCCCAAAGAAGCTGTGGCTGCCCCTGGATCCCTGGGAGTGTCCAAGACCAGGCTGGATGGGGCTTGGAGCAGCCTGGAATGATGGAAGGGGGTGACACTGGATGATCCTTAGGGTCCCTTCCATCCCAAACCTTTCTGTGCTATAAAATACCTAAAAGAAATATTTTTATTCCCTAACCAGCAGTGGCACTTTATGCCTGAACCTACATGAAATAAAGAAATTAAAGCAATCAAAGAGAACGCCCCAGTAGGATAAAATATCACCAGAATTCAGATTTTAACAACACCAAGGATTAATTCAGCAGCTTTTCAGAGGTGATTTGAGCAGCTCTTCCTGTCGTTGCAGATAACACCATTCAGAAGGTGAAGCAGCATTTCAACAGCACCCGTGGCTCCCGGGCCAAGGCCAGCTGGGAGAGGGTGGAGGAGGAGCTGAAGCTGCAGCCCCCAGTGCAGCTGCAGCTGGAGGCCAGCGAGCTGCTGAACGGGCTGAGCAATGGAGGGCACGCAGGAGGCCATGTGGAGGTTGGTAAGTTACTTCTACACCAGGTGACAGCAGAGTTCCTCACCCTGCACGTGGCAGAAAAAACCACGTGGGGGTTTCCTTGTGTAGCGAGAAATGTTCTTTATGTCGTGTGTGTGAAACCAGGGAAAGGCTTTTTCCATCCTAGTAAACAACATATGGGCTTTACATTGCAGCAGGTAGTGCAGCAGAGCTTTGGAGGCTGCTGTGGGGACTTTTTCCAGGCTTGTATCTTCTTCTCTGTATGGAAAATATAGGCTGGGCTTGATATTTTCCATGTGGGATTCTCTTCCCTTAAAATGCGTGCTTGTTCAGATTCTAAAGAAGCTCCACTGATTCATTGCTTGTAGCAAACTCGTAATGAAAGGTTTGTAATTGCAGACTGAATGAGTTTCTGCAGCCTTGAGGGAAAATGAGATGAGAAAAATGAGGGTTAAAACTCTTCTTCTCACGTTGTCTGGCTTGAGTTGTTCTCCCCTCTTTGCTTTTTCCTTTTACCTTATTATTTTTTTTTAAAATTTAATCCATTTGACTAAAATTCTGAAAGAGGCTTTGTGTGTCTGTATAAATAACACAGAGGCTTGACAGGGGCCTTTTTTATAACAAAACCTGACATTTTAGCTGCTTTTGAAGTACCAACCTCTATTTCTTTATTATAAAAATGTTACCTCTTTCTTGTGTTTCAGTTGCACAGTCAAGGTCCTGCCTACTTCCTCCACAAATGAAATCAGAGAATTATTTAGGTTGGAGAAAACCTTTCAGATCATTGAATCCAACCAGAAACCAAACCCTGCCAAGTCCACCACTAAACCACTCTCTGTTTTAATCCTATTAGCACGGTGGTTTAAATGCAGCTGGAGTGCCATGAGCTTGTATTTCCTTTTTTTTGTTGTTGTTGTTGTTCTTGGCTTATGAAACACTGATAAAATTAATTTCCAGTTGCTCAATCTTACTGTATGTGATAGATGAACTGGAATCTAATTTGACATAGGTATTTTAAATTAGAGTATGGAAGGGCACTGGCCAGGAGGACTTAAAAATAGAATGAAAACCACTTTATTTGCCAGTCAGATTTGTGAGTGCTGCTCAGAACTGTGCTTGAAGGTTAAATCTCTTCATGTTATAACAGGGCTTAGAAATTCTTTGCACTTTTTCTTTAAATTTCCAACAGCTTCAGTGCCAGTAAATATTTGTGATCTAGTCTGTGTCCACAGATCAGAAATATATTTTCACTTCCCTCTTATCCCTAATTGCTTTCCTTTACTTTCCATCTGGCTTTTTTATTTCTGGCTGTTCTCTCTGGTCTAACCCAAATACTCTCACAGATTGTTCTGCCTTCATTTTAAGGATCATGTTTATGATCATCTGTTTGCCTCCACTGGAGTCAGCTTTCCTGGCTTGTGTCTCTTCCCTCCCAGCTGAATTCCACTTTGCTGCTCTAAGTTTAGCTGTGTGCAGAGTGTTTGTTCCATATTAATGTTATTTATACGATGGCTCTGCTCTGCAAGGGGCTGTTTGAAATGCTGGGGCTGCAGGAGAGCAGAATTGAGTTGTGACTGTGCACTCCCTGGTGCAGATTGATCGATCCAAGGAGGAGCCAAACATCCCTCTCCTCACATGGCTGGAGCTGCTCCTGGCCTCTTTGGAGCTGGGTGAGCTCATCCTCTGGCTCTTCAGTTTGGTGTGAAAAGGGCCAGAAAAGTCAGGGCAGCTTTGTCCTTGTTAGCATTCATGAGAGCAGGAGATTTTTCCCTTCTTACTTCCATTCTTTCTGCTGTTTGTTCTTCCCTTTGTTAACTAAACCCAGCCCAACTCTTGCTACAAAACCCTTTCCCTTGTACCCTCGATCAACACCCACACAGCCCTGGCTGCTGCTCAGAGCCTCGCTGCTGGCAGTGTGGGCACAGCTGGTGCTGCTCCAGAGAGCACTGGGGCAGTGTGCAGGGCACAGGGGGGGCTCTGAGGATGCTTTCTGTGGACAGGGAGAGTTTGCACATCACAGCTGCCTCTGGGAAGCAGCAGAACCACTTGTGCCACTCGTCTTGTGAGCGAGCTGGCGAATCCTGCAGCTCCCCTTGATGAGTGTTCTTCATCTTCCACAGGCACACAGGGAGTCCTTCAGAGGCCTTTTCAAGGGGTTGGTTTTGAAGCTGTCTCGCTCTCTGCCTTTTGTGTGCTTGTATTTCAGTTTAGGCTGTTGGAGTGTGATTTCATTCCTCACTCCTGGTGCTCTTGCAGAGCTTTGAGCGAGTGACTCAGTGTCCAACCTTGTGCTGTGCCTGCAGGAGGCAGATCCAAGCTGCTGCACACCCTGGTGTCTCCCTCCTGTGAAATGGCCACAGGCCTCAGCCAGAAAATCTTTTATGGGCAAAGGTTTCAATTTCTTCACTGTGTGAGGGTGTATTTGCAGGTATTCTGTGCGTGTTCAGACCTGTTGGTGCATCACCCACAGCTCCCAGAATGTTTCTGTGTGGATCTTGTGCTCTGAAGTGCACAACTTGTGAGCTTGAAGAGTCAAGTCAATGTGAAGCCTAATTAGTGTTTATTTGTGCTTGTGCACAGTTGTGCTGGCTTGGACTGAGTGTTTGTGCTCTTCCCTTATTTAATGTGATAGGCCATTCCAGTAGGAAATTCTCTTTGTAAAAATATGACTGACTTCACCCAAAGCAGTGAAATAATTTTCCCTTAGCAGGATCCATCTCACTTCTCTGTGCAATCTCATTTTGTGAGTTAAACCTCAGAATTTAACAGCAGAAATAATTCTCTGCAGCAAACCATTTCAAGGCCAGTTTTCACAGAATATGAACCCTGAGCAACAGGATGTTTTAATCTCCCCTGCATCTGTGACAGCAATTCTTTTTATCCTCCTGGACTAAAAAAAATGTAACTTTTACATAATATTTCATGCTGCAGAAGCAATATATTGAGACCTACATTGTTCTTCCCTAGAGACTGGGAACTCTTGGCACGTGCAGTTTGCAGGATCCTGCTCCATGAGTGACACTTGTGCTTGATAATTATAATTTGGTTGAGAGACATTTTATGCCTCTGAAGTAAACCTTAGAATTTGAGGAAGAGAAAGTTTTTATTAGGAAATATCTGTGGGAGAGTTACATATATATATATATATATAGCTGCAACATTATTTAATTAATCAAAAGTAGGAATAGCAGGAAAAAAAATAGAAGGAAACTGAATTCTGGGGTCAGTGAATGAATAAAGATGCTGCTCCAAGTTCTTTTTAAATGTCACTGTGTAACAAAAGAAAAGCCAAATTGCCTTTGAGTGACAGAGTTGCTCACACCATTCTGTCTGTAATATCCAATAATGCTCCTAAAGTGACACATATCAAATTGAGTTGATACAGTTCCTTTTGTAGTTGCTTTGGAGCTGAAATTATGGATGTGTGAGTGCATGCCAGACAAATTAATTACAGAGACACGGATGAAAGGTGCTTTACATCCCTGTATTAATTTGGCACAGGAGTTTTTTACATCCATCTATCAACATCTGGCTTGAAGGAGAAGGCAGGAGTGTTTTCCTCTCTGAAACCATGTGGTGGCTGTTGTGGTGTTTCATCTGTCACTCCAAAGGAAGCCAGAGGTGCAGTTTATCTCCAATAGTCAGGATCTGGATACTCCTGGACACAGGGAGAAGATCCTGAGGGCTGGATGGTTTTCTTGAGGGCTCCTTCATTCTGTCCTGTGTCCTGAGGACATTGGTGCAGGAGAAGATCTGGATTTGATATCTGAGCTGCAAATTACCATTTTTTATTCAACTGCCAGTGTCCTACTTGTGGTGATCCAAGGGCAGGGATGAAATGCAGGTGAGGATCAAGGTGTGAGATCTGTTGTTGAACAAGTCAGGGAAAACTGGAGGTGGGCTCATGGACAAGCCTGGATTAAAGGCAGCAGATTCCAAAGCTAAACACACATTTATGATAATTACTTTGACCTTAATTAGGGGTGTATCAATGAGATTATCCTGCAGAGTTGCTGTTCAGCTGTGTGGGTGTTAAGTAGCAGCAGAGAAGGTGAGAAAGGAAGGAGGCAGATAATTCTCTACCTGTGAAATGTGGGCAGCCTGAGCCCTCAAACTGCCATGGGAAGAAATCCTTAATGACTGCTTAAGGAGGAGATGAATTGCTGCCTTGCTGTGATGGGTGCCTGAAATCTAAGCCCTTCCCCAGACCTTTGGGTGGTGAAAGCCTCTGGCTTTTCTGCTGACCTGTGAGGAGTCCTGAGCATCCTCATCTGCTGAAATAAACAAAAAAAAAAAAAATATTTCTGTGTGCCATAGTAGAAGACATTGATGCCAAATAGGTCATTTGTTGCTGACCTATTTAAAAATACTCCAGAGCTCTTGATGATTTCTGGATGTGTGAAGGGCTGAATACTGCAATACAACAACAAAAAAAGGGGTTTCTGTTCATAATCAGTCTTCCCTGCAGCAAGCATGAAAGGTTTTGAAAGTGTTTAAAACCCACCTAAGGTGATTGTGGTGTTTTCTATTAAAAGGTTGAAACTAATAATGCAAACTTTCACTAATGTCTGCTTTTCATTTCATTTGAAGTCCCTACTTACAGAATGCAGCCTGTGACCCCCCTGGGGATCCTCTCACTTGTCCTGAACATCATGTGTGGAGCTCTGAACCTCATCCGAGGAGTTCACCTGGCAGAATATTCCTTTCAGGTAACCCTGGGTGCACTCAGACCTGAGAAAAGGCAGAGAGTTTTTGGATAACCAGTTCAAGGGTGGCTGTTCTGCGCCTTAGCTGAGCACACATCTTTCCAGGAGAAGTGTTTTATTTCTCCAGGGAATGTGCAGTTTGTTACTCACCTGTACTTCACAATATTCTGCATTTTATTCTGTTCTAGAGAAGTTTAAATGGTGAGAAATATTTTATTCTTACCAGGCTGCCTGGATTTTTTTTTTTCTCCATTCTTGTATTTTATTTTAGATCCTTTTCTGTAATTTTTTTAAATAAACATGAGACTGTAAACAACTTTAAAAAAAAAGGGGGAAAAAAAGTGTCCTGATTGTATCCTGACAGTTTTATTTAGCAGGAACTGTCACAGTTCTTGGTGTCTTACCCAATGATATTGATCTTGGTGTTTAATACTGTTACAGTCAATCAACATAAACTGGGATAAGAGGTTCTTGACTATATTTATAATGTTCTCAAATAACAAGCAGCACTTGCTAAAAGCTGTGCCTGACGTCGTTGTCACTTCTTTTAATCCCAACAGGAGGACCATGAAGGAATTGGAAATGTGATAGCTTTTTTTCTACCTTTTCTAGCCTGTGTTTTTCAGGTATGTTAACTGCAAATAATTTTTTTTGCTGATTATTTTGCTGTTACAATTCACAAGACAGAGCCATTTGCAGCTAAGCAGAGGTTTTTAATATCCTACCTAGATGATTCCACTGATTTATTCCAGTGAAGTGGCACAAAAAGCAGTTCAAGGCACATTTTGACCCTTGGAAAATTGCATTTGCAGGCTTTTTCAGTGCTTCCCTGTTTTGACAAGTCAGAGGGGGCTGGGTGTGATGGATAAATGCCATCCCAAAAATGGTTTCTTCCCAAAGTGAGGGACAGCACATCTTCCTGTCACTGTCAGATTCAGTGATGAGCTTTTGAAGCACCACCACCTTGAAGGCTGAGCAGACACTGCACAGCAGCATTATTGAAAGTGGTGTCATTTACATGAAAGATAACACTGAATCCTGGTGGTTCCCTAGATTTTTTCCATAATGGGGTTGTTTTCTCTGACCTTACACGGAGGAGTTTGAATGAGGAAAATACAACGTGTTCCAGATTGGTTTTTCATGAAAGGCTCCTTGAATTCTTAAAAAATTCCACAACCTTTAACTCGAGGGCAATATATGCTGGGAAGTCTCCAACATTTAGCCTGGCATTGCAGAAAGGTGCTGCAGTTTTGCTTCTAGGAATAACTGATGCCTATAATGTATTCATTGCCCTTGTTGCACTTGGATCATGGTTTGGGGACCACTATCTGCAGACTTTGATGTATTTGTGGGACTATTTATTGAAATATGATAAAATATAGTGTCTATTTTATAGTTTTTATTTAATAATTAGATTTTTTTGAGGTACACATCGTGCTGTTTTATTTTTTTTTTTTTGTATTATTTATTATGTGTAATTTGGTTTTTGAGTAAAAATAATTTTATGGATGGGTTTGTTTTTTGTATTTGAGGTAGATTTGATTTAAATTGGTTTTTTAACAAATTTTCATATGTATTATTGGGATTTTATTTTTGTTTGTTGTAGATAGGAGCTTAGACTGGGCAGGGTTTGTTTTGTTGGTGGAACTTTGGGTGTTAATTAATTAGCTGGTTTTCGTTAACTGCTGTTTTTAATTTTTGAAAGATTTTTTTATTTAATGTTTTTAAGGTGGTTTTTGACAGTTTGTTGCACTTTTTTTACTTTGCTTGCAGCTGGTGCTTCTTCCACCTTTGCTTATGGCAGAGCTTTGAAGTGAAAAGATTAACTTTGATGTAATAGATGAATTTAGATCTAATAGATGAATTTAGATCTAATAGATGAATTTAGATCTAAATACTTGATGCAAGCTGTTTCTCACAAAGAAAGGCTCTGTGCTGCTTCTTTCCCTGTGAGTGCTTGAAGCCAGGGAAACTGAATAAAGGAGAGTTCTCTTGATTTATTGCAGCTTCTTCCCCAAGTGCCTGTGCACAACCTGCAGTGCTTTCCACGTGCTGACCTCTGCCTGTGGCGTCAGCAGAGTTGGAAACTCTGCCCTGAGGTGGGAAAGGCTGATCTGTCACTGCCTGAGGGGAAAAAGTGACTCCTCTGTCAGCACTGGGAGCTTTTCATTTTCTCCTCTGAGGGTTTTGCTCTTCACATGCTCAGGAGATGGGTTTCAGCTGTTCCAGGCAGCAATTCCCAGCTGGATTTCCCTGGTTTTGTGCAGAGTTCAGTGCTAACTCTCCCTCTCTGCTCCTTTTGCAGTGTTACCTGTACCTCTTCTACAGCTCAGCCAGGAAGGTGAAGACATTTGTGCTCCTTTTCTGTGTCTGCTCATGCAACATCTACTTGTATGGATTAAGGAACCTCTGGCAAATCTCCTTCCACATAGGAGTGGCTTCTCTTGCCTCTTATCAGATCCTGACAAGGCAGCTCCTGGAGAAGCAGCCTGACTGTGGCGTATGAAAAAAAAAACAAACCTTGGGGTTTGCTACTCTGTTTTTACAACTCTTTTTTTTTTTGTATTCACCTGGCCAAAAAATAGCTCAGAGTGTTTTTTTTAACCATCCATGGCAATGGTTATTGCAAGGAGAACAGTTCCAAGCAACTTGGGATAAGCAGGATCCTGTGATTGTGTCCAGCACACAGCAAGAGGTGCAGCTGAATTTCACATGGTAGAGCTTGGCAGGTGTCACCAACAGGTGGAAGTTCTCACCATCAGCAGGCTTTTCCTCCTTGGCTGCCACCATCCAGACAGCATTTTGCCATTTGTCTCACTGGCTCTGGGACAGTTTGGCAGGTCAGTCTTGCCCTGCTGCTGCAGATACTCAAATGGTGTGGTAAAACGAAGGTGAAGTGATGGGTGACATTTTTGTCTCTAGAATTTGTTAAGATTCTTGGTAAATGTGAGTGAAGGGGTTGTTTGCTGTAATTAGGTGAGTGCAGTACCAGTGGAAAAGTGCTGAGGGTGAAGCTTCAGGGATGTTTTTCTATGTTTGGAAGGACAGGAAGACACTGTGGCTCTTCTCTAAACCATAAAGTCTATAAATATCTCCTTGGCTGAGCAGCACATTGCAGCTAAGTGTGTGCTCATGGGTTAACTGCAAATATGCTTGTGGCAGCAGAAAATAATCCAAGTGGGTGTAAGTGATCTGTCAGCTTGTGGCCT
This sequence comes from Phylloscopus whistleri, assembly GCA_017589585.1. Taxonomy (NCBI): domain Eukaryota; kingdom Metazoa; phylum Chordata; class Aves; order Passeriformes; family Phylloscopidae; genus Phylloscopus; species Phylloscopus whistleri. Next base: position 420,811 of record JADMLD010000401.1, read on the forward strand.
TTGTTTCCTTGGCTAAGGTCACCTTTAGGATAAGGGCAATTCCATGTTTGCTTGGCCTGTATGGATAATAAATCTTCCAAGCCTACCTATGACAGAGCACTGACTCCTTCACCTTTTTTTTTTTTTTTATATGAGTAGCTGGTGAGTAGAAAGCCATTTCCAGGAATGGAAAGTGAGAGCAGGTTCTCTTTGTTCTGTAAAACACCTGTGGTTAATGGTGTTCTTACACTGAGATGAGTTTCTGAGTGTGCACTTTGGAGCAGGGGACTGCAGGGCTGGAATTCCCAACCTCTGCTGCACTGGGAGTTCTGCCCTGTCATGGATCGAGGTGCACAGGGGCATTTTAGGGCACAGATAAATAATTTAGGCTGGCTGTTAAAAAAAAAAAAATGCATAGCAGTTTGATGCAGCTGTCCTTGAGGAGTTGTAGAGATTCAAACTGAGATGTGGAGAGCTGTAGGTGTCTTATTGTGGAATTATGGTCCTAAAATTTCCTTTTTTTTTTGTTTTTTTTTTTCTTTCTGGTCTTCCCCATTTCTTTCACCAAAGATTTCTTTTTCCTCTCACATAGTCTCTACCTCTGGTTGCAAAGAGATTAACATGCAGCAGAGTTGTCTTTTTTTGCAGAACACTTGACAAAATTCTTTTATCTCAATGAGTTTTCCTGGAATCTCAGGATGCAAACACGAGGATCAGACCAGGAATTTGTGGTGCTGTACCTTGGAAGCACTTTTGGATGCAGCTGCCCTGCAGCAACAGCATCCACGGGCAGCCCATTACAACCTGGACAGTTTCTAGGACATGAGGAGACTTAATGCCAGAGCTTTTCCCAGGAGGAGAGTGGAGGGATTTCTTTTTCACTGCACTTACTGTAACAGCAACGTGATAAAAACCTCCAAACCGTGAGGGATAGTCTGGGAGGAATGATGGAGGAATATTTTAGCCAGGCATTTAAGGACACAGCTCGAAGCTGTGTGCCATAAGGGAAAGGTTTTCTGTTATAAGGGAGTGGATTAAAGTTGTTTGTCTGTCATTATCCCAGTTTTCTGTCAGACTGCAAGTGGAGAAATGAAGCCACAATTCAACCGCTGTCCCTGAGACACCAAGGTGACCCCACAGATGAGAGGGGTTTTGTACTGCTCTTAATTTTCCTGCTGTTCAGTCCCAGTTTTCCTTGGTAAAATATTTCTGGGGACTGCAGGGAACTCAGCCATGGGTTTGGATTACGAGTTTAAAAAAATAAATTTGAAAAAAGAACACCCCAAAAATCTGACACTAGAAACATTAACACTTCAAGGATAATGAATCTGATGGCTGGTGGTGTTTTCCAGGAGCATAAATTGGGTATCAACCTGGATTCCTGTGGGGAAAGGATGGAGCATTTTATGCTACAGACAGACAGAACTTCATGGAAAGGACTTTAGGACAGGAGCCAACTCCCTGCTCCTGCCTTTTTATCCTCACTCTGGCTCAAGAGTCCAAAAGAGCTTTTCCTAAGCCAGCCCTGCTCTGGCCTGAGGCACACAGAGCATTTACAGCTGGGCATTCCTCAGCCTTGAGCAGAGCTGGTTGGAGAAATTGTAACATTCCTGATGCTTCCCCAGCATCCAAGTGCTCTGTCCTGAAACAGATCCATCCCTGAGCCAGGGGATGGCAGCCACAGCTCTGCACAGGAGTGGTAGAACAGGGTGTTTGGGTAATTGTGCAATTAACAGAGAGTGGAGAAAGGTTAAATTCAGCTTTTATTGAATTGCTTTTCCTAAAAATTGTTCAGTAAAATCAAACCAAATCAGTTGGTTCAGTTCTGCCTTTGCCTAAACTTCTGTTTTTTTCTCTTTTTGGAGAATGTGACTGAATCTTCAAATGTTTCCTGCCCAATGACAGAGCTCTGTTTTGGTGTTGGTCTTAATCCCTTTGCAACCTTTTATTTTCCTGCAATATGTGTAAATCACATTAAGGAATCTACATGGGTTAGTTCTTTGTGCACTTTTGGGATTCCAGGACCAGGCAGAGCACAGGGAGTTTGACCTATTTTTATTTTTAATTTGTTGTTTATCCCATATCACACAGTATTTATACAGGTAAACATTTTCTCCTGGCAGAACAGCAAGAGGAATAAAATAGTTTGCATTGATCTCAGTGCTTTAAGATTTAATAAAAAAAGAATGACTTGCAGTTGGAGAACACAAAATCTGACTCATAACATGGGATTTTTCCTGTATTGAATCAAATCCCCAAAGAGGAATCTATCCCCTTTTTTTTTTTTCAACTTTAAACAGGTTAATGTGGCTTGAATTGCATCTTCTTCATTCTGTCACTTTGCAAGATAAGTCTGTTGGAAACTCTTTTCCTCACCCAGCAGCTCAGCACAAGCAAATTAGCAAAGAATAAACTTCAGTAATTTCCAGATTTGCAGTGCTTAGTCACTTTATGAAGCTGGTAATTCTCTGGGTTGGTTTTTGTTTTTTTTTTTTCCCTCCTTTCTCCCAAAGACCTGTTGAGTTTGTAGAAGGTGGGCTGGTACCTTTTTTGACATTTTTGCACTGTATTAATAATTGAACCTGTGTAAATGTGTACAAAATCATTTTGCATGTGTATGTATATATGTACATATATCTAATAAATGGCTTTTTTTTTTGTAATAGTTGTCTTCATTCAGTGTTTGGAATTTATTGATACGAGAAACAAAGTTGATCAGTCATTTCATTTTTGCAGGCACCTTCGGTGATCCCTGTGGCCAATTCATCAGCTGAACTGTAGAAACATATTTATAAATACATCTCTAGAAATTTATTTATCCAAGCAGGGGATTTCAGGGGGCTGTGATAAAATTTCTTTGTGGCTTTAACAAGCTTGCTCTGTATTTTCAGGGACTCTGGGAGGCTTTTCCTGCAAAACTTGTGTGTTGAAGTGGTGAAATGAGATGTAACACATCCCAGAGGTGCCTTTCCAGCTGCCTGGCAGGGAGGAGTGGGGATGGGGCAGTTTGCAGGTGGATTTTTAGCCCTAATGACAACAGGCCTGTTAATTAGTCTGTCCTTGCTAAGAGCTTGTGGACTTTTTTTTTTGGAGAATTTCAGCCACCTTTGGTAATGGCTCTGAAGACACCAATTAATCAGCTTGAAAGCAATGAAGGGCTTAATGTGACAGAAAATTCAGCTTTCCCCTCACTGGAATGGGGTGGGAGAGATGTTCTGTGTGACAGGGCTCAGAGGATTCTGCTGACACAGGAACCAGAAAATAAAGCAAAAAATCAAAGGGCTGGAAGAAATCAGGCTTGTGGGACTACTGGTTTCTTCACATTTTTCTGCTCCTGCTTCTCACAGATATGGCTTCAGTGACAGAGGCAGGGTTGGATTAAATATTAGAAAAATTCCTCGCTCTGAGGGTGCTGAGGCCCTGGCACAGGGTGCCCAGAGAAGCTGTGGCTGCCCCTGGATCCCTGGAAGTGTCCAAGGCCAGGCTGGATGGGGCTTGGAGCAGCCTGGGATAGTGGAAGGTGTCCCTGGATGATCTTTAAGTTCCCTTCCAAGCCAAACCACTCTGGGATTCTGTGACAAAAGCAAAACAATGCTGAGAGAGAGGGAGAAGCCCCTGGAAGGAGGAGAGAGGCAGAGCAGGGGGTTGTGCAGGCAGTGGGTGGGAATCAGCAGAAGCTGATGGCTGGGGAGGGAGGAGAGAGAGCCTCCTCCTTCTGAACTGCTCTGCCCTTTGAAATCCAGATGTTATTTTTGTTCTGTAAATAAATGATTGCTCAAAGCATGTTTCTTCTCAGGATGCCAGCGGAGGGGAACAGCAGCCTCTCCCTTTCTTCTGTGGTGAGGGGAGAAGGCAATTATAACTCCCTTTCTCTTTTGAAGATGCTGATAAAAGGAGGTGGGAGGATCAGAGGGTCCCTGTGCCGAAAGAGAAACAACTCCTAAGGTGATAGAAATACATGTTTTTATTTTAAACAAAGTAACTCCACTTCTGCTGACTTTCAGAGGTGACCCAGTTGCATGGAAAAAAAACTGTTTGTGGTGGGGGAAGGAAACCACGGCCACAAAAGCAGGGGCAGGCAGGAGGTGGGGACAGGTGAAATGTCCCTCTCAAGTGCTCATGGCTTTAAAAGCTCTGGGCCACTTGTCCTAAATTCAGGACAGGGTTTGGAGCAACCTGGGATAGTGGGAGGTGTCCCTGCCCCTGGCAGGGGATGGAGTGAGACGATCTTCAGGTCCCTTCCAACCCAAACCATTCTGGGGTTCTGTGATTTCCTTGGGCCGTTTTTCTCCAGCCCTTGGAAGAATCCTTTACAAAGTAATTAAATGGCAACAGCAAGCAAAGAGCCCTAAAATGTCTTTGCTTCCTGTTCCCACCTAAAGTACACGGTGAGCAAAACACAGATGACTTTAAAATCCCCTTTGGTGGAATAAATGTCTTTTGATGTAAGAATGGTAAGAAAGGGTTGAAATAATGACCATTGAAAGGTGAAGCACCAGCCAGCACAGCGTGGAAGGCTGAGATTAATCCTTTCATTGTGCAGGGGAAGACATTAACATCCCAAATCCCTTATTTCATGGGCTCTTGGAGGGAAATGACAGACAAATCAGGCAGGAAGTTCAGCCCTGAAATGCTTTAGTGCCCACCAGAGGGCAAAGCAAACACCAGGCTTCTGCAACCTCCTGCTGCTCTGGAGGAGAGCACAGACTTGGCCTGGTTGGCCCCAGAATATTCCTATTTACCTGCTGGATGAGCACAAAACCCCCACCAAGCTGCAGTGGAGGTGCTGAACAAACCCGTGCAGGATCCACCAGGCTTGCAGCAGCAGAGCCCCTCGTGTTTGGTGGGCTCAGTGTGCCCTGAGTGCTGCTCAGGGGATGTGACAGTGCAGCCACAGCTGCTGGGGGACAGGGACTGGGCCAGTGGCAATCCCCTGTCCTGGGATTTGCTGTCTTTGCATTAGGTGTCACCCAGATTCATGCACACACACAAAAAACAGAAAACAAAACAAACAAACAAACAAAAACCCCACAAAAACAAACAAAAAAAAACCCACAAAAAAACCCCACAAAAAACAAACAAAAAAAACCCACAAAACCCCCCCCCCCAAAAAAAAAGAAAAAACCAAACCAAATCAAAAAACCCAAACAAAGAAACAAACAAACAAACAAAAACAAAAAACCACAAAAAACCAACCAAACAAACGCCCCCCCCAACCAAACCAAACCAAAACAAAAAAACCCAAACAAACAAACAAAAACCCCCTAAACCCCAAACAAACAAAACAAAACAAAACAAAACAAAACAACAAAAAAAAACCACCCCAACAAAACCCACGTGGTTACCTTTGCCAGGTAAGGGACAGGACCAGGGGAAATGGCCTTGGGTTGTGCCAGGTTCTCCCTCAGCCAGGGGAGGATTTGGTTAGGTTTTAGGAAAGATTCCTTTTTTGCTGAAAGGGTGGTCAGGCACTGGAAGTGGCTGCCCAGGGAAGTGGTGGTTGGGAAACACTCAGGTGATCCTGATGCCTTCAGTCTCAGCTCCCATGTATTTCAGGTTCTGTGCTGCCCAGGGGTGCAGCTCTCAGCCTCACACTCAGGGTCACTCAGCTCTGCACAGAGCAGGGACACAAAACAAATCCTGGTCCTGCTGCACACCGAGGACAACTGGAACAAGTTTCCAGGCCCAAAAGCACAAACAGCAGTGGCTGAAGGGAGAAAACAAGAAGGGTGAGACTGCATCAGCTGGAGCTGGAATTGGACAATTCAACCCCAATGTGCAAATGGACCAGAACTGATCAAAGTGTGAGACCTCGTGACCGGGTGTCCATTTTGTGACCATTTTGTGTCCATTTTGTGTCCATTTTGTGACCATTTTGGGTCCACCTTGGGTGTAGCCCTGGCCAGGCTCTTGTCCTGCCCAAGGTGTGTCCTTAAAGGCCTTTTAATAAATCTCTGCTTTATTCTCCAGCTCTGTCCAGTCTCTGTTCCAGCTCAGCCTTCCCAAGGCATCAATCCAGAGCAGGAACCTCTGCTGCTTGAGGCATCTCAGAGCTGGCAGCTGGGTTTTTGGTTTGTACTCAGAAGCCAGAATTCCCCTGATGATTCAGAATCACAGAATCAATGAGGCTGAAAAAGCCCTGTAAGGATTGAGTCCAACATTGCCAAGCCCACCACTAAATCCTGTCCCAAAGTGCCTCACCCACACATTTTTTGACCACTCCCAGGGATGGTGTCCTGTGCTGGTGGTACTGAAGCTTCTGCTTTGTATCTGGCACATATTTAAGTAATAAAGTCACTTTCCTCCTCTTTGAAACCCCTTCCTGGTTCCTTCTGTGGCTGCTGGGGCTGGAGGGGGCAGGTGGGGAACAGCAGCACTTTGTGGTTAATACACAAAACCGAGCAGGGAGAAGCCTTGTTGCCCCCATTCCCAGGGCTCCTTGGCTGTTCCCTGAGCTCTCACAGGATTTGAAGCATGAACAGGTACCTCACACTTCCCTGGAGGTGCTCAAAGCCAGCTTGGATGGGCCTTCAAGCAGCCTGGTCTAGTGGAAAGTGTCCCTGCCTCAGAACCTGATGGTCATGAAGGTTTTCCCCAAGCCAAACCAATCTCAGATTCTGTGAGTCTACGACAGCAAGGAATACTTTGATGTAAAATAAAAAAAAAAAAGTATTGAAACAGCCTTCAATTCTTCTTCTGGAGCTTTCTGCTTCTCCCTTTTCCAGGCACTGGGAGGCACCAGTGCACAAGGCTGGGAAGGAAGCCGAGCTGCTGACTCAGGGAACCTGCCCAATTTCATACCTGCTCCGACAAATGCTGCACTTTCCCCAGCAGATTTTGCTGTGGGATTCCTGAAACGGAGATCAAACACCCTGGAGACTGTAGGAGGATCACTACGGGGCTGTAAATCTGCTCACCTGGTTGGGCTGGAACCAGTTTGTCAGAAGAAATAAGTCACTGCAGGTGGGTTTTTTTTTTTTGTTTTTTTTTTTTTTTTTTTTTTTTTTTTTTTTTTTTGTTTTTGTTTTTGTTTTTTTGTTTGTTTTTTTTTTTTGTTTTTTTTTTTTGTTTTGCTTGTCTTCAAGGCACAAAACCTCACTCTTTGTGCTGAGAATTGGCACAGCTGAGGTTTTGTTCCCAGCCTGAGGGATTCAGGAAGGGACTGGAGGGTTTCTCTGAGAGGAGGCACACATCCTCACGTTCCTGGTCCTTAATCCATCTGCAGAAACTGCCTGGGAAGTTGAGTTTTGGAAAGGGACTTGCACTTGATGTCCCTTCCAGCCACCATCTCCCTGATTTTCTGCCCCTTCCAACCACATCCCTGTGGTTTTACAAACCTCTGGCACCCTGTGATTTAATGTCCCTTCCCACCAGCATTTCTGGGGCTTCACCACCCTGTGATGGAGGGTTCTGGATGCTGCTCAGCTACTTCACAGCACTCAGGTCCTAAATTAGCACAGCACTGAAAAAATCCCCACCAACAACCCCAAATCAAATTTTTCTCCCCGAAGGCTGTCTTGGTAGAAATTGATCACCAATAATATTTAGAAAAACCTTTATTTTCCCCCTTTATCAGGAATCTGACTCAATAAACTTTCAATTTGCAAGTTTCTAACAGGTTCATGGGAGAGTTACAACAACCTGACACCACCAGTGCCTTCCAAAGCAGGAAGGAAGTGTTCTGGGGATAGAAATGTGGTGTTGCTCCCATATCTTAAGGTAATTCACTTTTTTCTGATGATTGAGGCTCATCAGCCTCCAAAAAAGACTTAAAAACACTTTTTACTGCAGATTTGCATGACTGTATCTCCCCATTCCTAGAAATGTCCAAGGCCAGGTTGGACAGGGCTTGGAGCAACCTTGGATAGTGGAAGGTGTCCCTGCCCATGGCAGGGGATTGGACTCAGATGGTCACTAAGGTCCCATCCAACCCAAGCCATTCAGGGATTTCTGGTGTTTCAGGCACAAACAGAAACAAATCCAAACTTGTCTTTAAGAAAAACAAACTTGAAATGCTGCAATTTCATTCAAACTGATACTTCACTCTCAGCCTCAATCTCAAGAAAAGCCAAAATGACGACATCCTGAAAATGAAATATTTTGCTCAACTCAAGACAGTTTTTTTTTGGTTTTCTTTTTTTTTTTTTCTGTCCAGAAAAGCCTAGAAACAGCAACAGTGGGCTCTGATCAAAGAGTTTAATCACATAAAGATTTTAAAGGCAGGGTATAACTGCTCTCAGCCCTTGTTCTGACAGCCTTGAGTCGTTAAAATTCACTGCTCAGTTTTGTGGAGACCCCATTGCCTTTTAAGACTGGCTTAAAAATTTAAGTGCTTAATAAATTAATGATTGCAAATTAAGTCATCTTTTGCTGCCTGGTTAGCGGTGTAGTCCCCAAATCCATTGATGTGCTGAGGAATTATGAGCTCCAGTTGGTTAATTATGGCACCTCCTGCTGCTTTGGGCACACTTGGGGACGTGGGCAAGACAGGAAAAGGGCTTTGAGAATATTTTTGACCCAGGTTATTAAGCAGCTCTTCCCCCCTGGATGGGATCTCCCCATCCATCACTGCCTGGGAGGGGAAATCAATCCTTTTTACAGCAATGAGCATTTTCAATAATGCAAAAGGTCAGGGCATTAAAGGCAGTGTGGAGGTGTCCCAGTGAGTGATGGGCTTTGCCTTTTCAAACCTGCTCAGCCCCACTGCAGCTCAGGATGCTTAAAAACCCCCTCTGGTGTGAGGATTCCCTTCCCACTGGAATCCACTCCATTCATGTGGAGAATTGGCCAGAAGGGATGGAATCCCCAGGGAAGCTGTGGCTGCCCCTGGATCCCTGGGAGTGTCCAAGGCCAGGTTGGATGGGGCTTGGAGCAGCCTGGGATGGTGGAAGGTGTCCCTGCCTGTCTCCCTGTTCTTCTGAAGTTTTTCTAAAGTTCTTTTCAGCCTTCTGATGTTTGCATTTTTGTGGTGGAGTTTCTCACATACTTTTCATATAAATAATGATTGTTTTGCATTCCTTTCTGGAGGAGGAGAGAATTGATGGACTGTTGGTTTGACCAGTGTGGTTGGAGAGGACAATTTTCATCCTCCAATCCATGGTCACTGTTGGAATTCTATAAATGTCAAAGTCTGTAAATAAACTGCCCCTTTTTTACCTTGGACATCTCAGTGTGTGAGTGTCGTTCTTTCATGTCAGATTGGGACACCTGCCCATGGCAGGAGGTTGGGATGTGGTGATCTTTAAAGTCCTGGAGGTGGTTCACTGGAACAATTTTGTTATTTTATTTCCCATCCCATTTCCTTCACTCTTGACAATGGAAAACCAGCAGAGGAAGTGGTGTGTGACCTGTCTGCCCTTATCTGCTAAGTAGGGACAAGCAAACAGGGGAAGAAACACCCAAATTTAATCTGCTCTGGGTAACTTTGGTGCCCCATCTGCACGGTTTGACTTTTCTTCCCTCACATCCCAGGGAAGGGAGTGAACAGCTTGGATCAGGGGTGCACCAACCAACAAAAGCTGAGAGCAAATCCTAAGGCAGGTGAAATCCTTTCAGCAGCTAAAGTGGCTTAGAAAAAAGAGGGAGAGAAACTTCTCCACAGGCAGGGGGTGACAGGACAAGGAGGAATGGGTTTAAAGTAAAAGAGAGGAGATTCAGATCAAGACTTTGGAAGAAATTGTTCCCTGTAAGGATGGTGAGACCCTGGTGCAGGGTGTCCAGAGAAGCTGTGGCTGCCCATGGATCCCTGGAGGTGTCCAAGGCCAGGCTGGAGAGGGCTTGGAGCAACCTGGGATGGTGGAAGGTGTCCCTGCCCATGGCAGGGGGTGGAATGAGATGAGTTTTGAGGTCCCTTCCAACCCAAACCATTCTGGGATTCCATGATCCCCTGAACTTGTCATTCTAGCAGCATCAAAGTGGGTAGACTCACTGGAGGGAATTCTCTCCACAGCTAATCCTGGTTTTCACCAGGTGAGGACTTAGGTGATCTCCTTTAACCCATGAGAATCGAGTGAAGCTGGAATTTCTCATAATCTCTTCTCTCCCTTTTTTATTGTTTCATATAAAATGTTGCTGGGCTGCATTTCCCTCACCACCACCACCCCCCCCCCCCAGCAGAGGAGTAATTACATTTATTGGAAACGCTTTCTGATCACATATTCATTTACCAGCTGCTGAAGGAAAATGAACTGGGCAAAGTGCCACTGGAGACTTGGATTCACAGGCTGGGGAAAGCAAATGAAAGAACTGCTCAGTGTGCATTTGCTCTCCCTCTCCAGCAATTCATTATCCTCCTGTTCAGCTGATTTAGGAAGTTAAAAGGCAGTCAGGATGGCAGCATGGGATACTTTGCAGCACGAGCACAGCTTTGGGGTTGCCAGATTTACCTTTGGCTGCACTGTAAAGGGCACTAAAACTATTCTAATTTTACATCTTAAACATGATGCAATAAATAAAACCAGAACCACTATATTCTTATTTCTTGCTTGCTCTCAGTCACTCTCATTGGTGCTGTCATTGACACATTTTCATCCTTCCTGTCTGTCTTCTCCTTCCCTCTACCCCAGTATCTCTTTTCTGTTTTCTGGACCCCAAAATCAGCATGAAAAACAGCCAGCCCCAAAGCACCACATGCAGAAAGCCCCCACAGCTCACAGAGACACCTCTGAGACCTCCAAACCCACCATGGAATGGTTTGGCTTGGAAGGGAACTTAAAGGTCATTTCATTCCACTCCCTGCCATGGCAGGGACACCTTCCACTATCCCAGGCTGCTCCAACCTGGCCTTGGACACTCCCAGGGATCCAGGGGCAGCCACAGCTTCTGAACCAAATTCCCAGCTTATCTGTAGGCATCCATAAGAAATAGGTTGGTACAAGATTGCCCAAATCCACCAAGTCCTGGGCAAAGAGAGAGATTTCATTCCAAGCACTGCCAGAGAGCCTAGGATGGTGAAAAAACCAAGCCACAATGAGTAAAATATTCAAAATAATCCAGTCAGAAACCCTCTAGTGCCCAGCTGAGAATATTTTCCCGGGCTTCACCCTCTTGTGTCTGCTCACTCAGTGCCCACCACCAGGAAAGACCAATGAGATCTGTTGGACCATGAGCCTTTCCAGTCAAATAGATCAACCCACTGGATGTGGAAAACCCTTGGACATTGATTTTATGGTGTATCACATTGCCCCCTCCCCATGCTGCACTCACTCCCCCTAGGCAGTGGCAGGCAGTAAGTGTTTAATTAATTTGATTCCCACAGCTCCCCCATCCCACTATTTTGTGTCTCAGGAGGTCCCAAAATCTTTTAGCCCTACCTGAGTTCTGCAGGTGTGAACTACTTGCTACTTGCAAGTTGCCTAAATGTCTGCCATCATTACATTTGGGGTATTTCCCTCCCAGTTTATATTTGCCTGCAGTATTTATGATTTTTTTTCAGTTTGAAGGTTTGAGCTCACCCTCTTGGCCTTTTTTAACATGTGAAGGGAAGGAACTGGTTAAAAACCTGGTTTAGTTTAAAGTGTCCCTTCCACTTAGATCAGATTAGAATGGATGAGCTTTCAAGTCCCTTCCACCCCAAACCATCCTATAATTCTGTGATACCTCTAAAGAACACGGGAGACTTCTCTGATTTTAAATTTACAAGTTGCTTGATAGTCTTTCCATCACTTTGCACCTCGGGTGCTCTTTGTCAGTGTGGGTGCATTGTGGGGTTTATCCAGAAATTTAGACAAAACCTGTCAGTCTGGAGACGGGTTATTAAACTCAGGAAATTCAAACAGAGTGTGTAGTGCACATCCTAGACAAGCAGACACTGGGACTGGGATGAAAAAAGGCTTGAATTACTTGAAGAGAGCTTAGCATAATTGCTGGTTTTCTTCTGCAGAGAGATTTCTGCAGAGTGCACAAAAGCAGCGAGTAAAGAGAAATGATCTGCGACACAAGTGGGTGTGATAAACATCTGAATATTAATGTGGTTCTGGTGAAGAGCCCTGTAAACGTCTGTCTTTGAATGTTTATGTCCTTTAAGTTGTGTACAGGGACATTCAGGTGTATGAATATTTGTGGCTGGTGCTGTTTGAGGTCTCCTGTTTGGCCCCAGGAGGTTTGGGTCTCCTGTAGGTTTTCTCCCAGCCCTGTGTGGATATCTCAGGTGCCTCAACACTGATTCATGGAACCACAGCATCCCAGAACAGCATGGGGTTGAAGGAACCTTAAACATCATCCATTTCCACCTCCTGCCACGGGCAGGGACACCCTCCACTATCCCAGGCTGCTCCAAGCCCCATCCAGCCTGGCCTTGGACACTTCCAGGGATCCAGGGGCAGCCACAGCTTCTCTGGGCACCCTGAGGCCTTGTATTGGCCTCATCCTTTGATGTTCATCTGCAAATGTGATTCATTTCCTGAATCACCACATGCAATGGAGCCTCTCCCTCAGAGCACAGAGCTCCCTTTCTCACCAGTGAACACCCACACAGCTGGAGGGGTTGATGGTGGGGTTAATCCTGCCCAGCTCCTCTTGGATCTGCTGGATGGCTCTGCTTCAGTCAACTGCTTTCCTATTTTATCCAGATTTCTTGGTCTAGGCTGTCACAGTCGGAGCAAAGTCAGCCCAGCCCGGGTGTGGCTTGTCCTGTGGAAGTGATTTCTTTATTTCTCTATTTCCCATTGCTTCATTTTGTGTTTAGCTTGAATTTATTTGGGGTAAATTGGCCTTTTCATATGTCGAGACACTGGAGGCAGCTGCAACCCAGGTTTGAATGGGAGGATCAGGTGACAGTGGGGTCATTCCTCATTCCAAGGCTTCAGTGACCTTGGCTTGCTAATTCTCCTTATGTTCTTGCACCATTTCAAGGTCTGAAGCTTCAGGAAAAACAACAACAACAACAACAAACCCCAAAAAACCAAACCAAACGAAACCAAACCAAAAAAAAAAGAACCAAAAAAACCCACAAAAAACCAAACCAAAACAAAAACAAATACCAAAAAACAAATAAAACCCCAACAAACAAACAAAAAACAACCAACCAACCAACCAACAAACCAAACCAAACCCAAACCCAAACCCAAACCCAAACCCAAAACCAAATCCAAAACCAAAACCAAAAGAAACAAAACCAACAACAACAACAAAACCAAACCAAACCAAACCAAAACACACACCAAAAAACCCCCAAACAAACAAAACAAAACAAAAAAATCGCCACAGATGCCACAAGACTGGCACGTATTCCTGAGCTGGCAGCAGGGTGAATGATGTAAATCTTTTGTGATGATGTCAATCTTTGAGTCTCTCTTTGCACTGGGAGCTGCTCTGGAGTCACAGAAAGGTTGGAAAGGACCCCTGGAGTCACCAGCTCCAACCCCCACCTAGGTCAGGCTGCCCAGGACCATTCCCCCTTCGACAAGCTGAATTTCCTTTTGAAATACAGATTTTGCCTCTCGAGCTTGGCTGACTCCTTTGAGAAGAGTGATGAAATCCATTTATCTCTGCAGAGGGAGGTTTGCCAGGAGCGCTCCTGCATTATCTTTCACACGGGGGCCTTTGCTTTGTTCTCGGGGTAAGTTATGCCTGTGATCATTCTAAAAGACTGCAAAATGGGCTGCAGGAAACAAAGCAGACAGCCAGGGTGTAATGAAGCACCTTCCATCCCCAAATTGTATTCAGTCTCAAGGATCCCTCTCATCCATTAAGTATCGATTTGAGGGGAGGACACAAAACAAAGCTGCCAGCTGGCCCCGGTCCCTCTGAGCGGCGTAAATCCAGAGCAGCTCCTCGGGAATCGATGGAATCCCATTGATTCAGAAATGCTGCAATTAAATGAGCTAATGGATGAGGGTTTGGGGGAGGAACAGTGATAGGATCAGCCTGGCCAGGTGGCAGAAGAGGCGAACTCAATGACTTCGTGTTGGGTGGGACCGTGAGGGGGTTTGGGCACATATTTTTGGGTGTGTTTGTTTGTTTTGTGTGTGTCCCCTGGGTGTGGCCAGGACCCCAGGAGGGGACATTGTTCTGTTAGCAGTTGTGGGAAATCCAGGCACAGAAAATTCTCAAAACCTTGTGCATGGAGGCCCAAACTCAGAATGAACACAGGGTTCAACCTGAGACCTTGGAAAAGGCTTCTGGATTTAGAGACCATAAGCAAGAATGTGGGTTTGGAGTTTAGATAGAAGCATGTTAAGCTAGGTAGTGGAAAGTTCTAAGGTTTTAAAATTTGGATATTCAAGTAGTTACCAAGTAAAAAGTTTTAAGGTGTAGCAAGTAGCTTTGTGTGTCATTATAGTATTGATTAAGAAAGTTCTCATTGTGGCAAAGACGTGTGATACAAATTAATTAACTGTTGGTGTGAAGGTAGAAACAATCTTTGTGGCAGTAGTTTATTGGCCAATAAACCTTTTAAACACCTTGTAACCTGTGCTCTTGTGACCACTGACCACGGACTTCTGGCCTGTGTGGTGAAGACGTTCTCACTCCCTGATCAGACTGGAGAAGAAGAAGAACAAATAATGCTTTGAGACGTCTCCCTGGGGTCCTGTCTCTCTCAATATCCCCACAGGCAGTGACATGAGCTGCTCTGGAAGAACTTTCCATCGTGGTCAACAGAAGACTCTTCAGACTTCAAAATAAAAGAGCCAGAGTTTGAGCTCAGGTGCCAAAGGCTGGATTGTCCTCACTTCTAAATTGCTTGTTTCAGCTCCAGCTGCACCTTTCCAAGAATGAGGAATGGTGACCAAAAGTTGAGGGGCTGGTTCTCCCCCTCTGCTCCACTCTCATGAGCCCCCACCTGCAGTGTTGTGGTGCCTTGGGAAGGCTGAGCTGGAACAGAGACTGGACAGAGCTGGAGAATAAAGTAGATATTTATTAAAAGGCTTTTAAGGACACACCTTGGGCAGGACAAGAGCCTGGCCAGGGCCACACCCAAAATGGTCACAAAATGGATGCCCAGTGACGAGGTCTCACACTTTGATCAGTTCTGGTCCATTTGCACATTGGGGTTGAATTGTCCAATTCCAGCTCCAGCTGATGCAGTCCCATCCTTCTTGTTTTCTCCCTTCAGCCACCGCTGTTTGTGCTTTTGGGCCTGGAAACTTGTCCCAGTTGTCCTTGGTGTGCAGCAGGACCAGGATTTGTTTGGTGTCCCTGCTGTGTGCAGAGCTGAGTGACCCTGAATGTGAGGCTGAGAGCTGCACCCCTGGGCAGCACAGAACCTGGAATACACGAAAGCTCAAACTTAATGCATTAGTTGCAGGTCTGGGGTCCCAAGATCAGGATGTGGAGCTGCTGGAGTGAGTCCAGAAAAGGCCACAGAGATTCTCCAGGAGCTGGAGCCCCTCTGCTCTGGAGCCAGGATGGGGGAGCTGAATGAGTTCAGTTCTGTTGTTCAGTGTTGGGAGAGAGAGCTGAAGGCACTTTTCATCTTTGAGAAAGTGAAGGGAATAAACTCCCATCTCCAAAGGGAAAAGTACAGAAATGGTAGATTTATGCTACAACAGGGGATTTGTAGTTAAATGTTAGGAAAATCTTCCTCATGGTGAGGCTGGTTCAAAATCTGAAAGGATTTGGGAGAAGTGTAACTGTCCCTGGAGGAAGGAAACCTAGAAGAACATTTCACAACCATTAAGTGTCATCAGGATGGTTTAGGCAGAACTAACAGCTGGTTTCAGTACCTATTCAATCATTTCTCCATGGAGAAAGCAGGGACAGGAGCAGTGACAAAACTCTAAGAGGTGTGGGAAAGAAGATGAACTTTAAAAAAGCTCAGGAGACATGGGGATTAATTCCTTGCCCTGCTGCAGAATTCCTGGGTTTCCTCCACAGTTTGTTTAGGTTTTTCTTGCCTTCCTGCCCATGGGAATGGCTTAGAAGTGAGGACTTGGCTGTCAGAGGAGCTCAGGCACAAGGGCAGGAGGATTTCAGGGTGCCACGGTGCAGGGCAGTGATGTGGTGAGCTGGCTCATGCTGTCCCAGAAGAACATGAAGTCTCCTTTTCCACCCAGGAGAAAGTTTGGGTCTAGCACTGAGCGTTGGAGACTTGGAGAAAAGAGTTGAAAAAAAGCACCTTTCTCTGTGTTGTGCCTTATCCTGATCACAGAACCCCAGAAGGGTTTGGGTTGGAAAGGACCTCAAAGCCCACTCAGTGCCACCCCCTGCCATGGGCAGGGACACCTTCCACCATCCCAGGCTGCTCCAAACCCTGTCCAACCTGGCCTTGGACACTTCCAGGGATGCAGGGGCAGCCACAGCTTCTTTTAATTTTGTTTCATTAGGCTGTCATGAGGCACTGAGCTGGTTTTAAGCTCGGGCCTGCCTTGTGCTTCATTTGCCTGAGTGTGACCTCTTTGTCCATCAGAAATCACATCAGGTAGGACTGGAAGACTTTGGACACTTGCCTGAGGTGTCTGGCCGTGCCCTGGGAGTGGCTGGGATGCACAGAGCCACAGGACAACTGGGCTGGGAAGGATCTTGGGAGGTTTCCAGTCTTTGGAGGTCTCCAGTCCATGCCCACTGCAGAAACCAGGGCAGGATGTGCACCCTTGGCTTTGGAATATCTCCAGGGGTGGAAATTCCTCAGCGTTTCTGGGCAGCATCAGGATCATGGTTGGATCCTGAATAAGCTTTCCCTTGTGTTTGAGTGGAATTTCCCCTGCTCTGTGTTGAGCCTGTTGCCTCTTGCCCTGTCAATGAGCATCACCAAGAAGGACCTGGCTCCATCTTCCTTCCTCCCCACACATCAGGAATTTGTGGTCATTGATAATCCCCCCAGAGCTTTTTCTTATTGGGGCTGAACAACCCCAGCACTTTCAGCAGATCTCACCTAACACATAAAAATTAAATTTTACCTTACTAATCTCGCCTAACATGTAAAAATTAAATTTCAACTCTAAACCTGTCACCCAGGACTCCTTTTCTAGGAGAAAAAAAAAAAAAAAAGGACACCAGCAGCCCAGAATTCAGCTCCCTGATCCTGCAGATCTCAGGTGTGATCCAATTCTTGCACACAGCTGCCAAATACCATTTGGGATGGCATCTGAGACATTTTTATGGGACTGGCAGGTGTCACAGAGGATTTATGAGGGACCTGCAACCTCCTGACAAGGCAGCAGGAGGCCAGGAGGGATATCTGGGGGGTCCAGAACAGATTTAGGAGGGCAGAGCCTGCCCTAGGATGGGAGTTTCTGTTGAGGGAGGGTTCAGCAGTGCCCAGCTGCACTCCACGTGTAAGCCTGGCTTAACTGTGGGGGCACAGGACTCACAAAACTGCAATGGGGATCCCAGTGGCACTGGGGAGACCAGGGGCTGGCACATCCAATCCTCACCTCATCCCTCACGTGTTTCCCATCCCAACCTGGCTGGGTGGGATATGCTGAACTCCAACCCCCAGCAGCTTTGCAGGCAGCTAAAAACAAAAACCACCCAGAAAAAAAGGCTTAAATTATTCCAGGGGCTCCAGCAGCCCGTGCAAAATTTGGTGAGGGGAGGTGACAATTCACATTTGGACACTGCAGAGCTGAGCTAAAGCAGAGTGGGAGCTGAGGTGGCTGAAGTGTGTAGCAAACAGAAGGTGGTGGTGGTTTGCTTTTCATTTCCCTGCTGGTTATGTCTGCACAAAGGGGATAGAAAAGGATTCAGGGTGCTGGTGCCTTCCCCTCTCTTTGCCCTGTAGCAGCAGGGGGGGACTGGGGCAGGTTTTTTGTGCCCAGGGTAAATGTGGTGCTTGTTTTTGCTCCTGCCCACGTCAGCCACGAGGCAGCAGGGAAAACCTGCTCCTTCCCCTCCTGTCAACACAGGCACTTGTCACCCCAGCTCCTGGGGAAAAGGCAGCCAGAACTGTCAAACTGGGTGTCAGGAGAAAGCAAATTTAACCCTGGCTGTGGGTGGTGGAGCAGACCCCTCTCCTCTAGCAAGCTTGGTACGAAGTGCCATAAATAATTTTAGTGAATAAACAGGATAAGATTTCTCTTATCATCTCTTATCATCTTATGGAGATGGAGAGAGGTTGGAATAAAAGGAGGTGCTTTTTCCTGAAGTATCACAGAATTACTGAGGTTGGAAAAGAACGACAAGACCCTGGAGTCCCAGCTGTGCCCAATCCCCACCCTGTCCCCAGCCCAGAGCACTGAGTGCCACCTCCAGGCTTTCCCTGGAGACCTCCAGGAATGGGGATTCCAAACCTCCCTGAGCAGCCCCTTTCAATGCCTGACCACCCTTTCAGTGTGAAATTTCCCTAAAATCCAATCTAAGCCTCCCCTAGCACAACTTGAGGCCATTTCCTCTGGTTCTGTCCCTGTTCCCTGGGAGCAGAGCCTGACTCCCACCCAGCTGCCCCCTCCTCTCAGGGATTTTTAGAGTGAGAAGGTCCCCCCTGAGCCTCCTTTTCTCCAAATTGAACACTCCCAGTAATGTTACAAGAAGTTATATTGAGTGAAGCCACAACACTGCTGATTTCTTCCTCCTGCAGCATCAGCAGCAGCAGCAGCTGGGGACCCAGAATGGAGCAGAATTGTGCTGGGAGGGTCCTGACCCTCCAGGAAGGATGATTTCCCTCCTTGGAGACCTGGGATGAGGTTTAGCTGCAGCAAAGCAAACTCCCTCCCTGTGTTTCACCTTTCAAAGGACAAGACACTCCTGACAGAACACATACCCTGGCTTTTTCCTTGCCTTGCCAGTGGCTTTCAGCTCTGGCAGACCTGGCAGCATCTTTTTGATGTACCTGACAGTTCAAAAAGACTTTTTTTGGGTTTAAATCCAGGGGATTGTTTAAGCCTGGGTGATCTTTGAGGGGGCAATGCTCTAAAGAGCTGCCGTGCATGGAGGCAAATCTCAGTGTCTCTTTCTGATTAGGGTTTCACTGCTAACCCAGGCAGGCTGTGTGGTTTTAAACTTTCACTGAAGTTTCTCATTAAAGATTTAAAGCCCTTAAATACCTCCTGGCACCAAAGGGATCCTGAACCCAGGTGCAGGATTTATTGATACACTGCATGTTGGAGGTCACATAAACCATGGAGCATCACGCTGCTCTGCAGGAGAAGGTCAGAAAAATCTGTAGCTTTGCTTTGGTGTGAGGGGGAGGCAGAAATTAAATTGTCCTCTGCCATTTCATAGCTGTACAGACATTTGGAAGGGCCTGGATGTGCTGAGCAGTCTTGGATGGCCCAGAACACCAGGTAGAGACACACGAGGAGCAGGGAAGGAGCTCTGTCTGCTCCTGGGATGACAAAGAACCTGAGTTAATTCCTCCTCTCTCCGTGGTGCCTTGGGAAGGCTGAGCTGGAACAGAGACTGGACAGAGCTGGAGAATAAAGTAGAGATTTATTAAAAGGCCTTTAAGGACACACCTTGGGCAGGACAGGGCCTGGCCAGGGCTGCACCCAAGGTGGATCCAAAATGGTCACAAAATGGACAAAATGGTCACGAGGTCTCACACTTTGATCAGTTTTGGTCCATTTGCATTTTGGGGTTTAATTGTTCCATTACAGCTCCAGGTTATGAAGTCCCATCCTTCTTGTTTTCTCTTTTCTCAACAGCCCACTGTTGTTTCTGCTTTTGGGCACAAAAAGCGTAGCTGCCTTCCAAGCAGTCGACCCGGGTTTCTGATCTTTTACCAGTTGGTTGGACTTTTGATTTTTTACTAGTTGGTTGGGTTTCTGATTTGCTGCTGGTTGATTTGCCTTCTGGTTTTGTTTTTTTTTTTTTTTTTTGCCAGTTGGTTGGACTTTTAATTTTGTGTTAGCTGGTTTGGCTTCTGATTTTGTGTCAGTTTGTTCAGTTTTTGATTGTGTATGGGTTAGTTTGGCTTTTTAATTGGTGCATTGGGCCTGGAAATTTGTCCCAGTTGTCCCTGGTGTGCAGTAGGAACAGGATTTGTTTTGTGTCCCTGCTGTGTGCAGAGCTGAGTGACCCTGAATGTGAGGCTGAGAGCTGCACCCCTGGGCAGCACAGAACCTGAAATACATGAAACTAAAACTTAAGGCATCATCTGCATTGCCTCTGCTCTTTGATCATTTTGTCTTTTTGGGCCTCTGTTTCCCATGTAAAATAGACATCATAATTTTTTTATTGGCTGACTGTGTCCCTGGCAAAGCCTGTGGAGTGGTGAGGCAGGATTAGTTTCGGGTTATTTTGGCAGGGGCTGCTCTGTGCAGTAAATCCAAACTGACAGAGCTGTACACGAAATCCTGTTCTGGGAACCTGCTCCCAGAACACCTGTTCCACAGAATTCCCTGGGATCCAGATGCTGTTTTCTCTCGTGCCATTAGGTGGTGGTGGAGGAAACAGGACGGACACAATCCACAGAGTTTCAAACCAGGAAAATGAGAAAATTCCTTAAACTTCTCACAAGGGAAATATTTCTTTGCTGTCTCCTCAAAGAAATGAGAAATGGGGTGTGGGAGGGTGATCCCATGCATGAGGAATTGCTGGGGAAGGGGGAGCAGCCCAGCAAACCCAGTCCCTGCTCTTGGAGAGTACAGGTGTCACAATATGACACAAATGAACGACACTCACACACTGAGATGTCCAAGGCAAAAAAAAGGGGCAGTTTATTTACAGACCTCGACATTTATAGAATTCCAACCATGGATTGGAGGGAGAAAATTGTCCTCTCCAACCACACTGGTCAACCCAACAGTCTATCAATTCTCTCCTCCTCCAGAAAGGAACACAAAATAATTGTTATTTACATGAAAAGTGAATGAGAAACTCCACCAAAAAGTAAAACATCAGAAGGCTGAAAAGAACAGGGTGACAGACAGGGAGCACACAAACCTCAGGCTTAGGGCAGAGGAATCACAGGGAGAAGAGCTGGGGAGCGAAGCTCTGCAGATTTTTCTCCCTGGTGAAAATCTGGGGAGGAAGGTGGGAAGGGGTGGGAGGCAGCACTGGAGGGAGATGAAGGAGGTGTGAGAGCCAGGCAGGGTCCTGGCAGCTTGATCTCGGGAACAAACCCCTCCTCTTAAGGGCTGATGTGTGAAAACTCAGACTTGGAGAGGAACAGGGAGGGGAAAAAATAAGAGAACTCAGAATAAACAACTGACCACACACAGAGAAATCTCTGCTTTGCCCTCCATGGCTTTGATTGACTGCGAGGGGCTGGTTTGGAACATCATAAAATCATGGAAGCATTATGGCTGGGAAAGTCCTCTGAGATCATTGAGTCCAACGTGTGGGAAATGAAGGCACAGAGAAATCTCAAAACCTTGTTCTGCAGGCCCAGACACAGAAATGAACAAAGGGTTTGATCTGAGACCTTGGAAGAGGCTTCCAGATTTAGAGACCAGAAGCAAGAATATGGATTTGTAGTTTAAGCAGAAACCTGTCAAGCTAGGTAGTGGAAAGTTTTAGAGTTTAAAGTTTAGATGTAGAAGTAGTTACAAAGGTAGAAAAAAGTTTTAAGGTGTAGTACTGTAACTTTGTATATTGTTATATGATTGGTTAAGAAAATCCACACTGTGGCAAAAAAATGCGTAAAACAAAATAATCAGTGGTTGGTTTAAAGACAAAAGCAATCTTTGTGGCACTAGATTATTGGCTAATAAATCTTTAAAAGACTTTGTACCTAGAGATCTTGTGACCACTGACCACTGGATTACCAGCCTCTGACTTATGCTGTGAAGACATTCTCACCCTTCATGAGACTGACGAAGACAAGAACAATAAATCTTGTTTTAAAACATCTCTCAGCAGTCCCATCTCTCTCACCCTAATCCTGATACCAACACTTAAAATGACATCTTGTCCTCAATGTCCTTGTGCTGTCACCTCAGCAGCAGAGGAGCCCTGGTGGGTACCAGGAGCACCTCACAGAGAATTTGTCTTTCTGTGTAAAACATTTGTGCCCTCCTTGGTGCCAGGAATGAAGGACAAGAGCCTGAATATTCCTCTTTTTTTTTTTTTTTTTTTGCAACTAAACTCAGCCTAAAGCAGCAGCCAGTATCTGTGTTCCTTTTCACCTCTTTTACTGGTTTCACATCCGTGCTGTGACCCAGCAGGGTTGGATTTCACTGTCTTGCTAGATGAAGTGCATGGGGGGGCTGCACACAGCTGCAAGGATTAGGAGCTCTAAATCCATGGCATTGGCATCTGTTCCTGCAAAACCCCAACCTGAAATTGTGCTTTCTGAGCTAAATTGGTGATGGGTGGGATTGAGGCAGTGTCACAGCACTGCAGGAACTCTGCAAGGACAAACCTCCAAGGAAAGCCAGGACCAGGCTGGAGAGAAGGGAAACCACTGGATGTCCCACATCCTTTCCCGAGCCTTTAACAGTGAGAAACTGAATCAAAGCCTGAAAACTTCAAATGCTTTAATGCAAAGAGCTTCTAGTCCTTCAGAGGAGAACTTCCTTTCAGATATTTCCTTTTGGATGCCGTTCTCCAGCTCCCAGCAGGGAATATCCAGTGGAATATCTCTCATATCCTGGGTGCCAGCATGCCTGTGTTTTCTACTCTCTATCCCTTCTGAGAGGTTTTATTATTTTTATCTTGCTGAGGCAGTAACAGCCCTTCTCATGTGAAGGACACAGTTTGGTTTCCAGCCTGCCCTGTGCTGTCTGAAGCTGCTCTGTCTGAGTGAAGTGCCCTCAGAGCTGGATGATGGCCCTTGAATGCTGAGACCAAACTCACCTGAATGAGGAACCAGAGCACTGAAAGGAATAAAATAGGTCAGGTTCCTGGAACGGTCCTTCAAGATCATCCAGGTCCAACCCCCTGCCACGAGCAGGGACACCTTCCACTTGGCCAGGCTGCTCAGGGCCCCATCCAGCCTGGCTTTGGACAATCTCCTCTATTGCCTGCAGTGTTGAAAACAGCAGCACTGGGCACTCAGCCTGGAGAAGCTGCTGATTTTGGCCAGTCTGAACCCAGAAATGCCCATATTTCATTTAAGCTGTTCTCTTTGAGAACTGTGCAGTTCAAAGACTCTTGTGTCAAACCTTGTCTCTTGCTTTTCAGAGGTGTGGGTGTTTCCTCTTGGGCCAGCCTGGATCCTTCTCCCTTAGTGTTGTAAAACTTTTTTGGAGAGACATTTGGTCACACCAGTGTTGGGGTTATGCAAGAGAGACAAGACTACTGAGAGATGTTTTAAAGCATGATTTGTTCTTCTTCTTCTCCTGAGGGAGTGAGGGCATCTTCACCACACAGGCCAAGAGTCTGTGGTCAGTGGTCACAACACCACAGGTTACAAGGTCTCTTGAAGGTTAACTAACCAATAGACTACTGCCACAAAGAAGGTTTCTACTTTCACACCAATAGTTAATTAATTTGTCTGATACACCTGCAGGTGGGGGCTCATGAGAGTGGAGCAGAGGGGGAGAACCAGCCCCTCAGCTTCTGGCCACCATTCCTCATTCTTGGAAAGGTGCAGCTGGAGGTGAAACAAGCCATTTAGGAGTGAGGACAATCCAGCCTTTGGCACCTGAGCTCAACCTCTGGCTCTTTTATTTTGAAATCTGAAGAGTCTTCTGTTGACCACGATGGAAAGTTCTTCCAGAGCAGCTCATGTCACTGCTTGTTGGGATATTGAGAGAGACAGGACCCCAGGGAGACATCTCAAAGCATTGTTTGTTCTTCTTCTTCTCCAGTCTGATCAGGGAGTGAGAACATCTTCACCGCATAGGCTGGGAGTCCGTGGTCAGTGGTCACAAGACCACAAGTAACAAGGTGTTTTAAAGGTTTATTGGGCAATAAATGACTGCCACAAAGATTGTTTCTACTTTCACACCAACATTTAATTAATTTGTATCACACATCTTTGCCGCAATGAGAACTTTGAGAACTTTCTTAACCAATCGTATAATGACACACAAAGCTGCTTGCTACACCTTAAAACTTTTTACTATTTCTGTAACTACTTCTATATCCAAATTTTAAAACCTTTAAACTTTCCAGTGCCTAGCTTAATATGTTTCTGCTTAAACTCCAAACTCACATTCTTGCTTATGGTCTCTAAATCCAGAAGCCTTTTCTAGAGTCTCAAGTCAAACCCTGTATCCATTTCCCTATTTGGGCTTGCATGCACGAGGTTTTAATTTTTTTCTGTGTCTAGATTTCCCACGCACCAGGCTTTCAGGAGATCTCAAATCCATCACCATTTCATTTCTGACATAGTTTTCCTGAGTTTTCCCCCAAGAAAGGATGGATGGATGCCTTGGAAAGACCAGCAGTCACCATGCACTGCTGTGTGTGTGTGTGTGTGTATTTTTGTGTTTTGTATTCGAGAGTCTGGATTTAATATTTGCCTCAGCAGGGCTTTAGCAGGGGATTGAATTTACTGACCTTGAGGCTGAGACCAAGCTGTGACCATCACCCCATTTCCCTGATTACTCCTTGAAGTCTGCACGGCTCAGTGAGCAGAAATGGTGCCACCAGCACAAGTCAGGGATAAATTCTGTCCCTGTGCTGCTCTGGTGGCCAGAGAAAGCCCAGGAGTCACATGTTTCACCAGCTGCCACTGGGTTAATCAGGATTTGCTCATATCTGGAGAGCTGGGACCAGTTTGTGGTGCTTTTCCCCAGAGGAAGGACACAAGGAAACAGCTCAGTCAGGTGTGGCATCTCTGCACTGAGTAAATTCACCACCTCATTCTTTTTACTTTTTCCATCCCTGTTTTGTGGGGAATCTCTTCAGCATGAAACACAACCAGCCTGGTTTCTTATGAAAAGTATAAAATAGGAATTCAGGCTGCCCAAAGCCATTAACCCCCCAATTTTGTGCTCTTACAGCATAAGTGACACTGCTCTGGCCCATTGTGCATCCTGCTGCAGGGGCTCCCCATGGCCAGGGACAAAGCTGCTGCACCTCAGTGTGGGCTGTTTAAAGGCAATTAAATGTTCTTTGTGGATGGTTTGGGATCACCTCATTCCTCCTCCTTGCCATGGGCAGGGATGCTACCACCAAGATCAGATTATCCAAGTCTTGTGGAGGAATATCTCACATCTGTGAATCATCCTTGTGGTTACCTTCTGAATCTTCTCCTGTTTTCTTTCTTTTTTCACTAGAAGTCTTTTAAAAACATCTACATCACTGTCTTCTGTCTGCAAATTGTGTTCTCCAGGCCATGTAAATTACTTCTTGGAGAGATCTGATGTCACCCTATTCTTCTAAAGTTTTTCTAAAGTTCTTCTAAAGCCTTCTGATGTTTGCATTTTTGTGGTGGAGTTTCTCATGCACTTTTCGTGTAAATAATGATTGTTTTGCATTCCTTTCTGGAGGAGGAGAGAATTGATGGACTGTTGGGTTGACCAGTGTGGTTGGAGAGGACAATTTTCATCCTCCAATCCGTGGTCACTGTTGGAATTCTATAAATGTTGAGGTCTGTAAATAAACTGCCCCTTTTTTTGCCTTGGACAGCTCAGCGTGTGAGTGTCGTTCATTCGTGTCATATTGCAACAATCTGTGTTCCCTGTGCATATTTGTTGTGTTTTTTTCCTCTTCCAAGCAAAATAAATAGTAGCCCAGATTGCCAGGTTGTGTGTGCCTCCTCCTGGTTACTTGGGGGAGCTGGTCTTGGCTTTTCTGGGGGCTGAGCTGAGTTTTGTCACTGTGATAATGAATGGCAGCATTTTCACCTCCTTGGGGGAAACTCAGAAGATCCCCCTGGCAAAACCAGCCCCAAAGGAGGAACCTGGTGATTTCACAGGCCTGAAGCGAACAGAAAATGTCCAGTTATTTGTACTCAAAATGAACAACTGTCATTTTTCCTTGTGCTTTTACCATGCTCTGCAAAAGCCACCTGTCAGATCAAACAGTTTATAGACAGTGACTCTGAGGGAAGGCAATCAAATTCCAGCCTGAATGGGAGCTGTGTGTGCCTTGCTGGTTATTGAGTGTGGGCTCTTCTCCCTGGCTGCCCTCAGCAGAGACAGAATTGTCACTTCTGCACAGCCTGAGAGGGGAAAGAGGAGGAGGAGCTGTCTAAAACTTGGTGTTGATTGACCACAGCTTATAGATCACGTCCAGGGTGTTGTGGCTTGGAGGCATTCATTGCTGGCAGGGGAAAAGCACTTGTCCTCAGCACTTCTGGCTCTGGAAATGATTTAATCTGTCAGACTTTGCTGCAGTGGAGACTGCTCTACACTGAAGAGGAGGAGGATTTACTTCGCTTTGGAGCCCTGGAGAGAAGCCTGGATTTCAGCTTGTCCGGTTGGGAATGCAGAGACCAGCAAATGGCTGAGGGACAGCTCTCTGCAGGGCCCTGCTGATGATATTAAAGGGTTGTGACCAAAAGATAAAACTTCATTTCTTGGCTTTCTGGAGAGCCCTGTGACCCACACCACAGGAGGAGCAGCACAAAGGTTTGGTGCTGAGTTCATTCCCCGGGGTGAAGGGATGCAGGGATGTAGGGCCAGTGCCAGGAATGTCATTTGTTGTGTCCTCAGGCATCTGATCTCTCTCTGCCCCACGTTTTTGGGTCATTCCTTTATGCCCAAGCTGTGTAAGGAGCTCTGACAGGAGTCACAGAATCACAGAACATCCCAAATTGGAAGGGACCCCCAATGACCATCGAGTCCAGCTCCAGTCCCTGCACAGACCCATCCCCAATGAAGCTGCTTGCTCCTTCTGCTCCCATACTCAGCCTTCATTTGAGCATTTTTAAACATTTTCTTAGTCCCATTTGAAAGAGAAGGTACTTCCACTATCTTTCTTTGATGGATTCCACAAACTGAGCTGATTGAACCACTCCCCCCGGTGCCCTTTGAGCTCCTTTCCTTACTCTCCTCACCCCAATTTGTTACAGTGACACAGGAAAAGGCACAAAAGATGAAGTCAGAAAGCCACTGAAAGTCCTGATTTTTTTGCATCACCTCAGTCTTTAATAATTCCTGGTAATATTTGATTTATATAGCACCTTTTTTGCTGAAGTGTATCCCAAACTCCACAAATAAGTACAAAGATGTGCTAACGAGGTCTCAGCTCTGCCAAGGATGCAGCCCCAGGCTCTGTAATTGCAGGTATTTCTCATCAAAATCTCTGGGGTTGTTTTTTTTGTTTTGTGTTTGTTTTTTTGTTTGTTTTGTTTTTGTTTTGTTTTTATTTTTGTTTTTTTCTTTTTCTTTTTCTTTTTCTTTTCCTTTTTCTTTTTCTTTTTGTGTTTGTTTTTGTGTTTGTGTTTGTTTGTTTTTTTTTGTTTTTTGTGGTTTTTTGTGTGGTGGGTTGGTTGGTTTTTGGTTTTGTTTTTGTTGGTTTTCTTTTGTTTGTTTTGTTTTGTTTTGTTTTGTTTTCTCACTTTCATTTTGCAACTGGGTGCCTGCAAGGCTGGCTTGAGCAAAGGTGGATCTCTGGCTGGGTCAGAGTCACAGAATGGTTTGGGTTGGAAGAGACCCTAAAAATCACCCAGTTCCAAGCCTCTTCCATGGCCAGGGACACCTTCCACCAGAAAAGGTTGCTCAGAGCTCGTTGCTTGCCTGAGGTAGAGGAAAAAGGCTGAGCTGAACTGAAGGATTGAGGAAAGGTGTTGCAGTGAGAAAGAAATGCCTCAATCAACCCTTGGGACGAAATTGTGCCTCTCAGAGTTGGTGGAAGCAGAAGGGACTGGAAAACCAGGGCTGGCCTCCATGAACAGGGAGGAGATGAGAAAAAGGGAGGCTGAGAAGGTGGAGGTTGTGGGTGGAGGTCCCTGAGGGTGATTTTGTGAGGGACAGGCAGAGGCATTAAGTTTTCTATTTATAGGTGTAAATTTATGAGCCCCAGATCCAGAGGTCAGGAACAGGCTGCCCAGGGAAGCTGGGGCTGCTCCATCCCTGGAAGTGTCCAAGGCCAGGTTGGACAGGCTTGGAGCAGCCTGGGACAGTGGAAGGTGTCCCTGGCCATGGCAGAGGTGGAACTGAATTCTCTTTAAACCATTCCAACCCAAACCATTCTGGGATTTTATGATGTGAGAAGTGGTCATTTCCCTCATTGGATCATTTTAGGGATCAGTTCCTATGGACCACCACAGACCCCAATGATGGGACCACCTGCAAATTGCCATAAAGAAAAGGGCAAAGCAATGAGAGAGGCTGAGCTGAAGGAGTGAGAGTTTCTCATTTCAAATAACGGCGGATTAGAAACCAAAATATTATTGCTGCCATAAAGCTGATGCATCTCCCTTGCAGTTTCCTCCCTCTTTTAAAGGCTGACAATTCACAGGAGCTGTAGTGGTAATAGCAGCAGCTTCCCACTTATTAGGAGCTCTCAGAAGGATCTCTGTGAGCCAAGCAACCGTGATTTTTATTAGCACTGATGGTGTGTGTCAGTGGTTGGCCTCTCTTTATGCCGGCATTAACAAGACTTGGGAGAAAATTGTGTTGGCAAGCGCAAGCCAAGCAGAAATAATGGTGCTTGAATTCTTTCTCTGTCACCACGAGGTGACAGCCTTTGTGGTCTTCAGCATCTATTTCATGTTTATGTGTCACAGCCAAAGCCTGGCCTTGCAATTCCCTGGGTTCTCTGGTGTGGGTTTAATTTTGTCCTTTATGAAGTTGTGTCTGGGGTTAAGAGCTCGTTGTTTGCAGCCTCTTTCCCAGCATGTCACATCTGGCCTCCAAGCCACATCTGGACTGCAGAGATCCCACACAAGTGTCTCTGTCCTGCTCTTCCAGGGAAGCCCCAGTGTGTTAGAGAGACTCAGCTGATGTGCAGCTGCATTTTCAAAGCAGGGATGCTCAGGTTTCCTGCCTGTGACTGCAAAGAGGGTTTTATTCCAGGTTTCAGGAGGTCAGCACATTTCAGGAGATCTTGGTTTACTCCCATGTCCTGCCTCTGCCTCCCTAAGTGACCCTGGGGGAATTGCACACTCCATCTGTGCCTCACTTCCCAGTCCATAAAAGAACAGGTTCCTCTCAATTTTCTATCTTATATTTGGATTTGGAGACTTTTGCAGCAGGGATTCTCTGGTTTTTTGTGTGGTTTGTACCTGCATCAGTGAGGCCCTGATCTGCTCTGGACTCTGCAGGCACATAATGCCTGGGAGACCTGTGGGTTTGTGTTTAGCATCAGCTCACCCGTCCACCAAGGACTTCTCAGGGGCCTCTCCAGGCTCAGTGCTGGGCTGAGGCAGCTCCCAGGAGCACCCAGCTTCCAGGAGAGCAGGTGATGGCCAGGGCACACCACAGCAGTAGAGTCTGTTGTATTTTCTCTACAGAGATCAGTCTAAAATCTGTCCCAACACCAACCTGGTTAATACCTGTGTGTTTCTGTAACTGGGGTTGTCCAGTGGCATCCTGTGTCTAGAAGGATTTTTGAGACTTTCTCAATGAATGGGTCAAATCACAGAACCCCAGAATGGTTTGGGTGGGAAGGGATCCTAAAGTTCATCTCATTCCACCACCCTGCCATGGGCAGGGACACCTTCCACTATCTCAGGTTGCTTCAAGCCACATCCAGCCTGGCCTTGGACACTTCCAGGGATCCAGAGGCAGCCACAGCTGCTCTGAGCACCCTGTGCCAGGGCCTGCCCACCCTCACAGCCAAGAATTCCTTCCTCACATCTACTCTAAGTCAATCCTCTCGCAGCTTAGAGCCGTTCCTCCTCATCCTATCACCACAAACCCTTGTAAACTGTCACACCTCCGTCAACAGCCTGAGATGGAGGAGTGACATTTAGATTTGCACTTCTGGATTTCAAACAGTTCATCTCAATCATGCTGCCATCATTAGGGCTCGTGAGAATGAGCTACTTTACATGCTCGTAGCTACACTCCTGTGCCTGAACAGGCAGGAGGAAGGGGATTAATTAAGGGTATTTAATTACTTTCAATGCCCATTGCAGGACATTTGTGCTGGACACGGGACAAGATGCCTGTCAGCTGAGTGACAGTGACTTGTCACAGGAGAGCTCTCAGCAGCAGGAAACTGTGGAGCAAGGAAGGAGAGGAAGAGAACTCACACTGGCCCAAGCCAAGAACACATCCATTAACCAGGGACTGATGGCTCGTTCCAAAACTTGTCACCCATTAAAATATTGCAGCTATATCCACGCTGATGTACTGCCAGCTGCACTAAAAATAGGCCAAGTGTGCAGCTTTTAGTCCCCCAGGAAAAAAAAAAAAAAAGAAAAAAAAAAAAAGAAAAAAAAAAAAAAAAAAAAAGAAGTTGTTTTCATGCATTTAAAACACTTCCCCATGACTCACATTCCTTGCTTGGCTTTCCTGTGCCCTCAGATGGAACATTTTGCCAGAGGTGTCTGGTGCACCCTGAAAGCAGCCTCTGCAAAATCAAACCAAGATGTGCTCTTCATCAAAGCCCTGTGATGTGAGATCCCCTTCAGCCAAGGAGCCCCAGGAGGGGAAGGCAGGTGGTGAGGGTGTTGTCAGTCTGATGCTGAGCAGCTTGGGCACGGCAGGTGTGGGAAATGGATTTCTGGAGAGTTTTTAAAGCATGACAGAAGGCTCATGTAGGATGCATCTGTATGTAGACCTTGAGATAAAGTGTGCTGATTTGGAAAGGCCGTGGAACAGGACAGACATTATTGAGAGGGAAACTGAACTAGGAACGAGTTTCAAATGATGACTTTGCAGATAGACTAGGTATTTTAGAGAAATAGAGTTATGAAAGGTGTATTGTAGTAGGACCCACTACAAGGGGTAATTTTAGATGATTTGCCTTAGGGCATTAACAGCATTGTGTGGCAAAAGTTGATAGGCCAAGAAACACTTATAATATATTGTAATTAAGGAATAGTTTGGCTTCTGATTTTAATAGCATGAATTAAAACACCTGTATTGTCTCACCCTTCACATAACAGAATAAAAGTCTTTAAAACACCTCTCAGTTGCCCCATCTCTGGGTCAGCAAAAGGGATAATCCCACAGGGCCATCGTGGGCTCCTCCTGTGGCCCCATGAGGGTGGCAGGGGCTGGCAGGAGGTGACTGCAAGGGTTTGCATGGAGTGGACATCCTGTGGAACTGGCAGCTTGAGCAGCTGGGGAGGGTCAGGCTGGGAGAAGGAAGATGGTTTTCATCCTCCTTTAGACCCATATATTAGGGATTTATTTATTGACAAAGAAGGAAGCAGAGGGTTCTTGAAATGCACTTGCCTTGGAGAAGAGTGGTTTCATCAGCCTTGCAAACACACAGGAAGGACCTGTCTGGTGAGGGAAAGGTCATCTAGCCCAACACCCTTGCAATGAGCAGGCACATCTTCAAATGAAAAATGTTTCACTAAGACAAAAAAACCCACAAAAAGTCAGTGAGGTGCTCATCCTCCTCAGCTCAGGCAGCTCGAGCAGCCTCTGTAACAGGGCCATCATTTCCTCTTCCCATCCTCTTTTACCTACTGAGACAAGGTAAGAACAGGTTTTTGTCTAATATTAGGTGTTTAAAAGATAACAGATAATTTCGAGTTACTCTCCCAGGCTCTTCCTACATCAGACAAGAGCAGCAGAAGCTTCCAGAGGCCAGCTCATTTCCTGGTGACATTTTTTTAGGCAATTATGTAGCATCCAACCACATATCAGTAGGTTTATGACCTTCAGAGAGAATTTGAAGCTGAACATTTTGCAGATCACTGACCAGTTACTTCATATCCTTATTTTTAAATTTTCTCCCTTTTTTTTTTTTTTTTTTTCCCTTTCAGAGCAGCAAACGCTGTTTGCTCCTCTGCTCCCGAGGTGCTGGTGCAGATCCTTGGTGACATTTGCCACCTGTGCCCTGTTGAGGGGTGCCCTGATGTGTCCCAGGAGCTCATTCATTCCCCTGGCTCTGCCTCACCAAGCTCTTTGCCTTGTTCATTAACATAATTACTTCCTTGCATTAGCTTACGCCTGCAATAAAATCTCTGCTCCTCCTGTTGGAAGCCACAGAGGTTGAAAGCTTGGTAATAAAAATCACCACTGACTTAACAAATTACTTTCCCCTCAACTATTTGGCTGGTTTGGCAGAGCTCCCTTTGCCTGTGCTGAGTTTTTTTCCCAGTGTAAGGGCACTAAAAAAAACCAAAACCTCCTTTATTAGTGAGCTCACCTTGATTGTGATGGCCAAGAGCAGATGGGAGGTAAAGGGAAATTCCCTGCATTGCATGGAATAATAGCCATTCCTAAATGCAAGGACAACATTCAGTTCTGGGAATGATGCTGGGAAGAACCAGAAATTGTTTTTTAAGAAGACTTTTTGTGCAATTCCAAGTTCTGTGAGCTCCCTGCTTTGCCTGGGGTTGAATTCTCTTCAAGAAACAGCTTCCATTGAAATTTATTTTTGCCCTGCTCTGCCTCTTTCTGCCTCCCATGGGAATTATTTCACAACTGGAAAGTAAATCTTGCAGTAAGACCTCCCAAAGACTCTGTCCAGGGGGGGATTGATTGCTGTCTTTAAAAGGACATCACTGACAGGGAGGGGTTGGATGCTAAATGGGTTTTTTAATCCAGACAAGAACACAACAAAGCTGAGAGAAAAATATGAAAAGTGAGAGCAGTTTTCTTATAAGAGCAAAATCCTCAGAGAATTATGGATTTCTCAGTCCCTTGGAGTTTGTGATCAGCTCTAAACATGTGTTTGGTTCCTTTTCACACAATCTGAGCTATTTTAAAGGTGTATGTGGGGCAGGCAGGACGTAGAAGGTGTTCAGTGCCTGCTGAAGTGGCAGCTGAGCACGCAGTGGAGTCCCATGCTCTCAAATTACATTAGAAGCCTGATTTTAGGCAAATAAATTCCCTCCCTGTGCTCTGATGATGGATTTAGGGAGGAAGCTGGTACTTTGAGGGAGCAATATGCTTGGCCTATTTATGTGTCCTCTTAAAGACGA
This sequence comes from Phylloscopus whistleri, assembly GCA_017589585.1. NCBI lineage: Eukaryota > Metazoa > Chordata > Aves > Passeriformes > Phylloscopidae > Phylloscopus > Phylloscopus whistleri. The sequence continues at coordinate 453,500 of JADMLD010000401.1, forward strand.
GGTGAATTGTCCCCTTGACCGATTTCACGTGGGCTGAGGAGCTCAGGGAGAGGCCTCCAAACCTCAGGGAAAGCCCAAGGGGAGAGCTGGAATTAACCTGTGAAAAACTACACTCCACCTTTTCATATTAACTTATAAGTTTAATAAAAATAAAATAAAATAGAATAAAAATAGACAATTAGGAGACAGGAAAAGATAGCTACTCAGCTGAGGGTGTAAAGCAACACACTGTCTGTCTTCAGATCCTTTGTTTTAAGGACCCCTGTGTTACATATTTAAAATAAGCTAATGCATGATTTAAATATCCATGTTGGTTTCAAGATCCCCCTAAATATACAATTTATCTGTAGGATTCCACACAGTCTGGGGAGGTGTTGTAAATCTCTCTTCTGAATATTCAAACTCTTAAAGGATCGATTGTCTTTCTAATCTCAGGAATGCCAGGCATCCCTTCTGTCTTCTATCTAGCTGAAAGGTTAAAAAATACAACCCCCTCCCCAATCTCTACTTAGTTACAATCTAAAAATATTAACTTATCACATTTTTCAATTTCTATTAATAAAAGAACATACAGTACAACCTTCCCATATTTATACCTAAAGCAATCATCTTACTATATGCGAAAAGCCAACTCTAAAACGTGCATTTATAACAAACCCCTGACTCTCAAGCCCATCTCTATTGCCTGTCTCTCAAGAGAGCAGCCAAAACAGAACCAGGTTTTGTTTTTAGCCTGGCTGGGAAGTGGTGGTGACCTGTGCTCCTCAGCTGTGCCTCGGCCATTTGTCACCTCCTGGTGCCAGGCAGGCAAATTGCCCCCACTCTGCAATCAGGGTAATTAGGGAAGCAGTGTTTTGAGCTGCTGCAACCCTCGGAATAAAACATTTCATTTGAGTCAAAGTGCTCTGATCAAAGTTGGAGAATTAAGATAACAAAAGAGCAATTAGGGAAATTTTCCAAATGAACAGCTCGTGTGGGTGGAAATAGGTTCCTTCAAAAATGTCATCAAAACATCTGAGCTCTTTAAGAATGCTCCTTTTCTTTTTGTTTGGAAATTGCTCATTTAGGAGAACAACACAGCAACACGGGCGTGTCACAGGCTGGTGTCACCCGTTCTTCTCCACTCTGCTTCTCCTGAGGAGGAGTGTCCAAATCCCAGGGCGATGGGGACAGCTCTGTGTCCCAGCTGTGTGACCCAGACCAAGGTCTGACTGCTGAAAGGTTCACAGAGATGCCCAGAGCACTTCCAGGACAGCTGTTGTACAGCAAAGATCCTTCCCTCAGGCTCCCACTCCTTGCTGAGGATCAGGGGCTGTGGGAGGTTGGGGCTGTCTGTGGATGAGGGGCTGGACAAGCCCCAGCCTCGTGGATTTGCAGCCTTGGGGATCAGCTGTGCCCTGGGCTGCATCAAAAACTCGTGGGCAGAGTTGGAGGGAGGGGGTTCTGCCCTCTGCTCTGCTCAGCTCTGGTGAGATCCCACCTGCACTGCTGTGTCCAGCTCGGGGGTCTCCAACGTAGGATGGACCTGGAGCAAATCCAAAGGAGTCCATGGGGAGGTGCCAAGGGCTGGAGCCCCTCTCGAGCTCCCCTGGAGCCAGGCTGGGAGAGCTGGAGGTGCTCACCTGGAGAGGAGGAGGCTCCAGGGAGAGCTCAGAGCCCCTTGAAGGGCCTGAAGGGGCTCCAGGAGAGCTGGAGAGGAACTGGGGACAAGGGGTGGAGGGACAGGAAACAGCGGATGGCTTCAAGATGAAAAAGGGCAGGGTTAGGTGGGATATTGGGAAGGAATTCTTCCCTGTGAGGTGAAGCTGTGGCTGTCCCTGGATCCCTGGAAGTGTCCAAGGCCAGGCTGGACAGGGCTTGGAGCACCCTGGGGTAGTGGAAGGTGTTCCTGCCCATGTGGGGCAGGGGTGGCACTGAATGAGCTTTGCTGACCCTTCCAACCCAAACCATTCTGTGATTAAAAAATCAGTATGTGTGGCAAGACTCACAGGGGCTGGAAAGTTCCCTGATGGGCTCTGGCAGAGTGTGAATTGTCCCACTTTGCAGTGCTGCTTCATCAGAAAAGAACCTGAGGGTGGAGAACAAAGCAAACCAAGCCTGGCAAAGAGTGCAGGCTGCACCCTGAGCAGGCAGAGGGATTTGCACTGCCAGACACCTGCCTCAGGCTGATCAAAAAGCCTCTGCCTCACTGACAGGTGGAGTGATTTTCCTGGTGCTGGGAGAAGAGATGAACTTTCAGGGAATGCCTCTGAGCACAAAGGAGCTGCTCTGACTTTGATGAGTGCAGCTCAGGCTGGAATCGTCCCCTGCAAGGGGAGGGACCCGGAGCTGCCACTGCTGGAATTGTGCAGCAGGGAGCAGGGGATGGGGCTCAGCCAGGATGGGATGGGGCTCAGGCCAGCATGGAATGGGGGGCTCAGCCAGGGTGGAATGGGGGGTTCAGCCAGGATGGAATGGGGCTCAGCCAGGATCATCTCCTTATGCACCTGAGATGACCTTACAAACCTGTACCTGAGGTCAGGAAGGACAAGCACACCAGAAACATCCAGGAACCCCTGGATTCTGTCCTCTCTTCTGTGAGTGAGGGCTCTGGAGTGGCCTTGGGAAGCCCCAGTTGCTTCAGTGAGGGTGATCTGGTGGGGTAATCAGGCTCAGGTTTCCCATTTTCTCCCAAAACACCTTGCAGTTGTGCTTTTCTTGCTGTAGCTGAGCATCCATCCTCAGCCTCAAGGAGTGGGAAAGGGCCTGACATTCCCTTCAGAGATGAAAAAGGAGGGTTCCTTGCCCTCATCCCAGCCCTGTGGTGTGGGGGGATGGTGATGGGGAAGAGGAGGGTCTGGTCCCTTCACGTAGTGTTGCAGTGAGGGACAGGGACCTGATTCAGAGCAAGGGTTTTATCATCATTTCAGGCACCTGGAAGTTCCTGCACCTGCATTCCTCATCCTGGGATCCCTTTCCAACCCACAGCTCTCAGTAAGCTCTTCCAAAGGCTCTTGGTCAGACTGACCTTGGTTTCCTATTTGAGGGTGAGGTGAATTCCTCTCTGGACGGGACCATTTCTCTCTCTTGACTACAGAAGGAAACTGGGGGGAGAATCTCAGGGTGAAATATCTGCATTTTAGCCAGAAGGAGGTCCCACCCTTACCTTCCCTGCTGCCATCAGAGCTGCACCTCCTCCAGGCTTTCAGGAGAGCAAAAACTGCAGAGAATTTGGTCTGCAGCACATTGCAGGATCCAAAATATCCACTGCATCTTTAATCTTCTGCATGCTAATGCATGTCTAGACAAACCAGGGCAGCTTGTGCTGAGCTCAGCTCCCTGCTGCTCCGCTGGGATACTGAAAATTACATGAGCAGCAGTGAAGAGGATTTTATTTTATTTCTATTTTATTTTATTTTATTTTATTTTATTTTATTTTATTTTATTTTATTTTATTTTATTTTATTTTATTTTATTTTATTTTATTTTTACTTATTTTATTTTATTTTATTTTAGTTTTTGTATTTTTATTTTTATTTTTATTTTTATTTTATTTTGTGGTGGGAAGTTTTCAGAATTTTCAACGCCAGGCTTTCAACTTGGCAAATGAAAATATACCTGGAATAGGTGAGGGACTCATCTGACAGATTCCTGTCATGATTGATTATGTACAAACACATTCTAGATCCTCAAGAAATAAGAATAAATTAGCCAAAACATAAGGAGTGAGCAGTGAGTGCTCACCCATCTTGGGATGGAGGTACAAGGTTCACATTCTTTCTGCCCTCTCCTCCTTTTATCCTTATTTTCCCATTGGTGGAGATAAAATGGGAAAAGGAAAAAATTAGAGGAAGCCAAACATCCAAACTCCTGAATGAGCAGCAAGCAGTTCCCTCTGAGATCTGTAATCAGAAAAGGGATTTAATAATCCCCATCCAGCCCTTCTCTGCCTGCATTTGGAAATGGTGATTATACCACCAGAGGCACATCTCCCAGTGATGCACATCAATCCTGAAGTGCCCTCCTCTGCTGGGAGTACAGGATGGGCTCATCCATCTTCACCAAAATAAACCAAGAGCCTTTGTAAAGAAGATTTCCAGCCAGAGGTCACCACGTCTCCTGAAAGCTGCAATTTAGGAAGAAAAATGTGATTGAACTTCTCCCAGTTTCTGATATGGGGGGTATGTGGCAGAGAGTTTAAAGCTGTGGGGTCACACACAGCCTCCAAGTGCCTGGAGGGAATGTTGTGTGTCCCAGAGGAGAGGCAATAATGCCAACTCTGTTACTGCCCTGTGGGAATCCAAGGCATTCCTTTGGATGCCCTGGACAGACAGAGACCTGAACAACAGGGTTGGAAACCTGTACAGGGGGGTTGAAACCTCTACAGAGAGGTCTGGGATCTGTACAGGGGGGTTGGAGACCCTGGCACAGAGCCCAGGAGGACACTGGCTTTGGCTTTAGTGCTCATCTTCTTGTTCCCAGCTTATCCCTGGGCAGCCAGGGGATGATTTCTTCTCCTCAGCTTGCTCAGGGTGGAAAAGAAAACCCAAACACCCCAACACCCCATCTAAACCTCCCCTCTTTTCATTTACAACAATTTCTTGCTGTCCTATCGCTATCTGCACATTTTGAAAGTTGCTCTCTCTCTTTTTCTTATGATCTCCTGTTGGATTTGGGACGGGTTCAGCATGTTTTCCTGCTGATGGGGGTGAGATCAGCACCCATCTGGCACAGCATTCACAGGGCAGCTGTGGTAGGTGTCCGTGTGTCTGTCCCCATCTCCAGGGATGAACTCCTTGCTGCGAGTGAGGCTGGTGGTGTCATCAGGAAAAGGACAGAGAGCATGAAGGGCATCCCATGGTGGAGAAAGGAGTGGTGTTGTCCTTCAGGGCAGCACTGCTCCCTGCTCATGGGCCCAGCCTAGGAATGGTGCAGAGGGATGAATTTCACCCTCCTGGACCAACACATTGGCATCTGTTTTAATCCAGGCCCCACCTGCTGTTTGCAGAGCTGAGTCCTGCCTCCCTGGCTGCCCAGTACTGCAGGTCCTGTGGAACAGGACATTCATTTCTCTCTGTTTGCTCACCAGGAGGGTTGAGGGAGGTGTGTAGATACCAGGCTGAGCAGCGCTCTGCAGATTCTGGGGACAGTTACCATGACAAATGCACAAGGCTCCTTCAGATCTGTGCCTGGAGAGATGCTGAGACAACGATGGATGAGTGCATTGCCTGATCCTCTTCCCCACTTGTTGTGGAATGCTGGGGTTCTTGGGATTCCAGTCACAAGGTTTGGGTTTTTTTCATATCAGCAACCCCTTTTTGTCCAGGTTAGCAACCCTGGAGCCCCTCTGAACTTCCCCACAGGTTTCCAGTAGTCAGTAAAAATCAGAATCTCACTGCCAGCTTTGGGATTTGAATGAAAGCAGATGAAAAGATGACAACTGAATGTGTTAAGTGGCACCTGAGAGCCAAGCTGGTGTCTTGCCCTTCTCAGAAGTTTGCTGTAGGGATTTTGGGAAGGAGTTCTTCCCTGTGAGGGTGGGCAGGCCCTGGCACAGGGTGCCCAGAGAAGCTGTGGCTGCCCCTGGATCCCTGGCAGTGTCCAAGGCCAGGCTGGACAGGGCTTGGAGCAACCTGGGATAGTGGAAGGTGTTCCTGCCCATGGCAGGGGGTAGAACCAGATTTTTAAGGTCCCTTCCAACCCAAACTCTTTGAGGGCTCTATGATTCCCCTCAATGGCTCTAAGTGCAGAATGCACTTAAAATGTGCTTGAAAACATTTTAAATTTGCAGACCAAGTTCAGCCATGGCTGTTGAAAACCCCAGGGAAGCAGCAGATGCAGCAGTGGATTTTTCAGGCTTCTGGATCTTACTGCACTCCCCAGATTGACACAGCAGCAGAGAGAGTTCAAGCAATCCCTCAGGGAAAAAAAAGAGCCTTTCAAACAAACAGGAAAGAAATGAATGTTTGCTTAAAATGCTAAACATATCCCAATTAGTAAATAAAGTGTAATTCAAATAAGGCTTAAGGATTCCTGCCTGACACTGTTATGCCACTTGTGATATTCCTGTGTGCATTAAGAGAGATGAAAAAAACCCCATCCACAAAATAGATGAAAATCAATGCAAAAGGAGATAAAGCTTTAGATTAAAAATGGAGATTCGGATTCAACTCTTTCTTTGAAGATCCTTTGGAATCAGCAGAAAAAATAAATCTCCCCAAACTTAATCAAATTCAGCTTCCCAAGAACAGGGTTTTTTTTTACAGGTAAGAGCTTAAGCATGGACACAGCCACAGCAACAAACCCTCTTTTATTACCACAAACATAAAATGACATCAATCTATTGAAGACAATTGTAGGAACAGCACACAACCTTCACCTCTGGGCAGCAGATCCCCAGAACACTTTCCAGCACCGACTTAACTCAGTTCGTATAAGCCAGGCTGTTAATCATTTATTTGATTCCCTTTTCTGATCTGTGACCGAGGAAAGTCTGTGGCTCAGCTTTCACTCCTGCACCTTTTACCCTTTGCTGACCCTTTTCTGCTGACATTATTGAAGTCAAGTGGTGGTGTCTATTTTCTCTTATTTATGCTCCAGTGTGCGTTGCTCTCTGAAGCTCTGGTGCATTAATAAATTTACTGCCAACCTTAATAGACCCCAGGCTGGTCATGGGGCAGAGCATGTCCTTGGTGAGAGCTTCTCCTCCACAGACAACATAAAGTTCAATTTGTATCTCTCCAGCTAAATTTTTGCCCCTCATTTCTGGGATGAAAACCCTTATGGTTATTGGAAAGAGGCCGTGCTGGAAGGAGTGGCCAGGGACAGAGACTGGGTGTGAACTGAATGAGGGGAAATTTGGGTTAAATATTGGGAAGAAATTCTTCCCTGTGAGAGTGGTGAGGCCTTAGCAGAGGTGGCACAAGGAAGTTATGGCTGCCCCATCCCTGGAAGTGCCCAAGGCCAGGTTGGATGGGGCTTGGAGAACCCTGGGATAGTGGAAGGTGCCCTGTGGGTTAAAACTGAATTAAATTCTCTTCCCACCCAAACCAGCCTATTCTGTAATTTCGTGACTGAAGACCTGCAAGGGCTTTGCAGTGCTTTCATCCATGGATTCTCGGGCGTGTGGGAAGGTTTCTCCCATACCTGCACTTCCCAGCCTGTGTACAACTGTAGTGGTGAATTATTTTATTTGCCTTTTAATTGTTAATGGTTTGTTCTATGTACCCCAGTTTAATCCCCAGTTTGGTTTATCCCACCACTGTAATCCCCTGTTCTGTTATGTCAATCTCTGTTCCCCCTGCCCCTCAGACACAGTCTCCGCCCTGCCTCTGGAAAGTTCTGGGGAGAGCGTCGAGTGATTGGCCGGGATGCCGGCGGTCCCGCCCCCTTCCCAGGGGATTGGTCCCCTCTCCTGTCTCTCACCCTGGAGCGTCTCTCTGATTGGTTCCTTTCCTCTGTTCCTCCCCGGTATTAAAGCAACAGGCACTGGGCAGTCCCTGCCTTGCCTGGGGAGACCCTCTGAGGTGACATTGATCCCCTGCTCGGGGATTCCAATAAACCTCGCTGATAAACCCCCGCAAGGTCCTCCTTTCATCATTTATTTCACCGTAGTCACACTGCTGCCAGAAGGACCCGGCAGGGCGGAGCCGGGGCGGCGCGGGCAAGCCGAAGCGAGCGGGACAAGACCGTCTCCCGGAGCCCCCGCGGCTTCATAGAACAAATGGCTTTGACACCGTTCTCACAGAGTGGCATTTGTTCTGTGACACCACCGGAGCCTGCAGGGGCCCAGGGGGACATCCCAGGCTCTGCAGGACAGGCAGGACAGGAGGGAGGAGCACGTCCATCCCGGGGTTTGTGTGGCTGTCCCTTGGGCCACGTCTCCCCCCAAGGGGTCCCTGCTGGCTCAGGGGATGCTTTGTGCTGCAGTGGGAAGGGGAGCACTGAACAAACCACAGGGGCTCCTAAATTAACTTCTCCCACATTGTTTCCAGGGGTTTTTCTCCTTCTGTTTCCGTCCAAGTTGGACTCCACATTTGAAGGGTTTTATTATTTATGAGCTGCTCTCAGCTGAAGGGGAGCAGATCATGTTTTATTGATGTCCTTTCAGACTGAACACAGGCTGGATGGCTCCTGGAGAATTCCCAGTCCCCCCCACTTTATCAGGGATTGCAAGGCTTGTACCAGCCCTCCCCTTTGCAAAAAATCCTGCAGATTTCCAGAGTTTTAGCTGGAAATTACTATCAAGACATTTGCTTTTTAAGAAAAAAGAAAAAACAAACAAAAAACAAAAAGCAAAAATCACAAAACCAACAAAAACCAAAGACATTTTCCCCTTTTTATTATTTTTTAATATAAACTGATAAATTCACACACAGAGAAAAGGAAGATTAAAAAAGAGACAAAAATAAGTGAACTCAATTTGTCACAGATCCCTTTTGCTCCCTAATTTTCGTGTGTCTGCTGTTATATCACACGTGATCTTTGACTTTGCATGTCTAATGGGTTACTCCCCTACCTTTAATCAAGGGAACAATTGGCAAATCAGGGGCAAAGGGCGCTGGGAGACGCTCCGGAGCATTTTAGGCTTTAGGAACATTTTGTAAAAGCAGTTGTAAACTCAGGGACTTGCCTTGTACCTTGTCTTTATAAAAGTGGTGCTGCTGCTCTGGCTGTGCTCAGCAATAAATGGTGAAAGGTGTAAGAAAACAGCTCCAAAACGTCCCAAATGCTCCAGTTCCTTTGAGGCTGCTGCATGTCTGACACACAGACTCACAGGCACAGGTTTTGTGCTTATTAACATGCAGAGAGCAGCAGTTTCTGCTCTTTTCCTTGGGAGCATGTTCTCTGTGAAAAACAACATTCACTTTTTATAGAAATTTATAAGTTTAATAAAAATAAAATAAAAACAGACTATTAGGAGACAGAAGAACAAAGCTTCTCAGCCGAGGGTGCAAACCAACACACCGCCCATTTCAGATGCTTGGTTTTTAAGGATCCCTGTGTAACATATTCAATTAGAAGCTGATGCATGATTCAAACATTCATTTTGAATATGTTTTCTTTGTCAGTTTCAAAAAAGAATCCCTCAAGTATGCAATTCTTATCTGTGCAGGACTCCTCTCAGTCTGGTCAGGTATCATAAATCCTTTTTGGCCATTAAAGGTTCAATTGTTCTTTATCAGAAATCTTCTCACAGGAATGTGGGACGGAATCTCCCACCCTCTGGTCAGTTTTAGATACCACAAAAAGACCCCAGTCTACTGTGTTACAATTAAAGAATATACCTTCATCACATTTTTAAGTTCCACAAAGAAAAAGGAAATACTGTACAACCTTCTTACTGGTTGTACTTATTGAGATGAATGTTAATATAGCATTTTGTCTTCGTTTGGCAAGACAGGTGTCTGCCAGGGAAAGCTGAAGATTCCCTTAGAATTGAAAATGTAAACCCTTCACCCCCTGCCAAATTATAATTTTGCAATTAAGGACTTTAAGGCAAAGATTTGGGAATAGGAATAACAGTTCTTTACTAGGAATATTAACAGTACAAATGTAGTAGAAAACAAAACCACCCAACCAAACAAGCAAACAAACAAACAACAATCCTGGAAAACCCTGACAGAGTCAGAGCTGCAACCTGACACCCTGTTGGTCAGGGGGTTGGAAGCAGTCCAAAAGTGAGTCCTCCTGGAGTGGCAGATGTGGTTCTGTTGGAGCAGAGATGATCCTGAGAGAAAAGGGGTCCAGTGATGGTGAGAAGGGTCCAGTGATGGTGAGAAGGGGTCCGATCTTCCTCCGGTAATCGGGCGAAGCCAGAGAGCTTCGTGTTCCTGAGTCCCAGTTTTATCCAGATAGGAATGGTTGGCTCCCCGCACTGGGTGGAGCATCTCACAATGGGATGATGGAATGTGGATGTACTACCTTGGGGGTGGTGGGGGTGTCTTAATGGTCCATTAGCAGAAAATATTCCCCTGGAGGGAGGACGGGCAGTGAAAGATAAGAAACACTGCCCTACCTGGTTTGAACAGCTGGCCCATTATCAAAAGGCACCCGCCCCCCTCCTCCCAGAGTTACAAGAGATAAAGAAGAACAATTCCCCAACTGCTTTCAGCAGATGAAATAGAATACACAATTTAGGTTCCATAACCCAAGACACCCCGACACCAGGACCCGAGAGACAAGTCAGGACATGTACACGCAGCCCAAACCAGGAGGGGTATAAAGCTGACTGACTTGGGGACACACTTTTTGAAACCTCTGAGGGACGTGACGCTGTGGAGGTCGCGTCTGGGGTTTCACCCTGTGCCCACCATTTCCTTGATTCGTTTGGCTTTGTCGATTTCTTGTCTGAGATTTTCCTCGGCAGTAAATTGTTTTCATTGAAATTGGCTCTCGAAATTTATAACAAAACACATTTCCTTGTCCTGGGAATATTTGCAGCATGGGGAGCTGCCTCGCTGCTATTTTTTGGTTTTTTTGCTGACTGACAGCAGAAGTGAAGCACGCAGATGATGTGCCTGTGGCTGCCCTAGTTTTTGGCAGCTTCAGGAAAATCTGGACAAGAGAGGAAAGATAGTTTTGCTGCGCCTCAGCCCGACCCTGCTTTTTGTGTGTGGAGCCTCAGCATCAGTTCAGCTCTAGGGAGGGTCCCCAAAGTCTTTGCAGGTGTGTGGAAAAGAGAATAAGAGGTGTGGGTGGCAGGTTTTGGCTCAAGGTTACTCCCTGGGGAAGGTGCCAAAATCTCTGGCAGGTCTTACCAGCCTGGAGCAGCTGGAGGTCAGGGTCAGAGGGAGTGGGGAGGTGGTGGGAGCTGCAGTGGGTACAGCCAGACATCAAACCTTCCTCCTGGCCCAAAAATGAGCTCTGTGGGGAAAAGCAGATAAAAGTCTCCATCCAGAGCCTGGCCTCATCCTGGGCACAGCTCCAGCAGAAGGAGGCTGTTCAGGGAGCTGGGAATGTCTCTCAGGAGAGCTGGTGTATCCAATCCAAGCTTCTCCTCTTTTTTCCTGCAAGGACAAAGCTTTCTGGTCACTGCTGCTTGCAGGTCTGTCCAGTCTCCCCTGTGGAACGAGGACTGGCTTGACCCTGACCCTCAGGGACGGGGGCACCTCAGCCTGGTCCCTGGGCCACCAGAGCCACAGCTGGGCTGCCCATGGTGCCAGCAGTGCTGGGAAGGGCACAGAGGGGCTTGTGGAAGTGGGACTGAACCACAGAATCATGGAATGGTTTGAGATGGAAAGGACCTTAAAGCTCATCCAGCCCGACCCCCTGCCACAGACAGGGACACCTCCCACTGTCCCAGGCTGCTCCAAGCCCTGTCCAGGCTGGCCTTGGACACTTCCAGGGATCCAGGGGCAGCCACAGCTTCTCTGGGCACCTGTACCAGGGCCTCAGCACCCTCATAGGGCAGAACTCCCTCCCTAATATCCAATCTAAATCTACTTCCTTCAGCTTAAATTCCTTATGGTTAAAACTGTGCATGGTTCTCACAGCTCCTCTCTCTCCCTGTGGCCACAGGGATCACAGGAATCACAGAATCACAGAAGAGGTTGGAAGAGACCTCCAAGATCACTGAGATCATCCAAACCACCTGTGCTTCAGCCCAGAAGAACCTCCTGGAAGACACATCCTGTTCGAGCTGTGCTGTGGGGACCTTCTGATCTCAGGCCGGAAGGAATGTGAGGAGTCAGGAGGGTTTCACGCTCACTGCTGAGAAACCAGCTCTGTCTGAGCTGCCTGTTGCTCTGGGGTTAGAAAAACAACCAACCTGCTCAACCCCCTGACTATTTCTGTGCTTCTTTAAGCTCCATGTGCCTCCAGGAGGCCCCTTCTTAGAAAGACTTTGCAGCTCTAACCCGAGGCTCCTCTAACACCCTCCAGTTCAGGGAAGGTTGATCTCCTGGAGGGGAGCCTGCCTTTGTGCTGAGCTGTGGAGAAAATCCCCGTGAATCCCCTGCTTTGTTAAAAGCTGGGGTTTGTATGAAGTGAGCCCAGCTCTGGGATTTCCCCAAACACACCCAGCACTCGCCCTGACTTTGATCAGCAAAGAGAAGTCACCTCAGGAGGGTATTTATTATTTTTTGTCTCGGGTTAGGGCTCGAATGTCTTTGGTGGGCACCTTCAAAAGCTGCCCTGGCCCCAGCTGCTGTGCAGATAAGAACGAGCTGCTCTTTGAAGCTGGGATCTGTGTGTCTCGTGTGTCAGGCCTTTGTAGCACTGAGCATCTTTGCTTTGGGATCAAGGACCCCTCTGCCTCTGTTAAATTTCATGTCAGGCGTGAGGCTGTATCCTCCTGACTGGAAACAAGAGAGACTGAGCAGCTTGGACAAGGAAAGTCCACAAAAATGAAGAGGAAAATGGGGCTCGTTATTTTGTGTCCTGATTTTGGCTGGGGCAGAGTTAATTTTTCTCCCTAGCAGCTGGGTACAGTGCTGTGTTTTGGATTTAGCATGAGGGTAATGTTGATACCACACTGATTTTTCTGTTGCTAAAGTGTGCTCACCGAAAGTCAAGGAATTTTCAGCCTCTGCCAGTGAGGACAAGAAGCCATTGGAATGCATTTGTTATAAATATTCATTATGTTAGCTGAAGAATTGCTGGTAAAGTTTGTCTGCTCTGAGAGGTGGTGTGCTGGGTCTCAGAGCTGTGCTGTGTAACACTTGCAGGGTGTGCTCCCTGTGGGAGCTGGGATGAGGTTGTCCCACTGTTGGCTTTGTAACACTGACAGAATGGAATTGCTGCTTGTGGGAATAATCTGGTGTTTGTACTCACCATTCCCACCCAGACTTTGTGAACCATCTATTGGTAATTATTAACTGTTATACTTTTTATCTTTTCCCTTCAGAGACTCAGGCCATGCGGATGACACCTCCCTTTGTCCCCCTCCCCGCTCCTCCAGGCTTAACTATGGATTTTGAATATCCTTGGGATGTTCAAACCATCCTGTTCCCACTGCTGTAACTTCTGAATGTGATCCAGACCTTCAGCTTGAACAACCATTTCAGAATTCCAGGCAGAGATCTGCCCCAGGGCTGGATGATTCCCAGTGGAGGATGTGTGGGATGGGCCTAGGACAGTGGGCACCTCTGGTGTTATGGAATTTCTCCTCTGGACGAGTGCAGAATCTGACCAAAATTATCATCCTGGAAAAGCAGAAGGGAGAACCCCACTAATGTCTTTTTACGAGAGGTATTTTGGTGTCTCCCTGGTGTGGGATGAATGCCCAGGCTTCCTGTTTGAATGTTTTTAAGGTTCTGCAGAGCTCTTACTAGGAACAGCTGTGACCTGATTCTTCACACCTCCTTTCAAGCCATGTCTGGTTTTCTGGAGCCCTTCTTACACTCATTCATTTTCCACAGATGGAGCTGGATTAAGAAAAAGCATCTCCTGGACGGGCTTTACTCCTTCCTGACGGTGCAGGCCATCCCCTCATCCTCCCAGAACTCACCCAGTCCATCCTGTAGAAGTTCTGTGGTACCAGTGCCACCCCTGTGGCTGTGGGGTAGCACCACCCAGGGTTTTGGATCCTTTGTTTCTGGAAAGAAGGAAAAGTGTGAGCATCATGTGAAGAGTGCCATGTTCAAGTACAGCCAACAGCAACGTCCATCATCCCAGCCTGAAAATGCTTCAGTTCTGAAAATCCAGGCCTAAACCCCTGCAGGCATCAACCAGCACAGCTCCAGAGGTTCCTCTGTGAGGATCTTAATGATACCATTGTGTTTTCACTAAAGGAGATGCTCCACTTTCAGTTTTGGAGAAGATGTAGGGTGTGAAGGATGGATGCATGTGGCAGAGGAAAATGATAGAATCATGGAATTGCAGGATGGTTTGGATTGGAAGGGACTTTTAAGATCATCTTGTTCCAAATCCATGCAGGGACTCCTTCCACTATCCCAGACTGCTCCAAGCCCTGTCCAGCCTGGCCTTGGACACTTTTAGGGATCCAGGGGCAGCCACAGCTTCCCTGGGCACCCTGTCCAGGACCTCAGGGAGGAATTTCTTCCTAATATCTAATCTAAACCTGCCTTCCTTCAGCTTAAAGTCATTTCCCTCATCCTGTCACTCCACGCCCTTGTGAAATGTCCTTCTCCAAAAGTGCTACCTCGATGAAGTTAATAACTTATCTGTGATCTCTCAGCCTTGGAAAAAGGGGCAAAACCATTTTTCTACCAGCCAGATACTGAAATATTTCTTACAAATCCTCATAAATCTTTAATGCTGGTGAAGAGCTCTACTCGAGCACTCTTAAAGCTGCGAGGAGCTGAGCTGGGTCCTCCTTTTCTGTGAGATTCCCTGCTCTTCCTGTGCCAGAGCTGCAGGCAAACCACGATGCATTGGTTATTCTGAGCATCTGTGAGTGTGACCCAATTACTGCTCAGGATCTGTCAGTGCAGAGCAGCACAGAGCACAACGTGCCTGCTGCTGGAGCTAATTAGTATTTCCTTTGTAACTTCCTGAGGAGGTGGGGAGAGGGGGATGTATTGAAGAATATGTTGAAAAAAAAAGGTATTTCAGGGGCTGGCAGTAGTTTTAATTTCAAGCCTGGCCAGGGTCCTTCCTGCCTGCACTTTGGTGCTGAACTTGTAAAAACCAAAACTGTATCTATCTCTATATCTACACACGTGTGTGTGCATATAAAAAGACAGAAATATGTATCTGGAAAATCTGTCAAGCTCAGAGTGCCAGCATATAATTAACAAAACAATCAATCTGGAGCATAATAGACTGAGCTGCTCTTACTGTCAGTGAAGAGAGCTGTTTAACCTTTTCTGGGCCAGAGAAGCAGCAGTGGTGGAAAAATTCACTGTCAAGCTGATTTGTACCAAGGAGGGAATGAATTTTAACCCCAGGCTTGAGAAACCAGTTTTGGGAAGATCCAAGAGCTGTGGATTCCCATAATGTTGATGTCAGTGCTGTGCACAGCTGCTTTCTCCTGCTGGAACTGAGCTGTCAGGGGCAGGGGTGCACCACAAAGTGGCATTTGTAGATCTGCTGTGAGGGCAGCTCTGGAAAGAGGAGGGGTGAGAGTTTATCTGATGCTTTAGGAAGGCTGGCCTGGAACAGAGACTGGACAGAGTAAGGGAATAAAGTAGGCATTTATTGAAAAGCTTTTAGGATACACCTTGGGCAGTGCAAGAGCCTGGCCAGGGCTACACTTAAGGTAGACTTAGAATGACTCTCATGAGGCCCCATGTGCAGTGTTGTGATGCCTTGGGAAGGCTGAGCTGGAGCAGAGACGGGACAGAGCTGGAAAATAAAGCAGAGATTTATTGAAAGGCCTTTAAGGGCACACCTTGGGCAGGACAAGAGCCTGGCCAGGGCTAAACCCAAGGTGGACCCAAAATGGACACAAAATGGACACAAAATGGACACAAAATGGTCACGAGGTCTCACACTTTGATCAGTTCTGGTCCATTTGCATGTTGGGGTTGAATTGTCCAATTCCAGCTCCAGCTGATGCAGTCCCATCCTTCTTGTTTTCTCCCTTCAGCCACCACTGTTTGTGCTTTGGGGCCTGGAAACTTGTCCCAGTTGTCCTTGGTGTGCAGCAGGAGCAGGATTTGTTTTGTGTCCCTGCTCTGTGCTGAGTGACCCTGAATGTGAGGCTCTGAGCTGCACCCCTGGGCAGCAGAGTCTGGGATACATGAAAGCTGAAACTTAAGGCATTATATCCATCAATCCCTTGGTTCTATGCTCCAGAAGGGATTTGCTCATGTGAAAGGTCCTGGGAGTGAGGGTTGGCAGCAGCCGAGCATGAGCCCAGGTGTGCCCAGGTGGCTAAGAAGGTCACTGGCACCTGGCTTGGATGAACAAGGGCAGGGATTGACCATCTGTACTTGGCACTGGTGGGGTTTGGAGCAACCTGGGATAGTGGGAGGTGTCCCCGCCCATGGCGGGGGGGGGGGATGAGGTGATCTTTAAGATCCCTTCTGACCCAAGCCATTCTGGGATTCTGTGATTTATCCAGGACTTCTGTCCAGTTTGGTGTCTTGGGTTGCAATGCAAGATGTATTCTTTTCCCATCTGTTGAAACCAGTTGAAGAAGTGTTTTGTTCTTTATCTCATGACTCCAGCGGGGCAAGGGGATGTGTGCCTTCTGTTAATGGACCACCTGTTAAACCAGCTGGGGCAGTGTTCTTTATCTCTTCCAGGACCCATCCTCCCTCCAGGGGATATCTGCTGTTCATGGGCCATCCAGGCTCACTGCAGGGCTGATACAATTCCGTCAGCCCACTGGGAGATGCTCCACCCAGGGGGAGGAGCCCAGCATTCCTACCTGGATAAAAGCTGAGATTCAGAACACCAGGGCAGCCTGTGTGCACTGGATTGCCAGAGGATCACTGGACCCATCTCACCACCACTGGACCTTCAGAGGAAAACTCCACCCTCCTCCAGGATCATTGCTCCAACAGAACCACATCAGTCACTGCAGGAGGACTTGATTGGGCTGCTCCCAACACCCTGACCAGCAGGGTGTCAGGTTGTGTTCTGACTCTGACAGTGTTTCTTTTTGTTTGGTTGGTCTTTTTGTACTACTACATTTTAATTTTCCTCATAAAGAACTGTTATTCCTATTCCCATATCTTTGCCTGAAAGCTCCTTAATTTCAAAATTATAATACTTCAGAGGGAGGGGGTTTACATTCTCCATTCCAAGGGAGGCTCTGGCTTTTCCCTAGCAGACACCTGTCTTTCCAAACCAAGACATTTGGGTAACCCACAAAGAGGAGCTGATAATTCTGCATTTGCATGGGTGGTGTTAATTAATAGTGGCTTCCCTGGAGGGACCAAAAAAGGAACAACACCATGCAAGGAGCACAGCCCAGGAGAAATTCTGCCTCTTGGAGCAGACACCAGAGAAACCCCAGAGATTTGATTTCTAACAGCCATTGCCACCAAAAAGCCACTTCTCAGAAGGAAAATGGACATTTGGCTGAGTTCTCCCTCAAAAAATTACACTAAGGACCCCGAGAGTCTTGACACAGACTTCTGGCTGCTGCAACTTTTGCTGCAGTTTGGAAATTCTCACTGCTAAATAGAGATAATATTGAAAACACCTTCCTGTGGAAATGTCAAGACTTTAGTGATTTATTTCTGTGGAGTATATTTGTGCTCCATTTCCAGTTCTGAATCATCCAGTTTGCTCAGAAAAAACTCTTCTCCTGCAGCTCTGGATGCTGGATCTTAGGAAAAAAAAAGTGTCTTCTCTGCAAATATTTGTAGGCAAGGAAGAGTGTAATGAAAAACTGGGCAACATTGTACAATTAAAATTTCTTTTTTTCCATGGGAGGCGTTCAGATATAGAGGCCAGAAGGTTTGTTCCTCTGGTTTAATAATAAACCAGAATGCTTATTACTGATATTTTCAATTCATTTGTGTAGAAATGGGACAAACAGCAATTTTGAAACGCGCTGGTATTACCTCTTTTCCTGCTTTTCAGAATTAAATCTTTCAACTTGTGGATTGGAGTGGAATTTTGAATTTGTAATGGTGCCAATTCAAGCAAAAAGCCCTTTACACCAAAGAATCCCTTAAAGAAAACATTTGAAGCTGAGGCTGAGAGTATTATTTACCTCCAAACAATGTTTTTGCAGCATTTATTACTTTGTAGTCTGTTTTTTTTTAAAGAATGGGATTTGTTTTATCCTGAAATTATTTTTTTCTGACTGTATTATGCACAAGCTGAGAAAGCAATGCTCTTGGAGCTCTATTAATAAGTGCTGTGAGAGGCCTTGGGCTGCAGCTGATGAAAAGCTACTGCATAAGTACAACTCCATATTATTCTATATATTTATTAAACAAAAGCAGTGCTTTTTCCTCTCCTCTGACTTGTGCTGCTGCATTTATATGGGAAAGTGGCATATTTTTCTTTAGGTGCTAGAAACTTCAGCTTGAAGACACAACTATAAACTTGCTTTTCCCAGCTGAAAACTGAATTTTCTCTTGCTGAAATTAGGAGGAAAAATAAGTCTGGGTGGGGTTTTCCCTGCCAGAGATACATGCAAAAATTTTTTTTTAAGGTTCTTCATTCCCTGGAATTTTTGGGGTGAAGGGATTTTAGGATGTAAAATGGAATTTTGCTGATTTCACTGTGTTTGTAATTTGGTCTGGAATGTTGGGTTTTTTTTAACCATGATGCCAACATGGACATAACCCTAATTTGGGCAGCTGGGGGTGTTAATTCCCCAGATGGGCACAAGGGAAATCCTTTAGGGGAACAGGAAATGGTCCCTAACCCATGGTGGCTCCTGAGGACACCTGGGCAAGGTGGAAAGATGCTGGTGAGAGGCCAAAACTGTAACAAAACCTTTTCTAAGAGCTTCACGAATCTGGGTGAGCCTGTGACAGTGTTTGGTTGCTGGTGAAAATGTTCCCAGAGAATTTTCCCTGTTTTTGCTCAGGTCAGAATTCTCCAATGCACCAACTTGCTCTGGAGGGCTTTGTAGCTTGGAAAAGAAGGATTTGCTTCCAGTGGCAGCACAGAACATATTTTGGAGAGTGATATTGATCCCTTTTTCAGGGTGTACACTTAATGTAATTGTCAAATCATTAATAATTTCTTCTGTAAATTAAATATAATCCAACAACTGTTTTGTTTCCTCATCTTCTTTCACACTTCCAGAACAATGATCTGGAGGCATCCAAAACATCCAGGAGAGGATGAAAGTTATGATGAAGGTTCAGTGGGAGACCTGTGTCATTCTGGAGCAGTATTTGGAGACTGCTGAGGTGCCTGGGAGCCTCTCAAAAGGCAACAGACTCTTCTGTGTGGGCACCTGAGATGAGCTGCTTCTCAAAAGTCTCTCAGGAGACAAAATGGCCTGAGGGGTGATTGATGCCATGGGATGATGTTCCTGCTGGTTCCATCCCCTTTTTTTTTTATTTTTATTTTTTTTATGGGATATTACCCACTGAAGTTGCATTTCAAAAGCACTTTGAAAACTGCAAAGCCAAGATGTGCCTGGGATAATTTAGGTTGGAAGGTTTAGGTTGGGTATTCAGGAAAAAATGGAAAGGGTGGTCAGGCATTGGAACAGGCTGCTCAGGGCAATGGTGCAGTCACCATCCCTGGAGGGATTTTGAAGATTCAGAAACGTGGAACTGGAGGACATGATTTAGGGGTGAACATGGTGATGGTTCTGGGTTGATTCTTGGACTTCATAAGGTCTTTTCCAACCTTAAGGATTCCATGGTTCCATAGTGGTGGCCATGCCCATGAGGATGGTGAGCATCAGGTGTGCATTAAAACCCTTCCAGGTTTTCCAAGGCTTGGGAGGCTGGGCTGTCAAACCATCAACGGATTAACTCTGAGGATTATTTCCAATAGGGCTGACTCCCTGAATTCACGGAGCAAGAGACTGCTCTGCACCTTTTACCCTAACAAAAAAAATCACTTGCAAAATTCAGCTTAATTCCAGAGCAGCTGGATTGGTTATTTCATCACAAAAGAGTCGTGACAATGCATAATCATGGACACCAGGATATTTACAAAGGCATAAAAAATGAGACCTTTGCCAGTGAATAATAGAGGGCAGGGGTACATAGGAAATTATTCTGCCTTTCTTTGGATATGTACTTAAAAGAATCAGCTTTATCCCAGCTCCTTCAGCGTTCATTTCTCTTTCAGGGGGAAAATCATCAGGGTTTTTGCTCAGGTTTCTTGAGCACAGAACTGTTTCTAACACTTGCATATTGATGCCTGCAGCATTGCAAATTTAATACATGCGCCTCGTTTGCATAAATCATTTAAGAGCACAGCTCCATGGGGGGAACAGAGAAAAAATTAGCCTCAATATTTGATCCAAATCCTAATGAGGCCAATGGAGAGACTCATCAGGGCCCTGCCAGACCATTCCTGCCTCAGTGGCTGCTGTGGTTGGATTGGGGTGGCAAAGGTGCAGTTTTTATTCCCACCTTTGACCTCTGGATAACCTTTAACTAGCTGTGCTGTTTCTTCATGGCTCCAGTTCCTCTGTCTGATAAAGGAGGGAACAGTTAATGAGACTCCTGGAAAATGATTTGGGGCTGGTTCCCAACGCATCGGATTCGTTAATATATCTGGAAACTGGGGTCTTCAAAATTACTGCTTAACTGTTGTCTGGGTTTTTGCTGTTCTCCTCTGTCCCCTTTAAGGAGTTTGTAAAAGTCTTATTTTTAGCCTTCTGTGTTTTTGGAGTCAGATACACTTTGGTATAAACAAGCCACTTGTTATTGTAAAATCTAGCAATGTTTACATTCTTTTCATAAGGAGGAGACTGTTGATGGACTGTTGCATGGTCCAGTGTGGTTGGAGAAGAAGATTTTCTTCCTCCAATCCATGATCACTGCTGGAGTTTGATAAATGTTGATTCTGTAAATAAACCTCTCTCTTTTCTGCCTGGGACATCACAAGGTGTGAGTGTGAGTTCTTTATGTCGTCTGCGACACTTAACCCCTGCTGGCTGCAGCCAGGTGCTGATAAAACCCCCAGACTGTTTCAGGCAGAGGTATTTCAGCTGCCTCATTCCAAATCAACTTTGATGCCTGCAGGACACGGTAATTTGCCATGGAAACTTGCTCCCAATTCCATGGAGAGGGTCTGTGTAAAGGCACTTGTTCTGCTGATGGCAGCGTGTCCAACCTACGAGACAAACACAGATCTTCTGGGTTTGACCTTTGAGGTCTTTTCTGACCTTAGAATTCCTGTGATTCTCTGTGGGTTTGCAATTAGCTCCCATCCTTGCCCAGCCTGGTGAATTTGCCATGCTGGGAAACTGTTTGCTGGCTTGGGGTTCCTGTGAACAGCCAGGAAAAAATCTGGGAAGTGTCTCTGTGGGAAAAGCCCTCATGAGGCTAAAAGCCTGATCCCAGACTAAAACCTTTATCCCAGGCTAAGACCATGATCCCAGTCTGAAGCCTGCAGGCAGCAACCAGAATGCCCTGGTGTGACTTAACTGGCAGGCTTGGAGCTTGAGAGTTGGATGGAAGTTGATTAATTATTATAAATATTGGAGTAAAAAAAAAATTAAGGGAGGTTTTAGACTTTTTTTTTTTTTTTTGAGAGAAGAACAGTTTTCTGGGGTGTCTCCTGCTAAGAGCTCACTCAAGGAACAATTAATGTCCTTAATTCAATGAATGAAACCATGACTAGAGCAAGAAATGTCACTGCTAAATTTGATATCTGTATCATCTTCCAGAGAATGACAGCAAAAAGGAGAAAATTTGCTCCAGTGGCTTTGGACTAGATCCTCACACCTGAGGAGGAAAACCTTCTTGTGCCTCAGAAAGCATCCCCTAGGGCCAGGCTGAAGGTCACTGTCAGGGAAGAGTCCAGAGCTGTGACTAACACTGGTTTAGTGGTTTTTGGTTGAATCCATGGATTTCTGAGGTGCTCTGTCCAAGTAACAAAGGATTTTCCAGCACAGGAGGAACACAGAGAGACTTCAGGAAGATCTTTCTCATTTCCTGTGCCACTGGTGTGGGTGGTGTCTCCCTTTGTGCCAGGCTTCACCTCATCCAGCTTTCCCCACCTTCTCCTGAGGTCAAGACAAGTCTTTCCATCACTTCTCTGAGTGCTGGATGAACTGACACAACCTTTAAGGCATATACAAGAAAGAAGTGTATTCTCATGAAAACCCTTTGCTGGAGTTACAAGTAACTGGATGGAGCCAGTTTAATGCTGCTTGATTACTGATTAGCACCTAAACCACCCAAAGAAACTGATTTTTAGATCCATTCATAGAACACAGAGTATTTATCTGGAGCAGAGACACTCAGCTGTCTGGTTTTAAAGCACAGGAGAAAATAAACCTGCCCAGGCTCTTTCCCCAGGCACCCAGTATTGCACTTTCACCATCACAGTCAAAATCCCTTTCTTTCTCTCTGCCAAAAATTGTTTTGGCCGTGAAAGGCTGAGAACAAAAAAGGGGCAGTACCAGGAAACACTGCAGAGATCCAAAATTATTCCTGTTCTGGACCACTCCTGGATGTGGATGTATTGTTCTCACCTGAGTGGTCAGAGACTGGCCTCACACACCTGCTTTAAGTTTAAGCCTACAAATATGTCCCAAGCATTTTAATAAATACAAAAATATCTCTACTTACACCACGCTCACCGCATTTTCTTGTTTTCCTCACAAAATGAACAATTTGGGCTTTCCATCCTATTTTTCCTCTTGGGACTGTTTTCATAGGGAATGTGTTTCTGGAGTGGTTGAGCAAATTCCAATGGCAGGGGCAATTTTCCTTCCTTAATCTTGCAATCTGTTTCTTTGGGGGATTCCAGCCCTGCTGCAGAAGAGGGATGAGAGCCTGAGGGGTGGTTGAGGCCACGGGATGGTGTTTCTGCTGGTTCCATCCTCCCTTTTTTTTTTTTTTATGGGATATTACCCACTGAAATTGCATTTCAAAAGCACTTTTAAAACTGCAAAGCCAAACCTTCAGAAGTTGGGCAACACCGATGGGACTTGGGCGATCCTAAAGAGAAGGATGAGGGGAAAAAATGCTCTCACATCTGCCTGCTCATGCTGCCCCCGAGGTGAAATCCCAATAAACAAGTTACAAACCAGACCAATTCATTTACATGGCTCGTCTGCCTTGAGGAGAGACTCAGAGAAAAGAGGAATTACAGAGGACTGGAATGAGTCACTGCACTGCCTGCAAGGCTGAAGGGAGCTGGGATCACTGGGCCTGTGAAATATTTGCTGCTAAAAGTAGATAATAGGAATATAAATATCTAAAGCATCAATTTAAATATAAACATAAATATGAAATAAGCATAAATATAGATATATTTCTTATAAATAAAACATAGAAATAGAAATATCCTATAAATTCAAAGCTGTACCAGGAGGAGAACATCCATGGTCACCTCATCAATCCTACGTGGAGCAATACATGAATTTTAATGCCCATTTCTGAAAATTTTGGGGAGAGGAGAAAGAAGATCATAATCCATGGAGAGCAGGGGTTGCCCTGAGGGCAAATGACTGATTTTGGTGGCACTTCAGACACCCTAAAGCCAGCTCAGGGATGCTGTTTGTGCCATCCTGCTGCCCAAACAACGTCCTTAGGACCTGTAAGGTCTGACAGTGCAAAGGAACCCAGAAAAAATTTGGAATAAACACTAAGGGTACAGCTATTGCAGTGGGTGGAATAGGTTTGGGACCCTGCTTTGGTATTGAGGCCTGCTGGAATGGCCCACTGACATTTTATTAAACTCTGACTTTCCAAAATATGATGGTTGGTTCCATCCAAAATGTTCATCAGGAATGACCCACACTGCCTTCCCCCATGAGACACTCCCAGAAATCCTTTGGGAATGTGCTATTTATTCCTGGCTCAAGGCACACCAAGGAGTATTTTGTAGCAGTATCACTACAGGGATGATCAATTGGAGTGCCTGGAAATGTTCCCTGGCACTTTGTGGACACGATTTCAGTTTTTAACAGGGCTGTCTGCGTGGTTAAATCCAATCTGCCCACCTGGTGTTATGGTAGCAGGGGCACAGGGCAATGCACCAATGTCACTGTGCTCCTTGATGGAGCCACAGAATGGTTTGGGTTGGAAAAGACCTCAAAGCTCATCCCATTCCACCCCTGCCATGGGCAGGGACACCTCCCACTGTCCCAGGCTGCTCCAAGCCCCATCCAACCTGGCCTTGGACACTCCCAGGGATCCAGGAGCAGCCACAGCTTCTGTGGGCACCCTGTGCCAGGGCCTCCCCACCCTCACAGCCAAGAATTCCTTCCCAATATCCCACCCATCCCTGCCCTCCTCAAATTAAAGCCATTTCCCCTTGTAAATGTGACAAAAGTCCAGAAAACTATCCTTGGACAAGAAGAAATTCTTTGCCACCATAGCAGAAGATGTTTTGGAGAAGGAGCTGTAGGACTTGAGTCAAACCCCTTGACTCTCTATTTACTTCTGCTCTGCCAACACTCAGCTGCTCCTCAGGTTTAATGCAGGGAGGCAGCAGAGCTTCCAGACCAGAAATCACCCAGGGCTCCTGGGAGGAGAAGGGAGGGCAGGAATGCAGCCCCTCCTTTTACACAGAGGGAGACAGACTGCTGCAGGGATGTGGAAAAACCTCATCTGAACCACATCCAAACCTGCTCCTCGTGCTGTGTCTCCATCAAGGCAAAGCACAGAGAAAAAGAGGGATTCACAGAATTAAAGAGTGTTGGAAGGGACCTTAAGGATCATTCCTGCAGTTAGGAAAAGTTGCCTGAGGTATCATTCACAGGAAAGAAAAGGAAAGTCTTTTCTTCCTGCTGTGGAGATGGGGAATGGGAGAAGGACAATGAGTTAATAAGCTTTGATCTCTTTTTCAAGTGCCTCCAACAGCTGCCAGGCCCTCCTCCCTCCTCCTTCTGGGCTCCCTGCCAGTGCACTGCACCTCTTGAGCAAGGAGAGAGCAGCTCTCTCTGCATTTTAATGCCTTGCAGCTCCTACACGGGCCAGGCTGGGCCAGGACACACCTCTCACAGCGTGTTTTTAATTTCTAGGATGCAGAAAGGACAGTGTGCTGTGCAACCCTCTGGGACACCCCCGTGGTGCATCATCCCCTCAGCACAAAGGCTCCAACACAGCCTCCAGGAAAGTGCAAAGATGCAGCACACACAGCACACCCCAGAGGATGTGTTTGCTGCTTCTGCCTGGCAAAAAAATCCTCCAGGTGCCACGTCTGCAGCTGGAAAATGGCCCATGAGGGGCAATGGAAGCACCTGGCTCTTACCTGTGTCTCACCTGTCAGGTGTGGCACCTGAGCTGTCACTGCAGGAGTTCAGGTCGTGGTGTTTGGCAAAGAAATACTTTTGGTCAAAGGCAAAAATTGTCTGAGGTTATCTAAATAACCGATTTATACTAAATCAGAGGGAGGTCTAGGGACCCCAGGCTTGTTCCCATCACCTGGGATTTATCTCCTTCTCCGATTCTGACTGAGGAGTTCACTCTGGAAAAGCCAGGGGCAATCTGGCTGTGCAGTCTGCCCTTGTGCTAAACAGGATTAAGCTGAGCTCAGCCAATAAGCAAATCCTCTCCTGTGCCAGAGAATTTCATTTTAGGGTAGAACAGGATTCTTCAGTCCCAAGGCACACACACAGAAGGATCGTGTGCATCCCCAAACCCCACCTGACCATCCTGGACATGGATCCCTAGAATGGTTTGGGTTGGAAAGGACCTTAAAGGCCACTCAATTCCAACCTCCTGCCCATGGAAGGGGGCTGGAATTAGATGGGCTTTAAAGTCTTTTCCAATCCAAACCATTCCGTGACTCTATGAAAAACCACAATGACACTGATACCTTGACCTGTGACCCTGCTACTCTAAAATCAGGTTTGCAGATTGGATTTAACCCCCTAGACAGCCCTGTTAATGGTTGAGATTATGTCCACAAAGTGCCAAGGAGCATTTCCAGGAACTCAATTGATCACCTACGTAGTGAAATTGTCATAATGCCCAAGGTGTTTCTTGGGTTTGTCTGTCTGCTGCCTGCATGAAAATGTGGTTAAAAATGTGGTTAAAATAAATGAGCCTGATCAGACCCCTGATCAGCCTGAGAAATTTCTCTCATAGTTACACAAAGTAAAACAAAGCTATTTTAGGACAAGAAAAATTCAGAGTGAGTTTGAGAGGCTCCTGTGGCCTTGGAAATTCAGTTCCAAACTTAAGGCCTTCAGGTAGCAGTGAAAATACTCTTACATGGTGTGGACAAGGCATCTCTTTTCTTTAATGTCCCTATTGGAAGCCTTCCAAATGGCTTGTCATTGATGATTTTAAATCAAAACAGACAGTTCACAGAGGTCAGCTGCGGGGGTGGCACTAACTGGAGCTCTGGCTGAACTTGGCAATGATGGCACTGGCAGCTCTAAAGAACATTTTGGCCAAGTGGAAGCTTGAAAGCTCCCAGCAGTCTCCTCATTCTTGGTTTTGAGCCAGGAAGGGTCACGACGAGGAAGCTTGTCACAAAGCATTAACCACGGGCCTGTCTGGATGGAGAGGTGACAGCAGGCAGAGAGATCTCCCTGGTGTGACCCACACAAGGAGATGTGGAGATCTCCATCCAAGGCCAAACTCCTCCTCTCCAACACGCTGTGTGAACAGAAAACTCCCCATCCCTGGCAGTGTCCAAGGCCAGGCAGGGCTTGGGGCGACCTGGGACGGTGTGAGGTGAACTTGCCCATGGCAGGGGGTGGAGTGGGTGATTTTTAATGGCTGATTTTGGTCCCTTCCAATGCAAACCATTTCAGAATTCTGGGATTCTTGGAATGAGTCTGTGTGGCCAACATCGTAACTCAGCATATTTTGGTCAATCTTTGTGGAAGTTCTCCTTGGGCATTTTGTCTTGGCTGCACCCCTAATTCCAACTCTCATCTTGCTCAATTAGCACAAGTCATTCTCTGGAAGATAATTCTGGGATTCTGTGGCAGGATTTCTTGCAACAGAGGTCATCCTCTGCTTGTCAAACTCTTATTTCTCCACTTTAATTCACCTTCTAGGCAGACAAAAAAGTCACTATTGGATGCTTTGCCTGTCTCCGTGTGCTGAGATCATCCCAGTGTCCAAGGATCAGAAGGCTTCATTATTAAAAGATGTGAATGAATTAATAAAGAAGCCTTCAAACGCACCTTTGTGACTGTTCCAGGGGTCAGAGTGCTGTCAGAGTAAACCAGGCATGGCACAGAGCTCAGGAAAATTAAAAACACATACACAAAACCAAATCTCCAATATAAAAAGCTGCCTGACATGTTTTCACATGAGGTCATATTAGCCAGGCTGCCATGACTTAGACAAATGGTTCCATTTGTTCAGATTTTGTACAGAAAAATCTGAACAAACACTGCTCTGGCCAGTGAGCAGAAATGTTCCTCTGTGATGGTGACTGGAGAAGGACAAATGAAAAGAGCTTTTTGCCTCTGACACAGACCCACTTGAGGTTATTTTGGGGGTGAAGATCTATGAGTGCCTCTTCAATGTCCTTGTTTCTCTGTGGTTTTTGCTGGGTAGACAAATATCAAGCATTCCCAAAAGATGCTGTGAGAAGGTATCCTGGGGTGAAGGAGATAAAATTGCAGCAAGAGAACAAGGTCAGGGGGATGAGTGAGAACAGGGAATCAAAGAAAGAGGTGAAACATGTTTGACCTTTTTTAACTTTGATTGTGATTGCAAATTTTCTTTGTGCTTGGAGTGTCTCTGTAATTCTTTTTTATACTGGATTTCAGGTTTAGCTCTACCAGCAGCTGTGAGTCAGCCACTGCTTCTTACCACTGGCTCAAGACTTTACCAGCACTCCTTGAATTTCTGCATGATCTAGAAGCTGCTCTAGATCCCACCAGTGGCTGGGGAGCTAAATCTCAATTGTCTCACTTCCAGTTGGATTTTGTGGGGGGAGTGTTTGTGAAAACGCTTTTGGAAGCCAGTATGGAAAACGTGACTTTCTCCTCCAGAGTCAGAAAGTTTATCTGTAAGGACACAAGCTTTCCTAGGCCATTTCTCTTAGGGCCAGAGAGAATAAGTCTTTCACCCTTCTCTTTAGGGCACTGGTGAGGTTGTTCAGTCAGCTTCTTCCTCAGCAAGGCCACCTTTCCCCACTTCTGCTTCCCTCTTTGACATCCTACGACTCTATGGACAACTTGCAGTTACTGAGATGTATTTTTGGAGCCCGAAGCTATTTTGGAGAAGCAGCACCAACACAGGCTGCTGTGAGGAGAAGGAGCAGCAGGGAGAAGAAAAAGAGGATTCCGGCCTTTTTCATAAATCCGAAGACATGGAGGTGGATGACCCTTTTGCATACCGTATTCCTAGATGGCAAGAGGAACTGAGCCAGGACGAGAACTCCCAGCAGCAAACCCTTCTGCTTGCATGAAGCCCTTGGTGTTTTGATGACTCGTGTTTGCAAGGTCACCCTGTCTGGGAGCAGCCCTTTCCCTCCCCCTCGCGCCGCCTCTCGCGGTCGTGGGCAGTGACACAACGTGCAAAAGTGCTTACATCGTCCTGGAAGAGCATGAAACTGGAAATAAAACATGGGAAAAAATGCAATTCCAGCTCAGCCACTGAAGTGCTTTGATAAAAATAAGCAGAGATGTCAGATAAATACATTCCTGAGTTACCAGGGAGGGATGAGGCGCTCTGAAAAACGCACTGAAAATGCAAGCGGTAGTGGATAAACATTCCCTGTGATATCCAGTGGTTATCCATTCCATTGCTGCCACTTGCCTTTTCCAGACATTTAGGAAGTGCAGGAAAACAGTTTTGAACCTTCCTGAAGGAGCTGAAAGCAGGCTCTTCATGTGCAGGAAGATGGAGGCAGTGGGGAAGGTGGAGGAAAGCAGGAGCTGTGTGAACATCCTGAAAGCCAAAGATCTTGGCTCCATCTTCAGCTACAGCCCCGCTTCTCCCACAGTGGCAGCTTCACCCAGAGTTTGATGTAAGGTTTCTTTTTCTGTCTGGGATCTTGGAAGCCATACTGTTGCCCTTGGACTGTAGTGGCTTGCCCAAAACTGTCCCGAACAATAAATTAAAATTCAGATCAATATATTTTGTACCCAAAGGAAGAAAAAAAAAAAGGCTCCTTGTTTTGTAGCATTTACAGTCAAAAAACAATCACGATATGCAACAGTGGGTGAATTGTCCTGGCCAGGCACCAGACACTGCCATTGCTGACATCTCCAGCTGAGACAGTCCCAGGGAACTCTTTATTCAAGGAAAGAAACAGGCACTTTAGGTGAGGTTTTCAACTGCCCCAGAACAGGCTTGGAGAGGTGCAGCAGTAGGTTTAGATTGGATCATGAAGAAGTTCTTCCCTGTGAGGGTGGGGAGGCCCTGGCACAGAGAGCCAAGAGAAGCTGTGTCTCCCCCTGGATCTTTGGAAGTGTCCAAGGCCAGGCTGTCCCAGGAGCAACCTGGGATAGTGGAAGTTGTCCCTGCCCATGGCAGGGGGTGGAATGAGATGAGTTTTGAGGTGCCTTCCAACCCAAACCATTCCGTGATTCCAGGGTTCCGTGATTCCGTGATTATTCTGTATTCCTCTGGGGAATATTTTTTCCCCCAGAACCCCCTGAAGCCTGTAACCGTGTAGTTTGACCTTTCCTTCCTTTCTTGACCCAATTGGCTGAGCTCCCGCTACTTTTTCCTGAGCAGGAGACCAGATAAGGTCCTGTTCTTCCTTGTTCTCTCTCTTTCTCCCCTGGAACCCTTTCAGGATAAAAACCTTGGACTAATCCTGGGGGTGACAGCCTCTCTTGGAATCTTTTGTCCTGTCCCTGAGATATTCCTCCAAAGCCTCTCAAGGAACTGAGCTAGCCAAGGAGCCCGGGGAGCAGCGGGGGAGTATTTTACATGGTGTTGATCAAGTCTCCCGTGATTACAAAGAGATTCACCGTACAAATGCAACCCAGGAAATGAAAGCATCGTTTCAACCTCAATAGGTTCGTGGCAAAGTTGAAAATTGGGGCTGAAAAGTTTGTCTGAGCCGGTTTCACGGGCCCTGAGACGCCTTTTCCGTAGCCACAAAATCAACCAGCAGGAAAAACGCCTCAGTATCATCGAGCATTTGGGAAGGGACAGAGTCAGCAGAGAGCAAAACACATCTCTTGTCACACGTGCAGCAGGATAAATGGAACAAGCAAAGGTCTGATTTGTTATTGCTCCCATCTGGAGGGTAAACCTGACATTTCCATCTGCCAATAGCAATTTATTGTGAAGCAGAGCTGCGGGGAAGGTTTCCTCGTGCTAAATCAACGAGCAGAAGAAATGAACCTCGTGTTACAACCAAATAAGAAGCTTAATCACAGCCTACATGTCTGGCTGCATAAATAATTCAAATGCATGCAGCTGCAATTTCAATGTATTAAACCCAAACCTCCCAAACAGCCCTGTGAAAAACAAAAATTAATATTCCATTAGTAAAGAAACGGAATAAATTGAAATTCAGGTTTGTTCTCAGTTTGTCTTTGGGGAAGAAAGAACTTTTTACAACCCACAAGGAAAATAACTGTATTAATGATCATCTGGGGGTTACTCTATCCCAGTTAAACTCTCTTTGCTGGAGCCACGGTCAAATTCTCTGTTGAACCCACAGTGCTCCCAAATATTCCTGTCACTGAGCCAAGGTCATGAATTTTAGGTGTATTACTGGAGGTAGAAAATGTTTTCTCCACTTTTCTTAAAAGCTCTGAATTTATCCTTTTCTTGCAAATGGGAACATTCACTAAGTGCTAATATAGTAAAGATAATTATGTTCTCAACAACAGCAGTGTCCTTTTTGGTGACAAGAATTTTTTAATAGTGCAATATTCAAGGTTTCCATGTGCATTGCTCACCAAAAAAATTTTATTATAAGAATTTGATTCCAATATTAACATAGAGCAGATTATTTCTATAAGGAGAGAGTATTGGATATCCTGTGAGGTGTGCAGGTGTGTATTTCAAGCAAAACTATAATTGCTGCCACTTTCCTCCCCCAGCTTAGAAGTGAAATGGGTTTGTGTAGCATCCTTTTCATCACACCCTTTTTACTGGTGTTGTTTCCCATGATACTGGTGTTGTTTCCCTCTTTCTTCACAAGAACTTGTCATCAATTTTTGTGTTCACTAATCTGACAGGAACCAGAGCAGCTGTGTCTCAGGAGGCCAAGGACAGCTGTGGATGCTGGTGCTCCATCCATTCCTTGGAAGTCCAGGTTTTCCTTGGCAGCACCTCTGCAGTCATCACCTTAGACCTTTGCAGAGGAGTTCACATCCACCAGGAATCCCTAAATCCCTCCTTTATGATTTCCATGCAATGCATTCAGCAAGAGGAGGACTTTGTGGTGCACTTTTTGCCCCTTTCAAAGAGAAAAACTGGGAATTTCAGTGACTTCTCTGTCTTTTCGTTTCCAAAGTCCTAAATCAGACAACCCAGGGTTATTTAAGCGTATTTAAATTGAGTATAAATTTATCTGCTGCACCTGCACAGATAAATATTCTGAATTTAATTTCCTCCTAAGCTGAATTAACTACATTGAAAAGAACTCTCTAGAAAGGAGTTCTGGTGAGTGCCTCTGGCATTAATGGCTGCTTCTTTGACACCTAAAACAGGGTAAGAGGATTTTCCTCCAGAGAGTAAATGCTATAATGGCAATTATCTTTGTGTTTACAAAGCTGACAATGGTTTTTCACAACCTGTCCCACCTAGCAGGGGGAAACCAGTGTTTCTCTGTGTGCAGTGAAATGTAGTTTTTCAGCTTCTCTCTGTAGAGACACGCCGTTTTTCTGGAGAAAAACACTGGGTGGAAGGTCTGTCCACATTCTATGGCTGAATTCCGCCTGTGGGATCTATTCCTGATGTGAGGAATTTGTACTCACTCTGTTAAGAGTGAGTCAGGAAAGCAAACCTATTCAACCAAAGTGCTCACACCTGGAGAAGGTCAGAACAGCTTTAAATCAGGGTTCAGAATTAACAGGTATTCAGAATAAAGGAAATTTTCATTGTCCACCTCACCAGACTGTGCTGTTAGTTTGAATTCGGTCTTTTTTTTGGTTCCTGGAGTGTAAAATCTTTGGTAATGAGCTTCAGCAGCCAGATGACAACAGTGAGGACTCTCACTTATCTTCATCACTCAAGTGCTCCAAACCTGAGTGCCAGCCTGCACTCCTCCAGCACCTTGCCAGCCCTTGGCTTCTCAAGGACTTGTTTGCCTCCTGACAAGAGATGTGTTCTAGCTGTGTGTGGGACACCCCTTCTCAAAAGCTCCCTGGAGCATTTCTCTCTTGCTGCAGCAATTGCTGCTTTAAGCTTTGCCTTAATAACACCTAAAATGCTTTTTCCCTGTGAACAGACCATAGCACTTGATGTTGAATCTGAAGAATTTGTTGAACTCTTGTTCAAGGCTTGGGCAACTTCCAGAGCTGGCATATTACTATGGATGTGAGCAGCGCTCCAAAGAATGTTGCATTAATTTACATTTTGCACTGTAATTAGATTGGATTTGAATGATGAGAGTTGCTGAATTCTACACACCTTTTGTGGATGTTAGAAAAGGTGCTCATTGACTCTTTCCACTCCTGAGCTCCACAGAACAACCCTTGTGTTTCTAATCTGCCACGAGAACAACGTGTATTATAACTACAGGCAAATAAATGATCATGTACATAGAAGAAAGGAACTGATACAGTTGGATATTAAATTTGCATGATCCCAGAATAGTTTGGGTTGGAAGAGGCCTTGGAACCCCTCTTGTTCCACCCCCTGTCGTGGGCAACGACACCTTCCACTAGAGCAGGTTGTCCAAAGCAAGGACTCAGTCTTGGTCTGAATTGTTCCTCACTTTATTTAGTTGCTCTGACTAAGCTGAGTCAGTGGGAGGGAGGCAGTGCTATCCTCCTGTTGTGCAGGTACTTTTCAGTTTACCTTGACTTTTTCTCTTTTCTTTTATTTCCATTTTTTTAAAGTATTTTCAAATGGCTGAAGTGAAATGTTCCATTTCATTTCACAGTAAAATTTCTTTTCAAATGGTATTCTTATGATTCTCTTTTCAGGGGAAAAAAAGCCCCATAGCATGTCTGTTTTAATATTTTGTTCAAAATCAAGGACAGTCAGTTTTGTCTGGGCCCTTTTTCTTTTTCCTTTCCTTTTCCTTTTCCTTTTCCTTTTCCTTTTCCTTTTCCTTTTCCTTTTCCTTTTCCTTTTCCTTTTCCTTTTCCTTTTCCTTTTCCTTTTCCTTTTCCTTTTCCTTTTCCTTTTCCTTTTCCTTTCCCTTTCCCTTTCCCTTTCCCTTTCCCTTTCCCTTTCCCTTTCCCTTTCCCTTTCCCTTTCCCTTTCCCTTTCCCTTTCCTTTCCTTTCCTTTCCTTTCCTTTCCTTTCCTTTCCTTTCCTTTCCTTTCCTTTCCTTTCCTTTCCTCCCCAGCAGCCAAACAAATGCAATCAGTTGTTCACACAAGCCCTAATCACTGATCCAGCTGATGAATTCCAAATCTTTCCGTGGAGATGGGGGAGCTGCTGAGAGCCCAGGATTGAGTTGTACTCTATAATTTTGATTCCAAGCTTTATCCTCGCCCAGTTCTGGCCAAAATTACAGAAATTGTCTCCAAAGCTGAGGGTTCCTTGCCAATAATGGAAGCAGGGGAGGATAAAACCATCCAGTCCTCTGCAGGTCAGGTAATTTGCAAAGAGATCCTTGGAAACATGATCACCATGACCTGGGAAAGGGCTGAGTTCAGACTCAGCCAAGGGGGAAGGGAATCTTCCCTCTTGGAATTCTCCCATTGTGGACCAACATGTTTGGAATTTTCTCAAAAGCCAGAGAATTCCTGAAACCCCCTGTTTAGACCCCTACCTGTGAACTAAACAGGACATGAGGAGAGCTGGAATTTAGCAGCCAACCAGTTCACACTTGATGGGAAATACTTGGTGGGAATGAAAACCTGCAAGCAATCCAACCCAATAATCACATTCACACACATAAATCTATTACACGTAATAAGTTCCTTCATCACTGCCAACTGAGGTCATATTTCTACCAGATCCCCATATTTTTTTAGCTGGGAGCAGATAGGACATAATGAAATATTATGGATTCTAATGGCTTTATGCCAAAGAGCTCAGAGTTAAGTGGCTGATAAGAAATTGAATTAGGTATCCCAGAGCAATAAATCTGTAAGAGCTGGGGGAGGCAGATTCTTGGCAGCAGTGCCCAAAACAGTGTTGGGGTCTTGCTGCTGGTATTTTACTTCCTTTCAGAAAATAAGTTTCACAAGTGGTTTCAGGTAAAAAATGTCAATAGGGTGCAGACACTTTGCATGAGAGAAAAGACAAATCTGTGAGTGTTGGTTCAACCCTGGTTTATTCCACATCAAATATTGGCATCCCTGTGCTTTAGAAACCACTTCCTTAATTTGGAGTTGATACTAAGTGACAGAAACCCTGTTTGTCACCCAGGACACCTATTTATCAAGGTATTGAAGTTCTGAGTTGAATTCATTGTCCCACCCCAGGAAATGTTCACGGCCAGGTTGGATGGGGCTTGGAGCAACTTGGTCCAGGGAAGGTGTCCCCGCCCATTGCAGGGAGTGGAACAAAATGAGCTTTGGGGTCTCTTCCAACCCAAACCATTCTGTGATTTTATGATTCCTCTTAATGTGCTTTAGGGTGTCCTGTCTTCCCCAACAAGCACATCAAATCACAGGCTTGCAAGCCAAATGTTTTCCTTACTTTTTCCTCCCTCTATCTCAGTCATTGTACAAAATTTATGTAGATTTGTTGTGAGAACCAAGGTATTGGCTGGTTTCAGCATTCCAAGGTACTTCCTGTACCCCTATGCTGTGTGTGGGAAGGATTCAAGGTGTTGATCTAGACTGGGAGGAATGGAGATGTTTCCAAGGGGAGAGGTTCAATCAGCATTGGTGGGTGGTGATGGACCCCAAGAGAGGGTTCCATAAAAAGGGATCTGTTGCCATGTACAGGAAACTTTTGCCTCTGTGGTCTTTGCATGCAAAGCCAGTTTAGTTCTGAGCTTTCCACACTTACACCAGGGCCTGACAGGAGCTGGTGGGGTCCCCACCCCTGGAGGTGTCCAAGGAAGGGCTGGACGTGGCACTCAGTGCTCTGGGCTGGGTGAAAACATGGGATTAGTCACAAACTGGACTTGATGGTCTTGGAGGGCTCCCCCAACCTCAATGCTCCTGTGATCCTGTGACCTGGGAAATGGATATTCTGACATTGCCACTCACCTACTTTGTAAATGCACAAGGAGTTCTGCAGCAGGAATGACTTCTCTGTGAGCATTGTCAGCGTTGGAAGAGGATTTTGGGCTTTCAGAGAGTGCAGTGTTACAGCTGTGACACCATGCCCAGTCTCTTTGTGCCACACGTCCTTGGGATCCTCGGACAACCCAGCATCTTTCTGAGCTGGGGACAGCCAAATTCCCTCTGTGGATTGTACTGAGTCTCAGTTCAGAGTTTAAATCCCCAGAGTGAGGGTGTAGATACAACCAATTGCGTGTGGAGTGAAGATGATTTAACCCCTAGCATTGATCCACTACATGGGAAATTGTTTTAATGTCATGGAGATCACAAAATCCCTCATCCTGGTATTTGGCCATGGAAACCACGGGGGATCTAAGGAAGAGGATGTCATTTGCCACCTTTAAACATGATTCTTTCTAATAAAGATGCTTTTGCAGTCCTGAAAACTGAGCTTACACAGAGAAGCCCTAAAAGCCAAGCTCAGAACCTTCCACAGGTTGTGACTGCATGTTCCATTAACTTCAGAATAATGGTGTGTGCCTAAGAAAAGCCATGCTTTGCTCTTTGCCAGCCAGGAAGGACACAGAGGACACACAGCTGGAACCAAAGTGGGTTGGGCTGATTTTTTTTCCCAGACTTCTCAGGCAACCTTCATCAAACCCACTTCTATTAATTTCTGAGCAGTGATTGGAGTTCCTCACGTGGAAGATTTTTTTTTTTTGGAGGGATGGGATTACCCTCACCTCTACAGACACAGAATAAATGTAATTGGCTGGTTTTCCCTTTCCCCAACCTGTCTTCCTGATTTCTGGCTTAACCCACTGAGAGACACATTGGGAGTCAGCACAAACAACTTTGCTTCTCAGAATGGCCCAGAGCATCAAACCCCTTGCTTTTAAATGAAAATGGTTAATCCATGCAGAGAAGAGGGACAAATATAGCCAAGACTTGTCATTTCAGATTGTAGGTTTGGCCTTTATCAGCAGTGTGAACACAAGGGTGTAAATCAGTTTAAGAAGGGGGTGAGTGGCCAAACTGGCCCTATGGACATGGCAAAGCTCACTGACCTCTTGTTGAGATCTATTCTCACTGCCTCATGTTCGTGTGCATCAAATAATGATATGAACAATTACTGTTCTCTTGTAGCTGCCTGCCAGGCTTTTCTCCAGCACAGAGGAGGGCTCGTGCTTTGTTCTGAGCAAAAAAAGACATTTGTTGGAGGGTATTCCAGCAACAATCATGACACCTGTATTTGTGTGTCAGGCTGCACCTTCCCGTAAACGCGGGAATCGCTTCACGCTTGTGGATTGTGGCCAAACGACGACAGTGCCTTTGGAATTTCATGGTTGTCACCTCCATGCATCAGTCCTGCCTCCAAAGGACCATCCCTGCGCCCAGCTCGGGCAGTGGTGGAGGTTTTGGGGTCATTTATGTTGGATTTGGTGCTGGTTCTTCTGCTGGCACACACGTTCTCAAGAAGGTCTCCTCAGAACTCCCGTCTACTTGAAGACGTCCCTGCTCACTGCAAGGACTAAATGGCCTTTAAAGGTCCCTTCCAACCCAAATATTTCTATGATTCTCTGATTTTAAAGAGTGATTTGGTCTATCTGATTAACCTTTCAAAGCATGAGGCCATTATGCTTGGCTCCAAGCAAGAACCTCCCCAGCTCACAACTTCCTGCTGAGTTTGCCTCCTCCAGGACTGTGAGGAATAAATTAAAATATCAGGTGGAACACCTCAGACACAATGTCTTCACAATGGTTTTATTGCTTGTTTTCAGCAGCGTCAACCACAGAGAAGAACCCCCTCTGGAGCAAGGAGGTGAATCAAATACAAAGGAAAAAAGGAAAAAAAAAAGGAAAAAAAAAATCGCCATTTCATTGCATATGTACAGAGTCAGACCAAAAATAAATAACATCAGGCAAAAGGCCATGAAACAAGGCAGAGATTTCACCTGTGTTGAGCAAGCAGGCCTGTTCTTGCTGGCATGGAGGACACGTCACAAGCACCTGGTACAGAGAAGCCCACAGAGACAGAGATTCTCTGCTCACAGCCAGCCCCCATCACCCTCTGCTGTCAAAGCCTATTTACAGGAGGGCAGAGCAGAGGTGTTTGCAGCTTGAGTGAGAAGGGTCAGCTGGCACCAGCTGCTCACCCACAGCTTGAGGTGTTTGAAACAGGCTCTGAAAAAATGCACTTTCAATTTCAAAAATGCCTTTTTGAACTCGATTTATCATCATCATCTGAGTATCAAAAATGTGGTTTATTTTTTTTTTTAAATATGCTCTTCAGATTTCCTCTATGTACAAATGTCCAATATCCACAAAACTTGGGTATAAAACACTGGTGCTCTGCTGCTGCCAATGTGTGTCCTCAGGGTCTGGCCCTCAGAACACAAGTGGGCATTATTTTCCTTACAGACCTGTCCCAATGCTTGCTTTCTCCCCTGTGATTTCACAGTACTCTAGAAATAACCAGAATTTCAAACCCAGGGCTCTTCAGGATACAGCACAACATCATGCAAGTTAGGAGGTACAGGAAGAGGTGGAAAAGATGGTCCGTGCTCCCAAGAAACTCCTGATTAAAAGCCATAGTTTCCATCTGCACAAGTCTCCAGGGGAAATAACGAGGCCAGTCACTGTAATTACACCTCATCAGACTGATAGACAAATGCTGGGTTTGGGGAGGGGATGAAAAGCTGACTGTCTGAAAGGAAATGGACTGAAATCCACATTTTGGGACATCTGACTCCACATGCCGGGCTGGGACTTGGAATCTTTTCCTTATCACAGCAGCTTAGTGCCTGAATGATGCCAGCAGAGTCACTCTGGATGGATGTGGGTGTGTGTGACCCCCTGCTCCTCGAGGTTCACCTCCAGTGAAGCAGCTTTGTGGTGCTGGCCCCATCAGCATCGGGGTTGGAAAAGTGCAAATTTGCGTTGCAGCCGGGGAATTCGGGATTGCAATCCCTGTCCCCAAGAGTCTGGCACGTTCAGGGTGCAGAGAGGCTGAGGGAGGGAAGCACAAGGCTGGGAGGGAACAGGGACAGGGAAAGCAGGAGCTGGGACACAGCAGGGGGAATGTTTCATGTGGGCTTTCCTGTTAGGCTGGATTCACCTTCTGGAGAAGGGACATTGCTTCTGATCCACCTGTGCTTCCACAGGCCACTTATCAAACCAAGATGGGCCTGTGTGGTCAGAGTAAGATAAGCTTCATGAAGACACACACTGGCATGTCCCAGTTTGAGAGATTCCCTTTTAGTCTGAAATTATTTCCTATTTCCGTTCCCCTTGTTTAAGCCCTGGGGTGAAGCTGGAAGGAATGGAGACAAAAGGATCCCAGCAAACCCCTTTAATCCCTGCCATGGAGCTGAGTGGTGTTCATTCACTCCTGAGCTCTCTTTGGAACTGCATTTTGCTTTTGAAACACTACCAGCAATCTTTCATTAATCAGCAGGTGCATTTCTCTCTGAAAGCATTTCCATCAGATTGGAGCAGAGATTTGGGGTTAATCCCTCTGCCCACATAGCCCTGTGGCACAGACATGACCCTCATTGATTTTGAGATGAATGGGAACCCAGTGGGATATAGAGAAAGAAGAAAATCTGATGATTAGGTCATGTATAAAATACCTTTTTCTCCAGAAACACCTTCCTGGAGAAAAATACGACTTGTTTCCTATCAAACAACCCTAAACAAACCAAAAATAAAACAAAATGCTCAGATCTTTCATATTCTGGCTTTTCCCCCTTTTCATTCCACAACTGCAGTAATGCTGCTGCTGCACACATAACTCTGATTTTAAAAAGTTGTTTAAATTTAATGCCCCTAAAATTCTGCAACAGAATTTCTTTTCTAAACCCTAAACGTGGTCATATTCTCATTTCTTGCTGCTTGTGAGAGGGTCACAAAGCAACACAGGTCCCAGCTGAGCTGAAATATCTACAGTGTAATGTTAGCATTGAACCTGGTACCTCTAGATGTTGAGACATTAACTCATTGTTTATATTTAATTATTCTATACTTATTAATAATTTTGAATTATTCAATCACTGAAGTATAGAACAGGAGGGGCTTACTCTATCCCTGATGTAAAAAGGGAGTAAACAGCTCCAGAATGAAGAAAAAGGAATTATTTTGAAGGCAAATCCCAGTTTGATGCTGGTGTAATTCAGGAGTCACTGCAGTGAACTGACTGCTGCTAGCAGGATCAGAATTTGGCTTTATTTCTGTAAAGAGTTTTGGAGCCCAAATTCACGATCCTCAAACATGTCTGTGCCCTTTAACAGAGGCAGAAGAAGTTTTATATATCTTTTAAGAGGCACACCTCTGATCTTATTATGCAGCAAATGGATGCAGCTGCCCTGCTGGAGTCAGCTCTGTGTGACACTGGGGTCAGGCTGGAGCTGGGGGGAGCAGCAGAAGTGCTGAGCTCTGCTGTGTGCTCTGTGTGGGGCCAGGACATGGGGCCAGGACATGGGGCCAGGATATGGGGCCAGGACAGCTCGCTCCACGTTGTCATCTGCACTGAAGTCCTTGAATTCCACTTTATTGATGAGCTGGATGAAAACCAGAGTAGACAAGGCCAAGTTGTGGAGCCAAATTCCTGTACTAAGCCAGTTAAACAGGGCCCGATCCCAATGTCATCATTCACTTGATTGCTCACGTCCCCAGAGTGGAAAGCTCTGGTTTCACCCCCAGCTCCTCTGTTTTCCTGGAACACCAGGCCAAGGCAGCTGGGCTGGCAGCTCTGTGTGGCTGACATTGCCATGCCTGTCACAGCAGGTACATTCAGCACGTTCATTTAATCCCTCAAACGCCCCTGGGAGCAGAAAGGCAACGTGGCTCTGGATGTTCAGTAATGAAATAATTGTGAGTAGGGCGCCTGGGGGCACAGCTCTGGCTTGCTGATGTACTCCACGCTTTTTGAAGGAGCCCCTCAGCTTAGGAAACATCCCATCCTCAGGTTCTTGTGCAGAAAAGCCTGGTGGGGGATCTGACAGGCTGCAGAGGAGCCTGTGGTGAGGGTAAATAACCAGCTGGGCTTTTCCCCTGTCACGTCTCCAAAAGGCAAAGCTTTCCTGGCTGTCTTTGGCAGATGGCTGGGGCTGGCACGGGGTAGCACAGGTCTGGAACACAAGAGAAGCTGCAAACAGACAGCAGAAAGCCCTGCAAATGGAGAGGAAAGGGGAGCACGGGGAGAGGAAAGGGAAGGTGAAGGCCAGAGGGAAAGTGCTCAGTGTGTCTCAGCGCTGATGGCTCACGGGCCTTCCCCCCAGCAAGGCTGCCTGGAACAGATGGGAAGGGATTCCCTCACATCCCACAGAGGAGGCTGCTGGCAATGCTGCTGCACTTCTGCTCTGCAGCTCTGTGCTCCTCTGTTGCTTGTCTGGGACCTGAAATTCCAGCTCACACCTCAGGCACTTCAGCAGATGCATTCCCAACAGTGGGCAGTGCTCCTCTGCAGCCCATCACTTTTGTTGGGTATAAATATTTACCATGACAGATGAACAGGGGGGAATGGCTTTGCAGCCTGATGAACAGGGGGAATGGCTTTGCAGCCTGATGAATCCAATCCTTCCCAGGCTGAACCAGTGAGACAAAGCATTTTACACCAAGTGGAACAATTTGGAAGCTGAGACAGAATTTTTCCTTGCTTCTTCTGGGCTTCCTTGAAGTTAGCCATTCACCTGGAAAAATACAGGTCAAATCCTTGCTTTGAGCCAGGCACAGGAGAAGAATTGGTGGTACAGGTGGGATTTCTCCAGTATTTCCTGGCTGAGTCCTAATCCAGGTCTGAAAATGCTCAGCAGAGCAACACAAGCACCAAACACAAGGAGAATCACAGAATCACAGAATATCCTGAGTTAGAAGGGACCCACAAGGATCATCGAGTCCAACTCCTGGTCCTGCACAGGACAACCCCAAAAATCACCCCAAGTGCCTGAGAGCATTGTCCAAACTCTTCTTGAACTCTGACCACGACCACTTAAAAGGTTTTTGCCCCTGAGAACCTTGTGGATTTCAATGGGATATTCTTAGAGGGGTGTCAAGGCATAAGGGCTTCAATGCAAGAAAAGTGGGGAAATTTTGAGCATCCTCTTGTTTTCTCTGCATTTTGGGAATCAGGGAGCTGCATTTTGAGGATCTTACGGCAGAGTTGGAGTTGGAGTCAGAGTTGGATCCTCACTGTTAACGTGGGCTCAGTATAAAGCAGCCAGAACAAAGCTGGCTCACACCTGGCCAGCCTGGGGCCAACCAGCACTGTAACTCCAGGAATTTTCACATCTTCCTGTCCTCTTAGGACCTACAGGCTGGGCAGCCAGGGCTACAAAGTGACAGGATCTGAGCCCTTGGTGTGCCAGAGTTTCTCATGCCCCTTTGCTGACTCCAGCCCCCCAAGCTGTTCTCAGCCCCACACCTGGGGAAATGCATTGGAAGCATCCAGCTCAACTGATAACACCTCTGGGAATGGCTATGGCATGGAACACTGCCCTGTCAGGACTCAGAAACTGGATCTGCAGGTCTCCTCCTGGGCTCAGCGTGGTTTGTTGGCATCCTTTGTTAAAGGCAAACAACCCCCAGCCCCACCAGGCTGCAGGTGCTTCCTGAACTGTATTTCATTGTGGAGAAATAAAACTGGTGAGCTGAGATCTCTAACTCTAAAAGAGGAGCCCACCTCCCTCTCCAGGTGACCCAGACACCCCTTCAAGAGGACAGGTTTTAGCAGGATGGCAGCAGCCCAGTTACTGAGGGTACACATGAGCTGGGAAGGGATTTCCCACCCTCGGCATAAAACTTTTCCAACCCCACTTGATGCACTTGAGTGGGACATGAGCATCTACATCCGTGTATTTTCTGTCTTCTGACTGAGTTTGGGACTGTGGGGTTGCCTCAAATGAGCAGGACTGGGCTTTAACATTTCTCCTTTGCCTCTCCACCGTGAAAACACGAATTAAAAACAAAACAAAACAAACCAAAACCAAAAAACCCTACTCCCCTGGTTTTAATGGGATCCATGTGCATCCTTCAAGCAGGAATTGCCCCTGTATGGGAACTAACAGGCCTTCAGAAAAGAGGTAAAAATGCACACACACCCTTCAAATATCTAACAGTGCCTTCATATAGGATGAAAGCTCCCCACAAAAGCTGCAGAAGAAATCTATTTAGTAGCTTCTTCACTCTTTCCTCCCTCCTGGAGTGCCAGTTGTGTGCTGAGACAACCTTGTTCTGATGAAAGCCATTTTACCTGCTGCTGTGATGCTAATTTTTTTTCATCTGGAGAGTGGCTCCTTATGGCAGCTGTGATTCAATTAAGGATTACAGGGCCCTATATTTCCCTTTCCTGACAGTGTGTGCTAAGCAAGTGCAAATGAATTACAGCCCAATTATTTTCCCCTGATCCCTAATGATCCTGGGTGCATCCACGCACTGAGATCTATGGGAGAACTTAAAGAGAATGAAAAAAAACCACAGCCATGCTTCTCTTTTGGCATCTGGCCCTGGTTTTTATACATGCAAATTGAGTTTCCTGTTCATGGAACACAACCAAGCAGAACACCATGTCACCAGCACAGTGCAGGGAAGGGCATCCTCACTCACGCTGGCCCTGCCCAGTGATCTGACCTTCCACAGGGCACCCAAGGGGGCCTGGAAGGCTTCTGCTCCCAAGGACGGTGGCAGAACACACTGGGGCATCCTCTGAGGGGCTTTCCTGGTGCTGCAGCTTCATCTCCACCTGTGAAAAATGTGGGGGCCACGTGCTGGCCTCTCTCTTCCTGCTGATGTTCCTCCTGTCCCTCCTCCCCGTGTCCCCAGCACCGTCTTTGGTGCTGTATCATCACCTCTCGTCCACAGGAATTTTGGCACATTCATATGTTTGGCATTTTTTTTTTTTTTATCCTACTTCCTACCTCTGTCTCTCTTTTACTGGCTCATTAAAAAAAAAAAAAAAGAAAAAAAAGTGCAATTTGTCTGTTTCAGAGATGCCAGTTCTGGTAAAGCCACCGAGGACTGAGGCTCTCCCACCCTTACCCCCGGTACTTCATCATTCATGACACATCAGCATCTCCCAGGCTGTTCCTCAAGCAACTGGGACAATTCCTCAGAGCTATCAACCCCTGAGGGCTTGAAACTGAAGAGTGAGAGGCCTGAAAAGAGGGAGAACAAAAGTGTTCCTCTGTCCCTTGGCTCGTCCGATCTCATTCTGGACGCCAGCGGCTTTTCCAGTTGCGTGTCCTCTGTTGGCTCATGTGGAGCAGGTCATTTCACAGGGATTTGTCGTGGGGTCACCGACTCCCAGGGATCCTCGTGTCTCAGTTCTGGATGCTCAGTGCCTGGGGAGCCTCCCCCCCTTGTCACACCAGAGAGAACTCTGCCTGGAAGCCGGAGCAGCGGCGCGTCTTGGGCGAGCACTTGGTCAGCATGGAGATCTGGGTGCTGAAGTTGGTGCCGTTGCTGCCCAGGGAAGGGTGGTGGTACTTCATGTCTGAGCCCAGGAACCTCTCCAGGTGCCACCTCCGCCACTTCCTCTTGAGCTCAGCTTGCACCTGGGCACGGGAAAGAGGGAAAAGACGGCGCAGGGCATCACTTGGTGGTGTTCTGACCCGATTATGGGAGCAGCCACGGGCAACCCACCCGCCACGGGGCCAAGAATTACTTTATAAAGGCCACTAAACTTGGCTTGGCCAGAACTTCTAACCACATAAAGGGGGAACTCCAGTCAGTAAATTACTGGAGCAGAAATCCCTGAGCTTCATCAGAAAGGAATTTTTTATTGATACAGTCAAGGTGCCAGGCTACTTAACCTCAATGACAACACTTTGTGAGTGTAATTAAGATGCTTGCTTTCTCACTGCCCTGTTTTTGGTCCAAATAGAAATGATTTAACTGCAGCTTGTTTGTAAAGCTGTCAATACAGCTGTGCTTTTTTTTTTTTTTTTTTTGACAGAAGCTGCTTGTTGCTGCTCAGAGAGTTTACAGAAATAACCTGGTTTATGCTGTCCCAATTCAAATCCTGAAAGAACCTGGCCACTGTCCTTGTCCCTTCCTGCAGCCCTCCAGTGCAAATTTTTAGGTAACAGCATGAATTAGATGAAACAGCTGTGTCTAAAAGGCTCTGGGATCAACAAACCCAGGAACAGCACAATCCCAAGGCTGAGAATGCCAGGACTAAAATGTGGGAAAGTCAAGGTTGTTCCTGCAAGGCAGAAACAGGTTCACCTGCACTGCTCTGTGCTTAACAAACCACACCAATGCCTGAGCTGGTTTTGGCAGTGGGTGTGATCCTGGGGAGGATTCCTGGAGGCACTAAGCATGGACAGGGCTTAGATGGGATTTATCCTGCCCTGCTGAAGGTGGCCCTTTGGGATCAGGGATTGTGCAAGTTCCCACAGGAGTTCTGCTGATGCTGTCCCACGAAGAAAGGATGGACTCAGCAGCAACGCTGCAGTGCACACACACAAGTCCTGATGTGTTTAATTGTTTTTTATTAATGTGCTGAAAGCTGTCAGGCAAATGGCTGAATTGTTTTCCTGGAGAGACAGATGTGGTTTGGATGCTTCCCCCCAAAATTGTAACATCAGGATCAGGAATGGGACACTTCTTAATCCACTCTTCACACCCATTAATTCTGCCCTAGCTGCAAACATTAACCAAAAAACACTGATGGTCTTGTCTTACCTCTCCATTGAGAAAGCAATACAGAACAGCCACCACAAACCCCTGGGGAAAGGAGAAAACAGGATTTTAGCACTACAGACAAAGAGAGAGTGTAGATACATTCAGCTCTCAAAGGAGAGGTCACACAATCACAGATTGTTCAGGTAGGAAAAGACCTCTGAGTTCATCAAGCCCAACCATCCCCCCAGCACAGCCAAGTCCACCACTAACCCATGTCACCAAGGGCCACATCTGCACAGTTTTTGAGCACTTCCAGCTGCCAGATGTGCAGTGATGATGACGTAGACAGGGATGTTAACCATCCACCACTGAGTGAAACTTGCTGCTCAAAGCCCCATCCACCCTGGCCTTGGACATGTCAATAACTCAAAAACTGAACTGAGGAGCTTATTTTCCTCCCCTGAGTATGAAAAAAACACAGAGAGACCAATGTAAGAGGAACATTTCCTTTCCATTTCCTAAAATGAGGGAAGAGAATCTTCTGGAAGGCTGTCCTGGGGTGACTTTATGATGTTTGTATCCCCAATCCTCTGTTCTGTTGGTGCTGTATATTAAGTTCTGTACCTTTAAAATGGTTCTGGGAGTGAA
This sequence comes from Phylloscopus whistleri, assembly GCA_017589585.1. NCBI lineage: Eukaryota > Metazoa > Chordata > Aves > Passeriformes > Phylloscopidae > Phylloscopus > Phylloscopus whistleri. The sequence continues at coordinate 498,450 of JADMLD010000401.1, forward strand.
GGGGGAGAAAGAAGCAGCAGCAGTTTGTTTTGGGAAAACTGCCTGACTCCCACACGGCCTGGCTGCGGCGTTGGTCTGAGGCACGGACAGCGGTGGAACAGAGATCTCCTGTGCTTTTAGTTAGTTTAGCTAGCTGAGGCAGAGAAGTTCTCTGGATTGTGTTTTTTCTTTTTCTTGGGACTGTTTAAATCTGCTCTGGACTGACAAACCCAGAGGAGCAGCAAGGGCTGGCACCTGCGGCCTGCTGGGGCCTGGACCTGCGGAGGGAGTAGGGCTGGTGAGAGACTGAGTGAGCTGAGCTGCACCCACAGCAAGGACTGGCTCAGTTTGCCATCTCTCTGCGGAGTGGTGAGAGGTTTTATTGTTTCATATTATTCATTCTTTATCCTTGTGGACATCTTGTTTGTTAAATAAATAGTTTTTTCCACTTTTCTCTGAGGAAGTTTTTTCCCAGACTGGCTTGGGGGGAGGGGATGTTTGGGTTTTGCTTTCCAGAGGAACTCCTTCAGAGGTTTCCTCCCAAATTTGCCCTAAACCAGGACAAAGGCAAAATATAAATTTATCTTTCAACCTGGCTGGGCTGGAACGAGTAGATTTTCCCCAAAGTTACAGGAGCAGCATGGGGTGTGTCCAGGGAAAACCCACGACCTGCTTGTTGCATTTCTCCTGGTGACAGACCTGGTGACAGACCTGGTGAACCAAAAAGGTGCCTTACCTGGAACGACCCAACCACGAGCTCAAAGACCAGCTTCACTTCTGCTTTGAAATTGTCGGGGAAGAAGGCAAACATGATGTAGTGGATGCCAAAGAGAGGGATCAGCAGCAGTGTGGACTTGGCCAGCCTCCTGTTGGAAAGACAAACATGAGCCACGAGGGGAGAGGGAAGAGGGTAAGAGGCTGAGGAATCCTGCAGCTGAGCCCTGTGCAACTCCAAAAATTTGTTATTTCTCCTTGTCCAACAGACTGCAGATGGCTGGTGATTTCAGGCCTGGTGGCACCATAAAATGTGACATTTTTATTCCCAGTAGCTCCACTGGAGGTATTTCTTTCTCCCTCCTCTCTTCTTCCCTTCCCACCAGAGATCGTTTTTTCATCTCCACAAGCTAAATCATCATCTAGCAATGTCTTTGTTTGCCTGGGATTTCTGAAAATTACAGCTTCTGGGAGAGAAATGGTATGTTTAGCTCAGAATAATGACAGGCTACTGCACAATGAATGTCTCCAAAGGAGGGGGATGAACAGCATTAGTGCTTAATGGCATCACGCTGGGTAATCAGGGGTCTAATTAGGAAGAGATGATAATGTATTAAATGTAATCATTATTAAAAAGTAGTTGGCAGAAAGAAAATGAAATCAAGGGTCTAAGGATGCTTGTGGGGGTTTTGTCTCCCTTGGTCACTCTTATCCTGTGTCATCCCTCCCACTCTCAGAGGCTTCTGGAGAAAATAAAGCTAAGGCTGGGATGTTGGAAATATTCATTTTACCACCTGCAACCCCTCCACCTCCAAAGCCTCATCAGGCTCAGACCTCTCAGACCATCTTCATTTATCTGCCACCTGCACGAGCCTGCTGGGAGGCTGAAGTGGCAGCTTTGTGCAGAGGATGCTCATCCCAGTGTCTCCCAGAGCTTCTCTGCAGCTCTCCCTGGGCCTGGTCCAGAGACAGCTCAATGCTGAGGCTGTGAGGGCTCTGCGATTTTTAGAAGGCTCCACCACTGAACTCAGGAAAATCATCACCCAGTCAGAGTGTAATTTCTCCCAGGAAGCTCAAGCCTGGCTGTGCAGGAGGCAGAACTGCTTGGGGGATTGTCTAAAGCTGGGTAAATCTGCTGGAAGCCATGGATTCTCAAACTCTTCATTACTCTCATTCCCAGCACATCCTAGACTCCTCCTCTCTGACAGATACACGTGGTGACAGCTAATTTTGGGAAAACACGTGTCCATTAACCTGCATGGAAGCTGCCTCCTGTCCACTGGAGGCTGTGGCTGATCCCAGGCAAAAAGAGAATGTGCAGGAAGCTGAGGAGCTTTACAGGAGTTTGCCTTTCCCACATCCCTTGCTAGCAAGCACATCCCTGCTCATGGGGATCCAAAATCTGAGCTCTCTTGGATGCCTTGCTCTGCCACGGGACTGTCACTGTCTCTGGTGATTATCGGTGTTCCCTGTTCCTCCCTCCCAGAAGCAGCTCTGGCCAGTGGTGGTATCACCAAGCCCTAATCCCCCCAGCTCCTGACATGTGAGAAATTCACTCATTTCCCAAGCAGTGAATATCAGTGAATATCAACAGTGGCTTTGCAGAGATCTTTCCTCTCTCCCCAGTCTCTGAGGAACATCAGCCTGGAGGAGAAGATGTGGTGCTACCTTTGTGTACAACACTGGCAGAGATGCTGTTTGCAACCTCCAGTGGATCAGAAGATTTTATCTTATTGTTGCAGACAACACTGGGGCCTGAATTACAGTATTTACCCTCCTGGCTGGACTGTGGTAATGAAAAGGACATGAATGACAAAACTTGAGCCCCTTCCTCCAATTTGCACACCTCACACCAATCCCTTGCTCCCAACACTGAGATTCACCAGATACTGGGGTTTAGATTTTATTTTGGTATCAAGGCAGGGGCTCTGTGATTTTTAGAAGACTCCACCACCTAAACACTGAACTCAGGAAAATCATCACCCAGTCAGAGTGTAATTTCTCCCAGGAAGCTCAAGCCTGGCTGTGCAGGAGGCAGAACTGCTTGGGGGATTGTCTAAAGCTGGTTAAATCTGCTGGAAGCCATGGATTCTCAAACTCTTCATTACTCTCATTCCCAGCACATCCTAGACCCCTCCTCTCTGACAGATCCACGTGGTGACAGCTAATTTTGGGAAAGCACGTGTCCATTAACCTGCATGGAAGCTGCTCCTGTCCTTGGGAGCGGGCAAGAGTGAACCAACATTTCAGTCACGCTCCCAGAAATCATAATGGAAAAGTTACTCAGAGGACTTTGATGACAATATTGATCCACGGGCAGAATGGAGAGATGAATTTTGATCAAGTTTTCTCTTGCAGAAGACAAAGTCTATTTGCCTGAAATACTGCTGTCCCATTCTTGCACATGTCCCTGTCATTTCCAGGAAACTGTTTTGAGAGACTCGTTTTTAGAGCTTCCAGTACATGAAAGCCCAGCTCCCTGTCTGCAGCATTAATGAGGGAATCAGCAGCACACCTGAACTTCCAGCCTTGCAGCTCAACTCAGACCTTTTGGAGTTTAACAATGCTGCCAGTATGCCAGCAGGCTGTGCTTGTAGAAAATAAACAATATAAAATACACATCAGAAGGAGGGAGAAATGCAAATGAGATATCCGGGATGCTGCTGGTTTAAAACAGATTTGTCTCAGATTTGGCAGGAGGAACCCACACAGAATCACAGAGCCCTTTGGGTTGGGAAAGGCCTCCAAGACCATCGAGTCCAAGCTGTGACTGATCCCCACCCTGTCACCAGCCCAGAGCACTGAGTGCCATGTCCAGCCCTTCCTTGGACACCTCCAGGGATGAGGAGTCCACAGTCTCCCTGGGCAACCCCTGCCAATGCTTCAAAACCCTTTTGGTAAAGAAATTCCCCCTGATGTCCAACCTGAACCTCTCCAGGCACAGCTTGAGGCCATTTCCTCTCATCCTGTCACTTGTTGCCTGCGAGCAGAGCTCAGTCCCCACCTGGCTCCAACCTTTCAGGGAGTTCTGGAGAGCAGTAGGGTCACCCTGAGCCTCCTCTTCTCCAGCCTAAATACCCCCAGCTCCCTCAACTTTTCAGCAGCAGTTTTTTGCTAAGAACTCCTGGGTCCTGCAGTCAAACCCCAGAAGGCTCCTGGGTCTTCAAACCCCAGAAGGCTCCACAGATTGCTGTCTCAAAGTAAAAATCTTAGGACCACGCTGAGAACTCGCCTTGGTTGGATCTAACCTTCAGTTTCAGACTGTTAATATTTGCTTCCATAGTAAAGTGTGGTGTCTTGTACCTACTGCAGTGAATACAGTCAACAGAGACTTCCAGCAGCCCCAGCCAGATGTGGCTGGTGGCCAGGTGCCACTGTACAAGGGGACAAGTGTCCCATGGATCCTGTGTCCTGTGCGACAGCTCCATGCAAGTATTGCAAGTGTCCTGAAGCACCTCATGTGGCTTGGAAACCTAAAACTTTAAGGTCAGGTTGGAAGGAGCTCTGAGCCACCTGGGGCAGTGGAAGGTGACTCTGCTGATGGCAGGGGATTGAAGCTGAATGAGCTTTAAGGTCCCTTCCAACCCAAAACATTGTGGGATTCTGTGGTTCTGTGAAGCGAGCAACTGATTCATTCCCTAGTGGAGCTGAGCCGTCTTTCCAGGTGGTGAAGGAAGGTGAGGATCTGTAGGTGTCAGGATCAGTTGTCCTTCAGCAGAACCCCCTGTTGGGCAGGTCAGTGAGGGGAACTCTGTGTTTTACCAACGTGCCCTACATTTATTTATGAGGCAAAAAGAGCTTTCCTGGCAGGTCCCACCTCACTGGAAAATGTGTCCTGAACCCAAAGCCCAGCATGACCTCTGAGATAATCTGGGCATAACTCCTGAGATGCACGTTGGCAGCACTTCTGCTGAGAAGAAAAGGAGCCAGCAGTGCCAGGCTGCTGCTCAGTACTAGAACATATTTAAATATGCTGATTTAATCTATGCACCTGCTGCAAACCTGGGGTGCAGAGATAAAATTCCCAGTTGGAAATCCAGAAAGGAGAAGGGGGGTGGTAGAAAGCACAGGGTCTGGTAATGTTGGTGTGTTGTGATGACAGAAAAATAGATAATTGGCTTTGGCTGCTGCCAGGAAAATTAAGGTCAAAAACTGGCATTTTCTTTCATAACACTGAGAATCTCTCGAGGCAGATTAAATGAATAATTCACCATCACCAGAGAGAAAGTCTCAGCACCGTGGCTGGGCAGGATTTAAGGAACATATTGCTACTGTTTTCCATCCTGCAGGAAGATGAACTGAGATTTTTCAGGGCACCCAAAAGCTCCCTCTGAAGACAAAGATTTACAAGCAGTGACCGTGCAGACATTGGACTTTTTTAGTTTAATTCTTTTCTAGGAAATGTTTAATAAATATCCATGGTAGCTGAAAAGAGGAGCCAGAACAGTGGGAAGAGTCAAAAATAATCTGGTCTGGACTTTTATTTTATTTGTATTGAAGCCAGAACAAATCCATGTAGTTAGACATTTCTTTCACTCTTAAAATACTGCAGCTGAGACTAGCCTTGGCCACTGAGAGAGATGTTGATCTCTCTTACATGTCATTCATTATATAAAGGCCCATTAAGGTCAATCTCTTATCCTGGAATAAAAGCATTAAGTCAAGTAAAACTTCTAAGACGGTGATCCTTCTCAACAGAGAAATGTATTGAGTTAATCCAATCTTGTTTAGAGATCTCTTTTAGGATAAGGAAAATTTGTCATCGATCCTACTGAATGGTAATCTTCTAGATCTCTCCTTCTTTGAAACTGAGAGTCAAGGAAAAAAAAAAGCCTGTACACTGTGGAGAGCAGCTTTTTGTTTTCCATCAGAGTCCTTCTGCCTTCAGAATCCAATAAATATTAAATATTCAAAGAAAAATTATATTTGGCTTCATGATAATTATTATTACTCTCATTTCTTCATCATTAATCCCAGGAGAAATCCCTCTCACCTGCCACAAGCTGACATAAAACCTGCCCAGCTGTTTTAGCAAATGCTCCATTTCCTGATTTCTAATCTGCTTCAAGCAATTAAAATTAATTGATTTTGATCAGTGCAGGCAGACGCCGTCGTGAACCAAGATGCAATAATGAACTGTCAAGCAGCCAGGCAGGTTTCCCAAAAAAAACCCCACAGGACAGGGCTGGAAAAGTCTGGAAAAGTCTGAGACTTACGAATATTGGCTGGTTTCGTTGTGCCCGACATCTGGGGAATGCAGCTTCTGGACTAAGATACGGATGATGCAGATGAAGAGGATGAAGTTCACCTGTCGAGATGGGAAGAGAGGGGTAAAACATCAACATTCTTCCTCCAGGGAGAAGAGCCCATCACTAGAGGGAAATTCCTCTCACTGGGATGCTTTTTGCCAACGGGAACGAGCCGCCCTTTTAACAAGCCATGAGCAGAGAGCCCCACCCTTAGGGAGGGCAGGGGGAGCACATGGAAAACCGACACAGGATGGCATCTTGGGCCTGACATCAGCCTGCTTGGGACTTCGTGTCATACATCCCAAGTATGATGATGTCAAGCCCATCGAGCACAGCTCCGCACGACGTCCTGCTGCGCCGGTGACACGGCCCCGGGCTGCCGAGCGCGGTGAGCCGGGGAAAAACCAAACCAAGACACGAAGCAGGATCCACTCCAGCCTCTCTGCTCAGTCCTACTTGATGTTGCACTGCACCCCTCCGTGACCAGGTAGATGTCTCCGAATGAGGAAAAGGGGGTTCAGTTTCACCCCTGACTTTTATGGAGAAGCACCAGAACTTTCTGTTCTTCCATCATGTCAACTGGCCCAGTGCCAGCGTGGGAGCACTGGTTGGGCTTTGGAAATGTTCCTCAAAACCTGTGGCTGTTCCTATTGGCAGCAAGCCAAATTGTCCCTCCTTGATCGTTGTGTACTTAAGAAGGAGCCAGAGGTGCTCTGGTGCTTTTTGGGGTGTCTTAGCCAGGTGTAAGGGTTTCCCTGCGCCTGAGCACGCCTTCTGTTTTTTTTCTGCATCATTTGCTATTTTATCTTTTATTAAAACCTGAAGAGCCGTCTCACAAATTATTCTAAGCCAGACTGAGACATGCTGGACACCCTCAGAGTGTATTGAACCCTCTCAGAGCTAAAAACATTGACGAGAATTCCAATAGCTGTAGAGTTTCAACTTTCATATTTTTCAGATCCTGTACTGCTTTAGTAGTAGCTCTAGAACTCCATAGCCTGTCAGCTGCTGTTCTCCCGTTTTATCCAGACAAAACAACTCCTCTCTGGGCCTGAAACTCAAGGGCATCTCACTGTCTCAGGCCCCCAAAAAGCATAAACAAAAGTGAATTGGAGAGGGGAGCAAACTGAGGGTATATGACTTCATTACCTGAAGCTGTAATTGGAGGATTAACCCCTGGTATGTAAATGGATCAAACTTGTAACTGTATGAAAAACTCGTGACCATTGTCAATCTTGGGTGTAGCCCCTCGGAGGCTTTTGACTGCCCAAGGTGCACCTGTTGAAGGCCTTTAATAAATACCCACTTTTATTCTCTTAATCTTGTCTAGCCTCTCTTCTAGGCAGCCACTCCAAGGCATCATATTGGCCATGTCCTGCCTGGAGACCTTGTGCAGCAAGGGATAGACCTCACCAAGGCAGCGGGGAACGTTCCCCTCTTGGGATGTTTGTTAGACCAGAGCAGTCTGGCTGATAACCCAGATTTTAGGTGTTTCTTTTCACCTCAAAATCTCACAGTGCTCTACCAACGTACTCAAGCAATGTGAACCTCATTTGACAGCAAAGGTGTAGAGCTAGGAATGGGAATGTCCTGATGGCATGAGTTGAATGCAAATCTGCTTCTTTCAAGGTCCTCTCCACTGAGTCGCCCTATTACTCATGCAGCACAGACAACAGAAAAGCAATGACAGATTTCTAGGGACTTAGTTAGGTTTTAGTTTGGCACACAACCCCTTTCTTTATCCTTTCATGGTCAGTGAATGTGCAAATGATTCTGATTTTTTAGAGGTTCAGCAGCTGGAAGGGATTGTGTTAAACCAGCCAATCCGATTCCCTGCAAAAATAGATTATAAGATTTCTTCCAGCAGTTCCTACACTTATCACAACAATAGATGAATAAAACAGGCTGAAGCCCATCTCTCAAGCAGACACTCTATTTTCAAAGCCTATGAGTGATTTGATATTAATTGAATTTCTTGGCTATGACGCATTGCTTAATCACTTCTTACCTAACCTGAGCCATTTATCACAGTTTCTGTTTGTATTTATTTCCTCAAAAAAACCCTGGTTTGTGTGTCTGATTTGATGGCAAGTGAAATTTGTTAGTCCAAACCAGTATTATCTAGATCAATTAAACTAATGAGCATTGATAACACACAAGCTGCTGCAAGGAAGGCAAGAATGGAACAATTAAATTCTGACTGTGTTGGCTTGGAGTGGTCAAGAGCAAACACAGAGTGGAGTGTGATATCTGGGCTTGGTATAACCTTGGAATTCCATGGTAGAAAATACAGGAATCAGGACATCAGGAAAGTTGTTTAGATCATTTCTTTTTTATCCCTAGAGTATAATCAAAGGTAATCAATCAGTGCTTAACACCTTGTACACAAGATATACCTCATGTACCTTAAAGATCTTATAGATCTTGTATATGTATTTCTTGCTTACACTGAGATATCATCTGTATTCCCATGGATTTGGAGGAAAGGCTGCATTACCCCCTGGAGAAACCTGTTCATCAGCCAGTGGCTATCATGCCCTTCCTTGAGGACAGATTTATAGGATATCAGCTGAAGAAAAATCAGGAACTGCTGGGTAAATTCTGTTCAGCAATGAGGAAAAGATTTATTGGCCAGAAGAAAATACAGACTCATTGATCCGAGGAGAATAAAAGGGTGGGTTTTTTTGACTGAAAGCTTATCTCAGGAAAGGGAAAATACTATCTATAGCTTTCCAGGATGATATAAATATTTGGAGACGTGTCATCTAAGTATTGTATTTCTTTCCAGTGAGGTAAACAGAGCAAGATGTCATTATTGAAACCTTCAGTCTGGAATCCCTGCATGATAAATGCTACAGAAAAAAAAAGTCTCTTGTAAAGGTCATAATATACATGCAATAAGAAGAATGTCTAAGGAAAGGTTTCTGTTTAAAAGAGATTGATTTGATTTGATTTGATTTGATTTGATTTGATTTGTTGCAATTTTTTTGCTTCCCTTCCCACATTCTTGACTTAATTTAAGAAAACTCAAAACTAAGTTTAACTCCAGTTCATTTGACTTCAAAGTTTGGATCCATGCCCAACAGAGCAACGTTCGACAAGGATGGAAGGGCCCAGAGTTCCTGAGAAGTGTCCTGGTTTCCATGGTCAGGATTGATCATATCCAGAGAATTAAAATAAAACACTTCCGTAGATTTTTCTGGAAATTAGCCAAGCTCCTCTAGAACTTACTCCAAAAATAGGCAGCTGGAATGCAACTCTGTACTGGATGCAAGAGGCAGATTCCTGAGGGAATTCATCGACTCCCTTTTGATCTAAGTGGAAATTCATGGTAGGACTCATCTCACGTTAATTTGCAGTGTTGACATCTACAACCAAACAAGTCATCCTGGCCAGTTTGGGGAAACAAAACCCCTCCTAGCACGGGCCATCTGATGGAATTCAGGCATCCACAGACTCCTTAGGCAAAATGAGTCTTTCCTGGATGTCCAACCACATCCCTCCTGTGACCACCTCCTGTGGCCACACACTCCCGTGGCCGCTCCACCAAGGAGGTGGAGGTGCTCAAAGCTACATCAAGTGAGCTCCACTCTGGTGGCCTGGTCACTCAGACTCCTCCCATGGTCAGTGCTGCAGGTCAGGGTGATTATCTGGAGGAGGAATTTCCTCATCTTAAAGCCAATGTTCAAAGTACAGCGGGGTTTTACCTCTCAGTGCATTTTCCATGGACATTTACTCGACACCCCTTCACCCCTCCCCAGTTAGGACTAAAGATGGCTTTGCAGCCAGCAGAATGTGCTGATACTTTACCAAAATAGACACCAAAATAGGAGTTTTAATGATCCACCAGAATGGGGATTCCACTATTTCCTCCCAGCACCTAAAAAGAAACAAAGCCAGACTTAAAACATCGAGCACAGCAAGCAAGCAGGTCTGTAAGCTTCTCAGCTTTCCCTCAAAGCTAAGGTTTGCCAGGCTGGGTTGTGTGAAGAGGATTAAACCTCGTGTGTATGAATTTGGAATGGCCAAAACTTGCTTTGCAGTGGCTGTGAGCACTGGCAGGAACCAGATACCCCAGATGTAATGCCAATTTTTTTCCCCTTGGCTATGGAATGGGCTGGAGGATGTTAGGCAGGGTGAACGTGGGGGAGGACGGTGATTTTCTTAATTTCTCCTACACTGAGCTCTACTGCATGGAAATTCTATTGAAACCATGAAAATCAATCAAAATCTATGGAAAGATTCATCAGGGCTCCAGTGCTCTCCACCATCCTGGATGGAGGGGGTTTGATAAGTACAGAGCGATTGGCACCAGCAGAAAAAATTGGTATCAGCAAAAAAACCCAACAAACCAACAAACCAAAAAAAACCAAAACAAAACCCCCAAGAAAACCAAAACAAACAAACAAAAAACCCAAACAAAAAACCAAACCCAACTCCCCCTCCCCCCCAAAAAACCAACCGAAAAACAACAAAATACAAAAAAAAATCACATCCTTTTGAAAAAAATAACAGCCAGTGGTGGCACTAGTCCCACTAAACCCAGGCAGTTGCACCTGAGCTATGGATTGAGTTAGAAAAGTCCACAGGGTCCAGGGTGGGATTTATTTCATCCTGGGGCCAGAGCTGTCTGCACACACCTGGGACTGTGTTTTAAAGCCAACGAGGAAATGAGAGGAAAGGAATGATGTGGAAATGACTGATACTGCTTGGGACACATTTGTCTGCACAGTCAGGTGGTAGAAGGTGCATTTTTTAGAAAAGCATTGATGGAGATTGGGCTGCTTTCAAGTAAGAATAGATTAGTGGAGCCTACTGCAGACAATTTCACCCAGATTCAGCTCCTCTAATTCCAAATGTTGGCAGTGAAGGCAGTAGGAGATGAAGAGAGGCACTTTTAGGGCACAGTTCCTGAGACCTATTTTAAGCATCAGCTTTAGGATGATATAAAATTGCACTCTGTGGACTACACTGACTAAACCTGCCCTAACTCTACAGGGAGAGGGAGAAAATCGCTCACATACAGATGCTTCCAGTTAGGTGTGTGCTGCCCTTCCATTTAGAATTAAAGTGGCCCTAATTATGTCTAGTGCACTTCATTTTTGAAATAAATTGAGACAGTCTGAATGAAGGTCACTTTCATTTGGAGTTAGAATGTTTAAATAAGGGCTTAGTGTTGTTTAACCGATCTTACCTAATTAGGGTTTATTTAATCTGGATTAATTCCCTGTAATTTTTCTCTGCAGGTAATGAAAAAAAAAAAATCTGTGTTAGGTATTAATATATTATGTGAATTCATGCTCTGTTTTACTCAGCACAAAAATGTAGGGCTTTAAAGCTCCCAGAAAATGCAAAGAATTCTGTATTTTTATTAAGAATTGTTGGAGCTGAATGGGAATATATAGTAAGAAAAACTGGTGTCCAGAATGGTTAAATCCTCCTGTCTCTGTCTCATTGTAGAGGCTATTTATTAACAGAGTAAATAAGGTCAGTTTTATGCAGATAGAGAGAAACCATAAAGGAAGTGAGTAGCCCTCAGGAAATGTGCTGGCCTGACTATAAGTCAAAAATGCAGTGAGAAATCTGAGCTGCTTCTCGTACCGAAAAAAAGGGCAAATCAGGACACATTTGGAGGCGAAGAATGGATTTAGATCCAGGATGCAAATGCAAGATGTGAGGGAATGCACACTGAGGACAGAATAAGCACTTGATTCTGCATCTCTCTGTGGTGTTTTTCCTGTAAAACCCTTTCCAATTACTGCAGTCTGACCGCTTGAATAAAAGCAAGAATGAGGATTTCGGGATCAAGTCCTCTTTACTTGCACATATCCTTGGACAACTCTGGCATCTGCCTCATTTTCTTAGCTGCATTCTACCTCCTTCTTACACAAAATATCAAAGGCTGCTGCCAGGTTAGAAGGGATGAAGAATAGATCCTAAAATCTGCTTGAGAAAAAAAAAAAATTAGCCTTTTCCTGTGGTGGAGAATTGGGTGTGTTTATTAATTCCCTTCTGCAGGCTTAGTGTCAATTCTGCAGGGTGCAAAGCTCTGCTCTGAGCACCTGGCAGAATTGGACAAATGAAACCATCAAGGTCTGCTCAGATTCCCTGCAAATATCCTGACCAAGGCCCTGGAAGCAAAGAGGGATGAGTGATTGGCCTAAAATCAATTTCAGGGAGACCTTGGAGGGTTTCCTGGTTCCTGGTGGCAGGGGAGAGGTGCCAGTGCTGCTGGGTTTTGGGTTACTGAGGTTGCAGGGTTTTCCTTGGCCACAAAGGAAAGCAGATGGACAAAGGAAAGGTAATTGAGAGCACAGGCTTACCCAACATCGAAAAAGTAAATCCTGACAATAGTCCAGGCAGTGATGAACACGGAGGGGGCACCTGAAGAGAGAAGAGATGGTGTTGCTGTCAGAAATCATGATCCAATGGCTTCATTACCAGATTATTTAAAATCTGCCTCATTTCTCAGGGCTGTTCTCCCTCTCTCTGTCTCTCCTGAGCGACTGAGGGGATCCCTTTCCTCAGTCACTTCACATTTTCAACCCTCACATGCCAAACAGGCAGCGTTGCCTTTCCCTCCCTGTGGCCACGCAAGATCAGCTCTCTGGAGCTGCTCCCAGCATTTTGGTATTCCTGCTGCAGTGCCTAGAGAAAACTTTCAGTGGTGATATGGAAGGAATGGGGATCACTTGGGACACCTCCAGTGTGGACACCTGTCCCTAAGGAGGTCACCACAGGCTGTCTTTACCATCAAGGGGCAGAATTATGTTTCTCACATACAGGTCATCCAGCTACATTAAATATTTGATTTAGAACAATAAATATGAAATATCCCTGGACTCTTTTGCCCTGTAAGGGAGCCTGGAGTGCCAACTTCACACGCAGCTGTAGCTGGCCAGGTGAAGCTGCCTCTGCTCCTCACTCCATGATCTTCCAGATTGGTGTGGTCCTGTCCCATCCTTGTGCTGGCTCTTTTCTCTCTCTTGTCTTTGACTGGATTTAGGTTGGAAATACTCCAGGAAGGACACATCTCTTTGCTCTGTGTTACTCACAGATTGTGTGCACTTTATTACCAGTGATTTCCAAGTGCAATCATACTGAGGTCAGTAAAAACTGTAATTAGTGCATCCAAATTATTAATTCATGCATAACCCATTCCAGATCCATCCCTGATGCTCTTGCAAATGATGGATGATTGAAAGGCCAAAAGTTCCCTCAAGCACTTGTCATGTTCTGGAATTGCCTTTCTGTACCCAAGCAACCCCAGGACACATTAGGAGTACAGGAAATTTCCTCTGATTTAAATAGTTACCTTTGAGCATTTTTCTTTCAAACCTGCCAGCTCTCCAGTGCTGAAATAAAGAATTTCTGGAGCACAAGGTGAGTTTAAAGAAGGTCTGACCTGAGTAACAGAAGCAAGACCTTCTCCCATCATCTCTGCTTCTGCCCAGAGCATGGAGAATCATCTCTCCTTTGCAGTGTGAAGCCAAGCTTAGCTCCTGCCACTTTCAGTGGCAGTTACTCCATGGATAATTGATCAAATCCCGAGCCCAGGAGTGTCCCTGGACATGGCACCATTTTATTTTACCTTTTCTTTTCAGGATTTTTCCCTGCTCTTATTATTTATCAGTTTCAGCTATTGAGAGCAGGCAGCAGAAAGTTATTTGCTTACTTAAATATAAATCTTTGACTAAATGGCATGGAAGGCGTAAAAAATATCTGTTTCATTTTTGGAGAAATAAAAGAAGTTTATTAAATTAAATATTAAATACTAAATTAAAAGAATTAATCTGGTAGGATTAATTTGCATTAAGTCAGCAATTCAGTTGTGAGTTACTTTGCAGAGAGCTTAATTGTCCCTTACCATTTCTCTTATTTTATTCTGCTATTTTATTTCATATTTTATTTTATTTTATTTTATTTTATTTATTTTAATTTAATTGTATGATTTTAATTTAATTTTATGTGATGTGTTTGAGACTGGATTTGCATTAAGGCTGGAGAAATCACCAATGCAGTGAGCAGAAGGTGTTCAGCACTAGCACACAGGTGATGGGATCTCAGGGCAGCTGGCTGGCCTGAATCCAGTGTCTGGTTCAGACCAGGAGTTCTGCTTTGCTGGGATCCATCCTTACAATTTAAGGTCAATGCATGATATCAAACTCGGGATCCCAGTCAGGATCAAAGAATTCCTTCCCAATATCCGATCCAAATCTACTCTCTGCCAGCTCAAAGCCATTCCCTGTGTCCTGTCCCTCCATCCCTTCCCCAGTCCCTCTCCAGCTCTCCTGGAGCCCCTTCAGGCCCTGCAAGGGGCTCTGAGCCCTCCCTGGATCTTTCCCTTCTCCAGGTGAACATTCCCAGCTCTCCCAGAGGGGCTCCAGCCCTCGGAGCAGCTCTGTGGCCTCTGGATTTGCTTCAACCACTCCACATCCTTCTTATTTTGGGGATCCTGTGGCTGGATGTATCTCTGCAGGTGAAGTCTCAGGTGAGGAGAGCAGAGGGACAGAATCACCTCCCTCGACCTTCTGGTCACATTCCTTTGGATGCAGCCCAGGACACAGTCGGGTTTTTGGGCACGTTTTGAACTCGGTGTCCAGCCTCTCACCCACCAGCCACCCTAAATCCTTCTCAGGACTTAGGGGGGGTGGGTGCTGTCTGTTACAAACATCTCTGCCCCACCTGAGTCCCCAGGTATCTGTGCCAAATTCCTGCTCAAAATGGCAACCAGGATCCCCTCCTGGCATCCACCCTGGAGGAGATGCGTACCCCAGCCGATCAGGATGTACCACCAGAAGTACTTCCTCTCCGAGAAGAAGGAGATGACCAGCAGGGTGTGAAGGTACAACCCCTCCACCAGCAGCCAGAAGAAGTTGGCCATGACACAGTACTGGAAGAAAACCATCATGGCCTTGCAGCCCACCTGGAAGAGAAGAAATGAACAGCGGTGAACTGCAGCGCGCTCCCACAGGAAAGAAATTTCCACCAAATTACCAGTGACCCTTACTCTGGGTGTATCTCTGGGATTGCTTTGTGCAGCACTGTCTTGGGTTGCACTGCAAGATGTATTCTATTCCCATCTGTTGAAACCCATTGAAAAGTTGTTTTTTTCTTTATCTCATAACTCCAGCGGGGAGGGAGCATGTGCTTTCTGTTCATGGGCCAGCTGGTAAAACCAGGTGGGGCAGTGTTCTTTATCTCTTCCAGGACCCATCCTCCCTCCAGGGGATATCTGCTGTTCATGGGCCATCCAGGCTCACTGCATGGCTGATACAATTCCATCAGCCCATTGGGAGATGCTCCACCCAGGGGGAGGAGCCCAGCATTCCTACCTGGATAAAAGCTGAGATTCAGAACACCAGGGCAGCCTGTGTGCACTGGATTCCCAGAGGAAGACCAGACCCATCTCACCCCCACTGGACCTTGAGAGGAAAACTCCACCCTCCTCCAGGATCATTGCTCCAACAGAACCACATCTGTCACTGCATGAGGACTTGATTGGGCTGCTCCCAACACCCTGACCAACAGGGTGTCAGGTTGTGTTCTGACTCTGTCAGGGTTTTCTTTTTGTTGGTTTGCCCTTTTTGTACTACTACATTTTCTAATATTCCTATTAAAGAACTGTTATTCCTATTCCCATATCTTTGCCTGAAAGCCCCTTAATTTCAAAATTATAATACTTCAGAGGAAGGGGGTTTACATTCTCCATTCCAAGGGAAGCTCTGGCTTTTCCCTGGCAGACACCTGTCTTTCCAAACTAAGACAAGCACCTAAACTCCTTATGGAATGAATTCTATGGTGAAAAGCCAAGTCTACAAAAAGTTGCTCCTCTTTAGGAAGAGAAGGGCTGGGATATGTATTTTTAAAATAAGGGATAGTCAGGAGAAGCAGGCTAAGCACACAAAAGCATGCACAGCTTTTATTGCTCTGGAAGGGGAGAGATTTGAAAAGGGAAGCTGAATTGTTTACCTCCAGGAAATGAATAATTAAACACAGTAACTTGCTGTGTGGAGATTTCACTGCAGCACAGGTAATGGGAAGAGTTCCCTTAGTGAAGAAATGGAAATGCAAATGGAAATTTCTGACACTTTGCACCCACTGCAACATTACACATCCTCGAGATGTTGACTCAACAATTTCCCTGCTGCTTTCAGTGGGTCTGCCTGGGTGATACCCTGCCCTTTCTGGGGCATTTACCCTCACTCTCTTTGTTGGTGGCACTTCCTGGTGTTCTGCAAGTGTAGAATGTTTAATTTAGGCCAATAATTTTCACCAGTGACAAGACCCCATTTCCCCCTCTACTCCTCTCCTGCTGAAAAGCAGTTGATATGATGCACTGGTTAAGAGGAGACGTGTGGAAAGAGTTCCTTCACTGCCACGTGTTTTGGGAGGGACTGTCCCCACCCTCAGCCCTCCCCTAAACTCATCAGTGTGTGACACTGGGGACCCTGATGGGCTCCTGATAATCAATTTCTGTGCACATCAGCTCCCTCCCCTGAGGCACAGCATAAACACAGACTTGCTGAGGGTGGCTGTTGTAGTGCACCCCACACCCAAGCAAATGCTTCCACATTAGGAAAAGAGTTTCAGTTTCACCCCTGGATTTTTAAAGAACAACAACCAGAGACTTCTCAGTCTTTCTCGGGGTTTTTTCAAGGTGTCTTAGCAGGTGCAAGTGAACTCCCTGCACTGTGCACAGCTTTTATTCCTTTGTTCTGTATAGTTTGTTATTTTCTCTTTAATTAAACCTTTTTCCTTTTTCAAAACGCCTCCCATCAAGCTGCCTCGCTAATTATTTTAAAGCCATTTCTGTGAGGTTGCTGGTCAACCCTCAGAGTGTGTTGAACCCTCGTGGGGCTAAAAACACGCTGGCCCCACGCAGAATTTCAACAGGGTGCTGATGGGGGAAGGTGGAGGCAGAGCAGAGAACTCCCTTCCAACTCAGAATATTCTGCGTGTGACTCCAGGGGCTGGCAGGGAGGGAAGGTGGCACAGGGCTGTGTAGTAATGCACCCCCCTCTCCTGAGTGGGCAGTTCTACATAAGGAAAGGGTTTCAGTTTACCTTTGGACATTTTAGGAAGTTCAACCAGAAAGTTCTGTGTTTTTCTCTTTGTAATTGGCTCAGTGCCAGCAGAGGAGCACCTTGTGGCCCTTGTCACTGTTCATCAAAACCTGCACCTCCTTCTGTTGGCAGTTTGCCAATAGATCCATCCTGGATCATTCGGTAGAAAAGGTGACAGAACAAAGGGTCTGGGGGCACTTTTGGGGTGTTATAGCAGGTGCAGGATCTGTCCTTGCACTGTGCTTGGCTTTAGTCTTTGGTTGTTGTTTTGTATTATTTTCATTATTTTATTAAACATTTTTGAGTTATCCAAACACACCCAACCATGCTGTCCCACTAATTATTGTTAAGCCATTACTCTGAACAAGGCTGGACCCTCAGGAGAATATTGGGGTAACCCAAGAGGGCTGGGCTGGCAGAGGCTGGGGATGCAGCAGCCTCATCCCAATGGCATCACCACACGTTTGGTTTCTCCCTGATTTTGTGTGCACATGGCTGTGTGACACTGCCAGCCCTCCTTCCTTTCCCCCAAAGCCTGAGAGCCTGCTTGGTGTGTCTGCAGCCAGCAGGGATCTGTGTGTGAGTGAATTCCTTCACTCTGTCGGTGCTTTGCCCTAATCCAGCAGCTCCCAGGTGAGACACGAGGTTTAACGGGGAGGATTTGATGCATCTCAGCCACTTGCCTGTAAAACAAGGATTTCCTTTGGGGATTGTGCACCAGGGGATCATCTCTGGGTGGTTGCACTGCACTCAAGACAGAGGCAGGAGGCTGGAGCACAGCACAGTGTCGCCCTGGTTTTTCTCTGTTCTCTGGGTTTTTAAAGTTCTACTTCAGCCTTCTGTATTTACCTTTTGTAATGGAGTTTCTCATGGGTTTTCACATAAACAACCTATTGTTATCGTAACTGTTCTTTCACGTTTACATTCTTCTCATAAGGAAGAGACTGCTGATTGACTGTTGGGTTGACCAGTGTGGTTGGAGAGGACAATTTTCTTCCTCCAATCCATGGTCACTGTTGGAATTATATAAATGTCAAGGTCTGTAAATAAACTGCCCCTTTTTTGCCTTGGACATCTCAGTGTGTGAGTGTCGTTCATTTGTGTTGTATTGTGACAGCACAGGAGACTGCAAGGCTTCACAGGGCAAGGGAAAGCTGCTCAGGAACAGTGCACATGATTTCTGCCCAGCTCTCAGGAAGGGATTTCCAGCCTGACTTTGCAGAGCTATTGCTGCACAGAGAGAAAGCTGTGTTGAACTTAGGCTGTGGCAGCAGAAATTGCAGCTCCAAATCCATCCCCTCTTCTCCCAGGACTGGCAAACATCAATTCTGTGGCAGTCTCTGGCCCTAATTCCTCCCTTAAGGTGGTGGTGGCTTGTCACAGAGCCGAGGTGGATCGTGGTTAGCAGTTGGATCCAATCGTCATCATTTCAGGTCTTTCCAACCTCAATGATTTTATGGTTTTATTCCTCCATGCATATGGGCAACAGCAGGGTTTTGGCAACTTCTTCTCTGTAGCAATTCTTTGCTCCTCGCTGAGGGATATTTGCTTCTTTGAGCAGATCCTACCACTCCTGGAATTTTTGGTTTTACCTGGAGAAAAGACCTTTTTGTGCACGATTTTGAGTGCATGCCAGTAATGTCTCACAGCCAGGGATCCCTTTGTGGCACAGGGATATTCTGCACTGGAGCAGGGTTGGATGCACTGTCCCGTCCTTAAAATTAAATAATGACATTTTTCCATTGCCTGGGCTTGCTACTCTTGCCTAAAGTGGGTAAGTTTAAAGCAGATATTTCTGTGAGAGGTGCAGTTTGATTATTGATGATTCCATTGATCCTCTTTGACAGTGGCACATTTGGGAACACAGCCCTTCCTGGATTTTGGGAGACCTTATTCCATGCAGCACTTGGTAATGGTTCTCCACCTTCCTGATTGATTAAATTCAGCCTCAGAGAGGCTGGTTTCATGCTGGGGAATAAAATCCTCTTTTATGTAAGATATCTTACCCTTTAGATGACAGACACAGGGCAGGGATGAGCCATTGCATCTCTAGAATTTATTTTCTTTCATAAAGAGCAGACCTCACCATGTGTCACTGTTGAAAGACTAACACAGGCTTTTTTAAGAACAGGCATTTTCAAGAGGAAAAGCTGAATTCCATCACTGCTTTTTCTACCCTCTCTTCTTCCACAGGCTCATTTACAGATTTTTTCCTTGTCTTTCCTCAGGGATCTTGCTCTGCTGCTTTCCACAGGAGATGTGGCCGTGAGATGGTTTTATCCCTTGATTTTGTGGATGGCACATCTACTCAAGTGGTTCCTCTCTTGTTCCTCTCTTTAGAGCTGCATCAGGCATGTGCCATTTGCTTTTCCCATGAAAATCCCTCCCTTTCCACGTGTGCTTCCAATGGCTGAACAGTGGGAAGGACTCTGCCTCCAGCCATTGGGCTCTTGGCCCCTCCTGACAAACCCTTGGACCCCAACACATTTCTGCTTCTCTGCAAATTCCTCCTGGTCAATAAGAAAATTTCATCTTGATTATTGTAGAAATTTGCCTGAGGGTGGGGCCTGTCTTAGACCTGCTCAAGGGCTTTCAAGAGGAAAAGACAAAGAGAAGGGACACAAGAAGATTGAGAAGCAACCTTGCCAGGCTTTTTCATTGTGCCCAGTAGCACATTTTACTTTTGAATAATGTTAGCCCTGAGGAAAACATATTTTTTCTTCATTTTTTTTTTTGTGGGATAACTGGTCACTACAATCACTTTTATGACCCACCTATAAAAATAAAGTTCACTGAGCTGAATCTGCACTAAATATACATATCTCATTCTCCTCAGTGGCAGCAACTCTGCTCATTCATAACTCCTGAAGGTTGTCAGTCTGGAGCAGCTGATTAATTTCTCAAGCTCAATATGAGCA
The DNA here is from genome assembly GCA_017589585.1 of Phylloscopus whistleri. Taxonomy (NCBI): domain Eukaryota; kingdom Metazoa; phylum Chordata; class Aves; order Passeriformes; family Phylloscopidae; genus Phylloscopus; species Phylloscopus whistleri. The sequence goes on from JADMLD010000401.1 coordinate 518,376, forward strand.
GCTTAGTTGGGTAGGAACTGGTCTGAATTTTTGAGGTACACACACACCCAACACACATCCATGATCAGCCTCCTGTGAATGCAATAAAACTCTGTAAAAAAAAGGCAATCCACTCCACAGAAATTCCAACACCAGCCTCCCTCGCCTTCTTTAGTAGGGATACGGTTTGTTACAGGTTGAGGATTTGGGTTCAGGAAGGATTTAGACCAAAGAAGTACAAAGGAGCACTTGAGTGATTGGTATCCCACCTGCCACAGCTGGACTGGGAATACTGGAGTGATTGGTATCCCACCTGCCACAGCTGGACTGGGAATACTGGAGTCTCACTGCTCCAGTCACAAGAATCCCCATCAAAAGACCTGACCTGTCCCTCCCCCTGTACAGAATCATGGAAGAGTTTGAGTTGGAAGGGACCTTTCAAAGGTCCTACCCCTGTGTGATCTGCCCTGTGTGTGGCCACAACCCCACGTTCCTCCCTCGTGCCCATAAACTCTGTGGCTTCCTGTGGTGTGGGAGGTTTGGGGCAGCACACCAAGACATATTTAAAGATATACTGAAGACATTCCATGCAATCCTGGTCAGTGGTTCAGCTCCTGGCATTAGTTATGGAGTTGGGACAGCACATCCAGCAAAAATGTGAGCTCAGGTTTGCCTCAATCCATCAATCATGAAACCTTGAGACCTCAAAATCCTCCTTTAAGGTACTTTGGTGCTGTTACCTGGGCTACCACCAGCACTGCAGCAGGAGGAGATTTACACTGAGATTCCTGCAGGTCTCCTCCACAGAAGACTGATAAAAACTCATTTTCCCAGTGACAGATTTATCCAGCGCTTTTGTTTTATGTTGCCCAGAAGACGTGACCTGTGGGAAGGGCTGCTGACTGACTCGTGCTGCATTTGCACACAGCAAGAGCTGATCTTCTCCCCAGCCTGGTCAAAGAAGCTTCCTTGACCTTTTTTAAAAGCTTTTCATAGATCCCACTCATGACCTGGAAGATGGGATAGCACTGGGCAGTTATTGCCTGCTTTGGAGATGCTGAAATTAAGAATTTCCAGCACAGGGACTGGCCCAACCCTACATCTCCATAACTAGAGTTCCACTTCAGACACTCATAATCATAATTAAATTCAGGAATACATCACTTTTGAGCTGTCCCCACTCCACCCCTTCTGTTGAGAGCTCCACTTCAACCAAAGCATAATGAAATCTGCAATAATGATCCAATGACCAAATAACTGCTCTGCTTGTAAGGTTACACAACGTGATTAATTCCCCATCTCACTATCATGGCACTGGAATTCATGCAAATGTCAAATTCCCAATACTTTTATAATCTAACTGCTCTGTCCGTGGCTAAACATGGCCCATTAATGTCTGTGCATGGGGCATGGAGATGTCAGGATGGACTTGGTTTCCAAACACGTGTTTTCAATTTTCATGGGGGATTTTTCTCTGCTTTTAACTTAATTTTTAGTTCACGGAATCAGAAAATCACTTGGTTTGGAAAAGACTTTTATTATCAGATCAGGCAGATCCTGCACTGATTACAATAAATGGAGTTGCACCAGTGAATTTTGTATTGAAACAAAAGAAGTTGCACCAGTGAATTTTGTATTAAAACAAATGGAGTTGTGCCATTTTACACTGGTGCAAAATGTGGTGCACGTGGCTGCACTTCATGCCTTGCCCATTTCCCATGCAGGCTTCCTCAAATCCAACCCTGTCCTGTTGGATTCAGGAAGAAACTCTTACATCTGCTTTCCCTCACATGAGAAACAACTTTAAGCCCCATGACTGTGATAACTCAAGGCTGTTTAAGAAATTTCTCTTTGCTGATTTTAACAGGGGTTATGTAACTGTCAGTCTTGAAGGACTCAGCCTTTCTGTTTTGTCTCTGAGGAATTCTTGTTTGATTTTTGGGGGCCTGTCTTGTGAGTATTTGTGAGATGCTGATTAGCTCTGGCTGGTCTAACCTGGGTGTCAGATGACTCAGAGTTGAGTTCAGATGTAAAAATAGAATTTTCTTGGTAAATGGGTTAACTGTGCCTGTTTTGTGCTCATCAATCACAGGATAATGGCACTCATGAGCACATCTTCAGTGATAAGCCAAGCCAACCACAAAGCAGCAACGAAAAAGAGAAGCTGATCAGGGTTTTAATAAAGGCTTTCCTCACACTTTTCCCATTTTCCCTCTTTTTTTGGCAACTGCAGTGTGTTAAGGTGCCAGCCCATGATGGTGGCACTGCTGTGTCCAGGATTATAGAGTCACTTAAGTAAAGAAAATTCCTCCTCCAGAGCCCTGCCAGAGTCTGACTCTCTGCCTTCTTTCCTGGGTTATTTCCAGGATGCCTCCATTCCTTCCCTTTGCTTCCTTTCTGTTGTTTTGCATGATTTACAGAACCTTTCTCTAGGGCTTGTTTGGGGTTTTGTTTTGTTCTTTTTTATCCTTCCCCTCTGTTTTGCTGTAAACCTTAGATTGTAGCAGTGATCATCAGATATCACCCAAGGAAACAGCTGACTCTCTAATGTTTGTTTTGCTTTAACACAACTGCACAAAAAACCTTCTACTGTTCCATCTCCCCATCAGCCTGCATATTGTGGTGCTCCCACACAGATCTGAGTAGCCTCACTGCTGGAAATGAGAATGTATCTGTCTTCAACTTCCATAAATAAAATTCATTTACCAGCCTGTAGAGGCCTTATCAGTTTGTCCTGAGGGAATTAACATAAAAAGAAAAAAAAAACACACACACCAATTTTTCACTCTGAAGATATGAGATATGCATGTAAATTCTCAACTGCTGAACTCCCACTGTCCTCTGCAAAGAATAATTTTTTGTGCTGGAATTTTTTGTTTTACTAGAATAACACAAAAAGGGAAAAGACAAATGATGTGATCTCCCTTGGCTGAATCTCCAGCAAGGGCAAACTTGCAGAGCTCAGAAAATAAAAAGTCAGCCTGAATTTCACCTGTAGAATCTGATCTTTGTTTACAGCAAACTGTTGGCTTTGTCTTCAGCAGGGCTGGAAATGTAAGTGGTTCATCATTATTATGCCATTCAGACATGACAGTAATGAAACTACATCAAAACCTATCCCTAAACCGACAAGAAAAAATTAAATAAAACAACAATTGAAGTGTTCAGTTCAATCCTCCTACCCCATTTGTTGTTTTGACTGTTGTTTTTTACAGGGTGTTCCCCAGGGAGAGAAGGAAAGGGGAAGACAAATTGTGGGAATGCCAAGAGGGAAGGGCACTAAGCCTAAGGAAATCAGTGTGAAAAACTAAAACTTCTTGAGTCTGGCAGGGAAAAACCCCCAAAAAAACAAAACAACAAAACAAAACAAAACAACAAAAAACCCCAAACAAACGAACAAAAACTAAACAAAAAAACCCAAACAAAACCACAAACAAAAACCATCAAAACCAGAAAAAAAGAAGGCAAATCCAGACTGTAAAATGGTGCAATTTTTTCACACACTGTGAACAATTTGCAGACGTAACAAAGCCATGTACAGCAGGTTTTCCATCAGAAATGACCAATTAGTGAGAGAGCACATAACCCAAATGAGTCAAAACCAATAGCTCTTGAAGAAGTCCGAGTGGGTGGTTCCACAGAGCCCTCTGAGCCTGATCATCTCCACATCCAAGTGCTTAAAGCCCCAGCTGACAAACACAGCTGCCTGTTTTTAATCCACTTAAGCCAATAGGATGATTCAGTTACGTATAATTACAATTAAAAAGCTACAGGAACACTTTATGAGAGAGAGGGAGGAGGTGGGTTTGGTCTCCTCAGGGTACCTTGAGCAAAAGTTTGTGTCTGTGCTTGGCCATCACACCCCTCTGCTGTTTGCACCCCTCTAGAAAATTAAAAACGTCCCTGTGGAGTTTTGTTCCTTACTGGAAAATCCCACAAAAATCTGCCTTTGGAAGAGGTCAGCCTAAAGATTCTCCAGGAGCCAAGTGTGCCACATTGTGCCTAGAAACAAATCTGACCGGTTTGGACACCTGGGAAGAGGAGGAGGAGGAGGAGTGAGGGTGCTGAGTTTCCTTGCTGGTGGGACAAGGGGCCTTGTGCAGGTTCTGGGTTTAAAGATCATTTAAAGCTGCTCCATTTAGCCACAAAAACAAGCCCTGCTTGTCAACTCAGGGTGTCTGCCAAATGAAAAACAGGTTGATCTTTTCACCTGAGCAGCAAGGCTTTTCTTTCCCCCAGCAGTGAGTTGATCCATAAAGTAGCACTAAGGAGCTCAGGGAGGCTATGGGTGCCACACATCACTGCAAACATCACCCAGTGCTGGCTCACACCACAGCTCAGTGATGCTCATCACATATATTTTGTCTGCACGGGCCCTGAAATGCTCACAGCCACATTCTCAGCCACTGTGGCCCATAGAAATGCTCAATAAATTAATTTTTTGGGGTGTTTGTTCATGTTGAATTCAGTAGCAAATCCAGAACTCTTTGAGTTTAAAATGGTGGAGAGTTAACACCACACCTGAAGTGTCCCAAACTAGGTAAAAATGAAGTAAAAATGCAGTAAAGCCTATTAAAAAGAGGGGTTATTTTTTATTATTATTTTACATATACATCTTCCTGTGTTGGAGTTCCTACTTGATTGAAGCACTGAAGCATTTGTTGGTGAAAAGCTTAACTTATTTTTGTGTGGCTGGAGCACAAAATATAATTTAAAGTCTTCTTACTACAGCAGGTAATATCAAATTGAGGACTTTTCATCAGAAATGCTGGGAGAGGTTTCTATTAATTTGGATTTTATAGCCCTAAATCTGTTCTGGAAGAGGGGTGTCTTTACCCTTTCATTGCCTAAAGGAGCTGAGTGTGGTTGCTCTCCTAATGAAACAATTTTATTGCTTTGGGTTTGCCCTGCTCTAAACCAGACTAGCAGTGAGGGCATCCAGCAAATTGTTTGTTCAAATCTCTCCCCAGACTGAATGAGCTCAAGGCCACAACCACACAGTTTTCAGTGAATTGTGCATAAAATCCAGGTCTCTCAAGTCAAGATTTACCCTGCAAGTTCAAAGCACAAATTTAACTCAAGCCAACCTAACCTGACCCAACCAACCCCACTGGAACACAATGGATTTTATAACCTTTTTTTTCTAACAGATGAACGTTAGGAGAGGCATTTTGTGTCAATTATTTTTAGACTGGGACCTAAAAAGTTGTCCAAAATGCTGGTTCAAGACTGGTGCAGATTTTGCAAGGAGTATGCTCAGCCTAATGTGGTGGAGACAGATTTGTCCCACATAATTTTATAACCTTTATCATCCAGCCATTCACCCTGAGCAGGCAATTAACTCAAAAATCCTCTGATGGGGAGAAATACAGAAATGTTGTAGCCATGGGGCTACCTGTAAGTGCAGGTATCCTGGATTCTGCAGGAAAAATCTGTATTTACACCCAGAAATGTTTCTGGATAGATGAGAAGCAAACAACTCTTACTCAGCTCTCTGCCACTGTGCCTCAGTCCTGACCCAGCAAAACCCAGTGCAAACTCCCCCAGGGATGAGAGGTTGGTTCACACCCCATGTCCTGTCCTCTCTTGGCTCCTCTGCCAGTTAATCTGTGGCAATTTTTTCCAGTTTCCATGCCTTCCTACCCATTCATGGGCCTGCACAAGAAAATCCCATTCCAGGAATACAGATCCTAGTGAATCACAGAGAGGAGGAAGCACACAGGGACATTCCAAAGGGAAGGGATCATGCTGCACACAGTTCTTGGGAAAAGCTGAGAGGAGGCTGCTCTGGGTTTCAACTGAGAGATGCTCAAGCAAAAATGTCATTGTAATAGCAGGGACAGGACTCAGGGTAAGGATACAGGAAAGCCAGCAAGCAAAGAAGAAATTGGGTGGATAGAAAACTTTTTTTTTTTGGTGCTGTATGACAGAAAAAAACAGGTCCAGAAGGATCTGCTGGAGTGCTGTGCCCAGTCCCCTGCTATTATCAGCAAGCAGCTCATCTAATGCTCTAAATTTACTATGAAGGGCTCCTGTTTTTATTTTTCTTTCTTTTTTTTTCCCCCTGGATAACTTCTGATCACATCTCTTTGTTTTGGTGATTTCAATTTCCTGCCTAAATTTATTCATGACTGGTGTCCTCTTGCGTCAGTGTGACCTTTAGATAAACAGCCCTTCTCCCTCCTTAATGTTTGTGCCAGCTGATAACACTGAGTTTGAAAGGAAAAAAAGAAAAAAAAAATAGCCCAACCCCTTTATTCCCCTTGTTTATCATCCCAGTAGGGAAATCTCACAGTTGTAGAGAGTGAGCGGGGGATACTGATTCAGATGAAAAATGGGTGATGATGTCTGCACAAAGATTTCCTGCCTGAAGCCCTGCAGGGATCTGGTCACTGGAGCCCAGAGAATCACTCACATGCAGGTGCCTTCTCCCAAAGGATTGAACAGCATTCCAGACTCCAGGGAACAGGTGAATCAGAGCCCACTCTCTGTGGATGCACTTTACACGCATAACTCATGAGTAGGGACTTACCCCACAGAGAACTAAAATCAGTTGTGTGAATTTGGGTCTGACTCCCATCCTCACTGAAGGAAAAGGTTTTATTGCATCCTAAACACAAACCACCTTTGACCAGGATATCCAAGAAATTAGCATGTGGCTGGGAGATGGACACAGGACTGACAGGAGCCCCAAAATCCTGTACAACCTCGCTTGTGGGTTTGGCTTGATAAAACCCTTAAGGTTTGAAAAGACCTCTAAGACCACCAAGTCCAGCCTCAGAAAGGACCAGACATAAAATATAAATATATACATTTTGGACTCTGACAAGCAATTTATTCCTTCTCCACATAAGTCAAATGGCAGCAATCATGGATTATTTTGTCCTTTCAAATGAGAAAAGGATTTGAAATCTTCCCAAAGTACCGCCTCACCTGCATTTGCAAAGGTAATTTTTGGTGCATTGCTTAAGAGGGGGAACAAAATGAGGTGGAAATTTTGAGTGCAGGGCTACTTACTGAGCTCACGAAGCAGTGCTCAGATTCCCCACTTTCAAACAGGATGACATCCTTTATGAAGACTGCGATGGCTCTCATGATGAAGGACATGAAGAGGTGCATGTGAATGTAATTTCGAGTACAGTGGAGTTTTCTGTTGGGAAGAAATGAAACATTTCTGAACAGCAAATCTTCTCAAAAGCAGTATTTTCGTATTTACACGTTTCTTCTGCCATGACACAGAGTCCCAATTAAACATTAGAAACCCTGAGACAGGCTCTGGTCTAATGAACATCACCACAAATCCACTTAAGCCTCTTTAATTCCACAGAACGTGGCAATCCACGTATCTGCAGCAGCACTGCTGCTTTTCCAAACCTCAGAAAAACAGGAAAAAAATACAGGATGACAGAAAACAGGTCTATCCCACTGCTCTCCATGGGTAAAGAATTGTTTTTGACTGAGGAGACTGTTGTCATGATAAAGGGCTATTTTCTACAGAATGTTTCTGCTGCAATAATTCTTTTCAAAGTGAAACGTCTCTTCAAGCAGGCAAATAAATTCTTAGCATCTGTTGCTGGAATTAGCACATATTACAGGCTTTCTGGAGCAATATGAACTGGATTTTCACTTAAAAATTACTGGTTGTTAATGATACTGACAACTATACCAGAGTTTTTCTATCCCTTTCTCGTTAATATTTTGAAGACGAATTCTGATCAAGTAGGAGTTGGTTTTTTTTTTTTCCAAGAGAGACTTTACATCAGCTAAAGTGAAAGGCCTAATAGTCTGGAAATGGGTGCTTTGTACAGACACCAGAACCACACCAGGCCTCACTCAGCAGCACAATCAAATTACCACCTCCTCCTAACCAGACACTGTGCACTGGCAGAGGTTGGGCTCCTCATCTCTGATGATGGCAAGATAAGGGGGCTGAGCTGAGTCCTCCCTGCCTAAAAGCAAAGGCAAGTCAAGTCAAGCTGCTCCCCAGGAAGGAAAAATGGGGATCCTCAATGGTTTCACCAGCTTGGCTGGCACCTTGTGCCTTGTGGAGGTTATTTGCATGTGTCTGTGCTGGATATTAATGTTTCTGAATAACGGCGGGAGATGTTCCTCGAGCTTTTATTGTAACATCAGCCTCAGTACAGGGTGAGAAAATTGAAAAATGGCAACAGCTCAGGTCTTGCCAACAGCAGCCAAAATTCTCTGTGTTACAAGGCCTTTTAAAAGTTTTCTAACCAATAGGAAATTGTTAATCTGCATAAACCAATCATTAAAACTACACATATGCCTTATATCTAATAATAGGTGTTTGTTTCATATTTCTTATTACTCAGGAACTTTTTATACTCTTCCATAAACAAAGCACAGAGCCTCATTATTAAACTTTTCTAATCTTGCTTAATATATTTTTCTACTCGCTAAGGCCTAACTCTACACAGCACAAAACCACAGTCTTAATTGTTCTGTGTCCTTATTCTTGTATCTTTTTAACTTTAGGCCTACATCTGCACTGCAATGAAAGATTTCTGCTTTTTTCTGTTTCCCACTGGTCTGATTGACTCTCCATTGTAAGAGGGGTGGAGAGAGCACCTGGGAGAAGTGCAAAGTTCCTGAAGGGTGAGGCCAGGCTTGGTGTGAGAGTTATACTAGAAAATGTGCTCTGTCTTACATGAGGAGGTGGAACCTCATCCAAAGGGTTCTTCCGTCTCACACAGGTCTGCTTTTTGCTGATCTCCCTTTACATAATTGAATTTATAATAGGAGATTATATACGTGCAGACTTCTTCATTGAAGGCATCCGAATTTAGATGCCTGAATCCATTACAAATTACAGGATCATTGCTCAACAGAACCACATCTGTCACTGCAGGAGGACTTGATTGGGCTGCTCCCAACACCCTGACCAACAGGGTGTCAAGTTGTGTTCTGACTCTGACAGTGGTTTTTTTTTTTTTTGTTTATTTGCTTTTTTTGTAACACTACATTTTTAATATTCCTATTAAAGAACTGTTATTCCTATTCCCATATCTTTGCCTGAGAACCCCTTAATTTCAAAATTATAGTAATTCAGAGGGAGGGCTTTACATTCTCCATTCCAAGGGAAGCTCTGGCCTTTCCCTGGCAGACACCTGTCTTCCCAAACTAAGACACCTTCCCTGTCCCTTTTTCTGCCCGTGGTCTTACCTGAAGAGACACAGAATGATCATGGCAGCCGTGAGGGCAATGAGGGACAAGGTGTGTCCGATGGTGTAGCCGGTCTTGACCGTTCCATAGAACGCCGTTTGCTGGTGTGAAAGAAAGAAAACAGGGCTTTCCAAGAGGTCCAAAACGCACTGCTAAACACAGCATCACTCCACTGGCACAAGGAAATCGTCCTTCTCCATTCTTTTAGAACACCTCTGGCTCCTTCACCCTTTAAAATCCCATCCAGTAGCGTACGCGACTCGAACACCGCCAGTGTGAGCGTGGAGTCTGCAGCAGGGCTTAGACCACTCCAAACCCTGGTTAAAGTTACACAAGGGGAAGGTTCCTGCTGGAAGGAGGCTGATTTGACACCTGCAGAGACAGCTGCAGCCTAAAACCTCGTGGAAGAGGAGCAACCAAGGTTCAGCTGAGCAGTGCGCGACACTGGGTCTGACACGATGAGTGCGGTGCAACTAATTTTATTAAGGAGGTCTGGGGGCAGAGCTCTCTGGGAAATTGGTTTGCTTTTGTGGAATTTGCACTGTGTTTAGGCAAGTAAGAACTTAAAAAACGTTCTCACTGTCAACTCAGAGATATGTGTTAAGCTGGAAATCGGTTCATGGTTTTTCTCTCTGACTGCACACAGAGGGAATCTCTGAGCGTGGGGCACCTCAGGGCTTGGATCCAGCAGGGAATCCCAGTCTAAATAAAATGGGCAAATAAGCTCTCCAAAGCTCTCTAGCAGCACTCTAAATAAATACATTTTGATTTTTCTGCTTAAAAAAAAAAAAAAAAGAAAAGAAAAAAATCAAGAGGAAAAATTATTTAGACATTTATCAATTTAAAAATAATCTAAGTTTTTATGAGACTCTAACTCAGTTTATGGAAAATTTTATTTTTTCCAACTCTTGATTGACCCTCCTCTGCCGTCCTTATCACCATCTTCTATAAACAACCCAAACAACCAAAACCACAAAGAGCAGGTTAGACAGAAAATCTAAACCCAACCTTGTTTGGAGAAATACTCCTCCATGACATTGAGAGCTGACATTTTTCTGTGCTATTTTCACAGGCTTTGGTAAGTATTTGGTACTTTACAGAACCAGCGAGGCTGGGATGAGTTGCAATCCTTTAGCATTTGCACAAGACAGCTTGAAGGGGTGTTAAAACAAGAGAGTTTTCAGAGCTAACACTGGCCATATCTTTGACCACAGATCTCAGAGGTGGTTAAAGCACTGTCTCCTTACAGCCACATCACTGAGAGCTTTGGGTCACTCTGAATAGAAAATTCAAGGGTTTCAGGACAATCATCTGCCTGGTCTTGCCTAGATAAAGCTCTGCACGTGGGGCTGCACCTGAAGGGGGCACAGGGGCAGAATCCCCCTTTCCCTGCTGCCGGGCTGTGGGATCAGCCCAGGATAGAATTGGATTTCTGGGCTACAGGTGCACATGGTCAGCACATATCCAGCCTCCCATCCACCAGCACATCCAAGATAAAGTCTTCTTTCCAGCCTTCCTGGGGTTTGGGATCCCAAAGGCAACTCTGACTTTTTCAATTAAAGCAGTCAACCTCCCTCATGGTGATTTCATCTTTCTCTATTATCTCTGTTTTTGATGGCACCAGAGCAGAACTGTTCCAGGAATGACTTGGCCAGCAGAAGGAAGGAATTCATGGTAGGGGACTGTAGGAGGAAGAGATTGTCCCACACTTCATTTAGGAGAGCAGAGAAAAGTAGGCCTTCTGCTTTTTCAGAGTTATTCCCAGGAGCAAGATATGCACAGAAAGTTCCTGGTGTTATTCAACAAGCAGCTCCCTGCTTTCTCCCCTCATATTTTATGAGGTGACTAATCCTTCTGGTGCAGAGAGGGATGGTTCTGCATTCAGCTTTCATGCAGGATGTGGGGTCATCTCTGCTCTGGAAGCAGCACATAATGACTTCTCACTCTTCACTGCACTTGCTAATGACAATTGGTTCCTATTTTAGAGATATCAAAGCAGAGAATTTGACCCAAGATCATAAATGGAATTGAAATTGCACTCAGGGTCCAGATTATAAAATATTCTTATTAGAAAAGAAGGGATGTAGATAAGTGAAGGCAATGCATGCCAGAATGCCTGACTGATTTACTGCATGAAATCAGGCAACTTCATCATTGTCTCTTTGACTTCTAAAAGCTTCTGCTTAATTTCACAGGAGTGTGATAATAACAATTATTTGAGGTAGGCGCTAAATTGAGATTAACTGAGATTTATTTTCCTTGGTTTCTATTCAGTAACCTCAACATTTGTCCCTTGGTTGACAATGGGAAATATTTACAATTTTGAGGGGAAAAGAAGAGAAACACTGATATAAAGTCTTTCAGGAGCCAAGTGTCTTGGAGTTCATGTCATCCAGCCCAAAGTCATCGGGGTTCCCTCAAGAGTAAATGAAAAGAAATTTCTTTGGAGAGAAATGTGGGCTGAACTGACCTCTGGAGGTGTCTCTTTATTTCAGCATCTTCAGGCAGAACCTGTGGAGACCCTGGGATGGCTCCTCTGAGCAGATGGAAGCACACAAGGGAGAAGAGCATCACATCTAACAGAGGAGCAGGATAACAACCCCACTGCCCATTTGCTAATGCACAACTTTTAAAGGTCAGCTTGGAGAAGGGCTCATCATCACTGCATGGACCCCAAGAGCAGCACTTTGGTGCCTACAACATTTGTTAATTTAGAGACTGCCAGAATTCACAGCTGAAACCTTACACACTGCCCTTATTTATTTTTCGTACTTTTTTTCTGGTTGTTTCTGACCTGAGATCAAAAGTTCATGAAGTGTTTCACTCCTGGAAGCTTATCAGTCTTTCCTGGACCTCATGTCCTGTACAGCCTGCTGGTTTTTCTTCCTACTCCATTTACTTCTTGCTCCCCAGACTCCCTGCCAGTTCAACAACAACAAAACAAAAACCTATTCTTCTTCACAGGCTGCTACTGCATGTTCGCCCCCCTCAACCACCTTTCACACAAATTGGGCTTTAACAGCAGGAAAAAAAAACAACAACTGTGGAAATCAAGGGAAAATAATTAAGAAAGAATTAAAAGAACACAATAGATGTTCTCCTGGTAACGCGGCGCTCTGGCAACGCTGCAATCCATGGGGTGGCCGGAGCATGTCCCAGGAATTCCCAAATCCCCTGAGCAGCAGGAACACAAACCAGAGCTCTGGATGGGGCTCCTGACCCAGCAGAGCTGGAGCAATGATTTTTGCAGCCACAGAGCTCAGTCTGGGGGATGGACTCTTGAGGATGTGGAGTGCTGGCTGACCCTGCAGGCAGACTGAGGCTCTCCTCAGCACAGCCCTCAAGTTCTTTGTGCACCTCTCCCTTTGCTGTTTTCTGCTTTCTTTCACACTCAGAGCTGGCTCAGTTCTGCTCAGGTGCCCTGTTAACTCTTTGAGTGCCTTGGCAATGTGTGACCCTGCACAGAGACCTCTCACCATATCGAGTCACAGAATCCCAGAGTGGATTGGGTTGGAAGGGACCTTAAAAATCTCCTCATTCCGCCCCCTGTCCTGGGCAGGGACACCTTCCACTGTCCCAAGTTGTTCCCAGCTCTCTCCATCCTGGCCTTGGACACTTCCCAGGATGGGGCAGCCACAGCTTCTCTGGGCAACCTGTGCCAGGGCCTCACCATCCTCACGGTGAGGAATTGCTTCACAATATCCCATGTAAACCTGTTTCCTTCAGCTTAACACCATTCCCCCTTGTCCCATCACTCCATGCTCTTGTGAAAGTTCCTCTCCAGCCTTTTTGTAAGCCCCCTTTAAATACTGGAAACACATATTAAATAATTATTGAGATTCTTACATCCAACATTCACTAACACTGAGGTAGGTCTTAAACAACAACAACAAAAAAAAAGCATGGGCAGAGGTTTGATATAAACACATTAACACATTAATATAAACACTATTATATAAAAATATAAATACTGCAACCTATGATTACAGTGAAATATAACTTTTCTTGCATCAGCTTTTTCTTGTTGACTGTGGGACTGCTAGGGGTGATTAGTTTAGATTAGATGCTGAACTTTGAGTTAGGTGAGGTGAATCTTGTTTCTAACATTTGTTATCCTCTTCAGACTTTACCCTTCATGTCTCAGCATGCAGCAAACCAGTAACAAACTCCTTTCTGTGGCATGACAATACTCTGTAAAGCTAATTATACCCAGGTCAGCAATTGCTAATTTATACACAAACAATACACAGTACACAAATATTATTGTCAAAACAATATCCCAGAGAACTTTTGGATTTTCTACCAAAATTTAGTAAAATTTCATGAAAATGTGTGTTCCTACAGTGATCTAGACATTTAGCTGGCTGAGATCTGCAGAGCAGCAAAATATAGTCTTTATCCCTTTAGAGCTTTTGATGCTTTTGTTGCCATAGAAAGACTGGAGTCACAGTATCTACTTGAGCCTAAATATAAATGTGGGGGCTTGTTTCAAAGTGTGGAAAATAAAACACCTGAAGTTACGTGTGGGCATCACATAGACTGTGGTCTGATCTTTTCAGGTCCTGATATCCCAGAAATTTTGGATGTCCCATCCCTGGAAGTGTTCAAGGCCAGGTTTGGAATAACCTGGTCTACTGGACGGTGTTCCTGCCCATGGCAGGGGGTGGGATGAGATGATCCTTAGGTTCCCCTCCATCCCAAGCCATTCCATAATTCTATGAGTCTGTGACATCAAAGGGAAGATCATTTCCTTGACCAAACTCTTGAGCTCTGCTTCCAAGAGGATCCTTTCCCCTTGAGGAATCAGAGGGGGAATGGGAAAAACTGGGCATGGGAAGATCATACAGTTCTGATATTGGTCCCTGTTAAATCTTGATGCCCACCCATCTGGGTTTACAAACCTCTTCCCCTGGAGTGCTGTTGGAATCATATCCACAAGCCACAGCGTAGGGTGCAGGGTACACATCCGACCAGCCCTGGCTTGTACAATTCCTGGTCACATTCCCTGGAAGAAAAGAAAAAAAAACATGATTTAAAAAGAAACCTTCAGCTCACTCTTAAAATAACTTCTGCTTTTTGTGGTACAAATGCCAAAGCACAATTCTTGTAACACTTAGAGTAAAACTCTCATCCTTTTTTCGCTGTTATTAATTTTTCATATTACACAGAACTCATAAATGGGAGGCATCCACTGTGTTTTGAAGCCCAGACCTCAGTTTAAAAGTGCATTTTAATACAGAGGTGCACACAAAACATCTCTTCTAGTGGTACCATACTGCCACTTGTACCCAGACCTCTGGCTGCTGGCACTGCACCAGTATTGTTTGAATGTTTTATTGTCACATTGATTTTGTTCCTGGAAAATTTTTATCTAAACAGAGCAGTGAAGTATTTATGCCTTTCAGTCTGCCTGTGAGAAGCCAGGACAGGGATAGATAAAGTGCTCATTTCACACCATGCAGATAAGGCTGGGGGTCTGGGAACCAAATCCAGCCCTCCACACCCAGACCTTGCTTACAACTGAACCTTGATCAAATGTGATTCCTGGGAAATGTACTCCACTCTTGTTTGTGAACAAAGCACTTCAAAATTTGGCTGTGAAGGGAGAAAATCCACACACAGGCAACCTGTACTGCCTGTTTCAGCTTGTATACTCCAGGGAAGGAAGATTTCCTGGACTGCCGAGCTCACTGAGTGCCTGGGGCCTCTGTCCAGCTAAAAAGAGCTTTAATTAACACAAGAACATCTCACTCCTTCTGCCAAACTGTCAAAACTGAAGTTCACGTGGCTCTTTGGTACTCAGAACTGCCTGATCCATCCAGGATTGTAAGTGCAAAGCACTTCTCACTTTGTAAAACACCTCTGCTTCCTGTCCCAGCTGGATCACAAACCCACATTGGCTTAATCCAACAAAAGGAGGAGAGACCAGCACTCAGGATAAGCCTCACCCCAAGAGGTTTGCAGGTTAAAAGGCCAAGATGTGGATTTGTCAAAAAATAACAAAGCAGAAATACACCCAACAGCAGACTGTGAATCCCCCCAGCACCTTCTCTGACCACCAGTCCCCCACCCTGCCCACCTCACTAAGATCCCATTGTTGGGGCATTCCACTGGTGCCATTCAGCACACTGAACTGGAAAAACTGGTCAGAACACCAGAATGAACAAACAGAAGTCAAGCCTTGCTTCTTATGGTGAAAGATGGCACCAGAGAAGCTCGAAGAGCTTTGCAAACACTTCCAACAATAGAGCTCTTTGCACACAGGAGTGAGAAAACTCCTGCAAATGGGAGCAAAAAACAGTTATGCAGCTGTGAGTCACAGAAATACTCGAGTATCACCTCCAGCAATTTCTGACACTTGAGTCATCTGAACATCCTCCCAGCCACGGGCCTGTTCTGCACTGAGATCAGCAGCAGACAATCCCCTGCCTGAAGTCACGCCTCAAATCCCTGGGACAGGTGGATTTTGACACTGCAGCTTTTGCCCCTTTCATCTGTCTTTGCAACAGATCTGAACCCAGGAGGGCTCTCGAAGGTGCCTTTGCTCCTTTTCACAGCTGCTGCAGAAGAAACAAGTTCAGCACAGCTCCGTGGGCTGCTGCTCCCAGGCTTTCCCTGCACGGCCACTGTTTGCAGTTCTTTCCACCAGGGTTCATGTCAGGATCATAAAGGATCTTGTGCAAACAAATCAAGGACATGACTGTTCAGTTTTTTGAGGCGTTGTGCAATTTCTGTTATTTCTTCTCCATTACAATGGATCCCATTATCTGAACTTCATTGCTTCCCATTTCCTGCTCAAAACTCCTCCTCTTTCAAGATTTCACGGTGGTTTTAAGTCTTTGTTTCTTATTCTCAGGGAGCTAAGGTGTGCTTCTTTCAGCTTTACTTTCTCCTATTTCTTCTTTTAGTTGCGCTGCCTCACAATTTTTTTATCACTTAAAAAATTCTCACCACTCTCAATATTTTCAAAAATTGTCCCAATACTTTAGCAGAAGTGGAAAGGAAGGTGGAGGGAAGAACAATGAGAAAGCACCAGTGGGATTTAAAACATAATAATAAAAAATACTCTGATTTTAGGGAAACTCACTTCCCAGAGAGTTTTTCTACCACCCTTTGCTGCTCATGTCACTTTTAGATGTGGAAATTCACACACATGGTGTGGTACAAGACACCTTTCTAAAACCTCTCATGTTCACCTGACGTCTGAGAGGTATAAAAACTGACAGGGTTAGAAAAACAAAGATTTTATTTGGCTCAAGTAATGGATGCTGTCTCTGCTCAGACCAAATAACATTTCTAATTACTACTATTTACAATACCACTTTCTATACTGAAATGAGCGTAAAATTTGGGAAAGGGCTCCACAAGCTTAGCTCTCTTCTGAGATTTACAGGCTCAGGTTAGACTGACGTATTACACAGATTTTTATGTTCCAAGGCCAAATCCCAGCTCTGCCACAGATCCCTGATGAAAATGAGCCAGTTCTTGTGGTCTCCCTGGCTCTCAGTTTTTCCAGACTTTGGTAATAAAATCTAATTATTCATCAGTGGAAAGGCAAAATTTTCAAAGCACCAGAAGCTGTATTTGCCATTTTCCAGAGCTGTTTCACACTGATTTGTGTAACACAAGTTCTCCCTGAAATGAGCACCAATGGAGAACATTGAAAATCTGGAGTACATTGAAAACGACAGTATCAGAAAACAAAAAGTTCTTGCACTTAGAATTTATCTCCAGACTTTCAAAGTTCACCAGATTTCCCAAATTTTCCCTTTTCCTATCAGACTGCAGCTCAAATTTTCAAACTGTACTCCTGGAGATTTAATGAGAAAGGAGACCAGGGGTTTATAGCTACGTGTAATTAGCAATGCAGAGTGGAGGAGATTCACTGAGAGATGGGGAGCATCCCAGTGCCAGGAGGTTTGTGCTCCAGGATCTCTTCTGTGTTGTGGAAAAAGAAGAGGCAAGTCCCTGGTGAGAAGAGAGTCACCTCATTCTTGTGGTATTAGTTAAAGCCATGAATTAATCTGGGTGTGGGGTTTTTTGTTTGTTTTTGTTTTGTTTTGGTTTTTTTTTGGTTTGTTTTTGTTTTTGTTTGTTTTGTGGAGTTTGTATTTAATTTGATCTATGTTACCACTGTCAAACTGATGCATCTGTTCCTAAAAGCAATGAGGCGAGGTTTTCCATTATAAAACAAAAATTGAAAAAGCCACAACTAACTCTCATTTATTTTAATAATAACCTCATATTGCCTTGCAAGAGCTCAGTGCCCTGCTTTCATAGCATCCCAGAATGGTTGAGGTTGGAAGGGACCTCTGGAGGTCACCTGGCCCAAAACCCCTGTTCAGGTGTGGTCACCAAAAATGGAAGCATGACCAGATACCTTCTGGATATTCCTGGAATCCTCAAGGATGGAGGCTGCACAAGCAAAACTTGTCTCAGAATTTAAAATCATAAAATCATCACAGAATGATCTGGGTTGGAAAGGGACCCTAAAGTCCAGTTCCAACCTCCCTGCCATGGGCAGGGAACCTCCCATGAGACCTCCTTGTTGTCACTGAGAGGAATTTCCTTCCATTTGAGGTGATTTACTCCTGACACAGCAGAGGAGGAGGGAGGAGTCTGTGGAGCAGAGATAAAACCAGAACATTTTCTTTATCAGAGGTGTTTGATCTGAGTAGGAGTCAAACACTGAAGAGATGAACGGAATAAATGCACCGAGCTGTTGTCTGTGTCTTGCTCTTTAGTTTTTTTTCTCTTACTTAATTTCTTTCTGCCTCTCAAGCACACCCTTCAAACTCTGAGACATGTCTGAAAGTTCATGTTACAGGTGAAGTTTTACCTCTTTGATCTTCTTGTGATAAAAAAAAAAAAAAATCTTATTGGCTTTTAATGTGAGTTTGAATTCAGGCAAAAAGATCTGAGGTCAATCATGGCTCAGGGGTGTGGGGTTTTGCCCCCCTCTTGCTTTCCTTGTCCTTTTCTGTAACAATTTCTGAAGCAGAGGGGAAGGTGTGCTCTGCCCAGCAATCAGTCCTGCTTCTCTAGCATCATATTCCATGGACATAAATCGATTTTTTCAAGCTGAAAATATTAAAGCAGTGACACTTCTATTATTTACCATTCTTGAGACGCCGCTGGGCCCACTGGCACGTCTCTACTTTCATTTTGGTTATTGATCTGCCCCACTGTTCCTTGAACAGTGAAACACTTGAAACTTGCAGACAGCTTGCACTTAGCTGGATGCTGAAATCCTTAGGCCTGGGAAAAACTTGTGGGGAAAAGTCGTGGCAGGATAATTTCCCAATTTGCTTTCTCTGCCCCAGTCGTGGTCTCACAAGACCATTCTCTTCAGTGCAATTTCTGCCCAATGTTTAATGTTATTTTATATTTTTGTGTTTCATGACTTCATGTCGTTGTAGAACCTGTGGCATTGGGTCAGCACATCAAACAAGACCAACTTAATTTTCTCCCTTTGTTGTTTGGCCTGCAGATATTACTGCCACGTGTCCAGTGCCCTGAAACTCCCTGTACCCCGTTTTTATGGCAAAACTCAATTTTCCCTTATTTTCCTTTCCCCTTCCTGCAGATTTCACTTCTAAGAGTGAAGATCCTGATCCTTAATAAATACAGATAATTCCCCCTTTCTTAACAATGCCAATGTTCCCCTTGATTAGGCACCTTTTGTAAACCATTTTCTTTCTCATCCTAAAAACAGAGATGGCAAACTTTAGGACAAAATTCTCACTAGATCTTTTGATGCTGAAATTATAAGATTCCAGGAAACATTCATGAGAAAAAGATGCACATTTTTGGGTAGAGGTGTAGCACCAATCCTTCAGAGGAGTGGGGGACAAGCATTGTGACACCTCAGGTGCCAATAAATCATGGAATTGTAGAATGGTTTAGGTTGGAAAAGCCCTCTAAGACCATCAAGTCCAACCATTAACCCCACACTGCCAAGGCCACCATCAAACCATGTCCCCAGGTGCCACATCCACACGTTTTTGAACACTTCCAGGGATGGTGATGCCCTCTCTGAGCCTCCTTTTCTCCAGGCAATTTTGCCTTTTTGATGTGAAGGTACATGTGGACAGCAGAGCACCTGAGCAGGTCGAGGGCTCTCAGGGCAGAGAACTCCACAAAAAACACACTCAGCTTCTTGGGTATTTTAATGACCATTGCAGCAAATAAATAATGAGTATGGTTCATTTTGGGATTCTTTAGAGAAGTGGTGATGTCTTCTTCTTATCTGCTGCTCTCTGCTCCTCCCTATCCTTATTTTATTCAATTTTTGTTCCAGTTTCAGAAGCAATGCAGAATAAAAAGTGCTCCTGAAGGAGGGGAAAGGAGAGGGGGAAATAAATTTAGAGCGCCCGAGGAAAAAAGGAGTTTGGCAAGCCTGAAACTCAGATGGATCTCACCTCACTGAGTGGGATTCCAGAGCTTGGTTGTACCCATCCCCACCCCCTTAGGTCAATTAATCTCAGAGCTGAAGCTCAGAAACTGTCAGTGCTAATTTGACTTGTGCACAGTGGGCAATTTGCTTTTGGAGAAACTGTGAGGCATAAATCCCTATCACAAATGTCATCTTCCACGTATGGGAAGGGAGCTGGAGCACTCTGGTCAAGGGGTGGAAAGCAGGGCACTTTAATAATGAAAGGTGCCAAAAAATATTCTCATCCATCTCCCTCACGTGGCACTGACGAACGTCGTGAAATAATGAAAATTTTCTGGATCTGCGAATGCCGTAAAAAATTAATGTCAAATGACATCAGGACAGTTTAAGGTTTTTAAATGCCACGAGACATTTTATCCTTTATTAACCACGGGATGGGATGTTAGTCATTTGGAGAGCTCATTTTCCATGAGGCAGGAAAATCACATTAACTCTTTGTTTACTGGCATTTCACTCTTTTCCTGCTATAAATACATTAAAAGGATTTTCTCTGGCTCACAGCTTGATAAAAGCTTTCACGTTTCCTGCAAAGGGATCAAAGACTACGACACAAATATTACCCAGCTGATTGAACTCCTTGAAAGCTGCTCACTGCTACAGAGGAAGAGCTGCTTCACAACCTTTAATGGCATTAATTTTGCAACAAATCCTATAAACCAGGAGGCAATCTTCCCCTCCCTTTTATTCAAGACCCTCACTGCTTTCCCTGTTTGTTAATGGTTGTACAAAGTGTCTGACTCAGAGAGAATCAAAGCTGCTGCTCCTGCTTTGGGAATGGCACCAGTTGTTCTGTTGGTGCTCTGCTGAGGCGGAATTCAATCCCCTTGGGAGACATTTCCATCTGCCAGAGCCACTCCACAATATTTTGATTGCAAACAGAGAGAAAGATGTGGGTTTTGGATGGTATTAAACTCATCCTGGAGTGGGAATCTAAAAAAGCAGCTGAACTGTACCTCTGAGGAGCCTGTTCCTCACCTCTGACTGTAAAACCAGCTCAGAGATGGGTTGGCTTATGGAAAACTCAAAATCAGTTGATACAAATGCCATTTCAGGTTGGAAATCCTGAATACAGGTATCTTAACACCAGTTGAGGAATCTTCGTGGATTTTAGATCTTCCAGCCTTTATCAAATGGTACCAGATGTTTATGGTTAAAAACCTGAATGGACCCCTCAGTATCTGTGCTGTGGGTGTCTCTCTGTGAGCTCAGCACTTGCATTCCTGCTCCAGTCAACAGAAAATTCATCAATAGAGCCCATGGCACCTCCAGAGCTGTTCAGGTACCTCCCCAGTTTCTTTAGCCAGTGCTGACCAGATTTCTATGGACATCAATGGGGTTCTGGGCACCAATCTTGCACAGACACCCCTGCTTTACAAATGGCAGAAATTAAGAGTCCTGACTCTGCTTTCTCCAAAGAATCTCACCCTGTGCTTTACCAAACAGGAATTTTCATGCTGTTGTTCACCTGATCACTGGAAATGGCTAATTCTAGTTGAGATGAATCACTGACCAAACCGTACAATCATAAAATCATAGAATTGATTGGTTGGAAGGGACCTTAAAGCTCATCCCATTCCACCCCCTACCATGGGCAGGGACATCTCCCACTGTCCCAGGTTGCTCTCTCCAGCTGGCTTTGGACACTTCCAGGGATCCAGGGACAGCCACAGCTTCTCTGGGCACCCTGTGCCACGGCCTCCCCACCCTCACAGGGAAGAATTTCTTCCTAAAATCTAATCCAACCCAGCCCTCTGTCGGTTGAAAGCCATCCCCCCTTGTTCTATCACTCCAAACCCTTGTACAAACCAGCCAGCTTTCAATGACTGGAATCCCTGGGTGACAGTCAGCTGCAGAGAACCACATTAAACCAGAGGAAACTCCTCCAAAGCAAGGGGAAATTGCCCCAGAAGGCTGCTGACCTTGCCAGCTGCAAGGCTGGGTGACATCTGCTGAGGTCATGGCTTCCCAGGAGCACAGCTGGTCACAGGGGTGTGCAGGGAAGGGTCATGTCTGAGGCTCTTCCCTGGCTGGGCACACTGAGATGAGGGCAAAGAGAGCCCAAGTGATGCTCTGAGTGCTCTGAGGGAAGTCTGGGCTTCTCCCAGAACAGGAATCATTCACTGCAGAGAATCACAAAGTCATTCAGGTTGGAAAGACCTCCAAGGTCACCGAGTCCAAGCTGAGACTGATCCCTACCTTGTCCCCAGCCCAGAGCACTGAGTGCCACCTCCAGGCCTTCCTTGGACACCTCCAGGGGTGGGGACTCTTACTCCTTCCTGGACACCAGCCCCTTCTAATGCCTGACCACATTTTCCATGAAAAAAAAAAAATTATCCTGATGTCCAACCTGAACCTCCCCTGGCACAGATTGAGGTCACTTCCTATTGTCCTCTCCCTTGTTCCCTGGGAGCAGAGCCCAGCCCTCACCCAACCTAAGGATTTTTGGGATACTCTGAAGTACCTGACAGATCCAATGACACAGAAACTCTGGGAGATCTGCACATTTCTGCAGGGGAACTTGGAGACCAGGATGTCTTGGGACATCTCAGAGAACAGCAAACTTATTGAGTCTCATAAACCCATCCTGCCACAAAATTAAAGGTGTCCCACTTTCCTTAGCTTAAGTCCAACACAGTCCCAATGATTTAAAAGGGAAAAAAAATACATATATATATACACTTAAAATGGAATCTTAGAGTCATTGAGGCTTAAAAAGACCTCTAAGAACATCAAGTCCAACCATTAAACCAACACTGCCAGGTTCACACTGTTGTCTGGGTTTTTGCTGTTCTCCTCTGTCTCTTTAAGAAGTTTTCCAAAGTTCTATTTTAGCCTTCTGCGTTTACCTTTTGCAATGGAGTCAGGTACCATTTTACATAAACAACCTTTCTTGTTATTGTAACCATTTAACCATGTTTACATTCTTCTCATAAGGAGGAGACTGTTGATGGGCTGTTGGGTTGCCCAGAGTGGTTGAAGAGGAAGATTTTCTTCCTCTAATCCATGGTCACTGCTGGAATTCTATAAATATTGAAGTTGTAAATAAACCTGCCTCTTTTCTGCCTTGGACATCTCAACGTGTGGGTGTCATTTCTTTGTGTCATGTGTGACACCACACTAAACCATGTTCCTGTTTTTGGACACTTCCCTGGACAATGAATCCACCACCTTCCTTGGCACCCTGTTCCAGTCCTTGACCTCTCTATACAGTCAAATATACACAATATTTTCCTCATCGCTCAGTTCTGGTGGATGATGCACTAGAAAGTGGTTTTAGCAGATTTTTCTTTGTGTTTCACTGACTCTGCTGGTATATAAACCCCACTGAGTGAATGCTGTGCTCGAGGGAGGGCACAGAGCAGGAACAGCAGGAAATGATTGCACAGGGATGATCCAATGCACAGGGGTCTCTATCCTGCAAGATGT
This sequence comes from Phylloscopus whistleri, assembly GCA_017589585.1. Classification (NCBI taxonomy): domain Eukaryota; kingdom Metazoa; phylum Chordata; class Aves; order Passeriformes; family Phylloscopidae; genus Phylloscopus; species Phylloscopus whistleri. The sequence continues at coordinate 541,420 of JADMLD010000401.1, forward strand.
GATGGCACAGCAGCTTCTGCCTCTTTTCCCTGGGTGGCGACACAGGAGTGATGAGCTACCAGGGAATTTTGGAAATGAGGAAGTCACTGCTAGGACAAGACTCCAGGGATTTTGGATTTCCCTTCAAAATCCGTTTGATTCATGGATCTTCACGGAATCACATTGCATTTCTGTGCCTGCAAAGAATTTTGGTGTGGCCTTGGGCAAGTCATGCAATCAGCATGTGCTGGTTAATGAGTGCAGTGCCCAGGGCTGTTGAACAGGGATGATACTGTGTCCCTACCCCCACTCCTAATTGATCCTGGGTGTTTGCACTACGAGGCTTTAAAAATGAAGGGTCAGCTCAGTGCAAAAGAACTTAATTCTCTGTTAAGGCCTGCAGGGCTTCTACAAGAAAAATAATGAAAAATAGCTATAACTACCAGGAGACACAATCTGCCCTGTTGCTGCATGGCCCCTTGAGACCTGAGCTTTAAACTAAAGCTTCTCAGAACACCCTGAAGAGTGAGTTAAGCTACCTCCTCCGTCAACCTCCCCTGCCCATTATTTGTCAGGTTAATTCCTTGGCCTGTGGCCAGATTTGTCATTCCAGAAGGAAAAAAAAAAGGAAAAAAAAGAAAAAAAATACAACTTTATTACGTACAGTTCCAGCTTGTTCATTTTCTGTCAGAGACTTAATTAATGATTGTGCTAAACTGCTCATTTTGCACAACAAACACAACTGTTCCACAGGTTGGCTCAGTTCTCACTGCACAGCATCCACACGATTGGATTTTGCACCCCTGTGATCCCCAGCAGGGCTGCTGCAAGTGCAGGGAGGGTGTTCTGATGTTTGGGAATTCGTGTATGGCTTGGAAACCTCCTTTACCTCGAACTAGGAGCTGGTTTCTCCCTCTTTATTGAGATGTTCCCCCTGTGGGATGATGAGAAACCTTGCTGGGAGTGAAGCCAGTGGAGCTGTTTTGGGGTTTGCTTACCCAGGAAGGAGGTCAGGAACCTGAAGTACTTGGGGCATGGCCGTACCACGACTTCTCCCACCTCTGCTTCAGGCCAGCACGTGATGTTGTCCCACTGCCTCCTGCAGCCTGAGGAAGAGAGAAAAGCAGATGGTGGAGCACTCAGGAGAGCTGGAGGCAGCAGAGCAGCTCTGCAAAGGTGTGTAGAGCCAGAGCCCCTCACCCCAGCACAGGCACCTTTTGGAATGAAACCCTGCAGAAATATTTCCTTTAAACACACAGATTTTAGCTCCCCCAGTCCCTAAAATTCAGCACCGTAATTTTCCAGAAATCAGTGTGGAAAGAACAGCAGATGAGGGGAAAAAAAATAAAAAGGGCAAGTCAGGCTTGATACAAGAACAGTGTCTTCTCCTAGGTTAAAAAGGCAGAAATTCCTAATTAAATATTTATCTTCCTTGCCTTTGTCACTCCCTGTTGCATTAAAACACCTGATCTGAACCTGTGAGACATTGTCCCCTTCCTTCTCTGTTTCCCCCAAATGCCATCATCTTTTTCTTTCCCAATGCAATGATCGTGCAGCTCTCACAGCAGGAAGGAGACACAGATAACAATCAAGGGGTCAAGGACCAAAGTCCCTTCACCAGAAGCAGTTTTCTTCTGAAAAAGGGAAAAGGCACAAAACACTGCTGGAGGCTGAGCAGGGATGGTGCTGTGAGCAGGAGATGATCCCTAGGGAAGAGTGAGGGAAGGTGGCACATCCTGAGCTATCCAAGCTAGGAATGAAGGAATAACCAACACAGGGTTTTGTCAAAATGAGGCATTGCTGAAGATTTTCTGGGTAGGATAAAAGCTTTCGTGGAAAGAAAAAAAAGAAAAAATGCCATGTCCTTTCCACAGATTTATAATGTTTTGATTTTGCCCTTTTATTTCTCAAAAGGCATTAATAATACCTCGTGCATGCTGCATTGTTGGATCATGTAACATTAACACTGAAGCCAAAAGGAGTTGGCAGATATGAATTTAAAAAAAAAAAAAAAGGAGTCAAACACATTTTTACGTGGATATGTTACCATTTTAGAGTTAGCAGAATTTTGACATTTCCCCCCCCTGTTTTATATTTCCAACAGCCAGGCACTTCAGTTGCTGCCTGGGTGAGATGGATGGGTTGTCAGCAGAGCTCCCTTTTCCCAGCAGCTCTGCTCTCAGTTATTTGTCACACCCCATCAGATGGAAACGCTCCCCCAAATGTGACTCAGGCGCTGTTTAGGTCAACGGCCCCACACGGAGAGAGAATGGGATGTGAAGAACAAAAGTGGTGAGAAAACATTGAGGAAACACTTCTCACCTGCCAGCCAAAGGAGCTCTGAAAACCCCTGTCAGGCTGCACTTGCTGGTGATTACACCCCGCTCCCAAATTCCTCCTTTAAATCATCTTTCACTCCTTGAGCTAAGGAAAGGGCTGGTGTCACTGCCAGCCTGTGCAGAGCCAGGCAGATCTGTCTCAGATCAATAGGGAGCACACAGAAAGGCTTTGAAGCTGAGAAAGAACCCTTAGCTCGCTTTCAAAGTGATTTTACAGGTTTTTTCCCCCTCCCTTCTTTCATGAGCAAACTGAACTTTTCAAATAAAGTCCTGAGCTGAGTTTATCGGAGCCTGAAAAAATGGAATAACTGATGGTATCTCCTTCACACAGCTCTCCTGCAGGGTTCATTAAAAGCCAGGTTTCAGGTCCTTACATCAGGTGCCCAGCCCAGTTCTCACAGCCTCACACTTATCTCCCACCAAACAGCCAGCAGCTCCCGAAGTGTCAGGATATTAAAAGATTCCATGGAAAATGATTCCATGAAATGATTCCATGACAGGGTATTTCACCTTCTGCAGTCTTTTCCTCCACCAACTGCAGTAAATTAGAGTGCAGCCATTACCTCATGATAGGTTATAATACAAAATAAAAGCCATCTGATAGCATCAGATGGCTTTTTAAATGCCCTGGATTATGCACTCTGAGAGTTTTGGTGATCTGTATCTTTTTTTCTCTGTTGACATTTTTCAGCACCACCTGCGATGTGTGAAGAAAGCTTTTAGGTGCTCGCTTTTGTAGCAAAAGCTGTTTTTTCTGATTAAAAGAAAGTGGAACTGGCCTTGCAAGACACGTAAAGTGTATTTTTCACAAATTATTGATTCTGTAAACACACCTTGTACCTGCCCACTGGCTCTTACAACACCAATCTTCCTCGTCGCTGCCCTGGACACAATGAAAATATTTCTGCAATAAATAAATAAAGGAGGCAATGGAAACCAGAACTCTGGCTGGCAGTGCCTGTCACCACAGGATCAGCAAATCTTGGAATGGTTTGGCTTGGAAGGGATAAAGATAATCTCATTCCAGATCCCTGCCACTACCCCAGGCTGCTCCAAGCCCTGTCCAGCCTGGCCTTGGACACTCCCAGGGATCCAGGGGCAGCCACAGCTTCTCTGGGCCTGTTCTAGCAGGTCTGTGTCTTTCTTGTGCTAATTTTCTGCAGTTCAGGAAAGCCAATAATTTTTAGTGAGTAGAAGAGAATAACTGGAGTTTAAAGGATTGGAGCAGCTGAAGATTGATGCCTGAAAAATGCTTTACATGCACAGTCCAGTGCTGTAATCATCCCATCACAACTTCAGGTAAAACTTTGTGCCCTTTCATCTGACCCAGCACACAGACAACCTTTATCAGGGAGCCTTGCAGAAAATGCATTTCTTCCTCCCAAACTTGTAGACTTTATCCTGGAAAACTGCTGGGATTGGGGGATTGGCAGGCAAAAAAAAAAACCTACCACCAGCCTTGGGTCACCACTGCCACCACAGACTCCAGGGAGCAGAGACCTCCCTAATGAGGGATAATTTTCTATTTAAGAGTTGTATGAAATAATGAAAAATACCATAGATAGATTCTCTTTCTCCCACAAATCTTGTCAATTAAATGCAATTGGATTTTGATTCTGAACCCAGGAAAATTTTTAGAATTCTCAACGTCCTGCACCAAGGCATTGTATGGTTTGAGTGTCCACTGACAGAAAAATTCTCTCCTTTTCTGAATTCACTTTGAACCTGCTCATTGCTGGTTTCACTAGGAATGGCTCAGTTCTTTCACAAAGACAAAAATATTCACAGCCTCATTTATCAAGGAGCCTTCCAGAAACTGCATTTCTTTCTCTCAAACTGACAGATTTTATCCTGGAAAACTGCTGGGATTGGGAGGGTTGGCAGGCAAAAAAAAAAACAAACAAACAAACCCTCTGAGGGCAGAAACAGCTGCACTGTGCCTTGAAAGAAGGAAATTCCTCTCTTCCCTGTGGCATCACTTGGACATAGCAAAGATGAGCAGTTTGGCCTGATCATGTCGTGTTTGGGGATTGATAAGTGCTTCCCCATTAATTAATTATAAATTATGACTTCTACCTTGCACTCGAAGTGTCTGCAGGGAGGATGCAAAGGTATTTATCAATCCTCAGCCAGTGCAGCAAGTGCCAATGGGTTACAAACATACCTACTCTCCACTTCCATCAAAAGAACTGCTCTGCTCCCGTGCCTATCCCAAAAAACCACGGGATGCACGCTGCCAAGGGCTGTGCTTTGCCTGGGGAAGGATCCCAGGTGAACCTGGAGGAGCTGCATAAAAATAAGTGTGTGGCTTTTCCAACTCACCACCTCTCTGGGTGTCTCAGGTGCAGTCTTTAAACTCTTCTCATGATAAAAATAAACTTAAAAATTTAATTTTTCTTTTTAAAAAAAGAAGAGGTTTTTTTTTTTTCCATTTTAATTATTTTAACTGTGACCCCCACATCCTCAGCTTTGCCCTGCCCTTCCTTGCCAGACCACGAAGTGCTCTCTGGAGCTGAATATCTTCTTCTGGAGGGCTGCAGGGAGAAGTCCATCCTGCCTCTAAAGAAGCTGGAGCTCAGATCCCTCTATCCAGCAGCTCAGCCTTCCTCTCTGCAAGCCAAATACCCCACAAGCCAGCCAAGGGCTGCACCAGCCTCACTCAGAGCCCTCCTCTGAGAGGTTCTGGCTCAGAAGCAGCTGAAGCCCAGTGACACAGTGCTGGCTGCAGGGCATTGGGAGGCCCCAGCACACCTTTCCCACTGTCTGTGCTAAAAGTGGATCAGAGCTCTCATTTCCTCTCCCTTTGGAAGGTTAATAAACAGAAAACAGGTCAATTCTCACAAGGCACACTGGTTTGCAGAACTGGCAGACTGGAGCATGAAAACCCATTTATTGGAGTCATATCTACACTTTACAGCAAGTGTGTGGTCAAAGCTTATCTAGGAAGCAGCAGAGAATGACTTTGCCTCATGAATAAACATGAATTCCAGAGCCTTGGCACAGCCCTGAGATGGGACTTGGTTTGGCTGGGGAAAGAAGTGAATGGCAGCAGGCTGGTGCCAGGCACTCTCTGAAGCCAGGTGAACTCCCAATTCAGGGAAAAAAAAAACAAAAACAAACCCTCTCAGCACATCAGTCTTTGACTGAATCATGGAATCATTAAAGTTAGAAAAGACCTCCAAGGGCATCAAGTACAACCTTTGACAGAACACCACCCCCTAACCCCTCACACCAAACTCTCCCTAATGCATGAGGGGTTGCTCCAGGTCTCTTCTGAAAGACATTCCCACACATTTTGCTTTTAAAATCCCTGCTCAGATGCAGAGATGCCCATTTGATGCCTGGGGTATCTCAGGAGCTCTCAGTACCCACAGGGATAGCAGCAAGGCCAAGGCACAGCTCAGTTAAGCCAGGCTGAGCTATCCCAGGGCACCATCACAGCCTGGTGTGCTGCAATAAAACCTCATTTTCACTCCAATTTCATACCAGCAGGCAGTTTTCCAAGCTCCCAGGACTGTAAACAGCCGTGGGGTGACATTTATTGTCCCCTTGACAAGCCCAGCCTCGGTGCTCACCCGTGGCTTGCCTCGTTACAAACATCTCATTACAACCAATTATCACTGCATCAATCTCCCCGTCCCAGCTGAGCTCTGATCTCTCGCCTGACTGAAGGAAACAGGCTCCAGAAGGTGGTGCCTGCAACAACCCATAACTCAGCACCACCCAGGCAGTTTGGATTTAATCTCAGTGGATGAAAACCCCACCATCAGCCTTGGGTCACCACTGCCACCACAGACTCCAGGGAGAAAAGACCTCCCCAATGAGGGATAATTTTCTATTTAAAAGTTAATGAAGGATAATTTTCTATTTAAAAGTTGTATGAAATAGTGAAAAATACTGTAGATAGATTCTTTTTCTCCCATAGATCTTGTCAATTAAACTCAATTGGATTTTGATTCTGAACCCAGGAAAATTTTTAGAATTCTCAACCTCCTGCACCAAGGCATTGCACGGTTTGAGTGTCCACTGACAGAAAAATTCTGTCCTTTTCTGAATTCACTTTGAGCCTGCCCATTGCTGGTTTCACTAGGAATGGCTCAGTTCTTTCACAAAGACAAAAATATTCACAGCTTAACCACAATATCCCTTTCCCTGGAGAGAAAACCCATAAAATCCTCTTTAATATCCCTCCTCGGGCATCTCTTTTTCAAGCTGAAGTGTCCCAGCCTATTTAGTAGCTTCCAGCATGGAAACAGCTCCCTATCATTTCTCCCTTGTATCTTTGGTGGGTTTAATTCTACCCCATCCTGCCCTGGGCTTGCAGAGTAGGGTTTTTCCCTATTTTTCTGTGACAGATTTGGTTTGACTGGGGTTATCTTGGCTCCAAGGTTTTGCTAAATGCAAAACCTGTTCCCTGAAAAAGTCGCTGCTGTGCCCTCCTGTCCCCAGTCCCCACTCACACTCCAGCAGCCTTTGGGCATCTCTCCTTCCCCCAGCTCCATCTCATCACCTTTTTTTATTTGTATCACCACCGACACTCTGCTCTGCAGCAACCCCATCCCCTCGGGGCTCCCCTTCCAGCTTTCCACAGCCTTTTGTTTGGATTTCTTGCCCCTTGTGCTGCCTGCTCTCCCTCCAGCACTGCAGGCAGGACGTGGCAGAGAACCCACCCAGCTGAAGGAAGGCCACAGTGCTGCTAGGGATGTCACCCCTGACACGGTGGTATTTCCTTCCCACCACCTGTGAGCTGCTGCTGGTGCCCTGATGCTCCTGTGTTCATCACTCACTGAGGGGTTTGCAGCTCCAATTGAGCACAAAAGAAACTCAGGTAACCACAGGAAGGAAAAAGGATCCCAGAATTCAGGATAGGTGAAAAGAGTTTGCTTTGGACTTTGCCTCAATGTCTGTGGACAGACAGAGAGTGTGATTTCATTTTTCCCACTCTGTACAAGCTGGACTTGATAAAGTTCTTTTCTACCTTAACAACTCCATGATTCTAAGCCAAGAGCACCACAAATTACTGTAAAACCTGCTTTACACTTCTGCAAGCAGAAGCTGTCCAAGCACTCAACAGGAATATATTAAAAACTTTCTTCCTTAAATGTTTGCAGAAATTTTGACTCAAAGACATGTGAAGGAAACCTCACCTTAAAAGCCCCAGACTGGGTCATTCTAATCAGCATGAAAGAAATCACCAGTCACTGTTGCTGGAGGATGATGTTTAAGCATGAAAATCCTGTGGGATTTTCCATCAACAACATCTATTAGGAAACAATTTTGTTTTTAAAAGAAGTTTGTAATCTTTCAGCCTTTTTTGACCAACAAACTAAATAAACACTGGACTTTTTTTTAATCCCTCCTTTTCATAAATCAAATTTGTGAGCTGAGCCCTTCTGCCTAACTCCAGAACATGTAAACTGAAAAGATCCAAGATTTAAGAAGAAGGTTTACACAGGGAGTTGCCAAAACCATGACTTATCTCCTCAGCAGCCTCTAAAGATCTCCCGTGCTCTGACACAGAGCATGCTTAAAGGATTATTCCAGGGTTTCCTCACTCAAATCCCTCTGCTCTTCCAGCAGTTGTAGACAAACTGGATTTACAGAGAATCAGACTTTGAGTTCAGGTACCTTCCTAGATGTTGTTTTTTTTTTTCCCATATTGGTGTCTCCAGAGAGGAATTCATAGCGAAGACAAGTGGCTCAACTTCTAGAAATGCTTTTCCCAACATCACTTGGTGTTTGCAATATTCCCCACTGTACTTATCCCAGGTAAGAAGGGTGGATACCACCATGACAGTGCTCTGATACAGTCAGAATTAACAGAAAACAAACAAACAAACACAACCAAAAAACAGAAAGAGAATATGAGGAAGGACAGATTTTTTTAGCCAGAAATCTCATGGGATGTGAGAGGGACAAGCACAAGCTGCTGTCACAAACAAAACCTCTGCATAGATGGCTTTAATCTGAGCCATTACCCAGAGCTTTGAAAATACTCTGAATTTATTTTCCATTGGCCTGCAGCAGTGGCACTTTCTCCTTCTTTCTACAACCTTTGCATGGCTAAGGCTGTGTGCATTTATCTATTATCCCGTGTAAAAAAAAATAAAAGGAACCAAAACATCTGCTGGCATTTAGAAATGTGACACATTCTCCAAACTAAAATGCCTTCTCCAACACAAATTTATGTCCACCAAGTGGCTGCTAATCCCGAAAAAAACCCTGGGACAGCTGTTCCCAAGTCTAACAAACCCTGCTGCTCAGAGAGCTTCCAGCCAGGAGTCAGCAACAGGCAAAACCAAGGCAAAGCCTCCACCCCTGTGCTGTGTTTTAAGGCAGAAAACAGATGTTGGGACATCTTAAAATTTGTGGAAAGGTGAGGTCAAGGCAAAAATCAGCCTTTAGCTGCACAGGGAGGAGTGATGAGGTGCTGTGGGTGTCTCTGTTGGGATTTCATCCTGGTTTTGGTGGGTATTTGGCACTTCAGGTGGGTGGGTGGGCTCAGACAAGCAGCTGAGGGATCACTGTAGGAAGCATGGAATCAGTAAGGTTGGAAAAAAAATTTTAAAGCCATTGAGGCCAGCATCATTGTGTTCACCACTAAAGCACATCCCCAAAACTCAGCTGGGAGTCAGCACTGCTCACTGGAGAGGTGGGCAGTGGGTCACGGAGCAAGGATGGAGAGAAAAAAGAAGCTTTTTTTAGGGAAAATTTTGCTGATTGCTGTTTCCTCAGAAAGAATCTCCTGATCTGGAAGAGCAGCATTGGCTTCAGGCTGGATCAAGGCAGCCAACACCCAAGTCTGGGGTTGGTTCTCAGGGTTCAGGCTGGGTTTACCCCTGTGACAACAGCACTCCCTCCTCCTGTTTCAGCTTTCACAGCAGAGACTCCAAAGGCTCTCCTCCAAAAAACCCAAGGCAGATTTCTTTATTTTGTGTTTCCAGGGAGTGGGTTCCACCTCTGTAAGAGCTGCAGCATGAAGGTATTTGGGAAGACTCCCAGAGAGGTGAGGGAATGGTGAAGGAAGACCATTTGGAAGGACCATTCCTGCTGTATCGTGACCATTGCCAAAGAACTGGGAGAAAAAATTCCTGTTAAATAAAAGGGAGCTTGACTTTGGTACTGATCCTGCATGAGAGTCTGGGGTTTAAGGTCTTGATGCCCCATGGCTGAATTTTCTGCTGTTGTAGGAGAAGCCACCCTGTGAAGGCATGGAGGGGACTGATGTCAAGCCTGGGAGTTGCCCAGTGCTGCTGGTCAGAGCAAGAATGGACCTAAGAGGCCCTTTGTACCACCTAGGCTGGAGTAACAGGAAAAAAAAGTAAATTAAAAATTAATAAAAGAGAACATGGCAAAAAGTCCAGCAGGTGCTTTTGCCTTTAGAGAGACCATGAAGTTCAAACATATTTCAGACTGAGCTAAAGTGGGTTTTTTTGAGTCTGTTGACAGAGGTTTGATTTAGGGTTTGATTTAGCAGAACAACAGCTGTCATTTAATGCCATCCCTGTTGCCCCAGGATTTTTTAAGAGGTTGATGAATACGGTACAAGACTTGTGAGAGCTCTACACAACTCTGAAATGACAGAACCACAGAATCTTTGAGGTTGGGAAAGACCCCTAAGGCCACCAAATCCAACCACCAACCCAGCCCTACCATGTTGTTCCCCACTGATGCACGTCCTCAAGTGCCACATCCACAGTTTTTCCCCACCCTACTTTGGGCACTTGTCTTGGGTTATGGAACCAAAAACGTGTATTCTATTTCATCTGCTGAAACCAGTTGGGGAGATGTTTGGTTTTTTTTTTCTTTATCTCTTGTAACTCTGGGAGGAGGGTGGAGGGGTGGATGCCTTCTGATAATGGGCCAGCTGTTAAAACCAGGTAGGGCAGTGTTTCTTATCTCTTTTCACAGTGGGCCATTAAGACTCCCCAGGCTGTTTTTCTTCCTCAAGCTGTTCCCCTTCCCAAAATAGAACATCCACATTCCATCATCCTATTGTGAGATGCTCCACCCAGTGGGGGGAGCCAACCATTCCTGCCTGGAAAAAACAGGGACTCAGGAACAGGAGGCATCTTGCTTCAACCGGTTCCTGGAGGAAGAATCACTTCCCATCACTGGACCCTTCTCACCATCACTGGACCCCCTTTCCTTCAGGATCATCTCTGCCCCAACAGAACCACATCTGCCACTCCAGGAGGATTTACTTTGGGACTGCTTCCAACACCCTGACCAACAGGGTGTCAGGTTGTAGCTCTGACTCTGTCAGGGTTCTCCAAAATTGTTGTTTATTTGTTTGCTTGTTTGGTTGGGTGGTTTTGTTTTCTACTACATTTGTATTGTTAATATTCCTAGTAAAGAACTGTTATTCCTATTCCCAAATCTTTGCCTGGAAGCCCTTAATTGCAAAATTATAATTGGCGGGAGTGGGGGGTTTACATTCTCTATTCTAAAGGAAACTCCAGCTTTCCCTGGCAAACACCTGTCTTTCCAAACCAAGACAGCACTCTCTGGAGTTCTTGAGCAGGATCAGCCACGTGGTGCCTTCTCCAGCACTTGGAGAGCTGCTGATAACAGGATTGTCCCACCAATCCCACTGACACCTCATCTGCCCCAGCAGGGCTTATGCAACTGGGAGGTGAGAATTCACTTGAACTTTTCCGAGCAAGGAACTATTAATTATTTCTTATCTTGCTGCACTATAAACAGATGGTGATGAATAAACAGGCTCCTAATTTAAACTTCATCAATGTTGTTTTTTCCAGCTTGATTTTTAATTTCCATATGTTCACTGCTTCTCCTCCCATCAAACTTGCTTTGACTTCTTTAGGGGGGACTGACAGAGACCCCCCCCCAAGGCTCCAAATTTGGTTTTTCAAGCCAGCCTCCACGGTGGAACAGCAAAAGCAATGTTCAGAGTTTAAACAGCACGGGTCATTCCCCACCTGGATTTTTTTTTCATGTGACAGTGGTGATGATGAACTTGCAGGACTCATCTCTATCTCCCAACAAGAGTGAGGCATGTGCAGGTTAAGCAGTTGAGAACAGGCATTGGGAGAGGGAGTAACACTATTTTTTTTCCCATGTTTTCCATTTTTCAAACTTTTTAAATTGGGTTTTATTCTGTTTCCAAGACAGACAGAGCTAGAGATCAAACAAAAAAAAATGAAGTGTTGAAGGAGGGGGTTGTAGGGGTTGTAGGGGTATCAGGCCAGGTTGGACAGGGCTTGGAGCAGCCTGGGACAGTGGAAGGTGCCCCTCTCCATGGCAGGGGGTTGGAATGAGATGAGTTTTGAGGTTCCTTCCAACCAAAACCATTCCATGACTCTGTGATTCCACAAAGGCCGTGCTTCCTGCACAACTCTTGGGTCTCCAGAGCTGCTCACCCCACCCAGACACGAGCCATGGTTCCTTATTCAGCTGTTATCCCTAAATAACTCTCCTGCTTCTGAAAGAGTATCTGATTGCAGAGCAAATTAATTAGCAGTAATGGGATAAACAGATAATGAGCTGAGCCAGCCGACCTAGACCTGATTGATTTTCCTGCCCTTTTAACAAAGATAGGGCTACTTCTTTTTATTTGTTATCATTTCATTTGTGTGGTTCAGTTTAAGCTGAACTGTTTGTAAATCACAACCAGGGAGAAGCGAAGCTTTCTCAAAAACAAACCCAGAAATTCTCCTCTGTGCTCTGGGACCACAACACAAAAGAGGCAAGTGAAAGTCAACAGGAAAGTCAACAGGAAAGTCAGCAGGAAGCAGTGCAGTGGTGATTCCTGCCTTGCAGCCTTCAGGAGCTCAGCCACACTTCACAGAGGGGGATTTGCCTCTGTCTGTGAGTCTGGGAAGCAAAGCCCCTTATCCCAACCCTTGGCAGAGCTTCCCTACTGCTGCCCAGTGCCTTATCAGCTGAGCAGCCCCTGTGGTGCACACGTGTCCCAGCTGGAAAAGCATCTGGAGCTGAATCCCAATTTTCAGTGAGGCTGGGATTGCATTCCTCAGTTCTCTGAAACACAGAACCATGGCATAGTTTGGGTTAAAAAGGACCTTTAAAGGTCGTCTTGTTCAACCCCCTTGCCATGATTTCACCTCATCTGGCCAAATCCCCTCCAAGCCAGTGAACACCAGCACAGAGATTATCTGTGAAATGTGATTTTTTTTTTCCCTGCACACCTGAGCTGCTCACTAAGACTCCCCTCATTTTAAATATTTTGACAGCAAGTGAGACAATCTGAACAGGATTCATCACATCCTGAAAGAGATGCCTGCACCTGGCCAGAACACACCAGAGATACCCAAAACCAGGTGGAAATCCCTCACCATTCCCATGCCATGGCTGCTTGCCCATGTTGAATCTGGTCTCTGTCCACCTATTCCTGATTTTAATGGCAAAGAATCCACCCCTGTGTTGAATCACATGTGTCATTTGATGCCTTTGCTGGTCATTTCAGCATGGAGTTAAACAACTCCAGGGCAGGGAAGTGCAAGGCCAATCCTGCTTATGAAATCCAGCCCTGTGCTGCAACACAACTGCATCCCACACACCCTTCCACAGACTGGGCAAGCTCTGCCACCAAGTCCTTGAAACTCTCCTTCCTGCAGAGCTGCAGAGAGGCTGTTGGGTGTCCTCTGATGGTGACGAACTTCCTGAAAAGCTCAGACTTTGATCTCCTCTGGCAACACTGCCAGCTTCAGCTGCTTTTCCCTGTGGATTTCCCCCTCACTGCATCCTCTGCAGCCTTTCCTGTGCTGGAAAACAAACTAAACAAGCTTCTCCTCCTCAGAGTTACAGGGCATTATTTAGTGACCTCTTGCCTGTAGAATCCCAGAACCATCAGAGTTGGAAGAGACCGTCAAAATTATCAAGTCCAGTTGTCAAACCTCCTCAAATATGAGTAAATCCAAGGTACTGGATCACACTCCTCACAGGTATGATCCACATGGATCATCTCCTTCCAACCCCCTGCCATGGGCAGCGACACCTTCCACTATCCCAGGTTGTTCCAAGCCCTGTCCAACCTGGCCTTGGACACTTCCAGGGATGGAAGAAGTTTAATCTGCAAAGAAACCTGGATTTCCTGCATGTTCAGCCCCTGAGAGGAAGTTTGAAGGTGAGGGCGTTTGAAGACAAAAAAAAAAGGGTTAAAAAGGAGTTATTGTTTATCAGTGGAAATCCACCTGCTTAACCCAAGCCAGTGATCAACCTCAGCACCACCATCAAGTGCACTTAACAAGTGACTAATCTGTCTGACACATCAAATTACAGCTGTGATTAAGCCCCTCTGATCAATACAATTGATAATGGCTCCTAAACAAAGCTTTCTTTCCAGAATGTACCGAGGCACTGTGTTTATTTCCAGTCATTTGATTAGAAAGGATGACAAATCACTCCTTAAACCTCAAGTGATTCTCCTTTTCCTGAAGAGGCCATGGGAAGTGCAGAATGCAGCACAACTACCTGGCCATAAATCAAAGTTTTACACTGCAGGTCACAGGGAGCCTCAGCTGCTTTCCATCCTCCGGTTCTGGGGCATGGAACTGGGTTAAAATCATGTTTTCCCTCAGAGTTTTATGAGGATTTCTCTTTCCAGCAACACTCAGATGGAAACAGTCATCACTTTCATACGATCTCATGTCATCGACTTCATGAGATTTCTCTCCAACAAACTTCCCCCTCACCCCCAACTGTCAAAGTCCAAAGTTTGATTTTACAGCTCAGCTGCATTTATTGAGTTATGGAGCCCCACTCCAGAGAAAACACCTTCTTTGACCTACTTGTGCTTACATGCTGTGATCAGTCTGAAGGGGAAACACATCCTGTGTAGGCAAATTATCAGAAATTATCTGTCCACACAGCACATAACAGAGTTCTCCACACACTCATCCACAGTCACCCATTTGAGACCAAACAATTCTGGTTTTTTTCTGTTGCCTCCAGGGCAGTTGTGAGTGTCTGGATAATAAAGTCAGGCACTGAGCTCCTAAATACCTGCTGATGTTTTGGGGTAAATGGATGCCAACTGCTTTCCACAAAGGAAAGGAATCAAAATCATCTCCTTCCAACCCTCTTCCATGGGCAGGGACACCTCCCACTGTCCCAGGTTGCTCCAAGCCCCATCCAACCTGGCCTTGGACATTTCCAGGGATCCAGGGGCAGCCACAGCTTCTCTGGAAACCTGTGCCAGGCCTCAACACCCTCACAGGAAAGAATTTATTCTTAATATCCAATCTGAACCTGCTTTCTTTCAGTTTGGAGCCATTCCTCCTTGTCCTGTCTCTCTAGTTCCAGTACTGTCTCTATGGACAAAACCATTTTCCTGTGCTCAAAACTGCAATTTCTGAATCAGTCCAATTCATCAGTAGTGACTGGTGGAAATGCAGATTTATCCCAGCCCAATATTTCAGCATTCCATCAGGAAAAAAACAAAACAACCAAACCCTCCAAAGAATTTCTATGTACTTGCTTTGGGCATTAATGATTTGTAACATGGCTGTGTGTCTTTACTTTAGAATTGGGAGAAATACTTGCATTGGTTCAGTTCTATTGTTACAGGGAAAAAAAAAAAAAAGAAAAAAAAGCTGTTTTGGATTAAACTTCCCAATGAGAAAAATCATTCTGGAAAAGCAGAGAAAGTGTTATCACTCCAACTATTTATTCTCCTTTTAAAGTATTTTATTTTATTTAATTTCTTTAAATGCCCATGAAAATGAAATGAAGCATTGAGCTGGCTTTCAGATGAAGGTTTTTATCCACCCTGAGTTCTCCCTTTATTGGATTCCAGAGGAACATTTCTTCAAAAGGCTCCATTTAACTGTACAGGGACACTTGAAACAGCTTCCAAATCAAAGCCAACCATCCCTTAGTAGATAAAAGCAGGGGCCAAAAGCCTTCCTGGCATCCAGTGAAGCTCCTCCTGGGATCAGCTTGTCCCAGGATTCTGTTCCATCAGAACAGTCCTTTAGTCTGTGGCCTGGCTGCAAACATTCCCAATGGAGAGTTTCCTCTTCCACTTTTCCCTCTTTTGGGAGGAGGGATGCAAATCTCAAGCAGGATTTGAAATTCGTCTTCCCAGCCCTTTTCCCAGAAAAGTGATCCCTTCTTTTTTGGGTCCTGGCAGTCTCACCTGGGTCCCTACACACCCTTTACTGGCAGACATGGGGCTGGTAACTTGGGACAGGCATTTGGAGGAGGAGAGATCCAACTGGATGCTTTAACTTGGGGTCCTACAGCTCTGCTGCAGGGTGGGATGGGATGGGATGGCATGGCAAGGCATGGCATGGGACAGCACCAAAACCTTCCTCCTTTCCTGATCATCAGAGGGTTAAGGAGAGTGGAGACCCTTCCAGGGGGATTTCTCAGTGTGGTGAGAGCTCTGTGAACAAGGAGAGGATCTCAGCTGCCTGTCCCAGCTCCAGAAATACTTCACAGCCTTGGGGCACCCTCTGCTTCACCATGAGGACAGGAGCAATCTTGGCATAGGGAAGGGAGGGCAGTTCAGTCAAGGGACATGGTCACAATGACTTCTCTTGAACTAATCCAAAGCCTGGAAGAACTTCAGGCTTTCAGTTCCCAAGGAAAAACCAGAAAAATTCCAGTTCAGAGGGGTGGACAGCTGTGATTAAACCCACTGAAACACCTCAGTTAGGCTTTCCCAGCCAGGAGGCTCCAAGAGAACCCGCAGAGCTGCTGGAACTCTTGGCTGACTGAACTGTGCTTTGGAAAGCACCTCTTTCTCCTCTTCCTGAAGAGCAGCTGGAGGAATCCTAGCCCCAGCAGCAGAAGGGCTGGGAAATGGCCAGGACAAGGCAGCTGGGGGATATGGGTTTGCTGGCCAGGGAGGGCTGGGAACGTTGCCATACCTGAGGTCTGGTTGTCCCAGGTCAGCTCTGCCAGGCACTGGCTGCGCTCCTCCTCGATCTCCTGCATGATGCTGCACTCCGGCCGCGTGCTGGACGCCTGCAGGGAGGGCACAGAGGGACACAGTGAGCCAAGCCCGCCCTCAGGGAGGCATTTTTGGGCATTCATGGCCTCATGGAGCAAGCTGGAGCTCTCCAGGGCCGTTGCAGAGGTGTGCACCCAGCCTTTTACAGAAATTCTTGTTGCATTTCTGTACAAGGCACGATTTGGAGTGAAATCCATAATTGTGTCTTTGTTTTGGCCCAGGAAAATCAAGTATTATGCAAAAATCCATTTTCACTCAGCCAAAGATTTCCAGTTCTTGAGGTTCATAGGGTGCCTCAGGGAGAAATTTGGTCCAGACACCCCATCCCTCAGTGGGATTCATGATGAATCAGGGAAGATCTGGAGAGACATTTTTTGGTGTTGGCCAATGGTCTACAGGCAAGCCGACCAAGCAGGCTGAGAATGGCTTTTCTGGACTTGAAAAAGGCAAACAAATGGTATCCAAGCCTGATGCACTGCCCAATGTCACCCAAAAATTGGATGGCTCCAAGCCTGATGCATTGGCCAAAATCACCCAGACACTGGTTTTTGGCGGACTCACGAGCAGGATCGCGTTACTTAAGGCAAAGAGCAAAGTAATAAGGCACAAGTATGATTTCTGATTTGGTTTCATATTTCTTTTTTGATTTCTTTTCTGATTCTCTCCAAACATCTCCAAACATTTGCTCAAGAGGAGGGAGAGAAACACAGAGCCTGCTGAAAAATCAGCATTTCCCTCCATTTCCTTAGAAAAAACAAAAACCTCACAACCTATTTTTTTTTTCTGATGATCAGGAGCAATTCTGCTGCTTTATGCTCTGGAAACCCTGCCTGGCTAACCAACACCACCAGCTATGTAGGGCAGGGAGACAGCAGCTTTAATATTCATGCCAGGAGCAGTGGGATCTGTGCTTCATGGTTTATTCCCTGTCTCCTGGCTCTCACGCTAATTCAAAGCACAACAAACCCCCAATCAAGTAAAGGACAGAATCTCTGATGCAGATTGGAAGATCAAGGAGCTAAAAAAGCAGGAAATTCCCAGTGACAAGGCTTTCCTCCCCCCTCAAGTGGTTTCTCCTCAGTCAGCCCTAATCAAGTTGTGTTTGTAGTGCAACAGTGGCCATAAATGTTCAGGTAATTAGTGGTGGCCTCCTCATAACGTGTAATTCATGAACTGCCTCAATCATAAAAGGTGGAAATGGTGATTTTTACTCCAAAAAACACAAGGAGCTGGGTGCTCACACATATCTCAGTGTCCCCTTGTCACCAAGAATCTTGGGGGGGGACACCTTGACCATTTTTATGGCCACACACTGAGGCTGTTCCAAAACCCCATCTCTTTTAAAGGGATTGGAAATGGCATTCAACAGGGAGGAAGCTTTTCAGAAATCCAGCTGCAAAGAGGTGGAGAGAAGGGAATGATGTCCAGAGAGCCAAGCCTTGGCTTGAGTTTATACTCTCACTGTTAAACGTGATGTGGGAAAAAAAACATCAGTGGGGTGAACTTCAGGAAGAGATCATGATGACACAGAAGAAACCTCTGCCAGCAAGAAGTGACTGATTCAGTGTCCCCTCTTGAGGGTCTTGGGATAATCATATATTTTCATCAGAAATAGGCAGAGAAAATAAATTAAAATAAAAATAAATAAATAAATTCCTGTCTCGTTTTAAAATGCATGAGTTATTGCTCTGTTCATATATTCACCAGTCAAGGTTTTAAGACAAAAAAGTCCAGCAATCCTTTGGAGGAACAATTGCTTGATGTAAATTTGGGCTAAAATTATAAAATAACTAAACATATTAAATTAATCTCACCATTTCCTATTAACCCATCCTACTCTCTTCCCTGTTTTCTGCCATGCCTGGTGCAGATTTTAATTTCCTTTAGGTTAGGAATGGGCCTTGATTAGTAGGGTATAAACAATTAATTATGTGGTTTTCTAGTCAAAAATAAATAAAAATACAAACACTAGAAGAAGGGGAATAATTTGGAGTTGTCTTCATTCTCAAATATTTGTTTTCCCCAAAGGGAAAGAGATCTTTGGAAATTTCATCGTGGCTCATCTGAAATACCATAGATTTATTTTGTTTTGATTTACAGTGCTTCTTGCCATTTTATTTTAACCTTAAAAAAGCATGAGGGGAAGCGTGAGAGATTTGCAGAACACTTGCTGGAAAAATAAAGATTGAAATGTTTTCAAAACATTCTGACTTTTTTTTCAAAGGGAAGTTTTAACTCTCTGGACTTAAACGTTTGCCAAATTCATCTCACATCTATAAATACCTCTGGTTTTCACTTTATAAATTAATTCATGCGACTCTTACTTTGATCAGGGCTGGCAAGGCACTCTGCAGTCCTACAATATATCTGATTTTTTTTTTTTTAGGCAGTAGATTTTACACCAAGCCCATTAGCAAGCACTTCACTGCCACTTCTTCCCTTCAGTAAAATCTCATGCCTGAATTGGATAATTGTCTATTGACCTCAATGGCCCAATATTTCCTTTTGAGTAACTGCTTTTTATCATCTTTAAAAAAACAAATGAGGCTCTGTTTTGAAAACTGAGGCTTGTGACAGGCTCAGGTAAACCTTGATTATACTCAGAATCTTTAAAATATCTTTTTTTTTTGTCATATAATCCAAAAGAAAATGTATCTATGTCAGGCAAAGCACTGAAGATAAGTGTCCAGCAGCTAAAACACCAGAATAGAGAAGATCTTGGATTTTGTAGTGCTGGTGCTGACTTCTTGTGAGCTTTGAGCGAAGGTGGGTGCTCACAACAACCCCAAGCAGAGCTTCAGGCTGAGGGCAGAGGTTGGAAAAGGACCTGGGGGTGCTGGTGGCAGCAGCTGAACACGAGCCCAGGTGTGCCCAGGTGGGCAGGAAGGGCCATGGCACTTGGATTGGGTCAGGAATTGGGTGTCCAGCTGGACCAGGGCAGGGATTGTCCCCTGTGCTGGGCACTGGTGAGGCCACACCTCCAATTCTGGGGTCAGTTTTGGGTTCCTCGTGACAAGATGGACATTGAGGAGCTGGAGCAAGTCCAGGGAAAGGAAGTGGGGAAGAGTCTGGAGCCCCAGGAGAGGCTGAGGGAGCTGGGAAAGGGGCTCAGCCTGGAGAAAAGGAGGCTCAGGGGGGACCTTGTGGCTCTGCCACAACTCCCTGACAGGAGGGGACAGCCAGGTATGGCTCTTCTCCCAAGTAACAGGACAAGAGGGAGCAGCCTCAAGGTGCACCAGGGGATGTTTAGCTTGGATATTAGGGAAAATTTCTTCACTGAGAGGTTTAACCCTGGCACAGGCTGCCCAGGGCAGTGGTTGAGTCACTGTCCTCTGGAGACACTTAAAAGCCACCTAGATGTGGCACGTGGGGGCGTGGGCTGGTGGTGGCCTTGGCAGTGCTGGGCTAATGACTCCTCCAGATGATCTTGGAGATCTTTCCCAACCTTAATGATTTTATGATTCTGTAAACAAAGAGTGGGATGTATCTCAGCTTCTCTGTCAGTGGGACACATCAGCCTCAGTTTCAGCTGAGTCAGAGCTCTATGTTTGGCCTGGCCTGATTTTTTACCATTCCTCTGAGCCCACAGAGAGCAAGCAAACACCAGCTCTGAAGGCTTTCATCCCACTCCACTGCCCGTGGTTGGATGGCTTCAAAGTTAAACACCCAGCACTTAGCTGGAAAAGGTCAGTGATGTGTGAATTTAATGTCCACAGACCCTTAACTCAATCAAGGTCAACAAACAGATTCACACTGGAGGATTTCGAGTTTATGGCTCATTTTGCAGGTTAACTAAAGAAGTAAATAAATAACTCTCTCACAGCAACCCTCCTTCAGTGATAACAGCAATAACTCACATGTCACAGCTGTCACTGATACAGGCTGACAAAGGCAGATGGAACAAAAATAATCCAAAAACATCACAGTTTTGGGCATCATTGGGAGACAGAAAGTGTGGGGGTTTTTGTTGGTGGGTCATCAGGGTGTCTAGTGAGCAAAGGAACAAGTTCAGCTGCCTTAATTCCCCCCCAGGTGACAAAATGCTCATGGTTGGAAAGAGTCCTGCCTGTCAAAGGGGTTATTCCCTGGAGAAGGGCCTAAATAATTATCTTTCTTTGGCCTATTCCTCCTGGAAAAGTTGAATTAGACTTTATAGACAGCTTTGTACAAACTCACTTTACTACTTCTCTGTTCTAGGGTGGTGGTGTGTTTTGTTTGTTTTTTTTTCTCTGTGTTGTGTTGGTTTGTTTGGGGTTTTTCCTACAGAAAAGGCAGAGATTTTGGGCTTTGTCCTGCAGTGGGCAACTGGCCACACAGACAAAGGGCTGAGGAGCAGATGAATTCACTTTTCCCATCCAAAAATTAAATATAAAACAAAAAGCATGAGAAGCTCTGGTTAGCTCATGTTAACATCAGAGGGTGAACTGTAATCCAGTTCCTTGGGAATATCCATCATGGATAAAGCTGAAATCTGGTAATTGCCCCTCACTAATCCCCCTGCCATGCCCAAAACCCCCTGTAAAGGTGTGGTGGGTTTGTCAGGGGTTTTCCCACTCCTACTCTGTTCCCTGAGCAGAAAGATGAAGGGAATGTTTTTCTGGATGTGATTTCTTACAGCCCTGAGCTCTCACATAACAAGGAGTTGTAACCAAAGTCTTTGTTAATGAGAGTTTTCCTTCCCCACAGATCCCAGGAATTGTTAGAGGATTACTGTGCAGTCTGCTGCTGCAAATAAAGCCTTGGTGTACACTCCTTAATTAAATACAGTTCCAAGGGTTGCCACAGACTGAGGGAGCTGTTTAGTCTCATCTGCAGGGCCGGAATATCCAGGGGACAGGTGGCAGCTCCTCAGAAACAGGTGGGATTCACAGAGGAAGGGCTGTGAGCCTCAATCTGTCCCTTCCTCCTGGGCCCAGGGTGTTCCTGGGCTCTCCTGGAGCTGGAACCTGGAGCCTCCACCTCTCTCTCACCTGGAGCCTCCATCTCATCTCTGGGTGGAGACTCCAGAGATGAGAAACCAGGGTGACCACAGTGATAACAGGATTTGGAGTCAAACAAAGGAGGAGCAGAACTGAAAACTCTTCAGATGATGAAATCCCACCCCATTTCTGTTCAGTTCAGTGGAAGTGGACACGGGTTCACTTCTGAGTGACAAAATTTCTCACCATCCCCACCTTCCCAGAGCTTCTGTGAAAACAGGAATGCAAAGAGACAAGGGCAACTCTGCTTCCTCGAGCTTCTGTGACTTGACTTCAGTCACTGCTCGAGGTGGAGATGAAGTTTCTTAACTCCTTCTCATGTGAACGACAAAGGAAATGAAAGATTTTAGCAGGCAGGTCTTATTTCAAGCATCAGAAATACAACCTCCCTCTGGCTTTCATCCATACTCATTATTTGTAGGAACACAGGACTGAAGGAACTTCTCTCAAAACAATCCTGGCTTTGATTTCTTCTGTAACGTATTTCAGCTCTGTCTTAAAACTAGATTTTCAGATTCTTTTTTGTTTTTTCCTTTTAAAGATCCTCAGGAAAAATCAGCTTTAGTCCTAAAAACCCTCTGAGTGTTTTTAGGAAAAGAAAAACCCCAAATCAAGTGTGAAAGTGCAAGAATGAGAAAAGGAAGACACACAAGGATTTATTTTTTTCCTATAGTGATGGGTGACACCATTTCCAACAATAAGGCTGTCAAAAGCTGCAGAAGCTCTGGTGGTCTGGGGAAAATAATTTATTTTTAAAAAGGGAGTATTTATGAAATATTATAATTATTTGCTGTTCTGAAGGACCTTTGTGTAAGAATCCAAAACCGTGTTAACAAAAGTCGTGACAATGTGGGGAAGTAATTTTAAATATCAGCAATATAGGCAGAATGGAAGATAAATCCAAGTTTAAAACACTCCAGACCTCCTGTGTGTCCTTTGTAGGATCAATCCAGGAGGATTTACAAACCCATTTTGGATTTTTAAACAGAGAAAAGTTGTTTTCTCCTGTGTGAATAAATTTCTCTGTCACCAACCACCAGTGAGGGACCGTGGGTAGCAGCACGTGTCCCAGGGAGACTTTTCCAAATAAAAGAGGTCCAGGCAAATGCCCAACTCTCCTGACTCCCACTTAGCTGTCCAAACCACTCCACTTCATCCTCCTGCCAAACACAATCCTGCCAATGACAGATCCATCATTTGAGGAGGAAAGCAGATGTCTTTCCCCAGCTCAGCCAGGCAGGCCCTGTCAAACAAAAGCAACTTGGCCAAATCAATCCAGCAGCTCAGAGCCTTCCTTTTTTTTTTTGTCTGATTGTCCCATTTCTGTGGGAGGGGTTGGGATTTCAAGGAAAAAGGATGCTTTTGCAAAGGGCTTGGAGAGCCAGAGGGAAAGGGCAGCTGAGCAGCTGTGTTCCTTAACTCCTTAGGGACAAGCTTGCAAATGCCTCTGATGGGAAAAAAAAACAAACCAAAAAAACCAAAAAAACCCAAAAAACCAAAACCAAACAAACAAAAAAACCCAAAAACCAAACAAACAAAAAACCAAAAAAACCCCCAAAACAACAACAACAAAACAAAACCAAAAAAAACCCAAACCAAAACCAAACCAAAACAAAAAACAAAAAAAAACCAACAAAACAAAACAAAAAAAAAACCCAAACAAACAAAAAACCAAAAAACCAAAACCAACCAACCAACCAACCAAACAAACAAAAAAAAAATAAAAGCTGAATTGGGGTTTTTAAGGAAGAAGTGACACCTTGGAATTTCAGTTATGACACACACCCAAAAGAGAGGCAGCACCTGAGTGAGCTGAAAGGAGCAGGAGACAGCTCTGATGGCTGGGTGAGCACCTCCTGCTCCTCCTCGCTGTAAATTATCAGCTGGAGCAACCAGGGATGAGTTTCCTCTCCAGGAAGCTGAGAGTGAGGATCTTCATCCAGGCTGGTGCAGGAATAGAGGGATTCTGCACCACAGAGCTCAGCAGTGCTGAGATCTGCAATTACAGAGCAAAGTGCTGCAATATCCCTCATATGGCTGAGGGAAAGTGAGAGAGGAACAACAATAATTATCCCAAAATGAGTAGAGACAGGGAAGCAAAGGGCAGAAAGAAGTGGACTCCACTACCTGGAGTGCAAATTATCTTGAAGTTTTCCTTGAACTTCTGACCATTGACTACTTTTAATTTCCTTTTCCCTTTGGGTCTAAGAAGCCTGGTTGAGGGAGGTCTGTTCTTCTTAATAAAAAATGTTCCAAAATTTACCCATTAAACTATTTAAACCTTGTGGATGAATTCAACTCCATCTGCTCAGTCAATGACAGGAACAGCAGGAATACAAAGGAAATGCAGATCCAGACCTGCCTGACCCCCAGGGCTCAGGAAGAGGATTTGGGGATCTATGGGCGAAAATTATGTGTCTGTCATGTAAAGCTCTGCATCTGTCTTCACACTGATTGTCCTTCCTCACCTGAAGAGAGAAGCAGGAACTTTCAGGGCATGCATGAGTCACTCCAAACTGAAGCAACTGTCTAAAACAGATAAAAGAAAACTTGCCCTGTACTGCTCCATCTCTGCCAATTTCTGAAGTTAAATGAGTGAAACCCCACAGGCCTGGGCTCATCTAAACAGAACCATTCCCCTCCAGACAGCCCCATCCTCCCCTGGTATTCTCCAGGAGCAGGTGGAGATGGTGCCTGGCAGGATCCCCAGAAAGAAGTTGAATGAATATTTGTGAGTGCTCTCATTTGTTCACAGGCTGGGATTTTTTTTTTTTTTTTCCAAGATATATCAGCTTTGACATGCTGCTGTTCAGGAAAGGCCCTTGGCTCCAGCAGAATGTGCAGGTAACCTGTTAACACTGGCCTGAATTCCTGCTCAGCCAGCCCTGAGTCATCTCCTGAGCAGCCACCTCTTCACTGCTGTGCACAGGAAAAATGTTTCCTGATTCAGATGCAGGCTCAGAAGGGACTGGAAAATCTCAGATCCCAACTCCTGACAGTCTCCATCCATCCATCCATCCATCCATCCATCCATCCATCCATCCATCCATCTCCATCCATCCATCCATCCATCCATCCATCCATCCATCCATCCATCCCTCCATCCATCCATCCATCCATCTCCATCCATCCATCCATCTCCATCCATCCATCCATCTCCATCCACCCATCCATCCGTCCATCCATCCATCCATCCATCCATCCATCCATCCATCCATCCATCCATCTCCATTCATCCATCCATCCATCCATCCATCCATCCATCCATCCATCCATCCATCCATCCATCTCCATCCATCCATCCCTCCATCCATCCATCCATCCATCCATCCATCCATCCATCTCCATCCATCCATCCCTCCATCTATCCATCCATCCATCCATCCATCCATCCATCCATCCATCCATCCATCCATCCATCTCTGATTCCTTCCCTGGGCAGCCACAGAGTGCCCCCACCCAGTCCTGCCTGCTCCCCTCTGCACTTCCCTCACTCCAGCTGTGCCACCTGAGCCTTTTTCTCCTCCTGAATCCAACCCCTCTGTCTCCCCCCAGCAGGTTCACCTCCCACAAGGTTAAGCTCTGCAGTGAACTCAGGTCTGGTCAGGTGGCCCCACAAAGCTGGAAGGCTTTTTGGGTGGGAGGAATGGCAGAGGGGGATCCCAAATCCCAAGGAGCTGAGTCTGGCAGGTTGTCCAGAAGAATCCACAAGCTGGCAAGGGGGAGCTCAGTCACAATATTAGAGTTTGATCAAAAACCACAGGGAAGCCCCTGAGGTTTCCCTTCACATTCTGTCATTCCCTGGACCTCTCCCACACATCATACACACAAAACCTTTGGGAACCAGGACCCCACAGGCCTCCTGCAAGGCTGGATTTTGGGTGTTGTTTATGACCAGGGAGCTGGATAAAGCAAACTGGGCATTCTCCAGCTCCCAGAAAAGCTGCAGTGGTTTGTTTTGAGGAACAACAGTTTTGGTCACAAGCACAGGCAGCTCCTGTTAGCTTTTAGGGGAAGTGAAAGCCCTGGGAGTGTCCAGGAATCCAGAGTGAGCCCAGTGTGACCAGACCATCAGGAAAAGAAGGGTTGGAGTGACAGGCACCAGGCTTGCCCTGCATTCCTGCTGGAAACCCTCAGAAGCACCAACTTCACCCTGAGTTCTGGGGCTGTTTGGAGAGGAGGCAAATCCTCTCCACAGCTTCTCACTGTTCTTTTTGTTTGTTTTGTTTTGTTTTTGTTTTTGGAGCTCAGAGCAGCCTGGGATAGTGGAAGGTTTAATGTCAGTATCACATCCTGAAGAGCAACCAGGAGGAAATAGAAAGAAGAAAAAGGAAATGTATAAAATAATCCTTCCTATGGGCTATGTTATCCAGCAGTCACCACAGTGCCCTTCTATAACACAGTTTGGGATAAAGTTTTAACATTCCTTAACAGTACCTTCCACATCCTCTACCAAACCACC
The DNA here is from genome assembly GCA_017589585.1 of Phylloscopus whistleri. Taxonomy (NCBI): domain Eukaryota; kingdom Metazoa; phylum Chordata; class Aves; order Passeriformes; family Phylloscopidae; genus Phylloscopus; species Phylloscopus whistleri. The sequence goes on from JADMLD010000401.1 coordinate 567,118, forward strand.
CTAAGAGAAATTCCAGGGTGATTTCACTCTTCATCCATCACTTCCATTCTAAGCAAGTGGCCCTAAACAGAGCTTGTTTGTGCCACTATTGAGAGCTTTCTATGAAAATCCAGGTATGTTCCTGGAACAATCCATAAACACATCTCATTTCAAAGAATTCTCTCTCAAAGGGCTGCTTCCCTACCAAGGGGAGCACAAAAAAACACAAAGGTGTTGGCACAGGATGAGTTTGGTTCATTCAGACATTGGGGGTAAAAAAGGAATGTTCCCTCTTTCAAATGGAGCAGAAGTGGTTCAGTCAAGGCTCTGGATGAGTGCATTACTCATGGGTTTATAAAGCATTTTCATCAGAGCCCTCTGGTGAATGGTTCTTCACAGATGGCCTGAAGCATCCAGGTGTGCCTTCCAGGAAGAAGGACATGCTGGGATGAGCTCCCAGCCTCGGGACAAAGGAAAAAGTCATTGTTCCTAAAAATGAGGGAGTCAAGAGGGCCCCAGTGGTTTGGAGCCACTCCAAGCTCAAGAGCTTCTCTGACAAAAATCCGGACAGGGCCACCTCTCCTCCTTTGGCTGAGGAGGGAGGGAAACAAAAGGACAAAGTCACTTGTCAAATGAGTGAAGCAGAGCAAGGTTAGGACAGCCACAGGAGGAAATGCTGCCATGGAGGAAAAGGATCCACAAAAATGGGGAAAACCACAGAGAGCGAGTGAAGGGACCCTGACCTAAGCCAGAAGAGGATGGACACATGGACAGAGCTGATCCAGAAGAACAGAGCATGCTGGAGAACACTGATTGTCCAGGGATCTCCTAGAGGAAAGCTCCTAATTACACTTAACTTTGCCAGCTTTGAGTTGAGACATTTTTGATAACCCTCTTGTGCCCGATGGCCAGTGCACATAGAGGACATCACGTATCTGAGCAGCTGCTGAAGAGGGACGTTCTCCTCAAGACTCAGCAGCCTGACTACAGATTTTAGCAGGAATTTAACAGTCCTGGAGGAGTAAACATTACTGGACTCAGTAAACGAAACTATCAGCACTCCCCCTGCACTGTCCTGTGTGTAGGGTCAGTGTGAAGACAGAGGGATAATTCAAAATGCAGTTCCACTCCTGTCGCAATCCGACACAAATGAATGACACTCACGCACTGAGGTGTCCATGGCAAAAAAAGGGCAGTTTATTTACAGACCTCAACATTTATAGAATTCCAACAGTGACCATGGATTGGAGGATGAAAATTGTCCACTCCAACCACACTGGTCAACCCAACAATCCATCAATTCTCTCCTCCTCCAGAAAGGAATGCAAAACAATCATTGTTTACATGAAAAGTGTGTGAGAAACTCCATCTCAAAAAGTAAACATCAGAAGGCTGAAAGAACTTTAGAAAAACAGAGGGACACCCTCCTGGTGGCTGAAAAGGCAGTTAAAGCCACAGGCTGAACAGGTTGTAATGTGAGCCTAAGAGCCTGAAACACAGGAGAAAAGGTAACAAATAGGACATGACACACACTCGCCCACACTGTCTAAAGCAGGCATGCACACAGCTCTTCCACCTGAGGAGAGCCCTGACATCTCCCCAGGAGCCTGAGGGCCACATTTAAATCTTCTGCCAGCTCCCACCACCTTCCTCATCACGGTGCTCATGGAAGGATGCTGTGGCAGGGCTGTATCCCCACCACTGACACTCCCGAGCAGGCAGCTGGGTGCCAGGTGGGTCAGAGTGTCGCAGTACGACACAAATGAACTACACTTTCATGCTGAGATGTCCAAGGTAAAAAAGGGGCAGTTTATTTACAGACCTCGACATTTATAGAATTCCAACAGTGACCATGGATTGGAGGATGAAAATTGTCCTCTCCAACCACACTGGTCAACCCAACAGTTCATCAATTCTCTCCTCCTCCAGAAAGGAACTCAAAACAATCATTATTTACATGGAAAGTGCATGAGAAACTCCATTGCAAAAATGTCAAACATTAGAAGGCTGAAAGAACTTCAGAAAAGCTTTAGAAGAAGAGGGTGACAGCAGAGGATCCCAGTGAAGTGTCGGATGATGGAAATATCCACATTCCAAACCCAAACAACTCTCCAGCAGCATCCGTTCTGCTTTAAACACAGAACCACGGAATGGCTCGGGTTGGAAGGGACCTTGAGGGCCATCTCATTCCAGCCCCCTGCCATGGGCAGGGACACCTTCCACTATCCCAGGCTGCTCCAAGTCTCATCCAACCTGACCCTGGGAATTTCCAGGGATGGGCCATGGTGAGGCCTGAGCAGGAAAGTGTTTTCCAGTGGCTTTAAGGAAGAAAGGATCAAACCCTCTTGCTTCCTGCAGGGATCCACTGCCCCAGCTTGGCTGCTGGGTGAGAGCTTTGCTTCCCATCCATCTCCCAACAAAGTCAACTTCCAGCACCCTCAGACTGTGCACCAGGTTGTGGTGCACCTGATGTTCAGCAAGAGAATTAATTCTGCTTTATTCCCCTGGGTATTTCCTTTTGTCATTCCTTACCTGCTAACAGCACAGATGGGGGAAAGAGATTAGAGGGAAGATGTTTCTGCTTTGTCTGCTTAAAAGAGAAAATATAGAAGAGCACAAGTGGCACAGCAACTGAGTGCTTTGATGGCAAAACCAGATCTTAGTGGCACAGCAGCACCAGAACTCTCTCAGGTGATGCCACTGGCTGTAGATCTCATTGCTTTACAGAGGTGGTGTCTTTAATGTCTTGACAGATGGAGAAACCAAAGCAGAAAATCCCCCAAAAAGCCCACATAAAACCAACCAAAAACTCCTCCCCAAACTCAAAAGGACCTAAGGAAACCCCAACCCACAACAACCCCACCAAAAAAACCCACAACAAAACTGTCAGGTTGGTCTCTCTGCCTCCAAAAACTCTTTCCTTATAGAAAAAATAGACAAAGGAGTAGCAAACCCTGCCTAAGTACTTCACACTCTTCTGTTTCCAGAATTTGAATGCCTCCAAAAGATCTTTCCATGAGCCAGTGTACACTGATGTCCACATCTGTCAGAGATATGAAATATTGAAATGCTCTCCTCAAAGTACCCTGCTCTGCCAGCAAATATCCAACAGAAAAAGGAAGAGTTTGTGTGGAAAAAGGAGTGGGAAACAAAAGAGTTTGGCCTTTTTTCCATGGGAATAAGAGGAAGACTTCGAATTTCAATTTAGGAATATTGGATATGAGAAAAACAGCAGATTAGGCAATCAGGAAAGTAAAACCTGAGATGGGCATCAGTGATCAGGACACCTGGGAAAAGGATCTTGGAAAGAAAACAATGTTCAGAGCAGCAGGAGGAGCAGAAAACCTCTGAGCATTGCTAGAAGTCTCAGCCTGGCTGTCAGGATCAACTCAGCTGAGCAGAAAATGCCTTTGAGCAACAGGGCTAAAAAGAGAACAACAGGAAAAGAAACCAAGTGAGATTGCTGTGCAAAGAGCTGAAATTCAAGAGAAAGCTAAACACAGCACCAGAAAAAGGAGAACTCACATGGAGCCCCACCCCAGCTTCTGTCCACTGGCTTCTCCAAGGAACTGGAGGTGAAAACATAATTTTACTAATGCAAACTGGAGTAGTTACACATGAAAATGATTTAGCTGGAATAATTGAGAACAACAACAGGGCTGGGTGCGAAGGGGAATGGAAACTGATGTGAGGTGGAAGCCACTCAGACAGGAAAAACGTGCTCAGATGGGATGGTGGGAGTGGCACCATCTGGCTGAAAGTCAACAACAGTAAAGCTTTTTTATGTGTAGGAAGGAGGGGGGGAAAAAAGATCCAGACAACTCTTAGCAGGTTAATCTGAGTTAAATATGAAAGAAAGAAGGAAAGAAGGAAAGAGAGAAAGAAGGAAAGAGAGAAAGAGAGAAAGAGAGAGAGAGAAAAAGAAAGAGAGAAAGAGAGAAAGAGAGAATGAAAGAGAGAAAGAGAGAAAGAAAGAGAGAAAGAGAGAAAGAGAGAATGAAAGAGAGAAAGAGAGAAAGAAAGAGAGAGAGAAAAAGAAAGAGAGAAAGAGAGAAAGAGAGAAAGAGAGAAAGAGAGAAAGAGAGAAAGAGAGAAAGAGAGAAAGAGAGAGAGAAAGAGAGAAAGAGAGAAAGAGAGAAAGAGAGAAAGAGAGAAAGAGAGAAAGAGAGAAAGAAAGAAAGAAAGAAAGAAAGAAAGAGAGAAAGAGAGAAAGAGAGAAAGAGAGAAAGAGAAAGAAAGAAAGAAAGAAAGAAAGAAAGAAAGAAAGAAAGAAAGAAAGAAAGAAAGAAAGAAAGAAAGAAAGAAAGAAAGAAAGAAAGAAAGAAAGAAAGAAAGAAAGAAAGAAAGAAAGGAAGGAGATGATGACAAAATAGAAAATGTGGTTTATCGAAAGTAAATCATGGAGTAAATAACTTATAGGGTTGTTTTATAAGCTAATTGTTTGGTTTGGGTTTTTTTTTTTTTGGAGGGGAAAGAGATGAAAGTCGGGGGGGTTAAACTTTCTGAACCTCAGTAAAAAGTCTGATTCTGTGCTAAAAGCAATGACTGCCGTAACAATGGACACAAGGATTAATAAAAGTGGAAGGAAACTAAAGGAGATGGGCCAGCCAAGCTGTGAATTCCTCATCCCTGGAAGTGCCCCAGGCCAGGCTGGATGGGGTTTGGAGCAACCCAGGATGGTGGAAGGTGCCCTGCCCGTGGCAGTGGGTGGAACCAGGTTTGGGTTTTTTTAATTATTTGTGTGCACACACCTGAAAATGGCCAATCCAGATCTGCCTACTACTAAAGATGGGGCAAACATCCTTAAAAAGGGACAGAAAGGGATAATTTAAAGGATGCTGATGGTGCCTTTAGAGTAATCAGCCCTTCACAGCCACCTCCTCCTTGCTTTAGCAGCCCCTACCTGCCTGGCACCTTTCCATCAGGAGCCAGATCTTTCCTGGCTCTACCCCAGCATCCCTTGGTCACATCAAATCAGGGCAGCAATAACACCTGAGAGCTCCCCCAGAAACTGCAGTCCTGCAGCATGGCTACAATTTCCTGACTGGAAAGAGAAGGGAAAAAAAGAAAAAGAAAAAGAAAAAATAAAAAAGAAAAAAAAAAAAAAGAAAAAGAAAAAGAAAAAAAAAAAGAAAAAGAAAAAGAAAAAAAAGAAAAAGAAAAAAGGAAAAATTTTAAAAAAGATAGAAAAAAAGATAGCAACTAAATTCAACTTTGGTTCTGAGGAAGAAAGCATGAAACTAAGGCAAAAAAAAATATTCTGACTCTTCAAAACTCCTTCAAGTGTGTAAAATCATTTATTTGAGAGACAGGCAGCAGCAAGCTGAGCAGCAAGGGTATCAGTGAGGAGCACAGGGAACATCTCCATCCACAGCAGTCACCTCCAGAAGGGTGAGAGAGGAGGAAAGCAGAAGTGCTGGGAAGAAATCAGCCCAACCTATTTATGCTTCATCTTTTGTGCCTTTCAAACAGTGGCTGTAACGTGGGATAACAGAGGAGGAGGCTCTCAGGTGTCCCTGTGAGGTCACCAGGGTTTGGAATCATCAATTCCCAAATGCCTTTCTATGGTGGGCTGATTTCAGACCAACACTCAGCCCCTCTGTGGATGCTTTAAAAAAGTCACAGCCCTGCACAAAATCAGTGAAAAGAGTGATCATTTTTGCTGGTGTGGCCTAGGGAAGCCCTGACACTCTCTCAGTGGTTCTGAGCAATGATCTGTGGCTCTGGCAACACAATTCTGAGACAGCCAGGTGCTCTGGGCAGCTGAATGCAAGAAGCTGAGGCTCAAAAAATACTCAATCCTCTATTGGTGACACTGTCATTGTCCCCCAGAAACACAACCACGGCCAGATGAACCAATTCTCCCTGCTGGAGAAGTGCTGGAAGTTCATCCAACATAACAGCAGAGTGAGTTATCCCTTCTCTTTATTGTTTTAACAACCTGTCCTGCAGTGAATCTGGCCAAGGGATTAGCCCAGTTTACCCCCAAGGGAAGGATGCAGCAGAGGCATCGTGGTGACCACAGCACAGGCAGCACCTGGTGCTGTCTAATCCCTGAATTACAGAAAAATTGGCTGCAAGGGATATCTCAGGAGGGCTGGTCCAGCCTTCAGTTTGCAGCTGGACCCACACCAATATTATTCTTGCTCAGCCACAGATTTCTCTACCCAAAAAAACCCCCTAAAATCTTCCAACATGGAGATTGCACAGCCTTTCTGGGTGATTTGTTTTGTTTTACAGCCCTTGTAGTGCAGAAAACTTCATTATTTGTAGCTTCTGACCACCACCTTGTGTAGAACCTTGAGGTCAAAGAGGAGCCACACCTCCCCCTTTTACCCAGCAAATGTTCCTCTGCACAGCCAGGTGTCCCCCTCTTCACCCTCACAGATAACAACCATGGGATTTGCACTGGCAGCCTGCTTGCAGGGTAGATTTTAAGAGAAAATGAAGCCACAAAGATTTCCAATGACTTGGAATAGGCAGGACTGCACCTCGTTTCCAGGTGGCTGGCACAATGTACACCCTGCCCAAACACTGAGAATGGCATTGTAGGAATGATTAAAGGGCTGGGGAATCTGCTGGGATAAAAAAAATCATAATAAAAAAAGCAGATAAAAAAATCAACCAAAGAAACAAACAAAACCCCCCAAAACAAACAAAACCCAACCAACCAAAAAAAAAAAAACAAACCCAACAAAACCAAAAAAAACCCAAAACAAAAACAAAAAAACCAAAAACTCCCAAAAAACCAACAAAACCCCTACCAAAATCCACAAAAAACCCCACAACCCTCCCCCAAAAGAAAGAAAGAAAGAAAGAAAGAAAAACAAAACCCTCCCAAAAAAACCAAAAAAAAACCCCACCAAAACCAAAACAAACCAACCAACCAAACAAACAAAAAAAAAACCCCAAACCCAAAAGCTTGACTAAACTTAGGGAGCCAGGTGAGAAAGCAAATGCATAATCAATCTCAACCAGCAAGTGCCTAAACTCTAAGATTTCTTCCCAAGGATATCTATTTAATATGGGGAAAAAAAAAAAAAATAAAAGGGCTTAAATTCCAGGGACTGAACTCTCTAATGAGACAAATGAGGGTTGGAAGCAAAGCATTGCCTGGGGATGGTTTAACACTGCCTGGCAGGACTGGCCAGAAGAGCCTTTCAGGAGTGTCTCTTCCAAATCCTTTGGGTTTGTTTGCACTGCAGGTCCAAGGAAGAACCCCATGGTTGGAGCTGTGCAGGTGGTAAAACTAAATTTCAGAGTCAAACAGGTGAGCTCCAGAGGTCCCTTCCGACCTCAGCTGACCTGATTCTGCCTGAAAATGATGCTGAGCTTGCCAAGAGTAAAGGGCGAAGGTGTAATTATTGAGATTTTTCTTTTAATTATCAGAAAAAAAAAAAAAAATCCAGCAAAGATTAGGACAGTCCACGAGGGCCTGACTATTTTATCCCTGTTTAAAAGTAAGAAATCCCAGGAATGGTTTCTGTAACCTTTTGTCCCATCCTTTATCAGTGTCCCCAGTGATGAGACTCCACAGTGTCCTTACAGACCCTGACCCATTCCTGGCCTTCTCTCTGCTGACCATCAAAAAGGTTTGATCTGTGTTTTGAAACTCTGAATTTCTGTGGCTGCAACTTAAGGCTTAAATCTGTAGTTCTACCCTACCAAATTTGTGGTTCTAGCCAGACTGGTTATGGAGATTTTGTTTTTTCTCCTGCTTTTTATTTGCAGAAGTTTTATCAAATACTTAAAGGCAAGTTGTGAGTTGTCCCTCAGCGTTTCATTTTCCAGAATAAACATCCCCAAGTTCTTTCATTTTTATCTTCCATGGCATTTTTCAGACCTTTTATCATTCTTCTGGCCCTGCCTGGACTCCAGTTTCAAGTTTTGTTTTTTTTTACCACAGAACACATACACATGCTCCAGTTAAAAGTCTGCCAGGGATTATTTGCTTCTTTTCCCTTGACCAAAACAAAAAGTTTGGTTCCAGTTTATTGTTTATCTTACTTGCAGCCTAACATAGGCAGCAGCCAAAAGCAAGAGGGGTTGTCTATGATCTCAGCCTATTTTCCCTGTGGAAAATGAACTAAAACAGGCAAAATAAACCCCGCTGAGAAATTCTGATTTTGCAGGTGGAGAAGTGCATAAAGCTGGGGAGGACAAAAAGTTCTGTCAGGGACCCAGGGTAATTTTTCCAGGTCCTTTTATCTAAGTCTTTGTGACATAATGACCTTTCAGCAAATTAAAATACCAGTGCACCAGATGAACTTTGTGTTGCAGAGTCACGGCTGAGCAGGGAAGATGAACTGTAAGGGATAACATCAGCCCCAAGGAAAAGCAGGAAAACTCCCAGCAAAGGGCATCCCCTCCATCCCCTCCAGCTCATGAAATGACATCACAAATTCCAATAGCTTTTGGATATGTATGGATATTTTTACCCTTCTGTTGTGGAAACAGAAGGGTAAAAATACAGCCTTGCCCTGCAAAATCAGCAGCAAAAGATAAAAAAAGGGAATTATTAAAAAAACCCAACCCATTTCCTCATTTTAGTTTCTCTCCATTCATGCAGCCCAGCAGCTCACATGCACATGGGTGAACCACCCAGGACCACCCAGTGTCACAAATTCCTGGGAATTCCCTTTTTAATAAGGGAATTGTCTTCAAGCATCAGGAAGTTTGGACACCAAAGGAATGAAGGTGATCAGGGAATCACAGAATCAGTCTGCTCTGGCTTTACTTTTCTCTGAGGGTTTGTACAGCTGCCAGGACCAGTCAAACACCAGACCCTAACATCACAGAACCACAGAATCATTTAGGTTGGAAAAGACCTTCAAGACTGTAGAGTCCAACCATTGTTGAGTCTTTCATTAGTGAGTTTGCAGGTGACACTGAACTGGGAGCTCTGTAGGCAGACCTGGAATGGTTCAATGGATGGGCTGAGTCCAGAAAGATGAAGTTCAGTAAATCCAAGTGCCAAGTCCTGTATTTTGGCCACAATAACCCCCTGCAACGTTATAGGCTGGGGATGGTGTGGCTGGACAGTGCCCAGGCAGAAAGGGACCTGGGGGTGCTGGTGACAGCAACTGGACGTGAGCCAGGGTGTGCCCTGGTGGCCAAGAAGGCCAATGGCATCCTGGCCTGGATCAGGAATGGTGTGGCCAGCAGGAGCAGGGAGGTCATTCTGCCCCTGTACTCGGCACTGGTGAGGCCGCACCTCGAGTGCTGTGTCCAGCTCTGGGTGTCTCACTTTAGGATGGACATTGAGTGCAGTGTCCAGTTCTGGCCCCTCAGTTCAGGATGGACATTGAGTGCAGTGTCCAGCTCTGGCCCCTCAGTTCAGGATGGACATTGAGTGCTGTGTCCAGCTCTGGCTCCTCAGTTCAGGATGGACACTGAGTGCAGTGTCCAGCTCTGGGTGTCTCAGTTCAGGATGGACATTGAGTGCAGTGTCCAGCTCTGGCCCCTCAGTTCAGGATGGACATTGAGTGCTGTGTCCAGCTCTGGGTGTCTCAGTTCAGGGTGGACATTGAGTGCTGTGTCCAACTCTGGGTGTCTCAGTTCAGGAAGGACGTTGAGATGCTCAATCACATCCAGAGGAGGCATCAAGGCTGGTGAGGGGCTGGAAGCACAAACCTGTGAGGAACGACTGAGGCAGCTGGGGCTGTTCAGCCTGGAGAAAAGGAGACTCAGAGGTGACCTTACACTCTCCACAACTCCCTGAAAAATGGCTGCTGTCAGCTGGGGTTGGTCTCTTTCTCCAGGCAGCACTGGCAGAAGGAGAGGACACAGCCTCATCTGCACCAAGGGAAGTACAGGTTGGATATCAGGAAAAAGTTTTTTACAGAAAGAGTGATAAAGTATTGGAACGGCCTGCCTGGGGAGGTGGTGGAGTCACCATCCCTGGATGTGCTTAAAGAAAAACTGGATGTGGCACTGGGTGCCGTGGTTTAGTTGAGGTGTTGGGACTGGGTTGGACTCGATGATCTTGGGGGTCTCTTCCAACCTGGTGGTTCTGTGTTCTGTGTGATTTACCCAGCACTATGAAATCCACCACCAAACCATGTCCCCATGGCACCTGAAGAGCAACCAGTGTAAGAGCTTCACCTGTCAGGATTTTAATTCAGGGTGCAAATGGAAATAAGATGACACCTGCCAAGCCACATAATAATGGATGGCTCACAATGAATCCAGCCAAGTTTGCCCATTCAAGAAGGACAAATCTCGTGGCTTCAAAATGGCCTGGACTGGGACGTGGTTGAGTGGTGGAGTTGACAGAGTTAAGGGTTGGGTTTATCTTTGAGGTCTTTTCCAATCTAAACATTTCTATGATCCTGTGGATGCAGGGGTGAAATTGCACAAGCAGATTAAAAACTTTGAAACTCCTTCTGCAACAGCTTGAGCTGCCATCCAAGGTTCTAATCACCTTAATGCCTAAGGTGTTCTAATGTTCTAAAATGCCTTAGAGGAAATAACCATGAAACCCATCCTAAAGGATTAAGGTGCTTCGTCAAAGAATAAAAATGATAAAAATTAAGAAATCCAGCCCCTCTTCTTTCCAGAGTTTGACCTTGAGCAGAGTTTTCTCAGCCACATCACACACCCCTGGAAATCCCAGATTTCCCACAGAAGGCATCCACCACGAGAACATTTCAAGCATGGACACGAAACAAACACAGCCCAAGAATTTTCTAAAAACATTAACTGACAAAAGCCAGCCAAGCTCTTAAGCTGCCACCTGTGCCTCATGAAGAGGAATATGTTCTATAAACACAGAGATATCTTCACAACCAGGGATACCAAACAGGAGATCCCCCTTTGCCTGTGTTCTACTGACTGAAAGCTGAGTTTAATCTACAGCACATTATTTTGTCTTCTCTGGGTTTATTAATAGAATGTAAATCTGTTAATTAAACAGCACTTAAATTGTTCATAACATTAAAACCACCCCCCTGTGAAATGAATGAGGTTCCCCTCTCAGGTCCTCTCTGTGGACTGTGGGAAATTTCCCTGTGCTGATTAGAGTGTTTATTAAAGTTGTGTTTTGAGTAAACAATTTTTGTAGGGAATTGATCACCTCTCTGCCGTGCTCTGCTCTGTTGATCCTCTGCACCTTTCCAGGGAACACCATCCCAACAATGCCATTAGGATGAAACTGTCCTATTCCCACTGCCAAACTGCCAGCCCTGTCTTCCAGAAAGCAGCACCAGAATGTTGTAGGAGCCTATTAAAATATCCCTGCTCTCCCCAAAACGATGCTTTTGTAATAAAATCCATCTTCCTCTCTTAATCTCTGCATCCTGACAAAAAACCTCCTCCTCCTCCTGATGACCAGGCACCAGCTTGAGGATGGGGGACCTCCTTCCCCACCTCCTCTTGGCTGACCTGTTTATGAAATCAGGGAATCATGGAATGGTTTGGATTTGAAGGAACCTTAAAGCTCCTCTCAATCCATGGGCAGGGACATCTTCCACCAGAGCAGGTTCTTTTTTTGCACACAGGCTCTCCTGGGAGGATGGTGACCCAGTCCAGGCACCGTTTCCCAATGGAAATGATTAACTTGGAGTAAAAATTTCATCCCAGCTCGATCATGAATTAAAAAGCAGGGAAGAGGAAGTGGAAATAAATAAGTGAACCAACAACCCAGTGTTTACTAAACTAAGGCAAATAGAGATGGAGAAAGACAAACAAAGCATCCTGAAGTTTGGAAGCATTACATGAGAACCTGAAGACATCAGGAAAACCCTGCAGCTGGAAAAGATAGGAGAGAAATGAGAAGGTAATATTTTTAGTTGCTCTGGCTTTTTTTTTTTTTTAATTTGATTTGTTTTGAGTTTGGTTTCCTTGGAGTGTTTTGGGTTTGGATTTTTTTTTTTTTTACAAAATCATTACAACAAACAAAGTTTTACAGCCTGTGCACTCCAGCAGAGGAAAGTTCAACATGAAATAATTTTGATCTGTATTTGGAAAGCAGCAGGGCAACATGCTTGGCCCTGATGATGATGATGATGAAGAAGCTCTTTCCAGCTCATTAGCAACAAAGGCAGATGTTAAACAGCATCCACGAGAGATAAACATTTAAAATTAGCAGTCCTGGACGACTTGCACCTAAGAGCATTTGTAAAAGCTGGCTGAGAAGATCAGTTTGAACACTGTCAAATGCAAAAGCTGGACTCGAGAAAGAGCAGACTCAGCTCAGACCCTCCAGTCTGGCAGCCTGGATTTTGGGAAAGAAGTGACGTGGCAGAGAATTTGGGGATTAAAAGAGGTAAATAATTCCAACATGAACTCCCAGTGCGTGCTGCTGAGAAAAGGCAAACACGAGTGTTTGCTGGATAAACTGAGCAGAGAGGAAGGACAAGAAGAAAATTCTGGGTTTTTTTTACATGGCGCTGTGAAGATCTGTCCCATGACACCGCGTCAAGAATTTTAAAAGGCCAATAAAAACCAAAGGAGGGTGTGGAAAGGAAGCACAGAAGGAAGTAGAGGAGCTCTGCATCCTTCTGGATGCCCTCAGGTTATCTCAGTAGCCACTGGGAGCCTGTTCAAGCAGCTTAACCAGGTGTTGAATGTGCTCAGAGGCCCTTTGCTATCAGAAAATTCAATCTAGCAGAGGCAAACCCGCAATGGGACGTGAAGTGAAAACCTCTGAAAATCCATAACCCTCTCCAGATTATCTCCAATAATAGCAGGGGCCAAGGGAAATATGTTGGGCTGCCCATCTCAGCCACTTAAGAGGAAGAGTTCAGCAGAGCACAAGTTACATTTTATCAGAAACAGGTTGTTGGACTCGACTTACTGGAGGTAACTGGTGAAAATCAGCTGCTTTTAATAACTCGCCAAATAAAATAATCCATCCTTCCCATCAGGGATTACTCTAATCTTAATATAGCTCCAACTGCACTGACTTCCTGGGATTTGATGTCAGATTTTGGCCCAGGCACTGAGATGTTACATTTTCCTTGGACTTTCCCAAGTAGCTGCTGGCTTCCACTCATGAAAGCCCACTTGCTCTTGTTTGGAAAAAAACCCACATTTAAATAATGAGGTTTCAATAATGTTCTTAACTGCAAGAGGAGGAAATGCTGCTCAGATGTCCTTGAAAACTCCACTTGAGGGACACTTCTCTTTGATTAACCCCTTTGGGTTAGAAAAAGCAAGGTCAGGGTCTAACTATCCATGTTGTGGAGCAAGAAGAGGCAAAGAAAAATCATATAGATCCTGCTGGAGCCACAGGTGCTGTCAGTTCCCAAAGTTTCATCAGGAAACTTGCAACACCTTCTTTTTTTTTCCATGGTCAGTACATCCTGATCTAGTGGAAGGTGCCCCTGCTGAGAGCAGGAGCTTGGAATGAGATGAATTTTAAAATCCCTTCCCACCAAAGCCATTCCATGGTTCTGTGATCCCAGCCAACAGAGGAGCAGCAGCCTTCAGGTCACCTTGGTGGCACAGAGAGGAAAGATGCCAAACCTCTGTAATCCAGCTGACAAATAAATGAGAAATTCACCTTTTTTTTTTCTTTTTTTTTTCTCTTTTTTTTTTAAATAATAATTTCATGGGCTTTGCTGCTGGTTTTGGGGTTGCCAAAAGTGACCAGGAGCTATTGGTATTCCACCAGTACAGACCAGTGATGTCAAGATGTCAAGCTCCCTGTGCATGCAGGAATAGACAGGGAAATTGCACCCCAAGGCAGAATTCCTTTGCCTGAAGCTTGCTGCCCAAGTCCCAGGTGAAATTCTCAAGAGCTGGGAGAGCCCATGGTCCAGGAAAAGGTGTCTGAGGGACCTGTCCCCTCTGCAGCCCTCAGCTTCCTGAACTGGCACAAGGCCCTACCTTGGGGGCATGCAAATCCAACCTCAAAGCTCCAGTGACCACAAAAGCAGAGTTTGACATCTTAATCTGCAATCCAGTCCTACCCTGGGGATGTTTTTACAGGACAAAAGGAGGATCTGATCCTTTTCTTACAAAAAAAATGAAGGATGCCTGGAGTCTCCCTGTCCTCTGCATAACATCTCCCTCTGTTCCATGTCTGGGAGAAAGAAATCCATCTGGGATGAAGGAGATGTCCTGCAATTCCAGGGAAGAAACATCATTCCTATTATTATTAATGTTTTTTGGCTGTTTTCTGTTCTTCAAAGCAAGAACATCCATGTCATCAGTTCTGGGCCTGCTGGACCCCACAAACCCAGCCTGGGGCTGGGGACACAGTGAACTCTGGCTGCATCTGCCCCTCAGGAGCTATCTGGATGTTACAAAAGCAGATGGATTGTGCAATCCCTGTGCCTGCAGATGTGCTGTGGGATCCCACTTCAACCCTCCTGCTGTCTGAGCTGCCCCACCATGTAAAAGAGGATTGCACATGGTTTATCAGACTCATCTGGGTCTTAACCTGGGAGCAGGGACCTAAAAAGCATCTTCAGAGCTGGGGTTTCACAACCCAATTGTTCTACTCTTCTGGAAGAGTTCAGACCCCTGAGGGTCCCCAGAGCTGAAAATGCCTCTCAGTGGCACAAGCTCACACTCTGCCATGGCAGAGGTTGGTCCAGCAAGGGAAGATCTTCCAGATAAGAAGGAAAACCATGTTTAAGGCCAGGAGCCCTTCAGAAACTCTTCCCAGCTCCACAGCCCACCAGCCAGAGCAGTGAAAAATGAGGGTTTTCTGTTCCACAGCCTGTGCTTTGCCCACTGCAGTGAACATTTGTTCACCATCCTCTGGTTCCTACCATTAACTTCCCTTCTCTGGGTTTCCTGCCCCCAGGGGTTGCTTCCTGCCCAGAACATCCCATTCCCTGCCCTGCACACTTTATTGAGGACCAGTTTTTGTGGGTGAGAATTCAGGGCACTTTTAAACCACAGCCAAACCAGCACCAGGATCCAGCTGTGCCTCGTGCATCCCTCACAGGTTTATCAGGCTGAGAGCATTTCTGGGAGAAATTGGCTTCTCCAAGTGTGGAAAAGCAGCTTTGCCCCTTAATTTCACTCCTAAATTCCCAGGTTTGGGCTTCAGAGAATCACACAGAAGCATGGCAAACTCTGGCATCCCATTCCCCATTCTCCAAGCCAGGCTGTGCCTCAAACTCCCTGTTCTAAAACCCTGTGTAACCCTTTGCATACTGCCCCACCTGAGCTCTCCTCACCCCATTCATGGATCAGAAAAAGTCGTGTAGGACACACAGAGAGCCTGGAAAAGTCGAGACAAAAGCTCATTCCCTGAATCTGCTGGAGTTCAGTTTGCTGAATCCTGGGAATTTCCTAAGCTAAGAGTCTCCATACACTGAATTTCATCTCCTTGGCTGTGTTTTTATATTCGTAGACAAGTGAAATGTTTCTCACTGTCCTGGAAGGGCCCTGAGGCCAAAGGCTGAACCCGTTCCTGGCAGATTCCTCCCACTCCAAAGGAGCCCTCTCTTCCCAAGCATCATCACCCACACTTGCTGCCAGAATCCTCTTCCTTTGCCAGATGGGGACCACAAAATTCCCAGCTCAGGATAGGGACAGCAGCAGCAGAACAGGGGGAGGAAAGAGGACAAACAACAAAGCCTAAAATCGAAAGCCTGAGATCATTAGCACCTTTTTACAAGGCCGCGTGTGCTAATGTAAAGCCTGTTATTGCTGTAATTAGAGCTGTGCTGACTGTCACTGGTAATGGATGTGCTTCCCATGCTCACAGGGCTGCAGGCAGGGAAGGAACCTTCTCCTTGCTCAGCTCTCCCAGCCTGGGCATGGAGCCATCCATCCACAGCTCCCAGCACGCCCAGAACTCAGCCTTGCAAAGAGCTTGAGGACAATCAAACTCAGTAACCCTGTGCCACTGATTTACAGTGACACTCCAGACCATAGCTGTGCTTGTACAGCCACAATTTTGTTTATTCACCCACAAATATTCTTGTGGTTGAATAAACAAAATAAGCGAATAATTCCTTTTTATTCTATTTTTTTTTTTTTTTTTTTTTTAATCTGCAAGACCTTTGGGAGTTCTGGATTGAGTTGATAACCATCACCTTGCTGTATCTTTGCTCTTTTCTGTGTATCAGCATTCGGGGGAGATTTGTGTCATTCATCTCCTCGGTGACACAAATATCAGACAGTTTTGGGGTTTTTTTTTCTGGAGGTATTTGACAGCAGCATCTCATGCCACAGCTAAACCTGGACCAGGTAAGACTGAGCAATATAAAGAGCAAAATAACATCTTTATTTCCTCCTAGGTGAACACACATTTTCTACCAAGCATGGCCAGAAACCCTCTTGACTCAGCTGAGCACCAGCTCCAGGCTCTGCTCCACAAAATTAAATACAGGGTAGGAAATAGAGGGAAGTGCTTTCCTCAGCATCACAGTACAGCAAAATGTGCAGATCTTCTCTGAAAAGCCTTCATTTAGAGCCAAAAAAAATCAAGGTTGGCTCTCCAGAGTGCAGCATCCCCCTGGGATGGCACAATGAGCTCCTTAACACGTGGAGTCAGAGCAGGGTTGTCTTAAAGATGGGACAGAAAAAAAAAAAATTACATTTCTTCCGAGAAGCAGGGAAATTATCCCTGACCTGGGATCCAAGCCACTGTGGATTAAAACTCTTTGGAACAAGAAGACAATCACACTTTTTTTTCTCCTTACACACAAAGCAATTTGCCTCTTCAATGGCATAAGAATTAAATCCAGCTGGAATGGCTTTTTAATTAAAATCATACTTTGCTTATCAGAGTGAGAGCACTTAACTGATTACAAAGGGAACGTGGCAAACCCTGGCATCCCATTCCCCAAGCCAGGCTGTGCCTCAAACTCCCTGTGCTAAAACCCTGTGTAACCCTTTGCATACTGCCCCACCTGAGCTCTCCTCACCCCATTCATGGATCAGAAAAAGTCGTGTAGGACACACAGAGAGCCTGGAAAAGTCGAGACAAAAGCTCATTCCCTGAATCTGCTGGAGTTCAGTTTGCTGAATCCTGGGAATTTCCTAAGCTAAGAGTCTCCATACACTGAATTTCATCTCCTTGGCTGTGTTTTTATATTCATAGACAACTGAAATGTTTCTCACTGTCCTGGAAGGGCCCTGAGGCCAAAGGCTGAACCCATTCCTGGCAGATTCCTCCCACTCCAGTGGTTAAGGAGCCCTTTCTTCCCAAACATCATCACCCACACTTGCTGCCAGAATCCTCTTCCTTTGCCAGATGGGGACCACAAAATTCCCAGCTCAGGATACAGACAAGAGTGGGTCACACCCCCTCGAGGTGTTCCCTGAGGAACCCCCACATCCCTGGGGTCACTGGGACATGCTGCCTGTGCCACACGTGGGTTTCAGCCCTCCAGGGCTGCTCCTGTCAGAACTTCCAGGTGCATTTCCTTAGGAATCTTTAGATAAGGAATCTTTAGTTGGCCTTAGATAGGGCAGGAGGGCTGTAGGAGGGCTGGGAATGTTATTGAGATAAGGATTAAGGGAATTCCTAGAAGGGGTGGGCTTGAAAATTGGTCAAAGAAGCTTAAGCTCATGGTCAGGTTCAGAGAATGTTGTTTGAGGTGATGGGTGTTTTGCTGGATGGAGGGTTTGTGGTACCAATGAGAGGAGTTTAGCTGGATGCTCAGGGAGAAGGTAAGTCATGAAGCAAGGATGATAAGAAATCCTGGGTTTGGGTTTGGGGCATATCATTGAGGAGGGGGTAAATCCTCTTTCTCTAGCTTAAAAGGCTGGTGCTGCTTCATAGCTCCTTGATGATTAGGATGATAATAAAGGAGGATCAACTCTCAAACTCAGCAAGTGGGGGAGATTCTACCACAACTGGCATGGAGCTGTGGTTAGCTCTGCAGATTTCTGAGCATTGTCTGTAGAAGATTCTGGGCCGAGTGGAGAGGAGTGAGGTCTGGCTGAGGCGTCCTGGAATTGGGTTGGTTTTTCACGCCAAGGCCAGGAAGAGGATTCCTGAATGGAATGGATTCCATCATGAATGGATGGGTGCCTTAGGAAGGCTGACCTGAAACAGATTGGACAGAGCTGGAGAATAAAGTAGAGATTTATTAAAAGGCCTTGAAGGACACACCTTGGGCAGGACAAGAGCCTGGCCAGGGCTACACCCAAGGTGGATCCAAAATGGTCACAAAATGGGCACAAAATGGTCATGAAATGGTCACAAAATGGACACAAAATGGTCACAAGGTCTCACACTTTGATCAGTTCTGGTCCATTTGCACATTGGGGTTGAATTGTCAATTCCAGCTCCAGCTGATGCAGTCCCACCCTTCTTGTTTTCTCCCTTCAGCCACCGCTGTTTGTGCTTTTGGGCCTGGAAACTTGTCCCAGTTGTCCTTGGTGTGCAGCAGGACCAGGATTTGTTTTGTGTCCCTGCTCTGTGCAGAGCTGAGTGACCCTGAATGTGAGGCTGAGAGCTGCACCCCTGGGCAGCACAGAGTCTGAAATACATGGGAGCTGAGACTGAAGGCATCAGGAGCACATTGTCAGCAGTGACGATGACTTGAACTGCAGATTGATTCTGTTGGATCAGCAGCACGAGGGTCGGCTCCTAGGAGATGGAAATCCTGCTGGTGGATCTGCTGTGGGTGTTGTGTAGGAGTCAAAGGTGAGGTCTCTGAGGTCAGTGTACTCCTAGGGTCAGTATCATCGATGACCAGTGGCTTTTAGGGTTAGGTCAGGTTCATTGATTTCGTCCATCCTGTAGAGGATTTGTAGGGAGGGGAGGGCAAGTGTAATTAGGGCCATAGCTGGGAGGATTGTTCAGATGAGCTCCATCTCTTGTGCATCATCTTGATGACAGATTTTCTGTGAGTATAAGAGCCAGAAGCTAAAGAGCTAGGCTGCAGATGGCTTGGGAAACCAATAGGCATGGCTGTGGAATTCTACGAGTTCCACAATAGGTGAGGAGGCCTCTTGGAAACAGAATTGTGATTGCTTGGCTGTATTGGGGTGTTGAGGTGTACTGGGTTTTCACCTGTAATTAATCCAACCCTTCGTGGCACAGCCAGGCTCAGGTCAGCCCAGCTAAGCTGATTTATCCTGGCCAGGGTGGTGGCTGCAGGGCAGGATTTTCCCAAGCACAGCCAGGAGTTAAATTCCTAGGGCTCAATGAATATGTGACCGAATTCCTGAGGGCTTTTATCTCCCTGTGTCCTTTGCCAGCTCCTTCGAGGGGAAGGGATGCTGGGGGAGATGCTGGAGCTGAGGTCTTGGACTTGTGCTCTTTGCTGTGATCCTTTGGGAATTCCCTGGAAATAGCACTGCCACAGGAACTCAGCAGCACTTTCCTTTCAGACAGCAAGGAGATCAGATGCTACTTCCATCAGCAAAGACACAGTTTTTAGCTCCAAGCAAAATGATTTCAGCCACAAGGTGCTGATTTAGGCTGAAATAACCATGTCCAGGTCAAACCCAAGAACACACATGTTGCTCTTCATGTGTCTCCCACATAATGAAAAAAATGCATCTTTTCCCTCACACTCCTCCTGCCCTCTCCTTCCTGACACTCAGGAGTGCTGCTTTCCATCATGCCACTTAAATTCCACCATTCTGCAGGGAAACAACCCACTGATAAACCCTGCAGGAGATCTCAGTGGCCAGAAGAACTTTTTAGATTCTTAAATACTTTTAAACTCCAGACTTAGACCAGTATTACATTTCTAAGCCTGAAAACGTTCTTCCCCAATTAAGTCTGCTGCTGTTGTAGAGAGTTAGAGAAGCCCAGATTCCAAGGCTGAAATTGAAACTGATGGTTGTGATAGAACTCTCAAAAGTGAAACTCTCCCACTCTCTGATCTGTGGCACAGGTCATGATCCCTTCTCTGGGTGGGTCGGACTGACAGCCTGAGAATCAGGAAAGTGGCATTTCCCTCCATCCCAGAAATGGCTCAGCCATCAATTTAAGATGTAGCACATCCTGGCCATTTTCTGGCCTGAAAACAAAGTTTAAAACCAAGGGTTTTTTCTTTATTTATTCACCCTACTGATAAGAAAATTAACTTAGGGCTTCTGAACATATCCAGTTTCTTGATGGGAAGAAAAGGGAGAAAGGCTATTCTGTTTTTCCTTCTTCATCATCTAAGAATGGAAATCCCCAAGGATAAATCCCTTCACCCCCTCTTAACTTTACAAAATAACCCACCTTGCTGAAATTATTCCTCAGGTGAAAGATCAGGATTTTTGTCAAGGGAAAACACCTTTGGAAGTCAAAGAGTCAGCAAGGTCTAATGTGAAGAGACCACTCACCAATCTTTATATCTTGGCCTTAAGATCAATTAAATCTCATTTCCCAGCACCCACATGCCCCAGTCTCAGAGGGCAGCTCTGGTCACTCCTTGGTGAGCTCTGCAGAATTCTGATGGGTTCCTCACTGCTGGGGTACAAATTCAGTTCTAGATTCCTCTCCCTCCTGCCCCTTGCAAGCAGCTCATGTCCCTGTGCTGGAGGTGGTCTCTGCATCTTTTCAGGGGCGAAGCACAATTTTTAATTTTGCTGTTGTTATTTTAGCCCAGTGTGAAGAGTCTGGGTGGGACTCTCAATTGCTCGTACGAGAACAATCAAAAATATTAATCTTCCTCTCCATTCCAATTATTTTACAGGAAACAGACCACACCTGCTGGGTGAAAGACCATTCTGGGACTGTCCCCCAACCCCTGTGTGACCACTGGGCATGTGGCCTGTGCCATCCTGATGGAAATCATTCCCTGGCTCTGCTCCCTAACAAAACACTCCTTTCCCTTCGTGGCCATCATCCCCAGGATCTTGGCTGGCACAGGAAGGCCTGAAGCTGCTGTGGGTGGATCCCTCAAAACCCATCACCCATCAAGGGGTGATGTTGGGAGAGGGCAGTGGGCCCTGTCACACCTAGAGCAAAGCTGTCCTGTTGGCTTTGAGCTTCTGCCACACAGACGCATCCCCAGCGTGCCCACACACACACACACACAAATTCCAAAATAAAGAGCCTAGAGGAAGATTGTCGAAAGAGGAATCATCAGTGGGACCCTTCCACCAGGGATCTGGCAAATCCACAACGCTGGTGGGACTGGACTCTGAGGAGACTCCATTGGAATCTCCCAGTACTTAAAGGAGGTTTATAAAAAAGAGGGAGAACACTTTTTCACATGGGCAGATAGACAGAAGGCAGGGGAATGGCTCTAAATTAAGAGGAAAGATTTATTAGATGTCAAGAAGAAATTCTCCACTGTGAGAACAGTGAAACACTGGCACAGGGTGCCCAGAGAAGCTGTGGCTGCCCCAGGATCCCTGGAAGTGTCCAAGGCCAGGTTGGATGGGGCTTGGAGTAATCTGGGACAGTGGAAGGTGTCCCTGCCCAGGGCAGGAGCTGGAATGGGATGATTTTAAGATCCTCTCCAAGTCAAACCATTCCATGGCTCTGTGGTGACTACAAACAAACCCCTTGAGAGGTCCTGTCCATCTCTCGACAAACCACACTGGATTTCTACACTGGATTTTAATTTCTAAACCAGAAGAAATGTTCCTCTTTCCAGGATGACCTCTTCCCATCTCCTACTCTCACCTGGCTGGAAGTCAAGCACAGAAAGGCTCCAAGCTTCACCAGGCTCCCATTCCTGCACTGCCAGGTGGATCCATAACTGCAGCAATGCTTTGCTCCTGCTAAAGGTGGTTCTGCCTTGGTCAGTTTTTCCTGACAGGAGAGCAGGAGGGTGAGCACAGCACTGGGAACAGGATCACATCTCACTGCCTGACTGCTGCAAACCTCCCCACACCCAGCTAAATCAAATCCCATCAGGTATAGAACCCTCCTGCACCAGCACTGGCCCTTTAGAATCATAAAATCCTTAAAGTTGGGAAAGGCCTCTGGGATCAAGTCCAATCATAAACCCAGCATTGCCATGCCCACCACTAAACCATGGCCCCAAGCACCACCTTTACACATTTTTTTTTAACAATTTGAGGGTGATTCCACCTCCAACAGGAGCAGCCTGTTCCAAAGCTCGACAACAAGTTCAGAGAAGAAATTTTTCCTAACACCTCCATGAGGAAAAAGATGCTTCCATTCCCTGCTGTCATCACGAGTCCATGTGTGTAGGGGGAGAGCACATCATCCCCATGGCATCAATTAGCAATGCTAATCTAGCCAAACATTAATTACAACGCCTTTAGGATGTTGGCAGAAAAAAAAAAAAAAAAAAAAAAAGTGAAAAGAAACAAGGTGAAAGTGAGTCTCATTTCCAGGTTGGGTTTTACGCATTCAGCCACAAGACCACCCCCAGCAGAAATTTCATTTCCAGAGTTCTGGAACTGAGCTGAACTTCCCAGCTTCATCCTGAACTCTCCATCTGTAGCTGAATTTATTGGTTCATCTCCTTCTCCTGCTGGTTGCCCCAGTGGATGCTGTTCCTTGCCTGTACTTTTCCCCAGGCTACTCTGCAAGGGAAATCAGCACTTATTTTTAGGTCCATTGCTCTCTGACTGGTTGGGCTCTCCTCCCAGGGCTGCAATATATATTTAATACTTGTTTTCAGAGCTGACAGCCCAGGAAGTTTGAGTGGTGAACTGGCACACACAAGAAATCATTATAAAGGAGAAGGGCATCAACCTGCCAAGCATTTTAACTCCCCTTCTGGAAAGAGAGTCTTGACTCCTCAGCAGTCCCATAGTGGGGAAGGAAGCAAGAATCAGAGCTGCTGTTTGATGAGGATGATGATGGTGATGATGAGAGCTTCGTTGTGCAATAACAAATCCTGTCAGATCTGCAGCAGAGAGGAGCAGGAGGGGGATACAGAGGAAAAAAAAGTCCATGCTGGAGAAAGGCAGTGCAGGAGAGAGAGAAGAGCACCTGGGCTGCTCAGCATTCCCAGCACAGGGAATGTCCCTGGTGGTGCTGGAGCTCTGGGAGGCTCCTGGACAGGGCTGACCCAGGTGGGATCAGCAGAGCCAGGGGTCATCCCACTGGAGGGATTCAGCTCAGATTTGTGATCATTCCACAGTGGATCTCCCCAAGGGCTGTGCTTCCCAACCCCTCTGCAGCTCAGGGTTCCTGCCCATGGCTCACCACAACCTCCATCCTCTCCCTCATCCCCATATTCCCAGGCAATTCCATCCTGGCCAGACCCTGAGCTCTCCACCACAGCCTGCAACAGTGCCTGGGATTCTTTTCCCTTCCCATCCCTCTTTCCAAAGAGCAGGGGCAGTGCTGGTGAGTTGCATGAGGGGTCTTCCCTTCAGGAAAACAATTTTCCTCAGCCCTGAGGTCTTTTCCTCAGCCCTTTACTTTGTTCTTCTCCACAACTGAACCTTTTTGGGAGATGTCCCCTCAATAAATCCTGCCTTTGTTTCACCTCCCTGTAACAGCAACACTCAGGAAACAAATCTGCACAGACAACCAAAGCTTCAGCTTTATGGTTGGGTTTAAAAATATTTCCAGATATTTTCTTGGTCCCTTAAGGCATTTCTGAAGGCTCAGGTCAAGTAGACCCGTGGCAGTGAGCTCCAACTCTAATTTCCTTTTCTGTCTACAAAACCATCAGGGCTTGGCTAACACAGTTTAAGCAGAGATGTCTGGCTCTGGGAACAGCTTTCCAGTGAAAGCAGCACAGCAAGAAGGTGGATTTTAAGAAAATGAAGGTAAATAACTGTGGGGTTAAAATGGGAGCCCTATGTTGGCAGGCAATTTAAGGAGACAGAAAATTTGTTCCTGCTCTATATCCCCAAGTTTGTAAGATCCAAATGAAAACAAACAGCTGAGGTGGAAGGCACAAATACACACCAACACCAGGAGTCCCCTCCTCAGTGTGGATAGATTTAATTATTGTGTAGATCATGCACTTCCAGAGCACCCTCAGCCTCTGGCAGACACCAATGAACCATCTCCAAAAGAAGTAGGCACCAAGATGAATGGGTCTCTAAAAGCAACATCTCAAACCAGAGTTTTATTAAGTGCTCTTACAGCCACGATTGACTGCTGATATATGACACACAATATTTTTTTTTCGACTGACTAGCACAGCCAGAAGCAGAAAAAAGCTTTTAAGGCTCTTTAGCCCTGGAACACTGTGAGGAAACTTCCAGCTACACATTGCATGGGTCTAAAAAAAAACTGTTCTGAGTTCTGTCAAGTTGGTTAATTACAGAAATAAAAATAATTCTAGAAATAACAAGAAATAAAGACCTTTGTGGGGTTGGGGGCTGTGAGGAGTTATCATCTCTGTGGCAGCACGGAGCGAGCAGGTGGGAAGGAAGCTGTGGCATGACATAAAAATCCACATCTCCACGTGGAGTTTGAGGGATTTAATGCCCAGAAGAGCCATAAATGTTAATTTGGGGGCTCAGCTGCAGGTCTGTGGCATGAAGGATGGGAGCCAGGGCTTTGCCACGGGTCACCCACCACAACCAGCACTCTGATTTTGTGTTAAACCAAACATTTCAAGCTAAATCCACAGCAATGGCTACTCAGTTTTTTTTTTTTGGTGTGGTTGTTTTTTTTTGGGTTGCCTTTTTTTTTTTTTTTTGGTGGGGGCGTTGTTGTTGTTTTGTTTTGTTTTGGGGGTATTTTTTGGTTTTTTGGGGGGGTTGGGTTTTTTTGGTGTGTTTTTTTGTTTGTTTGTTTTTTGGGTTTTTTTTGTTTGGTTTTTTTTTTGTTTTTGTTTTTTTTGGGTTGGTTTGTTTTTTTTTTTTTTTTTTTTTTTTGTTTGTTTTTTGTTTGTTTGTTTTTCTCTTTTATCCCTCAGGAAGTATTGCTATACCTGAAAGCACACGTTTTTATAAGCATAAATATAGATACACATGTAAATATCTATTTCAATCGTTCCAATATAAGCTGTTATTTCTCTTGATAAACCCTTTCCTCATCTGGGTTGCACACAAAGAGCCTAAAGGCAAACCTTTGATACACCCTGTGCTGTGTGAATTCCCTGGAAGGGGAGGAGGGAGAGGGGCCAGGAGGAACAAAGTTTAATTTTGCTGGAGATCCTGCTGAAAACAAAACTGTTTGAACAATTCCTGAGCCCCAACCACCAAGCATCACCCCCAGCAGGTGAAGAAAAAAAAAGCTTTGCACAGAGAAACTCTGCAAAAAAACCCCAAACTGTCCAAGGAAAGTCAGGGAGCAGAGAAGAGCAGAAAGGGTGGAAAATTTCCTTGAGAGGGATCACTGGAGTTAAGTGCATGGCTGAGACCCACATGGCTCTGCAGATGTTTAATGTCACATCCCCTCCCCAAAAAAAGCACTCAGCCTTGCAGTTGGTACTTGAGCATGTCAGAAATTCCTTGTGTGGTGCTTGGCCTCCTCTTGGTGCCCTGGAAAGCTGGGAACTCTCTCAGCAGCATTTTTCTCTGCCTCTGAGGATGTCAAACAAAAAAGGCAGCCTGTTCCTATGGTGAAAACAGGCTGGAAAAGCCTAATTATTCTAAAAAAAGCAGGATGAAAATGGTAAAAAACCCCACCCAAATGGATGGATGCAGATGTGGAAGGAAACAAGTGAATTGCCTCAGTGTTGTTGGCTCTTTTACCATTTGCATTTTGCTTTGGAATGACCCCAGGGCAACAGGAAAACCCCATGAACTCCCAGAGACGGAATCCCAAAGCTCCATCACTCCTCCACAGAGCTCCCAGCACACGGCAAGGCTCAGCAAGGGGAGCAAAGCAGCCACACCAGACCTTGCTGAATTGTCCCAAAATGTCCCAAATATGGAGAAAAAAGCAGCCAAAAAATACCAGGCACAGCTCAGGACTGAGCCCAGCCACTGGTGGAGAGGAGGATGAAGTGGCTTCAGCCACTTTAAACCAGGCTCAGGTTTAATCTCCACTCAGGAAACTCAGGAGGGCAGGGAAAGGTGACTAAAAAATAAAAACCAAAAACACTAAAAAAACCTTAAAAAAAACCAACCCACCAACAACAAAACAAAACAAAACAACAAAAAAAAACCCACCAAAACCCCCAAAAAACAAACAAAAAACCTCACAAAACCAAACCAAACCAAAAAACCACAAAAAAACCAACCCCAAACAAACAAACAAAAAATCCCCCCAAACCCCCCAAAAAAACCAAAAAAAACCCACCAAAACCCCAAACAAACAAACAAATAAACAAAACCCCAAAAAACCCAAAAAAACCTTAAAAAAACCAAACCAAACCAAACCTAAAAAAAAAAAAAAGGAAGTACACATGTCCCACATAGCCATGTGCAGGATGATCCTCTCCCCTGACACATGGATGGGGTAGAAGACCTAACAATAATCACCACATTCACTTCAAAGGAGAGGTGGATGTGGCTGTGGCACAATAAAGGTGGCAGAGGTGTAATCCCCAGCAGGGTTTGGATCCTGGCCATTTCCAAGCTGAGTGCATGAAAATGCTGAGGGTCAGCCTTGAGGCTGCTTTTCATTTTGGTGCAAATGTGCAGAGTTATTGTGGATTCCTTTTTTTTGGGGAGGGGCTGGTGGTCATCACAACCAGTACATTTAATTTGATTTCATTCCCTTCCTGCCTGGCGAGGGAATGTGCTCCTCAGAGTCTGAGCTGCCACTTGGGAGAGATGAAATAAAACCTGTTCTTGGGTAAGGAATAAAGCAGGCTGCAGGGAAAAGCTCAGCATGGAGCAAATTTCCTTCGTTTTTTTTTTTTTTTTTTCCACTCTTACACAACACAAGAAACCAGTTTGAGGCTTAAGATCTCTAAAGAGAGGTGTCTGCCAAAGGACTGAAGTGCCACTGTATCTGTGAGGGTTCAGGAAGGTGCAGAATGAAGTAACTTTAATTTTGGTGTTCACAGCATCACAGAATCCCAGAATCCTACGAAGTTTTGGGTTGAGAGGGACCTTAAAGATCATCTCCTTCCAACCCTGCTGCCACAGATCCTCTGCAGGGGCATCACTCTCTGCAAAGGGATGGTGTGGGGATATTTTTCTATCCCTCCAGCGGCCTGAAAATGGTCAGCAACACTGAGGCTGCCTTCCCTGCTGACCCCACGGGAGCTCAGACCATCCTGGTCACTCAGACACCCCACAGGGAGATGCCAGAATCGGGGTGTCCTGAGCTGCCAGGAGAAGCCCACCTGCAAGGGAGCTCCCAGGCTGAGCATCTGTGGCAGCCAGGGACATCTGTGAGGGCCCTGGGGACACTGCTCAGATGTTGGTCGGGGTGTTCCAGATCACCAGGGATTAACTGAAACATCTGTCAAACACAGATTCCAGGCTGGAGCCTCAGAGTCTCTTCAAAAGGCACCCAATGGATTTCAGATTTCAAAAGGAGACACCAAGTATTGATATTTTGCCCTCCAGACAAGAATTGTATTTAAATAGATTTTTTTTTTCCCCTGTCCCTCTTGATGAGATGACAGGGATGAGGATGAAAAAAAACCACCTGTGGAGCTCATACAGGAGGAGGAACAGCCCTGCTGGAAAAAGAACAAGGTCATGGAGGTGGTGGCTCAGCAAACAGAGTTGGGATCTCTCTATTCAATTCCTTTGGCCTCTTCTCCACTCTAAATCGATGCAAATCAATGGAGCCAAGCCATGACAGCCAGCAGAGTTCATCAAAACCACATCACCCCACCCTGTTTGTCCAGTTCGTTAGTGAAATGTATCAAAAAATAATCCCAGCTTGGTTCTGAATTAGAAAATAATGACAATTCTGTGCAAACACTGGAATTTAAATGCCAAGCAGATCTACAGAAGTGTAAATCTCCAGCTCCCAGCAATGCAAACAGTGAAATGGAGAGTTAGGGACTGCCCTGGGGGGGAAAAACCCACCTAACTCGACTAAAGGAGGAATTGAAAGTTGTTAATAGCCACTGGTGCAGTTGACTGAGAAAGTGACTGTGCTAATTTAAAATACATCGGGGCCTCTAAAATTCCTGTACAGGAAGAGGTCTTTACATCCTGGAAATCCTACATACACATATATACACACACATATATATGTATATATGTGTATATATATATGTATATATACAGATATACATACATATATACATGTCTTGGGTTATGGAACCAAAAATGTGTGTTCTATTTCATCTGTTGAAAGCAGTTGGGGAGATGTTTTTTTTTCTTTATCTCTTGTAACTCTGGGGGGAGGGGGGCGGGTGCCTTCTGATAATGGGCCAACTGTTAAAACCAGGTAGGGCAGTGTTTCTTATCTCTTTCACTGCCTGTCCTCCCTCCAGGGGGATATCTTCTGCTAATGGGCCATTAACACATCTCCAAGCAGTCATCCCCAAGCAGACATCCCCAAAGCATACATCCCAGTGTGAGATGCTCCACCCAGTGGGGGGAGCCAACCATTCCTACCTGGATAAAAACTGAGACTCAGGAACACCAGGGATCTGGCTTCACCTGATTCCTGGAGGAAGATTGGAC
Source organism: Phylloscopus whistleri (assembly GCA_017589585.1). Lineage (NCBI taxonomy): Eukaryota > Metazoa > Chordata > Aves > Passeriformes > Phylloscopidae > Phylloscopus > Phylloscopus whistleri. The sequence goes on from JADMLD010000401.1 coordinate 595,393, forward strand.
CCTTCTCACCATCACTGGACCCTTTTCTACAGGATCATCTCTGCTCCAACAGAACCACATCTGCCACTCCAGGAGGACTCACTTTTGGACTGCTCCCAACATCCTGACCAACAGGGTGTCAGGTTGTAGCTCTGACTCTGTCAGGGTTTTTCCAGGATTGTTGTTTGTTCGTTTGCTTGTTTGTCTGGTTGGTTTTGTTTTCTAGTACACTTGTATTGTTAATATTCCTAGTAAAGAACTGTTATTCCTATTCCCAAATCTTTGCCTGAAAGCCCTTAATTGCAAAATTATAATTTGGAGGGGGTGAGGGGTTTACATTGCCCATTCCAAGGGAAACTCCAACTTTCCCTGGCAGATACCTGTCTTTCCAAACCAAGACAATACACATATAAATATATATTTATAAATATACCTATAGACATATAAATATACATATATATGTATATATATACATGTATATATACATATACACACACACACATATATATATATAACAGTTAGTGCTGGAGATAGGATCTGCCCCAATAAAGTGCCAGCAAAGCAGCACTAATGCGAGCTCTGCAGCCTTGAGCAACCCACAGCACACACATCCCTGCTGACAAGAAAACGTCCCTAATTTCACTTCACAAGCCAGCCAGCTCCAAATCACCCAGCTGAGAGCTGATGCCACCCACACCAGCCCCCAGCCAGGGCTGCTCTGACCTCGGGGCGCTGCATCTGCCTGGCACCCACAGCACCAGGGGCAAAAAAACAGCAGAGGCAAGGGCTGAAAGAGCAAGGGAATCTCACATCTGCTTGCTCCTCTTCACCTCACCTGCTCGCTCCCCTCGTTCACAGGGGCTATTTACACTTGTGCAGATTGGCAATTATTAAACATAAGTGCTTTGCTGTTGTAGCTGCTCTTCCCTCATTAGGGTTTATGCATGTGAGGCCGAGCTGGTTCAAAGTGATTTGTGGCAAAGGGGATGCTCCTAACAGAGCTGACGTTGTGGGATGGAAAATGTTTGTGCTGTGCTGACAACATCTTCCTCAGAAGGAAAGTTTGCACCTTTTTTTTTAATTTTTATTTATTTATTTATTTATTAAAAATTTTTTTTTTAACATCTTCCAGAGCTTTTAGGTTTTCTAGCAGCGCTCAGGCAGCCTGGCATTGCCCCATTTAACAAATGAAGGGGTTTTATAAGGATGAGAGGAGCATCCAATGGCTCTGGGGAGCTCATCCCCTACTCAGAAATCTCCTCCTCCAAACTTTCCCCCAGGCACTTCCTGAGTGCTGATGAATGAACTCTCCCTGCATCCCGGGAAGGGTGAAGGTTGTGCCCAGAGTGATGAATCAGCCCAGAGAAATCCCTGGTGCTCAGGGAGCGAGCCCAGGGTGCTGTGGGCTCTCCAAAAGGGAGTGGTGGGGACAAAAAGGCTGCTCAGGTGGGGAACAGCCTTCTCCAGCTGTGCACAGGACATCCCTGCCATGGCAGGAGCCGTGGGAGCTCTGGGTGGATGCCAGTCTGAGGGTTGGCATCTGATCCTTGGCTCTCCCATAAACCAAAAGTTTTGGGTTTTCTGCCACTGCTGCCCCTCTGAGATCTCGTTTTTGAAGGCAAAAGCCTCTCCCCTCTTGGCTCAGGTCCCACCCAGCTGAAGCTGTGGGAGTTTGTGACTTCTGGAAAACATCTGGGAGTGTGGAAGGGAGGGAGCAGTGGAGTGGCTGCCCTCAGCCCTCCCAGAGGGAAACCAGCCCGGCTGCACAGGGCAGGACAGGAGGACAAACCCATGGCACGGGCCAGTCTGTGTGTCTGTCCATCCTGCTGGGTCAGAACTCCAACCCCTCCTGCTCTGGGCTCTCCAGTCACCTCCAGCTCATTTTGTCTGTGGTTTTGACCCCTGACTGGGGATATTTTTTTTCTTGGCTGCATTTCCTAGGTTTTGATTCTCGCAAAGGACTTTCCTCTCCTTTCCAACACTGAAGAGAGAAAGTTGATGCGAGCGGGGAGTGGGGCTATATTTAACCCCACAGCCTTTCCCAGGCATTGGAAAACCACAGATCCATGTCCCCTGGGGCAGGGTGATGCAGCAGGGACCCCATTTGCAGCGGAGAGGTGACACTGCCACGCTGGCCCTGACCTGGCCTGAGGGCAGGGCGTGACCTCCTAAAACCCAGCTGAATCCTGCTCCCCACCAAAGCCTGACCTCGAGTTTTTATCCTGCACAGATAACCTGAGCCCTTTCCTGAATCTCAGCCACTCAGGGTGTGACAAATCTCCTCCAAGTGCACCCAGGTCTGGCTTTAAAAAAGATCACCACATCTCGGGTCTCGTTGATCCTCACAGTGTCCGGTGCCCTTTCCCAGGCTGCCAATAAATGGGACACTTGATGCTGAACAGGGAGATCTCCTTCCTGTCCCTCTCCCCTCTGTTCCAACAGAGATTTTTGTCTACATTCTAGCCCAAACCCCAGGAAATTCCCAACCCTCCCAGCCTATCAGCATATCATGTGGAAGATTGATTTTGACAAGTCACCAGTCTCTCCAGTTGTTTCTGCTGGAGACCATCTGGTAAAGGCAAAAAGCTCTCTATTTTTTATTTTTCCTTCCCCCCTCCCCCCCCCCGAAAATGAATATAAACTCTGCACGTTTGCCACTTCTAAGGCAGCCTCGCAGCTGAAACACCTCTCTCCTGTCACGGTCCCACCACTCACTCACTCACTCTCCACTTGCCCTTTTTTGCCAAATGAGCAGAGCATCCCCCTGCTCTGCATCCCCCGACTGCTCCGATCCCTCCTTGGAAAGCTAAGTGTGAGAAAACAAAACAAAACCCAAAAAAACCCCCACCAAAACCACTCAACAAAGCCACTGTGAAACACTCAGGACCAAATATTTTGTCAGCCCTCACCAGCCACCACAGGACAAACGCAACTCACCTGAATTTACATTTCTACCTGGAGCAGCCCTCTGGCTCTCACACCTCTGGCTGCTGGTACAGCAGCTCGGGCTTGGAACCAGAATATTTTTAAAGTGCTGTAAAAAGGAGGGAAATGCACATCCACACCCGAAATTCACAACCCAGGCGGCTTTTCCCTGTCCATGGTCCCACCTGCCTCCTGCTGCTGAGTGTCTGGTAAGAAATCTCTCTTTTTAAGTAACACCCTGGTGGACTCGTCTGCTTTTACAGCCCATCACAATTCCTGGCTGCTTGTCCGGAGTTTCCCTACTGGAGACAGAGCCCTGGGTTGTGGGGAGGATGTGATAACGATGGTGTGGATGCTCCTGCTGACGTGCTGGTGAGCTGGAGTAAAACACATCTTGAAACAGTTTTAAATATTTTCCCTAGCAGATTTTTTTTTCCCCTCGGATACTATTTCCCCCTCCCCTATTTTACAGTTTTGCCTTTTCATGCCCTAAATAAGAGCTCCCACAATATTTTTACTGCTGGTTATGTGCCTTTGAAAACTTTCAGAGAGTCAGGGAAGCTTTCAGAGCCACCCAGACACGGGGTTGGGCAACTGGTTCTCCTGAATAAAGTCAGTCATGCATTTCTACAAGCACAAATGGAATAAATCACACACCCGGTGATACACTCAGGATTTGTGGCAAGGCCTTTGTTAAACACTTGTTATTGCTAAAGGATCTTTGTGCTGGATGCAGGAACTGGGCTGGAGGACTCCTTGTCTTTTGGCCAAAAGCAGCGATTGTTTAGTTTAGAGTAGGTTGATGTCACTTCACAGATTCTCAATCAATGACAGGAGGAAAGAGATACAGACACAGCTGAAGTGGGTGTCCCGTGAGCTCAGATTTCACTGATTCCCCACATTTCCCAGCATTTGCACTCGGACTGATAAAGAATCAGATCTGAGTTGTTTCATTCTTTCCCACCACAAACCTACTTCAAGGCTGGAACAGAGCAAAGCTCTGAAGAAAAGCACAAATTACACCAGATGGGCAGATTTGGCTAATTCAGGGAGCTCGGAGTCTGAAGGCACGTGGAATCCACCAACTGCTTCAAATTATCCACATCTCATGTTCTAGACACACACTGGGAGGGGGGAAAAAAAGTGCCTAATTTGTAGCTCTTCAGGCCAAATTATCTTAATTACGCCCCTAAAACCAACACAGAAGAACCTAAAAGGGATTATTGTGCATTTACACCACATCCACAGCACCAACATTAACAATTTTTTTCTCCAGCTTTCCAAAGCTGGCCCTGGCAGGAGGGCAGGACTTTGGTGAGTGCAGCAAACGAGATCTGCCCCATTCCCTCTTCTCCACGGCCTGCGTGGTGAGAGGTGAAAGTTTACAGCAGCAATTAGAAACCACATGGCTGCAGCAGCTTTATGGCGCTGAACTTGTTGATCAGCCACTTGCTCAGAATTTATTTATTTTTTTTTTCCCCCCAAGGACGCGCAAATAAAAATGATCACAATAAATTTACACCAAAGAAAACCCAAACCATCCAAGCTCTGCTGAGCCATCTCAGGTCCCACAGCCAGGTTACCATTGCAGAGCTGCTTCTGCTTGAAAAATCAGCACCAAATCCCAGGTTTGAGCTGAGGAACAAACCAGGGATTTTCTCCAGCGCCGAGGCAGTTCAGTATTAGTCACCTTGCAGATCAGTGCTGATAAGGAGCATGTGAATCTTTTTAACCCACCAGCGTGAACCAGATCTCAGGAACATTAACAACAACAGAATAATAAACGGGTTGGAGAGGAAGCAGTCACAGGATTGCACCCAGCCTGTGCCTTGTGCTGCCCCAAAGCTTTAGGGGTTTGTGCTTTTTGACGGCAACCCAAGAGCATCACCCACGGCCTGATCCTGCCACCCCTTGCAGGGTGAACTTCAGCAGCCCTGTGACCTCACCCTCTGCAGGACCTGGCCCCAGAGGAGCTCCTCATGCCAACAATCTTTAAAGAAATGGGAATTTTGCCAAGGGTTTCAGTGGAAGCAAGAGTTGGAGCAGCTCCAGCAGCTGATGAGAATGCTGTCCCCTTCTCCTTTCCCCAGCTCCAGCCCTGGACACATGGGCTATTTTGGATCTTCCCTAAAGCAAGCTCTGTAGAATTCCAAGAACTGATTCCCTGGTCATTTTTTTTAGTACTTTATTCCATTTTCCCAACCTGTTCATCCTCTAAGAGAGTCTATGGTGATGCAGATGGGCTCATGGTGACAGCCAAAAAAAAAAAAAATTACAATTAAATCCATTTGTTTCATTTCTTGTGGGACAGGGGGAGAAGACAGGGGAGAGAAAAGGGAGACAAGTGATGCACTGACACATCTGGGTTAACTTCCACTCTCTGAGGCTCAGCTTGGCTGGTCTGACTCTGATTTAAGACCAGGCTGGATGATGCTCTGAGCAACTGAAAGCTGTCCTGTCCATAGGGCTTTGGAATCAGATGACATTTATTTCCAACCATTCTACAATTCCACGGTGGTTCTGTGACCACAGCCACTGTCACCAGCCCAGCAGAGCAAGCACAGGGGACTTGCCAGCAAACCCAGCTGTGGTGGGCAACCTCAGCCAGCCCTGCTGGGGAGGCAGCCTCACCTTCCAGAGATAACCCCGCTCCGGGAGAAGGTTACAACTGAGAGGAAAACTCCACCAGAGCCGGCACCAAATCTCCCCCCCCACAACCCCAGCCTGCTAAATTAGAACCAGCCTCGCTATAAATCAAACACTCCGAGGAAACCAGCCGCCAGAACAAAAGCTCCAGCGAACTGCAGGCTCCCTGAACGGTCTGGGCTGGATGGGAACTTAAAAGATCCTCCAGTTCCACCCGCTGCCGTGTGCGGGGACACCTTTCCCTGGAGCGGGGAGCTGCGATAAGCCTGCAGGAGCCGTGCCCTGCGCCTGCTGGCACGGAGGAGCAGCTCTGCTCTGCTCTGCTCTGCTCGCACGTGTGTGCTTGTGCAGACTCCAGGAGACACAAACCCCCCTCTGCTCAGCCTGCCCCGAGCCATCCCGGCTGGTCCTGCCCCCATCTCGGAGCCAGCAGGGGCACGGCAGCCCGGACACATCCCCTGCTCCCGGCTCCGGAGCTCTGGAGAGCAGCGCTGTGCCCAACTTCTGGTGGGCAGCTGCGGGGAGACCCCATCCCAGAGCCCCCCTCTATCCCCGGGGAAACCTCCCCCCGTCATCCCCAGGCTCGGGGAGAGCATTGCAAGGACCGGAGCGAAGCGAAAGCCAGCAGAACCTGAATGACGGCGGAACCGGGAGCCGGTTGTGAAACAGAAACGCGAAAATCCCGACGGGAATTCCTCCAGCTCCAAGAGCTCCTCTCCCTCGCACACCTGAACCTAAAGGCGAACCCAGCCATCGCTGCTTCCCGGCTCAACCAGGGGACGGGGGAAAGGAAGAAGCACATCCACCTGCCCTCCCTCACCCTCCGGCGCTCCCGAAGTTGCCCGAAGTTTGCCCGCGGCACCCCGGCGGTCACTCACCGCGGCCAGCAGGCAGCCGAGCAGCGGCACGGCTCCGCGCAGCACCGAGCCCCGCATCCTGCCCCAGCTCCGCATCCTGCCCCGGCCCCGCGCCGCTCCGGCTCCCGGAGCATCCAGCGGCGGCGGCGGCAGCAGGAGGGGAGAGAAGGCACGGGAGGAAGAAGAGGAGGAGGAGGAGGCAGCGGCTCCGAGCCCGCTCCGCTCCGCTCCGCCGAGCGCCCGCACCGCCCCCGCCGCCTCCTGCGCGGGGCGGCTCCGGCACCGCCCCCGCCCGCCCCAGGTAGGGCCGGAGCCGCGGGGAGCAGCGCCCCGGCTCCTGCCCCCTTCTTCCAGCCGTTCTGCACCATCGCCTTCCTTCCCCTTCCTTTCGCCCGGCTTTTTTTTTTTTTTTTTTGGCCTTAATTTTCCCTTCCCCATTTTTTTTTCCCCTCTTCTTTCTCTTTGTTTTTCCTTCTTTACCCTTCCTTTCTCCCCTATTTCTCTTCTCGTCCCCCTCTTCACACCTTTTCATTTTTCCCTTTATCTTTTTCCTTTCCTATTCTCTCCTTTCTTTTTATTTCCTATTTCTTCTTTTCCCCCCTTCCTCCTCTCTTCCCCCTTTCTCTCCTTTCCACATTTCCTTTTCACCGTTTCCCCCTTTCCTCTCTCTTCCCTTTTTACTTTGTTTCCCTTTTCATCTTTCTCTTTCCCCCTTTTATCCCCTTTTTCTTCCCATTTCCCCCTTGTTCTCTATTTTTCCCTATTTACCCCTTTCCTGCTCCTTATATTTCTTCATCCCTTTTCCTTTCTTTTCCTTTCTTTTCTCCTCTTTTCCTTTTCCTTCCCCTTTCCTTTTCCTTCCCTTCCCTACTTTTTTCTTCATTTCTCACCTTTCCACTTTTGGGAATGTGACCCAGCACTGCTGGGAAGGGAAGGGAATGATTGGTTGAGGCATTTGGCTTCCTCTGAAAAAACTGCTTGCTAAGAAATGGTTAAATGGGCCAAAACCCCCAACCCAATTCAGTGATCTGTATGTATGTTTTCCCCAGAAAAAGGCAGAACAATTCCACATTGTAGGTCACTGACATGGAATTCCTGGATTTCTCAGTTTGGAAGAACAGCTCAAGACCAGGCTGACCTTCATTTTTCAATAAAAATGTGGAAATCTTTCCCTTTTCCAGCACACTGGGCAGCATTTAATTTAATATTGAGGGGAAAGCTCCTTTCAACTCAAGACAAACCTCAGGTCTAAGCTTGCTTTAGTGTAGAAAGCCAAACGAGCCCTATGAATAAAGGTAAAAATATGAAAAATAATACCCTCCTCTCTGTTCCTTTCTCCCCAGCCCTCCTAGATTTTCAAGCTCCAACAGATGGAGAGATTTGTTGTCTTGTAAACCACCTGCCGAAGAAAGAAAACAAAATCCTCATTCTTGGGAAGCCCTGGAGACAGCTCCCTAATTCCAGGCTCTTAAATTTACTAGCACGAGCAAGAAAGATGCCATTTTTAGGGGAAAGGCTTAAAGGTTAAAACCCCAAAGTTATATCCAGTCTTTAGCTCTTGTTAGCAAACGACTAAACCATTCATTTTTTAAAGATAACCTGCAAAGAGTGAGAGAAAATCAGTTTAGTGTCTTTTTCTTCCCCACTTTTATGGAAAGACGTGTGAATTTAGTGGTATTGAAAAGGCTTTTCCCTTTTTTTTTTTTTGCATTTGATATGAAAAATCCCAATCCTCTCCCTTGTTTCTCATCATAGGCCTGATGATGGCCTATAATTGCCAGTGTAAAAAGAGGGACAAGATGTTAATTACCTCAATTAGCTGTACAGAGGTTTGAACACCCAGCAAAGCTATATAAAGCTCGGTTTGGATCCTAAAATGACAGGGGCAGAGCTGATCAGCTGGTGACTGCATCCCCCCACTAATTACAGCCACTCTGGGTTTCCTTTATTTCATTTATTAATGCAGCCTGAATGCTTTCAAGTAGCCTGTTAAGGAAAAATTGTGGGGGGAAGGAGGAGGGGAGCAAGGTATTGGCAGGTGCTGCTTTTTGGGTTCTTTGCAGAGAGTAAAGCTGAAGGATTTGTGATTTTACAGGAAAAGTCTGAAGCACGTTTTGCCCTGTGGACTGTGCTGGATCAAGGTCCAGCTCACTGAGTGTCCTGTGGATTTGCTGTGTTGAGGGCATGGAAGTTTGGCAGAAAATAACTCTCCAGTGACCCTGCTGGTCCTCAGGGATCAGAGGGGCTGGGTGCAGCTGGGTTTAATTCTTGATTAAAACCACTTCAGCTCTCAAGTCTGGTCCTGTTCAACCAGAACTTCCACAGGTTCACAAAAAGTTTGGTTTCAGCACCATAAATCTGGTTGCATTCAATGAAGGAGGAGAGACACAGTCCATTGACTGATCCTGAGCAAACAGAGCTGTTTTCCCCTTCTCTTTTTTCTTTTCTTCTTCATATTTCATTTTATCCAGGCTCCTTTTATACTGTAATTTTTGGCTTTGCCAAAGGGGTGCAACAATCACGTGTTACAATTGGGGTTTTGTTGTCTGCAGGTGAAGCATGTTGTGTCTTCATTTATACCCTTAGGGGTGTGGGAGTTAATATGCAAATGAGTATTAATGAGGGGCTTGGCTACTTCCAGTTCCAATTTACAGTGAGTGCAACAGGTAAAATAAACACTTTGGTCGTCCTCCACCCTTCTGTGGCTCACTGAAACAACATCAGGCTGTGGGACCTCTGCCTCCCTCCAGACACCATCCTGCTGTTACTCCTTGCTCATCAGGCCAGGTGCAGGATAAAAAAGGGCCAAGCTCGTGTTTTTCTCATCAGTTCCTCACCAAATTCAGAGAACTCTCTAAAAAAATCTGATAATTTCTTACAGGGCAGCGAGTGAACTGCATAGCATCAGGAGAAATCTGCTTGTTTGATTTGAGCCCACCTCCTGCTCATTTCATCCCATGCCCCAAACCTTACACTGCCAGTATCAGTGAAATCACATTCCCTTCTCCATGTGGCTAAAGGTTTTGTGTCAGTGCAGAAGGAAAAGCCCCAATCCCTCAGGAACCCTGTGCTTGGAGCCTGTGCCATGCCTTTGGCAACTTTTTTTTTTGCTTTCTTCTTATCCCTGTGCATCCACTTTAAAACAACAGTGAGAGCCTGAAGAACTCAAAACCTTGGTGCACTGTGGTTTTATGGTGTGGCCTAGAGCTGGTCGTGCTTTAAACCTTCATTTTTACCTTGGGTGGGTGGGAGCAGGAGAATTCCCAGGTATTAAGCTGAATTACTCAGGTGTTACCATTCCAAGATGTATTTTCCACCTTACACTGCCAGTATCAGTGAAACCACATTCCCTTCTCCACATGGCTAAAGGTTTTGTGTCAGTGCAGAAGGAAAAGCCCCAAACTCTCTGGAGCCCTGTGCTTGGAGCCTGTGCCATGCCTTTGGCAACTTTTTTTTTTTTCCTTCTTCTTATCCCTGTGTATCCACTTTAAAACAACAGAGAGAGCCTGAAGAATTCAAAACCTTGGTGCACTGTGGTTTTATGGCGTGGCCTAGAGCTGGTTGTGCCTTAAACCTTCATTTTTGCCTTGGGTGGGTGGGTGGGAGCAGAAGAATTCCCAGGTATTAAGCTGAATTACTCAGGTATTACCATTCCAAGATGTATTTTCCCCAAAGCATGGTTCTGTTTTGAGCTGCTGAAGTTCAGCTCCCATTTCTTCCTGCTGGTGGGAGCTCAGTGCTCACCTCACTGTGATTCCATCCAACACCTCCCTGCAAAAGTCCTTCCTAAGCTTTGGGGCTGTGAGGGGAGGCTGGAGGGTGGCACCTGCTTGGTGTTGAACAGGCTCTCAGCTATTAAGTTGATATTGCAGCCTGGAAGGTGATTTTTTTTTTTTTCCCCCTAATCACAGGCATGAACAATTCCAGACAGCCGTGATCGAATTCCTCTTCACATCAGCAGCAGCACAGTTACCTCAGTGATCACTGTCTTGGGCTGGTGCCCCTTCTCTCTGCCTGCCTTTCTTCATCACCATTATTTAACCCTCTTCCTCAAAGGTAATTAACATTTGTGCTGGGGCATCCTTCACAAAATGCCTTATCTCTCTGAGAGCTGCTCCGGGAAATGTCATACAAATGTAAGAAATTTTGGTGGACACTAATGGCAGAGGTAAATAAAAGCAACCACTGCTGTTTCCTGCCCCTGTTATTTTTTTTTTTCCTCTGTGCCTCTGGCAATCAGAAATACAAAGACTAACAGCAGTGGTGTCTAGAAGGACAATATTTGAGGGCTGATTCACGCAGCAGTTTGCTGAAGGCTGGATTTGCTGTTCTGTGCCCTTGGGGTTACGTTCCCCATTTAGCTTCCTCTCCAAAGCCAACACAATGCATCTGTTCTGCTTTCCACTGTGTGACTTCATTTGAATACAGTAACAGCATCACATCCCATAAACAAGCTGCAAAAATAAATTCCTGTGCATTATTTGCATTGGGGATTAGGGGCAGGCAAACACTGGCTGGGGTGTTTTGCAAACAGGACAGATTCCATCCACCTACAGAACTTCATTATTTGCAAAATGAAGCACAAACAATTGGTGCTTTCCTGTGGTTTAAGGCCCTTTATTTCTTGGGTGGAAACACAAAAGTGGCCCTAGGGAAAACCTAACGTGAGTTAACCACAACCCAGCAGGGCTGAAAGCTCAGAGTTTCTTCTCTTTCTGTCCCCAGCTGTCCCCAAAAGTTTTCCAGTGAACTTTTCCTGGAAATCTCCACCTGCTCAATGACTAAAGCTGTGAGGGCAGCAGAGGTGGATATGGCAGTGCAGAACATGCAATATCTGAAGAGCACGAGTGGGATATTTCAATTAAAAGGACCCACCTGACACAAGCAGGCTAGAACCTTGTCCTTGATCTCTGGGGCAAGGGCAAATTATCCAGTTCCTGATGCTCACCTTACTCTGTAAGCTAAAGATAGTAATAATTACCTACCCAGCTCCCAAGAGAGCTGAGGATTAATTGCTTCATAGTGCTCAACATTTATTTTCACACAATCAAAACCACGGGGAGCAGGAAAAAAAAAAAAAGTTTTGCAATTACTGTTATGTATCCACAGGGGACTATACTATCCCCTCGCAAAACGCTTGGATAAAACAGTTTTCTTAAAAATAATTAGAATAAAAACAATCTTACTTGTGTTTGGACAGATAAATCTTTGGGCTCAGGAAGAACAAACAAAAAAAAAATGGAATTAAAAAAAAAATCAAAAAAACCGACCCAAAACCCCAACCAAAACTATGCAAACAAACTATCAAGCAAGGACTTTCTCCAGACTCGGGGTGGCAGGGATGGAATGAATTCAGGTGAGTAGAAAACCATGCATTATTAAAGCAGAGCTGTTTACACTGGGAACACTGCAAACCTGCTCCAGGGCACACCACGTGCCAAAGGCACAGGGGAACCAGGGCTCCTCTCCTTCCTTTCTCCTTGGGGCTCTGCAGAGCCCAGGAGGACACAGGAGGTGGCCAGGGCAGGGCTGTGAGGGCAGAAAGCTGCTCAGCACAGTTCTCAGCGTGGCTACAACCACATTTCTTACAATAAGAGTGCCCAGCAGAGGCAGGTTCTATCCCAGGTCATGGCCACCATGAGGGAACATTTTTACCCTCGCTGCTGAGAGATTTTTATCTCCTCTAACCCTCACTGAGAGTCCTTTGGCAGCAGAAGGCACAAGAAGCAGGGAAACCAACGTGGTGGTTGACACCAGAAATTACACAAGCTAAATAAAAGCTTGGGCTCAAACGTGCCCTAGAGAGGGAGATAAAGCCTCCACCTTATCATTAGAGGATGTGGCACACCTGATGCTTTTGTGGAGGGGACAGGAAATGGAACGTTTTACACAGCCTGGCCAAATGCATCACGGAGCTGCTCTGCAGAGAGAGGACTGGCTGCTGGTGTGCACAGAGCCAGCCCCAGTTTCTTCTGACTGGGTGATGAGGATCCCTGTTGTTCAAATCATGAACTGTTTTTAAGACCTCAGCAGCTGGGAAGAGGAATTTCTAGAACCTCATTAATTTTTGTGATAAATGCTGTGAGGCTTGGTGTAAACTGACAAGTGCAATAAACAGTGAATAAAAACTTCAGGGCTCTTCCCAAGGTGTCTGCTTGGACTTGCTGGTGGCACTCAGGGACATGGTTTGTTGGTGGACTTGGTGGTGCTGGGTTAATGGTTGGGGTCAATCTTAGAGGTCTTTGCCAAGCTAAAACTTCCAAGATTCTGGAAATCCATTGTCCTCCAAGCTCTGATCTTTTATCCACCTTTGGCTTCACCACGGACAAAATCCTCCTGAAGCTCTCAGACTGGATGTGCCTGAGTTTGCTGAAGCCAGTTTGGAGAAGCCTGGACTGCCACATTCATTTCAGGAAGGATTAAAGAGGAAAGCCCACATCTCAGAAGTCAGCATGATCACTGAATTTGTGCTGCTAACGAGGATCTGCCTCATCCACCCAGGTTTGTGTGGCTGGAGTCCTCTGAGGGATGCAAAGAGCCCTGGGGACAGTGGCTCTGATCTGTGGGGAGCCAGATGCTGGGGAGGAGGTGGAATAACAGAGAAAATGCTCAGCAAAGCATTTTTGGCCACACCGTGGAGCATGATCCCATCTTTCACAGCTGCTGGGCTGAGTTGCTACTTTCCCTTTTCTAAGCCAGGTGAAAGGTTCAGCTGAGATCCAAAGCACTGGACATACACCAGGACACTCCTCGGGATTTATTTGTCACAAGAGCTCCTGTGAGTTTTTCTGTTTCATTTTCCACTCCTCTTCTGAACTGAACAGCAAGCCCAGGCTGCCTCCTTCCCTCTCTTGCCTGCAGAGAAGGAGATCTTTCACCTCAGGTGACAACAGCCTTGTTCTGTTCAGCTCTGTCAAAGCCAGGTGCTCTCACACAGGGCTGGGCAGCCTGGACCACGCCAGATTATCCTGGCAGTGCTGAGGTTCCTGCAGGAAAACAAAACAAAAATCACAAGGCCAGGGCTCAAACACGGTGATGGAGAAGAGGGAGAAGGGAATAAAACTCCCTCTTTCCCCCAAACTGAGGGATTTTTTTTGCAGCTTGGCAGGAAAAACACCTGAGCCTGAAACTTGCTGGTTGTCTGTCATCTCTGTCTGTCATCTCTGAACTCTGGTTGTTTCCACGGGGAGAAGATGAAGTCAGAGGCTCTGTGTGTGGTTAGTGTGAAGGTATCTGCCTGTTGGAGGGCTCCCCTGTGAGCTCATTCTCTCACACCCCAAACAAACCAGTGCCACTGTAAAGAATCAATTTCTGCCTCTGCCTGGTTTTGCTTTTGGCAGCCAGTGAACACTCCTTGTAAGATTATTGATTTTCCTCCTGTTTGTTTAGCTGGGATATCCCTCGTTTCCAGCTCAAACCTGCTCTTCAGAATCCTCCTTGCACAGAGCAATGAGAGCAGCCCTGCTTTTCCCTTTTCCCTCAGCTGTAATCTCTCGGAGAGAAAGAATTCAACCAGGTATTAGGGCTGGGAATTCTTCCTCCAGCCCTCCTTATCATGAATCAGATTCAAAGCCAGCCTTTTCTGGCTGCTGCAGTTCATTTCTCTTGGCTGAACTGATGAATATCCCAGGGTTTGAGCTGCTCATTTGATTCCCTTGCCTGATGCATTCCTTACATATCTGCTGCCTCCAGGACAGATCTGTGCAAGCAAATGAAGCATCCTGACTATATGTCAGCAAAACATTACATCCACTAATGCAGAGAAGTGTTATGTTCTAGGTCCTTTCAACACACATGAAAAATAAAGCTCTGTTTCTTGGGGGGAATAAGAAATGACAGCACATCCTCCTGAATTAATGCTGTCTGGGAAGAATTTGTCTCACATAAATGTAATTTTCCAGATAATTTTGATGTAGGTTTTTTTTTTCTTTTTTTCTCCTTTCCCAGACAACTCTTCTTTCTTTGTAAGCAAAAAGATACTTTCATGCCCACAATCTGCCAGAGTGACTGTACAAAACAGGGAAACCCTCTCCTAATCCAGACTAAATCGTGTTAGATTTAACTGGATCGACAATGACTGATTTTCCATGCTTCCCATCAATTTCTGACACTGCAAATGGCATAATGATATCCTAAAAAGCCCCATTCTCTCTTTCTGTATCAAAGAAGGCAGTGAAGGAGCTGCAGTGTGTGGCATTTCTCTGATACCTGTGTATTGTGAGCCTCTCTGGGAAGTTTGGTGCTGGATTTTTCAAGGGGAAAAAAGAGATTTTTAAATGGTGGATGCTGCTGTAGTCATCCAGAAAAAAATCAGGTGTATAAAGACATGCTTCCCATGGAGAGCTAAATATTACTGAAGGGGATGACATAACATGGGGAATAACTGAGGGAAGTGAAGCATCAGGCTCCAGTGCTTTCGAGTTAAGATAATTGAATTTATTGAGCTTTCCTGACATGCAGGCTCTGTGCTGGTGCCTCCTGTGTTACCTGGTGCCTCTGAAAGGGATTTCACAGAGAGGTGAGCGACCTTTCTGAAGGACAGGAGAGTTTGGGACTGGATTTTGCCTCCAAGGTGCTGCCTTGAACTCGCTCCTCACGTATCAAAGGCTTGGCACAGCCCCAGCGAAGTTCACAGCGAAGCTTTATTTGTTTTAACAGAAAATATGACCCTTGGCATTTGTAACATTCATCTTCTCCCTGAACGCTACCTTATCTCTCTGTTTACACTCAGCCCTCAGTGTTTTTACAGCGTTTTCTCCTCTCTGCTCACCCCCTGGCTGGTAATCCCTTCAGAACAGGGTGGCTTTTCACGTTTGTCTCGCTGCCCTCGTGCTCTTTTTATGGCTTAGCCTCTGTAAATATCCTTCAGGTTGTCTCCATAATGAGATTGTTAATAGAACCCTCATTAAGTAAAAAAAAAAAAAAAAGGACATTTTTTAATCCTTCTAATGAAAATTATGGGTTTTTAAAGCGATCTGGGTTTATTTCCCCCACTTTTTAAGCAGTGGATGAACAGAGAAACCTCGATGAGCTTTGGAGATGGGCGGAACATAAAGGGTTAAACACAATCTGTGTTTTGTGCCAGATCTGTGCAAGCAAACGAAGCACCCTCACTGCAGGTCAGCAAAACATTGCATCCACTAGTAATGGAGAGAAGTTCTGTGTTTTAGGTCCCTTCAGCACACATGAACTTTGGCTGGGGATGGCAAAGAGCAGCCGCTCCTGCCCCACAGCTCCAGGCAGGGTGGGAGTGGCACCTGTGCTCTGGGTTATCTCCAGTTAGCACCAGGCTAAGGGAAAAATATTCCAGTGCCAGCACTGAGGGCTGTAGCAAATTGAGCTGAGCTATCCCAAACTGGGCCTCAGTTTCAGGCCTGTCTAGAGGTAGACAGGCCTGTGGCGCAGTTAGAAATTCATTTTAAGGTGTGTTTAAGCATTAGATAGCATAGTTATAGTGTGGTTATGGTTGACTTCCTTAAGGATGAAATTGTTTACATTCTTTCTTACACTGAATGCCAATTAGAAAACACCTGTGACTGTAAACTATCTGAAACTGTATTTAACCCCCCTTTCTGGAGGAATAAACGGAGAAGGCATGATCTAGCCATGTTGGTCCTATGTGTGTTGCTCTGTCCAGCTTCCCACTTTAATTAGGAGTTCTCTGGTTTCAGAGGGCAGCACCAAGCACTCCTGGATGTGCTTATGGGGGGTTTCTGCTCTCAGGCAGCCAGTTTTTTGGAGGCAGGTGAGACGTTTTTAAAGCGTGACCCCGCTAAGGTCCTGTCGCCTTCAGGCATTCCCAGCAGGATTCCCAGGAGAAACCCGGGGGTGATGGAGGTGTAAAACATTGCTAGGAGCAGCTGGGCTAGAAAACTTACAGTTTAATGGGGCTTAAAGTGAAGTGAAAACTTTCAGTCTTTAATGGGAATAGTTCTCTGAGGGGGAATTTAGGCAGCTGTGCCACATCTCCCTCTGTCTGGGGAGGTGAGTGGGTTGGACTCGCTCTGCAGTGAGTCATCCCCGTCTTGTTTAACTGCAGCTTCACCGATTTTTATTTGTTTATTTGTGTGTTCCAGGCATATCTGATCCATGATGGGGCCCTGGAGTCTCACTGCACCAAAATTCCACACTTCCCATCGAAGCTTTCCAGCAGAAAGGGTGGAGGCCACGGGACAAAGCATCAGACACACAGATTCGCAATTTGCAAAACTGGAGATGTTCTGCTTTTACCATTTATCCGTGCTCGGGTCAAACCAAGGCTTACTGTTACTGTGAATATCAGGGATGACTACAAAATATAAGCCTGTAGTAAAGTCCAAGATGAAATGCAGTCTTTCAGTTTATTTACAAGTGAGAAAGTAGTAATTGTAATTTTAGACAATGCCAAGATAACAAGGAATCTCTGAATTGGGAGTTATAATCAGCTAAGGCTTCACTTTAAGAAATTATCCACAATCAAGGGAAAAATTACTACAGGCTTGGTCTAGATTTTGGTTTACTCAAATCCTGTTGAAGTTGGGGAGGTTAAAGTGTCTAAATTCCAGTTTACTCAAGTCTATTGAAGGTGGGGCTGTTACAGTGTAAATTTCAGTTTATGCAAATCCTGCTGAAGTTGGGGAAGTTGCAGTCAGTGCTGAAAACTAAATGTCTGTTGAACATATTTCCTCTTTGGGGACTTATTCAGGGCTTTCCTGAGCTGGGTCAAAAGTATTCCAGAGCACATAATTAGCATTATGTGTTAGAGCTGCCATTTGGACCCAGAGTCAAACATCACATTGAGAATAAAGCAGGATGAGTTTCACTGCAAGACAGCCTCAGTACCACCCACCACATTGATTTCCAGGGAAATTAATCACAGTGGAGATCTTTTGGGGTGGTCAAGATGACAAAACTCAGCACTGCCCAACGTGCCACCTGCGCCTTTCATGCTGTTCAATTCATGCTCTATTCCTGGACAGCAGAAGAGCCCTGCAATAAAACCCAGTATTTACATGTGTTTCTTCAGCTGTGGCCCCAAAAGCAAACACACTCCCTTGTCAAGAGCCAGCCCGTAAATAGTGAAGTGTTATCACAGTGCACCCCAGTTTGCATCTTCAGATTATCTTCTGGCTTTGCTGGAGCCGTCAGTTCCTCTGCACATAAAAACGAGAGCACTGCTCCCTTATACAACCTCCTTGTTGGGCTTGCTGGGTGGGATTTGTTTGCTTAAACACAGGCAAGAGACAATGTTGTTTGAGATTCTCCCTCACGGCCCCGTGAGCGTGGCAAACACCAGGCAGGATCTGCAAGATCTGCAGCACATCTGTGCTTTACAGGGTGGGAAGATGTGGGTGCCGTGCCAAAAGTGCTCCTTTGAGTTGTGGTTGTGGAGCACCATGTTACAGGTGTTAATTGGTCTCCTCAGGTTTTTAACAATCATTGGGAGTTCAATCACTTCCAGCCATGGAAAGATGGAGAGAATGCTGATGAGAGCATCTGAAAGATGTCAGACAAACCCCCTTCAAAAGCACCTTATTTCTGTCCTTCAGCAGCAACAGAGCTCAGGGCTGACCGGTTCAGGTGTAGAAGCCCAGACTGTAAATATCTGGGTGACAGATTTCACTGTGGTTCAGGGTTTTGTGGTATCCAGCTGTGATTGGGTCAGCAGGAAACACCTGTGGGACCCACTTGTCCTGGCCCCTTTCTCCTTGGCAATGCTCTGAGCTGGGAGAGCTCAGCCAGGGCTGCTGATGTCTCCCCAGATGTGCCCTGTGCTCTGGGTTTGGTCGGGTACCAGGTCCCCCCAGGCATTAAAATCACGGCATGAATGGAAGCCTTGATGCTGGAATGCTCCCAGGCATTGTGCTGTTGAGATTTTCAGAGGTAACCTGAGAACCAGGACCCTGAATTCAAAGCTGGTGCAGCTCTTCAGCTCTTCCAGAGGTTGACACTTCTGTTTTCCCTTCAGTTTGCTTCGATTTTGGGTTGTTTGTTCAAGCTGTAAAACCTTTTAAGGGCAATGGTTATACAAACAACAACAACCTGAGCTGGGATTATTTGCTTGGGCTGAATTCTGTTTTGAGTTGGGAACGGGAGCAGTGACCTGTGGGATACTGCAAAGAATGGTTATCAGTGTGAGAGCCAATGCTGCTTTGATTTGGGTACATAATTAAAAATGATAAACTGTCCTAAATGTTTAACCCTTTGTGTTCCATTCATCTCCAAAGCTTATCAAGACTTCTCTATTCACCCACTGTTTAAAAAAGTGGGGAAAATAAAGCCAGATCACTTTAAAAACCCCATAATTTTCATTAGAAGGATTTTAAAAAACTCCTTTTTTTTTACCTAGTCAGGGTTCTATTAACAATCACATTATGGAGACAACCTGAAGAATATTTACAGAGCCTAAGCCATAAAACCTTTACATGCTCTGTACCCATGATCCCCTTTCACATATATCTCATATCAGTGATAACATTTGCATAGATATGCTATGGAGAACTTGAGGCAGCTTTTCAGGCATGCCCTCTGCCTGTGTTTCAATGAGTTCTATGTGGCAAAACATTTTGAATATCCCTGAGTGACTTCCAGATCCATTGTTCAACATGGTCACAATGCTCAGAGCTTGATTTCTGGCTAAAAAAAATTATTTGTGGGGCACATCTGGGAGCACCAGGAGTGTGCTGGCCAGGGAACCCTGCCAGGCTGGGCTCCAGCACTGCAGGAAAACTTCAAATCCTTTGGATTTGCACAGAAGGTGGTTTGAGGAAGGCTGTATCTGGAGTTGAAGGGAAGCTGAGCCATCCTGAGGGCACAGCCAGCATTCCAACGCTGGCTCTAATCAGCTGACTATTTATATCCCCAGGAGATTATTCATGAGGGTGTCGCATCAGGAGCTGCATCAGCAGACAAAAGAGATTGATTGCAGTAGAGCTACCAGGGAAAGCTCTCACCAGCAGCACGAGAAAGGAATCCAAGGCAGGGCCCAGCCTCCAAACCTGGCCAGACTTGAGGGAGCACAGGTTGCCTGCTCAGAAGAGGATGAATTTCACACAGTTCGTGGAGGATTAGCCTGTTCTGGTCTGAGCAAGTGAGACCATGCTCTTCCTTGGCCGCCAAACACCTCCAAGTTTTGTCTGTCCTCAGAAGTGCAGGGTTGTGTAGTGTCTCCAGAGATAATTTGGGAGGTTGTGAGTGGACCAGACCTCTAGAATGGCATGAGAACATGAGGGAAGCATGCAGCTCCTGGCAATTAATTAATTAATAAACTAATTGCTTGATTACCTTGGGCACATCACCGCCACGATGATGTGATCAGTTTTCTTCTTACACCATATCTTGTCTGCCAATATTTCAGAGATCTCTGCTTGGGTTTGAGGTGTACTTTTTTTGCCATTTCAAACCAGCTGTGATCACAGAATCCTGGAATGGTTTGGGATGGAGGAGACCTTAAAGCTCATCTCATTCCAACCTGCCATGGGCAGGGACATCTTCCACTACTCCAGGTTGCTCCAAATTCTGTCCAACCTGGCCTTGGACACTTCCAGGGATCCAGGGGCAGCCACAGCTTCTCTGGGCAACCTGTGCCAGGGCCTCATCACCCTGACAGGGAAGAATTCCTTCCTAATCCCCAGTGCTGGATGCAGTAGAGAAGAGGGGAAAATCTCCTCCATCAGCTTGCTGGTCACTCTTTTTTTTTTTTGCTGCAGCCCAGAATTCAGTTTGTGAATACACATTTCTGAGCCATGTCCATCCACACTCACAATTCATTTTCTTCAGGGCTGCTCTCAAAACATTCTGATAAATGCCTTGTGGCTGTGGAGCCATCTTCAAATCCCCACTGCCATGGTGTGTCCTCTAACGCTGAACTGTCGGCCTGAGATATCTCTGGATGTTGATATATCCAAAACCACGGGTCCTGTAACTGTGCAGAACCACTTACTACACGGGCAACTGGAAATTTATGAGGCACCACTAATCATATTTAATTCACACCAATCCCCAGTGAAGCCACTGGAATCACAAGGGGGATGAATCTCACTCAGACGTCGTCCAGAAATGGAATGAATTTCAAAAATGTAGCCACTTTTTCGTCAAAACCCCTATAAAATCAATCTTCCACTTCAGAATAAAGCCCTAAGGCTTGAAGCTGACTGAAATTACCAAAATGCAAAAAGAATCTTTAATTACATGCTCATTTGAGAGGAGGGATGTTAGACAGTGTCCCTGGATTCATTTCTCAGACTAATTTAGTACTCTTTGTGTTGAGCGTTCTCTTCTGATGGTGGACTTGAAAAATACATCCAACATGGAAATTTGCCTTGTGAAGAGACTCCGTTTCAATTATAGCTGCCTGAGTAAAATTGAAATAATATGTTACTGTTCTGGATGAAATCAAGCTCTCTCTGGCCCTTTGAGCTGTCTGTGACAGTGACAAGCCTGTGACAGACCTTCCCAGCTAGGAAAGACTGATGGAAGACACACACTGGGCTGTTCCATGGAGAGGGGCAGCTCTTCATGTGATGGACATGGCCTCAGGTCAGATTTTTTAATGTCACAGGGAATTTTAGAACCCTGCCTTATGATTCCAGCATAAAATGGGACAGGTCTGGTTTGGTTGTCAGCAGAAGGAGTCTTGAGGCTGTCAGCTCTGGGATAATTTAATCACATGGGTGCTTTCTTCCTTATCCCCATTTCTTGGTTGTTTTACCTCTGGAGCAGAGAATGTAAATCCTTCCCCCTTCCCAAATATTCCAGTGTTTTTAAACCATCATATTTAACTCTGCTTGTGCCTTTTAAATCGTGGCTGGCTTCAGTTTTTTTGCAGGAATTGGTTACCTTGGCTGTGTGGGAAAGGAGTCCCTTGAATCAGCTCATATTTCAGTGATTTTCACAGATTTAAGGGCCAGATGGGATCATTAGCTCACTCACCTTGATCTTTTACACAGCGTGTAGGATGGGATTCACCTCACAGTTATTTAAGGAATGAAGTTAGAGATAGAATAAAAAACAGACCTGTGTCCAAATGAGCTGTCTTCCCTCTGCTCCTTTTGCAGTCAATGGAGAAGGATCATTTCTTTCACAGGGTAATTCATTCTTCCCTGTGATAGATTTGGATGTATAAATTACTGAGACCCTGGCCTTCTCACACTGAGCTCATCATCCAGTCTTTGGCTGAGGAATGTCAGCAGTTTGTGCCTGAAAATGTCAAGAAATGGAGAATCCACTTCTTTTCTACCAATAAATTGCTACCAATTTATGGCCCTTGGTATCAGAAACCAAACTCCAAGGGTTTGGTGTGGCTGGATTGATATTGGTTATAAGGGAATCTTGTGTGAGCAGCTCAGGGGAAGATGCAGAGCTTGCAGGATGCTGAATCCATCTCCATTCCCTGTTCCTGGCTGCCTCATATCCCAAAAGACTGAGTAAAGATCTCCAGAATAAGGTGATAGCAATGACTGCTGACAGGGAAAGGTTTCTGCAAGGGACAGAGGGAGGGAGGGAGGAGGTGGATGTGGAGGGATGTGACATGAAGAGAAAATGAGTGTTGAGAAAAGGTTTGTTCAGAGAAATCAGGCTGTGGTGAGCTGACCTCAGCGAGACACCAGGTTCCCACCAAAGCCACTCCATCATTCCCTTCCTCAGCTGGACAGGAGAGAGGAAATACAAGGAAAGGCTTTTGGGTCGATGCAAGGGCAGGGAGAGATCTCTCAGCAGTTGCTGTCAAGGGCAAAGCAGGCTTGACTTAGGAAAAAAAGAGAATAATTTAATGTATTACCAATAAAATCAGAGCAGGATAAGGAGAAATGAAAACCAAATCATAAAACACCTTCCTCCTACCCCTCCCTTCTTCCTGGGCTCAACCTCACTCCTGAATTCTCTGGAACTGTCTGGAATTGCCTCCCTCAGACACGGGGGAAGCTTCTCACAGAAGCCACCCCTGAAGTCCCTTGCTGCCAAGACCTGGCCTCCCAAACCCAAACCCAAACCCAAACCCAAACCCAAACCCAAACCCAAACCCAAACCCAAACCAAATTCAAGAAACACTCTGGTACTAAAACAAGAAGACTGATGAATGTGAATAATGACTAATCTAAAACCAGTAAAATCAAGCTTGTTTAATTACAGACCAAAGGAATAACCTGAATAATTAATTATGCCGAGATAAACTCAAAGCCAAGCGCGTGTTTTGGAGGGATGGTGCTGATCTGAGGTGGCCTTTGGGGGTGGCCACGTTCCACTGGAAATCAGGGGATAATAGGAGGCATCTGCAGCAGCGTCAAACAGAACAAACAGCTCCTGCTTCAGAGTAAAACTGATGACAATGGCAGGGTACAGACCAACAAAAAGTGGAAGGATCTGTACTTTCTCTGGCAGCTTCTTCTGAAAAGTGCAGCATTGGTCAGTGCTTGAGCCAGACTTGCTGTGAAACTGATTCTTCTCTGCCACATTACAGCACCACATTCTTATGACACTTTCTTTGACTTGAAAATAATTACATGAACAGGGAACAGCCAGGGAAAAGATAAAGAATGTACTTTCATGTCCTGATATACATTAATTCAGACACCATGTCTAACCCTCTTCATTGACTGCAGAGTTAAATGGAAATAGAAACCCTAAACTCTGAGTCATGGGCTTTTCTCTCTTGATCAAAAAGTCTGTGGGATTTGTAACTGGGATGCTGAGTGCCTATAAGAGATGGTCTGGTTAGATCCTTTAAGGATTTGTCTGAAATAATCCAAGTGGGTTTTAAAGGATCGTGTAGCTGAATCCTGGTCCCTTGCCCTAATCACCGGTCCAAGCTGATTTTTTTGGATATGGAATGAGATATAATGAACATTCATGAGGGTCAGGGTGGCCTGCAGATAAGTCAAGCTGGTGTCCTTCCCCTGCTCAGCACTCCTGACACCCTGTACACATTCCTGCTCTCCCCACCCCTTCTAGCCCAAGAGGGGTGTGAAGAAAATAAAAGGGATTGGGAAAAGGGCTACCAAAATTACCAGGGGCACAGCACGACACCCTGGCCCTGCTCAGCAGGGCAGCTGCCAGCCAGGAAATTCCCAGTTTGTACTGATCCATGGGATTTTCCCACACCCACCTGCACAGCTCTGTACTTTGTCATAGGGACACACCCTCGGGGAATGGGAATTAAAAAGAAAAATAAGAAAGGAAGAGGTTGGGGTTATATTCCAAATCAGCTCATGGTGGTTGTGTGGTTATGCTGAGTTACGTGAGTCATCTCCAGCACCCTGAGAGTGTGGAATGATGAGCTCTGCCCAGGTTAAAGGAATGCTTCTCAAGCTTGGGCTTGGCTGGCATGGAGAAGGAGTGGATTAAATCACATTTTGAGGTTCCTTCCAGGCTTGTTTCTGTGATGCTGCATCCTGAGCATTTGTCTTGGCACTCTTGATTTAGCCTGGGTGTAGAGCAGCGATGCTCCCGCTGTCGCAGCATGCACTATTGATTTATCACGCTAAAGTGAGTACAACTGAAACATGAAGATTCATTAAGAGAGACCATTTACGCCTCTGGCCTCAATGTGTTTTCAAAACGATGCTCTACAACCTCATTAGTGTCTTGTTCTCATTCATGGCTTCACCTGTCGAGCGACAAGAAAAGAAACAAGAGCAGAAAATTGATCCCCGGCACTGGTGTCGGATTCCTTGGGAATTCAGTGTTTGCCTCGTCATTCCGGGATGCTGGGTGGGTTCAATAAGTGCAGTGAAGCTCTAAAGTAGAAATATTGATGGCTCAAACACTGAGGAAAGAGGTTAAAAGGTACAGATTACTTCAGTCCCTTCCTTAAAACTACAGCAGCTGTCTTTGTGTTATTCCTCGTGTGCTCTGACTCAGATAAAAAAAAAACATATTCTGATTATTTGTAACAGTGGTTTGGTCTCTTATGATCCCTTGAATAACTCCCCATGAATTTTCCAAAAGGTAGTCACAAAGAGATTTTTTTATTCCTTTTTAAGGGATGTATTTTCTTCAGGACACATGAGTAATCCTCTCTGATGTTGTCTGCCTTAGATCTCTTTTAGCACTGAAAGCTACAAAAAGGTAAATTAAATGTATCCATTTAGATGCTTTTAATTGGCAGCCAATGTCAATGGCCCCAGTGAGAAACTTTGGGCTGGATTTACCCAAAGGGAATTGCTAAAAGATTCATGGAGAGAAGCGAGATTTTTATTGAAATGCCTCTTTTTACTGTTTTTCCTGGACAGAGTTTGTATGAAGTTGATAATTCCCATGTCCACAGCTGAATCTCCCTGGAATGTGCCCTGGGCACACTGTCCCAAGACTGAGGTTTTTAGAAAAATGTTCAGGTGGGATTAAAGATGTTGGGACCACAAAGGCCCTTGGGGGTTCTGCTCCCAAACCATCAGGAGCTGACTCCCCTGCAGGGCTGGGATGCACAAACTCCCTGGATGTGAACAGGAATTCTCATGGGGGGGTTGGTGCAGCAACTGTGACAGAGGTGAAGATAAATGTGGAACATGAGGATGAGATTCATTCGTGGCTCCAGACACCAATGTCTGACTTGGCCTCCCCTGGGACACGTTAGGCTGTGGCTGGATTAATCCTGAAATGTGCCAGCTGAGTCACACTGGGTAATGTCACCTCTCATCTGGCAGGAGGGATTTATCCTGGTGCTGTTTTCGGGGAAGGAGTGACTGGGAGATGCAGTGAAACACTTTAGGAGTGAGGGGTTTCCCTTGGAAGGAGCTGTGGGGCTTTCAGCAGAGTTTTGGAAGGTGGGCAGTGCAGGGCTGTGTCTGCAGAGAGGTTCTGGTGTAGGGAACTGAGAGCTGCAGGACAGATCCAGGATAAAATCGATGCAAGGGTTGCAGGAGAGATGCAATAATTGCAGGATGTTGCCTTGTAAGGTCCCTGTGGCTTTCCAGGTATGAAAGGAACCAGCAGCAGCCCTTCCACCTGTCCTGCCCTCTCCAGATCCAGGGCCAGCTCTGTCCCTGTGGCACTTCTGGACTGCACAGAGGGCTCTGTGTGCACATGCCCAAGGTAGGAAAGGCTGAAGATCAGCTCCTGACCTTCACCCTGAAATGATTTATGAGGGCTCCACTCCTGAACTTCACCCTGCGGTGATTTATGAGAGCTCAGCTCCTGAACTTCACCCTGGAGTGATTTATGAGAGCTCATACACTCATTTCCCCCAACTCTGCTGGGAGGATAATCCCAGAGGAGGGACAGAGCTGGGAGTCTGGCTGGAAACTGCCTGAGCCTCAGGGTAGAGTTTGGCTGAGCTCAGCTTTTCCCATCTGCAGGATGGTGCTGATAATCCTCTTCCCTGCAGAGAATTTTGTGCTCTCCTCCAGAGGAAAGCACAAGGTGGGAGTTTTTGGTTCTGAGTGTTTTGCAGACAGGTTTTTGTCAGTCAGAGATGCTGTTTGAAGCCTGTGCCAGCTGCCCTCTTGGAGGGAAGGAGGACAATGCACATCAGTGTCATCTTTAGAGAGAAAAGACTCCAAAAAGGGTGGAAGGAGGCACTACCAGCGGAAGAAATTCACATTCTCAACCAGCTGAAAGAGAAAACCATGTGCTTAACAACTATTTGAAGAAAAACAGATAATACAGCAACAAACAGAACCAGGATGCCCAGCAGGGAGTCACTGGTGTTTTATTAGCTCCAGGGTGTTCTCATCTGGAATGGGAATTGAACCACCTCCAAAAAAACCCAAGCAATGTAATTAGGGGCACAATATCAGTGGGCTGGTCATGGGAAGGGCTGCCCTGGAGGAGGAAGCTCAGGGCTGAGCTGAAGATATTTAGCAGACGGGCAGGATTATTGTAATCCTTACCCAAACCAGCAAACATTTCATTCTGCTCTAACCAAACCAGAGGCAAGAGTGGTCATTCTGGAGGTGTAAATGGAAGGAATAATATGTTAATGGCAGAGAGAAGAGGTGACAAAAGCTTGAGAACTGCTGGGTTAGAGGTTCTGCATGACAGGAGAGAAGTGTTGGTTTTTTTTTATTTGGTGAAAAACCTAAGCCCCCTGAGGTTCACTGGGATAGCTACAGTTGGTCTGTAAGATGCACAGATAAAATTGGCTGTAACAGAACCCTAACTCGACCAGCTTAGAAGTAAATGAGTTCTTGGATAAGACAAGAATAGGTTGGATTAAAACTTAAACAGGGGACCCCAACCAATCTCATTTAATCTTGAATGTAGATTCAGGATTAAGGCGGTGTTAAGACCTTGACTAACCAGGTAAGATTAGGTGTAAATCAGGTGTAAGAGTGGGAATTTTGAACCCCCTATAAAGGAGGGCAACCATCAATAAATCTTAGCTGCTGTCACACGGCC
Source organism: Phylloscopus whistleri (assembly GCA_017589585.1). Classification (NCBI taxonomy): domain Eukaryota; kingdom Metazoa; phylum Chordata; class Aves; order Passeriformes; family Phylloscopidae; genus Phylloscopus; species Phylloscopus whistleri. Next base: position 622,110 of record JADMLD010000401.1, read on the forward strand.
TTCACTGGGTTCAGTCGTGTGCCTGTCTCCAAAACTGTGACCCCAAAGTAAGAGCTCACCCTGGTAGATCATTCATCCAGACAGCAAACCACAGGATACAATCCTACAATGGTTTGGGTTGAAAGGGGACGATTTCCATCCCCCTGCCATGAGCAGGGACACCTTTCACTACCCCATGGTGCTCCAAGCTCCCAGTGTCCAACCTGGCCTTGGACACTTCCAGGGATTCCAGGGGCAGCCACAGCTTCTCTGGGCACCCTGTGCCAGGGTCACATCACCCTCCCAGCCAGGAATTCCTCCCCAAGATCCCATCTAACCCTGCATCTTTCTTAGGATTGTTATGGGGCTCTGTTAGAAGTCAACTGGCTTGACTCATAAAATCTAAAGATGATGTGTGGGCTGGTCCCAAAGGGCTGTAAGGAACAACACTACCAACAAAATTAATCACTTAATGCTGGAAACATTAATGCTTAACTTCTGGGATGAAATTCTTGGTTTTTAGGAAGCCAGAGAATCCCCATTTAAGTTCTGTGGAACTCATAAAGGATGTTGAGTGCATGGAGCAAGAAGTCTCATGTTTATACTCCTCCCTTTTTAGAGCTGTAGCTTTTTGGCTGGGATGGTGCTTCAAGCTGTACATTTTTTAACCACTTTAGCTTTAGTACTTTGAAACATAGTGATGCTGGACACGAACCAATTACATATTTTTTTTTACCTAACACTGGGCATAACCCACAGCAGACCTTAATGCCAGTCAGTAGAAGGCTGGAATCAAATTTGGAGGCAGAGGGAGTTTTTTATTTGCCTCCCGAAACCACTTGGGTGAAAGAAATAATCTGCTGAGAAGCCATGGAGGCTCAAAAGGCATTTGGATATTGTGGGTGAAGATTTGTCATCTCTCTCCAGCTCACACTGGTGTTCTTAGTCCATCAAGCTCAGCCGTGGTCATTAACACGCTAAACACACGTGATCCTTAATTATGAAGTGATATTTTTGGATTATCATGCCCAGCTAGGAAAAGTCAGCATTTGCTGCAAGGAATCTGTGGAGGGCATCAGCCCCATGAGGGAGGAAAATGGAACATTGTGAACAAAGCTTTGCTGCAGCACAGCTGGTTTTCCCAAAACATTCTTCTTGTTTGAGAAAGTTTGCAATCCCCAAAATATACAGGGCAGGGAGGAATCATGTAAACACAAATCTGGGACAGCAGGAAAAGCATGGCTTAGTGCTCTGAGGGCAGAAAACCTGGAAAATGAAACACTGGTTAATGGTTATCTTCTGTGAAGGGATCACAGGGTCAGGTTAAAAGGCTGAGGGTTTTATCGTGTTTTTTAATGGTGCCTGCAGTGTGAGATTCAGGTTTTTGGATTGGTCTCAAGTCTGGTATCAATAAAGGAGTTTGGAAAGTGAGCTGTGAAATCTCATTATTCAAACTGGCTTCTCTCAGCTGCAAAAACCTTAACCCATGTCAGGATCCAGCCCTTGGAGGAGACCAAAATACTCTGCCGGTGTTCAGTCCAACTCACCTTCATTTTTTACATTTTCTGTATTTTCTGAGGCTGGCACCAGCTGTTGGGACAAGCAGACGAGATGGGCAGGTTGGAGTTATTTTTATCCCCACAGCTGTTCAATCAGATTCTCATTTAGCAGCTCAATTCTGTGGATAATCTCAATGTAATTAGAAGGTTTAGGTAAAATTCAGAAATGTACTTAAAATTTTGGTAATTATTATTCTAGAATCAGCACCGGTTACAAGCACATAATTATGCCTGGTGTAGTACAAACTTATTATGGGATGTAATTCTGGCCTATGTTGTTTGCAATAGAGCTAAAAATTTTCTTTTTGCACAAACCGTGTTTCACAAAGAATATTTTTTTTTAAAATCTGTCAGTTAAAGGACTGAGGATGTTCCTGTACAGTTCACAATTTTTTAAAAAAAATTAGAAGCTGATATCTTTGAATAGTCTTATAATGTTACGCTGCTGATTTTGAACAGGGTGCTGTTAAAAAATTATTCTCCCTAAAAGAGAATAATTAGGGTGCATGAATTGGTTGCCACAAAGTCATTTCCCCCCTTTTTAGTTCATTAAGAAATTAAAGTTTTGGGAGCTGACCCAAATAATTTCTTTTCCATATTTCTGGTGGGATTTTTTTGGCACTGCAAAGAAAACAAGATTTAATTATTAAGTCGTGAAAAACAGAGATTGAATGAACAAGGGACCTGACATGAAAACTCCCAGTAGCTTGAGGAAGAGGACAGAATTCCACGGGTTTCCAGCCCTGTGTTCCACCACTGGCTCATCCTCCCTCCTTAAGACTTCTGGCATTCTCTAGCAGCTAGATCTGTGGCTTGAAAAACAGATATCTTTCAATTAATAGAATTAATTTTTTGTTAATATTTTCCCCCCTGCTCATTATTTATTTAGAATGACACAGTTCTTAGGTGCTGCTCTCACAAACTGTTTATGATCTGCCATCACACCCTCAGCCAAGGAATACTGATAAGTTGTTTTCCCTACACTTCACTTTATTTATTTCACCTACCAGACGTGTTCGTGTACTCACTTCCTACTCTCGTGCTGCTCTGTGCAGAAAAAAACCCCAATAAATTAAAAATATATTAAGTGAGGGGGTAAAACCTATGAAAACATCATTATGGATGAGTCCCCACATGGGTATCCTGTCCTCAATGTGTCTAAAGCACCTTCCCAGGGACAGATATTGGAATAGGAGAGGTTTCCTTCATGTAGATTCCTAAATTCCCCCAGGATGAGACTTGGGTGTGAATGGAGGCTTGGAGAACACCCTGAGATGTGTTTGCCTGCTTTATGGATTTTCCTTTTCTGAATATCTCCAGTTGTTTTTGAACATGTCCAACCTTTTGCTCCAAGCTGCTTCAGAGAGTTCCACAGTTCCACAACCTTTTTTTCCTGACACCTCCTTTGTTTGTTTTGAGCTGGGCACTCACAAATTTGATTTGTTGCGGAGTAATTACTACACAAGAACAGCGTTTGCTGCCTCTTCATCTTCTCAGCCACTGCTCACATCACTCTGGATTCTACAGGTGTCCATCATCCCTTCCTCAGTCATCCCACTGCCAGGCTGGATTCCAACCAGTCCATTTGCTCCTTGTTCCAATGCCATCAATCCGCAATGGAATGCCCCTTCAGTGATGGATTTTCCACGAAGTTTTCACAGAATTATTATAACGTGACCAGAGCCACACAACAATTTTCAAGATGCGAGGACATTACCCACAGAGACAGGAAAATGCCTTCCATTTTCTTCTTTATTTCTCTAAAGTATCTCAAATTTAATTTGCTTTTTTTGACTGATACTTCTGCTGAATCAACATTTCCATAAGAGAATTGCTGGCCCAAGACCTCATTTTTCAGTGCTAGCAGCTGTGCCAAAGCCTGTCATCATTCAATCCCTCACCAGCTCTCTTGAACCCCCTTTAGGCACTGGAAGGGGCTCTCAGGGCTCCTTGGAGCCTTCCCTTCTCCAGGATGAATAAACTCCTATATCCATAGGAGAGCTGGATGCTGTGAATGGATTTGTTTGAATGCATGTCCCAGGAGCTCCCAAATTTACATCAGGACCCATTCTCTTATGACTTTTCTAAGCATTTATCACAGCACTGGGTAAGGCGAGGGTGGAAAAAGGCTGCCATGGGTTTTAAAAGGAAAAATCATCATTTAAATTAACAGCAAAGTACATAGACCTTCAGCAGAAAAAAATTATACATCTCACCCACTCACCTTAAAAAATACAAAACTAGTATTCAGTAGAGTCAATAAAAGTTAAATTTTCTTATGTGTAATCCACTGTTGGCTGAAGAACATTAGCATTTCAAATAGGTCTGCTCATTAAAATGAAGATATCTTTGATAAAATACCCCGATTCCCTGGGATTTCAATTCCTGCACTGAGAAATTAAAAGAAGTAAATGCAGAATTCAGTGGAAATCTCCTTCCCTTCCCTTCCCTTCCCTTCCCTTCCCTTCCCTTCCCTTCCCTTCCCTTCCCTTCCCTTCCCTTCCCTTCCCTTCCCTTCCCTTCCCTTCCCTTCCCTTCCCTTCCCTTCCCTTCCCTTCCCTTCCCTTCCCTTCCCTTCCCTTCCCTTCCCTTCCCTTCCCTTCCCTTCCCTTCCCTTCCCTTCCCTTCCCTTCCCTTCCCTTCCCTTCCCTTCCCTTCCCTTCCCTTCCCTTCCCTTCCCTTCCCTTCCCTTCCCTCAGATTTGCCATTTCAGCAGGGACAGCCGGGCAGAGATATTGAGGGTGGTGGCCAAAGACTGATGGCCCAGGGTGCCAGAGTTTTTACCAAATTCCTGGGATGGTGAGGACTCAGAAATGTCCCAATTTCTGGTTAGTTCAGTCGCATTTACAAAAACAGCTGTGGAGCACCAACACAGAACTAAGGGTTGAAAATATGAAGCCCCGTCAGCAAAAAACCTCAGATTTTAAATCCAGGAGTCACGTGTTTAATCCCAAATTCTGGAAAGTCGGTGTTTTTAATTTCATAAACTAAACACGTATCCTAATTGAAAAACCAAACTAAACCCAAAGAATCCTGGCAGATGCTAAAAATACAACCCCGTGCCTTGTGCAATGCGGTTGTTACATTTCTGTCGATGCAATCAGTGTTGTTTATATCCCTAAATCCCATAAACCACGGCCCAGCAGTAAAGAGCAGGCCAAACCCAAACCATGGGTCTGTTGCCAAGAGGCTGGAATGCTGGACACACGGACTCCTAGGGTGGAAAAAACCAAACCTAAACCAGAACTGGGGCTTCAGAACCAAACTGAGCAGCACACACGCTGTGTTCTGCAGGCTTGTTCAGTGGGAATGTTGTAGGGGGAATTATTTTCCTCCTGTGGAACACTGATTTAATGCACCGCTGAGCTGAGGGTCAGTTAATATCCTTAAATCATCACCAAGGGCAATGAGGGAATGCTGATTTCTTCCAGTCATTGGTACTTTTCTTTCCAGGTCCGTTTGTTTGTACTAAATACATGGATGGTCCCGTGATCTGTGGGCATGTCTTGGTTTGGAAAGAAAGGTGTCTGCCAGGGAAAGCTGGAGCTTCCCTTGGAATGGAGAATGTGAACCTCCTCCCTCTGAATTATTACAATTTTGAAATTAAGGGGCTTTCAGGCAAAAATATGGGAATAGGAATAGCAGTTCTTTACTAGGAAAGTTAAAATAAAAATGTAGTAGTACAGAAAAAAACAAACAAGCAACAAAAACAAAAAAGAAAACGCTGACAGAGTCAGAAATACAACCTGACACCCTGTTGGTCAGGGTGTTGGCAGCAGCCCAATCAAGTCCTCCTGCAGTGACAGATGTGGTTCTGTTGGAGCAATGATCCTGTAGGAGGGTGGAGTTTTCCTCTGAAGGTCCAGTGGTGGTGAGATGGGTCTGGTCTTCCTCTGGGAATCCAGTGCACACAGGCTGCCCTGGTGTTCTGAATCTCAGGTTTTATCCAGGTAGGAATGCTGGGCTCCTCCCCCTGGGTGGAGCATCTCCCAGTGAGATGATGGAATTGTATCAGCCATGCAGTGAGCCTGGATGGCCCATGAACAGCAGATATCCCCTGGAGGGAGGATGGGTCCTGGAAGGGATAAAGAACACTGCCCCACCTGGTTTGAACGGCTGGCCCATTAACATCTCCCCACCTGGTTTCAGTAGCTGATAATAGAATAGGCACCCCTGGTTACATCCTGCATTGCAACCCAAGACAGGGCTTTAGGGAGTTGCCCTCATGGACAGGCTTCAAAGCCTCCAGTAGATCATGGGAAATGTAACCTGAAGCCCAGCCCATGGTGATGGAGACTCTCACTGTGGTGCAGCCCTTGAATCCTCCACAGAAGTGGTGATTTCAGCTCCATTGTTCATTAATCTGATCCAAGGGAAGCAGTGCTAAAGACTCCAGCTCACACACAGGAGAGGAAAAACATTAGCTAAGGGTGGCTGAGCACTGGCAGAGCTGCCGGGCACCCGGTGACGGAGCAGACGTGGGACTGAAGTTCACAATTCCAGGGAATTCACTGTCTTGTTTAGGAACTAGGGCAGAACAGACAGATTTCAGGACAGATTTCAATGGCTCAGTCAGTAGGGCAGGTGAAGAAGAGGTAAAATACTGATTTTAATGACGCCAGGATCAATTTCATCCAATATCAACGATGTTAGCAACAATTTTCTTTATGCCAGCAACGCCATCAAAATGAGATTACATTGCAGTTATTAAATCCATCCTTTAGTCTGATAAGTATAGTGTGAGGACATTACCAATGTAGTCATAACCCCTCTTTATCTCTCCACTATTGGTGGCTTTGGTGATCAGTCTGAGATAGAATAAATGAGATTTCAGAACAGTTTTGAGCAGCAATACCTGTCTGCCATCTTCAGAGGTGAGAGAAGGAAGAAAATATGTGTTGATGCTTCAAGGAAGTCAGAAACATCACCCACTGTAGCTTAAATCAAGTGGATTACCTAGACTAAGACGATTTAATAATTGGATTTTTGCTGTGGTGGCTAATTGTACCACACTGATAATGTCCACAGCTAAGTGTTGCAGGTTCTCTCCCTTCATAGCTTCTAAGGAATGGAAAATGGGTGTAGGGGATTATTAGTGGGGTTTAATATGTACAGATACACCCCAAAATGTTATCCCTCTGGGGCTCAGCTCACAGAGTTTTTTGAAGAGGCATCAGCCTGACTGGCAGAAAAACGTTATTTTAGGTACTTTGGAGAAAACCAATGGAACTGGTAAGTGGAAATGATTGGTTCCTCAAAGGGGGGAACCTGCCTCCAGTTCCTCATTTCACAACAAGCTTCCTGCTTTGGGGAATCTATACCAGAGCACAACACTGGAGGTGTCTGGGTTCTTCTGACGTCCTCAGAACCTCCAGTTAGACACTTACACTTCATCCCAAAGTTCACCTCTGTCAGCAACCTCTAACTCACCTGGAAATACATTCACAGAATGGGTGAACATAAAAAAATCCTGGGAAAAAAAAATTTGGTGAAGCCAGAGTCATTTATTTCAGGCGGTTTCCAGATTAATCAGTGGCTCTTACAGGTAAAACTCAAAAATCTACCACTGGACAAGTGGAGCATCCTGGCCATTGCATGGCTAAGGCAGAGACTGGAAGGACATGGCACCAACCTTCAGCTGCACCAAAATGTCTGTGAAAGCTTCTGCCATGACAGGGCATACTGATAAGGAGTGAAAAATGGAGAAGAAAAACCAGCATTATCAATCTGGAGTATTAAACTGGAAATGACTTTAAGAAGAGTTATCCAGACCTTCTATTCACAGGTCTTGTGTGATCTGTCAGGCCAAGATTGAAGTGTCAGCCCTGTTTTGAGGGTTGCTGAAATATCCACAGTGGCCCAGCTACATTATTCTGAATCTCATAAATCTTTCTAAAGTATGTATTAAGGGAAAAAAAAATATAAAAAAAAAAGATTTTCAAGGTTTTCTTTGCTGTGAGAGTAAATTTGGTGAATTTTTTTCTTAGCACAGCAGAAAGAAGAGGCTTAAAACAACCATTGTTCTATTTTTTTTTTTAATTAATTTCTATATTTTTTTTTCGTATGGTAAGATAATGATAGTTTACAACAGATAGATACACAACATTGGAGTGTAAATCAACTGGAAAAAATTAAATAACCTGTATTATTGACATAAAAGTCAAGGATAAAAAAAAAAAATTGAAGGGGTTGGTTGAGAGCAAACCTAATGCACATCCTTGGGGTTTTTTGACAGAAAAGAAGGCAGTGCTGTCACCATTGACAGAAGATATGAGATGTCTGAGCAGAATCCATCAGCTGCTAAGGTGGAGCAGAACAGTGAAGATTTTATGACATCCAAAATCTGCAATGTTTTCTCTCACAAAGATAATGCGTTCAGGAAATTAGAATAATTCCTAAAATTCTGAATGAACATTTCTGATGCTGGTTATGGATTTTGGAAGTCTGAATATAAAAATTGAGCCATGATTATGAGCCTGTGTTCAACTCAAGATGGGAAACCCACAAATAATGTGGAATCATTTTCAGGAATTATGACAGATCTATAGCCAGAAGAATGCAATTAACTGAACCCCAAAAGACAGAAAACAAAATATTCTCTCTCTAAAATTGTCAGAGTGATTTTCAGAGTGAAGGCTCACAGGGCTGATGAGAAATTAACAGAAATTTAGAAGAGTAAAAAAGAAGGAATTGTAAGAACATCACCAAGATCAGGGCGAAAATCAGGATTGACGAGGTTTCAAATAACATTTTGAGACACAAGACAATCTCTGGGATACAGTTTCAATTTCTAGTCCAATAAAGAAACACAGTGCATAAATAGTTGCATAAAAATAGTTTGGAGAAAAATAAAGCGTAATTCCAGCCAGAGCTGGGTTCATTAGGGGTGAAATGTGAGACATCAGAGAAGACCACGGGACAAATGTTTGTAAATCTCCAAAGGAACAAACCCAAATCCTTTTATCAGAACACCTTTGAAAATATCATCCCTCTATAGCCAGCTGAGTCCATTTTACTAATGGAGTTTCATTTGTGCCCTCAAAGTTAATGGGATGTCCTAAAATAACCCAATAATTGGGGTTATTTCCTCAAGGGTTGAGCAGTAATGTGCCGTAACACACAAGCCTTGTAAATTTGTTACTAAGAAGCCTTTGATGATTTTGACACAAAAATGTGTTCCTTTTTTAGAGATTAAATCAAAAGGGGAAAAAATATTCAGAATCCTGCATTTTTTAACAAATCCACATGTATCCCATAACCAGAGGCAACTCCTTGTCACACTCAGGCAACGTTCCAGCTTGAACTTTTTGACCACATTAACTCCAAGTGCTTGAAACAGGAGGAAAAACCAGGAAGTTAAACTAGGACAACTGTCTGAAAATGGTTATGTTTATATGGCTGATAGTGAAGTAGTAGCTGATTTAACAGCTGCAGTTTTTATTTTAAAAAATAAATTTAAATTGAACCCAAAAACGATTAATGTGAGATGAAACAGAATGTTTTACTGTGGTTTGTTAAAAACAATTTGGGATGACCAAGAACCACGTGGAATAAAGAGTATTGCATGCCTCCCTATAGATTTATTTAAATATTCCTTAATTTTTCTCCTCTTGTTCTTTGTGTGAAAAGAGAGGTTGGTTAATAGAACAAAATAAAAAAAAAAACCAAAACAGTTGTGGCCATCTTGAATTGTAGTAATTCCATTACTAACAAGAACAGCACTTTTTAGGCACAAATCAAAATGTCTTAGCAAAAAGTAAGCAAATAAACAGATCCCCCTAAAATATCATTAAGTTGTAATGAGAGAGTTTTTGATTTGTTTTTTACCCTTCAATCTTTACAAGGTCTGTCATGAACCCACCTCACCCTTTGTGAACTTGACTATTTTGGAGCTGACTCTCACCTGCCAGACTTACCAGGATGAATGTAACATAAGAATTAATTATTTTGGACTAAAAGATTGCCACCAGGACTAAGATGACCACACGAGCTCCCCCACCAAGACTGAGATCTGAGATCTGAAATCTGAGATCTGAGATGGATCCTTTCCCAGAAGTGCTATTTGGTGCTTTTAGAGAGGCAGGAGTTAAAATAACCATGTAGAAATTTATTTACTAGAGGAGTTTCAGAAACCTGGCACTGCTTTCATTATAATTCTGTGAAATATGTGGAATTTCATCATTACAGTCTGTGAAATTTGTGAAATAAGTGGCATTTGCACACAGACCTCTTTGAGCTGTGTTTCATACTGGTTTGGAAAAAGCTCAGCATTGCATTTATTAAATAGCAGGGCAAATGATTAGGCAATTTTACCTTATTTTGTGCTCATTTGGTCCTAATGATTTGCTCTGGTACACTAAACTGAAGCACCTGAATAATCAGATCAAACTGCTGCACCATAAATACAACAGGAGAGGAGAGGAGAGGAGAGGAGAGGAGAGGAGAGGAGAGGAGAGGAGAGGAGAGGAGAGGAGAGGAGAGGAGAGGAGAGGAGAGGAGAGGAGAGGAGAGGAGAGGAGAGGAGAGGAGAGGAGAGGAAGGAGAGGAAAGGAAAGGAAAGGAAAGGAAAGGAAAGGAAAGGAAAGGAAAGGAAAGGAAAGGAAAGGAAAGGAAAGGAAAGGAAAGGAAAGGAAAGGAAAGGAAAGGAAAGGAAAGGAAAGGAAAGGAAAGGAAAGGAAAGGAAAGGAAAGGAAAGGAAATTTTTGACATCAGCTTTCCATGCTAATTTTTAACATAAATTGAACATTACTATTTATCCAACTTTTAATATCATTGTGGAGGATGATTCAGCTGAGTCCAAATGTGGCACTACTTGTTTAAGATGTCCAGGGAAAAGCAGAGAAAAATGTTAATTAGAGGAGAGCTTATTGAAATAAGATTTTCCTCTGTTTATTAACAGCCTAGAGGCTGTAGAGGGGGGATATGCAGCAGACTTTTAATTAAACTGTTTACTTTTAATGGGAATTTGCTAGCATTCATCATAGTCAGGAATGTGTTAGTGGGACAATAAAGTGGTAAGAGTGGTAAATGTCCATTTTGGCAAGAGTCAGAGGAGGAAAAGAACGAAATTAAAAAAAAAAAAAATCCTGGTTGTGATATGATGTTGGGATTTTCATTTGACCACACAGTATCTGGGAAATTTCTTCAGGGTTATTAGAAAGCAACAAGAGGCACTCCTGCAAAGATAAAAGAAGTTAAGCAAATAAAGATTTAAAAAGAAAACACAAGCCAGACCAAGCCTGGCACATGAATGTCTTGCACGGTCACATGGGTCCATAGCAGAATCATTCAGAGTCACCCAGAGAAGGCAAATTTGGACAGGAACTGCCAGACTGGCAGAGGCAGCACTCAGCTGATTGAGTTCATCCTTGGTGTAGGGATGGGGGATGGATCTGAAGATGCTCATCTCCCTGTCTTGAGTTCAGGAGCTGGATGTTCCTCTGGTCCAGGGGGGTTTTTCAGATGTGTCACCATCCCATCTGGGTCACCAAAATCTGATGCCTTGGGGAGGAACAGAGACTGGACAGAGCTGGAGAATAAAGCAGATATTTATTGAAAGGCCTTTAAGGGCACACCTTGGGCAGGACAAGAGCCTGGACAGGGCTACACCCAAGGGGGCCCCAAAATGGTCACAAAATGGACACAAAATGGACGCCCTGTCACGAGGTCTCTCACTTTGATCAGTTCTGGTCTATTTGCACATTGGGGTTGAATTGTCCAACTGCAGCTCCAGCTGATGCAGTCCCACCCTTCTTGTTTTCTCCTTTCAGCCACCACTGTTTGTGCTTTTGGGCCTGGAAACTTGTCCCAGTTGTCCTTGGTGTGCAGCAGGACCAGGATTTGTTTTGTGTCCCTGCTCTGTGCAGAGCTGAGTGACCCTGAATGTGAGGGTCAGAGCTGCACCCCTGGGCAGCACAGAGTCTGAAAAACACAAAAGCTGAAACTCAAGGCATCATCAGAAGGAACTGGAACAATTCTGGTCTGAACAGGTGTTTGCTTTCAGTACTGGAGAAGATGAATCCCATTTGGATGGGCAGACATCGTTGTAATTTGGGCAGTTTCAGCTTGGGGTGATTTTGAATGGAGTGCAATTACCTTCATGGAACTGTATTAGAACATCTGCACCACTGCAAGTCAGCTTGTTCTAAGAGCAAAATAAATACTGGTGTTGAAGGCAGTGTTTGCCTGACCCATTCAGATATCCAGTTCAGCAAAAAATTGATTCTGTTCTGTGCTCTACAGACTGAAGTTCTACTGGCTGCAAAGCCTTCACTCTCCAGCCCTTCGGGCTGGATCAGAAAAAAATCCTCCCTGGAGTGATTTCAGTGACTCTCACACTCACAGACACCCGGGATGGACGGGAGGATGAAAGCTCTTTACAGCCAAGTGCTTGCCAGAGAAAACGAAACCAACAATCTCTCCTTCGGGCACTGAGGTTTATCAGAACTATCAGAAATCGGCTGAAGGTTTTTTGTCAGAGCTCTGACAGAGGAGGAGGAGCCGGAGGTCCCGAGTGGAGCCGGGCAGCGCTCGGGCAGGAACCAGCACCATGGACAGGGGCAGCCGCTCCATTCCCAAAATCCCAGCTCCGGCTCGGAAGCAAACGCTCCCGACTTCAGGGATCTGAGTTATGGAACCGCAGAATGGTTTGGGTTGGGAGGGACCTTAAAGCCCACCTCGTTCCAACCCCCTATCATGGGCAGGGATTCCACTAGTCCCAGGCTGCTCCAAGCCCTGTCCAACCTGGCCTTGGACACTGCCAGGGATCCAGGAGCAGCCACAGGCCCTGTGCCAGGGTCTCCCCACCCTCACAGCCAAGAATTCCTTCCCAATATCCCATCCATCCCTGCCCTCTGTCATTTTATAACCATCTCCTCTTGTCCTATCACTCCATGTCCTTGTCCAAAGTCCCTCTCCAGGTTTCTTGTAGCCCCTCTAGGTGCCATAAGGATCTATTGCATTTATTCTACTTTTATTATTTTTTTCTTTTTTGTTTGGAAGATCTGTGTGGCACTCAGAAGTATTGGTTGTGACATCTGCATTTTCTTAACAGGAAATACAATAAAATCCCTGTTGTGCATAAGACAAAAAAAAAAAAGAAAAAAAAAGAAAAAAAAAGAAAAAAAGACATACAAAACCTGCCTGTTTCAAAAACCAAATAAAAATTGGGCATAATTATTCAATATCACACAGGAAAACTAGAAAAGTGTTCTCTCATGTCTTTTATCCCCTAAGTTGTACCATTTTTGCCTTATCTTGTTGCTCTTCTGTTATGAGCAATGTCAGGAAAGAGAATTTTGATGCAATTCTTGGGCTGCTGTTCACATCATCACTTCTAAAAGTCACAAGGTCGTAACAGGAGACCAAAGCTAATCAGATGAGCAAACTCAGGTGACTTGACAACTGCCAGCAGCTGAATTGTTTCATTATTTTGATTAGCAAATGCCTCAGGAGTCATCTTGTATTTGCAGGGAAAATGAGAAAATTCCATTGTCACCTGCTTGTTTTCAGGACTGCCTGTTCCCGTCTCGACTGTGAGATTTTTATGAGGATTTTTCCCTCCCCATGCTGTAAATAATCAGTTTTCTCAACTTTAACTTCTCCAGGAGAGAAACTGCATTTTGCTAAGAAACAGTGACAAGAAAAGGAGGAGGTGTCTGCCCACTTCTGTTTTGTGAGCAGAGGAAATCGTGGCTGTACCTCTGCAGGACAAGTCCCCTGCCTCCAGTCCCCCAGTGAGGATTGGGGTGTTTTTTTTTTTTTTTTTTTTTTTTTTTTTTAATGTAATAATGCTCCCAAAGTCTTTACAGTGATTTTCATGCACAAATTCACTCCTCTCTATGCTAATGACCCTCATTAAGTGGTGACTGGTGTAAATAAGCTTAGGCTATTTAGGATAATGTGTGTTTCATGGGCCTGCTAGATGATAAAATTTCCTTATTATTGCAAAGTTTATTGCCTTTGCATTTTCTCCTGACATTTTAAGTGAAAAAGGGTGAGTTTTAGATGTTGCTCTGACTGTTTTCATGGGTGATTACGTTCCCAAGACTTCATGAGTCACCAGAGATTACCTTTTAGGCCTCTGGCGAGTACAAAATAAAATATTGTGCTGGCAAATCCCCACAACCTCTGCAAGTGAATGAGTTTATCTCCACCAATATAACTGTACAGGTTTTGTACAGAGAAATAAAAAATGTGCCAGATGAGAAGTTCCAGGGGGCTGCAGGTTGGTGCCTTTATATTTAGATCCTGGGGTTTTGTGGTGCAGCTCCCATGGGCTGCTGGATGCTGTTGACCTGTTGGTGCCTGCATCCTCTAACCCCATAAAAGTGGGATCAATATTATGGAAAAACAGCGTCTTCAGCCACAAATTTTCTTCATCTTCTTCCTCACCTGTGCTTCGATTGTTAGAGTCTCTTTTCAGGCTCCCAGACTGTCAGTCTGTGCTCTGAGCAGCAGGGTTTTACATCAGATCCAGGTCTGGCAGCCCTGCTGTGGTCAGGAGGAGGGAAATTCCCAGTGCTTGTTCCCAGTCCCAGCCAGGGGTCTACACGGGGAACTTTAGCTCTGAACTACTCTGTCAGATTGGGCTCAACCTGCTGTCGCAGAACTTCAGTGGGGTACAATTACCCATTTCCTTTCTTAATTAATCAAGCCAGTCCAGCTGAAGGAATGAGAGGCTCTGCAGGTGTCTAGAAATCTTTCAAGGGAAAGGAGATGGTGCTGAGGGAGTTCAAGTGTTTCTGGGTTTTGATGACTGAGTTATTTTGGGTGTTGGCATTGTTCAAATTCCCATTTTAAGTTGAATTTGGATCGTGTAGAGAGCTCAGTATCTTGATGTCAACAGCAGTTAAGAGAGAAGAGACCAGGAGGGAAATCAGAGAGTCCCAGGATGGTTTGGGTTGAAAGGGATCTTAAAGATCCCCTAATTCCAACCCCCTGCTGTGAGCAGGGACACCTTCCACTAGAGTTGCTCAGAGCTTGGTACCATTTTACTCCTTTTACTGGTTTGTTTCTGGGGTTTATTTTACACAACCATGAGTAAATTGTCACTACATTGCCCTTTACCTTCCTTCCAAAATGCAGAGACTTCACATTTTTATGAGATGCTGAGGCACAGATTCAAATATTTTTCTCCTGTTCCTGAGCCCCTTCAGGGTCTTCCTGAGATTGGAACTCTACCCAGTGACATATATAAAACTTCCAGCTGCTAACACAAAGCTCTTAAATGTCCCTTCAGGCCACATGCAAACCTCCAGAGCTCAGGTCAGCTGTGATATTAATTGCTAATAGCAGCACATTTTTCTCCTTGCATAATGCAGCTGTGGCATTAATTACCACTGGAGTAATGGGTCAGGCTTAGAACCCAGCTCTAAACTTCAAGTATTTGACCCCCTTTTTTCCATAAATCTCAAAGTCTTCTCCTTATTGGCTCAGTTAACATTAAATTCAGCTGTTCACCTTTTTGGCTGGACCCTTCTTCCTCTGCATAATAAAGGGCAACAAAACATAGCCCAGTGTTATGGGGGAAGAACAAGACACACTCTACATGAACAGTTTGCAGGTGGGAAAACGAACAGAAGGATCAAAAATTAAAACAAAAATCCCCACCAAACCCAAACTACTGCAACCAACAGATTTTCAGATACAGCCAAAACACCCCAACCATTTACCCAAGAGTCAGGAAGCCCAAGTCACATGCACAGAATGTCATTTTTTCACAGTGGGTGTGCTCAATATGGGGATTTACATCTTGGGCACACAGCACTGTGTGTAAGGATGGCTGTACCTGAGGGAGTGTGTGAAAAAGGCAGCTTGCTGGCTGCAAGATATCCCCCAACTCATCATATTTTCAAAAATCTCTGACAATAAAATGGCCTTTCACCTTTCCAGGTGCAAACACACAGAATTGCCTGCTGCTCTTGCTGAATCTTTCATCCCATTTCGTCCCAGCAACATGGGAGTGTCTGGGAGGAGGTGGGGAAGGAAGGGAGAATTCACAGGCTGCTAAAGAGATGCTGTTGTTTTCCAGCCTAGCTTTGGGGTACATGTATGTATAAATATAAATATAAATATAAATATAATATAAATATAAATATAAATATAAATATAAATGCATGTACATGTATATCCATGAATGTATGCGTGCACATATTTTATATATCTATTTATAATTTGTGCTTGTCTCTCTAAAAACCCTCTGGCTCTACAGAGATATTGCCTGCCTCGGATCACTGCCTCTAAGAGACAATCCCAAATCTGATGCTAAAGAGTGAACAGCAGAGCAGAGGACCCATGGCTTGGCCCACATTCTCTAAAAGGTTGGAAGGAATGAACTGGGCTTTGACTCCAACCTCGGACCTAAATTTATTATTTGTGTTATAGGGTGGGCCAGAACATGGCTTCTTGTTGTGTGCACCAGTTAACTTGTTACAGGCACAACCTGGGTTTTTTTTTAAACAATTTGTACAGATTTTTACATAAGCAAGTCAATGGAGCAGCCACTGAAACAGCAGCACTCATAAAGATCCACTCAGAACAAAGGTTTACTACTTTATTCAATACTAACTCATTTTAAAGCTGCTGAAGGACCAAATATATGTTGCTGGCATGAGTTTTCATTTCCTAACAGTGTCATTTTCTGCTGTACAACCTGCAGCATGCATTAGAGCACCCAGTTTGAACAGGCCCAGTTTCTCTCTGCTGTTCATTCAGTATATCATTTTTCCTTCCTGCCTCACAAACACAATCTCCACCAGGCTCAGCTGGGTGCTGGCTGCTGAGGAGTGCCCTCGTTGCTGTTCCATGGGTGGTTTCAAAGGAGGAACATTTTTTTTGACGTCACCTGGTGCCTCGTGGCTCTTTGAAAACCTCTCTGCCTCCCCGGCAGCGACGCTGCAGACGCGTCAGTGCCGTGCTTGGCAAAGAGCTGCAGCCACGTGAGGCAGGGAGCTTTGAATGCCACAGCCTTTCCAGAATGAGAAATTCCCCCCTTTCTCCCAGGCATGAACTGCAGGAATGGCGTTGGAGGAGCTCTTGGGTCTGGAACGCAGACAGTACTCAGGAGGAGGAACACGAAGATGCTTTTAGAAAACTTCCATTGTAGAAAATGTTAAGAGCTGGAAAAATAAATACTTACATAGACAAAGGCTTTTTTTCTTTATTTTTTTTTTTTCTTTCCATAGCAGGAAGCAAACATTTATTCTGAGCTCAATCCCTGCTCTTGATTCATAATCCCCAAACAGCTCTGGCGTCATAAAGAGTTGCAATAAAACGATGTTCCTTCTTAAATAGCCTGGTGTGGAATTTCAGGCTGAGCAGAAATAAAAGACAACTGGAAAACCAAACAGAAATTCAGGTACAAAACATTGCTAAGACAACAGACAGCTGTATTACGTGACTAAACTCCCACATATGGAAGGAGCTACAGGCATTCGGTGATTCACTGTTTAGTGCTGTATGTTTATATATATTTATGACCAAGAGATTGTTCTTCTGCAGGCTTCTCTTCATGAAATCCAGGAAATTTTACACGGTGATTCTCAAAGAAACAACAGTCCAACATTTTTACATGTTCAGCAGTGCTGATTACTTTGTTTCTCTCACATTTGCCCCTCTATATCAAGAGCTCCCCATTTTAAGTGGAGGAAGAGGAGGTAGGGATGACGAACACTCTTGTGTTTTCTTTTTTCTCACTGCAGGGTACATTTCATATCAGCTCCCATTATCCCCATCCTGTCACATGAGGCTCGTTTTGCTTTTATTTCCTACTGCTGCTCAGCCCAGCTGTTGCAGAGTTTGTTTTCCCTGTAAAAACTGTCAGCAAGGCTGGTACCTCCACAGGGGTGGTCTGAACTCCATTTGAAAATGGAATTATAAAACCCTGGGATGGGATTTTGTTGCCTGACCCATCACCTAATGCCACGCTGAGGTTCCATCAGAGCACTGGTCTTCTGTGGGTTCCACTTCGTAGTTGGGAGCCTGGTTCAGGAGTCTCAGGTCTCTCCAGACATCTGAATCCTGTCCTCCTGTGACATGGATTTGACCTTCTCAGTTAAGAACTGTATATTGAAGTTTCTGAACCTTCAGGATGACAAGAAAAATGGAAGGTGAGCAAAATTGTGGATCAAGAAAATGTTCATTGATTAGGGAAAGCAAAAGCTGCACACACAAGTAGTGCAGAAAGAGGAATTTTTTTGGTTTTTTTTTTTTTACTAATTCCCATCTCTGAGGAGATTCCAGCCTCTTCCTGGAGAGCAGGGCCTCTGCAGCAGTCACTTGAGACACTGAGTGCCACAATCACCAACAAGCTTTTACTGCTGAGCACATCATTATAAAAACTGTGTGTGACAGAAAATATAGTGGGAAATGAAATGCAGTGGAAAATGTAGAAATTAGGAAAAAAAGGGAAAACACCCAGATGCAAATATCCTGTGGATATAGGTTCTTGGGTTCAGAGGCATTGACCCAATCTCAATGGGTCAATGAGTGAAATCTTTGGATGTGACATGAGTGAGAGCAATCACTTTATAAAACCAGTACAAGCTCAGGGAATTGGGAGGTCAGAGCTGCCACTCTCTTCCTTTCACAAAACACTTGACCCATTCAACTCAAGGGGGTTGCACCAAATTATGTCCAGAGGTCCCTTTCAGCCCAAATTATTCTCTGATTCAAACTTCCCTCCCAGGCAAGCCAGTCTGCACTTCAAACAGAGATTCATTTCTCAACAGGAGATGGCTTCCAGGCAGGGCTTTTCTCCATCTGACACTGGTGAAGAGGATTCCTGGAAATCAGGAAATGGAGCTGGATTTTCCACCCAAGAGACCCATTGTGTTGATCTTCATCTGGATAACCAAGTTCTGCAAAGGGATCTGCATCAATGTCAACAATTTGAATAATTTTAAAAGAGAAACTTATCAATTTCTTCAGGAAATGCATTCTTTTCACCACTGGTTTCCTAAATGCTTTAGAAAACATGATCTGCAAAGTCTTTCTGATATATGGTTGAGATTCAATGAATTACAATAACTTATCTTCAAATGAAAATCTTTCAAACATAAGACTCAGCTCATTAACATTCAACACAAATCTCTTATTCCAGTAAAAAATCTGCCTTCCCATCTAGTTACAATTCTGTTTCTGCCTTTAATGGGTTGCAGGGTAATTAGTATGGGCTGGGAGAAGCTGCATTCAGGCACAGCATTCTGAACCATCTCCAAATATCACGCAGGTGCCTGTTTCCTGTAATTTCATTAATTACTGAAAGCCTTTTGAATTCACCCTTTAAAACATCAGGGGAAGCAGCACCCTGAAATATCTGTTCTGGTTAACTTTTGCAATTCATAAAGATATTTCCACAGTTTAAACTCATCTATCCCAAACTCAGCCATGGGTCAGATTTAGAAAGACATTTATTTTTCATTTAATAACCACGAAGATCCTAAGCTTAAAATGAATTAAAAACTTATGCAAGCAAAAGTAAAATAAAAAAAAAATACTTTATTTCATCTTTCAGTGGCACGTTAAGTGTTTCAGAGGTTTAGACAATGCCTTTATTAGCATGCTTTAACTTTTGGTCAGGCTTGGATTGATCAGGGAGCTGGAGTTGATGATCATTGTGGGTAAATTCAAATCAAATATTTCTATTCTATTCTCTCCTATTTTTATATCTCGTTCCCACCTGGTTAGCACTGACCTCTGGCAATGTAACCTATAAAATAAAGGCAGGTATTTACTGACCCGAGAGGTGTTTGTGTGCCTGTGTAGAATGTGCTGGAAGATGGGGTAAAAATTCAATTCTACAGGAAATCCTGGCATAAAGGCAAGTCTTGGTCACTAATACGATGTCATGCAATATTTTCTCTATCCTAAAAATAGTCAGAAAGTGACAGCCACTGTTTATCATTTCAGCCAGCCCATTGCTTTCCAGAAAGTGTTACTTTAATCCTAGCATCCATCAATTTTTATAAAATGTACAACATTTTATAAATGTGATGTCTGCACTTATGGTTAAAAGGAGAAGAGCCAATAAAACAAATTTAGTAAGTTGATTAAATAATTCAAAGTTCTGCTTGGTAAAGCAGTGAACCCATGAGCCACAGTTCAACGGCCTTAATGTCATTCATGACATTTCCCCCCTCACTTTGCATCCTGCTCTGAGCAATTAGATGTGCTCAGAGTAGATATTTATTTGTGATTTTTTTTTTTTATCACATCCCAATATAAGGTGCGAGGTCATTGTAATAACATAAAACTCTCGTGGGAGTTTCACTGAGTGGAGAACAAAGGAGATGTGTGGGAGCTGTGCCCACAAGGGGAATGCCTTGGCAAAGGTGATGAAAGGACCATTTTTATGTTTGAGTGATGGGCTCAGACTCCTTTACTCTCTGAAATACAGGGATATTCAAACTTTCAGAGAACAAAACGTCCCAGTAAATGTGCAATGTCCCCAGGTGTGCTGCAGGAGAGAAATGGAAATGTAAAAGGATCTGTTGCCCTGTTCTTCTAAAGCTCTTCTAAGCCTTCTGATGTTTATATTTTTGTAATGGACTTTCTCATGCACTTTTCATGTAAATAATGATTGTTTTGCATTCCTGTCTGGAGGAGGAGAGAATTGATGGACTGTTGGGTTGACCAGTGTGGTTGGAGAGGACAATTTTCATCCTCCAATCCATGATCACTGTTGGAATTCTATAAATGTCGAGGTCTAGAAATAAAATCCCTCTTTTTTGCCTTGGACATCTCAGCGTGTGAGTGTCATTCATTCGTGTGGCATTGTGACAAAGAACTGATCAAATTGATGGGAACAAGGCTGGTGGTGCTCTGGGCTTGACTGAGGGCCAGTGGGGTCCATCCAGCAACCTGTGCACTCACCACTCATTCTGCAGGAAAAAGAAATGTTTTTATGTTCAGTGAGAATATAGAGAAGAGAAGGAAATGGTGGAGACCTGTTCAGAGGATGATTCAGTCTCCTGTCATCAGCACAAGCACAGCCCTCTCCTGAGTTGTTCAAGGTCCATCCTGAAAGTAGTTTACACTTTTACTGAAACTTTGATTCTTTAATCAATGTGCTGTCCCTGAACTTTGTGACTTCCTGATGCCTAAGGTTACTTTGACCTTGACTAAATGGCAGACAAATGTAGAAAACAAGTGAAGTTCACTCTTGTTGGAAAAATGTAAACAAACGTTTTGCAGTGATTACTCACATCTGGGGCAGTCCTTGACCACGAGGGTTTGAGAGGAGTGCACTGAAATCCATTTTACATCCTTGGCATTTAAATGCACGGGAGTTGTTTCTCTCCTGTTGTAAGGAAGCACTGCCTCTGTGTCACAGCTTTCTTTCAGCTGGGTTCATTTTCTAATGAAGAGGAAAAAACGACGGACCAAGCCACATGTTTCAATTTAAAACTTCCCATGCAGAGTCCATTAATTCAGGTGTGCTACAACATAAAACCTCATTCACGTCACTCCCTGGTTTTAACTTGCTGATGCACTCCTCTGGGTCATCGTGCTGCATTTTATTTCTTAGGATTTTGAGCCTTTGAAAGGAAATGTTTCATGGTGGCACCTCAGAATTTGCGTTGTGGTATGAACATGGTGAGCACGTCATAAATCATGTTCCTTCCTTTCACACTGCAGTGCATGTGTCACAGCAAAAGTGAAGGCTAAAGTCGTCTTTCCTGAGCTCTAAGCACACTCAGACAATGAACAGAAAAGGGAACCTAACAACCTTCACCCACTTTCAGTATAAACCATCCAGCTGAAACTCAGAGGATGCAAAGGAATGAAGTTCAATGGGTTACAGCTCAGTCTTTATGAAAGTATTATTTTTAAAGCAAAGGAAAGGAGACTTTCAGAC
This sequence comes from Phylloscopus whistleri, assembly GCA_017589585.1. Classification (NCBI taxonomy): domain Eukaryota; kingdom Metazoa; phylum Chordata; class Aves; order Passeriformes; family Phylloscopidae; genus Phylloscopus; species Phylloscopus whistleri. The sequence goes on from JADMLD010000401.1 coordinate 643,506, forward strand.
TTCTTACGTGTGGAACACATCACCAGAAAAGGCAGAGCCCACAAGGAGGACACACAGCACCAGGTCAAGGAGTAGTGCTGGAAATAATCCCACTGACCCAAAGGATGCATCCTCCAAATCCAGTAATCAGTGTCCTGCAGAACGTGTCCCTTAAGTCTCAGCCTGTTTCCTGTGTGATAAAAAAACCAAAAAAACCCCCAAAAAACCCCAACATTTTCCCCCTTACAATTTTGAGGAATGAAATTCTCACAGGGCTCTGCCAGTCTGAATGTGGCCTGAGTTTCTAGTTGAGCACATGAGAATGTACAGAGAACAATTTCACTTGGCCCAAAAGCCCCTCAATATATTTTTGTCTTCTTTTCCACTTGCTAAGTGTTCTGGACTGTGCTGCCTTTTTCAGAATTTCCTTTTCTCCTTCTCTGACTAAAATCTACTGAGTACAAAATTAAGTTATAGAAGGCTGCTTGGAGTCTTCCCCAAGCATTTGTGAGGAGTTTGCTTCCTGCTGGTTCTCATTTATGCCTGAGACTACAGCTGAAGTTATTTACCTTACTGGGCTTTGCCATTCACTTGTATTTCACTGGTGATTTTGGTCAGGATGAAAGGAGTTGGAATTATAGAGTGGTTTGGGTTGAAGAGGATCTTAAAAATCATCTCATTCTATCCCCTGCCATGGGCAGGGGCACCTTCCACTATCCCAGGTTGCTCCAAGCCCCATCTAACCTGACGTTGGACACTTCCAGGGATCCAGAGGCAGCCACAGCTTCTCTGGGCACCCTGTGCCAGGGCCCCAGCACCTTCAAATGGAAAAATTTCTTCTCAATACCCCATCTAACCCTGTCCTCTGTCGTTTTACAACCATTCCCCCTTGTCCTACCCACGTGGTAACGCTTCCCACAAGAACTCCCTCTGCCTACAGATGTTATCCTGAATGTCAGGATAAAAACCAACTTGAAGTGATTTTCTGTCCAGCTCCATTTATCTGCATTGCTGCTGATCAGCTGGACCTGGATAAGCTCAGTAAATGTTGGGATGTGGGCAAACACAGCCAAGGGAGATGTGTGCTGCCTTATTGCCTTCCTGTGGCATTTGGAGCAAGACTGACCACAGCCCATGTAGAAATTGCCTTTCAGGGTCAGCAGCAACCTTGTGTGTGTAACCTGGATGTGTTTCCTTGAAAATACCTGAATCAGCTCAGAAACCTGAATTTGGGAAGCCTGAGGAATGCGTGGTAATACTTCTGTGAGTCCTGGTCTGAGGGCTGGATGATCTCCTTGTACCAACGACCTCTTCCCACAACACCAGACTTCCTCCTGGGGCAACACCAGGCACCTCCAACCTGAAGAAGGTTTCTGCTGAGTGGAGATACACAAACCCCTGATACAGCACCCTGAGGGAGGGCTGGAGAAAAACTGAGTTCAAAGAAACCAAGTCTGTAAAGGAAGGGTGGTCTCCTTTCCTTTCATGATACAATTGCTCTGTGTTGCCATATCTGTCTCCTTGTTGTTCACCCCTGTTTTGGGAACAGCTGTGACTTTATTCTTTCCTCTGTGCAGGAGACACAGCTTCAGGTACAAAGACTGATCCCTTCTGGTTGTGTCTGACAGTTCTGCTTACTCAGTGCTGAAAAGGATTTGCAGAACTTGAATGAATTGAAGACGTGAGTAACACTCTCAGTTTTTCACAGGGATTTTCACATTATTTTGGTGTCTGAGAGACTCCAGTGTGAGACACGGGTGATTCTGCAGCAGCTGGACTCAGAACCTTGAAACATTCCTGAGACTGTTCAACATCCTCATATAGATGTAGTTATGGTGACAGAGAGTTTTCAAGATTAGGCATTTAAAAAGTATGACTGAAAAGTGTGAGAGAAAAATTACATTAATGTCAGATGTTCCCTGCTTTAGGCTTTGCTGCTGATCACAGGGATCAGATGCAAAGATGACATCTCACCCTGGAATAAACTGCAGCCACAGAGTGACATTTCTTAAAATCTAAGGTTGATTTCTCAGTGAGATAAATACTTGGTATTCCCTGGAAAGTGGTATGACCTTGTTCTCCTCTGTGAAGAATTAAAATACTGAGGTGAGAAAGAACAATAGCGTTAAGAATGAATAAAAAATAGAAGATACAACCAGCCAAACCCTTTTAGCACAACTGATTTGATTTTCCTTTAAATTGCCATAGGTTTTCCTTGAAGAAGCATGAGATGGGATCACTCACTGTGATGCATCTCCCTGGAAGAGCCATCCTTTACACTTTGAATGAAAATCTGCTTAATGCTAACAAGATTGCAGTCCTTTATTTATTCCCAACACACAGAGGCAGGGAGCAGACATGAAGGCCTGTGATGGTTTTATTTGGTTTTGCCTGATGCTGGTTATCTCTGACAGCACTTTCTTGGATTGGGTTCATTCCTCTTGTCACGATTACACGTGTGACACGTGCAGAATGACACCACTAATGCCACTGCCCTTAAATCTTCTTGTCCTTATGTGATGCAGAATCCCCATCCCAGCCCCCAGCCATATAAATCTGCAGGGTTCAATCAATCAGGAGCACATTTAATGCAGCCACTCAGCAGTCACAGTTCTGTAGCCAGTGACAAATGAAGCAAACACGCTGTCACCAAGTGCTGTTGAGGCAGCCCTGCACCTTTGGGCGTGCCATGAGTTTCTCTGCAATGCTCCTCCCTATTGCACTCCAAAATCTGGAGCAGCTCTCTTGGCCTCTACCCTTTCACTCCAGGTCAGCACCTGTGCATGGAGACCTTGGATCCACGCAGGGATGTTTTTCTACTTGAGGCAGCAGATTGGAAAGCACTTTTTGCTTCTCTATTCTGTTTTTACTGCATAAAGGTCTTTCTAAAGAAAATGTCACCAAATTTGGGTTCTTTTAACACAGCACTGCAGATGGTGCAGCTGCTGATTTTTAAGGGATGAAGCCATCTGTGAATGAAGGTCCATGTAGATACCAGGAGGTGGTGAACACTTAAAGTCATAGAATCACAGGTTGGAAAGACCTCCAAGATCATCCTGATGCCTTTGGAAGGCTGAGCTGGAACAGAGACTGGGCAGAGCTGGAGAATAAAGCAGATATTTATTAAAAGGCCTTTAAGGACACACCTTGGGCAGGACAAGAGCCCGGCCAGGGCCACACCCAAGGTGGATCCAAAATGGTCACAAAATGGACAAATGGTCATGAGGTCTCACACTTTGATCAGTTCTGGTCCATTTGCACATTGGGGTTGAATTGTCCAATTGCAGCTCCAGCTGATGCAGTCCCATCCTTCTTGTTTTCTCCCTTCAGCCACCGCTGTTTGTGCTTTGGGGCCTGGAAGCTTGTCCCAGTTGTCCTTGGTGTGCAGCAGGACCAGGATTTGTTTTGTGTCCCTGCTCTGTGCAGAGCTGAGTGACCCTGAATGTGAGGCTGAGAGCTGCACCCCTGGGCAGCACAGAATCTGGAATACATGGAAGCTCAAACTTCAGGCATCAATCCAATCCAACCTTCGACTGAGTATCACCCACTAAGCCAATCACCAAACTTTGCCATTCTCACCCATCCCCACCAGGACTCACAGCCCTGAGGACAGAGTTTGGCTCCAGGTCTCCAAGCTGAGCTTCTGAATTTTTCTCTGAGGTCTTTATTGGTGTCTTTATTGGTGTCTTTATCTCCAAGGGATCATATCCACAGGAAGACTCAGAATTTGGGTCATACACAGGGGCTGAGCTCTTCTGTGTGAGATTTTGAGCTCAGCAAGGCAAATATACTTTTGTCTTCTGAGAATTCTCTCAGGTCTGAGTTGACTGATGTGTTTCATTTAATTGTCACTTGGAGGACTTTGGATTGTGTAATTTATTTCTTCAGAAACTGAAGAGAGGTTCCTTGCACTCTTTTTTTGCTATGAACAAAATGTTTGCTTGCAGGGACTGCTCCAGAATAACTCCAGTGTGCAGGAGTTTTCTTTACTACACACCAGATCTCTTATGGGAAAAGCTGTTAGAAACTCAGTAATGTTTCCTTAGGTTCCCAACTGTCTCTTCAGGAATTACTGACATTCCTGGCACTTGTGCTGAGCTGCCAGCTCACACTCTCAATGTCTGACAATCCCAGTGCTGAACATCCATGAGTATTTCTGCTGGGACCTTTTAAGGCTCAGACTGCGGTGTGGTACCACTGGAACATCCTGGTTCAGGCAGTTTCCCTTGTTAGCTGGGCAAGGGTGAGATGAAAGGCAAAATTCAAAGATACAGAGATATTTCTGATTTTTTGTTCCCTGACCTGCTCTCTTCCACAGCTCTTAATTTACATGTTAACTTAAAGACTTTTAATTACAAAACTCTATACAATTTCCATGTGAAATACGACAACAATAGAATATTTAGGAAAGAAAACACCAGCAATTCAGTTCCTCCCATCTCCTATCAGCTTGGATTCACCTCTCAAGGAGCACAGAGAAGCAAATAAGACAGTAATTTTGGGTGGAAAAGAGTCTTGATTCTCAGCACGCAGTGGCACCTCCAGTTCTCAACATGCTGAGTTGCTGCCTGTTTTATTGAGCTCCCATATAAATGCTTCTTTTCCCTCTTCTGAATTAAAATGAATTCCACACCAGCCAGGTTTCATTACTTTGTTTATCCTTCCAAAACACTTGTGTATCTCAAACTCACAAAACATGTCTGATTTTGTTTGCAGATGGTTTCTACCTCCCACGAAATAACCAGGAGAACATTCGGTTTGATTGCGCTCATTTATTTGCCTATTAGTCTGTTTGTAGCTGTAATAAGAAAGCAAATGATTTCCACTGTATATTTTATTTATGGAATTTGTCTGAAGATTAAACTGCAGAGCCTGATTCAAATGCTAGAAATTATGGAGTTGTGGCATCCAAGGACCTAATTGGAACCATTGTGCAGAGGATTTGTGAGATGCAGATCTTGCCTGCAGAGTCAGATGAAGAATCTAAACTTCCTGCTCCTCCTCCTCTCATTGCATTCAACATTTGAGGTTGCTCAAATCCAGGCACAAGACCTTTGCCCACCCTGATCTAAGTCCTTGCCAAACCCAAAACAGTTAAGATCCATCAGAAATGGAGTCAGGGAGAAAGGGCTGGGAGGGATGGAACGCTGTGAGGAAAGGCTGGGAGAGCTGGGGGTGTTCACCTGGAGAAGGGAAGGCTCCAGGGAGAGCTCAGAGCCCCTTCCAGGGCCTAAGAGGAGAGCTGGAGAAGGACCTTGGACAAGGGCATGGAGTGATAGGAGAACAGGCAATGGTTTTAAACTGCAGGAGAGTCCATTTAGACTAGGCACAAGGGAGAATTTTTTACTTTAGGTGGTGAAACACTGAAATGTTTCATTGAAATGTGGATGCTCCATCCCTGGAAACATTGAAGGTCAGGTTGGACAAGGCTCTGAGCAACCTGATCTAGTTGAAGATGTTCCTGCTCATGGCAGGGGAGTTGGACCAGGTGACCTTTTACTGTCCCCTCCCAACCCAAACCATTCTACAATTGCATGTTTCTGTGATTCCAAACAAACTGTGTTGGGTTGTTCACTTTAGGTGAGTGCTGGATTTTGCTCTCTCCAGTGGGCTGGTGCCACCTGGCTCAATGGTTTCTGAAACTTCCTTGTTTGTCTGGGCACGTAAAATGGGAGCAGTGGCAAAGAACCTCTAGTTTGATAATCCCAGGATTCCATAACCAGGTAGTTGCTCTGTTACAGTCATGGATGCAGCATCACCTTCAGGATCTCCCCTCAGAATTTTTCAGACCAGCTAGGGAAGTGTCGTTAATTCTTTCCCTTAATTGCAATTATTGGCATTTAGCAGGTTTTGCAATTCTTTCACTTCCAGTATTTTGGAAGCTGAAAGTCCCCCCTTGTTACAAACTTCAGCATTTATTGCCATCATTCTGGGAATGTGTTATGGAGGAGTTTTTAGTAACAGGTTATGTCCTGCCAGAGATGGAAGAAAAATGAGCTTGGATTGTTATTTTTGAAGCAATGTTCTTTTTGTGAGTGTTCCCAAGGAGGCAGACATCAGATCCATCTCATAATTGTTTCTGCGTCCCACTACGTGCAAGACACTTTAAAAAATACTTTATTAGTATAAATGAAAGAAAACTCCTGGCTCATAGTTCACTAAAACCTCTGTCTTGATGAGTCAGTGTGTTTCTTCCTTCCACCTCCAAGCAATTATTCTGATCTATGGAACAGCCTTGATGAATCAGATGGCTTCTTTTAGTTGTAGAGAAATAACTTGCAAAGTTTTAAGGAAACAAATGACTTAGACTGAATTCCTTATTAAATACAAGAGAAAGTCTGGTAAACAGTGCTTGGCATGAGGTGCTCAGGCCCAGTGAAATATTTTTATTCCACTCTCCAAAGCTTTTCCCCACCACACACACACTCAGAGGTTAAACAGGAGTGAATGCAAAATGAAAATTGAAGTAAAACTGCTGACCTAGATATCTGCTGCCATAGTGAGAAGGAATACCCAATCTGAATATTAAATAGTAATCAATGAAATTAAACTTTTTCCTGGGAGGATTTGTGAAGATCTCAGCTTTGGATTGAAGCCCTAGAATTGGCACTGTGTATGGGAACAGATCATGCTCACCTTAGCCACAGGTATTAGTAGCTTGTATCAGAATTTTGGGGTTGTATCAGGCACTTTGGGGTTCATTTATGGTGAAAAATACATTTTTTTTTACATGCACTTGATTTTCAGACCCAGCCTTTTCTCTTGATGGGAAACCTCTGAGTTTACACACTTCCTGTGCAGATCTCCCTGTCCAGGATGGAGAGCTCAAAAGTGGATTGAAAAAAACCCCCAACCTTCCACAGCCTAAATCACTTGGTCTATTTTAGACACTTATTTCAGAACCCGTACACCTCTGAACATCCTGATTAGATTTCCTCTACCTGAAAGGCAGCCTAGGAGACAATCCACATTTATATTTAGGCAGATCAATCCCATGCTGTTGTTGCTTCTCTTTTTTTTGTACCCTTTTGTTTGGTACTGGTTGTTACATAATTCTTTTTTTTTTCTTTTTTCTTTTTTTTTTTAAGTAAGTTATGAGGTGGAAACAAACCTTTGGCTTCTGGGTTTGCACAGCCCTTCAGGACCAAAATAGCAAACCTTTGAGCCTGGAGTCCAGAGTTGGGAGGCAGTGGTGCCTCTTTGGATCCACATTGGTTAATTGAGGGTAAAGTCTCATCTTGCCCTGTTTCAGTAACGCCTCAGTGAAAGCTTCAGCTAAAGGTCACACGCACTCCCATCCTGTGCTCTGTGCTCCTGAGACTGTGCTGCTGCTGGGATCTTTAATTTTGGACTGTAGGTAGATAAATCTTTCAGCACATGCCACTTTCTGCTGGAGAGACTCCTCTTGGCATTCAGGTGGAAGTGGAGAGGAACCTGCACTGAGCACCGTTCACCCAGAACACACCTCCTAAGTGTAAACTGTGCTTTCACAGCAAGAAAAGCAGAACGTAAAATGAGCAGAGAAGGCTGAACCTGCTCTCCTGCAACCCCTTTCTTCCCCAGAATAGCCACAGAAATGTTTTAGAGGAAGAAATTGCTGCCTCATTTTCTGGATGGTCTGAAAATTCTTCTCCCAAGTATTGCTGGCAAGGCAACAAATAAAAAAACCCAAAACAACAGCACCAACAACAAAACAACAACAACAACAACAACAAACCACAAACAAACAAACAAAAAACAAAAAAAAACCCTCACAAAACCCAAAAAACCCAAAACAAAACAAAACCAAAACCAAAACAAAACAAACAAACAAACAAACAAAAACAACCAAAAAGAAAAATCCCGAAGCTCCAGGTCTTCTTGCCTGTGTGTTTGTGCGTGCTCCTTGTACAATCAGAAGATCACCGGGTCCTTAGCTCGTGTTTGGGACAGCCCGGGGTGGGTGTCTCCTCTCCCAGTGCTCCACCAGTGACATCTACTGGTAAATGCCACCCTCGGCATCCCAGACACGGGTGGGAGCAGGCGGTGGGACCCACATGGTCCAGGCACCAGGGACCAACCACTGCTGGGAAGAGCAGCCTTGTAAGGGTTGGCTCAGTTATGAAACCTTCAGGCTGGCACCATCATGGCCAAATTATGATTTTTGTTACTGATTAAGGCTCCAAAGGGCACAACGCACATGTGGCAACAGCTGCCTTGATGAGTGCCAAATAAATCTGATTTAGTGCTGCAGTGCCTCTTGAGTAAGTGGAGTTTTGGGATCAGCCCCATCTTTAGCTCCATTGGTTTGTTTTATTTATTCTCTGAGTTAAAACTATTGTGCAAGTTGGTATTTTTACGACTCTTGCAAAAGGGGAAAATTTATCTACTGGTTTCAGCCCACGGTAACCACGTGAACACTGAATGAAATACATCCTGCTACTCAATCAGCTGTCACAATTTCCAAACCATTCCCATTCCTAACTTCCAGGGAGTGCATGTTAAGCCATAACCATGGGATTGGTAAACACCTACAGAAACCACAAGCAGCTGCCCCAAAAAGAAGAATTTCTGAGTGTTTGCGTGCCACCACGTTTTATATTTGGTCTCTGGTACAGCAACACGTCTGCGAGTTTAACTTGTCATTCCTGAACTTCAATCATCATTAGCATTTGGTTGAATTCCCTCCTCCAAAACAAATCCAAAATAAACGACAAACATCAAGCTGAACTCTAAAGTTCAGCCACGGCTGTGCCCTTTAGCATTCACTGTTTGCAAACATTGCTCAACCTCCCAGTCCCTGTTTGAGATGAACTGCTGCTTGTTTGCTTGGAGCCACTGAGCCATGTGAGGCGGCAGCACTTTGTAGCCTCCCAGAAAGCCAAAAATAAAACCTGCTCTGTCCAACCCTGACGAGCAATGGTGCTTCTGTCTCTTGGTTTTTAACATCCTGGGTCTTGGCCAAATAGAAGGGGCTGTTCAGCAGCTGTTAGAAGACACGTTTTTACAAGGTATCTTTTCTCAAAATTATTCCACTGCCCAAATCTCAATGTTTGGCTGCTATTTGTACAACTCTTGGAATCAAAGAGTCACAGAATATCCAAGTTGGAAGGGACCCACAAGGATCATCCAGTCCAACTCCTGGCCCTGCACAGACACCCCAACAATCCCATCCTGTGCATCCCTGGCAGCTTTGTCCAAACTCTCTGGAGCTCTGGCAGCCTTGGGCATGTGCCCATTCCCTGGGGAGCCTGCAGTGCCCAGCACCCTCTGGGAAAGAACTTTTTCCTGATTTCCAAACTAAACCTCTCCTGGAACTGCTTCAAGCCATTCCCTCATGTCCTGCTGTCACTGATCATCAAAGACAGGTGTTTTTTTGTTGTGGTTTTTGTTTTGTTTTTTTAATTCTATGGTTTTACTTTTCAAGTCAATTATTTCTTTGAACGGAGTTAGAGAGAGATGTTAGGAAGGATCCTTGCCCCAAAAAACAGAGAGGAGGAGTTCTTGCCAATGACTCCGGGTGATTATGGCAGATGGAACTGCTTCATAAGCAATGCAAATTATGATCAAAGAATCATAGAATCACAGAATGGTTTGGGTTGGGAAGGACCTTAAAAACCATCAAATTTCAACCCCCTGTCATGGGCAGGGACATTTTCCACTATCCCAGGCTGCTCCAAGCCCCGTCCAACCTGACCTTGGACACTTCCAGGAATCCAGAGGCAGACACAGCTTCTCTTGGCACCCTCTGTCAGGACCTCGACCCCCCTACAATAAACAGACACTTTTTTTTTTATTTGTTGCAAATAAAAATTATTGGCTTTCCTGAGCAGGTTACTGTCTTTCCACCTGCAATGAACAGACACATTTTTTTTCTACATTGCTTTTGCTAGGAAAAGCCAAAGGAACCAAATTCAGCTGTTCCCACTGCAGGAGACCTTCTTGCTCCTGCTATTTCACCTTAGCTCAAATTCCCAGTGAAAAGTTGATGGATAAGATCTATTTCTGCTAAACCACAGGCACCACCGTGGTCATTGCAATGATCACACACCCCCATCTGACTTCTAAACATTTAATTTCCTTAGATTCATGCTATAAAAACATTTCCCTTGTGAGCTGTGACACAACCTTCAAATTATATCAGACACTTCTCGTTGGACAATTATCCGACTGCTTTTTAAAATGGTAATTATTTCCCAGGGCCACAGATGCACTCTGCAGAGCCCAGAGAAGCTGTGGCTGCACAGCTGTCAGGTGGATGCAGCACTGTGATTTAGAGATGGTTAAACTTAAACAGGATGGACATGAGCTGCAGTTTCCATTTGGGCTGGGAGCAGGGAAATCTGCCTGCAGTGAATTCATTCCTCAGCGCAGAAAAGGCTTCAGGCTTTCTAGGCTGCATCCTGAGGCACTTCCAGTGTGAGCTGTGGGAGTTCACCAAATGGTCATTTCTAAAATTTCTCCAGAACAGCCTGACGTTCTACAGACCTCATTTAAATCCAAATGTGCTCCCAGGCTGAATTATCCTGCTGCCACTTGGATATTACTTACTCAGTGGGCTTACAAGATGCTGCTGCCTGTTGAGTTCCTGTAAATCCATAGTCACATCTATATTTTGTGTTAGCTTGGAGAATGAGAGAATTGCTCATTTGTTTTCCCAAATGAGCAGTGGAATAGAAAAATCCAAGTTCTACCAAGTCAACATGATTTCACTGGGCTTCAGCTGTCTGCAGCTGAGTTAGTTACCTAGCTGCAGACCCCTGGAACAATCACTGGAGAGAAAAAAAGTTTTTTTGGGCTGTGATTGAGATACTCTGGTGGAATGACCCTCTGAAAGGGCTTTTTTATTTCCACTGACTGAGGAGAAACAGTTCAGTTCTGGATGTCTGTATGGCAAATAATCTATATTTTGTCCACATCCCATGATTCCTCATTTTCACATTACACGCCTCTTGGGGAAGAGGTTAACCAGCTCTGGACACCATGCACAGCCAGCTCCTCTGAACAATGTCAAAATTCCTACCCTGCTCTTAATGCATGTATTTATATCACAAAAAAATATCTTTGTGGCACTCTTCTCTGCCTGCCTCATTTGGCTTTGTTGGCTTTGAGCCAGGTACAGCCAAACCCATTGTTTCCCTGTTATGGTGCATCCATCAAAATGGGGGATCACAGGAATGGAGAACACCAGGTAAAACTCAGCACTTGGAAATCCCAAATTAATTAAAACGAAGAAGCTGGGCATTACCTAATGTGTCATATTAGAAAGTGGTTTTGGGGTTTAAATGTACAATTCAGCTGGAAAAGGCAGCCAGTGCTGCTCTTTGGCTAAATTTTGAACCCTTACTCAATAGTTATTCCAGAGAATATAAAACAAAGCAACCGAGAAAGCTTCCCTGGAGTACTGGGAAGTTTAGTTGATTTGGGGGGCTTTTAGAAAGAGAGAGAAATCTCATATTCTTTAATTCTTTGAAAGTCTCTGCCAGATCTTCAACATCTTTGGAATGCCACGCAAAGGTTTGTGCTTGGTTGTACATAGAACTAAGACAGGGTCCTTCTCCAGCTTCTGTTCCTCAGTTCCCATTTATTTTCTCTAAAATGAAGACCTTTTTTTTGGGTCTAAAATAAGATTGTTTCTCTAAAATAAGGACTGAATGCAAAGCTTTTCCCATCTAAAATCAAGGACACTGAGGGGAGATTTTGGCATTATTTTAGCCATGGTACGTTTGATCATTTTCCTTTGCAGTGGACTGTAAACATCCTTAGATTTTTCCCCTAAATATTTTTCCATTCTCCTTAAAAAAAATTGAAGATTCACTCAGAATCAGGCTGGCACCTGAAAGCTGCCTAACACCCCTGGATGTGAGCAGGGTAACTACCACAGTATCTAACGTGCTGCAGTAAGAGATAAATAGTTCGTGGCTCTCTCAGGTGGGAATAATATTTATGAGGAAAAATAAAAGAGGAAATTAGAAACACAGGCTCTGTTAAACAGCTCTATAAAGGAAGAAGGACAAATCAGCAGGACTAAACAGGTGTGGAAATGACCATAAATTGCACCTGTGGGAAGCTGGTGACTCGTAATGGTAGAACATTAAGAACATCATTTATATGGACTGGCTCTGGAAGGTGTCTCTTCTTGTCTCCCCTGTTGCCTGAGAACCTGCTGCTTGTTGAATGCTTAAGGGGAAAGAAAAAGGACAAAATTTATTCTAGGGAGGCATTGCCCTCGTGAGATGTAACATTTAAAACACCACTATTAGATGGTTATGGAATGTTTATAACTTGAGCACAGTCTCACGCTTCAAAAAAAACCAGAAGAGTGAGGTTTAGGCAACTCCAATGGTGATTCATATCCCTTTTTTTTTTCTTTTTTTATGTCTAAATGCTAAGGATGCAACTCTAAGTTGTTCTAAGCTCAGGAAAGTTCTGTTTGTAGAAAATAGAAATAAATCAGAAGAAGTTGCCTCCAGAAATTGATTCATTTGGTGACCATTATGTTACTGTAATGCATGGAGATGAATTCTCCTCTGGAGGTGTTGATTTGTCTCCACTGTTGCTGATGGAAATCCATTCTGACCAGTTCCGATTTAGGCATTTGAAAATCAGAGTTTGAAGTCAGGTTGCGTGAATCATATCAGATGTGATGTTGTTATGTTCTAAATGTAATTAGTGGAAAGGCAATACAGAGGACTGGCAAACTCTGGAAAATCTGAAAGCACTGAATTTTTCAAAGAAAGCAGAAGTTAGATCACTACTATTAAAACCAAATTCTCTTTTAGCTCATTTAACAGGCATATGAAAATAGGATGGTATTTTCTCAACCTGTGAATTTCCAAGGATTTTCTTTTAGTTTCTCATTTCTGGGCTTACAACTCAAGTGATTCCCAATTTCACAGGATCACAGAATGGTTTGGGTTGGAAAGGACCTTAAAGATCTTCTTGTTTGAAATCCTTACCATGGGCAGGGACACCTTCCACTATCCCAGTTTGCTCCAAGCCCCACTCCTTTGAGTTTTGACATTACACTGCTGACAACTCCTTGAGAATGGACTGGAGTGGAATGATCCTCAGTGTGTAATCATTTCACCAAGGCAGCTTTTCCTTAATTTCTCATTAAACTCTCATGAGGAGTAGTGTTAGAAGCCCTACCAATGCCACAGTACATCTCATCAATTTGTTTTTCTTTCTTTTTTTCACAGAGTGCATAAGAAACATCAGACCGAGTTAAGATGATTTCTGCTTGACAAACCCACACTTGCCTGTTACTCACCTTTTTGCAACCGTGATGAGAGAGATTTAGTTCTCATGTTTTATTCCAAAGGGATCCAGGGCCCTGAGGAGCACACATTGAATTTTCAAAAGCTGCTTAGTCACTGAAGAATGAAAATCCTTCTGACTTTCAGCGAGACAAGAGTTCCCTGATCAAAGTCCCCTGTGGATGGATTCTGAACACACATCAGATGAGGGAAGATGTGGGGAGCACATGGCATTAAGGGGCAATTTTAAGCCTTGGAATCCAGCAAATTTCACTCCCTGAATAGTGAGTGTGGAGCCACAAAGGTCTTTCTACACTGTTTGGTTTCCTGGGCTTTAATAGTTTAAACAGCTTAATAATTTTAAATGCTCTGTTCCTTTGGAAAACATGACTAAAACTCATTTTGGTGGTGCAATTGAGTGAGTCTATATACTTCCAAGGGAAACACTTACATCTATCTATATCTATCTATATTTATATATCTCTCTATTTAATATATATCTGTATCATCTATATCTATATATCTATCATCTATCTATATCCATGTCAATATACACACACCAGCTGTATCAGTTCAGGAGAAAAGATCTGTATTATTCAGGACTTTTAAAAGTGCTTTTCAAGTTTTAATGAAAACTCTCGACCCTGAGTCATGACAAAGACTGGTGGTAGAGAAAACTTCAACACTGCACTGGAGATGTTTACAGGAGCCATGATCATGCCTTGGGACTGTGGTGTAGGCACAACCCAAACCATCATTCCTCACTTGTGTCCTTCTTACTTCCAAGAGAAGCCCAAATGTTTTCTCTCTGTACTTTCTCAGATACACAATGGGAATCTGCAGCTACATCCCAAACGCATGCCCCAAGGGAACATGGCAGGCCAGCCTAAAGGGTATTTAATCCCAGACAAACTTTACTCCCTATATATTTCCAATGGAAATACTTACATCCATCTATAACTATCTATATTTATATATCTCTCTATTTAATATGTCATTTATATTTATATATATTATACCAAATTAATTATACCAAAACTATACCAAATTAATTATACCAAAATAACTTTCAATCTCTGATACTACTCCAGTTGAATTTTCAGCCCTCGCAGCTCTATGCACCTTTTCCAAGAGTGGTTTCATGTTGGCTTCTTGGCTGAGAAATGTCTTGGCTCTGTTCTCCTGCTTATTTTCAGCTCTTGGAGTCAGTGCTCCAGTCCTGTCTACACTTTTCTGCTCTACTGGTCATGACAGCACTGATTGACAACCCAGTTAGTTCTGCCAAGGGAGGAATGGGTACGGGACTGAGCACTGAGGGGAGAGATCTTGCAGGGCACATGGAATTTGGCCACTCCTTCATTACCTTGGATAAAAGGATCAGAAACTTCAGTTTCCATGTAAAAAACATCTTGATTCTATATTTTTCAGGATTGTAGGCTATCTAGCATGCAGATTTTAAGAGATTCTTACTTATGGACACTGCAGCTATTTGATCTTTTTTCTTATTTGTCTTACTCACTACTGAGTATTCTCTATCAAGGAAAGTCAGCGTTAAATGGCTTTCACTATAATCAGACAAAATTATTTCCTGCAGTTAAATACAGCCAGAGAAAGTCTTTCCAGCCTTGGATAAAATGTCTATAAGTTTCCAAAGGAGTTGGGCTATCTGCTCCTTCCAGGAAAAGTCTACTTGTTTGGTTTCTATTTCTTGAGGAAGGGGTTGGTTGGATGTTTGGAGGTTTTTTCCCTTCTGATTTTGGGGTTTTTTTTGTGTCTCTAGAGCCTGAAGAGGAACACTGAAATTGGAAACAAAGCAGCAAACATCAAGCAGGCTTGTGCAAAATCCCTAAACACACTCTGCAGTCATGATGGACCAAACACCTGATGAGACCAAAGGGGTCAGGGGAATGTCCCTTTGGAATTTCTGTTGGATTTCCAGTGCTCTCACATCCCAGCCAAATAAAATTTAGCTGTCCACAATTTTAATGTCCAGCTGAAGCATTCTCTGCTCCATTTGAAAGGATACAGGAGAAATGAACATCCAATTCACACCATCCTATATATTTTGTATTTCTCCCCACTGATTATTGCAGTAATCCCATTCCACTTCCAGACTTCTGCTACTGAAACAATTGTATTTATTAGTTAATCAAACTCCATGTTAAAATTAACCAGCCTGGTTGGTGTCTTCAACTGATAAAGCTTGGCCTGGAACCTGTTCTGCTTAAAAGCACCTAACTAAGCATGGCCTAAATTTATTGGCGGCCAGTTTAAATCTATTTATTCTTGCGCCAGAAATGTCATTCTTGTCTTTTCACAATAATTAGGAAAAATTACCGACACAGTTGATGATTCTCCAGCTGAGAAATGGGACAACATGAAAGCACAAAGAGACGTCTGAATGGAGTGTGTGTGTTGGCAAAGTCGATTTTCTTTCTGCCTTGAGATTTCCTTTATTCTGCTGAAGCCAATAATAAGATCATGAAAGGCAGAACTAATCTTCCCTGCTGCTTTGAAATTTTCACTTTAGGTTCAGTTTTCCTTTCTCTAAGGGAATCCTTTCAGGGACTACAACGTTTTTTTTTTATCCTGTTAGCTCCTATTTGGATGTTTGTCATTCCACACATGGAACAGTTCCTTCTATGAATTGCACAGAATTCAGAGTGTCCATCTCAACAGCACTTGGAGAAACCTCTTAGAAGGACTGCAAGAAGAAAGTGCCTTGTCCTTCCTTTATTCTGCTGCTTCCACATTAATGCTGTAACAGAGCAAGTTAATTAAAGATGAAGGACTGGCAATGTATCTGAGATCTTGTTGCAGGG
Organism: Phylloscopus whistleri; assembly: GCA_017589585.1. Lineage (NCBI taxonomy): Eukaryota > Metazoa > Chordata > Aves > Passeriformes > Phylloscopidae > Phylloscopus > Phylloscopus whistleri. The sequence continues at coordinate 659,545 of JADMLD010000401.1, forward strand.
AACAATTTATGAGAGCAGATTTTCAGCTGATTTGAACTGTGGTAGCTCTCTGAATAAGGAGATTTGACAATGTGGGTCAGCAGGGCTCCAGGGACAGAGTCTGCCTTTCAACTTGTTACAGACTGTGCAGTAATTAGTGTCCATGAGGAAGGAATAAAATGTGTGTGCAAAGGATGATAACATTTGGTATCAGTTTTGAGGAGTCATAAAAATTCTTCTTCTCCATTCTTTTCTCTTTTCAGAGGAACGTGATGAGATTATGTTGAAATATCCTAATTCCTTGTAATAAGGGGAAAAAAGCGACTGTAGAAAATAAAAAAACTTTCAGAGCTGATTTTTACAGAAGTCTGTACATTTATTCTGAAGCAAAATCTACTCTGTGCTTGGCATGTTTCATAATTTAGAGACAGAGACTTTGTCTAAACCAACCGAAGAAAAATGAATTTGCCATATATATAAGACAGGGATAAAAGTATAAAGTCATTTCAGATTATTTAATTTACACTGAAATATAAATGTTAACTTTGTCTTTCCTGCAGAGCTTGTTATTTTCAAAGATTTCTTTGCTAATTAGGGATTGTCAATCATTGAGACGCCCAGAAAAATCCAAACAAGATAAAAGAAATATTTGGAGTCTTTCAAAAAATAAATATACATGGCTTGAACTCCTGGTGCTGGTGCTCCAGGGCTCCACTTTGCCCATCAGCATTCCTGCCAAAAGATTTGCCTGCTGACATTTACATGAGAAGGTGGCATTTGCTTTTGGGGGATGCATTTGGTGTCATGTATTCTTTGCAGTAACTCTTTTCTGATGGCATGTAAAGGTCATTTCTGCAGAGCAGAGAACATTTGTAAACTTCCCGAGAAAGGATCTGGGCACGAAGCATCCACTGAATAGTAAGGATATTGCTTGTCTGAAAACTGCTGGGTTTTTCCCTCACACATTCCCCCATTTTTTCTTTTTCTTTTTTTTTTTTTTTTTTCCCTTGGTTTCTTTCTGTGAAGCCTGCAGGAGTAAAATGATACCAACAAAATTATTTCTGCATTGTGGTACTGCAGAGTGTCTTAAAAGTATAAGGAAATGTATCTTAGTTGGAAAATTACCAATTAATTTTGGTTGAAAAAAGCCAATTATTCTGATTTGTCCAGAGAAGTTGTAGCTGCCCCATCCCTGGAAGTGTCCAAGGCCAGGCTGCACTGGGCTTGGAGCAACCTGGGATAGGATTGTCCTCTACAGACATCCAATACCATTAGGGATATTCCTGATCTCAGCTGGATCCATCTGTCAGCTCTTCTGGATGCTTCAGACAAATTAAGGTATTTCAAATGACCCTATTAAAATTTGTATTGTAGATAAAAAAAAAAATAATTGCTTCATTTATGCTTTTTAGGTCTGGTTATCTTGATAAAAAGATAAATTTATTTATACTGTTATATTGATACAAATACATATTTATATTTATATTTATATTTATATTTATATTTATATTTATATTTATATTTATATTTATATTTATATTTATATATTTATAAAATACATATATTTTTATATACTTATTTTATATATTTTTATATACTTATATATTTATATACTTACATATTTATATAAAATCATGTTGATACCAATGAACTGTGTAATAAATGTTCAATACAGAATGCCAGTAGCACCAATAGATCCTGAGAAGTTTACTGAGCTCATCTCAAAGTCCCAACATGTTTGTTTATTGAATCACTCTGTAAGCTCCACTAATTATATTGACTGGGGTTTTAATTACTGTCATGAGAATATAAATGCCTCACTCACATGGAGATAATCTGCATCTATTGCCTAAAAGTAAACACCCCAATCTCGAGCTGAATCTCCACCAAGGAGCCTTCCTTCCTCTCTGTTCCTAGATGATGGAATGAGCTGAGCTCTGGGTTATTGATTAAATTCCCACTGCAATAGGTCCCCGTGTCAGATTTGACTTTTCAGGCTCATCTTATAAAGGGCTTTGCTGGTGGCTGGTGCGTGTAAACTGAGAATTACAAAAATACCCCTAAAATTCTTCCTTAGAACTGACCTGGAAAAACATCATCATATCCCTGGCATGCAGATAAAAAACACTAAAAAGCATGAATTATTTATTCACTTATGCCTCTGTATTTCTAAAGGAGTAATGGAGCAAATGCCAACTGAGGACACACAGTTTTCTTGGGAGAGTTTGGGTTCCCAAGTACAATTTCTGCCCACAGAGAGAAAGGAGAGTAACTCCAGCTCTTCTGGGGCATCAATATCTCAGGTTTGAACCCCTGGAAGAGGTGATGGAAATGTTTTTCCTGATTGGTACAGTCCTGGACGGCTATTGTCAAAACCACAGCGTTTACAGCCCCACATCCCAAAAGGAGCAAAACTCTCGGTCATTTTTAGGAATTTGTCTTTTGGGAGAGTCCAGAAAATCAGGTTTTGTGGTTGTCATACAGAAGAAAGAAGAGCCATTTAGCAACAGACTAAATGTTCTAGATGAATCATAATTATTGCATCCCAGTCTGTGGAGAAATAAATTACAATGCCACAAGTAAAGCTAAAACTGGCTGCTCATGGGGTAGAAAATCAGTCTGGTTTAGAGCAGGCAAAGAAATTACAGACTCCACAAAAGTATCATTTGATCCTCAGATAAATATTCTGAACCACAGTGGTTATCCTACCTTCTACACAATGAAACTGATGGGTATGAAGCTTTGCAGGTCAGTTCTTACACATTGTTCCTGAAATATTTGGAATGAGTTGTTTAAGAGGTCCTAAAGATTCCTGAAAGTCTTAATCATATATTTTTTGACGTGTAACCCAATTAAGAGTGACCACTCAAATATCTGTCCTGGGAGGGTTCAATTCAGTCAGGTAGAAGTAATCTGATTACTATTTCCTGTCCTCAAACTGCTTACATGGAATCTGTATTCTTTCTAATATTTATTTTTTTATGGTTTTTTTGCACTGTGTCCAAGGCTGCAATGTAATTAACAGAAGGTACTTATCTGATGTCAGAGCATCTCCAGTTTTGCCCAAAAAGCATCATTTAGGACTTTAGGATCATCAGAACTCTTTCAAGCTACATTTAAGTCATATCATTAAGCAGTGAATGAACAGAAAAACCTGAAATGACTAGAAGAACCAGGTAATGAATTTATAGCAATAAAGATTTTTCATCTGTAGAATGAATTGTAAACAGATGGATGGGAGGGATGGTCAATTTAAAAGGCTTAAATATGGAATCAAGCCATTGTAAGACTGAACTGTTCTCAAAATTTTTTTTACATTAGTTTTGTAAAGTGATTAAAAAAAGATAAAATTGAAAAAAACTCCCAACAATTTCTGAAGATTATTTCTGTTACTGCTGCCTTGGAAACACCATTACAGATCCCCTAATTTTTTAGGATTTATATCAAGAGACTTTTTTTTTCTCATTTATTTTCCATTATGAAGCCAGAAAAACTGAGATGAGTTGTTCAAGCTCCAGAAAGTAATCAAAACACCAGAAAGTACTTTTAGAAGTTGGAGTATATTAAAATAATTTATAGTGAAAAATATCAATCTTTTAAAATGAGTTCATTATGAAATTCTCTGACTCTCTTTTCCCTCTGAGAGGAGGAGATGGTACCTGTTGGCCAAAGGAGACTCTAAGGACAACATCATCCTCTCACCTCACAAACCATGGTAAATCTCAATGTCAACCATTGAATGATGGTTTTATTTGCTGGGCTTTTCTGGAGGCTGAGTTTTGGGGAGGTTTATGTCTTTTTCTCATTTTATTTATAAGCAAGAGTCATTTGTGGCTCACGTCGCTGTGTCATTGGTCTCACAATCATTTTCTCTGACTTGACAGCTCATAAACATTTTCACTATTTTAATAGTTGCACTATTAATAATGAGGTTTTTCTTATGGTGGAGAAAACAGGAGATTTGAAAAAATATATCTGTGTCTTGGGTTGCAATGCAAGATATAACCAGAAGTGTGTATTCTATTGCCATCTCTTAAAACCAGCTGGGGAAATGTTTTCTTTATCTCTTCCAAGACCCATCCCTCATAACCCCCATGTTCTTTATCCCTTCCAGGACCCATCCTCCCTCCAGGGGATATCTGCTGTTCATGGGCCATCCAGGCTCACTGCATGGCTGATACAATTCCATCATCCCATGGGGAGATGCTCCACCCAGGGGGAGGAGCCCAGCATTCCTACCTGGATAAAACCTGAGATTCAGAACACCAGGGCAGCCTGTGTGCACTGCATTCCCAGAGGATCACTGGACCCATCTCACCACCACTGGACCTTCAGAGGGAAACTCCACCCTTCTACAGGATCATTGCTCCAACAGAACCACATCTGTCACTGCAGGAGGACTTGATTGGGCTGCTGCCAACATCCTGACCAACAGGGTGTCAGATTGTGTTCTGACTCTGTCAGGGTTTTCTTTTTTGTTTATCTGCTTTGTTTTTGTACTATTACATTTTTATTTTTAATATTCCTAGTAAAGAACTGTTATTCCTATTCCCATATCCTTACTTGAGAGCCCCTTAATTTCAAAATTATAATAACATTCTCCATTCCAGTGGAGGCTCCTGCCTTCCTTAGCAGACACCTGTCTTTCCAAACCAAGACCATCTGTAAAATGCTGTATGAATAAGATTCAAACCACACTATAACAGGACTCAGTATCCTTTTGAATATCTTCTTCTGTTTCTCTATTCCTTTTTCCCCACATACATTTTTCAAAGCTGTCTTAAACCCCAATTCCACTCAAGGCTTAATAATGGGATTTCATATAATTTCATTCCTTTTCCCCTTTTGAATTTCCTTGGTCCTTTTTTTCCCTTCCCTTCTTTATTGCTCTTCCAGAGGGTTAGGCTAAGCAATAATTTTATTTAGCCTTATTTATACCAAGTAATTTCCTTATTTTATTGTCTTTTGCCATAAGGACTACAAGGGAGCCCTTGCTTTTGTTTAAAGTCAGCTAATTTGAACGTGTCTTTTTACCTTTAGGCACGGAATTTTCAATATTTACCACAGATGCAACAACCCAATTGTGGGAAACATGGGAGGGAAAAAGTAATTAGCACAAAGAGAAAATGGTAAAAATATCAAGAAGGAAAGAGAAGACAACAGCTTGGAAGACAATATAAATAGTAATTATAAAGAAAGGCAGTGAAAGTCACTATAATACAGATTTCCCAGTCAGCAGACAAATTGATCTGATTTTTTTTTTAACTATATATGTATGAATTGTGAAGGAATGTGAGAGAGAGGGGCACATTTAGGTTTGGACACACAGTCAAGATATTGATAATTAGATTTTTGTTACACTTGGCTTAATCATTCACTTCTGGTGTGAGCAGTACAGGCTGCCTGTCATTAGAAACAAATATTATCAGCACAGCATTGTTTTGGTGTTCCAGTAAAATTGGAATTTAATTTAATTGGCTTTATTGCAGAAAAAAAGCAAAACCAACAAACAAAACAAACAAACAAAAAACCAACAAAGGTCCTATGTATGATAATCTTTAATATGAATATTTTTATTGGGAAAACGCAACCTGCACAAGAAATGAGGACCCAATTTTAATGGGAAGAAGACACAATAAAAGAAAAGTTTGCAATTTGGACAGAATGGGGTATTTTTTTTTTTTCCGTAAAGACTTCAGTTGACTTTGGACTAAGACGTGGTTATCTGTCTCTACTCCTCTCAGGGCCTGGAAATTGAATACTCAGCATATTGCAGTTGAATGAACCTCGTTTAACTCGGGCAAATAATATAAAAATCATATTTTATTAATGTGAATAAGAAGAGAGAAAAGAAGATACATTTTTGTTGTTTGCTTTTCTGTAGCTCTTTAAAGTCACAGCCAGTCCCTAAAACTATGCCAGGTTTTTGCTGAGGGAGCATATTTTTAATGTTTGGTGATTGTTTTTCTAAAAAAAAAAAAGTTTTAGCTGCTGAAAATGAATAAAGCTCAATGTATTTTCATCTTCATGGTTCCCAGTTTACAGCAGGAAGAGTGACAGAGAGTGCAAGAGAAAAAAAATTTAAACATTTTTTTTTTCCTGGCTAGAATAGAAAGCTTAAAAATGTGATCAGGGAGAACTTTAAAGGAAAAAAAAAAAAGTAAAGATATTGTTGTTTATTGTAGCAAAGGAAGGCAGGTGGAGACAGGGTGGCAGGCCTGAACATCGCCAGGTAAATTCCAGGGAGGATAAACTGTTCCAGCCAGAGGGAGTAAAGGCTGAGAAACACGTGGGCACCAATTGGGAGGAAAATTTATATCCGTCCAAACACTGAGTTCCTGAAAAGCCTCATACAAAAGTGTGGAAAGTTAAAAACATTGTGTTGCTTTGAAGGATGTAGATCTGTGAGAAAGGAAGAGGGAGAGGGGCTTTTTCCAAGCACAGGTAGTGACAGGACAAGAGGGAATGGCCTTAAAGTGATGGAGGGTAACTTTAGATGGGATATTGGGAAGAAACTTTTCCCTGTGAGGGTGGTGAGGGGCTGGGATGGAATTCCCAGAGAAGCTGTGGCTGCCCCTGGATCCCTGGAACTGTCCAAGGCCAGGTTGGATGGGGCTTGGAGCAGCCTGGGATGGTGGAAGGTGTCCCTGCCCATGGCAGGGGTGGAACTGGATGAACTTTAAGTTCTCTTCCAACCCAAACCATCCCATGACTCAGTGATTCCCTGAATCACACTGCAAGGTGGGTGCTGATGCTGAACACTGACACACCAGATTGTGCTCCAAGCTGGTGCTCCCAAGGCAAGATAAATAAATTCCTCTTCCCCCCTCCTTTTACCTCTGGATACTCAAATCAGAGCCACAGGTTTTCCTTTTTTTATTTTATTTTTTATTTTTTAATTGGCAAAACTGAATGAGTCATAGGATTAGAGATTCTTCTTCTGTCTCTCCAAGATGAGTAAAGAAACTCTTCAGATAAGGAAATTCAGAACTGTGAACTCTCTTAGCAGCAACCACATGTGCTCTCAAGGACAAGTATTCTCTGCATGGGTATCTTGTGCTGCCTTCAGGAAATGATATTTCCACTTCAGTCCCTTGTTTGGTTCAACCATTCATCACCTTTTTTACATTAGCAATAGCCTTGGGAAAAACTTTCTTCAACCTATTTTGAACGGGGACTGGGAATTAAGTGCTACTCCCGAAGGCTGGAACAAAATAATCTGTAGGGACCCCTCCAACCCCAGCCATTTGGTGATATGATTCTTGTCCCCTGTCCAAGACTGAGAGCAGCACTTAAATGCCATGTAAGGTCAAGGACTTTGGAAACAAAGTCCCAGACTAGTTTATCTTAATTTCATTTACAGTAGCACAGAAATCATATCGGCTAAAATAGTGGGAGGCAGAAACCCAAGAAGAAGAAGAAGAACTTAAAACTTGCTATTTGGTCTTGCCATGCTAAAATAAGCATTTCTCCCTCAGAATAACATTCCAGAAATAGGCCAAAAAGTTTAATTTAATAGGAAGAGGATAAGGAAAGTTATTAAAAACAAATTGTTTTGCTCATCCAACATGACACTCACATTTCTGATGACCGTGGAATCATTGAACGATCATGGAGTTATTGAATGGTTTGACTTGGAAAAGATGGTAAAGATTTCATTCCAACTCCTGTCATGAGCAGGGAATTCTTCCACTATCCCAGGTTGCTCCAAACCCTGTCCAGCCTGGCCTTGGACACTTCCAGGGATGGTGGTTGTCTGCCTCCACAGGTAGAAGATACTCTGTGCCAAGAGAGTATCTCTTATTACAAAAGTTGGGATATGTACAGCAGGAACAGATGACTGCGAGCAGAACAAAAATAACAGATCCAGAGCCTCACCACTCCCCTGAGTAATTGTACCTGAGGGCTGTTAAACAAACTGCCAGAGCCCGTGCTCTGTTTACCACCCTGGGATGTTTATAAAAGCAAGATAAGGAACGCTCCTGGACGTTATGATTTAGCCAAACACGAAGTAGACTTTAACCAGACGAGGTTTACTGCCTCACTTCAGTGTCTGGAGAGCAGCTGGGTTTGTGCCTTTAAAGGGAATGCAGCTCCTGCTCCTGCCACTTCAACCCACCCAGGAATGTGCCATATGTTGGTGGCACTGAAGGATGAGTTGGAAGGTGCTTTTCATCCCGTGTTTCTCAGCATCTTCACAAAAATCCATTGGGGCATTTAAAGGGGTTTCACCTCTGCACTGGGGTGTCCACAGCTGGATATGACATGAGCAGTGTACCTGACCCAGTCTTGACCCTCTCGCTGTCCCAGGGAATCACAAACACCAGGCATGGCCATAGCTCAGAGCTGCTGCCAATCTCCAGAATTTATCCTCTTTATGTAACATTCAAATACCACAAATAAATTTTCTCAGAGAGTAAATTTTGTGGCTTGGAGCAGAGTCAGCCCCATGGTGCATTTCCCATTCTGCAGCCGTGCCTCCTGCCCACAGCTGGGTACAAATGAGGAGAGTGGATTCTGGGAGGATTAGGAGGAGCTGAGATGGATGGCAAGGGTGCTAAATCCTGCAGCCCACACACTGAAAAGCTCACAGGGTCAGTGCTCACAAAATACATCTGTCTCTGTGCCTGAAATTCAAATAAAATGTTTCAGTCAATAAATCTTCTTAAATCATGATACTTGGAAAACCTTGTGCAGGTAGGAGAGGTGGGGAGCTGGATCTCCAAGGAGACACAGCAGCTAAAGCACAGTTCAACGTTAATGCAGCTGTTTTATCACATGTTGGGTCTGAACTTATCCTTTCCCAAGCTCTGAAACAAGCTGGATGCAGCTTGCCTCAGCTTTTCAAAGATCAAGGGCACCCACACCAAAATCTCTGTGGGAACACAGCTATTCCCACCTGGAACAGGTGAAACTGGTTCTTGCTAAACTTCCTTTTCCTCCTCCCAAAAGAACAGGAATTCTCTGCACTTCTCAGGTGGCATGGATGAGGTTTCTCTCTGAGTTGCTTTCCCTGGGACCAACTGCTGTCCACTGGTGCTGTGCATGAAGAAAAGGATGGGACACACTCCCACCTCATGGGGGGATTCCATGCAATCCGTGAATTTACAGGAAACAGGGATGCAAATATTACTTCACCTGCTACCTGTAACCCTTTTCAAAAAGCCCAGGAGATCTGCTCCCGGTGTGGCTTTGATATGTAATAAATTTAATTTAGTGTATCAAACCCTTTTCCTAAAATCCTAGAATGGTTTGGGTTGGGAGGGACCTTACAGATCATCCAGTTCCACCACCTGCTGTGGGCAGGGAAAACTTCCACCATCCCAGGTGGTTCCAAGTCCTGTCCAGCCTGGCCTTGGACACTTCCAGGGGTGTATTTTCCAAGGTGTGTGATCTGAGGTTGCAGGGGCAGGCAGGACTGGGGGCTCCTCAGCAGCAATTTCAAGGTTCCTCTTAAAACCCTGAATTAGACTGTTCTGCAAATAACAACCTCCCACAAACCCCCAAGTGCCTGCAAAAGGTGTGAAAACATCAAAATCACCTGGTTTAATCAACTCAAAAATCAGTTTCCTTTGGAAAAGGGATATATTTGACCAGGGCTATTCCTCAAGCAGAACATTTATCTCTCAGCATCTCCTTTTGTTAGAATTTCAGTCTCCAGGAGAACACAAGGAACATGATTTGAGATTGTTTGCTGGGCTCTACAAGGGCAGACAAAAGAAAGGAAAAAGCTTAATTTTGCCCAAGCTTAAATGAACCAAACAAATGATCACAGAGGAATAGAAAGCAACAAAGAAATTTTGGTTTGAGTCTGAATCCGGAGCAAAAACTGACAGGCTACTCAAGGATTGCCACTTCCACAAGGAAATGTGAATTTTTCTTAGGCATATTTTTCTACTCTGAGGCTTTTTATTTGTTTGATAGGAGAAATTCAAATAACACTCAACATTGCAAAAAAAAAACTGACAGGCTACTCAAGGATTGCCACTTCCACAAGGAAATGTGAATTTTTCTTAGACATATTTTTCTACTCTCAGGCTTTTTATTTGTTTGATAGGAGAAATTCAAATAACACTCAACATTGCAAAAAAAAAAAAAACCAACAAAAAAAAGCCTTTGCTTTTGTAGGTCTGCAACTTGTGAATATTTCAGTGGAGAATAGCCAGTTTTTTTCTTCTAGGACAAGAGATCCAGACCCATGCTGGGTAAAACTGGTGGTAACAGCTTAGTTGAGATGTCCTGTAACACATTTTCTGGTCTCTGTGTTCTGTTCAAGGAGGATTTCGATCTTCCTTATATCCCACCTGCCTGTCTTGAATACTCAGGGTCATCTCCAGCCCTGTAGAATCCCAGCCCATATGGCATCACGCTGAGTAGAAAAGCTGGAGAAGGAGGGAATGGGGGCTTGTGGAGTGATGGTGTTTTTCTTCCCAGGCAACCATCATTCCTGATGGATCCCTGTTTTCCTGGGGAGGGCTGAACACCTGCCTGCCCACGGGAAGCCATGAATTAATTCCTTGATTGGTTTTCTTGTGTGTGTGGCTTGTCCTTCACCTGTTTAACAGTCTTCATCTCAGCAAATGAGTTTTCTCTCTTTTTACCCTTCCAATCCTCTTCCTCATCCCTTTGAAGGGGTTTGGGGGAGAGGCTGCAGTGGGGCTGAGCTGCCAGCTGGGGTTAAACCACGACCACAGGTAGGATTGGCTTGTTCAGATGGGTAAAAATGCTGGCTGGGAATCAAGGGAATCTGTTCCTCCACTCCTACTTGCAGGCAAATTCTTTTTCTGCTGTACAAAATAAACAAATTATTTTAACCCTTTGCATTCTATGAACTACTTCCAAATTATTTCATGGGCCTATTTTGAAGCTCCTTCTCTGTGGAGCCATCAACTGCAACTCACCATGACTTCACTCCAGAGAAACATTGGCTTTTGGTTCCTAAATACCCCAGGAACATTGCTCAGAATGTTTCAAAATACTAAACAAATAATGAAAGGCTCATCTCAATCATTAAAAAATTGATCATTGAGTGAATCCCTCTGTTTTCATCTGAGGGAGCTCATGTTGAAATATGTGTCCTGTTGGTATTTATGCTGGCCTCTGCCAGAGTACCAAACCCCAAAACTTCTGAAAATTTATCAGAAATAAACAAAAATAAATAGGGTTTTGTTTTTTACAACAATTATATTATAACAGTGATTGTATTGGTAGCTGTTTATATTAAAAATTCTGTATGTATTCTGTAAAACACCAGTGGTGAGCCCTGGAAAACAAATTTGGAGACGATAATATGGGACAAAGAAATAAAGTTTCACTGTCTGGGAGAGATGAACAGTGCTAGAGATAAGAGCTGCTTGCTCTGTCAGTTGTTCTTTTCTTCTTTTCCTGCCAATAATCCAATATAACTGGGGGAATCCAGACTAAAGTGTGGTTTCTTTGGTGCACCCAGGACTCCATGCATTTATATTGCTTGAGGTGCTCCTAACCCAAGACAGTTTTCCTGCCTTTTTTTGAGCTCAGAGTTGCCTTTTCAATGTTCCATTTGCTCAGTTTCCCCTGCAATCTTTGGGTGTGATGGACCTGAGTGAAACCCCAAGTCAGTCTCTATTCCAAACTCTGCACTGTTAGAATCACCTTAAAACATTTTAAGTCAATCTCATGTGAAACTCTGTAGTCTCACTACTATTCAATATTTCAAAATATTTTCAATATATTCAATATTTCTGAGTCTGAAAGGTTTTCAGCCAGCCAGCGGCTGATTTCTTCCCAAGCAAAGATTTCTCAGGAAAGTCTTTCTTTTAAGGACAATTTCTGTAAATAACTTATGTTCTCAAAATGAATCTGTACAGCTGTGCTGATTGTGTTTCTCTTGTCCCACCAATGGGACCAGAGAGGTGTTGTTCCCTTTTACCAATCGTGTTAAGTCTGTATCAGAACACCTTATAAAAGGTACTACAAATTAGACAATAAAGCCTTCTGATTTTCTTCTGCTTCAAACTGGAGTCTTTATTTTCAAGCATCTTTATTTCATGTCCAAGTGCGACAAAACTCCATCTATTTCAAATAGCTGAGGCCAAAAGAATTGTTGGAGTCGGCATGGGAGAGGCTAAACAAACTGATTTCACTTTCATGTCACCTTTGCTTCCTTGGGAAGTCATGGAATACGTGTCGGTCTCGATCAGGGAACAGGAACACCGAGCTCTGCAGTGCTCACAGGACAGAGATCTCTTGGAACAAGTAGGTTTGTGGCTGGCAGCAGCAGGAATAAATCATCCATAAAACAAATAGTGAGCCCGGAGTAAGGTGAGTTTTGGGACGTGCTTTCACCTAGAGGTAGTTGATCTAATCACGGATTAGAATCAGTCTTTGTATGGCTGTCCAAAATGGAACATAAAACTAAAAGTTTTATTTCAGAACATGGTGAAAAGTCCTCTGTAAAAGCTCTCCACTCTTCTGACCCTCCTGACAGATTTGAATCCTGCTCAGGAAGTGTCCTTCTCTTAGAGGTCTCCAAAAAGTAATGTGAAGAAAGTTCTAAGAACTCTGCTCACCATTACTGAGTAATTTGTTTCTTTTCTTTCTCTCTGGAATCCCAGGGAAGGGTTAAAATTTCCAAATGGAACGTTTGCTTTTGATTCTTTGTTCGAGCCACTTTTAGCACGGAAGGCCCTGTACCTCAGGACTGACTCCTCTTTTTGCAATAATCTTTGGAAAAATTCCCTGGGGGGAAGTGCAATTAGAGCAAGAGAGGAACACAGTGACTCAGAACACGCTGTTTGGAGCTGGCAGGGAAACGATGCTCTGCTGAAGCTGGGAGATGCAGCAGCAGCGAAAAGAATGGAGAGTCAGAGTGTTTTCCCAAAAAAAATGTGTCCCACTTGGCCTCCAGAAGTGTCTGGGCTTCTCTTAGGTCATTTTGAACTCTCTTGTCTCCTGCAGCTGATCAGTACTCAGCCACATGAAAACAGCTCTGCACATCTGTCTTTTAACCATGGAATTGTCCCCACACCCAAACTGAGTGACACTGACTGTCAAAAGTTTCTGAGTATTGTACTTTGCTGAGAAGAGTGAGAAGAAGCACTGGCATCTCTGGGGCTTCAGGAAGAGCTTAAAATTGGGGATCCAAGCCCAGGAGAGGCACTGCAACCATCCTGAGGGCCAAGGAGAAACCCTGGAGTTCTCAAAGGAACCGTTCCACCTGCAGCTTGTTAGAGAGGTTACCAACAGATCTCCTGGGAGATAAGAAAGGGAAAGAAAACTGCCATTCCCTTTCTTGTTCCCTGTTTCCAGAGCTGTTGGATATCCTTGAAAAGAGCTGAATCCTCTCAGATCCTGGGCTGTCGGGGTTATTGAGAGACGGGACCACTGAGAGCTGTGTTAAAAGGATGATTTATTGCTCTTATCTTCTTCCAGTCTCACGAGAGGGTGAGAACACCTTCACATCAGAAATCAGAGGTCCCAAGATCTCTAGCTACAATGCCTTTTAAAGATTTTTCTAAGCCAATAAACTACTGCCACGAAGTTTGTTAGTGTCTCTACGCCAATCGCTGATTATTTTGTTTTACACTTTTTGCTTCAGTGTGGATTTTCAATCATATAATGACACACAAACTTACAGTACTACACCTTCAAACTCATTACTACCTTTGTAACTACTTCTACATCTAAACTTTAAAATTTCCTACTACCTAGCTTGACAGGTTTCTGCTTAAACTACTAATCCACATTCTTGCTTCTGGTCTCTAAATCTGGAAGCCTCTTCCGAGGTCTTAAATCAAACCCTGTGTTCATTTCTATGTCTGGGCCTGCAGGCACAAGGTTTTGAGATTTTTCTGTGCCTTGATTTCCCACACTGGGCCCATGTTGAGAGCTGCCTGGGCAGTAAGTCCTGGTGGCCAGGTGGATGTGGAAGCTGTGACATCTGAGAGGCTGCTGGTGGAGGACAAGACTAGAGCTTTAACTTTTGCTTGCTAATTGATTTTTGATTTTGCCCTTCCGATGGTTCTCTTTGACTGCACACTTCAGAAAAATGTATTTAGAGCTCTAGTAGAGATAATGCCCCAAAGGGCAGATCCCACTAACCTTAAACACATGGCAGCTGTGTAGGATGCAGGAAAAAGAGCAGGTGAGTCACTGCTGAGAAGCTTTTTGACATTTGGTGTTGCTCTATGCTCTGTTAGGTGTGGCTAGTTCTGAGAACACCAATGAGATCAAATGCTTCTCCTTCAGTAATCCAGTTGTCCTGATGAATCTCCTGTGGTCTTGGACATGTTTCTGTTTATAAGTTCTGCCAGTAGCTGGTGGCCATTTCCTACCAGAGGCAGGAACTTCTCAAGCTGTATCCATGTGTTTATCCCAGAAAGCAATCTCACACGGTCTCAAAATACCCATTAATAATCCTGGTGCCCAAATATCAAAATCCTGATTTATTAAAATTCTTGCATTGTTTTGAACATGAGCAATGTTTGTCCATTAAGGTGCTCCTGAAGTGATGCCATTCTGAGATTATTACCTGGTAAGACAATTTCAAAAAGAAAGAAATGTGCAGTTCTCCAAGGAGAGAAACAGAGCAGCACTGGGGCCTTCAGTTAAGCAGTCTGACAGTAAAAGACTATTGAAAGATGGGAATGGAGAGGAGGAAAAAACCCCTTTAAAGTGCCCTTCTCCATCTTATACTTTTAATTGGAGATAAACATAAGTGAAAAACACTGTGAGCAATGGAATCTTCAACATCCCACAGGGAATTTTGGTGCAGGCATGGAGTGACAGGACCAGGGTGAATGGCTTCTAGCACATAGAGGTAGATTTAGATGAGCTATTAGGAAGAAACTTTTCCCTATGAGGGTGGGGAGGTGCTGGAATGGATTTCCCAGAGAAGCTGTGGCTGCCCCTGGATCCCTGGAAGTGCCCAAGGCCAGGTTGGACAGGGCTTGGAGCAGCCTGGGATGGTGGAAGATGTCCCTGCTCACGGCAGGGGGAAAAAATTAGATGGTCTTGAATTTCCCTTCCAACCTGAACCACTTCTTACCTGTCCCTTGCACAAAACAGAATTTAATTACCCCATTTCTAGTGTTTCAGTGTAGAAGAACAAGAAATGGAAACTCCTGGGTGACACTGGAAACGATGTGGAGACCACAGACCACAGTAAAGGACAAAGGGCTTAAAAACAACAGGGGAAAATGAACAACAAAGAGGAGGATGATCACAGGCAAGCCTCTGAAATATTAATTGCCAGCTGAACCTTCATTTATTTAGAGACAATGTAGATCTGTGTCACTGAACTCTGTGCAAATTGCCACGGGGTCTTTCTAATGCCCACTGGGCCTGAGCTCAGCAACGTGATGGATTGTTCAATTTACTGAGTAAACCAAGAGCTCCCCGTGAATTTTAGATGCTAATCTTCTGATTGAACTCCATTGCCAGTGAGACCTGCCCTACAAAGTTTGCTAATAAGAATTGATCCAGCTGTTGATAAGGATTTAAAAGGCTGATGCAGGATATTAGCCACGTATTGAACTTAGCTGCTCCCCAGCTACTGTTACAGGAGAAGTGCAAGGCTGTTGTAACCCTGCTAAAAATTAATAGAAATCATCTCTACATGAAGTGACATCATTAATGTGCCATTAAGTCACTTCATGTGAACCAATTAATCATGAAAATTTGAGATGTGAGAGAAGAACGAAAAGTACATGCCACTGGTGTGTATATTGAGTCACACATTTATCCCTGTTGTCCTTCTTCCAGCAGGAATTTCTTCACAGAAAGGGTTGGCAAGCATTGGCAGGGGCTGCCCAGGGAGGTTTGGAGTCCCCATCCCTGGAGGTGTCCAAGGAAGTCCTGGAGGTGGCACTCAGTGCTCTGGGCTGGTGACAAGGTGGGGATCAGTCACAGCTTGGACTTGGTGGTCTGAGAGATCTTTTCCAACCTAAATGATTCTGAGAGTTTTAAAAGTGAAGACACAAATTTTGAAAATGCTGAGGAAAGGGATACCCTAAGGGGCTTAGAGAAGACTTGAAACTGAACCCAGTTCTGGTCTATCAGTGTCATCATGGTTTAAATTACTGTGGGTGAGCCTGGTGGCCTCAATGCCAAAATCAGTATTGTGTTGGACCTTCACACATCCAAAAAGCTGAAGACCTTTCCTTCCTGCAATTTTGCAAAAAGAAAAATACATCAACATGATTTCCTTGGTGCGTTGTGGCAAGTCAGACCCAGGCATTAGGGCTTGGGTGTTTATTCCAAGAGGTGTAATGGGGAAAATCGTGGACATGTCTCTCAGCAGCCTCCCAAAGGGGTCTGCTGCTGTTGTGTAGAAAAATCCTCTGCATCCACAGGTTTTTTGAACACTTCCAGGGATGGTGATTCCACCACTGCCCTGCACAGCCTGTTCCAATGTCTTACACTGAAGGAATTTTCCCCAGTATCCAATCTAAACCTTCCCTGGTGGAAACTTGAGGACGTTTCCTCTGGTTCTATCACTTTTTCACCTGGGAGAAGAGACCTGAGTTATATCTTGGGAGATCTCCGTAGCTTTTTTCTGTTTCTTCTTTCCTTATTACTCCTAAAAGAGATGGGGAAGGACAATTGAAGGAGAGACACAAAAAAACCCCAAAGTAACTGTCTTTTGTTGAAAATCAAGACAATTCAGATGTCAGGTTACTACTAGGGAATTTTAAGAGCTTTCTTAATTAGCCTTACGTTAGAAGGCAGTAATTAGTATGTGTGCAGTACCAGTCACTTCATCAAAAATTGATTTGGTTTAATTAGATTTACACATCTGCCATTTCTCTAAACTCTGAAGTAATTTGAAGCTGTGGGTGGGCCTCCACATCCCTAAATCAGAAGGTGAAAAACAGACAGAAAAGTAGACCCTATAGCAAGATTTGCAAAATCTGGTGGAGTGCAGCAGAGTCACAACCAACACTCATGTCCCAGAGTTCCTGGATACTTATCCCACATAAATCAAGTCTGGCTTTCATTCAATAATTCTGAACCCTGCCAAAACTAAGCTGGTTTGGGCACCCAGATCTCAAGGGATGGACACCAATTTCTGGAATGATGATTTTTTTTTTCCTTATCCTTTGTTGAAGGGACCTGTAAAGGCCAATGTTCTCAGAGTCACAGCAAACATTTATTTCAGCAAGCATTCAATTGGATACACTGAGATGGGAAAAGAATCAATTAACACTAAAAATCCTTATCAAACAATGGGAGAAGGTGAAAAAACCCCGAAGAAGGTGCCTTATCAACACTGAGATTTATGGATGGTTTGTTAATAGATTTTCCCTTAAAACTCAAATTACAAGAAGAACTGATATGCAGAGGAGTAATCACAACGGGCAGGATCAGAGATTCTAAATAAAATCAATGGATTACAAACCTTTTTTGTTAGTCAAGATCCTCCTGGTGTTCTCAGTAAATCCATGGAAGTTTCTCGACGTAGAAGGTCAAAAACAGCTCTCAGACATTTGCTTCTTGGCTCTACCAAAACAGAAATGCAAAATTAACAGTTTGGATGCAGTTCTCCAGCCTGAGCGATTCCGTGATTCTAAGGGAGGTCAAGGCACAGGAAGTGACTGAGATCAGGAGGGGATAGGTTTGGTCAATATTGCAGAGAGAAATCTTCTGAGAATTTTGCTGGGCTTTGTAATGAAGCATCTTTCAAGCTGTGCATGTTCATCCAAGGGAATTATTTATTGCATGGAAGTTACCCACAAATGGCCTGTATTATATATGGTGGCTGACAAACAACCCCAGTTTTCTACAATCCCTAATCCTAGACAAGAAAGACTGGGATTTTTTAAAAAAATTATTATTTATTCTTCATGTGATAAAAATAAAAATTAAAAAAAAAGCTTTGTGTTTTTATGTTTGAAGCCTGTCCTAGCAATCATCAAGATTGAAAGAAGCCTGTCTAGCAATAATTTTTTTGGATAGCCCTGATGTACCACATTTGTATTAAGATATGTCCAAATTTTTAATGACAATTTGAGCCATGTCTCCATTTTGATTGAAAGGCTACAATATGAGCTAAGAGCTAGAGAAAAAAAAGCCTTTTATTTATTCATAAAATCTGCTTTGATACACCTGGAACCACCTTTCTGGCCACTTCGCTCTCTCTCTTACACCTTCTAAAAACGAGGTGGTTTTGTGATAGACATTTTACCCTGATAACTACCAGAGCTTAAATCTGACCATGGTAGAAATCCTTGGCTGAAGGATATCTCAGAAAGCCTGACCCTGACCTCTGAGTTTTGAATCTTTGGGAGATGTTTCCAGAGAGCAGAAAAGAACCCCAAACAAACCCCAAATCCTAGGCATCCCTCTAAAACCATTCTTTCCCTTAAAGTGAAATTTCAAGGTGGTAGAGGTGTGATATCTCAGCTGTGTCTCTGGGCTTTCCAGACCTGTGAATGAGGCCTGGAGCACAACTCATCCCATCCTAAAAGAGGCATCCAAAACAGGCCCAAAGAGCTGCATCCTAGAGGTTTCCATTCCTCTCCCCTGGGTGGCCACAGGGGAGACAGGAGTGAATGTTGTGGGTAAAGGTCTGTTACAGCTGGGGAATGACATGAGTTGGGTCCAACCATGTAATCAGGATGCTTTTCATTAATTAAAGGAGATGAACAAGCATTTTATCTGAATCGATTACCTGGGTAAAACCTCTCTGTCTGTCTGTTCAGTGTAGATGAAAAGCAGACCTTGACAAGCCTGGATAGCAAACAGGTTGAAACACTCAGGTTGAAACACTTGTTTTGTCTTGAACTCTGTTTTATGTGAATAACTCTTGTGTATCATGTGGGATGGAGCTTGGAGCAACCTGGGGTAGTGGAAGGTGTCCCTGTCCACGGCAGAAGGTTGGAACTGGGTGGGCTTTAAGGTCCCTTCCAACTCATTCCAGGATTCTGTGATCACAGAGGTGTGATTTCAAGTGCTGATCTGACACCAGCAATCAGAAAGTTTGGTTTGGCTCACAGTAAATTTACTGGGGAAAAGGAGTTATGCAGAGAACATTGTAATAAGCTGAGGCTCTGTGACTGAAGTTCACAATAAGTTGTCAAATGTACATGCTGTTATGATCCTGAAAACAAATTAATGATGCAGAACACAATAGAAATATACACCCATGGCTAATTCTTACTACTGGGAGTGACAGATCAATGAAACTGGACAGTCCTGTCCTCAGTCAAAAGCTTTGAGCAACTTGTGTCCCTCTTCCTAATCTAGAAAAAAAAAAAAACAGTAATTCAAAATTTAAATAAGAACTTACCTATTTCAATTAATAGGTAATAGGTAATTTTCAATAATTAAAACAATTGATGAGCTGAGGAGTAGATATTCCTCAGGGATTGTCTTTAATTAAAGTCTGCTTTCTCTCGCTCTCTTGTTTGTTTGTTTGTTTGTTTTACAATTACCAAACCTCTCAACTAGGTCCAGTCTACCAGGAGGAGCCTGTTGAAGTGACAGATCACAGTGTGTGGAGATGGAGGGAAACAAGCCCAATCTCACAACCTGGTTGTAATGAAGGAAAAAATTCCTCCAGTGCCAGCTGGCTGGATATCAACAGGGATAATTTCTCCCGTGCAACACAATTGTCACAAGCAAGGCCAGAGGACAGTTCATGTATCCCATAAAAACAAACATTCCTTCCATAGCACAGTAAAGGCTGCCAGGTAGAGAACCTGGAAGGACAATCTGGATTGTCACTGCTGTCTGCAGAGTGGCTCTGTGACAAAGGACACACTTCCCATATTCCTGGTGGGGAAAAAATCTCCCAGGGAAGCAATGAACCTGGCAGGAGATGTCTCAGACCTGCACACCCATGAGCACCCTGAGATGCACTGCATGCCTGGATTCCAAATTATTGCTGCCACTGAGATCACAGAATTTTGGAATGGTTTGGGTTGGAAGGGACCTTAAACCCTTAAATAGTTCCACCTTCCACTATCCCAGGTGTTGCACTGCAGCAAGCAAATTATTCTATGTAAGGAAAAGGGTTCCAGTTTCACCCCAGGACCTTTTAAGGGAACAACACCAGAAACTTTTTTCCCTTCCTGACAGTAATTGGCTCAATGCCAAGATAAAAACACTGATAGGTCTCTCTAGCTGCTCCTCAGAAATGGAGCAGATTCTATTGGCAGCAAGCCAAATTGTCCCTCCTAAAACATTAAGTATTTAAGAAGGAGCACAGAGGTGCTCAGTGCTTTTTTTGGGCTGCCTTAGCCAATGCAGGAGTTCTCTCTGCACTGTGTTCGACTTATTTTTCTTTTGTTTGATACTGTTTGTTATTTTTGTCATTATTAAAACCTTTTCTTTTACAAAGCACATCCAGAGAAGTTTTTTCTCTATTATTAAGCCACTCTGGGAGGCTGCAGGTCAACCCTCAGACCTGATACATCTTCAGGGGGCTCATTACACTCTGGCCAGGTGTAAGACTGAATCACCCAGGGTGACCCAACTCCATCCAACCTGGCCTTGGACACATCCAGGGATCCAGGGGCAGCCACAGCTGCTCTGGGAAATCCATGCCAGGGAAATCCACCCTCACAGGGAAGAACTACATCTGGACTGAACTGGCTGCAGACTGGGATTGCATCCCAGGCACTGCCAGGGAAGGACATTCCTGCCACGTGTCACCACAGCCACCTCCCACCACCCATCAAAATCAGGGTCCTGCTTTGACCTTTTGAGCAGGGATAAATATTTCCTGCAATAAATGTGTTTCTTCACTGCACACCAAGAGCACAGAACCTGATAAACTTCTGAGCTTTCCTGCCAAGATCCAGCGTGGCAGATTGGGCTCCAAATCATCATACACGAGTTTTTCCTCCTCATTCAGCTGCCCTTTCCCTGCAGCCTATATATTTTTTTGTAGTGTATGTACAGAGTCAGATGTTCAGTCAACAAAAGAGGTTTTAATAATGTGACAGAAAGCCTACTTGGTAATACATGTCCTAAACATTTTGAGATAAATTTTAGTATAACTTATTTCAAAAGTTATTATCCCACTGCCTTCAAAGGGAGAGGAAAAAGCCTGAACTCATCAATTCAATATTAAATGAAGAGAAACATCAGCTAAGAAGTATTTTATTTTTTCCCAGCATTTATTTTGGAGGAATTAAAAAAAAAATCTAATGATTAATTTAATGTTTTAATTAGCTAAAAATATAAGTATTTCCCCCCCCCTCCAAATTTTTAGAGAGCTAAATTTAGCTATTATTTTTTTGAGAAGATGGAGCTGCGTACTTGAATACTGAAATAGACCTGTTTTTCACAATTTCTGATTCATTGCATGTGGTGAAATCTTGTGTTCTGACTTGAAATCACAAAACAGTTTCCCTAATCTTCAGTGTAGCAACTGAGCCTGTTTTTC
This sequence comes from Phylloscopus whistleri, assembly GCA_017589585.1. Classification (NCBI taxonomy): domain Eukaryota; kingdom Metazoa; phylum Chordata; class Aves; order Passeriformes; family Phylloscopidae; genus Phylloscopus; species Phylloscopus whistleri. The sequence goes on from JADMLD010000401.1 coordinate 680,897, forward strand.
ATCTGGTAACAGAGATGCTTTTGTAAAATATAGAGCTGAACATGCTATTGTGCATGTTGCATCTGAAGAAAAACTAATTAATAAATAATTAAAGTTATGAAGATCTATTGAAGTTACAATTAAAATTATTCAGAAGTCTGGAAACATGGAAGAATTTGTCTGTGCAACCTCAGTTTTCTATCTGAGAAACTAAAATTCCACCATATTTTTTGACATAATTAATAATTTTTTATTCAGCATCTCAAAGCCATTTTGGTCTCTGTTCTGAGATGGCAAATTTTCCTTATACATTCCAGATGGAGTTTTGTGTCCAGCAGCAAACCTGGGCTGCATTATAGGCAGCTGTATCTCAGATCATGCAGAGATCCAGGCAGAGCAATGTCTCATGGTGATGGTTTGAAATGTTCCCTCTGCAGTCAGGGGGATTTAGTCTTGTCTTTCCTACTAATTCTATTCCTGGTTTTAGACCTGGTGAAGGTGATCAGCATAAATTGCCCAAGCTCACACAGCTTTCCTGGGAACAGATTTCTATGTTTCCTGTTGGGATCCACACCATTTATTTGAATGGTTCAACCAGCCAGCACAGGAAAGTTCAAATGTTCCTACAGGTAGGTGCTGACAAATGTCCTAAGACACAATGAAATGATGTCTCAAGAAGCAGAAATCAGGTTTTTTTTATATTTACTGGCCTTAAGCTGGCTTTACAGCAATATTTAAGGTTCTTCCCAAGAGTCATCTTCAACCATTCCTCACCACTGAGCTGCTTCACCCTTAAATTCACTTTAATTCAGACTGCCAACCCCATGGGAGTGAGAAACATCACCTGGGTGTCTGCCTTGCCTGTCCTTCCCAGTTTGCCTCTGCCAGTGAGCAGCTGACGTGGATGGAGAGCTGCAGAAGCATTGGGAATCAGGCATAGGGAGCTGGGGGAACACTGGGGAGGTTTGGCAGTGCTGGAGTCTGTGGAATCACAGTGAAAATGTTGTGCAAATTCAGGCTCAAGCCTCGGTTTAAGCTTATTTGAGCTCTTTGTATAAAGATTAGTGTGTATGTGTATAAATAATTGTACAAATTCATTAACACCAGTGGTATAGCAATCTTCTGGTTATTGAATCCAGATTGTTTCTCACCTGGAATGGGGAGGCTTAGCTCCAGCAATTTATTTTTAGTGCCTGCTAAAATTCCACCTGAAAACAAATAAGAGTTGATTCTATTCCAGAGCTGTTCTCTCTGTATAGCTCGGTTCAGAACCAAGCTCTGCCTTCCACAGGGTGTCCCTGGGGTCCTGGCTCACATTCCTGCCTGCACGGGCTCCTGCTTCTGTCCACACCACACCTACAAGCTGATGATTCCAGAGGAACTGCCCTGGAACCCTCTGGGAGGAGGTGTCTCCAGATTCCTGGTGGAAAGCACAGACCCAAGGCCATTCCAAAGAAGCCAGCCACCAGAATATTTCTGATCAAACTCACTCTGTGGTTATGTGAAACCCCTTTTTCTGTGACTTTTAACTGCCTAAAAATAGCTGTTGAGCTTTGTCACTGCTGTGCCTGAGGCTCATTTCCCTCTGAACCTGTTTATGGCCTTTCCTTGACCTCTGGGATCTTCTGCCAGCACTGTGTGGTGCCATCAATTGATCTCTCACTGGGTGATGGAGCCAGCAAATTCATCACGCTCATTTTCCGTGCCTGAGGTCAGCTGGAGCCCCAGAATTCCATGGTATTTACCTGACAAACATTTACAATCCCCACCATCAGTTATTAGCACGGGAGGTGGTTGGTGTTTGTATTAAACACTAATTAAATGCTCATTTCTAGTACAGTCATGTGTATTACCCAGACCTCGGGATGAATTATGGCACAGACAGACTTCAGGCAGCAGAAATATTTGCTTGGGGAATATTTCCTTGGAGATTTTCTTCTTCCTCTTCCCTTTATGGCAAAACAATCCTGTTTTTAATAGAGAGTAATCTTATTTATCTCAAAATCGTAAAGAGTATTTGCTTAGGAGATGCAATTGGTTAGAACAATGAGAGAAAAGCAGAAGCAGAATGATTTTTTTGGGGTCTATTTGGTTATCCACAGCATGACTGGGAGCTAAAAAAGGGGAAAAAAAGGGGAGAAAACCCCAAAGAGAAAAGAAACAGGAGTGCATATTAATTTTTTTCTCTCATAGAACCTGAAGAGAGGCACAGCAGGAGAGGAGAGCCCACGACTGCCTGTTGCACTGGCAGCTTACTCAGGTGTGTGTTTTTACAAGCTGATTACTCATGGAGTAAACGTGAATCACACTTCCCAGTCATGATTTGCTTCCCTGCTTTGACTGAAATATCTGAATGTGTGTGTTTGTCCAGCTCTGCTCTGGAAAGGCTTTGAGCTGCAATTCCAAGGAGATTCCTGGTGGCTGGGCCTGCAAAGTTCACACTCTTCACTTTCCATGGGCATTCAGAGAGCCTAGGGGTAAGGAGGCTTTTTCATCACCTTGGAAAAGCAGAGTGTGAGGTCAAACCTTCTAATTCAGACCTGTCCTGAGAGCAGTGAGCCCTCCCAGGCTGAGAGGTGTGGTTATGAGCTGCTGCTCATGCTGAGTTCTGCTCTGTTTGCATTGTCAACATCCATTTTTAATATCTTTATGGGGTTTTTTTTTTGGTTTGTTTTGGCAGAGCCACCATGCATATTTTCATTGAGCTCCTATTCCTAAACAAAAGGCATTGCTTAATCCACCCCTCCTGCAGTGTTTGCAGGAGTGGAGCAGTGTGTGCATTTTGGGGTTTTTTGGCATTCCAGAGCACACCTTGCAAACCAGAAACTTCTATATCCCTAAAATTAAAATTTACACCACCAAGCTAAGGGGGTGGCAACCTTTGGGGGTGATATTTGGAGTTTAAAAAAGCACTTCATTGGACAGTCAAACACTAGAAGGAGGCAGCAGCTACCCTAGGCAAAAGCTTTTAGTTTTCTTGTGGAGAATGCTCTAAGTATCCTAATAAACTCAGAGAAAATTGTAAAAGACTGTATCAGCTTGAAAAAAAATAAAAATTAAGGATTAGAAAGGCAATTTATAGCCATCTGCTTAAAATCAAATCAAGAGTCTTTGCTTTGTGTCCTTATTTGTGCAAAATGCTGAAAGGTTTTGCTCTTGGACATCTGGAAGCTGATAATATTTACTTCCATTGCACAGATCCAGGTGTTTGAAGCAGATATGATTTCCAGAATCAGATTCACACCACAGAATCGTTTGGTTTTTCTGAGAGGGTGAATTCGCATTTCACACTGGTTGGGTATGTTAATCCCCCACATCAGCAATTAGGAATTATCCAGAAATGGAGAAAATATTTTGAGCACGTGGGCTGGCACCACCTGAAGACACAGAAGGAAATACAATGGTACAAAAAAAGGCTGTGAATTCTGAGCTGCTCCCAAAATTCCTACTCTGGAAAAAAATCTTTTCATGGCTGGTGGAAATTTGTGAAAATAAGGTTTGCAGAGGAGCCTATTTAAATGAGGGAGTTGGGTCTCCTGAGCAGCTTGGTACCACTCACACATTGAAAATTCCTTCTGCTAACAGTGCCAGGGAAAATCCCCTCTGCCACTGTCTCAGTGCATTTAAGTGCAGTCTATCTTGTAGGACAAAGAGATTAATTACTGACCTCCAGCAATTAATTATAATCCAGAAAAGGATTAATTTATGTATGGGCTGTAGTGGGGGAAAAAAAAAGTTATTTTCAGTAAGCATAGTCAAATAAAGGCTTGTCATTTTTTAATTATATCTAATTAAAAGAACACCTAACCTGTGACCAATAAAATCCAGGGGCAATTTTCTGTGTCTTGGTGATTGATTGTGTTTGTGCAAGGAAAACAAAAACGGGGGAGGTCAATTTACTTAACATCAGCATGAGTAAATAAAATATTGCTGGTTTATATACCTCATTAGATTTTATAATCAGGACTAAAATTAGGTACTGGAAGCCTGCAGCCAAGTCTATACTTTTGCTTGAAGATAGTGTGGGGGTAGGCCTGTTGGTTTGGGTTTGCATTTGCATTTCTTCTGGGAGAGATTCACAGGTGGGACCCCTCAGGGTGTTCTCAGAGAGGTAAATACCAACAGGGAGGAGGACAGACCACGACGAGGAGATTTATCTGTCTTGGCAACAAGGCAAATTCCTCCTCAACATGGATAAAGCTGCAAGAAAGGCATTTGGTTTTACAGAAGCTGCTGAGAGGGAGATGGGCTTGTGACAGCATAGCCACAGAATCTGTCACTGAATGGCTGGAAAAGACCTTTAAGGTCATCAAGTCCAACTTTCACCTTGGCATCATCACCATGAACCACATCCTCCGTGGCCACATCCACAGCTTTTTACCCTGCCCAGGATCGTGACTCCAGCATTTTCCTGGGCAGCCTGCTCCAATGCTTGACCACCCTTTCAGTGAAGAATTTTTTTTCCAAATCTCCAGCTTAAACGTCCCCTGGAGCAACTTGAGGCCATTCCCTCTCCTCCTGTCCCTGTTCCCTGGGAGCAGAGCCTGACTCCCCCTGGCTGCCCCCTCCTGTTAAGGAGTTGTGCAGAGCTACAAGGTCCCCCCGAGCCTACTTTTCTCCAGCATAAACAAACCCCATCAATATTCTCATCCTTTAAGTATCTCAGGGTTGCTCTGCTTCATTGTGGCACCACCATCCCTTTTCCCTTGCAACATTCGTGATGATTTTTCAATTTACCTCTATTTTTAAATGTGTTTTCCTCTTTCCATGAGCTTCTTTTCAGTAGATTTGGGTATCTCCTCATGTGTGCTGCCTCAGCAGCACAGCAGCCTCTCTGAAATGCTGCTCTGGATTGAAAAAAAAACTCCAAACCCTTTTTTTTTTTAGGAATGGGGAAGTGCCTGCTGAGTCAGCACAGAGAGAGCACGGATGGGTGGAAGGAGAGCTGGTGGGAATTAGTGAGCCTGTGATAATGTCAGGGAGCAGTCATTAGGCTGCAGGGAGCAGGAGGAAATAGGAACATCATCATGAGCAAATTCCAGCTGCTGGGAGGAGGGAACCAGCACCACTGTGGCAAACAGCACAATTGCTAATGTGATTTTAAGAGCTGCAAACCTGATAGAGGGAGAAATCGTCCCCAGAAAGTAATAAAGCTTTGGCCATCCATTATTTATGTGTGCTGGAAGGGAATGTCCTCAGTGTTCTTCAAGAAATGCAAAAGCCTGCTTGTTTTCAGGGTGTTATTTTCCTGCTGAACACCCCTCCAGGCCTCAGTGCAAGCAAATTTTAATGCAGATATTAACAAGGCATATTCTTCCTTCTTATTCTTCTTTCCTTTTTTAAAAAAAGTTTGCTGGAATAGTTAATTCCTGGGGACAATCCCATGCTTATCTTCCTGTTACCACTAAAGTAAGAGGAATTATTCCTCATAATTCCACTAGGCAATCTGCATCTATTAAGGTTTTTCATGGGGGAAAATCATATAAATAATGGATAAAATCATATAAACCTTATGGCAGCTGGATTCAGGCCTTCAACAGACAAGTGAATTTTCCTCTCTGCTCATTGTGGAGGAATTTTTGATTGAGGAAACCATTCAGCATTTAATTATGCAAAGCCAATGTTTTGTTTTATGAAAGGATGAGATTTGCTGGGCACAGTCCTTCCTATCTGTTGAGTCCTTCCTGACAAAATTGACTTGACTTTATGGAATCCCAGAATGGTTTTGGGTTGGAGGAGACCTTAAAAATGATCCAGTTCCACTCCTGCCAGGGACACTTCCCACTAGTCCAGGTTGCTCTGAGCTTCATTTAATCAGGCCTTAAACACTTCAGCCATGGGGCATCCATAATTTCCGTGGGCAACCTTTTCCTGTGCCTCATAACCTCATAGTAAAGAATTTATTCCCAGTATTTAATCTAAGATTACTCCCAGCTTGAAGCCATTCTCCCTTACCACCCTTGAGTTGCTGCTGTTCGGTGGTTTTAAAATAAATCATTTCAGGCTCTGTTTTATCCTCTCCTGGAATTGTCATCTTTTGCCAAAATGCAGAACCTGTGGCCTGGATATGAATCTCATTACTGAAAATGAGAAAAAAAAAATTGGTTATCTTATAATAATACCAGTAGTTATTAATATATGGAGTTTTTTATTTCACAATTGGGAGGCTCAAAGGCTGATGTTGCTGTGAAGGGAATCTTGACCTTATTTCACAAGGGGCAATGAATTTCTCCTGAAAATGATAAGTGGAGCCAATCATTGCCCCTCAGTCAGCTGCAGCAAGAGCCTGATGTGCTCAGAGCAGTGAATCACCCATCACTGTGCAGCCTCCCTCAGCAAGCCAAACCAGCACCCCCACCATGTCTCAAACTGATAAATAAAATGGGCAGGCTTATGAGAGAGTCACTTTCTAGGAAAATGTTCCTTAACAATTTCATTTCTGGTCCTGGCAATGTGTTTTGGGTTGCAATGCAAGAGGTAACCAAAAGTGTATTCTATTACCAGCTGTTAAACCAGGTGGGGCAGTGTTCTTTGTCTCTTCCAGGACCCATCCTCCCTCCAGGGGATATCTGCTGTTCATGGGCCATCCAGGCTCACTGCATGGCTGATACAATTCCATCATCCCACTGGGAGATGCTCCACCCAGGGGGAGGAGCCCAGCATTCCCACCTGGATAAAAGCTGAGATTCAGAACACCAGGGCAGCCTGTTTGCACTGGATTCCCAGAGGAAGACCAGACCCACCTCACCCCCACTGGACCTTCAGAGGAAAACTACACCCTCCTACAGGATCATTGCTCCAACAGAACCACATCTGTCACTGCAGGAGGACTGGATTGGGCTGCTCCCAACACCCTGACCAACAGGGTGTCAGATTGTGTTCTGACTCTGTCAGGGTTTTCTTTTTTGTTTGTTTGCTTTTTTGTACTACTACATTTTTATTTTTAATATTCTTATTAAAAAACTGTAATTCCTATTCCCATACCTTTGCCTGAAAGCCTATTAATTTCAAAATTATAATAATTTGGAGGAAGGGAGTTTACATTCTCCATTCCAGGGGAGGTTCCTGCCTTCCTTAGCAGACACCTGTCTTTCCAAACCAAGACACAATACCAGGTCTCGTTCCTGTTACTTGTCTTCTTAAGGAGGTAGAAATGAGATTTGATCAATCAATCACAGGCAAAAACTTTGAAGGTATTAAGGCCTTTCAACTCTTAGGGTTTAACGTCAGTCTTGCAAGGATCTGCAGCTTTTAAAGTCACACAAGCACATGAAAACCTCATCTTGTGGTGTCACTCACCTGTTTTTGTCTAAATAAAGTCCATGTTGCCCCCTGTCTCTGCTTGGTCACAGCAAAAAAGACACCAGGGGCACACTGTGAGCCCTGAACACTAGAAAGTGAGTGAAATAGATTAAATATTCCTGTTCAAAAACCTCCTCAATTTTAATTCAACTTCTTGATTTTGAAGAACCTGGCTTCAGTGCTTAGTTCTAGCAATTACACACGATTTTAATTTGAACTTTAGACCCAAAAAAGACACCCTGGCCCTTTATCTGCAAGTTTTTCTCAGTTTAGGGGGACTTTTCCTACACAACCCTGTGTATTTGTTCAGTTGTTCTCTAGGGAACTATAAAGGCCTTCACGTGTAAATTCAAAATTAAAAGCCAGATATAAAAAACCTAAAGGGAAGTGGATAATTTCCTGCCTCTCACTTTTAATTTAGCCTCATCCCTTTTTTTTATTTTTCTCTCCTTGTTTTCTGTCCCCTTCCAACCCCCCCATGTACCCACTCAAATTTTATCATTATCTTGACATTTTCCCTTGCCCTGCAGCCAGTCTTCCCTGTATGCCAGGCTTCAAATCCTTTAACAGTAAAGTGAAAAGAATGAATGAATGAATAAATAAAAATCCTTCATGGAAGGAATAAACTCGAGAACCTCACCCTTATTTAAATGAATTTTGGCTCAGAGAAAAATGAAACTTCTTCAATCCCTCCAAATTTTAACACTTCTTTTTTTTTTAAATTTGAAGTGTTACAGATGGAGCACATCACACTTCTGCTGGGCTTCTCTTAAAAAGGGGCAGGAAGCAACACCTGGAGTTATTTGTGCTTTTAATATTTCTACTGTGCCCACTGAAGAATAAAAATCCTGCTGGCAGCCTTGTTCTTAACAGATTGCTACATGATCAGGGACATCAAGGAGATGGAAGTGATTTAACTTTGCAGATGTGGACTGGAAAAAGTCTAATTAAGCATTCTTGCTGGGACATTAAATAGTTTAAACTTAATCTTCCGTGATGATATTTTTATGGGTCTAGCAGAAAAAAAAAAAAAAAAAAAAAAGAGAGAGAGAAGGGACATAATAGAGGCATGAATTATGGAATAGTGGTATTATTATAAAATAAACAGTTTTGTGATTAGCAGCAGAACCCCTCAAGTTTAAACGCAGCCCTCTGAAAATCTGGTATTTAGTGGAAAAAAATTTAGGGCATAGTTCAGTCTGAAATTAAGATTTCTGGTTTTGGGCTCTTCTGAAAGAGAAGGTCACAAGCAGGGAATAAGAGCCTTGTTTGGAAAGTCATCATCAATAAAAATTGATAGCTACACCTTTCTGGGAAGCAAACAAATCAACATTGCAAAATTCCCTCCCATTTATAAAAATCTGTCTTCTGAACTCTTGACAATCTTCAGTATTTCCTGCAGATGCCAAATTAATTTTGCTTCATCTTGTGGAGTGGTCTGGGGGAAGGACAGTCTCAGACAGGCAATTAAGAACTGCATCTCCTAGAGATTGTCTAAAATTGGGAATATTCAGGCAGAACTGCACAGAGCTGTCTGCTTGTGTTGCAGGCATAAAAAAAAAAAATGTTAAATGATAAAAGCAGAACAGCAAAACTCCGGCACACAAAGGACAGAACCCTGAATATTGAGAGGATTAAATTCATTTGCTGCTCTTGCAGAGCAACTGGTGTCTTGTCACCACACATAATTCCATCCTCCCACAAGGACAGCTCTTGTTTTCTGGTTTAAAGCAGTGCTTGGAAATAAAATATGCACCTCTTGGAGGAAGCCTCAGCTTACAGAAATGATGAGGCTCATCCTAAAACAACTCAAGATTCACACCTGCAGGAGGTTTTGTCCCCAGGGTGGAGGCAGGAGGGTGGATTTGGGCTCCTGTTTATGAAATGAGGTGGCTGAAGGAACAGCTCTGCTTTCTTCTCTGAAGGCTCTGGAAGAGAGGCAGGATGGACGTGGGGATCTTGGGCTTCTCCTCATGGAACACAGGGCCAGAACAATAAGGATAAAAATACGGATGAACTGGTTTGATTCCCATCTTCCTGAGTGCAATATCCCCATTACTGGGGGCTTTAAACAATACCAGTCTTTTTCTGAAAATCCCTCTCTTTCTAATATTTGATAGTTTACCTCTTCATTTAATTTTTTGTTTCTTTACCTCTATAATTTTTTAAGATAAACATGTCACAGCACTGTTAGTATCTCAAGCATGATAATTTTTTTTTCTTCATTTTCCACTTAAATATCCTTAAAGTGTTCCCCATGACCAGCACTGTGGTTCAGAGCTATCCCTCAAGGGCAGCCTTTTAGGAAAGTTGGAAGAATATTCCATTGCTGGGGCACGAATCCTCTGATCAGAACCTGGGATTCATCTCAGGTGTTGTTTGGTCAAAGAGCTGGAGTTTGACATAAAATTGCTGCTGAGTTTCTCTTACAGTGATGGATGTGGGGCCTTCCCAAAGGTCATTCTGCACCCAAAAAGGAAATATGAGGTGGATGCTACAAATTACACTCGTTTATCTCTCTCTCCTCCACCCCTCCTCCAATTATCAGTTTAGAGTGGGATAGATCTGATTAGAGATCTGAAACATGAACCCTGATGGGGACATGGTTCAGTGGTGGGCTTGGCAATGTTGGGTTTATGCTTGGATTCAATGATCTTAGAGGTTTTTCCCAACCTAAATATTTCTATCATTCTATGATTTATTGAATAGCTCAGTTGGGAGGGACCTACAGTGACCATCTAATCCAACTGCCTGGTCACTAACCTTCCATTTTCAGAGGGAAGTGGGTAATTTTAGATGTCTGGTCTGAATTTTATGCCTCAAATTTTAGTGCACTTTGGTCCATAAAGACTAATTCCTCCTTAGAAGCCCATCCTCACATTCATCTGAACGAATATGAACCAGCCTTTCATTAATCTCAATTAATCTGATATCTGAACTGCTAAGAAGAGAGGGGAAGTGAGGTCAGACTTGGGGAAATTATTTTAATTTATTTCAAGTAAAGCAGAGTGCGACAAGGAATAATAAAAACAAATTTTGAAACACCTTCCCACCACTCCTTCCTTCTTCTAATTTCCTCCTTAACCTATTGCAGGTTATATTTTAGTTTTAGGCACAAATCTGTTCTGAAGTTACTTTTAAGTTCACTTGCTCAGGCACTTGAGAACAGTAGTGAAATAAAGTAATTAAAAATCTAATATAACTGACAGGTCCTTGTTAAATCAGCCCTGCCAAACCTATGCAAAAACAATTACAATATGCAAATGCTGATGATCCAGCTTAATGCTATTCCCTGTTAAATGTCAAAGAATGAAAAATGCATTGGATTATCAGAATTTCCTTGCTCTTAAGATGATGCTGTAGTGATAAATATAAATGTCACTTTTCTGAGGTGGTTTATAGACAAAACAGTCACCTCACCACTGCGGGCAAATCAGAGTTGGTGTCTCTGGTCAGCTGTGGACAAGGAAATTCATTCAGCAATATTTTACTATGTCTTTCTGAAACTGACTGAAATTTTACCTTCTCTTGCATTTGTAATAAGAGGTGGGCATAAAAATGTCAAGCCTTTGAAATGGTGTAAAATCCAAGCATTTTTTCTTTGACTGGGTGTGAATATTAACATATTCTCCACCAAAGTCACTCTGTCACTTCCCTACTCAGCTGGCCAGAGAGAGAATGTGAACAAAAAGCTTATGGATCAAGGTAAAGGCAGAGGGAGATCACTCAGCAAATGCCATCCTGGGCAAAATAGACTTAATTTGGGGAAATTAATTTCATTTATTCCAAATAAAGCCCAGTGGGACAATGAGAAATCAACACAAATTTCAAAACACCTTCCCACCACTCCTTCCTTCTTTCAATTTCCTCCTCCCCAGGAGCTGCAGGGAGATGGGGAATGGGGACTGTTCATCACAGGTTGTCTCTGCTGCCTCTTCCTCTTTGCTACATTGTGGGATCCCTCCCATGGAGAGTCCTTCAGGCACTTCTCACTCACAGGTGACTCCTCACCCTGGGCTGCAGTTCTTCACAAATTCCTCCACGTGGGCCCCTGCCATGGGGTCAGTCCTTCAGGAACTGGCTGCTCCAGTGTGGGTCCCCCATACACAAACCCTGCCACAAACTTGCTCCAGCGTGGGCTCCTCTCTCCACAGGATCCTGCTCCAGCATGGGCTTTCCATGGGGTCACAACCTTATTTTGGGCATCCTCTTGCTCCAGCACGGGCTTCTCCGCTGCTGCAAGTTTATTTCTGCTCCCCCATGGACCTCCATGGGCACAGCTGCCTCTCCATGGGGTGCCCCAGAGGCAAACCTCTGTTCCAGCTCCTGAAGCAGCTCCTGCCCCTCCTTCTCCATGACCTTGCTGCCTGCAGGGTGTTCCTCTCACATATTCTCACTCCTCGTTTCTCTGGCTGTGATTGCTCCTGCACAGCAAGATTCTTTCCCCTTCTTAACTCTGTAATCCCAAAGATGCTGGGGCCATCCTGGAACTGGCTGGAATGGGCTCCATTGGACATGGAGGAATCTTCTGGGAGCTTCTCTCACAGAAGCCACCCCTGTAACCCCCCCACTACCAAAACCTGGCCACCAAACCCAGTAGAATTATTAGAACAAATTGTTTTCCAGGCAAAGATCATGTTAGCGGCGAGACGATGGAGCTGCACTCATGAGGAGGAAGACACGCAGGCTTGGGGGGTTTTTTATAACTAAAAAGAAATATGAGAAAATACTGCACAAATGCAGTGTTCTGGGGTCCACAGGAGTGGCAGAAATCAAATCCCAACCCCCAAATTGCCTTAATACAGAATTGAGCAGAAATCCTATACACTTGTTTGTGGGACATGAGGTTAACAAACTCTAACTAAAAAAAAAAAAAGCAAACAAACAAAAAAACCAAACAACCCACCAAAAAAAACCCAAACCAAACCAAACCAAACTAAACCAAACCAAACTAAACCAAACCAAACCACAAAAAAACCCCAAGCAAACCCCCAAACAACCCCAAACCAAAATGAAACCAAAAAACCACCCCAAAACTAAAACAAAATCCAAACAAACCCAACTCATCCATTTATTTACTTCTTCAGCTTTATCTAGTTTCTCAGTGTATGTCATTTCAGAGGTCTGAGCTTGTATCACATATCCCTGTTTCTCTTTAAGAAATAAACCCAAATTGATTATTTTGTGTTTCTCCTAAAAGTCTAAAACCATGTCAAACAACGAACAAGAATATATTTTGTTTTCCCACTTTCTGCCTTATTATTTGCTGTTTGATACAGTTGGTTATAAACAAAGATCTAACGAGAATTTTGACTCCTAGGGAAAAAAAGATAAAATATTTCTTGATAATGCATTTTTTTTTCTTTTTTTTAAGCATGATGGATTCTGCCTTAGTATTTCTAACTCAGTAAAATCTCTAATTCTGTTACAACAAGGATTTGGAGTGGAGAGCTTGAGGGAGAGAAATGGAGATGGAAGAAAGAATGAGGGATGAAAGAGAGAGAACTGCTCATGTCCCCGAGGTACAATGAAGTTCCAGTCTTGGGGGTGAGTAAAAAAGTGCAAGGCTCTAAACATCAATGCCTAAATTTGAAGTTTAATGTTCAATTTATCCAGTCTGGTTTACAGATTTGTCCATGATTCATCCAGTATTGAAGTCTTTTCTCTTTTTGCTTCAGACAAATGAAATTCAATCAGTTCTTATCCTGAGGGACTAGAAAAGAAATATTGTTTTATTACAACCCTGGTGTGTTCTCCACAGCTGTACAGCTCTAAAATGCGGGATCACTCATGGCAAATAATAAGATATTTGTAGCTATTTATTTCTGGGGACACTTTCCCTGTACCTCTGGTATCCAAGTATGTGGCGTGTTGTATAACAGAGTGCTTCCATCTCCTGTGGGGCAGGATTCACCTTCCCTGGAGAAATCAGTCCTACAGCTCATTCCAGGGCAGTGGCTCTTCCTACAAAAGGGGGCAGCCACCAGCAAGAGGAGAAGAATAAACTGGAAAGACTCAATGGATCTTCTCAAATTGTTAGCCACTGCTAACAAAATATGAGTGAGGAACAGCGAGGCACAGGCAAGCCCTCGCTGAACCTGATCCCAGGGCGTGGGTGGCTGCCACAGCTGTCGAGCAGGCAAAGGACATAAGGGAGACTCTTCCTTCCTGAGGTTCCAGGGTTTATTGTTACCAAAGTGTTCAGGAAGGGGAAAGAGCAGTGGGAGCTGCTGTGCACCAACTTTTATGTGGGGGTGGAACAAGGGGAGGTGTTGCTGTAGAGCACGAAATCAGGACACAGACTCTCAGAAGGCTGAAGATTTAAAATCTCGCTTTATTATCAAAGCACTTGTCTTTTATACCTTTTTATAATGAGCCCACCTAAGAGGTAGGATCCTTGGACCCATTGGTCACACCAAGGGGCCATCAAGCAAATTCTTTCTTCTGGGAAAGAATGTAGAAAAATATGATAGATTACAATAACATGCCTTTGTTTACAACAAGTGCCTCTTGGAAAGAATTTTCTGAAATCAAAACATGGCAGGCACGAACCGTGGCTACAGGGAGGTACAGAGCATCAACCAATGGGATTTTACGGGGTGGGGTTTACGGAGGGAGGTGCTAGAGGACACAGCCAATGGGGTACACGCAGGGGTGTTCAGGGCCAATCAGGGACCGAGGAACATAGAACTTTCTGGAAAGGGAGGTAGGGACAGCTGTGATGGGCAGGTAAGGGAGGTTGGGTCAACTTTCGGGGTATACCAACATTGGGGAAACAAAGGGGAATTGGGACGTACCACAACATTCTCACGCCTGGGAAATGTTTGTTCACCTGGAAAATGTGTGCTGACCTTCAGGGCCGGGTGATGCCACCAGAGTCAGGAGCAGCCCCGCTCCAGGTGGGTTCCCAGCTCTACAGACACAGTGACAGCTGGACAAGGGGTGTAGGCCACATGTGCCACACCTGGTCCCTGGAAAGGTTTGTCTCCAGACCAATAATGTGGAAAATCTTGTCATCCAGGTGAGAGGGAAGTCCTGACCTCGGTCTGCAGCTTCCTCAGGAGGGGAAGTGGAGGCTCTGATCTCTCCTCTCTGGTGACCAGTGACAGGACCTGAGGGAATGGCTGGAGCTGTGCCAGGGGAGGTTTAGGTTAGTGATCAGGAAAATTTTCTTCCCTGGAGGGTCGTGGGGCACTGAACACGCTCCTCAGGGAAGGGGTTACTGCACCAAGCCTGGCAGAGCTCCAGAAGGTTTTGGACAACACTCTCAGGCACAGGGTGGGATTTTTGAAGTTGTCCTGTGTGGACATAGGATGTGGATTTAATTAGCATATCCAGTTTGATAACCAAGATGCCTTGGCAAGAACAAGCAGAGCTTTGAAGATTACGAGAAGACTGGATCAAGATTGGTGACAGGAAAAGATTGAATCAAACTTCTTGAATCAAACTTCTGCAAGCAAGAGATGCTGTAAAATGTATGAGTTTGATTGTGTGATGTTTAACCTAATCATTGTAGTAAAAAATTACTAGCCTTTCTAAAACAGTAGATAAGCATTTGGAAATCTTGATAAAGTCCAATTCTGGTGGTAAATCAGTCTTCCCATCTCTCTCTCAATTGTCAGTAGTCCTTTGCAGGAGCAGGAGCTGGAGTTGATGATCCTCCCAGCTCAGGCTATTCCATGATTCTGCAGTGGTTAATGCTGTTACTTAACTCAGCTACATTTTTTCTCAATTTTCATTTCATAATACCCACAATTGCATTGTGTCCATAACCCTGTTGATCCCTTAGAAGCAAATTCTCCATTTATATACCTGCACAATTAAAAAAAAAAAAAAACAAAAAAACCAAACAAACAAAAAAAAAAAAAAAAAAAAAAAACAAAAAACAAAAAAAAAACCAAAAAAAACAAAACAAAACAAAACAAAACAAAACAAAACAAAACAAAACAAAAAAAACCAAAACCAAAAACTTCCTGTATCTCTCTGCAGGATATGGATGCTTCTGGATCACATCTGGGAACACAAGAGAAAAAAATATAGACTGAAGGGAGGAAAGCAGGGCATTTCCAAATAGCCATTTCGCACTCTTCCCTTTATTTACCATGAGAACTGGAGATGCAGTTTCGGGGCTGTTGACATCTTTCCTTTCCTGAGTCATTTCATTTAATGAACCCGACACACATCGGTTGGAAGGGCTGACATATGAGACCTTTCAAAGTGAGAACTGAGTCAAGGCAACTGAGAAATGGTGGCATCAGTCAAGGAAACTGGTTATTTGAACATCCTTCTCAGGGGTTCTTTATTTTCCTGTTCATTCATCTGCTCCAGGGAAAATAGATGGAGAGGGGGAGAGAGACAAATAGAGCATCTTGCCCTGGATCAACAAAACCTCTGTTCCACCAAGGCCTAGATGGAATGGCCTAATGGGGGGTGGAAATGAAGATTGAAAGGTAGTTTTGACACAAACAGTAGGTTAGAAATACAGGGAGACGGATCAGTGAGCTGGCCTGGGCAATACTCAGACTTTGCAAAGTTCTGGGGATTTATGAGAGCACCAAGGGGTGTCAGCATTCTGGGACGGGAGTGTGGAGAGCAACTCTACTGCAAAATTTAGCATCTCTCAAAAAGAAATAATTTGCAGCTGATTGTGTGAATAACCAAGATGAGATTAGGTAAGAATTAACTTTTTTTTCCAAAAAAAAAAAAACCCCAAGGATGCAACACCTGCCATTTTCTCTGTACTGATTTAATAATGATTTTTCCCTTGCTCATGTAGACAAAATTACTTCTGGAGGAAGATTACAGCTTCCTAAGCAAGATGACAGAGTAAATTGAAAGCTACATGAAATAATCTGAGGCTTTGAAAGGAATATGTTTAGTGTTTTTCTTTGCCAAGAGGAAAAAGAGAGAGAAGGAACAGAGGCAGTGGTGACCTTTGGCTGTTTGGTTTATTTGAGTGCTCTTCATTTTGGAACCCCTACTACAACCTTTTGCTACTTTGGGTTTGCTTATTCTACATTTATTATTATTTATTTATCATATTTTTTAGCAGATGGTAAAATTAGCCTGGTGTTTATTAGCCATAAATCCTTACAGAATTTCCCATTTCTGTATTTTTGTGTCTCATTTGTAGCCACAAATTTTGGGAAATTACTGTTTCTGCACCAGGGGTTTTCCTCACAGGCAGGAGGAGGATGTGAATCCAGTGGATTGCTCCCACACCCAAGGGAATTTGTGTCCTGATGTTCCTTCTCTCAGCCCCTTGCTTTGCCCACATTTTCATCAAGCACAGGCAAGGCCAGATCTTGAATCTCCCACCCACAGGATGAGATTCACCTCGGACAACTCTGAGCACCAAAACTTTGGGAAGAATTTTGGGGCACTCCTCTGTTTAGAGGGGAGGGTGTGAGCCAGGTCAGGAGGAGCATATTCTTCAGGCTACTGCACTTTTCTCCTGGGAGGAACACCTCAAAGACCAATTTTTGGATGGTTAAAATTTAGTGGCACAAAGCATAGATTCAGTCACTGCTCCAGAATCCCAGGAGGGGACCCTCTGTGGGTTGTGGTGTGGTTTAGTTAGTTTGTTTGTTTGTTTTGGATTTGTTTGTTTGGGTTTTTGTTTGGTTGGGTTTTTTGTTTGGTTGGTTTTTGGGTGTGTTTGGTTTTTTTGGGGGGGGTTGGTGGGTTTTCTTTTTTGTTGTTGTTGTTTTTTAAATGTAAGAGTAGCAAACTTGTATTTGTTGTGATCTACTCTCAGCTTCAGAGGGTTTGAAGAAATTTTGCTGCAGAGAAAAAAAAGGAAGTTGCCTTTCTTTCAGACAGATACCACGTGGAAGCAATTTCAGTTCCAAAAATGGGTGTTTGGGGAAATTCTGAGATTATTAAAAATGCCAATAGGCTGCTTTGAAACCTTGATGGCAACAAATTTTTTTCTGTGGAAAAGCCTGATTGTAAGTGGCTTATCAGATCTGTGGGCACTGTCAGCTGATCTTAAACCTCTGACAGCTCCCTCTGATCAATCCATAATAATTCATCCTTCTTCAAAATAGATTGCTCAGGAGGAATCAGTGCCTGGAGGGGCCTCTCAGATCCATTTTGAATGAGGGCAGAAATTAAATGGGGATTATCACTGGAAGCTTATGAAACTTTACAAACCAAGAAATAAACCATTGATAGCTTATTTAAAGAAAAAGAAAGAAAAAAAGTCCCACTAATCAACGGAGATTAATAATTATCAGAATTTTCTTTCAGGAAAAGATCCATTTTAGAAAAATCAATAATTGTTGAGAAACCAATCAACAGATAAAGAAATGAAGTATTTTATTGGGAGAGAAATTTCAATTTTCCTGTCTTCCAGGTGCAAAATTTACATAATATTTACAGAATGTCAAGTCCAGCTGGTGAAGAACTGAACTCTTGACTGATTTCACACCCAAGAGAAGATAAATCTCTTTTACCTCTGCCTTTGCCTGTGTTGACCTGAGCAATGAAAACTGAAAGTTTTCCCATTTGAACACTGCCTGCCAGATTAGAGCATAATAAAGCAGCCCATTATTTGTACATTTTGCAGAGATATTAAAAATATAATCCATAAAACCAACGAATTATCTGCAGGACACTTCTTGTTCATTAGGTTTTATCAATTTTCCTGGACATACCAACTCTCCACAGAGGCTCCTCAAAATTAAATTGTCTTTTTCTTTGGGGATTCAGAGCAAATAATTCAAGCCTGTACGTTTTCAATTAAAAAGCTCAGCCAAAATCCAGAGAAGGCAGATGGAATATTCTAGCCAGACTAAACACTGTACACAGAGAGGCAAACACCAGCTCAGAGGGGGAAGCCAATGTTTCACATGTGTCCAAACCAGTCTGACAGGCTTTTGGAGAAAATTTTCACATATTTTCCATCTATTTCACAAGCTGCCTTTCTGTATTACTGGTCATGAAACTTTATTTGAAATATTTAATCAATTTCCAGAGGATTTTTTTTTTTCCTGGATAAAGAACTTTTAAAAAATGGAAAAATAAAAAAAAAGAAAAATAAGATGAAGAAGAAACTTTTAAAAAAGGATATTCTTTCTAACCTCATGCAGGTTTCTTTAGAAGACATAATGAGAAAGAAAGAAGAAGAAATAAGAGATAAAGAAAACCATTAGGTTTTCACATTGCTTTGGTCCTGTCACATTCAGCCTTCTGGCCAAGGTGCCTCAGTTCAAGGTGTCTCTGTGAGTAATTTCACATCCAGCCCCTGACTAACGTGGGCTTTGTTGTCTGATGTGATGACACAGAGCTTTTTCCCCTAAATACCCATCTGACACAGAGAGCAAGTGCAATGTGGACTTTGTTGCTCCATGCAGTCACAGCAATGAATTAAAAACTTGCCTTGTGCCACATGTGAATCATTTTTTGATGTTTTTTTTCTTCAGAAATCCAAGAGCAGCCTGGAAGGAAGACCAGAGTTCTCCTGGCATGTCTGCCTGATTAAGCTTCTCTTTGCTTTTTGGCTTTATTTTGCAATGAACTCTGACTTTCTGATTCACCATTTATCGTGGAAAAGACAAATAAAACATGCATCCATTTTTTACAGCTCAAGAATTTGTTGTCATTACCCTGAGAAGCATTTGGGGCTGCATCAGTTTACTTCAGGAATTACATTGCCTCTAAATTGCCTTCTTTCCAAGCAGGAAGAGAACACTTCAGAAGAGTCAATATTTCCCCTGCCCTAATGATCATATTTCTTTTAACCTTATTATATCACTGTTACCCCATTTTAAATGAACTGGATAGAAGAGGAGTAAGTTTAGCCAGAGGTTGTCCCTTTATTCTGCTTGATTGATTTTATGTGCCTGCTTATATTTTGCTTCAAATCAGCTCGTTGTAACTCACTGACCCAGTGAAGGAAATCTTGATTTTTTTCCCTTTCACCAATAAAAAGCAAATTGGTTTAAAGGCTTCGGGGCTATAACTCAACCCCCAGATTTTTTATGTCCTCACATCTGGGTTGCTCTGGTGATTGATTAGATGTCATAGCTTAATTACAAAATAAGTATTGAAAAATTCAGGGGCAAACTCAAATAATTTTTAAATGAGGCTCACAGACCATAATCCCCATAATTTTTATTCTGCTTGTAAAAGGTTTTATGATAATTTGCCTTTTGCAGTGTTGTTTACATTGGAGAATGGCGTGGATTTGGTAGTAAAATACTGAAACTGAAAACCAGAGTGTTGATGCTATTTTTAAATCCTCAAAGGCTGTTTCACTCCTCTTTGTGTCCTTGTTGGACATGATGAGATTGAAAACATCTGACAGCCTTCTGAAAAGTGCCACCAGCCAAATCCAAATCCAAATCCAAATCCAAATCCAAATCCAAATCCAAATCCAAATCCAAATCCAGCCTGTTGTTCCACATTTCGAGTTAAAATTACAGCTGCAAAGCCATGGTTGAAAAAGATCCTTTTTCCTCTGGTTTGAAAAAAGGAAGCAGGGGAAAAAGCTAAATGGAATAAAAAAAAAAAATTGCTTTGATAATTTATCCTAAAATGAAAACTATTAAACTATAAAAATTGCAAAAAAAAATTTGCAAGAAAAGGAACAACTCAAATTTTGAGGTTTATTTTTATCTCTTTTCTCTATTTTTTAGATTTATGTGAATTAAGTTTTGCAATATATCTATTATACTATTATTATCTATCTGTTATAACTTTTTATTGATAAACAGTTCTCTCATTATCTATCAGCTATTCAGAGAAATATGAATAATTTGTTTTTTAAACAAATTTGTTCTTGATTTCCAAAATTTTCAATTTTTCCTCTGAAATAAAGGGACAGTGTAATCCATAAATTAATTAATGCTATTTCATTGGATTTTTTATTATTTATTTGCATTATTATGAAAATATTTATCTGATCTTATTTTACTTCAGGACACGTGTCTGAGAGAGGTGGTTGGGCTTTTATAATTATTTCATTTTGGTGTGAGGACTCTTTCTTTTGATATTAAAGAAGAAAATAATGATAATAATGATGTTAATAATTATGACAGTAATTATGATGATGATAATAATGTTAAAATTATGACAATAATTATGATGATGATGATGATTCACAGTTGTTTTTTACTTATTAATTATGCACAAAAGACATGAAAATCTCATGTGCTTTGACCCTAAGTATTTAAAATAATTAATGTTTTATTAGATAAAGGTCTAGAGCTGTCTGAGAGATTGAGACACCTCTGTTTTGTCCCTGGCTTTGCTTTTTTTCAATCACCTTGAGGAAAAAAAAATTAAGTTCCCCCGTGGCCCTACATATTTACATTTTTTTTTTCTTGGAACATCAAAATTTCAGACAATTTCTTCTTTGGGCCCAGATCTGTGCCATAATTTATGGTTACAGAGCACTTAGCACAAGTGACTTCAGCCTGGAGCTTTGAGGTGTTTCAGCAGCAGAGCTGATAGATAATAATGGGATGGAGCCTCAAACAGGGAAAATGCACCTTGGCTCTGAGGTGACAGAATATGGATGAAAAAAGATAATTGTTCCCAGCTTTCTAATCTGGGAGGGGATCTGGAGATATTTTGGGGCTGTTCCTGTAAAAGGGTTCAGAACAAACGTGCACCGCCCTTCACATGAGGTGGGAATAAAGGCTGTTGATGTCAGCCTGAGCATTCCCTGGGAGATGGGATGAAGGAGTCTCTGTCTTTGAGGCATCTGAAGTGGGAAGTTGTTCTCTACCCCCATTCCATCCCTGTCCTGAGGCTCTCTGAGTGCTGAAGAGATGAAGGGACTTTATTTGTCAGTTTTATTCATAAAGCATCCACTGTTAAACACCAGCTGAGGAGTTCTTGCAAATAATCACAGAATTGTCAAGGTTGGAAAAGACCCCTAAGATCATTGAGTCCAACCCTTCACCCAGCACCACCCTGGTCACCACTAAATCATGTCCCCAATGCCAGTGATGCCTTAAGTTTTATCTACCATGTATTTCAGGTTCTGTGCTGCCCAGGGGTGCAGCTCTCAGCCTCACATTCAGGCTCACTCAGCTCTGCACAGAGCAGGGACACAAAACAAATCCTGGTCCTGCTGCACACCAAGGACAACGGGGACAAGTTTCCAGGCCCAAAAGCACAAACAGCGGTGGCTGAAGGGAGAAAACAAGAAGGATGGGACTGCATCACCTGGAGCTGGAACTGGACAATTCAACCCCAATGTGCAAATGGACCAGAACTGATCAAAGTGTGAGACCTCATGACCATTTGTCCATTTTGTGTCCATTTTGTGTCCATTTTGGGTCCACCTTGGGTGTAGCCCTGGCCAGGCTCTTGTCCTGCCCAAGGTGTGTCCTTAAAGGCCTTTTAATAAATCTCTACTTTATTCTCCAGCTCTGCCCAGTCTCTGTTCCAGCTCAGCCTTCCCAAGGTATCACCATATCCAGTTTTTCAAACACTCCCAAGGATGGTGATTCCACCACTTCCTTGGGCAGCCTGTTCTGATCCCACAATCCTCTCCATTTCCTACAATTTTCTCCCCATTGCAGTGGGACTCAGCTCTGCAAGGCATTTTCTTTTACTTCATTTGGGTTCAATTAAAAAAAAAATCCCATTTTTTGTGAATTTCATTTCTGAGTAATTAACAGGTTTTCTGACAAAATCAGATTAACCCATTTTTTTATAGTCTGGTAACACCTGAGTAGCCTGGGTGAGCTTGGCCCCAGACAAGGATTTCCACAAACCCAGCCAAGGCTGCCCTCAGGATATTTCAGTGCAGGTGGAGAAGGTGAGGTTGAAAGGTGAAGTGAATCAATCACCTGGACCTGGATTCAGCCAGTTAAAGATGTGATTTTTATAAGTTCCTGTGTTTCAGCTCAGTGGCCAAGTGGCCACTACTGGCAGTCAATGAGCATCAAGGCTGGACAGTCAGTGAGTGAATTTAAATTAAATTTTAAGTTTTTGTTTTAGATTGAGCTGATTTTTTTTATCTCTTGCTGATAACACTATTTAGACCTCCATCATCTGCAGTGGGGGACTACAGGCCACACTGACCTACAGACACTTCCATTTAAATATCTGAATTCCTTCAAGGGCTCCTTTTCTGTAGACCCACATGAGGTTTCCCAATCTCGAAAATATTTTGATTAATTAATCTGATTTTTATAAAGCATATTTGTTCTGTTTTTCTTTTTTGACCTTTGAATTAAACAACCCCATTCCTCCATCTTTGCATTACTCTACAATTTCTTGAGATGTGAAATGGAGAATTCAGTGTTTCTTTTCCACCTCTCTGCTTCAGATATAGAGATGAACATTCCTTGTGCCTTCCAGAATTCTCAGTCTCCAATCCCTTCCTGTTCACAGAATTTTTAATTTCATTTTGTTTTCAGAGGAATTTCCATGGCATCATAAACGAAACACAACAGAATCCCAGGAGATGTGTATAGCAATATTTATAACATGGTGATGATTTTTAGTAAAAATAAAAAAAATTAAATTATGAACATTGCTGGTGATAGCAATGTTTTCAGTTAACTTTATGTGGAGAGTGCCACCACGAAAAGAGGTGGCAA
Source organism: Phylloscopus whistleri (assembly GCA_017589585.1). Taxonomy (NCBI): domain Eukaryota; kingdom Metazoa; phylum Chordata; class Aves; order Passeriformes; family Phylloscopidae; genus Phylloscopus; species Phylloscopus whistleri. The sequence goes on from JADMLD010000401.1 coordinate 703,741, forward strand.
GGCAGGAATAAATTCCTAGCAGTGACACTTTCATCTGTGCAATGCTGCTTTGGATTTAATCCCATCAAACCTTCATGTATTTTGACAGGCCTGACATGGTTAATCACAAGCATGGTTTGAGGAGTTTCAAACTCAAAAGAAACGTAATTAGAAGCTACTATGGGGTAAAAATGCTTTCCCGTGGTGTATCAAGGTAGTAAAGGCTGCTGACAAGTTGACGTGGAAAGATCTCACTTCTATTTTAAAAATAAATGTGCTAACTCCTAAATATCATTTCTTAATCATTTAAACTACACAGCCCTTTGTGTGCTTAATAGCGTGAAAAATGCAATAAAAATGCCACCCTGAGAAAGCAGCTGCCTCTCAGCATCACTAATGACAGCATCAGCTGCTTGTGGGCCCTGACTCTTCTGGGGGGAGGTAGGGAGAGATTATTTCTTGCAAATTCATAAAAAAGGCTCAATTATATCTTAATTAAGCCTATTAGTTTCTCCCTTTGGGGGACAGCCTCACATTTTCACTGGAGGAAAAGCACAGATATCACGCCTGCCTTTGTTCCCCACCCCCTTTGCTAAATCACAAACAATAAAATATCACAGCCAAGCCACATCTGGTGCTTTTATTCCATCAACATCTCTTGACTGTAACCTTGGGCCACAGTCACTCTCAGACCTGACAATAACCACGGAATACTTGAGTTTGCCTCAGAAGTTTCTCTTTCTTCCTGTTGCTGTCTGTGATATGCCTTGGAGGATTTGGGTTTGAACAGTTTCCTCAGGCCTCAAGAAAACTTGGGAAAAATTATACAGTTGTTTCTCTTGAGTCAGCATTGAGTTGCAAGTTTACTCAAATCCAGGATTTATAATGAATTCTACAAGCTCCTGTGTTTTTTCTCCTTCCTTCCTTCCTTCCTTCCTTCCTTCCTTCCTTCCTTCCTTCCTTCCTTCCTTCCTTCCTTCCTTCCTTCCTTCCTTCCTTCCTTCCTTCCTTCCTTCCTTCCTTCCTTCCTTCCTTCCTTCCTTCCTTCCTTCCTTCCTTTCCTTCCTTCCTTCCTTCCTTCCTTCCTTCCTTCCTTCCTTCCTTCCTTCCTTCCTTCCTTCCTTCCTTCCTTCCTTCCTTCCTTCCTTCCTTCCTTCCTTCCCTCCTCCTCATCTCTCCTAAGATTAGAATCTCACGGTAATAAAATCAATAGGAAAACAAGCACTGGCTACATCTTCAACAATTCTAGATATTCCTGATCACTACTCTTTTCTAGGAAATAAAAATAATCCCTTGAATTTACTTCCAAGGCACCTGGCAAGATGGATTTACTCTCTTCTTTTTCCTTCACAGCCTTCGTGGTCCTATTAAAGATTCCATCATCTCCCTGGATAATGTTTGGAATTCAAAGAAATCTGTTGAAGAGGGGTTCATGTATAAAAGGAGTTTGTATTCCAATGGTGGGCAGATGAAGTATTGGAAAAAGGGCAAAAGAAGGGAAATATTACGTGCTAAGTATGTTGTGGATCTGAGCTGAAGTCCTTCAGAAAAAAAAATCTTGTAAATTAGAATATTTGTGTTTCTTCCTCTTTTGTCAGGTGTCAGAGTCATGGGTTTGGATCAGAACAGAAAAAAAATTTGAAATATTTTGCAAAATGGAAACACTAAGAATAAAAGGTAAAGCCAGGCAAAAGGGAAGAAGGAATTTATTTAGAGACCCTTTCCTTTCCTTTCCTTTCCTTTCCTTTCCTTTCCTTTCCTTTCCTTTCCTTTCCTTTCCTTTCCTTTCCTTTCCTTTCCTTTCCTTTCCTTTCCTTTCCTTTCCTTTCCTTTCCTTTCCTTTCCTTTCCTTTCCTTTCCTTTCCTTTCCTTTCCTTTCCTTTCCTTTCCTTTCCTTTCCTTTCCTTTCCTTTCCTTTCCTTTCCTTTCCTTTCCTTTCCTTTCCTTTCCTTTCCTTTCCTTTCCTTTCCTTTCCTTTCCTTTCCTTTCCTTTCCTTTCCTTTCCTTTCCTTTCCTTTCCCTGTTTCTCATTTTAGCAGTTTTAAAATGCACTCTCCGAATTCAGACAATTTCTCAGGTTTTGGTTGGGATTTCTTGGTTCTGGATTAGATATGTAAATGTTGGGTGAGATGAATCTCCCCTTCTAGCTCAGCCTTTGCCTTCCTCTGGAGATTTTATGCAGGACCATTTAGGATGGTTCAGCTTCCAAAATGAGACAAGAGCAGATTCTTTGAACCCAATATAACTGAGGAATTGTGGTCAGAGGAAAAACAGAGTGGCTGTAAGGGAAAAAAAAACCCCAAAATGTAACACTGCAGTGTATTATGTTTAATTTTGTGATTTTAAACATATCCAGAGGCAATTCAGTGCCTGGAATGGTCATTCCACAGCTACACCTCTGAGCAGCCATTGTGTACACAGAGGGAAGCAGAGAGCTCTGCAGGGAAATGCACATTTATTTAAAGGATTTGTTGATGTTAAGGCCCAAAAAGATCATCACAACCCTCGGGTTTGATCCAGAGCAGAGAGCACTCACTCGCTTAGGGCCGGAGTTTACACTTCTAAAGAGTAACCTGAGCCTATTTGAAATATGGCAAGCAGTGCTGGAATCCTCAGTTTTACTCCTTCCTTTCTATTTCTGCCTCTAAGTTTATGTATTGTGTGTTCTTTCAAACATTGGGAAGTGCAAGCTTTGCACTTTTGCCTTTGCTTGGAATAAAATCCAGCAGCAGTCTGGTGCTGCTGGGAATTCTGCTCTTCCTCAGCTGCTATGGTTCAGCATTTGGGTGTGCAAACCAGCATTAAGCATTAAATTTTTCTTAATTTTTAGATTTTTTTTTTCCTGTTTAAAAAAATCAAGAATTCTCCGAATGATCTATTCATGCATCAAAACACCTGGAAGCTGTAATATTTCTCCCACATATTCATTAACAGAATTTTGGTTATTTTACTGCAAGAAATGTCTTTTCATGGAGTTATTCCTATGTTAGTGACTTCAGCTGAGGCAAGGAATATTGCAAGGTGTAAATTTATTGGTTTGTTTGTAAAGTATTAGGAGTTTTCCCAGTGTGAGGAGCAGCCCCTCTGGGCCAGCAGACTCCAGCACCACCCCCAGAACACCCCCTGGGCATGGTTCAGAACTTCCAGGGGTGCAGGAGCTGTTCCCAACAGGCACTTTGTGTTTGGAATTGTTGGCTTTAGTGCTCTTTTTAGTGGTTTTATTTTTTAGTGTTAAAGATGAGAGTCTCTGCATGTATTTGGCCTAGAAACCAGAAAATCACTTGATTGAACCAGACAAAGGTAGCTATAAAATATCTAAGAGGTGTCAGCAGATAGTTCTGCTTTCTGGGGTGTAGGGTAATTATGAAACCAGAGTGTATTTAAGCCACAAATTCCCTGCCAAGGGTGTTAAGCGTGGGTGTTGGTAAAGAATCCTCCATGTTAAATTTATTTAACATACATTATTAGTGTGTTATTTATGCTAACTCATAAAGCAAATTATTATTTGCATTTCTGGCATGAAGTTTAAGAAATCACTGAGGCAAATGGAGTAAATCTGCCCCATCTGGAGATGTGTAATCCAAATTTGAAGGGCTACCACCTCTAAAAATCACATTATTAGTCTTGTTTCTTTATGTTTACTACAGCTGCAGCTTGAAAACTTTACTCTCAGGTGCCATATCCTGTTCTGCTCCCTGAAAACTGACCATTCATAGAAATTAGAAGCAAAATATACTGCCAAAACCAACTTTTCTATTTCCATTTTAAAGAGGAGAAATGAGACCAATAGGGACTAATTATTTATCCAGTGGAGCCTGGAACAATAGCTGTTAGTTTGATTAATTATTGACAATTAGAAGGTAATTTTAATGTAAGGTTTTGCTTCTTGGCATTGCTGTCAAGGCACAATCCCTGTAGGGAAACACAAGAATCTGCAAAGTGGGCTAATGATTAGTCCTGGGTCTCGTAGAAATTTCGATTTTTATTGGGTTTTTATTGCCATCTTCACAACAGCTGCTCAGTGCAGGCCTGTGGAATGAGGCAGTGCCCTTCCTGACATATTTTAAATCTCTCTCTGTCAGGGAGATCATCTTCCCTCCTCTGGAGAAGCCACCTGTCCATGCTGGCTGTACCTGGACTTCCACCTTACCCAAACCTGCTCATTTTCATGGTTCCAGTTTGGGTATTGAATCCCATCCAGTGTCCAGGGGTTTGCAGTTTTTGTTCCATCCTCTTTCGTGCCTTCAGGGCTTCATGATTCATTTATTTTTCTTTATTATTTATTTTTCCTCTGCAATAATCTAGTTTTCCTGTGGAGTGGCAGCTGGGAAGATGCATCCCAGCTTATTTTGGCAGCCTGAGGCAGGTGGCAAAACTGCCTGGAAAAAGAGAAGCTCCCTCAGAGATCAAATGAGAAGAGACACATCTTTGTCTGGCTCCCCTAGAGGAGCCTCTGTTTCTCTTCACTAAAAAAACAGAAAAAAAAAATTAAAAAATCTATGCTTAACCTTGATGTGATTCAGATTGTGAAAAGTTATGGATGACTACAAATTTTACTTCATTAGAAAACTGAATAAATCTATTTGAATTATTTAATCCAACGTCCCAAATCACCACAAGGCCATCGTATTTTTTTTCTACATGAAAAGATGTATAAAATTTTAAACGTTTCTGATTTTTCTTTTTTTTTTTCATTTTTAGCACTATGTTCTTTTGAATTTCATATCAAACAGCATCAAAATACTACCTGTCATCCATATGTATCACTATAATCATAAAATAAGCAGAACTTCTCCAAAGAACCTTGAGAAGTAGGAAAGTAGGAAAGCAGATTCTTTGTTTCCAATAACATATGTAATAACCCTTCCACAAACTTTCAGCTTGAGATATAATAAGATTATAACTGTGAAAAAAAAGTTTTTCCAGAAAAGTCCAAACTTATGCTCTTTTTTTTGTTTTGTTTGTTTGTTTATTTGTCTGTTTGTTGTTTTGGGTTTTTTGGTTTGGTTTGGGTTTTTTTGGTGGTGTTTTCTTTTTCTTTTTCTTTTTCTTTTTCTTTTTCTTTTTCTTTTTCTTTTTCTTTTTCTTTTTCTTTTTCTTTTTCTTTTTCTTTTTCTTTTTCTTTTTCTTTTTCTTTTTCTTTTTCTTTTTCTTTTTCTTTTTCTTTTTCTTTTCTTTTTTTTTCTGGCAGTGAACAAAATAGTAAGACTTTTCTCTTTAACCTGCAGTAAAATACTCGAGCTGCAACAGGTGAGCTCTGAAATATCTTCCAGGTATTTTGGTGTCAGATGGACTCCTGCCCAAAAACTGAGGGGAAAACGTGTTCTGCTTCCAAAACAAACTCATTCTCCCTTCCAGAAGACACAAAAAAGAAGAGTTTTCAGCTTCCATGAACTCACCTGGGTCAGGTCAGGAGCTGGCAGTGAAAAGGGGAGCACACCTGTGTTGGAGAAGGGTGCTCACAAGGGTTTGGAACCAACAGGGCAAGAGGGGATTGTCCTCAGCATTCTGGTGTGAAAAGCACAGTCCAACACCCTGCCCTGAGCACCTGGAGCCGTGCTGGAGGGAAGCTGAGGATGTTCTTATTGTTCTGACTGATGGGGAGATCTCGTTAATTAAAGAGGGTCACAGGCCCATCCAGAAGAGAACTTGAGATACTTGAGGGTTCTTTTGTCCTAAATCACTGTCACAAGGTGTTTGCTCTTTCCAGATCCAGTGCAGGAGGCCAAGCTTGTGCCCTAAATCCAGGCTGATCATGACCTCACCCTGTGTCTCTCATGACCTTTGCTCTCTTCCTCAAGTCTTCCAGTTCAACTCCTGGCCCTAAAGACACTCCAAAAATCCCACCCTGTGCCTAGGAGCATTGCCCAAGCACTTCTGGAATTCTGACAGCCTTGGGGCTGTGCCCATTCCCTGGGGTACCTGTTCAGTGCCCCAGCACCCTCTGGGGGAAGAACCTTTTCCTGATCTCCAGCACAAAACTCCTCTGACACAACTTTGTGCCAGTTCCACTCCTGGATACTCTCTTCAGACCCTTGATCTGCTTCTGGAAAATCAGCTCTGCTCAATAGGGCTGGGCTGTGCACTTGCACACCTCTTTCCCTGAATTCTGCTCCTTGGATGTGCATTGGAACCCTGAATTCTGTTCTTTGGATGTGCCTTTGAACCCTGAATTCTGCTCCTTGGATGTGTCTTTGAACCCTGAATTGTGCTCCTTGGATATGCATTGGAACCCTGAATTCTGCTCCTTGGATGTGCATGTGTGTTGCTCTGTTTTTCTAAAGTTCTGTTTAGGTTCTGCTTCTAAAGTTCTGTCTTCTGATGTTTACTTTTTGTGATAGAGTTTCTTACGTACTTTTCATGTAAATAATGATTGTTTTGCACTCCTTTCTGGAGGAGGAGAGAATTGATGGAATGTTGGGTTGACCAGTGTGGTTGGAGAGGACAATTTTCATCCTCCAATCCATGGTCACTGTTGGAATTCTATAAATGTCGAGGTCTGTAAGTAAACTGCCCCTTTTTTGCCTTGGACATCTCAGTGTGTGAGTGTCGTTCTTTCGTGTCGGATTGGGACACGTGTGAACCCTGAATTCTGCTCCTTGGATGTGCCTTTGAACCCTCAGTGCCGAGGTTGGTCTCTTCTTGAGGGCACAAAAAGTAGAAAAGCTTGAGACAGGTGAAGACTGCCTCTTCCTCTGGTGTCTGGAGTGCTTTGGGTGCTAAGTCTGTTTGGGTGAGCGTTCACTGACCTGTCCCTCTGGATTTAGGGTCCTGAGATGCTTTGCTGTGAGTTTGAGGCATCCAAGCAGATTTCAGGGTTGTTTCTTCTATCTGTGTGCAGATGGTGATACTTCAGAGGTTTTTGTCTTTCTCAAACCAGGCCATCCTTCAGAATCACAGAATCACAGAATCACAGAATTTCTAGGTTGGAAGAGACCTTCAAGACAATCAAATTCAACTCAGCCCTAACACCTCAACTAGACCATAGCACCAAGTGCCACATCCAGGCTTTTTTTAAACACATCCAGGGATGGTGACTCAACCACCTCCCCAGGCAGGCCATTCCAATACTTCATCACTCTTTCTGTGAAAAACTTTTTCCTGATATCCAACCTGTACTTCCCTTGGCACAGCTTGAGGCTGTGTCCTCTCCTTCTGTCCATTGTTGCCTGGAGAAAGAGACCAACCCCCAGCTGACTACAACCATCCTTCAGGAAGTTGTAGAGAGTGATAAGATCACCTCTGAGTCTCCTTTTCTCCAGGCTAAACAACCCCAGCTCCCTCAGTCGTTCCTCACAGGGTTTGTGTTCCAAGCCCCTCACCAGCCTCGTTGCCTCCTCTGGACACGCTCAAGCATCTCAATGTCCTTCTTAAACTGAGGAAGTGACAAAAAAGCCACATCTGATTGAAAAGTTGGTGGTTCTGCCCTTTTATCCCCTTGAGTTTTCAGCCCCATCTTTTCCACCAGAGGCACAAGTGAAAAGAAAGGTGAAAGGTGTTATTTTTTTTAACGTGAGCAAGGCAACAAATTTTCTCTTACTGTTGTTCTCAGAGATGGATCCATTTTTAGTTTTTAAAAATTAATCTAAAAAGGAGAAATCATCATGAGGCAAAAATGGGGACTGGACATTTCAGCGCACACTTGTTAATCTTGCAAAGCTATAAGTTATGAAATGTGGGCTTATATAAATAAAATTATTGGGCAGCTGTAGCCATGAACACTGTGACCATCCCTACCTGTGATAATAATGTAAAAATGAAAAATAATTCTCCTTATCAGCTCCACCAAGAGTTAATTTTCAAGATGGTAAAATATTTCAAAATACTGAACTAAAAATAGCACTGTGAGTTGTTTAAACTGCTGGAAAAGCTCAGGCTGTAAGAACAGGGTAAAGCACACATGCACAAACTCAAACATGTACAGTCATTTCTTTGAATTAAATTCTTTAGAAAAAAAGGGAAAAAGTAAAAGAAAACCAGAGCCATGAGGCTGTTTGCTCAGCTGGGCTCATGTTACCAGTGAATATTTGGCTTGAGCCCTATGGGTACCAAGCTGAACAAATGCAATGTGTATCACACTGTTAATAAAAATATTTTTTAAAAGGCTTCTCTTTTGATGTTTCCCTTAATTTTTTTTTTTTTTTGTGAGGTCCTAGCTAAGGAATCCTGCCTGCAAGGTACTATGTTGTCTCTTTTCCAAAATGTTGTCTCCTTTCATTTGAGGAATAATAGAGGGATGCACAAACTGTTGGAGACCTGGGCTTTGCAGCTGGATTTTCTTCTACTTTTTCCAGCAATTATTCTCCATGTAAGGAAGAAATCTATCATTTCTCTTACAGAAAGCTGGTTGGAGAAAGCATAAAGCAGGGAAATAAGGAGAAATTCAATTAAGAACCCAGGAAGACAAACAGAACAGACACCGAATGCATTGGTGGAGTCATAAAGCAAGAAAGGAACGGAGATCTTTATCACACAAGAAGTTACACTCAGAGCAAACAGTCTGCAATGGGCAAGGTGAAATCACACAAGTGAAATTCCTTATATTTAATTTAAACTGTCCAGTTTTTAGCATCAGCCATGACAACCTGTGTGTTTCCAGCATTTGCCTGTGTTGGAAAGATTCCCTTTTAGGAAATGCTTCTATTTCCACAATGATCAGGAGGTCAGCAAAAATACTTGAGTATTTAATTGTATTTAATTGTACACTTGAGTGTACAATTAAAAAAAAAACCAAACAACCCCACCCCCCCAAAAAAACCCAAAAACAAAACCAAAAAAAAAAAAAACCCAAACAAAAACCAAAAAACAGAAAACAAACACAAAACCCCCCAACAAACCCCCCAAAAACAAAACCAAAACAACAAAAAACAACAAAAAAACCAAAACAAAAAACAACAAAAAACCCCAAAACAAAACAAAACAAAACAAAACAAAACAACCCAAAAAAACCCAAACAAGCAAACAAATAAACAAAACCAACAAAAACCCACCAAAACAACAACAATAACAAAAAACCCATCAAAAAAACCCCACCAAAACCCAAAACCAACTGATTATTAGGGAGATGAGGTGATTTTTGGCTTGGATAAAACCCCATGAATCGCATATGGCATCTTCAGCCTTTCTTCCCATAAATAGATACCTGGGTCCTGAGATCCATGGGGTGTTACCAGATGGTTTGCATGGGATATTTTGCACACTCCCGAAGAAGGAATTTTCCTCACCTTGTCTTGGTTGGTCTTTCAAGGCCAACCCCAAGTGCTGGCCTAAATATGAACCCTTCTTTCCCCATCTGTGTCTCTCCTGCCTCACAACAATTTAACAGCTGCTCCACAGGAGCCAATGCCAAGGCTCCTTCCAGCTTTTCCTCCAACAACTCCAGTGCTGGCCAAGGTTTGTCAAACAGCTCTGTGCTGCCAGAGAGCCAGCCCAGAGCACCACCAGGAGCTCTCTTAGGATGGGGAAGGGTTCTGCAGGCCCTGGCTCAGGTATTGGTTGCTCCATTTGATGCCTTGGGAAGGCTGACCTGAAACAGAGACTGGACAGAGCTAAGAGAACAAAGTAGATATTTATTAAAAGCCTTTAGGGATACACCTTGGTCAGGACAAGAGCCTGGCCAGCGCTACATCCAAGGTGGACACAAAATGGTCACAAAATGGACACAAAATGGATGTCCAGTCACCAGGTCTCACACTTTGATCTGGTCCATTTGCAGATTGGGGTTGAATTGTCCAACTCCAGCTCCAGCTGATGCAGTCCCATCCTTCTTGTTTTCTCCCTTCAGCCACCGCTGTTTGTGCTTTTGGACCTGGAAACTTGTCCCAGTTGTCCTCAGTGTGCAGCAGGACCAGGATTTGTTTTGTGTCCCTGCTGTGTGCAGAGCTGAGTGAGCCTGAATGTGAGGCTGAGAGCTGCACCCCTGGGCAGCACAGAGTCCAAAATACAGGAAAGCTGAAACTTAAAGCATCACATTCCCTAAGTAACACAGCAATGATGCTGTCAATGTGCTTCCAGTCCCCTTGCCCATCCTCCTCCTCTTGGAATGGTTGTTGGTGCATTCCTGCTCCTCAGCCTGGACAGGCTTAGGACCTGTGCTGATCATTCCTGATCCAGGCATGGGTGGGATGGGAGGTTGCTCAAAGCCATATTATTTCCTTTTCATGCCTACATCATTAAACACACATTTAATCACTTCCAGAGGCCTCACTCTTGGTGTTGCTCTTGGATGGGGTGGGATGACCAAGGAACAGGCTGTGCCACTCAGACTGAACTATTTTTTCATCTTCCTTTTTTTTTTTTTTTTTTTTTTTTTTTTTTTTTTTTTTTTTTTTAAACCTGATGCTGCACCTTGATCTCTCAGGAGAGATATTACCTGTGTGTCAGCAGTGTTCCGGCCACGTTAAAATATTTCTAAGTATTTTAAATGAAGTTTTGCCCCATTTACGTGACCAGCCTGACGTCACAATTTGTAGCTAAATTCTCAGAAGGTTTTTGGTTAAAAAATACTAAATCAGCAGCAATTATAACTTAAATAAGTGGTTCCAGCATTTGAACTCTCATCCAAATCCAAGAATTACAATTGCAATTCCTGTCCTTGAGACCAAACAAACTGAAACAGCCAAAGGTGATTGCATGGTCAGATCTGAGTATCATGATCAGTGTGCAACACAAGGCAATAATCAGAAATATTTAAGCTAAAATAGTATGTATCAGAATTTTGGAGGAAAATAATCTACTTTCCCAGTTCCTGCCCAAGAAGGTAGACTGTGGCAGAGACCTGAAAATTGTTTCTGGAAATGCCTTTTTCTGAGAAACCACAGATCTGCTCGGAAGCCAGGGAGCAGCACAACAAACATGATTTCAGAATCTGTAATGCAGATCTAGCTCGGACACAAAAATCAATCCTATTGACTTCAGTGCACGTGGGAAAAGGAGGGCTGGAAGTGGAGATCAGTGACACTGTGGTGGATCACTCGGGGTCAAGGTCTCACTCTTTAACCTCAGGTTGTCTTGCAGTGGAAACATTGAAAAGTTATTTTGTTCCACCCAGTGTCCCTTAAGGGGATATCTCTTATCTTTTGGGTTCCTCAGGCAATGCCTCTCTCCCAGAACACTTTTAATCTGTCCTGGTTTTATCCTCCTATGTGGCCATCCAAGCAGAGGAGGTTTCATTCAGGAGTTTTCGTTGAGTTTTCATTCATCCATTGCTCTCTGCCTTGTGGAGTTCACCACAGGAGGAATTGTAGAAAGCCACTGAAATGTCTTGATTTACTCCTTTTGATAACACAAACAAAGAAATCCCACTATTTTCTCCTCTCTTTGGCCAGCTGACACAAAAGTAGTCGCAACATAATTTCCACAGTCATAAAATTTCAAGTGAAGCCATAAATCTCAAAGAGAAACAAATCCACCATGCAATAATTCATTCAAGTGACTAAGCAGTCTTAATAACCACTCTCTCGTTTTAAAGTTTAATTATCTAAGAGTTTGTCTGTCAGAATAAACTTCCAAGTAAAATAATAACTAGCCCATCCAGTAACAATTGTTCAGTATTTTATAAACTGTTGGAGTTTTTAATAGTTATTGTATAAACTGTGGATGGTGGGTGAGAATACAGCATGTCAGGAGGTCTAGAGAATATTACAAAAGAGATCTATTATGGGACAGTGGAAATGTTCTGAATTTCAGATCTGCAAAGAGTTTTGTATGAATTTATGAGCTCAAGAGAAGAAAGCCATGTAAAAACCAGGTGGCTGATAAAAAATATCTGTGTTAGGTTTTCTGCATAGATAAGAGAGGGAGGCATCTCCAAAAGGTGATTTTTTGGCAGTTGTGAATGTTGAATTTCTGTCTGAAAATATTAGCAATGCTCTATTGATTACATGGGGAATTCTTAAAACCAGATCTGAATAAATGCTTAACTCTGACATATCTGAGTCTTTCGAAATTGCTGATGTGTGTCTGTAATTTATGACATTTGGAGAATTCTGAGACTCAGTATCTCACTCTGACAAAGTGTTGCATTTATTTCTGTTCGTTTTAACTTTATTTTTTTAATTCTCAAAGAAGAGAATGCAGATAGTCATGCAGATAGCTCCTTTTCTCTGATAACACTTTTATCTACAGACACCACATGCAGTGGTAAAGCACTTCAGCTTATTTTTATTTGCTGTGAGTGGAAGGAAAATCAGGACAATGGCTTAAGAGCAGAGGTGTTCAACTGTTGCTGGATAAAGGACACTCAAACTGCCCAAACAGAAAGCAAACATTCTGGCACTCCAAAAAAACCTGCAGCTTTATTTTCTGGAAGGCATTTCAGAATGCCAAAAATAGCAAAAATGCTCTTGAATATACAGAATTCTAGGGACAGGTGATCCAGCTTATTTAATGGAATTATTTAAATCAAAGTAGGTATTGAAACAAATGAAGCTTTGCTGACCCATACAACACTCAGACCTCTTGGTGTTATTCCTGTAAATGTGGATGCACAAGCTGAACTTGATTAATTGTCCAGTAGAAATCAAGGGAATTATTTGTGAAATAGCATTATCTGAAAAACAGGTGTATGCAGATTGGGTCTAAAAAAGAAAATCAGAGGAATTATTATATAAGGGGACATAAAAGCAGGAGAACAGCAGATTTAAGGTTAAATATGTGAGTGTTCTATTAAAGGTGAGGTGACATCAACTCTGTTGGTTTTCAGTGGGAGACGAATTTCAGTGGTTGGGCCAGACAACTCTGAATTGTAGCCATGGAGGAAAAAATAAATTGTAGATGCGATGAAGTAACCTGGGAATCTCATCCAGTGGCTTTCTTCTTTTGAATAATTATTAGTATGAAATTCACTTTAGCAAAGAAATGCATTCATTTCTCATGTCAGTACAACATTGAATAGATTCCTGAGCAATACATTGCAGGAGTGTAAAAAGAAAGGAAGTAAATACATTTTATAACTGTAATATGAATATGTATAGCATCCAATTATCTGCACAATGCTCAGAAACAGAATGGAATAAATATTTAATTATTAGAACTTGCTATCAATTACTAAACATTTCCACATTGGAGATTTGTAAGGGCCAACTTGCAATAGAAATTAAAAAAAAAATACCAAATACTTCTGAGTCACTGTCTGCCCAAACGAATATCTTCAGAGTGACTCATGCTGATGTGTTTAGCCCATAAAATACCAACATTTAAACTGTTCCTGAAAATACATTTATATCCCTTGGAAGCAAAGTTTTGTCTTCAAACTCACCATGAACTGTAACACTTGTTATAAAAACCCATCAGTTGACCATCACAGACTCCTTCACAAGAGAAGATGGAAGATTTCTTGTAAAATTTATTTCCCCATTAATTGCAGAGATTTGTCTTTTCCTGAATGAATCATTTCTACCTCACGGAGCCAGGTTCCCATAACATTTTTCAAGGCAGTTGAGGGAATCAGACAGCAAAGCACTTAAAAAGCAAAAATCAGTTTCTGAGCACTGCTTTAGAGTTTCCAATGAGTTTCCCTCTTTCTTACTGTGAAATGCCCAATGCAGATTTTCACAGGATCGTGGAATGGTTTGGGTTGCAAGAGGAGTTCAAAATCATCTCATTCCACCCCCTGCCATGGCCAGGGACACCTTCCACTGTCCCAGGGTGCTCCAAGACCAGTCCAACCTGGCCTTGGACACTGCCAGGGATCCAGCAGCAGCTACAGATTCTCTGGGCACGCTGTTCCAGGGCCTCCCCACCCTCTCAGCCAGGAATTCCTTCTCAATATCCCATCCATCCCTGCCCTCTGACAGAATCTTTTCCTGATCTCCAACACAAAACTCCTCTGACACAGCTTTGTGCCAGTTCCACTCCTGGCTCCTCTCGTCAGACCCTTGATCTGCTTGTGGAAAATCAGCTCTGCTCAACAGGGCTGGGCCATGCCCTTGCACACCTCATTCCCTAAATTCTGCTCCTTGGATGTGCATTGGAACCTAAATTCCCTTCTGGCAGTGGAAGCCATTCCCTGTGTCCTGTCCCTCCACCCCTTGTCCCCAGTCCCTCTCAGCTCTCCTGGAGCCCCTTCAGGTCCTGCCAGGGGCTCGGAGCTCTCCTTGGGTCTTCTCCTCTCCAGGTGAACATTCCCAGCTCTCCCTGTTTATTAATTTACATCTTATTTTGGTCCTTATTTCTGTACCCTCACAAGAAGTAACTACACTACAGCTGCCAACTGGGATTTCATTGGAAATTCCTCACCTGCTGCTCAATCCTCTTTTTATTTGTTCCTGCTTGTTTGGGAGCTGTAAGGAATTGTGGAAGCAACATCTCACCTTCACATTTGGGTAATAAACCCTTCTCCAGTCTCAGAATTCTTCTCACTTCCCTTTGTAGTCACTGAGGGCGAGATGGGAGATGATGTTCAATGATGCTGTGAGAGACATCCAACTCTCTGGAACACGTTATTATTTATAATGATTTGACCTCTGCTGGCTGCAAAGGCAGAGCAGGGTGACTATTTCAGTAAACACCCCCACTGGAGATGTTATAAATAGTCAGGCACCTCTCAGTTTGTCCAGTTCACTGCTCCAGCTCCTAAATCTCTTCCAAATTATTGCAGTATTTTTTTTTTCCCCTGGCCATTAATCTGTCTTGTCTGCAGAGCAGAGGAGGAGCAGCCTTATTTTATGCTTTGTTGTGAAACAAACAAAATATAAATAAATCCCTGGAATAGCAGCTGGAGTTAATCCAGAGTGAAACACTTGGCTTAAAATGGAATGTTTAAAAGGCAGCATTTAACCCCTCTGTCATTAACAATATGTTTCTAAATAAATAAAGGCTTTAAAACCAAAGAGAATTGTTTCGCTCTCAAAATGTCAAAGTTAATATTTGACTTAATAAGTATTTGCCACTTCCTTCACTTTTTTTGGACAATTAGGAAAACTGTCTGAGTGTCACCCCTCTTCCAAATATATTTTCCAGTCATTTTTCTCTCTGCCAAAGAAAATCTTGCCCATTTCTAACTGTATAAGATAGAGAGGATGTCTGGAGCCCATCAGCCTGACAGAGACAATAATCAGTAACAAGGAAGAGCCCAAAAAATCTTTCTTAGAATCTTTAGTAAATCTGAAAAATCCTCTATTTTGTGCCAACAAATCAGTAGATTGAGGTTCTGTCTGTGTTGCTTTCCTTCTCCACTGGCCAAATATCCTCATTTATTTTCTGGGAATAAGGAACTGGTCAGCTGCTACAAGAGTTCATCCCTCTCTGCATTGCCCAATAAGTTTGCAAATTACAGAAAACAGCTGAATTTAAAGTGTTTGTAAGAGAATCAAAGCCATCTGCCAGAAATGGCAGTGCTGGTGCAGATTCTGATTTTTGGGAGAACAAAAAGGTGGATGTATTCTAACTAAACCTGATGGGGTGATGAGGATGAGTTGGGTGATTAACAAGACTGATGCTGGCAAATATAAATACCCAATTATGTTCTCAATTAGAAGCTGCAGAGTGCAGAGGCAAAAGTAAGCAGTGTTTTAAGAAAATGAGGTTTTAAAGCAACTTTTCTAGGAATATTTTCACAAAGAAAAATACTGGAAGCATTCTAAATACATCTGCAGTGGCTGCCTCTCTGTTTAATCACCTATTTAATTATCCAAAATCTGTGTAGTGAAATCCTCACCTCCTGGTTTTAAAGGCTGCATAAAGGCAAGAGAAAAATAAGTGTTGGCTATAAAAGCTGTGTCATGTAGATGCACAGCACCAATTCCAGGGACTACAATCAATGCACTAAAAATAATTATAAGCCAAGAGATACAAAATGCTGGGAGTTGCAGCAGTCCCTGTTTGGAATTTTTCTCCAGAATCAATATTCTGGAGACCTTTCTGGCTAAAAGGATGAAGAAACTGGAAAACAGAGAGAAGCTCAAGACCTGGAAGGGAGTAAAGGAAGGAAATGCACTCTGCCTTTTGGAATACTCATGAATAATTTCTATATAAAATAATGTGAGCAGAGATGTGCTTGGAAGGACAGTAGTGATGTAAATGTCATGGGCTGATTTTTTTTTTTTTCCATAATTTTTTCTTCCCACATCCAACTTTCCCAGCTGAATTAGGGTCCCCATGACCCCTCTATCAGCAGTGGATGTCAGGCATTGCTTTTGGAGGTTTTCCTACCCCCAGCTCTTTCAGCAGGTGTGGTGCTCTGAGTGCTCTTAACCTGTTTTCAACAAAGAAAAGATGATTCAGGAATAACCAGAATTTTGCTCAAGTGGATCAGGGAACAGGCAGAATTCCAGAGGCAGACTTGAGGCAAGAACATGATTACATAGGGGCAAAATGTGGTCAGCCTGGCTGCTTGGGAACTCCAAATATTTAGTTTATAATTGGAGAAACTGGTTCAGGTTATCCTGCCCTTTGATTTAAATACACAAAACAGAGCACAGTTGGAGATTTATAGGTCTTAAACACCAGAATCAGAGTGCTTGAGCAGGACAGCCCTGCAGCACTGACACAGGGAGGGAAAAAAAGGAAAAAAATTCCAGTGGGGAAAAAAAAAAAAAAAAGCACTATAGTATCCTGTTGGAACTGCTCCTTCTGCACAAGGATCAGCATCCTTTCAAATTAATGGAGAATGACAAAGTATTATTGTTCTGAGAAATCATACTAATGTCCCATCCTCAGTGTCTAGAGCCCTGGGAGAATAAGGTGCAGCACTAATGAATGTCTTTCACCAACAAAATAATTTTAAAATTTCATTCAATCATTCAACAGTTCCAGGACTGCATCTCTTAAAAGTTTTAAAGTTGTCAGAAAAGCAATGTACTTTCCCAAACACAGCCCACAGGGTTCCAAGAAGATCTGGAATATTTTAAAAGCTACTTGAAAAAAAAAAATAAACAAAATAACCCTCCACTACTTTTACTAGTTGATCTCAATTCCAATCTTCTCAGAATCAGTTTATTGCCTTTTCTTTTTAACTGCTGCAGGGCCATGTGCCTTTTTTGCCTTATTTCCCTTATTCTTTCCTTCATGCAGAGTGAAGGATTACTTTTAGCATTCCTTGCCTGACCAAAGTCCCCATGACATTTAAAAGCATCTTTGCACACAGGCAGTGCCCTCGTTGGGCAGTCAGAAGGGTCCTTATCCCTAAAGCCCAAGTGGATCCAAACTATTCCATGTAGGGCTTTGTGGTTGTTGAGACACGAGCAGAAAGGATTTGCTGAATGGGGATGGGATGAGTGCAATCTCTGCTCTTAAACTTGGGCTTAGGTGGTCTCTTGATGCAGCTTAAAAGCCCAGTCCTTGCATAAATGACTGCTTCTCTTTACCACTGCTGTGCTCACTGCCTTTGGAGACAGCTTATATTCCAGTGAGGGTTTTAGAAGGAAGGTTGTGGTGTTCCAGGGTGGATGGATGGATGGTCTGAGTGCAAGCAACAACTATTCCTTTATTGCTACTTGTGTTAGGAAAATATGAATTCTTGGCTCTTGCTTAGACTAAACACTGGTCAAAATTATCTTCTGAGAGGTTGAGTACTTCCAGTTTTCCATTTCACATCCTCACCTTCACAGCTTGCAGTGGCAAAAGAATTTTGACCTAAAGAAGTTTCCCAAGGCTCTGGCTGGGTTCTTCTAACAAGAAAGGAAGCACTGTGGAGATTTTGGGGTGCAGGGTGCCCCAGCCTTCTGTTTCATCCAGAGGTTTCCTCTTCAGCAGCCTGATCCTCTCCCACAAGGGCAAAGTCAAGTCCATGTGTAATATTGGGGTTACTCTTCAGCCAATCCCAATTATACCCCAAAACATCCAACCTGAGGTAAGCAGAGCTTTGTCCTTGAGCTGGAGGGTCCATACAGGCTGTCCAGGGGTCTCAGGGAGTCTCCCTCTCTGCAGGCACTCCAAACCCACCTGGATGCATTCCTGTCTCACCCGCTCTGGGTGGCCCCACAGGGCAGGGGCTTGGACTGGGTGATCTCCAGAGGCCCATTCCAGCCCAAAGGATTCTGTGATTAGGAGGAAAGGAGAAATTTGAACGCTAAAGGTGTTCAGTCTATTGATTGGAGATTCCTCAAGGTGTTCCTTTGCCACCACGAGCTCCCACAGCTGCTCTGTGGGGTCCTGCAGGGACCTCCCAAGACAATCTCACACCAGGCCAGTTGCAATGAGCCCCATGAAGATGTGTCAGGTCCTGAGGGCTGAGCTGCAACCTCCCAGAGTGGCTTAATAATATTTGCCAGGGGGCTCGTTGGGTGTGTTTTGTAAAGCAAAAAGTTTGAATAAATGAGAAAATAACACACAATACAGAAGCAAAATAACAAAGCCACGCACAGGAGTAGGGAAGCCCTGACTCTTGGCTAAGTCACCCCAAAAAGCCCTGAGGACCTCTGTGATCCTTCTTAGATAATGTTTCAGTAGGGCTTTTGGCTTGCTGTCCAATAGAAACCAGCTACATTTCAGAAGAACAGCTACAGAGCCCAGCAGGCACCTCTGTGCTGACACTGAGCCAATTATGATGAGAGAAACACAGAAAGTTCTGCTGCTTCTCCTTAAAAGTCAAGGGTGAAACTGGAACCCCTTTTCCTTATTTGGAAACATTTGTTTTGGTGTGGAAATGCACTGCTGGAGTCCCCACCCCTCCATGGTTCTGAAGGGTCTGTAGCTGGTGTAACCCATCCCCTCCACCCTTCAGCTCCTTTCAGCACTGCACAATCAGTAGCATTTGCAAGAAGCTGTGTGGAAACCATCCCAAAATATCTCCTGTCTCTGTGGTGTGATGGGAGCAGAGGGCAGAGAGCAGAACTTCAACATCACAAGTGCAAGGGAATGTAAACACCTCCAGAGGTGCTGTTTGTTGCTTAAAGCACAGAGGGGCAGAATGATGGAGTGGGCGAAGAATTGCAGGAGGAGAACCCGGGAGAGAGCATTGCTAGCTGATAGTCCAGAGGAGGAACTTCTAAAATTCATCTCACCCCTATATTCTGTTGTAAACATCCCAATAAAATGAGTTGTCTTTGTTTTGAAAGACAGGTGTCTGCCAGGGAAAGCTGGAGTTTCCCTTGGAATGGAGAATGTAAACCCCTCACCCCCTCCAAATTATAATTTTGCAATTAAGGGCTTTCAGGCAAAGATTTGGGAATAGGAATAACAGTTCTTTACTAGGAATATTAACAATACAAATGTAGTAGAAAAAAACAAACCAAAACAAACCAAGCAAACAAACACCAATCCTAGAAACCCTGACAGAGTCAGAGCTACAACCTGACAGCCTTTGGTCAGGGTGTTGGGAGCAATCCAAAGTCCTCCTGGAGTGGCAGATGTGGTTCTGTTGGAGCAGAGATGATCCTGAGAGAAGAGGGTCCGGTGATGGTGAGAAGGGTCCAGTCTTCCTCCAGGAATCCAGTGGAACCAGATCCCTCGTGTTCCTGCGTCTCAGTTTTTATCCAGGTAGGAATGGTTGGCTCCCCCCACTGGGTGGAGCATCTTACACTGGGATGATGGAATGTGTTGTGCCCTTAGTGAGCCTTAGTGGCCCATCAGCAGAAAATGTCCCCCTGGAGGGAGGACAGGTGGTGAAGGAGATAAGAAACACTGCTCCACCTGGTTTGAACAGCTGGCCCATTATCAGAAGGCATCCACCCCCCTCCTCCCAGAGTTACAAGAGATAAAGAAAAAACATCTCCCCAGCTGCTTTCAACAGATGAAATAGAATACACATTTTTGGTTCCATAACCCAAGACATGAGTATTTAAGGGTGTAATATTATTACCATTTTCCTCTTGCAAATCTTTCCAGGCTAAGCATGTTCTGTAGGTGAGCAAGCAAGCAAAATTGAATAAACCATGTTTTCCCAGCTTTCATCCTTATCAAGCTACTTCAATTGCCAACAGTTAGAAAGAAGAAATAAAATGGCTCTGCCTGGAATCAATATTCAACACAAAGAGCATGAAAGAATATCTATAAAAATACATTTATTAAAAAATCACTGCTTGTCTAGATTTACTGGAGCTGCTTGTGCGCTTCAGGAGGGAGAAAGAGGATCTGTGTTACAGCAGATCTGTCATGGACCCTCTCTTTACTACAAACAGTGCATTTAATTAAATTTTAATGCTGCAATCATCTTCACTCAGCCAAGAGGATAATGTGTTACTCCATGCACTTACATTATCTGTGTAGTTATTTAAAAGCAGCACGCTGCCTTTATGTACCACCATTCCCACACCTCTCATTTTCCTCCTGCTCCAGCACAAGGAAGAAGTAGAAAGTGGGAGGAGAAAATTGAATCATGTCTTGGAGGGAGGATTCTGTGTGTAGGAGGCACCTCCTGCCCGCCTGAACTGCACCTGAGCTCGTTAGTGTAATATTAATTTATCTTTCCTCAATTTCTATTTAATATATTTAGGAGTCCAGGATTAAAATCCTCTCATCCTAAAGCAGAGCAAGGCAGATGGCTCACATTTGAAGAGATCTGTGTCTCTGCAATGACTGGGAAAACTGCATGAGGTTATTTTCTCTAAACCACAGACATCTGAATTTGGGGGAAATTAGGTCTACAGGGGAAAAGGGTGTTGTTGAGGGTCCCTCTGAAACTGGGAACTCCTTCTGAAACTGGGAAATTCCCTCTGAAACTGGGAAATTCCCTTTGAAACCCTCTGACTCCCTCCCTGGGCCAAGGGCAGCTCAATGTAGAGGTGACACCTGTTCCTGATACTTTAAATAATTAAGTTGGGGCACACAACTTGTACCTTATGTGTCTTTATTTCATAAGAGATGCACGTTATTGCTGTTTTTACCATCTGCTTTGGGAGAAATCTGAAGTCTGTTCAACTCTTCTGATTTCCTGAGCATCCTGCAGGCCTGTCCTGAGTCACTTGTGGGGTGCTCAGAAATTCTGCCTGTGTCCATCCAGCACATGACACTCTAAAATATATTTTATTCTTGACAGCAGTGGAAAACACTTGTCAATTTAAACATGGGAAGGATATGGTTTTGTTCTGTGTGCTGGAAGGGGGGATTAGAGGCACAGCACATGACCCAGCTTGTTGGTTGTTGGACTGCACAGATCTGTGCAGTTAAATACAGGTGTGACCAGCAGCAGGATCAGGATTTTGCCTACAAAAAGATGCAGAAAATTTTTCTCAATCTTGGCTATAAATATAAATATAAATATAAATATAAATATAAATATAAATATAAATATAAATATAAATAATATTCTCAAGATTCAGTTACACAGAAATATGGTAAATCTTGATGGTTCCTCTAGAAGGTGAAAATTCATGCAACATTTATGGCAAAATACTTCATATGCTCAGATCTTCATTTTGTTCATTTCCTGAGGGCAAAATACCAGAAGGAACAACTGAAAGGGAAATGTCTGTGACTTTTAAATTCATATAAAAGAATAAACAGTTAGGAGAAAAGTGTGACAGGATAGAAAAAAAAAAAAGGAGTGGACAGAATAATCGATTAACTGTGGTTATATTTATTAAACCTGACTTGGTGAGATATAATTTAAAGATACAGGAAAAGGTTCATCTGACCAAATAGAGAGATCTGCTGAACTTCACAGGATATTGATGTGACAACTCCTGTGAGATTTTTACTTGGGTCACCTCTCTGTGAGCAGAGAGCAGAAGGAGCTGGGAAAGCAGAGTTCACCTCATAGAAATGGAGATGGCAAACGTACATCAGGTAATTTGCATCTTCATGATAAACCTGTAAGAGGAACTGAGTGTGACAAGCTCAGCTATAATTGTCATCACTGAAGGTTCCTGAAGTCAATTATGATTAGTCCCAGCTTTTTTTTTTCAGTTTTTTCTAAGCCAAACAGCAAGAATATCTGAGAACTAGAAGAGTTACACTTGTGTAAGTGGAATCAGGTCCCATTTCTTCAAAATTTAACTTAAATCCACTTTAATAATTAAGCACAGAAATTAAATCTCCTTTTGAAGCCTGTCCCCCAGCCCTTATTTCACTATGGTGGCTGTCCTAGATCTGCTTGGGTTACTGATGCTCTGGCTGAATAACCAAACACGAGGAGCTCTGTGTGGAGGCATTGGTTGGGTTTTTATTCTCTTGAACACCACCTTTAATGATCATCTGGGCAGAAGCTTTGTGAGATGTGGGAGGAATGAACAGCCAAATTCCTGACTGCTAATCAACAGAGTGTAACTTCTGAAATCATGATGTGGCAACTTTTAAAGAGTATCTTCAAATCCCTTTTTTCCACTGAAATTCTCTTTCAGCTTTTTTTTTTTTTTTTCCCAGCCTTTTCCATATAGACTGCTCTGAACTGGGCTATGTGGGACTGGAGTGATTTTGCACTAGCTGGGGGAGCTCTGAGTGTTTTTCCTCTGTTTATAAATGAAATAATCAATTGCTCTGCTGCTCTGATCTGCTTATGGTATCTGGGGGAGCTGGAAAGCAGTTTTGGAATACATCTCTCTTCTGCTCTTGACCATCATGGTCATGATGAAACACATCTTCAGTCCTCCCCACATCACCTGGCAGGGGCTGCAGGTGGTGGTGGCAGCTGCAAGGGCCTCTGTGCCAGGAAAAATTCAGTTTTCAGGACTTCTTGTCTTTCCCTGGAAGTTGTTTCCCATGTTCTACAGAATGAATTGGGTGTAGGGCATGGAAATGGAACATAGAATTTCTGTCAGTCTTCCCATGATCTCTAGCAACATCCAAAACTGAACCCTTGATGTCATTTCAGTTCCTAATAGAGCCATTTTCCTTTAGTTTAAACACTGTTTTAAAAAAAGGACCAAAATCATAAAGCAACACAATAATGCATATATAATATACAATTAAAATCACACACACATAATGATTGTCATTTTATTGGTAATCAAAAGTTGTTATCTCTTAGTTCACCCAGTCCCAAAATACATTTTGTGGAAAAGGAACAGCTCCAGCCAGTAACAGGATCAAATTTTATCTTACCATGCCTCAGCTGCCAAAGAACCAACACACACTTTGCTCCATGGAGTTTGCACAAGTCATAAGTGCTGCTATAGAAAAATCAACACAATAAATACTCCTTTGTTGAACGATTGGAAAATGATGGAGTCACAGTCTATGGAGTTCTCCTTGCCAATATTACAAAGGAATCAGCAATGCTTCAACACCCAGAGAGCAGCTGGAGTGTGAGGAATCCCCAGAAGCTACCTGGGAGAAGTGGAGATGGCTGTGACAGAACGTTGGGAGGAAATCACAAAGTTCTGAATAGTTAAAATGCCTCTTTTGAACCAAAATTATAACATGCAATGTGCAGTCTGGGGTGTGGAAAAATCAGCCTGGGAAAACCTTCAGTTTCTAAAGAATTCCATCAGGAAATGGCAGGTACAATGTGATGGTCTGAGCCAGCAGGGACAGATGTTTATTTGCTTATTTGTTTATTTGTTTATTTTCTTGTGTGTAAGGGGTAAATCTATGATGCAGAGATATATAAATACATAGATATACAGAGGGAGGCCACGAAAGGGGGAAGCTGCTATGAAATAGGAGGCAGGACACAGCTGAGAAGAGCAGGCAAGTTCCCACCTTCCCAGCTGCTTGAAATGTTTTAAAAGGTCTGTACTTTCACCATGTGGAAAATCCCTTCTTTCTTCTGCCCACCCAGCTTTCCCAAAGGGTCTCCAGGGTAACTCTTAGTGTCCACTTGGGTTTCTCAAGCAGTTTGCTGAGGTTTCCAATCCCTGTGTCCACATGTGAAACTCTTGGGTGTGGGGACTATTTGAACACCTCATTTCACTCTGTTTTCACACTTAATTTAGGAGGATAATCCCCCGTGTCCCTCTCTCCCCAGTTAGCAGTTCTGTGAAACACTTCCTGGAGATGTTCCTCTCTCAGCCTTGACTGCAGAAAGCACCTATAAAGTTCTGTTTCACCTCTCCCAGTGCTGTTCCCTACCCCAAAAAGGATAAAATAACCATGAATTTAAATCATTCCTATCTACAACTTGCAGCATGACTATTCGCTAGGGCATGTGAATTTATTGTCTTGATAATGGCAGACTTTGCAAAACATGCAATATATATTTGTTATTCATATCTTTAAAATATTAGCTGGCACATACACAGTTTAGTAACTATGGCAACACTGATAAATTTGAAAATAATGGCTCCTATTTGCTTTGTACAAAAAGGTCAAGGACTGAACACTTGGAGAATAAACAGGAAGAGCCAATTTTGAGGATTAACTGCTGGAATTGGTGGTGTTAGCATTCCCCATCCTGGTAACATTTATCCCTGGACACAAGGGACCCATTAGAGATTCAAAAGGGAAAATATCTCTCTGGAGTAGCAACCGGGAGGCATGAAATTTCCAGTTTCTATGAAATGTTTGATTTCCTCTTATTTTTCTCTCAGCCTTTGAGTGATTTCATTTTTTCATAAAATCACCCTAACGACCTTAAAACTTTCCCAGAGCTGGGATAATAGGCTATAGTATGACTCCACACATGGACAAATATTGACAGAGAACACTCACATAGGAACTTGCTGCGAGCCCTGCTAGGCCTCCACCCTAATTGTTATTGCCAATACCTGTGGCAGGCTTTTTATCAGAGAATTAAATACCCTGGCATTGCCTCTTGCTGAGCAAACAGGGGCTGGAAACCCAGGGAAATAAATCTGGATGGCCTCAGTTTGGACACAACCTGGCTGTGCTGAAGTCTGGCATTTCATGTGATTTAAAGCCAATATCTAAACAGGCTTTAAATAAATCACTGGCTTTAAATCAGAAATGTTAAGGAGGAGTGGCTTCAGGGCCTGGAGCAGCTTAAATAAGAAGTACTGCAGATATCCATGGATTTTCCTACTTATA
This sequence comes from Phylloscopus whistleri, assembly GCA_017589585.1. Classification (NCBI taxonomy): domain Eukaryota; kingdom Metazoa; phylum Chordata; class Aves; order Passeriformes; family Phylloscopidae; genus Phylloscopus; species Phylloscopus whistleri. The sequence goes on from JADMLD010000401.1 coordinate 728,524, forward strand.
TCAGGGACAATTTTCCATCAGCAGGGTTTGTCTGTGCATGAGGGTGCTCAGGGTGCTGAGTGGGAGAAGAAGAGCTCTGAGTTTTGGGAGAGCTTCAATGGGTGCAGCAGAACAAAGGGGCAAAGGCCTGGCACAGATGGGCTTTGCCAGGAGCTGGCATAATTATAAACCAAAAGAAATGAGGCACTGCCACTTGGCAAAGAAAGGTAGGATGGGAATGCAACCCAGAAGAAAAGGTTTTGGTGAGGCAGAAGGTAAGAGAGAAATTCAGACTGAGCACCAGGGATTTCCCTATCATTTTTTACAGAAATCACAAAATTCCAGAGTGGGTTGGGTTGGAAGGTGTGGGTTTGTTATCTTTTCTTCTGTTAGAGCCGGGATTAAATGCTCGAGGGATGCAGTGTTTGTGTTCGGACTCAGATGTTTATTAATTCTTATCTACAGCACAGTCTCACAAGTTGTGAGTTCCAGCCAACAAGGTAGAAAATGGCTCTAACTCTTTCCAAGGTCTTTTAAGCAAAAACTTTCCAATAAGGAGATGGGACCTAAATTATTTTTACTTTTAACCCAGTAACCAACCACCCGTGGCCCACAATGCGGATTTTTCTACCCAATTACAAAACACCACCCAGACCCAGGAAGAAGAAGGAGAAAGAAGAACCTAGCCAACACCCCACATCCTCCATCTTGCTCTATATACACTACTAAATACTAAACCCTTAAACTCTGAGTTTTGTACCCTGTGATATCACACACTTCTATTCAAACCACACACCCACAAACCCAGTGCTGTCACTCAATTTTGGAGGTGTGTTCCATGGCCTCAGGTGGAATGCAGTGTTTGCTTGGGGGTCAGTGCCTTTTAGCACAGAAAGCCTAAAATTCTCAGTGCCCAGGATTCCAACAGGAAAGGCCCTTGAAGATCATCTTGTTCCAACCCCCTGCCATGGGCAGGGGCACCTTCCACTGGAGGGAAGGTTCTGATGGATGACTAAACAGGATGGGCAAGGTCATTGTCTTCTCTTCTCTGGACACTCTGGGGCAAGAGGCACATTGTCCTGCTGGATTCCACAGGGTATTTTGGTAGCACATGTAGGTGCTGTGAAAATGCAGAGATCCTCTTTCCTGCAGTGTTAAAACCAGGTGAGATTGTGCTCAGCTGCTGTCTAGGGAAGGCAACCAAGATTCATCCAACCAAGATGTTTATCATTACCTCTGGGTTTGATTGCAGGGTCTACAGGGTGGGTCTCTTCTTAATATTCCTCTTAGTGTCAACCTGAGCAGAGCTGGCCAACAACTCAATTTCTCACTGTCTTCCCAGGGCTTTGAATCACCAGGGAGGCAGTTGAGGAAGAGGAGCAGCTTGTAAATCTGTCACAGCAGAATTTTTCCTCTGCTCCCAAGCACACACGTGCTGAATCTTGTGCTGGGTGCAGGAATCTGACATGCCAGAGTGTGACAGATAACATGTGTTAGTCTGAGCTCTCACTCCCCAGCCTCAGGAAGTGCTGGAATATTTCTTTGAATTGAATTGCAGTCATCTCATGTGCTGGGCAATTTCAAATACTGTGCCTGTGTGTAGCACAATCTTTTTACAGATTATTAAATTAAAAAAAAAAAAAAAAAGGCAACAAAAAACATGGAAGTCATCTCGTCTAATTTTCTGCATAGCAAAAGTCATTGGTGCTTCCTAAATTAACTCCTGTTGAATTAATACTTGTTTATGACGGAAAAACCCCCAAACAAATTAATGCAAAAACCTCCAGAAGTCAATTTTTTTTGCATGCCTAAGGTCCCCCATATCCCAAAAGTTGTTGTTCCAATTGGTAGCTAGATCCACATTGTTCAAAAAAAGGCATTTTCATACAAAAATACGGATTTTTAAAAATAGTTATAGAACAAATTTATATTCTATTTCTGCTTTACCCTTGATATTCTTTTGGTTATAACCTCCACATTTATTCTGATTAAATAACTGCTAATAAAGCAATTTTTTGCATGATCAAGAGAGAAGGATTGTTTATCACCATCGTGCTTTTAAATAAACACATTAAAGAACACACCAGTCATTTAAAATTATTTCTATTTTCTAACTGCTTTTGTAGGTGCATTTTTCACTATGAAACTTTTGAATATTATTATAAATGTTTGCTCAAACTGTGTTTTGTTGGTTATTATGCTGATTGTATCTTAATGGCAGGGTCACTCACTCTGGATTGCATTGTGACATCACCGACTATTGTTAACTGAGAATTGCTTGTTGAAAGCACAAATTATTCCTTTCTTGACCAAATTTATTTATTTAGTTTTGTCATGACACAGGCCACAGCTTTCCAGAGGGATGGGATAGGTTTTTTGACACAATTTGTAAACCCATAAAAGTTTAACAATACAGCTGATGAGGTGAAAATAGGATCTCTTATTTCTTACAACCTAAACCCAAGAGTGAAGAGTGTGATTCCTGCTCACCCATCAGAAAAAAAAAATAGTAGCAGGGACCCCAGACCCACAAAAAATGTCCATGTGGTGTTTCCTGTAAATGTCTGTATTCCTAAAGTGAGGAATAAAATGAAGCATGTTGAGTGGAAAACATTTTTCTTATGGAAACTCCAGCCTGGGTCGGAACTGAACTGAGACAGATTGGAAAGGGGCAGAGCTCTGCCATGGTGAAAGTGCTACACCTGCTGAGTGTGGTGCTTTAATCTGCCTTTCTACTTCAGCTCCTGGAGGAGGAACATCCAGGCATGCATGAAATCAGGGCTGCCAAAATTCCCTATGGAAAAGCTGGCCTGGGGGGTTGGCTGGAAGGTGCAGTACCCGAGTGACTCAGGCTGAGGTGACACCAGGGCAGGAGGGACAAAGGATTTCTCTGCTATGCTTTCCTGAGGTGGTGGATAAAGAATTCCTGCTTGGGTAGCTCCCTCAGCCTCATCAGAGTGGTGCTCCAGCCCCATTCCCAGCTCCATTCCTTCTCTGGACATGCTGCAGCCCCTCAATGTCCTCCTTGTATCAATGGGCTTTAAAATGACTCCAGAATTGTAGGTGTGGCCTCACCAGGGACAATCACTTCTCTGCTCCTGCTGGCCACACGATTTTTGGTTAAAAGCTGACAGCATTTCATTGATTTTTGGTGGACTTTCAATCCAACCCTTTCTCATTACCTTAAATAAATTCTGTGAATCCCTTGGGAAAAGTTGTCTTAAAAGTACACAAAGAAAATATTAATCTTAGCAGTGAAATAATGAACAAAATGTCATTGCCTTTGTTGCTGTTGGAAGAGTTTATTTATTTAAGCTATTTTAAAATAAGATTTAAGTTCCATTTTGTAACATGCAGTCTGTGAGCTTACACAAATATGTGTTTTCATCCAAAATAAAATGTCACCTTCTGTTCCTGAGGAGTTTGATAGCTATTGGGAGAAAGGAGAGACTGCGTTTTGTTTAGACAGACATGAACATCATCTAGTGAAAGAAAAAACAAATAAAATCAACCACAGAATGGTTTGGTGAGAGTTCTATTCATCTTTAGTTTGCGATGCCATATCCTGTTAAATTTCGGATATTCGGGTCAAAATATTTGCCACATACCCAAAGACATCCAGATTCAGCCTGTGAAGAGGCAGCTCAAGTTTTTGAGGTTTCAGGTCCAACTATCCCACTTAAATTGCCACAGTGAAGTCTCTTATTCCCCTACAGCCTGGTCCTCATCATGATGTTGATATTCAACCCTCAGAGGGACTCAGTGATTCCCCAACCCCTGCTGGGCTAAAAGGTGTGTGAATAAAGTCCCAGGGCAAAGGAGAAGTGGGATGTGCAGCCCTGGAGAAGGGATCTCAGGCACACAGAGGTTTGTGATGACACCTTGTCTGACTAAAGAAGCCCTAACTTTGGTGTGGAAGCAATTCATGTTTCCTCAGGGTCACGTCAAGGGAGGTATTGAGTGGTGGCCCTTCAAATGAAATATGAAATTACCTGCAAGCTTATTTATTTATTTATTTATTTATTTATTTATTTATTTATTTGTCTACTTATTTATTTATCTCCTGTGAAGGGGAGAGATCTCCCAGTGTAACCTGCTCCCTGATACTCATGTTGTGAAATTTAACCTCGGCGACATAACTCATCTCTTTCTATCAGTGTCAGGAAGAATTAAAACATTTTCAAGCTGATAAAGACTGGAGAAAATTATTCTCAGACCATGCAATCCTAGGTTCTTGCTGATATAACACCCACAGTAAATTCTGAATTTTGGAACAAGGGTTTTGAGGATTTTTTTTCCTTTAAAATATTCATCTTGCTTAGAGTTGACACATCAGATTATAACTGACACTATAATTTGTACTTTAACACTTCGGGGTCTTCTAATTTTGAATATTACTTTAATAAGTTATTTTTTCCTCCAGTTCCTCCAAGGAACTCCTGGTGAGCAATGGCAGGAACAGCAGGAATTCCCTGCTGGAAAGGATCTGAATATGCATCCCCCTGCTAAGACCTGGCATCAGTTTCCCACTTGCAGATACCAACTCTGCAAAAAGATGTGCAGGAGGAAAAGGCAACTTCCTACACTTGCCCTGCCACCTGCTGCAGAAGGACATTTGAGATTGCAGCAGAAGGACATTTTGGATTCCTGCAGAAGGACATTTTGGATTGATGAAGAAGAATATTTTGGATTCCTGGAGAAGAATATTTTGGACTGCTGCAGAAGGACATTTTGGATTGCAGCAGAAGAACATTTTGGATTGCTGCAGAAGAACGTTTTGGACTCCTGGAGAAGAAAATTTTGGATTGCAGCAGAAGGACATTTTTGGATTGCTGCAGAAGAACATTTTGGATTCCTGGAGAATAACATTTTGGATTGCAGTTGAAGAACATCCTGGATTGCTGCAGAAGAACATTCTGTATTGCTGCAGGAAGGAGAAGTGGTGCCTGAGACCCTGTCAGTGCCTCCCATGGCAGCAAATCCATCCTGGCTCATTCCTTGTACAAGGCAAGCAGCCCCTGGGGGGTGTTGTACCCCCTTGCATGAGATCTTTTGGAGATCTCAGGGCTTTTGTATGCCTCTGTGGAAGCCTGAACCTTGAAATAATTATTATTATTATTATTATTATTATTAATAATAATTCTTTGTTGTTAACACTGTGGTGGGTTGACACTTGCTGGATGGGCAGCCAGGCCATTCTGAAACTCTCCTCTTCAAGTGGGCAGGGGAGAGAAAAGGTTCATGAGCTGGGATAAGGACAGAGACACATCAGTGGGCAAATGCAGCCACATGCAAAGCAGACTCAAAGTCAGGGATGTAAATTGAATTTATTGTCAACAAACTCAGAGCAGGACAGTGAGAAGTAAAATAAATCTGAAGAACACCTTCCCCCCATCCCTCTCACCTTCCCAGCTCTACCAGAGATGCAGGGAGATGGAAATGGGGATTGTGGTCATTCCCACATTGTTCCTGTCACTTTTTAGGGAGAGGAGCCAGAGTCCTTCCTCTGCCCCATTGTGGGGTCCCTCCCACAGGAAACAGCTGAGATCCATTATCTGCCTCATAATGGTGGAGAAAAATATTCCTGCTTTCCATGGTCAGTGGGAGGTGAGGCAGGAATGAGTAAAGTGTCTGACCATGCCAGAATCACAGATTTAGGACAAAGGCTGCTTCAGTCACCCAGGCCAAGAGGGGATCCTTGCTCATGGGGCAGAGGGTAACTCGAGCTGCCTCACTCCCTGAGAGCCCTGCTGGCTGCTGGAAGTGGCCTGCTCTTGAGCAAACACTGCTGAGGAGGAGTTTTGACCTTTTCATCTGCTGTTTTGTCTCCCACATAACATTACTGTAGGCCGTGCTTGTGTCTGTTCATTTTTTTCATCTTGACAGATGGTCTGATACAGCCCTTAACTCTTGACAGCAAAGGAGCAATATATATTTCTCTGACATTCTTCTTTATCTTAATTTATTTTACGGTACTTCAGAGTCCCAGAAGTATTACAGTAAAACTTGTTTTAATGGTACCCCTGAAATCCCAAGAATTAAAGTCAGTTGAAGGGGAATATATGTGATATTTTATTATGATGTTAAGGAGTCTCTCCCAGGTTAAGCAATCTGTTTCACTAATATGCTCCTTCTGCATTTTCATTCTTTTCTGACTCTGCTGCAGCTTAGCAAGATCTTTCTATCTGTCAGGTAATTCTTCCAAGATCCTCTCCCTCTTTCCATTTTGACATGAAATTATCTTGCTGGTGGGATTTGAATAACTTTCAGTTCAAATTTTAGAATTAGGATTTAAAAGCTTAAATGCCATGGTAGGACAAGGGAGAATGGCTTTAAATTTAAAGAGAGGAGGTTTAGACTGGAAGTTAGGGAGAAATTTTTTCCTGTGAGGATGGGGAGGCCCTGGCACAGGGTGCCCAGAGAAGCTGTGGCTTCTCCTGGATCCCTGGAATTGTCCAAGGCCATGCTGGACAGGGCTTGGAACAGCCTGGGATAGTGGGTGTCCTGGCCCATGGCAGGGATGGAACTGGATGAGTTTTAATATCCCTTCCAACCCAAACCATTCTATGATTTCATGCTCCTTGTCCCTGGTTTTTTTTTTTCCAAGGGTCATTCCCACCACTCAGTTCCCCTTTGAGGGCTTTGTGGCTTTGTTAACTCATGGGTTTAAACCACTCAGAACGTGCTACAAGCTCTGTGGACTCTGCCAAAACACAAATTAATCCAGTATTGATTGCACAGGATGGGCATTGAAGCATCACCTCAGGTAAAGCTCCTGTCTGGTGCTAGAACACATTGTACTGTCAATTGTTGCAGCTAAAAACAGTTGCCAGGGCTGGTTCCCCTTGGATTGTAACAGGAGAGCAGCTGGATCAATACATTTGACATATTTCCCATTACCACACTGAGGTCAAAGCTGCTGTTCATCCTCAGGAATTCCTGTGCTGCCAGGCTGACGCAGCAGCAAAATGTGGGGAACAGACACGGGAGGTCTTCAGCTCAGCAAAATGATCTCATCCAGAGGGCAACAGGGAGTGGCTAAAAATGAGCTAAATGGGAAAACAAAAACAAAACCAAAAACACCACAAACCCCCCCCCCCCAAAAATCCAAAACAAGCAAAAAACCACCCCAAACCAAAACCAACAACAACAAAAAACAAAACAGAACAAAAAAACCCCAAAAAAACCACACCACCAAAAAAACCCAACCAACCAACCAACCAACACAAAAAAAACCCCAAACAAACACAAAACCACCACCCCACCCCAAAACCAACCAACCAACCGACAACACCCAAACCAAAACAACTAACCAAACAAAAACCCACAACCCCCTCCCCAAAAAAACCCTTAACCCCAGCTTTGAGTGATGTCCACAGAAATTCATTTTCCAGTTTATGTCCTGCTTTGCTTCTGTGTCTGCATCACATTTGAATGCTCCTGAAGTGGAAGGTTTTTTTGGCAGGAGAAACCTTAAATACACACCAACTCTTTTTCATGGTGGGAGGTAGAAAACCAATAATATTTAGGCTAAGGAGCCTAATTCCTATCAATTCACTTGAACTCCTGCTCTCAAGTATCTCTTGATGCAGTTTGCTTTCTCGATGCCTCTCTTGTGGTGGAGGGCCAAAAACTGACCCCAGGATTTGAGGTGTGGCCTCAGCAGTGCCCAGCAGAGAGGGGACAATCCCTGCCCTGGTCCTGCTGGCCACTCCTGCTGTCACAGTCCTGGTGTCATTTTCCTTCTTGGACAACGGGGCACTCCTGGGCTCACATTCAGCCCCACATCCAGTAAAGGATGGAGATTCTCCTCAGCCCTCCTCTTGTTGTTGATGTATTTACAGAAAACTCTCCTTTTATTCCCAAGATCTGCACAAAACTCTATGCTGGGCCCGGCCTATCTTCTTCTTTTTTTTTTTTTTTTTTAATTTTCTATATTTTCCTTGCTTTGAATCTTGTGAGCCACAGGCACTGACCTTGTTTTTGTGCTACTTCTCTGACACTCTGCTGGGACCACAGGAAAGACATTAAGAACAACTTACCCACAGAAGTTTTGACTTCCCAGCAACTGTGTAGAAATGAAGCCTTAAATCTGCTTTTTTTTCAAAGACAACATAGGTTATGGAGCCCCATTTTTAACTAACTAACATTTAACTAACCCCCATTTCTGTGGGATGGTTTTGTGTTTGGGGTGGTTTTTCTCAGGGGTCTCACAGGGCTGAGGCAGAGGAGAGAGAGGAATCAGGGATCTCAGTCAGACTGAATGAGAGTGTTTGAGGCCGAGGGAAAATGCAGCTCTCTTTTCTTTCGAGGTATTATGAAATATCCTGCTGTGATTGCCATGTCTTTCATCTCAAACTGACTCAGTCAAGCTCTTAAAGACGAGATGTTTCCATAGGTGCACTGATCATGAGCATGAATTTGTGTTGATGCCCAAAATACAAGAAGAGGAAGAGTGAGGAGAGTGTCATTAAGGACAGCATAAATAAAAATAAAGGTGAATAAAAAGTTCTTTAAGTGGCAAATTCTCGGTGAGGGGAAAAGGGGGTCACTTCCCTGCAGAAATGTTGGTTAAGATTACTGAGCTGAGTAAATTGTTGTGGTGTTGTGGTATTGTTGTGATGCTCCTGCTGGCTGTTCCCTGTGCAGATATCCTGGGCTTGTGTTGCAGATCAGATCCAATCAGGGCAGATTTTTATTAGATTGGGTTCATTAGGTTTAATCATCATCAGCTTTCTGTGAGCAGAATATCTGTGATTTTTAGTGGAATTTATACCCCTGCAAGGACAATCAGTACACCACCACCCATCTCAGCACTACAGCCTAACACCTCTGAGGTATGCCCTGTCTCCTTAAAACTGTCCTGAGAATGAAGAATGAACACAAATCACTGCTCTCTTGGCAAGAGAGCCAAACAGCTTCCTCTGAAAGACTTCAGGGCGGATGGCTTGGATTGCTTTGTTCATGCACTCACCTTCTTGTCCTAATTTTGGAAAGGAATTGAGGCAAAATCAAGCGGAATCAACACGGTGAATAAATAATGCCTTGTCTTTATATAGCTTTTCCTATACCCCAGTCTCACAGAGTGCTCGTGGCAGTGCTATTCCAGGCACTTTGCACCTTATGTAACAGAGCTGTCCTACTGCTGACTTTGAAATGGATTGCTCTTGGCCTTCAGATCATCTCCTGACAGTGCACGCCACAGATCCTCAGCTGCTTCTTCCAGCGAATTTCACTGTTTGCTCCTGGTTCAGTTTGGAATGTGCAGAGGGAAATGTGGAGGGCTGCATTTTCCAGGTGAGTTTGAGCTGGCAGATGCATCTCAACAGCAGAAAGGTGTTGGGATGAGAGACTGTCTTGGTTTGGACAGGTATCTGCCAGGGAAAGCTGGAGTTTCCCTTGGAATGGAGAATGTAAACCACTCACCCTCTCCAAATTATTATAATTTTGCTATCAGGGGCTTTCAGGAAAAGATTTGGGAATAAGAATAACAGTTCTTTACTAGGAATATTAACAATACAAATGTAGTAGTAAAAAACAAAAACAAACCAAAAACACAACCAAAAAAACCCCAAGTAAATAACAAACAAAAATCCTAGAAACCCTGACAGTGTCAGAGCTACAACCTGACATCCTGTAGGTCAGGGTGTTGGAAGCAGTCCGCAGTAAATCCTCCTGGAGTGGCAGATGTGGTTCTGTTGGAGCAGAGATGATCCTGTAGAAAAGGGTCCAGTGATGGTGAGAAGGGTCCAGTCTTCCTCCAGGAATCCAGTGGAACCAGATCCCTGGTGTTCCTGCATCTCATTTTTTATCCAGGTAGGAATGGTTGGCTCCCCCCACTGGGTGGAGCGTCTCACACTGGGATGATGGAATGTGTCCTGTCCTTGGTGAGCCTTCATGGCCCATTAGCAGGAGATATCCCCTGGAGGGAGGATGGGTGGTGAAAGAGATAAGAAACACTGCCCCACCTGGTTTGAGCTGGCCCATTATCAGAAGGCATCTGCCCCCCTCCCCCAGAGTTACAAGAGATAAAGAAAAACATCTCCCCAGCTGCTTTCAGCAGATGAAATAGAATACACATTTTTGGTTCCATAACCCAAGACAGAGACTTTCCCCACACAGATATTATTTTCCTACCACATCATCAATAATGTAAAAAATGAAGCAAGAGAAATTAAATTCACAGCTCTGTGTAGTTTGCCACTTCTTACTTCGTTGGACTGAAAGCACAGATGATTGAAAAAATTTGTCCAGCTTTTCCTCTCACCCCAGCCATTCTGTGCTGTTTAAGGAGAGAATAAAGCACCTCCAAGGTGTAATTTTTATTACCTAAGAAGGGATATCCAAGAGAGGTTGAGTGACTGGTTCTACAGGTGATATGCTGTGTCTGTTATGTCTATAAAGTGAAATATTCTTAAGTTTAATTCTATGCAAAATAGCTTTCGTGCTGAATAATAGTTGTAAGTTTTAGATATAAAGACTTTTCTCATCACCAATCTGGTCCAAAAAGTGCCATTTTCCAAGGTCTTGTTCGTAGAATCTTTGGGGGAAAAAAAGCGTTCATATTAACTAACTATATTTATATGATAGTTTTAGTTTCGTACTTATTTCGTTTTTTATAAAGTAGCTCAGTTTAGGTCTTAATATAACACAGACCACAAGGCATCCAGAAATCTTGAAAGTGAGAGCTTTCCTTTTACCACTTTATTTTTTTACACGCCAGAGGAGAGAACACAGTGTTCATCTGAAAGCAGGAGAGCTTGTGCCTGATTGTACCCAGCTATTTAAATACTGGTTCTTATTATACTGCCAAATATTGCATGCATTTATTCATTTTTTCTTCTTATTCTTCCAAACTGAGGTAATCTATTTATTGATGCGCCATAAATCATTATGTTCTGCATCCTAATGCGTCAAAAGAAAACATATTGGGTGACAAAAATCAAGTGTCCATTTAACTCAAGGACATATTCACTGGCGTTCTTCACAAATAACATATGACAAATACATAAGTGTTAAAAAATATATCCTGAAAACCAAACATCTCTGCAAGGCCATTTCAATAACTATTTTTTTTCCTACTGTTCCCATGAGGGACCTTTTTTATCATATGGTCTAAACACTGAGCCCAAAGTGAAATATTCTGTGCAGTAACTTGTGGGACGAGCACAATTAGCCTCCTCACTCATGTGAAAACAAATAATGACTGAGAAATGCAGCACAAAAAACGCTTTTGAGTTGGCATAGACTAATTAGGGGATCAATTACAAGTAACATGACTGGTGGAGGCAAAGCAGAAACATCTGTGTGACACACTGGGAAAGATTGGCCTGGTCATGTTTACCCATGGACAGAGGGAACATTTAGATATTTATTTGTTTTACTCATGCTAAACCTGCAAACTGAACGGTGTTATGTTTTAGAATTTGGTTCCAGGGTTGGCTTGAGCAAAGCCAATGATAGTCAAAGGTATTGTTGTCTCATCCCTCTTCCTGGGATGGCTCTGTCCCACCCAAAACACCTCAGTCCCAAGGAATATCCATCCACTCCTGAGCTAAAGAGCAGCCCAGTCCCAGAGCTGAAAGGATGAAGTGACCACATTCATTTGGGAGGAAGAACTGAATTCAGTCCTCTGTGTGTTAACAATGATATCTTACTTGTTTTAAAGCCCAGATAAAGCTTTCTGGTCTATTATTCCATCTGTGGTTCCTTCTCTCACATTTGTTATTGCAAGCTCAGTGCTGTGGTGTTGCTACCTAACCTTTAAATTTATTAACTTTTTTGCTTTTCCTCTAAATTTATTAACTTCAATTCAAGCTTGGCAATTAGAACTTTGCAGGTGTTCTGGATATTTGCTGCATGTGACAAAGAAAGCTGCCCTGCTGTGATGCATGCACTTGCAGTCTGGATTTGTGTGACAGGGAAAGGTGACACAGCTCATTTGCTTCTGATATATGAGAGCACAAACAGAAGCAGATAAAATTGCAATGTCCCACATTGTCCAGTGTCCTGGCTTGTGGCTTTTGCCAGCACCATGAAGAGCACCTCATTCAACCCACAAGATAAATGTGGCAGAGGGAAATTGTTGGCAACAAGGGTGGGACCAGTTTTGCATTCATGATTTTGAGTTTCTCACTGAAAGCCAACTCTTCCTCAGCAGCTCTCCCCAATAAAGTGACTGCCACAAGAGAAATATTTCTATTCATCTGCTTAGAGAGATGCTCCCTCTGCATTATGTCCTAAAAAAACCTGAGAATGTCTTCACTATCCCTCAGAAAATTTTCCCCAGAACTGTAACTGCTCTGATCATCCCCATTACTGCATGCCTGGCTCCCAGGTTCCAGTCAGAAAAGAAAAATCCTATTCATTTGCACACTTTGGAGTTTTGGAAAACTTTTGCTGCTGTGGGAGACCTCCAAGAGGCAGCACATTCAGCTTGTCTGACCTGTTTGCCATGGACCTCATCAGTCCAATTCCTTTGGTATTTGTCATGTCTGTGAGGCTGGATTACTACACTGATTTTTTTTTTTTTTTTTTGTGAATGCTTTATCAGTTCCTTTCAGCCAGGATTCAAGCTTCCTCTCCCTGCCTTCCTTTGCTGAGTGTAAAACTCCCTTTCCTTTCCCTTTCTGGGCAGAGAAGATAAAGAGATTCAGAACTGGGCAGTGTTTGTTTGGGGCCAACTAAGAGCCCCACAGAGAGGCTGGCTGATAAACACCAAGAAATGCATGGATTTGATTGGGGCTTTTTTGGCTATTAGTTGAGGGTTTAATGAGGAAAACAGAGTTACCTGGGGAAAAAAACAAAAACAAAAACAAAAACAACAACAACAACAAAACTAAACAAAACCAAAAAACCCCTAGTTCAGACTGAAAGAGGGGAAATTTAGGTTACACATGAGAAAGAAATTGTTCCCTGTGACAGTGATGGCAGAGATTTCCCAGAGAAGCTGTGGCTGCCCCTGGATCCCTGGAAGTGTCCAGGGCCGGACTGGACAGGGCTTGGAACAGCCTGGGATGGTGGAAGGTATTCCTGCCTGTGGCAGGGGGTAGAACTGGGTAAGCTTTAAGGTCTCTTCCAACCCAAACCATTCCAGGGTTCTGGGATTCTGTGGTTCATTATTCCAACGGTGGATTTAAGGGTGTTGGCATTATTTAGTGTGCAGCACACTCATACCCTGGAGCTGGAGCTGATTGCTCAATCCCTTTCCTCACCACCTCTCTCTCCTTTCCCAGATCCATTTAATTCCAGGATTAGAGAAGCAGAGAGAGGGAGAAAAAAGGAAAAATGGGGGGAATGAAGTCAGAGAAAAGCTGTGAGGTGAGGGGGTTCATGTGGTGTGATTGGAATTCCAAACCAAAGGTGAAAGAAGGAAGCTTGAATGAAATCATCCCAGCACCACGAGGTTTGATCATGTCTGGCTTGGCAAACAAGATAGAGAGTAATGATGCTGCAATGTTTTATTAGAAGAAAAGTTATCTGAAAGGGCTGTGAGGGCTGAGGAAATGAAAGATTAATAAAGTCAGAACGAGCAGTGATGAGGGACAGCAAACATCTACATCTGGGCTTAGTGGAGCATTACTGTTGGATGGAATTTAGAGATGTTTGAGGTGTGGGAGAGCAACAGGATTTGACAAAGCATCCCTGTGAAATGGCAGATTAATGGGGGAGGGGTTGATCTTCACACAGTCCATGTGACAGAGTCGAGGACAAAACCAGGAGAGCTCAGACAAGATTATATTGGACTGTGACAGTCATCCTAAACCACCAAGGAGTTCAGCCTGTCTCCCTCAGATGAATTGTGAATCCTGATAAACCCATGTGCATACTTCAAACAGATTGAAACCCAGTGTAACTAAACCCATATTGAATTGCACACTGGTGCAAGGTTATTCCAGTTGAAACACAGCATTCAGAGGGGAAACATTAAAATGCACTGAAATAATGAGCCAGAAAAAAAAAATATTTAAAACCCCTGTATTTAGCTAAATCAGACTCCTAAAACCAACTCTAGGAGGCTGAAAGCTGATTTCTCTGCTGTTGAGACAGAAAAGCTGGAGCACAGAGGAGTGAAATAATTCCTGAGAAAGCACTGGCAGGAATCAGAAAGTCTTGCTGAACTAATTGTTCTCTCCACTATGCCCATTTCCTCCTTATTCTCAAGAATGAACTGAGATTGTAAAATATTCCAGGTCTTCGTTGCACTTGGTTCATTGTGTGTGTCTGTAAAATACCTTTTTTTTTTTTTTCTCCATTGTGGGTGGGTTGAAAGGGAAAAGAAATATTTAGTGGCAAGTTCTTCAGACCATTTGAACATCAGGGGTTTTTTTCTTCCCAAGTTATTATTTATTATTTCTTCCCCTTTTCAATGAGTTTAATGACATGGTACCATACCAAATTTTATTCTGATGCATTATTTCTCTTTGAGTGTCTTGAGTAGGTTAAGATGTTGAGAGGGAGCAAAGTCAAACTCTCAAGGACAGGAAATGGAGAATATTCCCTCTATTTCTTCCCCCCTAGAAAGTTGTGCAGAATCACTTTCCTTAAATGGGAACAGAGACTGAAAACCCTGCCAAAAGCCCAAGCTCAAAGTTAAATATTAGTGTCAGAGTACAAGTAAGGAAAACACTTCTAATTTTGTAGTGCCTTTCATCTGAGTGTTTCAAAACATTTCCCAGATATTGATCAAGACTTTCTGAGGGATTTTTTTATAGGTCAAGCACGTCAGTATGAATTTCCCATCACAGTGTAAGAGGTGAAAAGCCACTAGAATGGAAAGAATGCTTTCTGTGGTTTGTTTCTAACAGCTGAGAAAGAGAAATCAAAATAGAAGAGTTCAATTGTTTTTGTAATAACAAGGAGTTTTATGCTTATGTGTCTGTTTAAAGGGGTGTTTGGTGAGAAATCCATAAAGAAAAAAGTCCCTGGATTCAGAATTAACCTTTTTTCGTCATGCCTTTGAAATAAAATTGGTGGTGTTTAAATAAATAAACTTTATTTAAAATTCATTTCATAGACCATTGGAATAGCAGATTAAACGATGCTGAAATCAGATATGATAAAATTTGTTCACGCTCTTTCCTCATCCTGATTCCAGCAGTTACTCAGACCCTGTGGCCAAAGCTTTTTTCCCTTCCCATTGCTTGTGCAGGTTTTCCCTTAACCAGTTTTATTCCAGCTGATGCCACGACATTCATGTTTTCCATGTTCCTTTTCCAACCAGATTCCTTTTGGGTGTGGAGAGTCGAACATAAGGATACAAACACTTCACACTGCTGGTGTGGAGGTACTCCCCAGAGTAACCTACGAGTAGAATGTAAATACAAATCAAAATCCAGTCGATCAAAATCAGCCAGAAATTTGGGTGACCTCGTGATTGGTGTAGTTTTAGCTTATATTCTTATATTCTGTTTTGTGAGTTCAGTATCCAAAGGGATTTTCCCACCTTTTTTAAAAACAGAAGCCAGATTTAGGGTGAGTAGTATAAAAGCTAAGAGAGCTTGAAGGCAGAAAAATTTCTTTCCACTGCAAAACTTAAAAGGCAGGAAGGCTGGAAGAAATCTTTAGTATTCAGGAATGTATAGTGCTGGAGGATGGGGTTATTACTCAGACAATGTGAAGAAGAGTTCCAATAAACCTTTTCAATTTGAGGCATTTTCTTGTATTCCAACTGAATTCTTGGGGAACAAGTTTATGGGAATTATATGCAAATGAGACTTGAAAAGTTGTCTTTTTAATTTTTTTTTTTAAAACCCAGTTTCTACAGAGCTTTAACAGTGACACAGGTGTTGTTTAAAAAAAACCCAAAGACGTAATTATCCGAGATTTGGAGAGTTACTAATGATTCTCAGAGAGAATGAGGAGCAATTTGGTCGTGCTCTGTTAATGTGTGAAGTGATTTATGAGGGGAGCAGTAATGAATGTTGTCACTTCTAAACAAAACAAAGCACTTGTAAAGAACATTGATCTGTCAGGTTTTTACCCCTCAGAACTTAGATGGATGAAGATTGCAACATCAGCAATTTTGACTAAGTGGAGTTAACTCTGCCAGCTGCAAACCCTTCTTCAAAGATATTTCTCTCATTCTACACAAACCAGATTTTTTTTTCTTTTTGCTTCATAATATATTTCAGCTTTGATCCACCTAAAGGCAAGTGCATATCCAAATAAAGCAAAATAAACTAGGAATTAAAATTATCAATTTTTAATATTTATATCCTCTTACTCAAGATGACAGACAGACTCTAATCCTGTTTTATTCCTTTTTGTATTTAAATAAAAAACACCATCCCCTTGATTAGAGGAAAATTAACAGAAGTTTATAACCACAAGCCCTGCAATTTCAGCCAAGTTATTCTGCAGTCACTTCTCAATTACCTGTGGATTCATTATCCTGTTTATTGTGGCAAAAACTTCTTGTAGGATCACAGAATACCCTGCAGGATTTCTCTCAGTGTAATCCCCTATTTATTTATTGTTCATGTCCCTTTGCTGTCCAAAAATGTTTGAATAATGGAAGTAGCAGGTTTTTTTAGTAAATGTTGTATTCTTGGTTAAAAAAGGCAGAACAAACTGTAGGTATTGCAAAGATAATCAATGTACAAATACCCTCATGAGACACAGAAATTAATTTACAAAATTAAATGTGCTAAAGACGTGCTAAATATATCGACTACTTCGCCTCTTATGAAAGATCAAACTTAATGACTTTTGCTTACTAATAGTTCATTTTTTAATTAAACATGGGCAAAATATATTGGACCAATATCCTATTCTTTATCTCTTGATCTCAGAGAGAAAATAAATTCTTTGGTTTCTACAAGGGGACATCCCAGATGTGCTTTCCCAGGAAAAGGATTCAGGTGTCTGAGAAGTCTGGGAGGATAAAAGAACAAACAAATTTTCTGTAGTTCCAAACTCTTTTTTTTCTTTTTTTTTCTTTTTTTTTCTTTTTTTTTTTTTTTCTTTGGTTTTGGTTTGGTTTGGTGTTGGTTTTTTTTTGTTTGTTTGTTTGGTTCTCTTTTGGTTTGTTTTGGTTTGGTTTTTTTGGTTTTCCTACTAAATATTCTCCTCCCTCTCCCGGGGAACAGAATGGTGATATCCAGCCCTCTTTTGCTGCGGGACATCAGTGGGCACAGCAGATAAATCATTCCAAGGAGTATAAAAACAAGTAAATTATTTGGATCATCACACCTGGGTCTTGATCCTGTGCCACGGCCCAGCACAAAGAGCTGGGAACTACTCCATATCCAAACAAATTGAGAATTTTATCCAAATAAGCATCACAACAACGTTTTTAAAGAGACCTGAAAGTCATCCAGAGAAAAAGCAAATAAACTGCAGTAATTTCTCCGGCTGTCAAAAGGCACTTGACAGAATTAACCAAAATTAGTGCAGATATCTCCAGTTTCTGAGTAAATGTGGCTTTAGTTCTCATTTTGCTTTCATAATTGGAACAAGACGCTGTGAAATTGTCTGGACGCCTCCGTGTTAGAAATAAATTAGTTCCCCTCCATAGTCTCTCAAGAAGAGAGACTTAGCAAAGCCTTCTGCTTTCTGCTTGTTTACTGGGGCTCTGCAATTATAACGAGGCAAATACAACTTTCTAAGTAGCTGGAATACAAATGGAAAATTTAATCTCTGAGGAGCTGCCTTTGGGCACAGACAATAATTTGGCTGCACACACCTATTTGCATTTCATCAGGTTGGAACATCGGAGTTCTAGCACAACATAAGCAAATGTGGTTTGGACCGAAAGAAGCGCCATGAAGGGAGAGTTCCAGATTCAGTTCAGGTGCCTGGGATCATCTAAGATGACCTAATTCTGCTCAGGACCTCCTCGAGGGGATCACAAACCCCAGTTTGACTGAAATGCCCAGAGATTTTCCTCCAAAAAGAGGCATCGGGCTTGCTGAAGATGGGTTGGTGCAAAGGAAGTGATGGGAGCATGGATTGGATGTTGGGGTAAGTTGGTCAGTGCTCAAATCCAGACTGACCCTGAGGTCTGCAGGAGCAAACGCGAGATTGGGGAGTCTGAACCAAATCTACCTCCATGTGCTTCTCCCCACCTCAAAATCCAAGTTTTTCATGTAAGATGGGAATGGTCTTTATAGGGATGTCCCTCAGCAGATCTGTGTACATCATCCAGCTTCCCAACCCATTTTCCTAAGGCTTCCTTCTCTTTTTCTTTCATGTTTGTATCCTTATTTCCCTCACCTCAAAATCTTAAGGATAATGGATTATCTTCTAGTAACTCCAATATGATTTTGCTCTCCTTAACCCCATGACCTCTCAGCTCATTTCACTGAGCCTGTTGGGGCTGATCTCCCTGCAAATCTTTTTCTCTACATCTCATCCTGCCTTTAAGCTTTCCTGGGTTTCCCATCCCATAAACACCAAAAAGCCTTTCAAATTCCCATCAACATATGGAACAGCACTATCATCTCCTCTGAATTCAAAATAAGGAATGGTGTTATCCATCCAAAGGCATGAAATAAACTTCGCACTCAGGAGCTTTAGTTCTGAAGCTCATTAGACTCAGCTGGTTTTCCCTGAAACTCGTCTTGATTTATGAACAAGGTGCACTTACAATGGTGAAATAGGTATCTCACACATCACTTCTCATACTCTTAACCATGTGGGGGTTTGGTTCCAAAGGTCCCCAAGTTTATTTATTTACTTCTTTGTTTGCTTTGATCATTTGTCTTTAAGGAAAGCAACAAATAGTACTCTTTGCTCTGGGAAGGTAAAAACTCTTCAGGGCAGTCTCTTGAGTATTCATATTCTTCAGAAAGTAAAATAATTTTTCACATAGTTAGTTAAAAAAAAAAGAAGTTAGAGGTCAGGAGTCGAGCATCCATTGATGTTCTAATATTCAATTTCTTTATTGCCTTTTTTTTTGCAGTGAGAGAACAAAATTACAATGACTGGGTTTTTTTAATAAGATTGGATTATAGTGTTGGTAGATTGATGACTCTCAGCACTCAAAGTCCTTGAATAAGCCCTCAAATAAAAAATGCTGAAAGGAGACCCTCTTCCATTTAAGTCTAACTAAATTTTAGTGATGGCTTCCCAAGTCCAGAACTTCAGTGTAGTCTAAGTGTTCTTCAAACAGATTTGATGATGCACTTCAAACCCTAACTTCAACAGAAAGAAAAGTCTTGTCCATGTTTCCTCCATGACTCCAGAGTTTCTTTTGGTGATTGTTTGCCTACTCACTTCTCTTCCCTCAAAATATGAAGAATCCAGTCCTAAAAACTCCAGCAAATTTTTTTTTTTTTCTCTTTTTTCTCACTTTCCACCATCCCTTTCAATGAATTCTTGTGAGGGTCAGTTCTGCAGTGCTGCTGACACTGAGTGGGGGACTCTTACCCAGTAATCACCTGCACATCTCAGGTGTTGGCTCCCTCCTTCACTCTTAAATTTCCTTTATTTTTATCTCGAGGAATATCTCGACCATTTGTGCCTGGAACTCTGATTCATTGACTGGGCTTTCAGCTCTCTGGAATTATCTAGATCCAGCTGTACAGGAGTGTTGTGGTGTAAACCCAGCCAGGAGCTCAACACCACACAGTTGCTCACTTACTCTGCTCCCAGCAGGATGTAGGGAAATTTAAAGGGAGGGTAAAAGTGAGAAAACTCACTCATGTTGAGATAAGAACAGTTTAATAACTAAAATAAAATAATAATGGTGACAAAAACAAGAACTATAATAGCAATAACCATAGCAACAATAACCGTAATCATACCCTAAATAAAATGAAGAGGGAAGTAATTTTTTTTTTAAAGGGAGAGAACAATAAACCTGCAGAAAAACAAATGATACAAATGAAAAACAATTTTTCATCACCAACCAAGCAGTGCCCAACCGGTCCCCAAGCAGCCATCCCTGGCCAAATTTCCTGCTAGTTTATGTGCTGAGCCTGATGCCATAGGGTCTGGAATGCCCCTTGGAACAGCTGGAATCAGAAGAGAAAAGACCTTGACTCTGTGCAAGTGCTGCTTAGAAAATAACTAAAACATCACGGAATTACCAACCCTGCTTTCAGCACATTTCCAAATTTGAAGCTCATATTAGCAACCATGAAAAGAAAAAAATTAATGCTGCTCCAAAAACAATTCAGCACATGGTGTTTTCACTGTGAAGGGGAGAGGAAGGGTATCTTGTTCCCTAGAAGTCTTAATTCCTTAGAAGCCTTAATTCCTTAACCCCTCCATTGGGACAGACAAGAACAGAGGTTGGGTACCATCATAATGGGGTCAAATTAACAGGGATTCATGACTTTTGCATGCTTTTCTCCCTTGTGTCATTGCAGAAATCCCTCCCGACCTCAGGGATTCTTTTCATAGAATTCACCACAATAAACACTGGCTGCAGCAATGCATTATTCACAATACCAGGTTAGATTTTATTTACTTCCTGGAACTGAATTCCTTACCAGTTCCCAGGGAGGCACAGTCATTCAGAGGAACATTCCTTTTCCATAAAAAACCTACCAGGACTTTCAAAAATCCAGCATCTCCAGTACAGTCCCAAAGGCATTTCTGGGGGCTGTTCAGTGTCCTGAGTTTCCAGGAAGGTCATTAAGCTGGTAAGTTGTAGAGTTGCTAATAAATTTTAAGTTCTATGCCCTGTAAATAGAATCCAAGAGAAACTACGATCCTCTTGCAGTGACTTAATATAGACACTGTCCCACTGCAGTAAATCTGTGCAGTGATTAGAGCTGTGATTTAGGATCATTTCAGACACCTACAGTAAATAACAAGGCTTTTCAGTGGTTGTTAGGTAGTCATATATCCTGCAGCCTTCCCATCCAATTCTTTCTTGAGGATTGATTTCAGGGGACCTACAGGAGATTGTCTGGAATGGTTGACACTCTCCTTTTCCTTGCTTCTTTGTGGATCTCTGTCACAGACACATCAACACAGGTTCCCGGGCTCCCTGCCCAAACAAACCAGCAAGTCCCCTTCAGGAAAGCATCCAGAAGCTGTTGGCAAGACAAACTTGGCTCCAGACAATTGGCTCCAGCAGTTAAGGATGTGAATCCTGTCTAGCTCTGCTGCCCTTCATCCGAAGCAATCCATCAGTGCCATGCCAGAGAGGTTTGTGCATTCCAACAGTTTTATTTCCAACCTATAAACATGTGAATCAAGGAATGAACTGTGCCCTCGTTGTCATCCTGTAGAGGCAGAGCTCTGGAGTGTTACGACTCTGTGCCCTGATGTGAACAAAACACCTGCAAAAAACCCCTCCAGTAATTCCATTTCAGTGGCTCTGCAAACCATCTCTACCTCTCCCCACCTTCATTCCTCACACAAATGTGGAATCACTGAATCACTGAGGCTGGGAAAGCCCTCAGAGACCATCGAGTCCAAGCTGTGCGCAATCCTTACCCTGTCCCCAGCCCAGAGCACTGAGTGCCACCTCCAGGAATTCCTTGGACACCTCCAGGGATGGGGACTCCCAACACCTCCCTGGGAAGCTCCTTCCAAGGCCTGAGCACCCTTTCCATGGGGAAAATCCTCCTGATGTCCAACCTGAGCCTCCCCTGGAACAACTTGAGTCCGTTCCCTTTCCTCCTGTCCCTGTTCCCCAACCCCAGCCCTCGCTGCCCGCTCCTGTCGGGTTCTGCACAAAACCAAGTTCAGAATCAACAAATTCCGTCCTGTGCTGCCAAAAACTTCCAAACTTTTGTGTAGGAAACCAAAAGTGAGAAGAATAATTTGTCTGAGATTGATTCCCTGCTTTGTGGCAGAAAGACTAATAAAGCAAATTTTGTGTCTTTACCCTGGAAGATGCAATAATGGAATTAAGGGGGGACATGTCTAAATGCAAGCTGTGTTTTTTGGAAATGTTTTTCTCTTTGTTCTTCATCAACTGCTGAAAAAGTGCAGTTGAAACTTGCTTTTGTTTCTTTTTTTTAATTACTGTGTTCTGGAAAATAAAGTATTTAAAAATTTATATTTAATAAGATAGAGTAAGAACTGCCAAATTTAAAAATAAAGGGAAATGTAGGTGTTGAAATAATAACAGGAATATTTTATGTTTATTTTTTTCTTTAATAGATGGATTTAAATTGTAATTAGAAAACAAAAATAATGGCTTTTGTGGTTTGTTTTGTTTTGTTTTGTTTAGTTGTTGTTTTTTTTTTAAAGAAGTTTTTACACTTTTTTTCCCCCCCAGCTCTACAAGTCACTACTTCTTTAGGAATTAAAAGAAACAGATTCTTGGAGAAACAATGGTAAGACTATGAGGCAGCTACACATAATTTCAGGTTAAATTGTCTTCAGCCTGTCTTCTATCACAGCTGCTTTTAGTGCTTGTTAGGATGTGGAAATGTCTCTGTAGTGGCTAAAAATAAAGAGCACTCGAGCAGAGGTGGAATGAAAAGCCATTTTTGTCTGTGCTTTAAAGTGCTCTGTACTTCACATACTTAAGTCATAGTTGAGATTTTATTAGGTGGAAACAGATACCTCTTTTTTTTTTTTTTTTTGAATATCTAGGAGCAAAATGGTTTTTGAGCAAGAAAAGGAATGCAGTTTTAGGTTTTAAATACAACAAGAACTCTATGACATTTACAATTATTGCAATATTCAAAACATTTTATTTTTAACATCAGGCATAAAATAATACACAAAGTGTAGAGAATATATACAGTATATATATTTTAAAAGAGGACCAAAAGGTAACAGTTAGAATGAAACATAAATATTTTGACACTGGAGGAGCCCTTGATCCAAAATTTACCTTGCCTTTACCATTTTCTTCATGCCTTTCACTTCTCAAGTCTGTGTAGCTCCATGAAGTGTTTGGCCCTGAGTCAAGGTTTTTGTGTTTTTTTTTCAGGAAAAGTGTTTTGCTGGATCATTTCCATGGATCTCAGCACCTGGTTTTGATGGAAAAAGTGAAGATTGTCCTCTGGTTGAGTATTTATTTGTTCAGGTGTGTGTCTGGAGAAAGTTCTACCTTGTCCCTTTCCTTCTTTAGTTGGTCTGTACAGCACATCACAGTTTTTCAGACTAAGTCAGAAAATTTTAGATTCAGAGCTTTTTTTTTATATATTTACTCAAATTCCATGAAGCCAAGCTTTGTGATTTGTTAGAAAATTTTAATAACAAACAAAATGGCTAAAAATGTAATAGAAAATATTTAGTCCTTCAAAATGGACAACCTTGGCTTTTGAAGGGGTGTTTCTTGCTTTTCTCTGACCACACAGGAACAGGTATTTAAAATGGTCAGAACATACAATTTTTCAGTTGACCGAATTAAGGTAAAATCAGTTTAAGCTCATTTTCTAAGCATTTCTTCTGCTGCTAATTTTGATATCGTTTGTAGGTTGGGTTTTCTTCTGGGAAGACGGATTTTTAATTTTTTTTTTCTTTGCCTTGTGTTTTGAGGGTTTTTAAAATATTTCCTTTTTATTTTTTCTTTTTGAAGATGCGACCTTCCCTTCCCTTCCCTTCCCTTCCCTTCCCTTCCCTTCCCTTCCCTTCCCTTCCCTTCCCTTCCCTTCCCTTCCCTTCCCTTCCCTTCCCTTCCCCTCCCTTCCCCTCCCTTCCCCTCCCTTCCCTTCCCTTCCCTTCCCTTCCCTTCCCTTCCCTTCCCTTCCCTTCCCTTCCCTTCCCTTCCCTTCCCTTCCCTTTCCTTCCCTTTCCTTTCCTTCCCTTTCCTTTCCTTTCCTTTCCTTTCCTTTCCTTTCCTTTCCTTTCCTTTCCTTTCCTTTCCTTTCCTTTCCTTTCCTTTCCTTTCCTTTCCTTTCCTTTCCTTTCCTTTCCTTTCCTTTCCTTTCCTTTCCTTTCCTTTCCTTTCCTTTCCTTTCCTTTCCTTTCCTTTCCTTTCCTTTCCTTTCCTTTCCTTTCCTTTCCTTTCCTTTCCTTTCCTTTCCTTTCCTTTCCTTTCCTTTCCTTTCCTTTCCTTTCCTTTCCTTTCCTTTCCTTTCCTTTCCTTTCCTTTCCTTTCCTTTCCTTTCCTTTCCTTTCCTTTCCTTTCCTTTCCTTTCCTTTCCTTTCCTTTCCTTTCCTTTCCTTTCCTTTCCTTTCCTTTTCTGTTTCACGACGGTAAAACATCATAACCAATACAATGCATGAAATACAGTGTGGTGGTGTTGTCAGCCAGCCAAGGGGAGTGCAGAGAACAGCAGCTCACTTTTTAAACTTCCCAGTTTTAGTTTGGATTACTGAAGTTTCCACTATGAATTATTTCACTGTTTCCTGTATGTTTCCGATGCCAAAAGTGTCTATTAATGGGAGAGCAGAAAGTGAGTGGCTTTCATCCTTTACCAAATGGCAAAATCCATTTTGCAGTGATAGGGCAAGGAATAATGGGTAGAAATTAAAAAGAAATTTAGGGGAATTTAGGTCAGAAATTGGGGAAAAAAAATGTTCCCTGTGAGTGTGAGGAGGCCCTGGCACAGGGTGCCCAGAGAAGCTGTGGCTGCCCCTGGATCCCTGGAAGTGTCCAAGGTCAGGTTGGATGGGGTTTGGAGCAACCTGGTTGTGGAACTACAGCAGCTTGGATTGGGGCAATTTGTAAAATTTTTAAATAAATTTATGTTAAAGAAACTTCATTTCAAACTTTCATGTTTACTTGAGTGGAAATGGATCAAAATCACATCCACAGCTTGAATTTTTAATAACCACGTACAGATCTGCAAAATTAGAACAGAAATTTAAGGAAGTCAACACTGTCAATGAGAATCGTCTTTACTGGAAGTCAAATTCAATATTTTTTTCAATACTTTTTTTTTTTTCATTTTAAGCTTTTCTCAGTTATTATGTTTTTGTTTTGATTACATTATTGGCTGAGAATATTAAAGTGAATAACCAAACACCTTTTGAACCTTTTTCCACAGGGACATGGTGATGCAAGTTTGCTGTAATATACTAAAAACAGACATCTGCTTATGCTTTTTTGTTTGTTTTAAAGAATGCTGATAATCATTGTTGGAATGCAGTTACAGGGGACCAAAAAAAATACTTAAAATAATTGAAAATTTGGTATGTGATCAGCACTGCTTCCCAAACTGGAGATGTCTTTCTCATTATTAATTTTCTTTTTAGTGTCACGCTGCATTTTTTACCCTTTGTGTGGAAAACAAATCCTGTTGAAGGGTTTTTCTCTCATTGTTGACTGGGATTCATCTCACTCAGCTACAGAGACCTGAAAGCCTGTGGGTGTTGGAAAGTTTGGCTTTTCCAGAGTGGTGATTCCAAGTACAATTTCCAATGGAAACAGAGAATTGCTGAGTCTGGCAGGGATCTCTGGTGATCATTTAGTCCTGGCCCACTGCTCTGCTTTGATCAGAGCCTCAGCTAGAGCAGGACCATGTCCAAATTGCTTTTGAACCTCTCCAAGGGTGGAGACTCCACAACAACCTGTTTGTGTTCAGCCACTCTCACACTAAAGAAGAGTTTTCTTATACTGAAACTGAATTCCTGCTGGTTTAGTTTCTGCCTTGTTGCTGTTTTCCCGTCACTGGGAAGACATTTGCTCTGTCTTTACTCCCACATCAGGTGTTCATACTCCTTGGGAGATCCCCTGAGCCTTCTCTTCTCCAGGCTGAGCTGTTCCAGCTCTCAGCCTGTCCATGTGGGTGGGATGTTCCCATCCCCTTCCCATCCTTATGGTCCTTCCCTGGCCTCCCTCCAGGATCTCCCTGTCTCTTGTACTGCTGCTCAGCTCTGGATCCAGCACTCCAATTGTCTCACCAGAGCTGAGCTGAGGGGAGATTTCCCAGAGAAACTGTGGACAACTCATCCCTGGGAGAGTCCAAGGCCAGGCTGGGCAGGGCTTGGAGCAACCTGGGACAGTGGAAGGTGTCCCATGGCAGGGGGTTGGAATGAGATGATCTCTCAGGTCCCTTCCAACCCAAACCATTCTGGGAGTCAGAGAAGGAGCCTCTCCCTTGACCTGATGGCCATGGTTATCCCAGAGCAGCCCAAGATGCTGATGGCCTTTTTCTGCCACATGGACACCATCAGGCTCATGGTCAACTCCTCATCCCCAAGGGCTCCAAGGGACTTTCCTGCCAAGTTACTCTCCAACCTGTTGGCCCCTGGTCCATCCCTCTACCTAGAGTTATTCCTTGTCAAGAACTAAAATGAAATGTAAGACTGACTTAGATTTAACTTTAAAATATTAAGATGATGCTACATGAATCACTCTTATGGCAATGTACCTGCATCTAATTCCTCTTGGCTTTAATGCATTCCAACAGGAAGCAAGTACTTACACACTTTTCAAGGGCTGGGAGTAATCAGTCTGCCAAAAATCAGAGAGAATATGTATGAAGGTAATAAAACCCAATCATTGATCCTTTTTCTGTTTCTCAGAATTACCAGAGTCTTCAGAGCTTCCTGATCCAGTCCATTTTAAATCACCTCAGTCCGACTTTTGATGCTGCTGTTTGCTTCAAGCTCCTTTAATCTTGAAGAAAAATGTTCCAGTCTGCAAATTGAATGGATCATCACTGAATCAAAATCTAAGCAGGGGCATGAAGCTCTGCTGGACTGACTCTCCCTCCCACTGCCTTCATTATTTAATGCAACACTTGAAAAGTGGCCTGAACTTATGGGAAATTAGAAATCTCCTCAGTGCATTGAGCAGAAAGAACAATTCTATTTCCAGGGCAGTTTTTTTTTGTTTTGGTGGGTTGTTTTTTTTCTTTAATCAGAACCTTTTGTTCCATATGAACAGGTGTGTGCTTAAGTCATTTTGCTTTTCAGAGTGCAGAAACTCACCCCTTTAATTTGTTCTTCACACCTGAATGAGTCTCACCTCCAGCAGTAACTTTGAGAACTTCTCAGTGAAAATGAGAACATTGTTCCTAATGGCACATCACACACCAAAGCTGCTTAGGAGGAGAAAGTGTTGCCCAAGGCTGGGATGGAAAATGACAGGTAAAAGTTCTCCCTCTTTTCAGGTGTTTTCTTTGTGGGGTCTGAGCCAACGTTTGACACCTTTGGCAAACTGAAGTGAAACTTTGTCCTTGAGCAACCCCACAGAAACCAAAGGAGCTCTCTGTGGAAGGTGTTCTCTCTCAGAGAGCAAAGATATTTTGATCTGTGGAAGACCAAAATTTTCATCTGGGCAAGAGCATATCCTCCTGGACAAGATTTGGGCAGACAGATGTCTTAAAAGTCTTGGGGTAGATTGAGGGACAGACCCTTTATCTGGCACTGTTTGGGACTTATTCTCTTTTTTGACAGAGGTTGTGTTTTCCATCCTGTGGCCTTCAGCTGCCATCAAATGTTGTATCTGATGGTGTTCACCTTTGTGTGGGGTGATGCCATTCCCCTGTCTCATCTGGAAGTGTGCAAAGCAGGTTTCTTCTCACATTTTAGGCTCCTTTATCTAATAGGTCAATTTATTATTGCAGTTTTCTCCTCCTTTTTGTAGGCAACCTTCATCCTAGGCCCTGGAAGCAACTGCACTGGGGTGTTTTTGCAGAAAAGTAGAGATATTATAAAAGCAAAGCCTTATAAAATATAGTTTAGGCCCTGCTACTCTAGCTAAGCTAGAAGTAGCTTGTAAGTTCCCATTAAAAAAAAATATAAGAATAAACACAACAACCTATTCTTAAAGAGAAAAAGGAGTTTGCACCTGCATAAACAATGAATCTGACACATGAGAATCAGTGAAAAAAAAAAAAAGTAAACATATCTAGGGAGAGAAAATTTAACAAACATATACAATAGCCTTTACCAACCAATTAGCTAGGTTTCACTATATTGCTAACCAATTAGGTTTAACACAGTGCCTTCTGATATTTCCTATAAATATGAGCTTGTAAATAAAGAATTGGCTTTTCTCCATGAGAAAATGAGTCCCATCTACTTATTTATTACAGCACGGTGTGACTGTGTAGTGAGTGTGGTTTTGCACCAAATGATCTTCAGAGGTCCCTTTAAATAAAAAAAACCCAAACATTCTCTATTTATGGCCTGAAGCCAAGCCAGGAATGTAAAAGATGTAAATCCAGGCAGTAATTCTTAGCAGGCATTGCTGGGATGGTGCCCTGTGGGTGATAAGGTTCTTCTGCTCAGACCAAGATGAGCAATGGGTCTGTCCCCCAGCGTGCAGGACACCCCTGCACTTCATGGGGCAGAGACAATGGGAGGAGAAGGGGAGAAGAGGACAGTGGTACAGGCTCCAGATGGACATTCTCTTGCCTTTCCTAGTAAAGCTTCCCTCAGACAAGCAAATTCTGTGAGCCTGGGGCCTAAAGCTCATCCTATTTATTGAACACGTGAGTGCTTTGTCATGGTTCTCATCACCACAAGGTAACACAGAGGGTTCAGACTCATTCCTCAGTTTGCACCTGCAGTCTGTGATTCCAGCAAGACTTTTGGTGTTACCCCAGAATCCCAGAAAGGATTGGAATGGGAGGGACCTTAAAGATCATCTTGATCTACACCTTCCACTATCCCAGGCTGCTCCAAGCCCTGCCCAACCTGGCCTTGGACACTCCCAGGGGTTCAGGGGCAGCCACTACTCCTCTGGGCAACCTGTTCTGGTGCCTCCTCACCCTCACAGCCAAGAATTTCTTCCTCATATCTAATTTAAGTATCTCTCTTTTTTTTTTTTTTTTTTTTTTTACTTTAAGACCTTTCCTATTCACACCTACTGGTGTTAAAAGTCGCTCTCCCTCCTTTTCCATTGCCCCCTTCAGGTACTGGAAGGGACTCTGAGGTGTCTCCAGAGCCTTCTCTTCTCCCTGAATAATCCCAGCTCCCTCAGCCTGGCAATCGAAATGGGCTTTATTAAAGCCCCACCCTGGTGTTAAAACCAACCTCATTTCTTCTCGCGTAGGATCCAAGCTAAACCAGATTTTTATGATGACACCACATCTACCTGGCACAACTGATATCAAAACAGTGGTTAAAATCAAAACAGACCCGGTTTTTAAGACCTTGTTAGCAATCACCAATAAAATACCCACCTAAATACACTCTGGAAAATATCAGAATATATTCTACTCTCCTGTCTGCTGTCCTTAGTGCTATGAAATGCATCCCCTGGCACCAGTGGTTTTATCTCAGCACCACTGTGTGTGCAGACAATGCAGCACAGGATAGAAAAATGAAAATTTTCTTTCTGCAGGAGATGATGTAAACAAATGTAGGAGAGAAACCCCTTTCTTGCTTCCCTTCTCAATTTATTTTGATCCAAGCTATTCTACTTCACCTATTAAGCATCTGTTCTTGATCTCTGTCAGAACAGGATCTTGCTTTAGGCAGACTCTCCTGTGCACACTTGATTTACTTTTCCAGAGTTCTTGGCAGTTCCTGACCCCCTCAAACTAAAGTAACTCCCATTTTTGTCTGGGGCAAACTGCGTAAAAAGCTTGCAAATTTGTTTTATTTGGCTCTCAGGTAGGAATCAAAACTTTGCTACCATAAATTGGATCTTCTCTCTGCACAATTCCTGGTATGAAAGGAAGGGAATGTAGGGATAAAGTGTGAAATAGAAAGGAAAAACCTCCAGGAACTGAATTTGCCCTTCTGGCATCATGATTCTTGCATCCCATGATTTTCTGCTGGTCTTTGTATCTATTTTATCTTCTTATGAGAAGGGAGAGGGACTGGAGGTGATGAGCACCTGGATTGGAAGGATTCATGGAAGGTGCACGAACCCAAGGGAGGAAGAATTTTGGAGTTCCTGAGCTTTTCCTGAGCAAAAAAAAGGACAAGTTGTCTAATCTGGCTCTGCCTCATTTTATCCACATGCAGAATGTGGAGTGCAACATTAATTTCTCAGCTGTGTATGAAGCACTGTGTCAAACTGGGAAAACGGCCCCCCATCATTGAGTAAAAAGCAGCTCTGCACAACAGGATAACGTTTTTGGTAATAAAAGGGATGGTTCCCAAATCCTCTGTTTTATCTCTTTGATAAACTCACTTGGATCACAACCTTCATTTGCAATGTGGCCACAAAAATAGGTGAGGAAGAGGGCGACGAGCCTCTGAACAAAACCCTGTCTCTAAACGGCCTTCCTTTGACAGAGTGGGGCAGAGGAATTTCCATTTCAGGTTTTAAATGGGGGTTTTAAGGCTGAAGAGGGGAATGGAGGCAAAACTCCAAACCCCACGAGTGTGGGAAGGTTCCTGCTGTGCCACCAGGCTGCTGCAGCCCCGCAGGAAAATGCCACCTTTGTCTTGGGCTGCAATGCAGGATGGGACCAGGGGTGTGTATTCTATTACCAGCTGTTCAAAACAGCTGGGGCAGTGTTCTTTATCTCTTCCAAGACCCATCCTCCCTCCAGGGGATATCTGCTGTTCATGGGCCATCCAGGCTCACTGCAGGGCTGATACAATTCCATCATCCCATGGGGAGATGCTCCACCCAGGGGGAGGAGCCCAGCATTCCCACCTGGATAAAAGCTGAGATTCAGAACACCAGAGCAGCCTGTTTGCACTGGATTCCCAGAGGAAGACCAGACCCATCTCACCACCACTGGACCTTCAGAGGAAAACTCCACCCTCCTACAGGATCATTGCTCCAACAGAACCACCTCTGGCACTGCAGGAGGACTTGATTGGGCTGTTCCCAACACCCTGACCAACAGGGTGTCAGGGTGTATTCTGATCCTGTCAGGGTTTTCCTTTTTGTTTGTTTGCTTTTTTTGTACTTCCACATTTTCATTTTAATTTTCCTCATAATGAACTGTTATTCCTATTCCCATATCTTTCCCTGAGAGCTCCTTAATTTCAAAATTATAATAATTTGGAGGGAGGGAGTTTACATTCTCCTTTCCAGGGGAGGTTCCTGCCTTCCTTAGCACACACCTGTCTTTCCAAACCAGGACAGCCTCCCTCTCCTGGGTTCAGAGTGACTTCAGAGGTTTAAGAGAGGGAAAAGAAATCTTTGACAACCTCAAACTCCACAGATCAGAGATACAATGAATATTGTTTTACAGTGATATTTTTAGGCTAAACGAAAATAGTTGGGAGTCAGAGCTGGCAGTGGAATATTTGTTTGCAAAGGTGATTGATACTGACTTTAATTAAAATAGGTCCTCCCACGCAAGTCCCTCCTCTCCCATTAAAACTCCTCTTGAAATTACTACTTATTGTTTATAAATAGCCAGAGGTTTTTATAGCTCGTTCTTGGGCTGATCAACAGTAGGTTTGACCTTGGCTTTGAAAGAAGTGGTGTTTAGAGTTAATAAATTCTATATTTTTCCACTTCATTCCTCTTCCCATGCACAAGTTTATTTGGTTTCTCCTTTCTATTTCTCCTCAATCATCCATGTAGTGCTTTATTTTGTTTTGTTCTACTTTATTTTCCTTCTACAGCACTCTTATTTTTTTTTCCTTATCTTCTTCAAATTAATATATGCTCTTTGTCAGTGTTTGCTCCACAGCTGAGTATATTTTACATTTATCTGAATTAGATCTCATTTCTACCTATAACATTGATCTTGCATTTAAATTGTTCCTGTTTTCCTTCATCTGGCTACTCCTAATTCCTGAAACTTTCATCCATTAGCTTGAAATATGCATTTTTCAATACCGGAGTGATAGTTATTTATAAAAATATCCAAAAAAAAAAAAACCTGCAGACAGAGAGCAGATCTTTCCATAAATCAGCGACCCAGATTTGCTCTGAGCTGTTTTTAGAGGGAGCACATTTACTGTGACAACCCTTAATTTATATTGGGAAAGATGAAAATGTAACAAGAATGGGTATTGGAAAAAATGATATTTAAACCTCTTTCCCTTGTGTTTAGAAGGGTCTCCCACCCAGAAACAACAAGAAAACACAGTTGTAGGACCATCAAAAAAACTCCTACAAATTTGGAGGTTTAGATTTATCGCCTCAAGACCTCTTTTTGCCACTAAAACTTATTATTTTCCTCACTTTTTTCCTGCCCTTAGTGCACTTTGACTGGCAAGGTTTTCCCTGGATCACAGCCTCTCCAAGACTGAGGAATTTTGGGGAAAGGGAAGCAAGCAAGAAGAATGGGGTCACAACCACCTATTGGCAGGCAGAGTTCTACATTAAAATATTTCCATTTTTCTGTAAGCAGCAGGAGTTTTCTGATAATTGTATTTTCCCTGCACTTTGGCTGTGCAAAGCCAGCCCTCCCTGTCTGCCTGCTGCCCCTTTGTGAGGTGTGAACTGTGCTCTGCTGGGCAAAAATTTGCATCAGTGACATTTGAGCTGCTCTGGGGTTAAACCTGGGCTCAGTCACGGGGCTGGGCTTGATCTGTCTCATTATTTTTGTGACTCAGCTCATCCTTACACAGTGTGGGGGCATCCAGGTGAGATCCCACATTTCAAAAGGCAGACAGAAGTGTTTCCCCTTTTAGGATGTGTAGTCAGTCCGAGTTAATTGTCTATAAATGTTCATCAGTTGTGGGATGAGGGATGTTAAGTCAAATACCAGAATCACTCTTGTCAAACATTGTGCAGCACACAGCTGATATTTCACCAGGCATTTCAGTGAAATTAGGAAGAAATTACCCTCACAATAAGGAATTTATTCCCAATATTTAATCTAAATCTACACTTTCATCTTAAGGCCTTTTCCCCTCGTGTTATCACTGCATGCCCTTGTGCAAAATCCCTCTCCTTTTCCATAGGACATGGTTGGGCAGTAGTTTAAATTCCCGTTGCAGTTTGGACATCTCTCAATTTAGTGGATTTTTTTTTTTTTTAACAAGTCATAAGCTAGGCACATTATGTATATATATATTTATATATATCCCCAAAGTTCAGCTGCTTATTCCCAGTGAATTAATTCTGGTGTTCTCTGACTTGGAGGGGTGGAAAGATAAAAATAGGAAACTTCTCAGCAATCCAGTTCAAACCCTTTTTGTCAGAGCCTTGGTACTTTGTAATTCCCTTCAAAAATTTATTGTTCTCTGCTTTGAATGTAGCTGGCCTTTGCTGCCCTCCTCTTCTTGAGAGGCTGTCACAAAGCCCTGAAAACCATAAATCCTGTAATTTCCATTCTATATGCATTCCTATTCCATTTCTACCTGTTTTATCCTGACCCTCCGTGGCTTTTCATTTAAATCTCTCTCCTTCTGCATTCACCCAGCCTGTTCCCTTTCAGTCTTCATTTTTCAAGGCTGAAAACATTCTCTGGCTCCTGGAGAGTTTCCCATTCCCCTGGCCAACCTGGACATCTCTGTTTTTCCAGCTTGGCCTTTCAGGTTCATTTGAAAAGTCCAGGAGAGCAGGTAAATATCCCTGATCGTTGGAATTTCACAGCAATGGTTATGTTTCACTCTGCTTTTGGCTCTGAATATTGAGTTTACTTCTCATTGTTGTGGGAATACTGGGGTAAGAGTGCTGGATTAGATTTAGGGATGGAGCTGGGGCCTGGTGTGTGATGAAGATTAACAATGGCTAAAAGCATTTACCATTGTTTGATTTTTCACATTAAATCATTTGGTGAAGTTATGCCAGGCACATTCTCAATATGAAAGTGTTTAAATGAGAGAAAAGATAGAAGATGCTGCCAAACCCAGAGATCTTTCACCATAATTTGTTCACATCTTGGGTCCAGGAAGATGAACTGGCATTCTCAGCTGCCAAGGCATTCAAGGATGCTGCAACTCAACATTTATCCTGCTTTTCCCCTGGACACCTGTGTAATATCCAGACTAATTCTAAGAGACATTTTATTGTTGCAAATGTGATACTGGCATGTGCTAAGAGATTTTCTGATCCAGGTATTTGAGCTGTTTGCTTTATACAACAGCATCTTTCTCTTAACATGATCTTGAGGAAACATTTTGCTGTTGGTCTCTAGGATTGCACATGGAGCCTGGAAAACACCTTCCTTAAAACAAAACAAGAAAATGCAAAAAAAAAAAATAGCAAAACTTCAACACCTGAAATTAACAGGGAATCATAAAATGGGTTGGGTTGGGTTGGAAGGGACAATAAAGAAAATATTTCCTGTTTCTCTCAAGCCTAGGTCTCAGTAGCAAACATGGTGAGTGATTCAGGGTTCATGGATTAAAGGAAACAGAAGAAAAAAGAGGAAGAAGGAAAAATTCAGGCAGAAAACCTCTGTTTATCTCTCATGAGCTAAAACTATTACCAGAATGTCAGGAAAAAAAAAGTAGTATTGCATTTTTATTTTGAGGTGAGATGTTAGGGTTCCAATGCTGGGCAATGTAGAATTTTCTACCCATGCTGAAATTGGAAAAATTATAGGATTTGGAAACCTGAGGTAAATAATCATAGAATCATTTGGGCTGGAATAGACTCTTTAGGTTATTGAGTTGAACCATAAACTTAACACTGCCAGGTCCAGCAGTGGATATAAATAAAAGGTGTAATATGCTTTTTTTACCATACATTTTTTTATGTTTTAAACTCTCTTCTCTCTGTCACAATCCAGCACCCAAAAGTGAAGAGGGTCAATACTGAGCTGGCAATGAATTGGTAAAAAAAAAGTGTTAAAATGTTTAATTTTCTATTTGGCAGCTGTGCCTGCAGAAATTACTGTGAGTCAGGCCAGTGTGGGCACAGGGAGAGCTTCGGTGGAGTTCCACAGTCAATAATTTCTTTGGTAAATTTGGTGGGACATTTTTTCCATCCAGGGCTGAAGACTCCCAGCCCACACACCTGGTGGCTCATGTGTCTGCTTGAAATTAATGACAAACCCAGTCATTTTTAGGCTGGTTCCAGGGGAATTCTAAGCACTGTTTTAGAATGAGATTAACTGGTCCAAATGCTTCACTATCGACTGATGGTAACGGGGACCAAAACTCAGCTTTTTTTACATAAATATTTTTGTTATTTTTATTCCTTGAACTGAATTACAATGACAAAGCAAAATTAAGTTTGTACAATAGTTTAACTTCCTCAACTGATATTTTCAACTTAAAAAAAGGAAAGGAAAGGAAAGGAAAGGAAAGGAAAGGAAAGGAAAGGAAAGGAAAGGAAAGGAAAGGAAAGGAAAGGAAAGGAAAGGAAAGGAAAGGAAAGGAAAGGAAAGGAAAGGAAAGGAAAGGAAAGGAAAGGAAAGGAAAGGAAAGGAAAGGAAAGGAAAGGAAAGGAAAGGAAAGGAAAGGAAAGGAAAGGAAAGGAAAGGAAAGGAAAGGAAAGGAAAGGAAAGGAAAGGAAAGGAAAGGAAAGGAAAGGAAAGGAGAGGAGAGGAGAGGAGAGGAGAGGAGAGGAGAGGAGAGGAGAGGAGAGGAGAGGAGAGGAGAGGAGAGGAGAGGAGAGGAGAGGAGAGGAGAGGAGAGGAGAGGAGAGGAGAGGAAAGGAAAGGAAAGGAAAGGAAAGGAAAGGAAAGGAAAGGAAAGGAAAGGAAAGGAAAGGAAAGGAAAGGAAAGGAAAGGAAAGGAAAGGAAAGGAAAGGAAAGGAAAGGAAAGGAAAGGAAAGGAGAGGAGAGGAGAGGAGAGGAGAGGAGAGGAGAGGAGAGGAGAGGAGAGGAGAGGAGAGGAGAGGAGAGGAGAGGAGAGGAGAGGAGAGGAGAGGAGAGGAGAGGAGAGGAGAGGAGAGGAGAGGAGAGGAGAGGAGAGGAGAGGAGAGGAGAGGAGAGGAAAGGAAAGGAAAGGAAAGGAAAGGAAAGGAAAGGAAAGGAAAGGAAAGGAAAGGAAAGGAAAGGAAAGGAAAGGAAAGGAAAGGAAAGGAAAGGAAAGGAAAGGAAAGGAAAGGAAAGGAAAGGAAAGGAAAGGAAAGGAAAGGAAAGGAAAGGAAAGGAACCAACAACAACAAAACATAACAAAAAACCCCACCAGAATCACAGAATGGTATGGGCTGCCAGGAACCTTAAAGCCCAGCTCATTCCAATCCCTTGCCATGGGCAGGGACACCTCCCAGTCTCCCAGGTGCTGAATTAATGGATAGAATTCCTTGTGCTCTATCCGTAGATGGTTTCCAATCTGGGTATTATTTGGGCCTGGATTAAGTAGCATTGGAAAGGAGAATGAAAAGATCCTGTGTGTATTTCTAAGATTTATTTCAGGATATTTTCTCATCCTACAGGACATTGAACACTGTTTCAATTTCTAGCAAGATAAAATTTTAGGTATGTGGTCCAACTTGGATTTTGAAGGTCTACAGGACAGAAATCAAATTCACGCAGAGATTAAAAAAAACTTCTCTCTTTTCCATTACACCACACCTCAGGGAGATTACTGGACTTTGAATAACTCTATTTCTTATTACTTCTTCATATTTTTTTTTCCTGAACAAATAGTCTTAGCAAATCCCAATTGTGTGACATTAAGTAATATCAATTTTAACAGCAGCTTTATGTTCCCATTCTGCCAATGCACTCACTAAAAGATCATTTCTCTTCACTCCACAAATTTCCAATGCAAACTTTAACTGAATTACCGGCACTTTTGAAGGCTGATCTCTAATGAAAGAAAATAGAGATTAATTGCTAAGGATGACAAATTATTAAAGACAGAAAAATGAGCAAAATCAGTCATTAATGTGAGTGGCATTTTGCAAAGAGAAAATTCATCTTTCAGAACTCTGCAATGTCTGAATCAAAACTTTTTTGAGACTTGAAGCTGAGCCATAATTACTCCTTTTTAAAGCTTGAATGCATACACAGTTCGGTGTGATAAAAATAAACTCGTTTGAAACACAGTTCTGAATAAATAAAATGAACAATAAAGAGCCCAGGAAAGCAAGATCTTTTCAGCTATAACAAAAATAGTAAAACCTTTTTGATTTACTGAAATACAGAGAATATAAATTTAATGCTGGAGTAAAAGTTGAGGGAAAAATGAGAACACACCTTGACACCTGCAAAAAGGAACAATATTTGCTGAAGAAATGAGATCCCTGATTATTGCTGGAAGGTAACTTTTGTCTTTTTGACCAAGAGGAAAAGAAAAATCACATTTAATGTCAGGTAGAGTGACTGACAAACCACATACAGATAACATTGTATTGAAAAGTCAAACCTAAATCCAGCCTGTTTTATGACTTCTACTTGATCCTGCATTTCTCATTTGCAAGTGTTGCTTCTAAATCCCACAAACTGCTTTTGATGTGGGTGTTACCATACTTGACTTATTGAGAAGCACAACTTCTTCTCTAATACATTTGGAAAACCTCATGAGGTTAGAGAAGAAAAAAGTAGCAAGAATTCCCTTTTGAGTGTTTTGCACTTGTTATTATTTTTTGGAGCCTTGAAGAGTTCCCAGTTATACTTTTTATTTCTACTGTCCTTTCCCCATAGTCTTTGTCCAGCTATGTGTTACAAGGGCTAAATCGTAAATGTCAATGTGTGTTTGTGTTAATAAAGGATTTTTAAAACTAATCTTGGAAGAAAAATCAGGGTTATTTTTGTATTTTTTTTCCTTTAGAAATACAATGAGAACCCGAAGAGCTCTTTACTGTTGGGACCAGAAACGAGATCATCTTCAGAAGTTCAAACCAGGACATGCAAATCTGGTGGCTATGAAATGCCTGCACACAATGTGGCTCAAATCTTCATCTGAAACCTCTTGGCTAAAGGCAAGGAATAACTCTGTTGGTCTCAGAAAAGTGTTGATATTGGGGTTTAGCCACTTGGTGACCTGAACTGGCCAATCCAGACACAAAACATCTAAATATTTCTTCCCCTGACATGAATTAAAGTGATGAATGTAACCCCAGAGAGAACAAGATCCTTTTAGTTTTTCATTGACTCCGTCAAGGGCTAAGATTGGACTTTCTTTCATCACTGCTTTTATGTGTCTTTGTCAAATTTGTGATTCATTTTAGTCTTCTTCTGTATTTCTACTTTTCCTTTGGAACCTTGGGGCAAAACAATCAAAGAAAATAATTTTTAAAAAAAGGAACAAAAAGCAACAATACATCAGATTTTTCCTTGGATGCCAGGCAACACAAGAGTGACTAGGGAGAGGAAAACTGGAGAGTGAGAAAGAGCTTTCCTTTCACTGCATTGTAGAAAAAATCATTCATCATTGCTGTCTCTTGGGGATGGAAGGACAGGATCAGGGGCAGAACACATCCCTCATGTTAAACCTGTTTCCTGGGAACATCAGAACCTTTTGGATAAAACATTTCTTGCACTATAGAGACCCAAAGGGGATAACCCAGTGAGTTTATCAGTCCTGGACTACTGAACTTGTTCAAAATGCTGAATTTTAAGCCTTCAGCCATGCCTCTGTCTTGTTCCTTGCTATTTCTTCTTCATCTCCAAGTATTTCAAGTGCTTTTGTATCTTGCCTTCTTGTAGTGAAGAGCAAATCTGAAGAATAAGTAAGGTTATAAAAGACTTTTTTTCCCTTTGTCTTCCCTCTCCTTTACCTAGCCTTCCCCAGGCTGGTACTTCCTGAGGTATTCTGTGCTCTCAAATGAAGAACATATGAATACTCACAGTTTTCTTCTCCTGTCAGAGAACTAAATGAGCAAAATAAGACCTAATTAGGCATGTATTTAAACCAGAACTCTGGTTTACTTTGAGCCCCTATAAAGCTGACACAGGACATGTTGCCCAGAGAAGCTGTGGCTGCCCCTGGATCCCTGGAAGTGCCCAAGGCCAGCCTGGACAGGGCTTGGAGAAGCCTGGGATAATGGTGTCCCTGTCCATGGGTTGGAACTGGATGGACCTTGAAGACCCTTCCAACCCAAAGCATTCCATGATTAAATAATTCCAAAAGTGAAATTATTGTGCTCCTACCACCAAGGTCCCATGCCTGGGGCTAGACTGGATTTAATTTGATGCCATCCCCATGGTGCAGAGTTTATTTGCTGAATTCTCATCACAACTATTTCTGTTTCCATGACTACTTCACTGATCTGAGCACTTCACTAACAGTGATTTAGACATTGGTTCTCGAGCCCAGGAATTGTTTGAGGATGCTGTTTGGAGCAGGAGGAAGACTTATGAAAGATAATCATGTCTGAGGACCTCACAATATTTTCACATGGAACAATGTATTCATATTTTATTTCTGACCCCTATTACCTGGGCAACGCTATCTTTAAAATGAAAACAAATTCACCACAAAATAAGAATTCAAAAGCAGTTGACTTGTTTAGCTTGCACTGCTCTGATCAGAAAGATGCTCTAGCAATTTCCTTCCGTGTTTGTCTAAAATTTTCCCACTTCCATCTGAATTTTCAGCTGATATTACGTTGTCTTGGGTTGCAATGCCAGATGTAACCGAAAGTGTATTTTATTACCATCTGTTAAAACCAGCTGGGGAATTGTTCTTTATCTGCTCCATGACCCATCCCTCAAAATTCTGGGGGGGGGGGGGGTAGGGGCGGATCTTCTGTTAATGGGCCAGCTGTTAAACCAGGTGGGGCAGTGTTCTTTGTCTCTTCCAGGACCCATCCTCCCTCCAGGGGATATCTGCTGTTCATGGGCCATCCAGGCTCACTGCAGGGCTGATACAATTCCATCATCCCATTGGGAGATGCTCCACCCAGGGGGAGGAGCCCAGCATTCCTACCTGGATAAAAGCTGAGATTCAGAACACCAGGGCAGCCTGTTTGCACTGGATTCCCAGAGGAAAACCAGACCCATCTCACCCCCACTGGACCTTCAGAGGAAAACTCCACCCTCCTACAGGATCATTGCTCCAACAGAACCACATCTGTCACTGCAGGAGGACTTGGTTGGGCTGCTGCCAACACCCTGACCAACAGGGTGTCAGGTTGTGTTCTGACTCTGTCAGTGTTTCCTTTTTGTTTGTTTGTTTGCTTTTTTTTGTACATTTTAATTTTAATATTCCTTGTAAAGAACTGTTATTCCTATTCCCATATCTTTGCCGAAGAGCCCCTTAATTTCAAAATTATGATAATTTGGAGGGAGGAGGTTTATATTCAGGGTGTCAGGTTGTGTTCTGACTCTGTCAGGGTTTTTTGTACTAATGCATTTTCATTTTAATTTTCCTAGCAAAGAACTGTTGTTCCTATTTCCATCTTTGCTTGACACCCCCTTTATTTCAAAATTATAATAATTTGAAGGGAGGGGGTTTACATTCTCTATTTCAAGGGAGGCTCCTGCCTTCCTTAGCAGACACCTGTCTTTCCAAACCAAGAGAAGCACGTGGCTCAGAGTTGTCAGGACATAGCAGTGAGTCAGTCCTGAGTGTCAGAGTGTCTGGGACTCAGGGTCAGTGGAGAGGTGCCCAGTGGATTTCTCTGAGCTCAGCAGTGATTCTGGACTCTCTAGAATAGGTGGTGAGATAAAAACACTTTCTGGATTCAGAAGACCTCTGGGACTTCAGCTATTGATTGGAGCTATGAAAATAGAATTTGTTCTTTAGTCACCGTTGTGGTGCAGCTGTACCAGGATTGTGTCTGTTCATGCTTTTAAGCCATGAAATCCCTGGCTGTTTCAGGGACTGTGCAACTGCTTGTCTGCACAGATGAGATAAAGGGTTTGGTGTCTGGTTTGAGATATTGCACAAAACTGTAACTAATGGACTGACTGAACAACCAACCATTTAACTGAGTGTTTCACAGCGTGGGGATTTCAAACACTTCTGGAGATTCCCCCAGACACACCCAGTTCAGCCCAGGCCAATTTGTGTGGTTAATTTGTTGATGAACCCCCTGGGACAAGGGACTCAGGGATTTCCAGGCAATCCCCTATGCTGAAGTTATTGAAGAGTGCAGGGATGTCTGCAAACAAACAATGCAAATTTCCAGCATTGTGGGTGCTGAGATGTTCACGTAGGACAGTCTTGTAGAGGTGGCTGAGTTTTAGGAGGGGTTTTTCATGTGATTAATATTATTGTTAAAGATGAATTGTAGATCTGATAGAGTGTTCACATGGGACCATGCAGCAGCTGGATTATAGAATGTGCACTGAAGGGTTTGGGAAACCTCACCAGATTTAAGTGAAAGTCCTTTCCAACAGAGACCCCTTTGACCCAAGCCAGTGGTGCAGCCTGAGAGATGTGATTTCACTCCTGAACACTGTCCTATAGTAAGATACTAAAAACCTCTTTCTTTTTTTATTATTTTCACCAACATCCAGCCTTTGAGCATCTGTGCAAAATATTTATTTCAGGATGAATGGAGCTTCTGTGAAGACTCCATTCTTTAGAGTGAATAAATGTCTGTTGGTGACAAAGAGAGAAGTGACACTTCTACTACCTCTACACTACAACTCCATTCACCAAGGCACAGCACAAGCCACACATGGGCAGATAAATTCCAACTATATGAAATTAAAAAAAAAAAATAGTATTTCAAGAAGCAGTGGAAGAGCTGATGGAGAAATCCATATGAGTCATTTATAATCCATAGTGCCAAAGGTTCATTGTTATCTTTTAAATACACTGTATTTCACTTTTGCTGTTTGCTTATCAAGACTATTTTTGGCTCCTTACACCACAGCATATAAAATATAATTTAGCATGGCCTGGAGGAGTTTTATTAATGTCAGTGTGCAGGCTGAAAAACCACACTGCACCCAGTATTATTTGCAAATGAAATGTCTTCACACAGCTATTGAAAGGTGTTGGTCGTGTTGATTAATTAATCCGAGTAAATAAAATAGCAAACGATGATTTTTCAAACAATAAAAATTCCATTTTAACATTTTAATCTCACTGCATCCTTTATTGAGTTATGAATTTCAATAAAGTAGGGGTAAACTCAATTGTAAAAACAATATACAGTCATTTCTTCAGTTTGGAAGTTTCTTTTCCTCTGTACCTAAAATATGGTGTCATTAGTATCCACCAGGCTTCTTCTGGTGATGTAAACCTTTCTGTCAAGGCTTTTTTGTGGTTTTTTTTCCAATGATATATAGCAACAGTAAATGAGCATAAAGACATTTCATAGCATCCTAGGTCTGAAAATTCAGTTTGCTTCTCCCAGGTACATAAATACCTGGTAAAGGAAGACACAGAATGCTCGGAAAATCAACCCTAAACTGTTTAAAGGTTTAATCAGACAGCAGTTAAAGCTTTTTAAATATGTAAGAAGGTTCCCAGTCTGCAGTTTTCCCCTCCTCCTACTCACTGGAGCCATGGAGATCAGTCTCCAAGTCAGCTACATCTTGGGAAAAGTGTGCTCTAAAATTGATTTAAATTTGAGACAGCATACATTCCCGCAAATGTATAATAAAAATTATTTTTATGGAATATTTTAGAAATATTTTTAAAGGCTTCAGGACTCTATTTAGTAAAGAACCTCTCATGAAAGTGCACCCATGTTTGGCTGCAGGGTTTGCATCATTTATTTCTCTGTTATTTCAGTGGGATATATTATAAAGCTGGAAAAGTATTTTGCAGAGGGCTCCGAGTTTCCCCTGCAGTGGAGCAAAGGGATGTTTCCACAGCATCCTGCCTTAATGCAGGGGTTAATGAGGGTTGGAGCTGAACTGGGGAAGAATTTGAAGAACTGGATTTGCTGTGTTGCTCCTGACTGGGAGATGAGGTAAATTGGGAATTGTTGTGCTGGGTGAACACCAGCTGATGTTGTGGAGGGTTCAGTGATGCCAAGGGAAGTCCCCAGGCCACTCCTGAATCCCTTCTTTGCTGCAAAGCCATGCTCTGGGCCCTGGGCTGAGCTTTGCCTCACTGACATCTCCCACTCCCTTCGTCAGAGGGGCCTTGGCTCTTTTTTCTGGGGGTTGGGAAGCAAAATCTGCGATTCTGGAACTGTGAAACTGGAGACACCACAGGAGATCAAACCAGAGCCTGACATGCTCCTGCTTTTGGGATGAAATCAAAAGATTTCCTCAAGGCTGGAGAGCTTTGTGTTCCTTAAAGCATCGGTTTCTGAAACAATGAAATAACATGAAACAGCGACTTTTCAAGGGAGAAAAAAATCTCCAGAGAACCAAACAACAAAATTTTGGACTTTTACTTTTGGAGAGACAACCTTAACAAATATTGGAGTGTTATAAAAACCTCAAGTGTTAACAAGGGAGTATTAAGAGCAAAAAATCCCACAGCTTGTTTACAAAAGCTCCCCCAAACCCATTCTTCTTTCAATTCCTATGTTCTTTGTGGTTGTGACTGAAAAAATGGAAGCTGCTGATAATGAAGTAATGTTTCTGAAGCTGATATTGTGCTTCTTACAACTCAGTGATTTAGTTTGTGCACAAATAAGCTTCAAATTGATTCTTTTTCTCCTTGGACAGATGGGCTTGAAGGTATTTTTTGGCTGCTCGGATTCAGCAGCATTGAAGCATGGCTAAAAGTGAAATTCTTTCTCTCCTGGTGGCGTGATAATACTGCCAAATATGAAAAATACCAACAGAAATAAAACCTGATGTTGAAAAGTCTGTCAATCAAACAGCTCAAATTATTCAGTTTGATAGACTGGGTTTGAGCACAGAAAACAGGGCAACAGAGTCCAAAAAGGAATGGTAAGAAGATGTGATGTGCCTTTGTTTTTAGCTTTGATTACTGAATATTTATTTTAGGTCAGTTTCTTTCGGAATTTATATTATTCACATAATTTGGGCCAGAAATAAAAAAAAAAAATCAGCAACAAAAATATTTTTTCAAAATCCAAGAGGTCACAATCTTCCAGATCTCAAAAATTCACTTCCTTTTCTTTTTGATTTTTGATATTTAAAGATGAATGATACAAAGGATGAGCCAGGAAAGCACCTTGCTGGAGCAGCTGTCACACAACTCAAACACTGAAAGAATCTGAGTCTATTCCTCAGTTTTCTAGAGCTACCCCAATAAATTAGGTTACCTCAGTCATTAATTCCCCAAATAAATGAGCAAGGGCACCTCCTGCTCTCTGCAGACATCTCAGGACAGGTCATCTGTTAGTATCCAAGGGCATTCCCACA
This sequence comes from Phylloscopus whistleri, assembly GCA_017589585.1. Classification (NCBI taxonomy): domain Eukaryota; kingdom Metazoa; phylum Chordata; class Aves; order Passeriformes; family Phylloscopidae; genus Phylloscopus; species Phylloscopus whistleri. The sequence continues at coordinate 772,219 of JADMLD010000401.1, forward strand.
TTTCCACACCAACTGATTAAACTTAGCAGAAACTGGCTTGGGTTTATTGTTGTTTTTTTGGAGTGAATCAGGGGAGGGTTTGGTTTTGGTTGTTTTTTTTTTTGTTGTTGTTTGGTTTGGTTTGGTTTGGTTTGGTTTGGTTTTTTGTTTGTTTGGGTTTTTTGTTTGTTTTTGTTTTTGTGGGGTTTTTTTGTTTGTTTGTTTGTTTTTTTTTTTTTTGTTTGTTTGTTTGTTTTTGGCTTGGTGTTTTTCCTTTTTTTGTTTTGGTTGGTTGGTTCATTTTGGTGGTTTTTTTTTTATTTTGGTTTTGGGGGTTTAGGGGGGATTCTTGTGGGAGTTTTTTTGTTGGATTTGTGTTTTCCACGGAGATCTAAGGGACAACTTTGTGTGCCTTTATGGATGAAGTATGGAAGGCAGGGGAGGTGGGCAGGGAGAGAAACACACCCCATGTCCTACCCAAGCTGCCCAACAAGCCAGTGGCAAAATAAAGAGGGAAAGGAAACATCCTCTGTTCCAACTTTTCTTCCTGATTAACTTCTGGGCTACAAGTTTAGGCTTGGGGGCTCCTAAATCAAAATTCCCTAAATCTTCCTTTCCTATCCCCAGCACAACAACCTTCACCCTCTGACTCCCCAGCAGAATTAGGAATTCAATTTTCTGCAACCTCTGCCAAGTGCTTGGGAAGTGAACGGTGCAATATAAATTCTAGGCTTCACTTTTATTTCAGTTCTTTGCTGTGATGTGGGATTCCAAGGAGGTCCTGCTGCCCACTGAGTGTCTCTAGGAAGGAAATCCTGCAAATTCACACATCTCTAACTGGTTTTATGTGATTTGTTAGAAAACAGGTTAGATTTGACTTGGGCAGGTATTAATTGTCCTCCAGTCAAGCAGTCCAGCTGAAGACACTTTTGAAAAGATGTCTTTGAAAAGAAAGAGATTTGACAGCACAGACATTTAGGAATTCTGTATAATTTCATGCTTATCAAACTTTGGTATTTTAACCCATGGATTCTAGGGAAACAAAGCAAACAAGAACATGTAACGTGCATGAAATTGTAGAATATGAAGGGTTCATGTCCAAGGTAATTGAATATTGTTATCAAACATACTCTGTTTTAACAATTCCACTCTTTTGCAGCTCCAGAGCTGGAAAACCTCCTTCAAAAACCAAAGACTCCCAGGCCTCAAAATTTACCTGCCTACATGAATATCTAATAGAGTTGAACTGCCAGCCAGTTTATCTTCCTTTATTTTAGGATATAGACAGAACCCTCACCATCTACAGCTTTAGACAAATAAACCAGGGACCAATACCCATGGTTTAGTGGATAATTGTGCAGGCAAAGGCAGCACTGTTAGCACGTTTCTCAACATTAAATAAAAAACTCAGATGATTCCAATGGTTGGTGAAGATGTGGGGACCACAAATTTGCTCATTTATAGTTTCTGGGAATTTCAGCCTCTCCAGGTCCCACTGAAATACCAAAGAAGTTGCATTCTTTGTTTATTTAGGGTCTTTTGATGGTCCCAGACTTGCTCAACTCAGACATTACTTTTTAACCCAATGGAGTCAAATTCACTTGTTGTCATTTGCTGAATTCAATAGTGGAAATACAGTTTGGGAATGTCTAGACAAGGTTTTATCTCCACCCACAACCTGGTAACTCCATTGTTCACCTCATGGCAATAAATACATGCAATTTATACAACAGACATTTCAAAGGAGTGCATGTGCAAAGGAAAATTACTCCTGAAACACAGGGAATAAACCACATTTACTGCACTTAAGCCTGTAAATGTTTCCTCTAGCTCGAGTTGTAAATGCCTGTGATCTTACTGCTAAAGAAAGCAATAATAACAATAATAACAATAATAACAGGGCTCTCATCCTGATTCCTGTTCTCTAGTTCCCACAGGATTTGGAGATTTATTGCCTCTTGCTTTCTGCAGCATCTGGATTTTGCTGCATTGTACAGAAATACTCTTACCCAGGAGTTTGTCACTTGTGTGGCTTTTCTTTCCCCTCTCTTTGTAAAGTCCCAATTAATGCAGACCAGCAATACAGAGAATTAAGGGGTGGATTTGAGGGGTTGATTGGGAATTCTTCCCTGGACTGCCAGTTGCTTACCTTTGTTAGCACAACCTGCTTTTAGAATTATATTGCAGATCCAAAAGGGACACATTGTCCCAAAATTACTCATCACAACAGTATTCAAACCACAATAAAATCCCACCCAAGGGCCAATTTTCATTCTGATTTTTATAGGAGTATATTTAGCTTTTGGCAGAACTAATTTAGAAAAGGTAATTCATTTTGGAGCAATCAGAGCAGAGCTGTTGAGATGGGGGCATTTTAATGAAAATGTTCATAATAATTATGAAGTGACCTTTTGCTGTTTATTGAAACGTTTATTTTATGAGTGTCTCCTCAAGAAGGAAGGAAAAAAAAGTTCCAGGTGGCACAGAAGAAGCATAATAGAATATGTTAAGGATTTATTTACATTTCTACCTCCAGTATTTGTATTCTCAAAACTAATATTCTAATCTAGTTTAAAATTTCTTGCTGCCTTACTATTATTTAAAGCACAGACTCCTCTCCCATTACCTCATGGTGATGTTTCACCCCCAAATCAAGGTTCCAAATTTTATTTATTTAGGGTCTTTATTGAGCTTTTATAATCCCTTTATTTGTTTAGGGTCAGGGTTCTCCTGGCACAGCCTTGGGAGCAGCTGAGGCTCTTTTATCTGATCAGGTTATTTGGGTTCCCCTGCATTTGTGGAAATCAATTTCTTTTTTCTTTTCCAGAACCAAACACAACCTGCTTTGCAGAAAACCCTACAGCCATCAGAAATAACAAGAGCACGTCCTAAATCTGTCTGTCTGGAAACACAAAAAGGCCTTGAGCTTTTATCTTTTCTATTCTTGATAATTTCTGCCACTGGTTGAGGTGTAAGCACCTAAGCTAGGCTAAGTGCATTGGAAAAATAAATAAAATAAAATAAAATAAAATAAAATAAAATAAAATAAAATAAAATAAAATAAAATAAAATAAAATAAAGACAGCCTAGTTTTGAAAGATATGTTTTAGGTGTGCTTTATGCATAAGAAGCAGATGAGACAGAGGAAGGAGGAGCTTTGGAAACCCCTTATACTATACCCAGGAAGTGGTGGTGCAAGAACTGGAAGATTCTTGCACCTGGAGACAGAATTCTGAATAAATGTGAAATTTTTGAGTCAGACAAAGTGTCTGGGAGGTTTAGAACTGTCCAGTGCTTCTCTCTTGCTACAGCAGACAACAGTTTTTGCATAAACATTAGAAAATTGGCATTTTTAATGTAATTTATGAAATACCATGCCATGAAAAGACTCTGCAGAACAAATGTTGGCAGCTTCCCACTCTCCATGAGAGGAGGGCAAGGAGTAAATCAAAAGTGCCTTGGCTACTGCTGAAAAGGATTGCAGCAATAACAAAAATTCCAGCTGGGAATTGGGAAGTGGAATTGCCAGAGCAAACCCACAGCAGTTGTTCCAACAGCAGCTCAGGAATAGGACTTGGAAGCTTCTGTCCTTCAAGGAAGGGCAGTGAAGCATCCGGTGCAATTTCTTGAGGAGAAAGAGGGATTTGATGCCTCCATGGCTTGGATGGAGCACATCTGACAAAAAAGGGTTATCAAGGCTGAAGAACAAAGTCCAAACGCAATTCCTTGTCTTGCTGTATTTGATCTCAAATCTCATTTTGCTCCTCAAACCTTTCAGGTGTCTCTGCTGTCTCAGAGAGGACGATAAAAACAGGAGAGTGCCAGAAAGGTCAGTGCCAAGCAAGCTGGAGTTACACCTTTGAATGACTCAGCCTGGTGACATTTCACATGAATTACTGTGGATTGCAAAGAGGGGAAAAAATCTGAATAAAAGCAACGTTCAGGAATGTGCAGAAATGCTGCAGAGCCCTCCAGTGCCGTGAGCACCCAGCAAAGAGCTTGCAGTCATTTTTATCTCAAAGAAATACAAGATTAACTCACTGCTGATCTATTTCTCCAAGTGAAATGCACAAAAGTAGGTTACATTGATGACTGCGTGTCCAAATTATTAATTACAAGTGCTATGGGTTTCCAGTTGGGTTTTGGTGGCACAAGGTTATAAATCTGGCATAAATGATATAAATCTGGTTATAATTCTGGCATAACACTGATAGACTGGTGCTTGTTGAGATTGGTGTGAGTGGGAATTTAAAAAGCTCAGAGGAATAGTTGTGTCCTTAAATGACATGTATGGAGTGTGTTTTGGGGGAGTGGTTGTTGATTTATACCGGCAGGGAACTGAAATTCCTGTTTGGAAAGGTGACCAAATAGGGAATAAAAGAATATTCCAGTAAAAGGGATATATTCTGTCCGTCTGGACATGCAAAAATATAAGTGTTTGTTTGTTTGTTTGGGGTTTTTAGGTTTTTGTTTGTTTGGTTTGGTTGTTTTGGTGGTGTTGTTTGTGGGGTTTTTTGGTTTGTTTGGGGTTTTTTTTCCTGATTGTTGAAATAAAAGCATTTCGGATCAATTTCATGCAACATTAAACCCTTGTCTCAACAGGAGTTTGCAGAGCAGCAGTCTTCACCTGCACCACTCATCTATGCTCTGCATAATTTGGGTCCCACACACCCAAAACCCCATTGAACCTCTGCAAAATCAACTGAAATTGTGTGATCCAGTGCTAAAAGGTTATTTTTAAAAAAACCCCTTAATCAGACAGCTAAACCAACTTTTTTTCGTAAAATAACAGTCCATCTGTAACAATTTTTGCTCCACACTTCAATGCCAATAAGCTGTTTTAAAATAGCACTGAACTGAACATAATTCACATAAAGGATGGGGCTTTGCAAGTGGGGAGTTTGCAAAGGGGAGAATTCTCTTATCTGGTGCAATGAATGAGATCCAAGTGAAGGGAAACCATTGGCCAGAAGTAAAATTCTTTCAGGGTTTTGAGAGGTATTTCTGTTAGAATGGACTCCTCACAGTAACATTTAAAAATTCAAAGGTATTATCATCAGCTACAGGTGCATGAGGTGACAATTGGCTGGTGCCTTGTAAGGCATAATGGCCAGAAATTGGGAGAAATTTTTACCTCAGGAGGAATTTCTTCATGGAGAGAGGTTGGTAAACCTTGGAATGGGCTGTCAGGGAGGTGGTGGAGTCCCCATCCCTGAAGGTGTTCAAGAACTGATGAGGTGGCACTCAATGCTGGGGGACAAAGCAGGGATCAGTCAAAAACTGGACTTGATCTTGGGCCTAAATGACTCTGTGATGAGGGTTAGATTCAAAGTTTATAAAATGTAGAATAAAAGCAGATGTATTCGTGCAAGATTCTTTTTTCAAGAGACATAGGTCAGGAAGGAGTGGTTTAAGAGTTTCCTGTGAGGTGAGAGGCGGTTTAAATCTTCTCTTATTACCTTAAATATTAGTGATTAGCAAAGTTTCTGAATTTGGAGTACCATGACAGCCACAGAAGGGGTTAATCTGAGAGGTGTAGAGCAGAAAATGGAAATGGCAGCAAGTGGGGGCATGGCCAACAAGAACAGCTCAAGCAGATGTTTCCCACCAGGAAAAGCTGATGGAAACCAGCACCGAGAGAGCTGCACAGCTTAAGTTCTCAGCATTCAACAAGTTGCTGCTAACAGAGAGCAATTTTCTGAGATCAAAATGTGGGGATTAGAAGCTGTATTTCAAATGGGAATCCAATCCCTGCTGCAAGACTGGAATCCAATCCCTAACAGAAAGGAGACATCTGGAACCACTGGACAAGGGCAGTGCCTTCAGCCACCTCAGAGCCTGTCTTTACACCTGCAGAAGGAAGGGAAGCTGAAATCCCAACCTGGCTGTGGCTTCCCAGCTTTCCCAGCTCAGTGGGAAGCCTGGCAGCAGCCCAAGGTTTAATAAAATCCTTCCAGGTCCTTGCTGGAGTGACAAGCCCATAATGCAGGATCTAGCCAGCAGTGAAAGGGATAATAACGTGTAGGCTGATAAAGTCAGAGCTCTGCAAGGATTAAATTGGCCCCACAGCTTCATTCCCACAGCCCATAAGAGAGGGGGATTCCTTGCTGAGGAAGTGATGCTCTCTGTTCCCTGACAGCACCACTCTGTGCAATCCAGCTTGAATGTGGAGCAATTTCCAAGTTTGGCTCCATCATGGGGCAGCAGGGAGAAATCAGGAGGTGGCTTCTCCCTCAAAGATGTTTTTCCTCTCCAGGCTGACTGTGCAGAAGAATGGAAATGGCTCATTTGGCACACTGCAAGTACATGGCCAAAGGACCCCGAGTCCTGACACCCTCTCAGAGGGGTTTTTAAACCACTTTTCCCTCCAACAGGGAGGTGAGCAGAGTGGCGAAGGAACAAAACTTCAATTACAGGGGAAAATAATCACTGATTGGAGTTCCCAGGTATGAGGTGTTTTATTGCTTCAGGCTCTCAGCATTTCTGGGAGCCAGAGTTAATTACAGCTTGCATTTTGCACTCTGCCTTAGGCAGAGGGGGGGATTCCCTGGGCTGTTTTGTGACATCTGATTTCCTTTTTCCCCTGGGCAGTGGAGTGACAACCATTAAAGCCAGCTGCCTGTAAGAATTAGAGCACAGAAATGCCAGCAGGAATAAGCAGCTGTGTCAAGTTTTTCAGATTTCTCTGTTCTGTTCTTGATATCAGCAATGAGGCACAAAACCTATCAGATGAAGCCATGCACATTTTCCTTAAGATTGCTCTTGTCATAACTTCTGGGAACATTTCCTAGTCCCAGGTACTCAGAGACATGCTATTATTAAGTTTCTAATGTCTGGCACTCATTTAAGGGCAGAAACTGCAATCAGATGATTTGCAACATCTTTCTCTGATCAGTGAAATTAGGCTGCAAGTCTGATGAGGAATAATAAATCTCTTATATCCTCTCTCCCCTTGTCTTTCTTTTCCAAAACACTAAATTATTGCCAATCAGATTTTTTTTTTTTTTTTTGATCACACAACATCTACTTGCTACTCACAGGGATTAATTTGGGGTTTTAATTAGTTAATTTGCCAATCATTGCCTGAGAAATAGGGATCACAGAATATGGTTGGAAGGGGCCCACAAGGATCAGCACAGTCTGATTCCAAGCAATATTTCCAAAGGTTCTTAAGGAATGGATTTTTGCCTCAATGCAGGAAACTCCCTTTCAGGAGTCCCCCATTGGAGGTGATCTTTCCCCTCCAAAAGCCCAGTACCAGGGTTGAAAAGATAAATGAGACTCAGATCTTCAGTCTTCAGAGCTGTTTATTCTATTTCTTATCTCAAGTTCTGCACGCCATCGAAACCTGGCTTAACGTGCCAGAAACACAGGGAAAAACCCCCTTGGACAGCAGATCCCAAGGTTCTTAAAGGTTTCTAACCCAACTAACTCCTAAAACGTGCTATGTTTACAATTTTGTGCCAATAATCACTATCTATTCTAAACACACAACCTCTGTGTCAAACCCATTCTACCAATGTCTCTGTGCCACCATCACAGCAGAAAATGGAGCAGGAGAAGGAGAAGGAGAAGGAGAAGGAGAAGGAGAAGAAAGAAGAAGAAGAGACACCGCCCAAAACTCTCCATCTTGCTCTCATCTGTCTCCACACTAAAAACCCAAAACTACAAATTTTCACCCTGTGACAAACTAAACTACCGTTTCTTTCCCACCTTCATTGCTTTCAACTCATCTTTAAGTGTTGGAAATTTTTCCCATGGACTGAGGTCAAAGGCAGAGCTTTCCTGGGGTCCCAGCCGGGGTCTTGGACACCCCCAGGGCAGCACGAGGAGTCTTCCATGCGCTCTGGACTCCAACACCTCACCATCTGTCACACCTATGGGCGTTATTTTGGCTTTCTAAAGAAACATCTCTTCAGTGAGAAACCTGTCTAAGACAGGTTAGGTGCACAAAATAAGAGATGGAGAAGAGGCCACATGGAGCCTTTACGATTTCTTAAAATATGTCAAATACAAATATTTAAAAAAATATATTAAAAAACCCCCTTCAATTAAACAAACATTTTGGCTCTAAATGAAGCCTGGCTGACTCAGTGTTGCTACACAAACATTGGTTTAAGCAGTAGCTGATGTAGGAAGGAATCAATTAACAGGCTAAATGGTCATGTCAATTTGCAAACAATTAAGAATTAAATGGAGAAACGCCAGTCTGTGGTTACTCATGGTCTGGCTCTAAGTCTCCTACAGACCAAATATCAGCCAAACAAATACCAGCAGTGGTAACTTGGGGGTTCTAATGCTCATTCATTATTTCTGTACTATAAAACCACCAACATCAGCTCCCTGACAGCCCAGAGTCTGAGACACTTCCAGCATTGAAGCAAAATAAAAATCTGTTAATAAAATAAAATAAAAAAACCCTCTGTTCCCTATGGTGTCCAAAAGCACACCAGGCTAAAGCACAGATAAATATTCAGAATATCTCTATCAGAGCTTTATAAAAGCAATTACTGAGCAAGATAACCAGGGTCTCCCTTGCCCTTCCCAGATACCTCTTTTGGTAAAGAGAGAATTCTATAAAACTATCCCCACATCAAAAAAAATTGAATTTTCAAGATGCAGGCTGGATTTTCTTTTCAGAAGCTCATCCTAGAGAATCACTTCCAGCCTAATAATCATAGCATTCACTCGGGAAGCAAAACTAAAATCAAATTCTGAGTGAAATGGGCTGAAATTGTGTTCCCTGAATTCTGAGATGGTTGAATCAATGTGTCCATGAACATGGATACATCAGCATAATTTCCCTTCATTTTTTCATGGATATGAAGAATTAAAAAGTTAAAGCACTTGACTAAATGCGAATAAATTTAATTTTTAACTGAATCAGCCCCACCGGTGAAGCTTCTGGCACAATTCACTTGACCAAAGCATCCAAAAGACCACAATGAATCACCCTGGAAGTGCTCCTTTCCTTTCCTTCCCTGAGTTTCCCAGGGGGAACAGCTGATCTTACAGATCCTTAGAGCCAAACGAGAGGAATCTCACCAGCAACATTTAAATCCAATTTACTTCATCAAAGAGCTTCCCTCACTAGATCTATAAATAATGGGCCTTTATAGACCATGGTAAAATCTCCAAAGACCACATCCTAAAATGCTCAGAACATGAAGACTAAGGTTGCCAGCAAGAATTAAGGAGTTAATGAGCATTTACTGGGATTTACTGAGGACAAATTTCTCAAGGAGAAGGGACAACCTTGATTCTAACTCTGCTTGGAGTAAACTGGGAGAAACACAGAGCTTTCCTCACTCACACCTGAAATTATCTTGTGCTGATGGATCCTAGGAGACAAACAGGGTTACCATGACCTAATTCCCAATACAGATTCATAAACTACCCCCATCAGAGAGGTGGGCTATAAATTATCCACTTTCCCTTGAAATGGCCCTTTTTGGCCCATTCAAGTCATGTGCAGTTTCCTGGCTCACATCAGTGACTATGTTGTTTGAATCTTGCATTTGTTATCTGCAAATATTGCCAGATAAATTGGTAAAATGAAATTATTTCTCCTGCAGGGTCTGGTGTTTTTTTTGTGGATGCAAGATTGTGGAAATTATTGGAAAATAATTTTAATAATTCAATTGGAAAATATCTGTTTACCTATGCTGTAATAAATATGACTGTGGAAAAAAAAATCATTTTTAATTTCTTTCTTGTAACTCTCTCTTTGCAATGCTTTGTGTTCCAGAGCTCCAACAGATGCTTGTGCAAGAGCATCAGGAGAGAGGATGTGCAGCACTGATTATGGGATTTAGTGGATAATCCAGCCCAAATGTCCTCTCTTTATGGGTGTCCCCAGAGATCAGAAGGGTGTGTGTGTTTATGTGGTTAGAGGCACATCTTCTTCTGCCTAAATTAAACTTTCCCAGCTTTGTATCCCAATCCACAGCAGGATGGAGACCTTTATAAAATTCCTAGGATAATTTGTGGTGCAGATAATTTGTTGTGTCCTTGGTAAGGTAACGGAGGAGCTGAAGTGGTCTTGGTGTTAAAAGCCTTTCCTGATGAGGAAGGTTTAAAACCAGAAGGAAAACATTGAGTCAGGTTCACCAAGGTTGGTAATATGTTGAAAAAATTATTGTAAGCCAAAAAAAACCCATATGGAACTTCTCAAGAGTCCTGGACTGTTACTTTTAAGATAGAAGTTTCTTTATCCACAGAAACAGGACCATAAAATCTTGCTTTTTTAGAAGTATTTGGCTTTTTGTTTGATTGACAGAATTTTAGATGAATGTGATATTCAGTTTTTCTCACCAATTTGTCATGCTTCAGCATTCCAAATATTAACTGTGAGTAGGAGCACTTAATTTTTGTGGTTTTTTTCCTTGGACCAAGGAGGGAAAATTCTATATATGAAAACCACTGTGGGTTTTGTTTTGTCTGGTTGTTTTTTTAATTATTATTATTATTTTACTTTTGTTGGGGTTTTGTTTGTTTGTTTGGGTTTTTGTGGTTTTGGTGGGGGTTTTTTTGGTGGTTTGTTTTTTTTTTTTTTTAACCTCAGGAGCCACTGTAACATTTCCAAACCAAAATCAAAGAGGAGGTGTTCTGCTTTAACACCTTTGATGTTTTGAGGAGGCTTAAATACCATCACGGACTCACAAAGAAAGTGAAAAAGCAAAGAGAAGAGACCTGATAGAGACAAGAAATAGTCCAAATGGAAGCATCATGAGAAGCTGCAGAGCTGTGACATTATGGTTAGAAAAGATGCCAAGAAATTGGATTTTGGATTTAATAATTCTGCACTTAACAGGAATTTCAAAGGGAGCGACCTGAGGAAATTTTAGTTCTCAGTGAATAGAAAAGGGCACAGGAAAAACACAATTGCAAGCAGAGATGACAAATAACTGCAGTGTAAGATTGTATCCCACAACAGCACATTTTGCAAGAATCTTTATTTGCTTCCTGAGGCTTTGTTGAAGAATTGTCTTCACTCTGGTGGCCTGGGCTCCAGTGTTGTGTGTGTTTTATAACAGAGCTGCAGAAGGAACAAAATACCTTACACTGTTCTGAACTTAAAGCAGAGACTCAGAAAATCCCTTTAACAAAGGTGGGTGTCCTTACTTCTTCCAAATCCAGATTGTTGTTTGGAATGGAGCAGCTTTTGAGGAAATACCTTTCTAAAACACAGCAGTTTCAATTCCAAGCAGAAGGCAGCACAAGGAACAGTCACAATTCCCAAAGTTCCCCTTACTTCCCAAATGGTGTTGAGAAACAAACTTTTTGGCTGTAATTTGTGTCACACAAACAGCTCCAGACCCTCGGTGGGAAGTGTGAGACTCCACTGCAGCACCTCTGATGGGTCCCTTCCAACTCTTTTCTGAGCTGTAGAACTTCTCACATGTGGTTTTTTCACTCATCCTACAGTAGAAGTTCAAAATAAGTCAGCAAAGGGTGAAAGAAATGCCCTTTTCTCCCCATGGACTGTGAAGTCAACATGAACAGCCTTGGTGGAGACAGTCTGAAATCACCAATCCTGAAATTTCTTCTCTTCTCTTGAGGTCTCTGGAGTCTGTGTTGAGCTGCTGCATCTCAGCCTCCGTGGCCCCGTCTGTACTGTACCTAAATTGGGACAAATCCATTCCCTCCCTTCAGGAAATCCTCCAAACTGCTTCTTGAAAACCACTGATGGCTTGTGCTAATTGATGTGAACAAATCCAGGAATTGATTCAAATGCATGGCCAAAACCATGTTAAAAATGTAATAATTCAGCTGCATGGGAAATCAAATCTTCCCTGTACTGAAGAGTTTGCTAGGCTGAAAATGTGACATTTGATTTAAAAACTGATGGATATTTTTTGATCCCATCCTCTAACTCTCCCCCAAAACCACAGGAAGCCCAATGAAATTAAAGGTATTGATGAGATCAAGCCGTGTGCATTTACACAGAACACTCAGAATATTACACAGAATACATTTAATCAGAATATTATCAGCTACAGAAACCCAAATGGCAAAACATGAAAGTAGGGTAGAAAAAAGAAACCATTAAGAAAAATAAAATAAATGAAAAATAAAAGAGAGAAAAATCCAGAAGAATTAACTTTGTTCAGAGTGGAAAAAAGCCTTGTAGCTTTCTGAAACTTTATTTAGTGCAGCAACCCCAAGAGTTAAAGATGTTCAGAGGCCTCTTTTTCCCATTATTAGGTCACTTAATAGAAAAAGCTTCAACAGTTCCAACCTGCAATTAAACACTGATCTTCCTCCAAAAAGCACAACTTTCTAAAGAAAATTCTGCCTGAATGCAGCCTTTCCATCCATCATTGCAAATGACAACTCTTAGAGACATGTCAAAAAAAAAAAAAAGGCAAAAAAAGCCCGGGATGGTTCAGGCTCAGCATGTTCTGTAACAACATAATTGACACAACCCCAGAGGAAAAGGATTTGTCAGACACTGTCAGCCCCAGCAGCTGCAGAGGCTCAATTTTCTCAAAATTATAAGGTTCCCCCTAAGCAGTTTTTATAACAGAGTGAAAAAGAGTAGTGTGTAGAAAAGTTTCTTATTGGGAATAAAAGAGCTGATTAAACCTCCACCATTAACCCCCAAATGCCAACTATTTGCAGGAGGCATTTAAACTTCATTTGTACTTCACTCTGCAGCTACTGCAAAGACACAGCAAGAAAAAAAAAAGAATTTGTAGGCTAAAAAACACTAATTGAGGTGAGATATTAGAGAAAAAAGTGTGCTTAGCACGATAGGGTCAGCAATAAGCAACTTTAAATAGTTAAAAGAATGCTGTTTTGTGAGACAGTGTCTTGGTTTGGAAAGACAGGTGTCTGCTAAGGAAGACAGAAGCATCCCTTGAAATGGAGAATGTAAATGACAAATCCATTCCCTCCCTCCAAATTATTATAATTTTAAAATTGAGGGGCTCTCAGGAAAAGATACGGGAGTAGGAAGAACAGTTCTTTGCTAGGAAAATTAAAATGAAAATGCAGTAGTACAAAAAACCACTGACAGAGTCAGAACACAACCTGACACCCTGTTGGTCAGGGTGTTGGGAGCAGTCCAGTCAAGTCCTCCTGCAGTGACAGATGTGGCTCTGTTGGAGCAATGATCCTGTAGGAGGGTGGAGTTTTCCTCTGAAGGTCCAGTGGTGGTGAGATGGGTCTGGTCTTCCTCTGGGAATCCAGTGCACACAGGCTGCCCTGGTGTTCTGAATCTCAGCTTTTATCCAGGTGGGAATGCTGGGCTCCTCCCCCTGGGTGGAGCATCTCCCCATGGGATGATGGAATTGTATCAGCCATGCAGTGAGCCTGGATGGCCCATGAACAGCAGATATCCCCTGGAGGGAGGATGGGTCCTGGAAGAGACAAAGAACACTACCCCACCTGGTTTTAACATAGAATACACACCCCTGGTCACATCCTGCATTGCAACCCAAGACAGACAGGCACTGCTGTAAACCCTGTCTCTGTTTTATCAAGGACTGAACAGCCACAGCTTCATGTGGGTGAAATAGGCACAGAGAGAAGAGTTGGGTGTCCACTCTCAAAATAGAAATAGTAATGAAAGCTTCCTTCTCAGCCACGTGTCACATCATTGCTGTTTTCCACAAAATTACAGTTTAGGAAAGCAAGTCAAAAGAGTTGCCTTTTTGTTTTTAATTTGTTGGAAGCAGCCTAATAACCCTAATAACTGTTTCAGGTGTTCTTATAATTTTATTTAATTTTTATGGAGCAGAAGTTGAAGTTTTAAAGTAATTGCAGACATTATTCTCTGGAAATCAGTTAGGACCAGATTCCTAAAAGAATATGCAGTGCTTCTTTATGCAGTTTTGTAAGACCTGAGTAGTCAAAATGATTAAACTCCTTTTCCAAAATACCCCCTTTTAAAAGTCACTAGGATTATAAACTTATTTCCAAAAAATGTGTTTCATTATTGTACCCTTTAAAAAACCAGTTACCTTTAAAAATCTGCTTCTTAATTGCCCTGTGGTCCCTAAACAGCTGAGTCAGAGAAACACAGCAGGTTCAACATCCCTGAAAAGAAATTAATAAATCCAGGCTTGATCTCATGGGTTCCAGCCAACTGTAAAAGAGAGATAATATTATGTCCCCATCTCTTAAAGAAGCTGTCAAGATAAATAAAAAATCCTGAAATGCTCAGATCTCTCAATAATGAGGTCATGTAAGTGTCAGAATTAGATAAGAAGAGCTGACAGTTCTGATAAACTACATGAAGATTGTATGGATATTCCAGCAAGTCCCCGTGGACCTATTTTAGCTCTACAAATATTTTCCCAGTGTTACATTCAGTTAACAGAAAAATCAATCTAGTGAGATCAAATTGAGTTTGGGTTAATTGAATGAATGCCAATATCAGTAGCAATATTAAAGGAAAAACAAAAAAAAAAAAAAAGGAAAAGAAGGGAAAAAAAAACCCCATGAAAATCAAAAGGAAAGACAAAATAAAATAGGAAAGGATGTGCAGCTTGTGATTTGTAACATAAAAAAGTTAAAACTAAAGGAACAAAACTAACTAGGTTAAAAAAAAAAAAAAAAGAAAGAAAAAAAAAAGCCAGGTTAGAAGGTCTGGGTTTGGGTTGGAAGAGATTTTAAAGACTATCTCATCCCACCCCCCTGCTGCCCCTTCCACTATCCCAGGTTGCCCCAAGCATTTATTTACTCAGATACATAAGAAGTGGCAGAAATATAAAGAAAAAGAGTTAAATAAAATCCAGAGGATTGTTTTAGAGGCAAATCACAAGGTCTTGCACACCAAGTGAGGCCCTCAGTGAGGCCCAATTTGGAGTGCAGGGAAGGATATTTAACATGCCAATTTATCAGGAAATGTGCCCATCGTTCCAGGGAACTTAATGCCAGCTTTATATCCCTTATTAATTGTTCTCAGCCTCAGAAAAGCTTCCTTCAGGCTTGGTTTTCTCCACAGAAGCTGTCAGTAAAACACCATTTGATGAAAATAGCACATTGCTCAGTCTTTCTTCCATGTGCCCTGTGACCCTGTGGCTGGAACAATTCAGCTGCAGGAGTTTTCATCATCAACATTTTAAATCCTGCAGTTACTTTTTTTTTTTTTTTTTCCCTGAAAAAAAAGGTGTTTTTCTCCAAGAGATCACAAAATATATTTGAAAAAAAAACCAAGTTAACAATGTGCTGTGATCTTAGCAGGGGCCTGGGCTGAGAAAAGTCCTTTAAGAGAGATGTCAAAGTCAAACACAAGCTCCAAATTGGTTCCTCTAAATTTTACCTGTCCAAGGTCAGAGTCCTGTGTATCCTTAGGGATCTTCCTGAGATTCATGCAGGGTTTTGCTCTCACATCCAGCATTTATTACAGCAGACACTCTGGGGGGTGGAAAGGCAAAGAATGACTGAGCAAACACTCAAAAACCTGACTACAGCAAAGGTCTGCCTGTAAAGAAGTATCTTTGCACTACTGTTCAGGAGATGAAGGGAAAACCACAATAATTAATTCATTATTGGGACTGCAACATGCTAATCATCCATGACCCTTATTCAGACCTGGAAGGAAACAAGCACAGCCTCTGGCTAGGGCAGAATAAATAAAGTAAATATTTGAGGAGGGCTGCAAGTGGGAGATCCCTGGGTCAGAGATGTAAATGTAACTTGAGGGGAAAAAACACTCATGAAGAGCTGGAAATGGAGCAAGTTAAATAAAAATATAAAATGAAGGAAGGGAGGGAGGGAGGAAGGAAGGAAGGAAGGAAGGGAGGGAGGGAGGGAGGGAGGAAGGAAGGAAGAAGGAAAGAAGGAAAGAAGGAAAGAAGGAAAGAAGGAAAGAAAGAAGGAAGGAAAGAAAGAAGGAAGGAAAGAAGGAAGGAAGGAAAGAAGGAAAGAAAGAAAAGAAAAGATTTGGAAGCTCCTGGAGAGCAAAGACCACTTCTTTGGCTAAATGAGCAAGCTGAGGTATCTAAATGCCAAAGTTGGATGCAGCACTGAGGTGGTGGATATCTGCTGAAGGCTGCTTGGTTTGAATCTTCTGAATTAAACAGAGTGTCCATGCTGCAGTGACAGGGTGGAAATAATTGCTGTCCCTCCCTCAGCCTCACTGAGAGACAGGCACAAATTACCAGGCCTAACCATTCCTTAATATCACAGAATTATAGAATGGGTTGGGTTGGAAAGGACCTTAAAGATCATTTTGTTCCACCCCCTGCCATGGGAAGGGACACCTTCCACTATCCCAGGTTTCTCCAAACCCTGTCCAACCCAGCCTTGGACACTTCCAGGGATGAAAATGATTATTCTGAAAATTCCCCAGGATTTCATTTGGGGAAAAAACAATAAAAAAATAAAAGAAATAAATAAATAAAAAATTGTGGCTAATCCTGGGAAGTTCCTGCAGCTCACAGCAAAAACCTGCTCATGGTGCAGGACAGATACAGTGCCCTTAACAAAGGGGAGTGCTTTATCCCAGTGAGGTAGAAATGAGATAAGGCTGGAAAAAAGGCAGCTAATCTGGGTCACCAGATGGGATGCTGCATAGCAAAAGGCACAGGAGCCCGAATTCTCTGAATGAGAGTAAAACAAAAGGGCAGAGCCACTCCAGCAGCTCTAATGTTTCCTAACGAGTGGGGATGGCAGAGAAACATCTACAGTTGACTTATGTTGGTTTTTAAGCAGCAGCTGTTTAGAACAACACTGTACAGAACAGAAACAGTGCAGGCTATTTATTGTCAGGGCAATAGCAACAAGAACCTCTGCTGTGGAGAGAGAGCTGCCACTGCTCAGCCTGCAGAAGAGAAGGATCCAGGGAGATCTCTTTTTGGCATTCCAGTAAATAAAAATGGCTTACAAACAGGAGGAGTGGCTTTTTACATGGGCTGATTAATCATGGGACAAAGGGGAACGATTTTAAACTGCCCAGTTTTAATGTGTAGGGCACAACTGTGCTGTTCTAAAAAAAAATATTTCTGATGTTGCTTTGTGTCTTTCTTTGAGGTTTATTCTGCAGGACCAAAGAAATTCTTATCTTGTTTTGTAACAGCAGCAAAAAGCTGCTTGGTGGCCACTTCACATGATGGACTCAAGGTCTGTCAACATCTGGAGATAAAATAATTGTCAGCTCCTGTGAAAGAAGCATCAAAGCACTGAGGAGGACAAACACACTGCCTGGGGCTGAGGAAGAGATCAGCCCCTTCCCTGTCAGTAAGGGCTGACATGTGCATTAATTTTTCTTTTCCATTCTACTTCCCAAAATCAAAATGTATTTAGAATTATTTTAGAGAAAAAAAAAATAAATAATCCCTAATTATAAGCAGCCTGGCATAGTGGAAGGTGTCCCAGCTCATGGGGTGGAACACAATGAGCTTTAAGGTCTCTTCAGCACAAACCATTATGTGATAAACAGTAAAAAGTATTACATCCCCACAAAAAATATCAACTTTCTGAAAACATGAGGGACATGTGAAAGCAGAGGAAAAAAAAGAACAACAAAATTTCAAAATTGCTTTCACTTAGGAAAAAGAAGCACTAAAATGGTAATGGCTGAACAGAAACATCTCATAGCAAGTTCTACAAAATTAAAAGAAAATTAAAAATCAAGACTTAAAGTCTATTCTTAATCAGCTCTGCTGGTTTATGGATTCAGCTCTAATCAGCTGTGCTGGTTTATGGATTCAGCTCATCAGCTTGAGCTCTGTCTCAGCACCATCCTCTGCCAGCCCCTTCCTCCCCCCAGGACTGAAACATCCCTGCTCTCCCAGGGCCCTGCTTGCAGGCAAAACCACTGCTTGTCACAGCATGGGATTCTCGTAATTAGGGCCTGAATTCTGCTGCCTCTGCCATCAGTGGTCACCCTGCATTAAAGCAAAAATCCCTTTTTAATGCCAGGAGAGGCTCCTAACTCAGGATATTTTCCTACTTCAGCAGCGAGCAGCTAAATGAAAGACATCCAAAGCAGTCTGAAGGAAGGTTTAAAGGAAAGAGTCAGCTCAGACAGCAGCCAGGGCAGAAACGTGCCATCAGAGTTAGAACAAACCAAGCCACATTCCCTGATGCAGAATTCCTTTGATGGATTCTTCTCCCCACAGACTGCAGCATCCTTGCATTCTGAGCGTGTCCTGAGTGAGCTTATTAAATTGTTCCTTTAATTAGCCTGATCAAATGAACTCTCTGCCAGACTGACTGCTCAGAGTTGGGGCTTGCTGTTTAATGTTCAGACAGCTCCAAGAGAAAAACTGCTCACGAGGAAATAAAGCTCCCTGATGTTTAAGGGAGAGCAAAGAGCCTCCAAATATTATTGGGTTAAATGTTTTGGTGAAGGGGTCCCAAAGAGAGACAAGATCCCCATCCACACACAAACAGAAAAAAAAAAAAACAAACCACAAAAACTCCACACATAAAGAGTTCTCTTCTCTTTGCTTCTCTTCGCTTCTCTTTTTCCTACAGAAACTTTGTTTCTGGGACTCATTATTTCCTTGTCCAAAGGACTTTCCATCCCAGGAATGTAAATGCCACTTGGATTGGTACAAACCAGCCCTGGTGACCCAGGCTTGAGACCAAAGTTGGGCTGATTTAAATAGATTAATGACATTATCTGTCTCAAATAGATAACAAAAATAAAGCTTTTTAGGAGGGAAATAAAATTCCAAACATTTAGTTAATCAGCAATTGAATAAAGAAATATTTACACATCAAATAATGATTTTTCCCTTTTCCCAAGGTTTCCTTTTACTCATGTTCTGTCTGATCAGCACAAAATTAAACATGGAACAGTACCCCAAGCTCACTTTTGGTGGAACACTGTGGCTTCTGCTTTCTCAGACATGAAGAAAAGATCCTGCTTTGCTTTTTCCCCTCGTGTCTGCCACTCTAACAAAAGGTGCCACCTCCCTTTCCAGGCTTTGCTCCATTAAATCCAGGAGAAATCCTGCTGCTGGACAAGGTCAGGTTTTCATGTTGCCATCAGCCACAAGGCAGACCATGGACACGTGAGGCAGCTGCTCACAACTCTGCCCTTTTCAAAGCCAGACCTCCTGCACCTCATCAAGGCAGCACCTGCTGCAGATGAAGTCAGTGGGAAAAAAAAAAAATAAAATGGCCTGAGCACTACAAAGAGAGGATTCCTACACATTAATCCAAAAATGAAACTGAAATCCCTCTAAATAGAGATCAAAGGAAAAATCAGGTTTTGCCCAAGAGCTGTCATATTTGTCTGGCTTCCTGAGAGTGATAGACAGAACAGCAGAGTCAATTAGTTCTCTTAACTAATTAGTGACTGAACAGGCAGTAAACACGGCAGAGTTTATCTTCAAGGGAAGGCAAATATGAACAAATGTGTGCCTAAAATTGGATAAAAATGCTCAGAGACATATTTTATATAACTTATATTCTAGATAATGATTTATACAAGGTATATGGCTTGCTAGGGGCATTAAATCTAATGCCATGTTTTTGTCATCTGATATGGAGAAGGTGCATCTGCCTAATTTACGTTGGAAATGGGAAATACTCTTCTAAAATTGCTGTAGAATCACCATTTTGGATACTATTATCATCATGCAGTGTCGCAGTGCACTCCCACACCCCAGCAGGTGTTTCCATATCAGGAAAAGAGTTTCAGTTTCCCTCCTGAACTAATAAGGAAAATGAACCAGAAACTTCTATGCTCTTCTCACAGTAATTGGCCCAGTGCCAGGGCAAAGGCACCAGTTGGACCCTTGAGCTGTTCCTCAAGAAATGTGGCTGTTTTCTATTGGGCAGCTTGCCAAAAACCCCTCCAAAATCATTGAATACTTAAAGAGAGAACACAGAGTCTCTCAGGGCTCTTTTGGGGTGTCTTAGCAGGTGCAAGGGTCCTCCTTGCACTGTGCACAGCTTTTATTCTTTTGTTCTGTATAGTTTCTTATTCTCTCTTTAATTAAAACCTTTTTGCTTTTTCAAAACACCTTCCATCAAGCTGCCTCGCTAATTACTCTAAAGCCCTTTCTGGGAGGTTGCTGGTCAACCCTTCAGAGCTGGATACACCTTTTGAAATAAATAAAGGGCTCCAAGTTATGCATTGTATGTTGTATGTTGCATTGATGTTGTATGTTGTATTGTTGTACTGTTTACCACGTAGTTAAAAAGGTTATGCTGTTACTTACCTGTTATTTCAAACTGTTCGTGTTGGACCCTCAAATCTCAGTTTCCTATGTTCCAAGTTGTGTATTCCCTTTCCCCAGATCCCAAATTCCCCCTTACCTTCCATCGGGATAGGCTTCCGCTGCTCCCCGCCTGCTTGTCAAACTGCTGACCCCGCCCAATATGCAAATCCAGAGGCTCCCATGATGCACCGCTCCAAGCGGAAGTCCAGTTGACCCCAAAAAGACCCCGAAAACAACGAGCCCACCCAAAATCTGGACCTCCAAAGGACACTGCCGTGCGAGGAGGACATCCAGCCATCTGTGGAAGGCTTCCTACCTACTCGCCATGACCTGGAGAGTACTGGACAAAGGTGACACCCCTGGACTAAAGCGAGCCAAGTGAATTCCTAAGACCTCCCATGAGGAAGGAATCCCGACTCTGCAGACTCGACTCGCACCTCCTCCTCCGTGGTGTCCAGTGGGAGCAGCGGGGGCGTGTAGCCACAGTTTGTGCCTGCCATGTTTTGATTTCAGAAAATTCTTTTCCCAGGGACACTTGTGGTAAACAAGGGCATGTTATTGTAAACTATCTTATTTTTCTACATTCTTTCCCAGAGGAGGGAATTTGCTTGATGGCCCCTTGGTGTGACCAATGGGTCCAAGGATCCCACCTCTTAGGTGGGCTCATTGTGAAAAGGTATAAAAGACAGGTTTCTGATGATAAAGCGAGATTTTGAATCTTCAGCCTTCTGTGAGTCTGTGTCCTGATATCGTGCTCTACAGCGACAGCCCCTCGAGCCCCCTACCCAGAGCTGTCTTCTAATAAAGGCCTTTCAAAAGGAGCTGGTCTCCTGGCCCATTTTTAACAATAGCAATGCAGGGTGTTATTAGGACAGTACCTGGCAGCTTTGATTGCCTCGTGGGTCCCTCGTTGAAGCTGCTCCAATCCCTATCAAGCTCCCTTAACTACGTGCCAGGAAATCTAGAAGTGATGAGCAGCCACGGCCAGCTGAACATTTTGGTTTGGAACGGGGCAGTTCTGGGGTGGTTCAGTATTTTGCTGGGAGAGCATCTGGAATTTCGGGAGACCTTGTGCACAGGTGAAGGAGCTGAGGGTGAGCATTAGACTGCATGAGCTGGGTCTGTAATTTGCTGAAAAGTGAGAGAAAAGAGAAAATGGAATATCAAAGGCGTTGGGATGGCATCTTAGGGCTGTCCCCACAGCCACACTGGAGGTGGGAAGCAGTGAGGAGGGATCCATCTGTCTCCTGTGCTTCGGCAAAGGTGCAGCTTCTCCAGCCCCCCAGCTTCAGCAGTCCTGTCTTTGCATCCCCACCCTGCATTCCTGAGCTTGGGAAAGCATCCCAAAGCTGTGTTCAGCACAGGGCGTTGGGTTTGTCTGGGACAGATTTCATTTTCTTTCTGCTCTGGGGCTGTGGTAACACAGGGATGTTTTTGTTGTGGCTGAGTTGGGCTTGAACAGCATCAAGGCTTTTTCTGCTCATCTCTCACCCAGTCAGGAGGCTGGGGGTGCACAAGATTTAGGGGAACACAGATTGATTGGAGGGATATTCCACACCTTCTAACATGCTCAGCATGTAGATCTGGGGGAGAGGGAGAAAGGGAACTTGGAGTGAGGGTGTTTGCCTTCAAGAAGGAGAAAGGGAATTTGGAGTGAGGGTGTTTGCCTTCAAGAAGGAGAAAGGGAATTTGGAGTGATGGTGTTTGACTTCAAGCCACTGTGACACCCGATGGATCCCTGCTTCCTGGGGGTGGCTGAACCCCTGCCTGCCCGTGGGGAGCAGGGAATGAATTCTTGTTTGGCTTTGCTTGCGTGTGGGACTTTGGCTTTTCTTGGTATTAAACCGTCTTTTTTTCCACCTGTGAAAAACGAAAGTTCACTCCTAGACTATTTTCAAATGTTTAATGAGGGAAAAAAAGAGGACAGTGTCCAGCTCTGGGGTGTTCCTGGCTATCAGGAACACCCGGGTACATTAAGGCAGTGTTATCTGTACACTGTTACCTTACTAAGGCACATACATATTCATGATTTTCATGCATTATTCAAACATTCTTGGGAGCTTTTGATGTTGTAGAAACTTTCCTTTGTTTTGGTTTTCCACTCTGGCTCATCTACATGACATCCTGCAGATCAGGTCAATGCATTTTGTTCCTTCTTGTGGCTTCATCCTGTTGTTTCACACTTCCCTGAGAACCAGGAGTTAACAAGTTCTTCTCTAATTCTCCTTCGGTGCTCTGGGTTGTGTCACTCTTATCACTTGGAGAGGTCAGTCAGCAAATGTGGGAAACAAGACAGTTGCTTTATACAGTTGTCTCAGTTACATGGAAGCATTTTAAAATTTGTATTTTGCTAAGGCCTGCAGTACAATACATTCATCACACCGTTATTTCTATAAGCTATAAGGTGTATACATCAAATATATATTTGATAATATATTCATCACACTACTATTTCTATGGGCACACTTAAAAGTGACAAATTAGATTATGTTAGCAAGCAGCTAAAAGGGGCTATAAATAGATTTAAATTTAAATATATTTATATAATATTTAAATAAGTATATTTATTATATTTAAGTGCTTACAATATTTACTGTATTTACTTTTAAATATAGTCTTATTTATTTATTTATTTAAATACTTAAAATATTTCCTATATTTAATTTTAAATATAGTTTAAATAAATATATTTATTTATTATATTTAAATATTTGCAATCTTGACTATATTTAAATACTTACAATATTTACTATATTTACATTTAAATACAGCTTAAATAAATATATTTGTTTATTATATTTGAATACTTACAATATTTACTATATTTAAATACTTACAGTCAATAACCACATGTAAGGACTAGCACACAAATGCAAAAGCCAGTATTATAGGGTCATTTTAACACACTCACGAGTTTTCTGGCTTGTTCTCTCCCGATTTTTCTCCCCCATCTCAGGGGAGGGAGGAGTGAGCACCTGCCTGGTCCTTATTTGCCAGCTTGGTTAAACCACGGCACAGGAACATTCCCAAACTCTTTGCTGCTCACCTTTGGCTGCCCCATCTCCATCTGCTTCCAAAAATCCTCATTTCTCAAAACTCAGTTAAAAAAAAAAAAAAAAAGAAATAAAATAGAATTCCCCTTTGAGACAACCGTAAATCAGAGGGACTGAATCAAAGCCCACGCCTCCAAACCCCGGAGTGAATTTTGGCTTGGACGGGCTGGTGGGAGATGCGAAGAGCTCGGGGTCCCTCTGTGGGCAGGAGGAGAGGGATGGAGCACGGAGCCTCCAGCAGGTCCGCAGCTCCATCTAGTGCCACGCAGCTGGGGAGAGGGAGGAAAGAGAGGGAAATTCCGCCAGGAAAATCTCTGGGATGTGAAGTTAGCAAGGGTTAAAAGGGCTTGGTCTTTTGGGAAGGGTTGTATTGTCAGCACGTTGCAGCTACAGGTCCTTTATTTTTATTGTCCCCAGAGAATATTTTTATTTTACTCTCCCCAGAGTTTTGAAAGGGTTAATTGATGCCTCCAAGGATGAGAGATACTCATAGAAATATTATGATATATTCCAGAGAGTTGCATTTCAAAGAAAAACTGTAAAAATGTAAGGACCAAACTCTAAATTACTTGACAGACAAGGCTTGATTTACTGACATGCACGACAGTGCTATGTGATCTTTTTCTGTGCCAGAAGGGCATAAAAAAAATCACCTTTTACTCAGTGTTCAGGTCTTTTAGATCCTGAATAATGAAAGTAGATCTGTGGAAACAGTGAAGGGGTTTTTTTATTATTATTTTTTAATAAAAATGAGCCAGAAAATTTCAACTATCATGTGATTTCTGTGTTTTCTAAATGTTAGTCTCATGTACTGTTCATATACTATAAAAAATGATGAAGAGCTTGTGCTCCACTCTAGAAAACCTTATTTTTATTATTTTGTCCAGACTGCCACTTTCTCAAGAGCGACTGAAGTGAGCATTGGATTTCAATTTTTTTTTTTTTTTTGAGGGAAAAACCATTGAGGCCACACAGATTTACAGAAATCACACATTTCATCCTCCATAAAACCACTGCAGTGTTCGCAGAAGGATTTCACTTTCAGATGCTCCATATCATTATTTACAGTGCTGTATTTTGCTCATAAATTTTGTCTTCCTGGAGCAGCAGCTGGAGACCAGGCAGAATGTCCCCAAAAATCTCAAATGAGGCCAGATGTCCATCCTTAGGCACTTGAATCATTCTTTAAATAGCTGCCTGGGGAAAAGAAAAAAACTATTATTTTATCAGATTCACTGTAGGAATAATTCCTTTCTTGTTTTTACTTGGAGCGTTTCAGTGAAACTTTTGTATAGAAAAAAACAACATAAAAATCCCACAGATAAAATCATGGTATTTTGAGGAGAGAAAAAAAAGTTACACCTATTTGGAAAATTTCTGAACTAATTTTAAAGCACAGATTAGGGTTATTTTGGAAGTGGGGTGAGAATGAAAGGACACTTAATTTTTAATTACAGACTGCCTTGATCTGGTGGCATTCTGCTTCCAGAATCTGGGATTCCTTGAGGAAATAATCAATTTCCATTGCCTTCAGGTCTAGCTTTGGATATTCCATGGGAATGACATTAATGCTTTGAGTCACAGTTATGAGCAATGCAAAGGTCACAGAGTGTCTCCTCAAATATCACGGTGTTGGTCTGGTTGCAAGTGTTGGATACAAAGTGTGAGAAAACACTTTTTGTGGATGTTCTACCCTTTCTCAGAAGCCCAGACAGCAATAAAACCTGATTATCATTTTTTTTCTTATCAGGTTAATTGGTTCTGCTCAAAGAGAACCCCAACCCAAAACAAACAAACAAACAAACAAACAAACAAACAAAACAAAAAACCCAAACAAACAAAACCAACAAAAACACCCAAACCAACCAACCAACCAAACCAAACCAAACCAAACCAAACCAAACCAAACCAAACCAAAAAAAAACAAACCAAAAAAACCCAAACCAACCAACCAAACAAAACCAAACAAAAAAACCCAACAAAACAAAACAAAACAAAACAAAACAAACCCCCCAAAAAACCAAGAAAAATACCCCCAAGAACAACCCCAACATTATTTAAAATACTTTTATTTCTGTCTTCATTTTGTCTGCTCCTTTTTTCCACTTGTCATGGGATTCTCATTAAAAATCATGCAGCAGCAATCCTTTAAAGAGCTGGCTTTGTACAAACATTTACCAAGTTTATAAATGTGCATTACACAGACATTTCTCGGAGTGCCTACCTTTCTGTATGGGTTCCATAACTAAGGTGAAGATTTTAATGAAGATTTAAAGTCTGTCCATGTGGTTTCTATTAAGGTCTGCATGCTAATAAACCATCGATTTTCTTGCACTTTTCTTAGCTCAAAAGACCTTTCCAAGGGCTTGACTTGCCTCTGCTTTCACATAAATGTAGCATTTATGTTCTAGCACTTTTCAGTATTTTGCCCCTCCTTGCCTCTTCTAGCTTTGCAGAGAAATAAGGAGATAAATTAAGGTGACAAAAACGTCACAGAGGGTTTTGGGGATGGTTTCTCTTTTTCAGTGTTGGTATTTACTCTGTTACCCCCAGCAATTCGGGATTTTCCATGAACTTCACTGAAAAAAATGGAGATTTCATAAAACCTAAGCACACTATTGTTTGAGGTTTGGGGTTTTTTGGTTCAGTGGTGTGTTGGAAGGTAAAAAACCCCAACCAGGCCAACCTCAACATCTTTCCCATTTTTAAGAAATAGCAGCAAGATGAAAAACCAATCATTTCTGCTCCTCCACTTCAAAAATCTCAGCTCTCCCACACCCTTTCCCTTTTCCTTCCCAACCAACAACACTGCCTCACCTCCAGTATGAAAGAACCTCAGACCACGAAGCATTTGCACATTTAGCCAGCAGAAAAAGAAAAAAAAAGGACAATCTCCCTCTTTCTGCCTCGTGTCCCATGAAATGTCTTTTTAATTATGGTGATTCTACCTTGGTAGCTTTTCCACTATAATAAACCCTTCCCTGTCAGGAGGAGAAACAATAATAACAACAAGCCCTGCATCAGGAGGAAGCATTTAAGCCCTCCATGCCAAGCTCGCTGCCATCTATTAATTAGCAGAGGCCACGGGAGCTGTTTTTGTCCCTCTTGGAAGAGAATTATATTTGCAGCTGATAGTTTATGCCTCTTGTCATAGGAGCTGCAGAAATAACCCACTAATCACCTCGTTTCAACCTGAATTGAGGTGCTGAGGCTTCCAGGAAGAGCTCTGAGGATGTGTGCTCAGGGCAAGGATGTAATCATGGGTCTTTTCAGGATTCATCTCCCTGCCCGGAAAGCAATTCCAGGGACGAGCTACCAGTGTGGAAAACTCCACGTTGCTTTCTTCATTCATCCTCGCCCACCTTCTACCTCTGTGTAATTTGATTTGCTGTTAGTATTTCCAGGTAGAATTAGATCCAGCAGCAAGTGTAAATAGGAGTGTTGTTATGTTGTTATTCCCTTAATAATGTCTCGGGGAAAAACTCGGGGTCTCTTAATGGCAAATATTACAATAAAACATTATTGTTCCAAGAGCTTTTATTTAAATAGCAGAATCAACCTTCCAGCCCCGAAATGTTTAAAATGAGAAAAGACATTGGTTTGTTGGTTGTTGGGTGAGGGGTTTTTTTTGCTGTTGTTTCCTGCTTTTTAAAGCTTTAGAACATGAAAACCACTCTGAGAGTGGCTTTCTAAAAGGTAAAAGAGCACCACAAACATGCAGTTATCCTTCCAAGAACATCTGGCTGATTTCCAGAAAATCTGCAGCCTAGCAGCTCCGGAAAAATACTCTGGGCTAAAATCTGTGAACGGTTTCATGACTTTATCCATTGGTCAGTCGCTTTCAGCACAATGCTTTAGGCTCAGCTGGTCACATTTGGGTGCCTGTGGATCCATTTGGCCCTAAAATTGATGCTGACTGCTGCTAAAAGGAAGTGTTTGTTAAGGATGGTGTCTGATTTCATCTTTTTAAATCTGTTTGTACCATTGTCATCCTGGATTTCTGATATTTCAATGGTCCTGCTTGGAAATCTTGACTCTCCTCACAGATTAGAGGATATTTTTTTTCCACCACATTATTGCAGGGATTTTGTGATCTTGTTTTCTGATTTCATTTTTCACAATTGTTTTCCCTGGGAGAGAAGAAAATTCGGGGAAATAGCCATCTTTCATGATCTCACACACACATAGAAAGGGCCAAATATTGAAATAATCACTGCAATTTTTGCACCAGGAAACCAAAAGTGTAAGCAAAGTTGGTGTGATCAGAGCATGTAAAGGTACCACGTGCCTGAAGCTTCAAGTCACAGTTATTCTGTCAGCATGCAAGAATTATTCACCAATTTTTCAAATAATTCACCTGGGAGAATTAAAATCTCTTTATACAAAAATAACTACCAGGAAAAGGGGATCAGTGAATCTGTAGAAATGACGAACTGCTCAGCTCAAAAAACTCTCTGTTAAAAATATAAATGGAATTATGCCTTTTCAAGAGGAAATTTATGGGTTTATGTGTTCTGGCCTGGCTACTATAACTCTAGAGTTTTTCTTACAGTTTTTGACATTCTGGTGGAGAAAGAAGATGAAGGCAAACAAAACTGTCTTTAAAATACAAGGAATTTTTGACAAACAAAGGAATTTAACACAGTAGGATATTTGAAGAAGCAAAGCCTTTAAATCTCAAAGTTTCTCCTGTCTGTGCTTCATGGAACACTTATTTATTCCTGCTCTCCTGGGTGTAAATCAGGTGTAACACTGAGTTAGTTTTGCTGTACATTCTGTTTGTGAGTTTTTCAGTATAGAGTAGCCCTAAGGCTGATGTGGTTTTCATCCAGCTATTTGTATTGGGGTTTTGCAGCAAGAATTTTCTCACGTTATTCCACACCATATAATATTACACTGTAGGAAGTTGGTCATTCTCTGATTATAATTGTGTAATACACTCACTATTGCACTGTTCTCTAAAAAAACCCCCAAACCCACAAACAAACAAACACACAAACAACGCCCCCCCCAAAAAACCAAACCAAACCAAAAACCACAAAAAACCACAAAACAACCCCCCCAAAAACCAAAAACAAACAAACAAACAAAAACAACCAAAAAACCCCAAATCAAACAAAACCCCACCACTTTGTGGTTGAATTCCCTGGTTTTGATTTTGATTTTAATGCCAGAGACTGATGGACCTCCTGTTTCCATGAGGTAATTACATTTCTGGGCAAATACCAGTGCTCTGATGACCACAGCTTGAGCTGGAAGATCTACAAGAAAGTTTCATCCCTGTAAGACCAGATTCTGTCTCATTTGAGGGTTCTGACTCAGAAATCTTTACTTACAGCATTTTGTCCTCTCAGAAACTGAATCAATTATTTTCCCCTATGTATAACTTGCAGTGCTTGGCCTTGAAAAAAAAAAAAGGGAAAAGCTTTTGGTTCCTGTTGTGATTTCCTTTTTCTTTCATTCTCCTTTTACAAAGTGCCAACACTCAGAATAATGAGTCTCCAGTGAGCAGATCACATAAAGGATTTATGTCTTGGATCCCTTTTATAAGTATAGGCAGTTGCATGAAGGATCTGGTTGGCCTAATGGTAAAATGGAAGTTGGTAAATGGTAAAATGAAAACCAGAAAATTTTCATGATGATGTTTAAGCATGTCCTCTTTTCTTCTTTCATTATAAATAAAAGATGGTTTGAGAATTTCAGGTGTACATACATACAACAGAAAACTTGAAGAAGGAAAGAAGAACCTCATTCTTTCTAGGATCAGGGATGCATGGATTTAGGAATGAATCAGTGAGGAATGATGGTTGATGATTAATCAGACTTGTGTCTGTATTTACTTCTATTTAAATATTCTACTTTTTAAAAAATAACAGGTATTTTTAAAAAGTTGGAATATTCACATCTTGCAATCTTGCTCTGTGTGCAACCTTTAGCTAATCAAAAGGCAATCAATCCTTAGCTAATTGTTCTCTTAGATGGTTCTGTTTACATTGTCCCATGACTATTAAGAAATTGGCCCTTCCCAACAGTTTGGGGTTTGGGTTAAATTGAGCAAAGTGTGATATTTCCACGAAGCTGAGAGTCTAGGGAGCAATGCTAAAAAGGTTGTGTTGAATGACAGGAAGAACTGGAACACACCAAGAACTTTGTTTTTGTTCTTCAGGGAAAATAGTGGTGGAAAGAGTCTTCTGTTCATTGTTCAGAGAAAGTTTTGTCTCATCAATAACAGTGCTGAGCATGTTTCCTTATGGTTAAGGTGAAGGGTAACACAGGAAGGCACAGAAACAACTCATCTCCCAACATTTTTGGCAGCACAGCACTCTGGTTTCCCACCAGTGTTGTCTGGGTTATTTCTGTTCTCCTCTGTCTCTTTAAGTGATTTTCCAAAGTTCTATTTTAGCCTTCTGTATTTACCTTTTGCAGTGGAGTCAGACACAATTTTACATAAACAACCTTTTTGTTATTGTAACTGTCTGTCCATGTTTACGTTCTTCTCATAAGGAGGAGACTGTTGATGGACTGTTGGGTTGACCAGTGTGGTTGAAGAGGAAGATTTTCTTCCTCCAATCCATGGTCACTGTTGGAATTCTATAAGTGTTGAAGTCTGTAAATAAACCTGCCCTTTTTTTGGCTTGGACATCTCAGTGTGTGAGTGTCGTTTCTTTGTGTGGTGTTGAGACACACCAGCAGGAAAGTTCTGGAGATCCCACAGATCTCCTGCATCAGCTCTTGTCACAAATCTGCTGTTTTATCACCTTTCCTCCCAGAGTGGTTTCAAGCCATGTTTGCATTGACATCCATCTTTTAAATCACCACAGAAACTGCATTCTCTTAGTAGTTTTACCACACCCAGAAAAGCCAAGGATGAACTTTGTGACTCTTTACATATTCTGACCTCTTTAATAAGGGAGTCACAAAGTGCCTGCAGTCATGCTCATAAATCCTTTCTTATTGTGAGTCCAATCATAAATAATGGGAGATTTATTTTTGTGCTTCATAATAATATGCAGAAATACAACAAGCAAGAAACAAAAATCTTATGGTAATCTCCTCTCAGCAAAAGACATTTTTTTTTCTCTATGTGAAATTAAAGATTTTACTTTAACTAGAGGAAGTGAAATCTTCCACCAGATGATACAAATACACAAGAAGCTTTGTGTCCTGAGGAAAAACAGACTGGGATGGTGTGGACAATAGGTTCAGGTAAGGAGTTTAGGTAAAGAGAAAACTAGGCTCTGATAGAGGAAATCAGGCTTTGCAATTCAAATTCATCTTTGAGAAACACATGGCAAGGGATTCCTCTTGCTGAAGATGAATGTGAAAAGTCAGCCAAAATCAGATACCTGGTCTGGCTGGGATTTATCTTATTTGATTTCAGGGCTTGATTCATTTCTCCACACAAAGGAATCTGGTTCCCTTTGCCCAGGCAGCCTTGACTTGCCATGCCTTCAGTGTCCCTGTGTCATAGCTGGCAGCTCTGAGAGTGTTAGATCAGGGAATCACAAACTGGGGAAGGTTGGAAGGGAGACTGGAGGTGTCTGGTCCAACCTCCTGCTCCAGCAGGGTCCCCCAGAGCAGGTTACTCAGGATTGTGTCCACATTGCTTCTGAATATCTCCAGTGAGGGACACTCCACGCCCTGCCTGGACAACCCAGGGCTTGGTCACTGCACAGGGAAGAAGCTCTTCCTCATGTTCAGATGGAACTTCCTGGGCATCAGTTCCTGCCTGTTCCTCCTGTGCCATTTCTGGGGCCCAGGGGACAGAGCCTGACCTAACTTCTGACCCCTCCCTGCAAATAGTGAAACCCACAGATGTTTATATTCTATTATAAAGCATCTTAATTGGTTGTGGTCTCCTCTTATTGGGAAACACAGCTGAGCCTTGAGGTGTGTGAATTTGTGCAGGATATTGGCCCATACCCTTGATGGACTCTAAGGAACCATTTAGTGGACTAAACTAGACTACAAGGTTCCATTTTAGGCAATTTTTGACCCCAAATGAAGCTGAAACACCCAGTTTGCATCTGGACAACAACGTTAATGTCTAAATTTCCCAATGTCTTTAACAAACTCCACAGCTGCCTTTGAAGTCACTAAAAGAGAGAGGGTGGCTTTGGACTCAGGGTCTCACAACACAACACAGCACAAAGGAAGTTCTATCAGGAACTGGAATTCTGACTAATCACCTTAGGCTGGTGATTAACCACAGTGGGAGTTTAATTTTCCAGCTTACCCAGCTTGCATTAGGCATTCATAACCCAACCCGTGAAGTGTGTGGAATTTCACCCCCCAAGCAAACACCCAGAGCTGAGCTCTCATCCTTCCTTCCTTTCAGGGATGGTGGTGGAGAGGAGCACACCCTGAGGAAATTATTATCTTGTCCTCCATGGACATCCAAATTCCATCAGGCAGATTGCATTCAGCAGCAGGACTGTGAAAATAACTCAGAATTATCTGTTCACATTTCCATTCTTAATGTCTGAAATTGGGTGGGATGAGTACTGCTGTAGGGGGGTGAGGTGAATTCCCTCTGCAGTCATTGGAGAAATTGGGATAATCAAAGGGAAAAGCCTGGAAAAATGATGTCCTTTTAGTGATGGGGGCCTGGAACAGATTCCCAGAGAAGCCCTGGGTCCCTGGAAGTGTCCAAGGCCAGGTTGGATGGGGCTTGGAGCAACCTGGGTTAGTGGAAGGTGTCCCTGCCCATGGCAGGGGGCGGAATGAGATGAGTTTTAAGATTCCTCCAACCCAAACCATCCTGGAATTCCATGACTCTCTCTTTTAAACAAAAAAGAAGCAAAGACCAGTATACACCAGTAAATAGACTTCTGTGCTGTTAAAAACAGCTTATTCCTGTTTTTCCCAAATTCAATTTTATAGGCTCAATCTATACCTAGGAGAAACATGAATATTTTCTTGGCCCCTAGAAAGGGAGCAAGCTTAGTCTTAAACCTGCATTTTAATGAATAAAAATCAGGGTTGTTCTCCTCCTCTTGAAAAAAGAAACAGAATTGAAATCGAGTCGAAGCGGCCAGAGGAAAGCAAGAAAACCAATGAATAATACAATGCATAAAACAATTTCTGAGGACAGGAACAGCTGGTCTGTCAACTCTTTAAGACACTATTAATAGGAATGAAGATTTCTTTGTGTGTCACTGGGAAAAGTAACTTCCCTTCGGCTGGAAAAAATAACTTGCTTATTCTTGAATAAAATACAATGGAAGTAGAGAAGGGAAGGCTGACAGATTTGTTGTTTTGGTTTTTTGGTTTTTTTTTTTCAAGTAGAAATGCTGAAAAGATTAAAGGAGTTTATTTTTAAAAGAGTTAAACAATATGTTTGTGGAAGATGAGTACAAACCAGATCTGTTTTTCAAATTGCAAAGCGCCTTAGATACTTGGGTGAAATTGAGTTTACAGATCAAAACAGGTAGGACAGAATCCACATAATCCAAGGGTCTGTGATTTCTGCCTTTATTTTGGAGGTGTCCCTGGGGTCAGGCCAAGGAACAGTAACAGAATATGGGCACAGATGGAGTCAGAGCCCCAGGACACGGCAGGAGTCAATTTTATCCAAGAGAAACAGTAAGGAGATAACACAGGGAGGGTTTACAGAGAACATCAGCTGGACAAATTATCCTCATTCAGCTCCAAGCACTTGTCTGATGTTTAGTGCCTTCCCTTTTCAGTATCTCAAACCCAGCACTTTGCCTTCAGTTGTTTTATTTTCCTCCTCTCACCCCTCTGCCTCAAACACCCCACAGAGACCACTCTCAGGAATAAAACCTCCAGCCTTGGTTTATACCCTCCTTTTTTTTTTTTTTTTTAAATACTGCGAAGTTTTGCTGTTAATTACATTCACAATCTGTTTCTCAGTAACACCGTGTTCTGCCTGAGCACTGAATTATGTACCTTCTGTAATTGCAGCCTCCTTCTCATAATCCCAGGGCTTTTTTTGTTTTGCATCTTTAGTCAGATTTATCAAAAGATGGTTCAGAAATGTCAATAAATTCACCTTTATGCTCTGGCTGATGGCTCATGCTGCAGTGTGGGGCAGGGACACCCTATTTTCCAGCCTGAGGAAGTGCTGGTGGAGGAAATTCAGGTGCATTTCAGGCGGATTTTTTTTATTATGAAAAACCCATTTTCAGGTAACATATGGTATAAAAACCCCGTTCTCCAGCTTCCACAAAGGTGCTCAGCAGCTCAGCAAATGTCAAGTAATTTTCATTAAATGGCAGCAATTGATTCAGAATATCCATGAGGGGGATTAGGAGGAATCTCAGGTCTGCTGCCTCATTGATTAAGTTTCATACCCACACTGTGGCTTGTTGTTGTTAACAAGAGGACGTTTTTATGCACATCTGTTGTATTCTGAGCACAGGCTGATATTGTGGAGCAGCAGGAAAACAAACAAAAAAAAATCTTATTTTTGATTAGTTTTCCTGTAGTTCTTGTAGAAAAAACAAACAAACAAACAAACAAACAAACAAACAAAACCAAAAAAAAACCAAAACAAACCAAAAAAACCAAACTTGGTTAGAGGCAGCTCATCAGGCAAGGACCTGCTCTGTGACAAAAAGTATCAAAATGCACTGGAGCATATGAAAATATTATAAGAAATCAGTATGATTTCTCTCCTGCATTATTTCATTATTGGATATTTGGGCACATACAGAGAAACAGCAAAGAGTAAAATGAATAAAGCAAATTAATGTGATGAACAGAAATTAGTTTTTTGATTAAATAAGGTTTCAAGGATCTGTTTAAAGTAATGAAGGGATGTAAGAAGACTGAGGAAATCAGAGACTTTAATATAGGTGAGGTTTAGAACATTAACTACAGCAAGATGTTACAAAAACCCAATAAAATCAGGCTTGATTTCCTTATTAGGATGGAAAAATATTCTTACAAGAGGAATTTCCAGCTAATTAATTTAAGTCTCAAGGATGAGAATGTGAACTGCTTTTTTGATCAGCTGGAGATGAGACAGGAAAAGCAAATGGAGGAGAGAAAATGTATGAGGAAGCAAAATATTGGGAGACCAGGTCTGCTCCATCAAGCAATGCCTTCTCCTAAAAACTGCTTGCAAATACTCATGTCAAAAAACTATGTTAAAAAAAATACAAAAAAAAAAAGTGGCTCACACTTGGGTTTGCTCCAAGCTGGTTGTGATGACCTTAAAAACCTCATTTAAGTGACCTTCAAGGAATTCAGTAATAGAACCCAGGTGAAATATTGGAGAATAGAATGCCACACATGTCCCCTCAGTGGCATTTTTGTGTTTACAGCAAGGCTCCTGAGAGCAATTCCCTTTGAAACACGAATTCCTGAGCTACAGGACGGTGAAATTTGAGTTGTGAGGGGAGAGGGTTGGGGCCAGAGCTCCATCTCCTGACCCAAATTGCTCTGTTGTTCTCTGATCTTGGATATTCGAGTTGGTTGAGTGAAGTTCAGCATCTTGACACAAGGGCCACAAAGATCTTGTTCAAGCTGTGGAGGAAATTCTGTCGTTGCACAAAAAATTTCCATCTGAGAGGAGGGGGATGCCAAATCCCAGAAACTCCATCTCTAAGAGCCCCAAAGGGAATCCCACTCTGTCAGACCCACTCAGACCCCAGATCCTTGCAAAACCAGCAGCCACACTCCTGGCCCCGTCAGCAGAGAACTGCAAAGAGAATTTCTGCTTCCAAAAACACCCTGGAACACACACTGCTGTCCCAGCTCCCTGCTTTGCAGATGGGAGACCAGACAGGGGCCTGGAGGTGAATCCAATATCCAGGGGGGATGCTGGAGAATCCTTGTCCCCCTGCTCCCATCCTTGTCCCTCTGTCCCCATCCTTGTCCCTCTGCTCCCATCCTTGTCCCTTTGCTCCTATCCTTGTCTCTCCTCTCCCATCCTTGTCCCCCTGCTTCCATCCTTGTCCCCCTGTCCCCATCCTTGTCCCCCTGTCCCCATCCTTGTCCCTCTGTCCCCATCTTTGTCCCTCCTCTCCCATCCTTTTCCCCCTGCTCCCATCCTTGTCCCCCTGCTCCCATCCTTGTCCCCCTGTCCCCATCCTTGTCCCTCTGCTCCCATCCTTGTCCCTTTGCTCCTATCCTTGTCTCTCCTCTCCCATCCTTGTCCCTCTGTCCCCATCCTTGTCCTCTGCCCCCATCTTTGTGCCCCTGCTCCCATCTTTTTCCCCCTGCTCCCGTCCTTGTCCCTCCTCTCCCATCCTTGTCCCTCTGCTTCTATCCTTGTCCCCCTGCTCCCATCCTTGTCCCTCTCCTCCATCCTTGTCCCCCTGCTCCCATCCTTGTCCCCCTGCTCCCATCCTTGTCCCTCTGTCCCCATTCTTGTCCCTCCGAGCCCATCCTTGTCCCTCTGCCCCCATCTTTGTCCCCCTGTTCCCATCCTTGTCCCCCTGCTCCCATCCTTGTCCCTCCTCTCCCATCCTTTTCCCCCTGCTCCCACTCTTGTCCCTCTGTCCCCATTCTTGTCCCTCTGTCCCCATCCTTGTCCCTCTGCTCCCATCCTTGTCCCTCCAATCCTTGTCCTTCCTCTCCTATCCTTGTCCCTTTGCTCCCATCCTTGCCCCTCTCCTCCCATCCTTGTCCCCCTGCTCCCACTCTTGTCCCTCTGTACCCATCCTTGTCCCTCTGCTCCCATCCTTGTCCCCCTGCTCCCACCCTTGTCCCTCTGCTCGCGCCCTGCGGGGGCTGCCGGGGGTCTCAGCGAGGTTCGAGGCTCTCGGGGCGGGCCTTGGGCAGGTGGGGGCGGGCAGAGCCTCCCTCGGCTTTTGGCAGCATCACAACAGGCAGAGGCAGCGGCAGGACCCGGCGGCTGCTGCGGAGGATGCGAACTTTGCGCTGGCTGCTGCTGCCGCTGGTGAGTGAGTGCCCGCGGGGGAACCGCTGGGGCGGGGTGGGGGACCGCACATCTGGCTCCCGGCCACAGCTGGATGGCTCCGCAGCTGCCCCGCTGCAGCCGGGGTGGGGGAGAGTCCGCAGAAGCTGGGGAACTTTTCTCCTAACAGGGAGCAGGCAGAAAGAGAGGAAAAAAATAAACGAGGAAAGGGTTAAGAAGAAAAAAATATAAAATGAGACAGAGGTGTTACAGGGAAGGAAAGAAAAAAAAATATCCCGGAGTTAATGTGTTGACCTAGCTCCTTTCATTAAAATTCTCCAACCTCAAGATGATGTTAATAAACGTGTTCTCATTTCCATTCATTAAAACTGCAGTTTGCAGAGCACCCCCAGAGCAGAATGGCTGTGGCAGGGCTCTAGAAGGACAGGAGGGGACAGGTCGCTGTCCCAGCTGTCCTGAGAAAGGCAACTTCGCAGGACAAAGAGGATAACCAGAAAGGAGCAGTTTCTGCTGAGGGATGGGGGACGTTTTCCCTTCTGAGAGGGCACGGATGTTTTCAGTGCTGAAGGTTTCTAAACTCACCAAGCAGGAGCATGGAGTGCCTCATGTCTGCGTGCACTGAGGGCAGCAGGTGAGGCTGTGCCACTGGACACAGGGCAGGATGGATGAGCACAGGGACACAATCCAGGCACGGCTATCCCTCCCTCATCTCCACTGTCACTGCCTGGGATGCCTAACAAAAAACCAGTGCAAATCCAAGCACAGTGATTTCTCTTCTTTGCCCTCAATCCTCAGCCTCAGGGAAGTGTTTGGAACCCTTCCTCCGGGTGTGATTACCCGGGGCTCGTTAATTCAAACTTTACTCATTTCACAGGGAAATGTTCAGTGTGGGCTGGGATTCAGGCTCCTGCTGGAGTCAGGAGGGACAGAGTCACCTTCCCAGGATAAACATTCCATCTTGTCCTGAGAAAGCCAGATGGAGTGGGAGCTTCTCTAGGGCCTGCTTTCCTCTGTGGATAACTGTGAGAGCCTAAATTACAGACTGACCCTGACCTTTCATTTCGGAATAGTGAGGGATGGGATGTAAACTTTCACACCTGCACAGCCTCTGGATCTAGCAGTTTCCTCTGCATTGACACAGATTTATGTGCAAGGGATAGCTTCTGGGTCCTTGCCATTCAAACCTCGCCAGTGTAGCTATTATCACGTGTAACACTGCTCTTTCATGCAAAACCAGTCAGCCTAAAGGGTTGGACTGCTGCAGGTGAAGTGATTTTGGCATCTGGGCCAGCCTTTTTACACCTAATGGAGGCACAACTCAATTCTTGCAGCTGTCAGCAGAGGGTGGCTGATCCCAAGTGATGGATCATGCACATCTGGGGGCTGCCAGATCATTTTAATACATCATTTTAATATTGCAGCATATTGCAGCAGGCTGTGCCCATCATAAAAGAAATTCTATAAACTGCATGATCTACACGGATTTTGGCCTCAGAATACGAACATCAGCTCCCTGTCTTGTGAGAGGCAGTGCTCTGAGTGTCAGTGGGGTTTGTGCCTCAATCTAGGTCTCTGCACATTCAATTAAAGAGTCAGGGAAGGCCTGAGACCCCCAGGATGTAGTGAGGAAATAAACCTTTCCTATTTCAAAGGATGGTGTCTGAGCAGAGAAATAATTCCTGTATGGCTTCTGCAAATAAGTCATTAATCAGATATGAAAAGAAACCCGAGGGCTAATGCTGAAAACTTCCTCTGTGGAACTGGGTACTGTCACCTCCTGTCAGCTCCACAGGGATGTTGCAGGATATACTTTGTGCCTTGCAGAATAGAGTCCTTGACACTAAAAAAAATTACCATTCACTGGTAAGTGACAAGGAACAGAGAGCAGTGGAGGCTGAAATGCCTAAAAATGGCTTTTCCTGTCAGAAAGGGTTCAGAGTCTCAGGAAGCAGAGGACAAGGAGCAGAAAAGACCCTGCCTTCACTGCCTTCACACTGTGCTAAACTGCTTTCCTCTTCAAACACCTACATTTCCCATTTCTGGGAAGGGCTTTAGTCTGATCTAATGAATGGAGGAGAGAATGGAAACACAGGCTGGTGACCACTGAGCTGTACATTCCCTTCAGCAAAGTATTTCTTGTGCTAGTGGACATGTGGATCCAAACCCATGGCAAAATCCTGACTCCCAGTGAAACAAAGCTGGGTGTCTAAATTTCTGTGTTTAGTTGGGTTTCTTCTACCAGCTTGGTCCCTGCAGACCTTCAGTTCCTCTCCTTGGGGAGCTGGATGTGTGGAATAATCTGGTTTTAGGTGTTTTTTTAGCCTGGAGGGAGTTAATGGAGGGAGACAAGCTCCTGTACAGGCAGTCACTGTCCTCAAACAGGTGTCTGAGCAAGGTAGGAGGAATCCTTCCCTGGAACTGCTTGTCTGCTTTCACTGATCATTAAGGGAGGCTTGATGGGGGAATTTAGATTAATCATCTACAATTAACTATCTAAAATTAGGAATCTGGTCTAAAGCTACTCATTGAGCCTCCTTCAGGATTGCTGGGAGGAGATGGAAACACTCCAAGAATACAGATCAATTAAATGAACTTGCTGCAGGACTTCGACTTCCAGGTTTCAGAACTTTGGGATTAGATGACGTGAATCTCACCTGCAGGCAAAAAAATGATACAGAAAAGGAGAAAATTCTCTTTAATGTACAGGAATACTTGCAGTAGCAGAAAATGGGGATCCTCAGTTGTTAGTGTTCTGTTATTCTTAGAGCATTAGTAATAATTAAATGCTTTACCCAATTTTGCAGAGCACTGATAAATTAATTTTTCTCAAGGTAATATTAATTACACAGCCTTCATACAGAAAATAAATTAGCATGGCTGTGTTGTCTCATAAAGAATACCTGTGAGTGAATAAATATAATTATATACATGGATAAATATGTGCAGCAAGTGCTGTTCTCTATAAGGTCATGCAGTTAAACACAGTCATATAAATACAGTCCAATCCACAGAGGAGCATTCAAGCATTGCTTCAATGTCTTGAAAACAATATTGAAAATATGCTCCTCTAAATGACTGTGAGGCAATCAGTGTCTCAGCTTCCCTTCTTCCATAGGTAATCGAGTTGGAGAGAGAAAACAAACACAGAAAATATCCTCTAGGTAGTCATTTTCAGCCAAAAAGACTCCTGAAATAATCTATTTAACTGACTGAAGAGAAAGATTGGAAATGAGGCTGTAGCTTTGGGGTTGGAAGCTTCCTTCTGGGATCAGGGTGGTGTCAGAGCTGGAAGGTGAGGGCAGGACTTTGTGTGAGAGCTGAATTCACAGCTGGGGGCTGGAGTTCTGTCACTGCTGGGGTGACCTGGTGCTTTCCAGAGTCCGTGATGCCTGGGGAAGGCTGAGCTGGAACAGAGACTGGACAGAGCTGGAGAATAAAGTAGATATTTATTAAAAGGCCTTTAAGGATACACCTTGGGTACCACAAGAGCCTGGCCAGGGCTACATCCAAGGTGGACCCAAAATGGACACAAAATGGTCACGAAATGGACACAAAATGGACCCAAAATGGACAAAACAGTCATGAGGTCTCACACTTTGATCAGTTCTGGTCCATTTGCACATTGGGGTTGAATTGTCCAATTCCAGCTCCAGGTGATGCAGTCCCACCCTTCTTGTTTTCTCCCTTCAGCCACCGCTGTTTGTGCTTTGGGGCCTGGAAACTTGTCCCAGTTGTCCTTGGTGTGCAGCAGGACCAGGATTTGTTTTGTGTCCCTGCTCTGTGCAGAGCTGAGTGAGCCTGAATGTGAGGCTGAGAGCTGCACCCCTGGGCAGCACAGAGTCTGAAATACAGGAAAGCTGAAATTTAAGGCATCATCCACAGTGGTAAACATGGCTTGGGGATGGTAGAAAAAACCTGATGGATGCAACTGAGCTTGTAAGAGCTCAATTGACTTTTCTTTTTTTTTTTTTACTGCATAAGAAGTCTTTGTTTTGTAAAGTTTCTTGTTTTCTGACAGAACACAGAACTTCACATATGACACTATAAATATCCCAGAATTAATTATAGGCCAGGGCTTGGACAGGAAGGTTTTTTTGAAGTGACTGGGAATGTAGCTATGGAATGGACAGAAGCTCATGGAGCTCAGGGTGGGTCCCAGATCCCTCCAAAGCACGTGTGAAAATTGGCTTCAGTGTCCTGCACTCCCCAGTCTTAAAGATTTTTAATTAGCACTTGGTTTTTTGAGAAGGAGTTAAGCAGATGGAATGTTTAGATGAGATACATTAACAGACTGGGAAGTTTATGAAAAAGGCTGAGGCTTTCTTTGTCTGTTATTCAACCTCTCCTCAACTTTTTCTTTTTTTTTCTGTTAATCTTCCTCCATCCTAAAAGCCCCTCCTAGCCACCAAAATTTCCCTGAAAAATTGTGTGTATTTCAAAGCATATCCTGATTCTCCTGCCTGATGTCTTTGGCAATCCTGGCCAATTTTCAGGACTAACTGAACACTTCATTGCACACTTAAAAATGGGGATGCAGGAGTTGTCTTTGCTGTGCTTTTCTGTATTCTAAAATACCAGGTGAGTGTTAATCCTCCAAGGTGGGAGTCCGTGTGTGACATGAACGGCAGACAACACTTTGTGAGGGAGAACTAAAATATTCAGGCACCAGAGTCATATCAGAAGAACTGGGGAAGCACAGACGGCGGGAACTGGGAGTACAGGATTAATTTCAGAGATATCTGAGATGGGATCTGAGTGAATGCAAGCTGAGGAGACAGAGAGAAAAGTGATGAATATTCTCAGTCAGTGATTTATGTACTTGACGCAAAACCTGTTTGTGAGGCTTTAGGATTGCAGGGCACTGGAGGCTGAAACAGATCACTGGAAAGAGCCTTCAAGTTCTTGAAGCCTTCTCATCTTGTCAATGAATCCAGGCAATTCTTCGAGCTTTGATTAATTTTCAAAAAAAGACTGAGTGTTACTGCTGGTTCTTTGATCCCCTGGAATTGCTTTTTCAAAGGTGAATAATATATTCAGTGCCCAGCTTTGAAGCACTTCCCTAATTTTCAGAGAGCATAGAAAATGTCCCTACTTTTCCCCAAGTGTGCTAATGGACTTCTTCTTAATGAGTGAAGATCTGTCTTTTTTGTGACATCTAAATTACAGTTTTCCTACCCCACAGAAGCTTAGGGGCACCATTTTTGAATGGACTCTCAGGAAATATTGTTTTTAATTGAACTGCACTAAGTGTGGCATAAGGATGTTACTAGAAATACTCCTCCCAGTGCTTGCTAAATCTCCTGTTGCCCAACATAATTCAATCAAAGCCCAAAGTGCCATTACTTTGATTTTTTCTGTGCAGATTTGGGGAAATAAATAAACTGTTGTGGAACAGAGGAAATAGAAAACAATGTCATACTACTCTCAGTGAATAAGCCAATTAAAGTTTTGGCACAATAACCTTAAAAGATGTGAAAAAAAAAATGAAGTCTAAAAGTAAATGCAAGCCCAGCATCTGTCTCTCTAAACTGTCTCAGGTTTTTAGCATGCTCA
Organism: Phylloscopus whistleri; assembly: GCA_017589585.1. Taxonomy (NCBI): domain Eukaryota; kingdom Metazoa; phylum Chordata; class Aves; order Passeriformes; family Phylloscopidae; genus Phylloscopus; species Phylloscopus whistleri. Next base: position 813,783 of record JADMLD010000401.1, read on the forward strand.
TGGTTGTCATAGGTAATTTTTTAGTGTTCACTGTGTTCCAGGCAAGATTGTTTTTGTGGTAAGGACTAGGAGTCAAAACTGTGAATTTTGACTCAGATTGGTCAGTAACATTCAATCCAGGGGAAAAAAACCAAAACAACCCTTTTGTGTTGTGATGCTCAGGAATGCAAAGCCCAATTCCTTGAGGAGTGTCCTGAATATTTCCTGAAATCTCTGCTTTATGTGTAAATCTTGGATGGAAAACACCCCACTGTGATTTCCAGTGAGAGTCAGGCCAGGTTACTGCCGAGATATTGGGAAGTATTGATCCAAGGAACAACATTTTAAATCAGCCTCTTCCACTTCTCGCTGTGGCAGGGAACACAGTGCCAGATTGGACGTCTCTGCCTCAGAAAGCTCTGCTCTGCTTTGGTTCCTAAATTTTCCTTTTTTTTATAGTGAGCAGGAGCTACTGTTTTCCTACAACAGCCACCTTTTCAGCAGATGCCTCCCAAATTGCCATAATATGTCCCTGCACCAAATGCAGAGCTCCTGCTTTCTGGAAAGTCCCATTGCCCAACCCTTGTAGGCAGATTAGAGCAAAAACTTTTCACTCAAGGCATTGTGAGACTAATAACAGAAAACAAGCCATAGACAACAAATTGCAAGTAATGCTCTGCCCACAAGGCTCTTCTTTAACCATGCAATGGTTTAATGTCTTTCTTTTTCTTAAAGCCTGAGGAAAACCAACAAATTGAAGCATCATCACTGCTCTTGATTTCTTGTATATGTGTCATTTTTGCTTTATTTTTTTTTCTGTCCAACTGTGGCATTACTTCCAGCAAGGCTGCATGATTATAAATTAATAGCACCAGCCTCGTTTTTGTTTCTTAGGGGATAGTCTGTGGGTTGCATCTGAGATCAGATTTGATGCTGATTTTCAAACCCTGAAGTGTCAATGATATTGAATCTCTGCACTGGCCTCTGATAAAAAGTCTGGGCTCCTGTGGCTGAAGCCCTGCCCACCCCAAATCCAGTAAACCATAAAGAAACAAACTTTGAGCCAATGGTGAATTGCTCTGAGTGTCAGGGGGATTGACTGCAGCAGCACCATGGGTATCAAAGAATGGCTTGGGTTGGAAGAGACCTTAAAGATCATCCAATTCCAACCCTGACACCTTCCACTATCCCAGGTTGCTCCAAGCCCTGTCCAGCCTGGCCTTGGACACTTCCAGGGTTCCAAGGGCAGCCACAGCTTCTCTGGGTACCCTGTGTTAACACCTCCCCAACCTCTGGGTATCACTACCAGTCAATCAGGATTTCCAAAACAAACCATGAAATCATGTTTTCTGATGATTTATCACTGTTTTCAGAGGCAGGAGGCAGGACTACATGGAGCTGTTTTAGCAATTCCTCTGTCACTTGTAAAACCAAGGCAGTACCAGGGGTGGGGTATGAGCTTCCCCAGCCACTGTAAATTGCGAACCCCTCCATTTTTCCAACAGCTCTGATGAATGATGGTGGTTGAGGCTCTGGTACATCAGGTGTGGATTCACCAAAGGAGAGCAGGCAGGAGATGCAGCCTGCCTTGAGCAGGAGTCTGGCACACTCACTCAGTGTCCCTCATTGCACCTGCCTGTGTCTCTCAGACTGACTTTCAGAGAAAAGATAACTCTTCCTTCTCTGAATTTTTTTTGCAGAACTGATTCTGTGTGTTTCTAGGATTCCCAACTTTTCTGGCATGAGGTGTGAGTTAATTTAACCCACCACTTCTCAGTGCTTTTTTTTTTATCTAAGACATTGCAAATGTTGTGGTTTGTTTGCATTTTGGGTTATGCCTTTTAGCATAAACTTTTAGCAGAGGACTCAGTGTATATGGTAGAGCATCATCTCAAATTGCCATGATTTTTAAACACCAAACCCAAGAATATTCCAAATACAAAATTATCACTGTTAACAGAATCCAGGAATTCCAGGAAGCAGAGGGATGGCTTTTTCCCTGTCCAGCTGAATCCACCTTTATGAACTGAAATAGTGAGAGATTTATGGAGCAATTATTTTGTTACTTCTACTCAGAGAATTCATTTGTTATATGGGCAAACTGCAAAGTGAAATGTCTGTTTAAATGTAAAGTGATGAGCAGGGATCCTCTTAATACCTGAAAAATTTCATTTCAGAATTGAGTTACTGCAGTTAGAGCAAAAAGTACTATTTTAAGAGTCACTCATGCTGATTTATAAAATGTATTTTGAATTACCCATTGGAGCATTGTAATGCATGAAAAAGCACCATGTCTTAACTTTCTTTTCAAACAGTGCCCCTAATCCTCTTTCTGTTCTAATATTAGCATGGATGAGCCATCTCTGGGGCCTCATAATTAAGACAAGTCTGTCTATACTACTTTAAAACCCAAATGTAGGCAGAATTTTTAAAGGTTTTTAAAGATAAAGTTGTGCTCTAATTTTTGCCCCTCGGCAGATATTATTGCCAAGATGGAATAATCTTCATAACTTCCAGTAACATTTCCATGGAAGCTAAAAGAAATCCTGGTTGCTCTGCTCTCTGAAAACATTTTGAAGGCCAACAAATCAGTTTTCTGAGATTGAAAAGGCAATATAGAAGTGATGTTCACATCTGCATTGACTTTTCAAAGTCATTAGAGGTTAAAACAGCCTACAGTCTTCCTCAAAAACATGTTGGGAAGCCTTCAGTCCATCATTTCCCATTAAAGTCCCTTCTAACTGAGCCCTTGGCTTTGTCTTGAATAGCATGAGTTAGAAAGAAGCAAGCAAGAAAACAAAAAAAGAGAATTTCTATTCCATATAAGACTCCTCGTGTCTTGAGGATCCCAATATCCCAAAACAGGCTTTGGTCCACGTCTCTGGATACAATTCAATGGCTTTTTTTACTCAGTTTAATTCAGTTTCCTAAAAGTGGGTGTGTAAAAACGTTTGAGACATCAAATAATGCATTTGAGACTTCCAATAATGCATTTGAGACTTCCAATAATGCATTTGAGACTTCTACACCGGGCTCACAAAATTGATGCAGAGTCTACACAAGAGGGCTGAGGTACCTTTTAACATCCCAAACAGCACCAAACATTTCTGGGGGGCTGAGACATCCTTGAAATCCCCAAGGACTGCAAAAGAAGCTGAGATAACAAATCAAGTGCAGGCACTGACACGTAGCTTCTTTCTCAGAATTTATTTGCCTTTGCAGAGGAAGCCACTTTGGGGTTGTGTGGGTTATTAAGAACATCTGCACAATCACAGGAGTTGTGATACAGGACTACAGGGGACATGAAACCTTCTGGAGTGGGAGATGGAGGTCAAGCAAAAACCATGGCAATTAATGGGACTAAATATCTGCAGCTAAGAGGTTGAATTTAGACCCTATTCAACAAATGCTGTCTAGAAATCCATTTAACTGCTTAAATGTACCTTAATCTGTGAGATATATATATAAAAAAATCCTTAAGATTCCCAGAAAAATCATTAATTTTTTCACATTTTTCATCTATTGATATAGGATTAGCTCCCCAGTCCAATGTGCGTAACATCCTCAGATAACACATTCATAGAATTTTTCAATCCTTCAGATTAAACTCTGGCCAAGACTACCATTCTTTAAATAAATTTATTTGATTTTAGTTGGTTTATGAAGAAGAAAGATTTCTGTGGTCAGGCTGTATTTAGGTTTGGAGAACTTGATGTGAATAATCCCACAGCTTGTGGATTCATCCAGTTTTGGCCAGCTGGTAAATATGTGAAAATCCAAAAACTGTGAACATCATTTAAGCTTTGTGGAAAACATAACTGCAAAGAGAAGAGGGTAAAAATGTCCAGATTGGAGAAGAGGTGCTGTATAAACTGATTATTATGGCACACTGAAGAATGCATACAGAATGTACACCCAGAAATGCACACAAATTTATAATTATTTGGGATCACAGACTCCTCCTGCCATTTATATGTTCTATTTGCAAAAAAAAAAAAAACAAACCCAAAACCCAAAAACCACAACCAAAAACCAAAACCAAACCAAACCAAAACCAAATCAAACCAAACCAAACCAAAATAAAACCCCAAAAAACAAAACAAAACCCAAAAAACAAAACCAAATTCAGCTGGAGTTTTCACGTTCTTTGACCTCAAAGTATAATCCATGTGGCACAAGCTGGCTTTTCTCCTTCTGATAATCACAGAAGTTCTTGGGGTTTTTTTGTCTTTCTCTTGCCAAGGTTACGGGAATCCATCCAGAATGCAAAATATTCCAGCAGGTGGTCAAAGAGGAGGCTCTCTGCTCGGAGCACAACGAATCTGCCTCACCTGATCTTCAAGGTAAGGGCCCTGATGGGCATTCCCTGGCTTGGAATGTCTCACATCACTGAAGGGCTTGGTGTGTTCTTTATTTACATCCAAAACTCCAAAGAAACTCCCCCAGAAGGTACTGAAGACCCCACTGAATTTGTATCACGTTGGGGATCGTTCCAACCTGGTGAAAATATTCTTTAGGGGGGAAAAAAAGTTAAAGAAAACCCCAAGTTCTTCTAAATATTACATTTTTACAATTTTAGCCATTATTTGTCTGCTTGTAGAGATGTATTGCGTTGGTGTTCGGAAGTCTATCACATGCTCAGGTATAAATTTTGAAAACTAAAATGAACACCTAACAGAGCGTGTAAAATATATTTAGAATGCTGTGTAAGGTGTTCCCTCCTGGGGTTTTGACATTGTGGAAACATGCTTAGAAATAACTCAACATGGAATTTCAAAATGTTCAGACTCTTTCAAAAATTCAGTCATATTTTATTTTGGTCAGCTTTACTTAGAAAAATTTGAATCCGCCTCAGTGAGATTTTTCAGTTCCATGAATTTTAAGATGTTTGTTTTCTGCAGAGGAATTGTGAGACAAAGATACCTCATGCATTTAGTCAGGATAGAATAGTTGGAAATACTTGAAAGTCTGCCTTTAGGAACCCAGTGAAAATCAGAGTCTAACCACAAAATATTTCCTTTGTCTTTCATCTTATTCTACAGAATTTCCAATCACTCCCTTGTTTCATATTTCTCATTTAGTTTCCTATGTTATTTTGGTGCTATTTCACACTTTAGGAAAGTCTAAAATACGTCTTGCACACCTTTTGCTTTAGAACCCACCACAAAAAACAAAAAAATCTGGTATAAATTAAACATTTTCAAAAATTATTTGTTACCTGCATTACAGGTTGTCACTCCAGGCATCATCCTCTTCAACACAAAAGCAATTACATGGTTTTAGAATCCTGTTTGTAGTAAAAGAAATAAAACTCCCTGAGAGTTCTGTTAAACTGTATAAAAATCTTCAAATTTTCCACTCTGAGCTTCTCAAAGCTCCCCTTTCCACCTTTTATTCTCCAGGTAAGGAAAGAGTTTAATGAAAGTCTGTTCTGGTATTTACAACCTTTCTCAATATAGTTTGAAGTTAAATATTAGAGCTGGAAAAACAATTTATCCCAAATATTTTATCTGGAGGATAAAGCTATAGCAAGATAGGTAAAAATGCATTGCTTGTGTTTCAGTTTTCAGGAACTCAGTGAGACCAAGAGAGGGATCAGAGTTTGTAGGGTTAAACCTCAGCAGTCACAGAGAATCTGTGCTGGAATCAGTCTGTGTGGCAGAGTTTTTAATCTAAAGTAGTTCTACATTATTCTTGTGCAGAGCAGTGTCCAATGAATGCCACCAGCAGAACCCAAAGTGAAATTCCTCTAATTTTGGAGCAGATGTGTAGAATAGGTCAAATGAATCAAGTCCTCACTCCAATTTCTTTTGTGTGTGTTTTGGGTTGTTGTTTTTCTTTCTTTTTTTTTTTTTTTTTTTTGTTTGTTTGTTTTTGTTTTTGTTGTTTTTGTTGTTGTTGTTGTTGGGGTTTTTTATTGTTGTTGTTGTTGGATTGTGGGTTTTTTTGTTTGTTTGTTTGTTTTTGTCTTTGTTTTTGGTTTTTTGGGGTTTTTTTGTTTTTCTTTTTGGTTTTGTTTTGGATTTTTGTTGTTGTTGGTTTTGTTTTTGTTTTTGTTTTGGTGGGTTTTTTTTTTGTTTTGTTTTGTTTTGTTTTTTTCCTTCACTGTCTAAAATTTCCTGGATTTGAACTTAAATATCTATGGTATCAACATTTGTAGATACAACTCCTACTGCAGTTGTCCTGGTGGAGTCTCAGGTAACTTGGACACCACCAGTCTCTTGAAAACCTTGGCATGAAAAATTCCCTTTCAGCCCCTGCACTCAGCAGTTCCTTTGACATAAACTGTAGAAGTCACTGGAAATAAATAATTTCTAAGACTTAAGACATACAGGTTCCTACACAAGTCACACAATTATAATTTTTAACTTTGCATTGCCAAATAAAACAGATCTTTTAGACCCAGCTCCTCAAATCTGCCAAGCCTTTCTAAGAGGGACCACTTCAGCTGTCAAGTGTAAGTGTGGGGGCCACTGCATGTCTAAGTGGGACAGATATTACCTGGCTTCATTAATTTGACAATTAGCAGCCGAGTTTAGGCTGTGATCATCAGTGAGAGCCAGGCATTTGCAGGGTGTGATTCATCCTCTCCTCAGGAAGAAGCCACCAATATTTGGGATGAATCAGTGCTGGAAGTCTCTGTCTCTTTCTGTTGCTCACAAAGGTGGCTGAGATTACCTGACATGCTTGAGGCAATTAAAATTACAGCTAATGAGTGAGGGCCTCTATTTTCCCTGGAAAATTTGGTGTCCCAGGAATTTCATCCTCCCGAGGGTGATGTGAGGATAATGCTGTGGGAGATTCTCAGGACTATCCTTTTGAAAGCCTGAGAGTAACTTTGCTCAGCTCCAGGCAAGTGTTGCTTCCACGTTTCAACCTGACAACTTGAGATTTGCCTTGTCATGCATCGCAGAACCAGCAGAAAAGAATCATGGAAGAAAATAACCCCTCCCAACCCAACCCCCTGCTTTATATCCCCCTTATGGCTGCCTAGAGATTAGTTTTGGTTAGAGCATGATGCTGTTTATTTTAATTGCTTCAGGCACATTTACATGCTGGCAATTTTTCTGTGCTGCCCCCACGCCCACTTGCCAACAGCTCGGCGTCTCGGTGTGATGCAGCTGTGACAAATCTCTGATTCACTGAAACTCCTGAAAACCCTTTTTTTTTAGGGCACTCAGAGGCAGCAGCACACCCTGTGTCATCAGCCAGCAGTCTCTGCTTTAGGGAACCTCGTGAAGTCAGACTGACTCCCAGTGATGGTGGTTTTTTTATAATGCTGAGATGTTCTCCTAGTTTGGGATGAATTTAATCCCTTTGGAAATCCACCACGAAAGTGCCATTGATTGCCTAGGACTGTGACTTCAGCCCGAATTTCCTTTAAGCCAGGTGAAACTGGTATATTTTTAAACATGAAATACAGAGGTTCAGGCTGAGTTTCAAGTCTGGTGTTTTTCAGTTAGACTCTGTAATGAGGAATCTCAAGTAATGAGAAACCTCAAGTGCTAATCATTATTCAATACTTTTGTTTCAGTGGCTTTTGTTTTGACAATGGGAAAGAGCTCCAATTGATTTGACTTTTGGATTGTGTCTGCTTGAATTTCAGGTACATTCTCTCATGAGATAAGGAGGGGGGAAGGTCCAGCTGGAATACCAAGTGTGAGCAAGGATGCATTCAAGGAGGAAAAGGAAAACACTCCACTCCTTCATCTGCAGAGCTGCACATCCTGCTGTGGCTCTTCTTGCATCTGAATGAGTGGGAAAGCCACAATCTCATTATGGAAGATCAAATGTGTGATGTTCTCTGTGATTTTCTTTATTTAGAGGCACTTTTTTTTTTCTTTTTTTTTTTTTTTTTACAGGGTGTGCCAGAGATTGGGATGGCTTAACCTGCTGGCCCAGAGCCACTTTTGGGGAAGTGGTTAAAATTCCCTGCCCACGATTTTTTGAAGAATTCACCAGTACCCACGGCAAGATTTTTTTTCCTACTCTTCTTATCCTCTTTTCTGTTTGTGTTTTTTTTGGTTTTTTTTGGGGTTTTTTTGCATTTTGTTTTGTTTTGGTGTTTTTGTGGTTTGTTTGTTTTTGTTTGTTTTTGTTTGTTTGTTTGTTTTTGTTTGTTTTTGTTTGTTTGTTTGTGGATTTTTGTTTGTTTCGTTTTTTAATTTTATGAGAATTCCAGTAGTTGAGGATTCCTTCATATTTTCCTGATTTACAATGCTCCTATGTCAGTCAGCATTCAGTAATTATCCAGATGCAAATCTCAGCTTGGGGTCAATGTTGACACTCTTATGCTTTGTGTTGTGCTCCATTGAATTCTTTAATTCTTTTGGTGATGTAAATACAATGGACAAGTGCACCATGCTGCTAAATTTATAAACGAATATATCATAGAAGCACTGATTTATAAAACTGTGCATTAATTAATATTAGAAAGAATCTCCTGAGTTCATCCAGTCCAATCCTCCAGTCAGAGCAGGGCCAAGATCAAAGCTTGCATGGAGCTTCCAGTCTGGAAAAGACAGCTCAGGGCTTTGCCCCAAATCCCCAAATACGTTGTAAATGTGTAATTTGATTTCCTGTGTGGAAGGAATGAATTTGCAGAGTTGATTTCCCATATGGAAAGCACAAGTCCCACTGCATCTTGAAATGACTGGGAACATGTCCCTCAATTTTTTTAAAGGATAGATATATAGAATATTGCCATTCTTACAGCTAATCTCCCTGAACATTACTGAAGTCCCTGAGGAATCAAAGGGGTAATAAGAAATTGTTGCTGCTCATCAAAACTTAAAGAACAGCAGCATCAGCAGCCCTGATTAATTTTCTGCTGTGTTTTCCCGTTGAAGGTTTCCTCCAGAGGAACTGTACACAGGAGGAATATTGGTCAGAGCCATTCCCCCCATACACCATTGCCTGTGGGTTTGATGAAGGTTCCAGTAAAGGACCTGAGGATCAGGTGGGGGTTTGATTTCTTGCTTCTGAACATCTCCAGAGCATCCTCTCCTGAGCAGCTGGATGCTCCACACATCTGAGTCCTGTCAGGCCCTGATAATTACCCATTTTCAGTGCTAAACTCGGAACTTTTAGGTATATTTAGAACGAGTTTAACAAATTAAGCTTAACATAAAGCAAGTGAGTAGCAGCCAGCACTTTCCTCTTCATCCAAATGTCTCCTCTTGGTGTTAAACTCATGTTTAGTTCACCTGTCCAAACTAACAAAGACTTTGGTTCTCTGGCAGAGGTGATGTAAATCCTCATCATGCACACATCTCCCAGGGAAGCCCTACCCTCCAGTCCTCAGGAATTTTTTCAGGGAAAATTCCTTTGGGTCCCTCCTATTTGTATTGTTTCCCAGATTTTCTTTGAGCCATAGAAAAAAAATATTTCTTAACTTTATAGCCTGGTGGTCAACACAGATCTTTGGGAGGGAAAGCTTGGATGCCACTGAGTATTTCCACACTTTGTCTCAGGCGTTCAGTGGAGCAGGAAGTGAATATTTTTCCTATCTGAAAATCATCATTCGTGCTCAATTAAGCTTCAGAATTTCTTTCACATCCACATTTGGATATGATTTAAATTTTCATATTCCTCCTCATCGTACTGGAATTTATATCTGGAGCTCAGTGACCTTCTATAAATAAGAATATTTGTACTTTGCACTTTGGGGAAAGAGAAATGCTTTAAAAGCTTGAATAAATGTTTATGAAACTTAAATAAAACTGCTTAAAAGCCTTCTAGAAAGATGCTGGAAATGATCTGAACAGTTCAGGGGGGATGTAAGATGAAGAAAAGGATGTGCATTCTGGAGCACAGTTCTCCAGCTCTCATGGGGTTCTCTCACAGAACTAAACTCACTCTCCAGGTGGCTTTTTCCAAGCAATCCCTGAATTATGATAAGCCAGGCATAATTTCTGCCTGATCTAGGCTAAAATCAAGCAAGGAGCTATATTTATATTTCAACAGGATAGCAGATTTCTGCTCAGAGGTGCTGTCTGTGCTCTGGCTGTGTTTAGTTTGGTATTCCAGTCAAATCCATGAGGTTTGGCTACAAAAGGAAGATGAGATCAGCAATCTCTGCTGCACTGCACACATGGGGAAGTGAGTAAAAATCCAAATTGTGTCCTAAGAGAACCACTTTGTATTTTGTGTGTACAGTGAGCACTTAGGATGTCTTTTGTATTTAGTGTTGATTCTTAATCCATCCTACGAAACCAGATAAAATCAATTGAAACGCTTCATTGTTCATTTAAATAATTAATTTTTTTTCTAATTTTCATCTGTGTTTTGAAAATACTGTATAAAAGATCAGGACTATTTCAGAAACACCAGGACAATTCCTATTATGTCAGGGTTACAAAATATCTTTATGGATCTATTTAAAATTGTTAACTTGTTGCCTCAACCTAGAATGTCAGCCTTTTGTATAAACAGATTTGGGATCCATTAGAGAACAAATTGTCCGCTGGGTTTATAAGGAGGAAATTTGCCTGGGCTCAGAGAATTTAGTTTCTGGGGATTTTAAATAATTAAATGATGTTGTAGTGAAAATTTGCATAGTTAAAGCCAAGTAAACAAGCTTTATGTTTCTTAGGACATAGGATTAGGATTTCTTAGGATATAGGTCTTAATTAAAAATGAGTGAATTATAAAGAATTTACAGTGCTAGGATATACAGCAAGGAATGAACTGTTTGTCCAGAGAATTAAGGACTGGGAGGTGATTTTCTTGGCTTTAACTTACCTCCACAACATGATGTAAGTCTTTATCAATGTTTCAGCTTCCTCACTCGCAAATTGAGAGTTTTATTCCTCTTTCAGCTATAGCTGTTTATGAAAATCAATATTTATTGAATCTGCCCCGGGCCTAAAGTAACAGATTCACAAATCTCCCACCAGAAGGTTTCAGTGCTCCCGAGTTTTTATGTACTGACATGAGACAAGGTGCTTACATATCAAAGTTAATATTTTCCTGGTGACCATGCTCAGAGGGGTCAGATGAGCCTGTGGGCTGTGAAACTTCTCTCCTGTGTAGGGTTAAGTAGCACACAAAGGAAAACTTCTGTTAGTGGTGGAGGGAAAATCCTGAAACAGATCTCAAGCATGAAAAACAGCAGAGAGATTGTGGGGCTGAACAGTGAGGGAAATGTGTCCCAGTGGAGTGAGCACCCCAGGGTGCATCCAGCACAAGCCCCTGCACTGGGCTGTGTCTCTTTTCCCCACAGAAATCCTATTATTCTGCATTTTGGCGTGTCTACACCGCTGGCTACGCAGCATCCGTGACTTCGCTCATTACGGCTCTAATTGTCTTTGCTGCCTTCAGGTAAATATAAATGGGCTTTTTCCTCGGGATGCCTTAAGATAATTGCTCTCAGATCCTCTGTGGTTTTGTTTTGTGGGATTTTTTTATGGTTGTTTTCTAGTCATTCTAAGACATAACTGCTTTGATGGTGATGGGGCCTTCTCTACCCGTGCTGTGGTGTTTCCTTGCAGATGTTAAAACCATCAAGCTGGACAGTCTCTCTTAATCTCCATGTAGTGGAAATGCCCTAACTTGAGATAATTTTTAACATTTTTTGATCATTCCTGCAATGCATGGCAGGACAGACTCTGCAGAAACAGTATGCCGTGCCCCTGAACCAGAGTTTCCTAAATTGTCCATTCCCTCTGTGAAAGGCCATTGCTTCCATAACTGAGAGCTAGAAAAAGAGATTTGATTAAATTTAAATGCCTCATTTGATGATGTTGGTTATTAGGAAGTGTTTGTTATTAGGAAGTGTTGGTTATTAGGGGTGTTTGGTTGAGGCAGAGCACAGAGCAGCTCTGGAGTGCATTGACAGCCTCAAAGGTTGTGGCCCTTACAGAGGGACCTGGGAGCACGAGGCTGATGTGTCCAAACCTTGAGGGAGAGCCCTTCAGCTCAAGGTAAAATGTGCACAGAGCAGTCTAGGGAAAGGGAATCATAGAAATATTGGGCTGGAAAAGACATTTAAGATCAAGCCCAACTGTTTATCCAGCACTGGCAAGTCCATCACTAACCCACGAGCCCCAGCACCACAGCTACGTGTGTTTTACATACCCACAGAGATGGGGACTCAACCACTCCCCTAGGCCAGTACTCAACAACTCTTTCCATAAAGAAATTTTCCCTAATATCCAGTGTAAACCTCCTCTGGCACAACCTAGGGCCTTTCCCTCTTGTCCTGTCCTTGCAACGTGGGGGAAGAGCCCAGCTCCCCCAGCTGTCCCCTCCTGGCAGGGAGTTGTTCAGAGCCACAAGGTCCCTCCTGAGCTTCCTTTTCCTCAGGCTGAGCCCCTTCCCCAGCTCCCTCAGCTGCTTCTCATCAGATTAATGCAGTTTAAGGCAACTGCTCTGGCAGCCACGCCATAACTTGTGACTGACACCCATTCAATCCTTTCTTTGACCCAAAAGGGGTCAAAAAGCCTGATGCAAGCTTGTTCAAGAAAAAGGATTATTAAAAATTATTAAAGGTGTTATCATAATCCAGCCCAAGAATCCCACATTTACTCTCTGCTTCTGGCATCTCCTTTAAATGTGTGGTGATCCAAGGACAACCACCCTGGAATTTCTATTAGCTGAGAAAGGTAACATCTTCTCTGCTTCCTCCTGCCTCTCAAAGAGTGACAGACCATTTATTGCTTTGCAAGGTGTCTGCGGTCTCGTGTGCTCCTGCTTGACTTTTGATGAGACCATGAGAGGCTTCTCTCGGAGAACAATTCTTGTTTTCTCTTTCTGTGCCAGAAAATTCCACTGCACACGGAATTACATCCACATGCACCTGTTTGTCTCCTTCATCTTGAGAGCAGTTGCTGTTTTCACCAAGGATGCTGTCCTGTTTGCAGATGAAACTATGGACCACTGCCTCATGTCAACGGTACTGAGCTTCCCCTCTCTCTCACCCCTCACTGAACATTTAATTCTTTACCTGAAGGCAGCAGGGAGATCCTTTCATCCTAGTTCTCCTATTGCTAAAACTGAAATCCTTAAACAAACAATATTATGTAAACCCAAAGACCCAAAATATTTAGGTCTGTTGACTCTAATGAAGCTCTAACAATTCCTACCAGTAAAGAGTTTAATCTGTGTGGGAAAAAAACCCCAATATTTCCCTTTCAAATATCTAAAATGAAGTCTAGTTAAACTACAAATCCCCAAACCTACAGAAATTTTGTTATTTCTTCATTCTTGTGTGGCAACACTGAATTTTGCCTACATTTCTATAGAAACCAGCCGTAATGAGAGTAGACCTAAAAGCTTTCTCTTCCTCTGCACTTCCAGGTTGCTTGTAAGGCTGCTGTGGCCTTCTTCCAATTCAGCATTTTAGCCAACTTCTTCTGGCTTCTCATCGAAGGGATCTACCTGCAAACCCTGCTGCTGCTGACCTTTGTTTCCAACAAGAAGTTTGTGTGGTGGTTCATATTTACTGGCTGGGGTTAGTACTCCCTTCCTCTTGGTGCCCTTCAGTATTTCTGGTTGCTTGCAGAAGTGGATAAAATCTGTGTTTTGAGGTAAAAGGAGCCTGTCAAAGGTGACACTTTTCAGAGGGAAGTTGCCCGATCATCCAGAGCTGCTACATCAAAGCCACATCATTTTATTGCCTTTTATATCTTAGTTATTTGCACCTTGGTGGTGAATAATCCAGGCCTCAAGGGGATGAGTGATATGGCTGGATAACATCCTAAGAAATATGTTGAATTCCTCCACTGACTAAAGAAGTTTGGGTGACTAAGTTGCCTTTTGTTTTTAGCACGAAGAATTTGACAGAATAATCTTAAATCATGTGAGTCCAGGCCTAGGAATCAAACAATTCTGCTTTTCCATTATTTTCAGAGATCTCCTGACTTTAAGGAATCTTTTGAGGTTATACAGCAATTGAAGTTATCTCTGATATTAAGAATAGGAATGTGAAATGAATAGGATTTCTTTCACTGCTCAGAATTGTTTATTGTGACTCTCAGATATTCCCATATCTCACTTTGGCTACTCTAAAATGCAGGCACCCAAACTGAGTAGTTACAATGACATTTTTTGACTTAGAAGTGAAATCCAAAATATCCTGAATAAATATTAACTTATCCTTCATCTTCAGATTTTTAGACTTTATTTAATGTAATTAAATTTTTGTTGGAGCTATTCCAAACAGGATTGTCTGAAAGTAGACTCTCAGCCCTTGATTAATCATGGCAAACTTGAGATAAGAAAGCAAACAACTCAATTAATAATGTGGTGATCCTCATCTCCTTCTGCAATCAAGGGAAGGTGAGAGATACCTCAGGGGTAACTCACATCTTAGGTGATGTGGAAGGAAATATTTCTTTCCATTAATTAAAAAAACAACTTGAACTTAATAAGGTCCCAGCTTAAAGGACTTGAGCAAGGGGCTAAAATTTGGAAGGATGAGTTCTGGGCCCTTCCTACAGATCTCAGATGATACTTAGAAAGAAATTATCTATATTTCTGTAGAATAATCAGTGAAAATGTCACCTGCTTCACATTAGAGTCCCTGTTGTGGCAGCTTTGAAAGTCACTTTGTCTTTGGAAATTCAATTGCACAGGAGGAGAGAAAAAGCAATTTCTGATTTATAGGCCTGAAAAAACCCCAGTCAAAAATGTAGAAGGATAGAAGGATAAGCAGTGAAAAAGTGAGGCTGGAAACCACTGGATCCTGGATTCAGTTAAATTTTCATGGGATTGTTATCAACTGATTGGTCTAGAGTGATTAATAAAGAGTTTTTGGGACAAAAATATGAATTCTTCCAGCTGCTGTAGGAGTATTTGTTAGCCACAATTTACATGATAAAAGAGACCCAGGTAAATAAGTGTTAACTCCAGGTTCATAAATGCTTGTAATTCCTATCCAAATCTTCAAGTAATTCGTAGCATTTATTTCTGAAAATGGAGTTTCACACCATCCCCTATTCCCCTTTGCCATGATTTCATTCTCCTGCCCTTTTATTCCTTTCCTTTTTCATTTCCCATGACTGCAAATTAAATTCTTCCATAAAGTTACTGAAAATCATCTGACCCATGACTTGACCTTTAATCCAACCTGATGCACTGTGAACCTGTTGGAATAAAGATTCCAGGGGACATGGTATTCAAACCAGTTGTGGTGTTCCTGTTGATTTTCTCAGGAGCTCCCACTGCTGTGATGTTTGCTTGGGTCCTCACACGAATCCATCAGCAGAACACTGGGTAAGTCAGGGCTGGGATAAGGAACTCAAGGACATCCTGTTTTTTATGGTGCTCTGTTTTTCTGGTAGGGAAAAAAAAAAAGATGTGTACACAAAAAGGTAAGGGAAAAAAACTTGCATGATTTAAAATTTTACCTCTAATTTTTACAGCTTGTACATAAGTAAGCAAGAAAACACTTTAAATCTTGTGATTTTTATGTCCATGCATGGGGTAATAAAACCTGGAAATATCATATCAACTACTGAGATTTCATTTAAGTTCCCTAATGCCCAATCCTTGAAATAATTGTAGTTCAAGAAAGTTGCTGCTTCTGTATAAAGTCAACTCTAAAAAAACTAACCCTAGTCTCTTCAAATAAGAACTTCCCAAACAACCAACGTTGTCTTAAGTAGTTTCTTCTTTTATTTCCATTCAGTTATTTTATTTTGTTTTATTTTTATCTGTATCTTTTAATGTGAGCTCCAGGCAGAAAGATTGTTTACTGTAAGCTATCCTGAAGGCTTTCAGATCATTTCACATCAGCTGGAAAAGATACCATTTTATACTTACCTGCTCAGAACTCAGGAGAGTTGAATAAGAAGTTGAGTTGAGAGTGATAAGAACAGGAAAGAAGCCTGAAAATAAAAGTGTGGGTGGGTTTTTTTGGGTTTGTTTTTTTCGTTTTTTTTGTTTGTTTGTTTGTTTGTTTGTTTGCTTGTTTTTAAACTTTGTATTAGTTCTTCAATCTGTGATTCTTGCTGATTAAATTTTGTTTAGATTAGACTACAAGGAAACCAGGGACATTTAGGCAGTGATTTAAAACTTAGGGTCCACCACTTCCCCTTCCTGTGGCAGAGGGTCTTTTGTGTGTGATGGGAAGCTCCCATGGGACAGATAAACAACCTGGTTTTGTTTGTTGTTTCAGATGCTGGGATGATGATGAAAATGGAGTGGTGTTATGGATCATCAAAGGCCCCATCCTGCTGACTGTATTAGTAAGGTTTTTCATTTCCCCTCCAGTTTCTGCATAGAGATAATTTTATCTAGTGTGGTTTTAAAATGAGTTCTTATGATTGTAACTTAAGACAAAAAAAAAAATAAATCTCCCTTATCCATGAATTTATACCACCTGAATTTGGGGAGGGAGCAATCTGTTTTTCAGATCTGTTTCTGGTATAATCCCTGTCATAATCAATGACAAGAACAGGGGGGACTTTTTTAGTCCACTTAAAATCTAAATTTAAAATCTAAAGTTCTGACCAGAAGTACAAGACATTAATATCAGACATAAAATGCTATTTAGATGTGTAGGTCTACAACAACTCAACATAACTTTCATCATATTTTAAGTACAGCTATATATTGGTGGGAAAGATAATTTTTATTTCTAAAGCTATTGACCTGAGCTAAGAACAGACCAGCATTGGTTTATAGCAGTGCAATTCCTAAAAGTGGGGATTTTTAGTTATTTGTATCAACTGAAGGCATGTCCTGGTTTGTAGTAAATTTTTAGATTTTGTCTTGTCTTTACAGATCAACTTTATTATATTCATTAATGTGATCAGGATTCTAGTCCATAAATTGAAATCCCAAGAGGGAGGAGGGAGCCACTCAAGCCACTTTGTGTAAGTATTCCTGGGTCTCTTAGGATTGACCTGTTCTAAGTGCTGTAAGAAATTTTTTATGGGTTGGAGAACAGAATGTTCTACTCCTCTTCTAATAGAAAAAGAAGAAATTACAAGGTGAACTTGCTTTTTCATCCCAAATCTCACCTCTTGCTTTTCTTCAGGGGAAGAAGCGTGGGATGAATGTGTTGGGGACAAAGAGCAAAGCAAAACATAAAGTATGAAACTTCAAAAGCTTGAAAGTGTAAACACTGAATGTCAGGTGGTGAATCCAGCTCACTCCCAGTCCTTTCCACACAAATGGCCACATAGAGAAAGATGCAGATAATTTCCTTTAAATTCTTTGCAGTAACAGGGTGCAATCTCTAACCAAGCCTAGTCCTGGTTGTTTACAAACCCCTTCACAGTCATTGGAGATCCCATCAGTGCAGTCACAGGGCCCTTCCATGACTTCTCTGGATGCAGCTGCCTCCATTTGGAGCTTTCCTCTGAATCAAAAAAAATATATATTCCAACATATAATTGCTGTCACTCCTTCCGTTTCTATCAGTGCATTGTTCTTTAATTCTTGCTTCTCCAGGCGCCTTGCAAAATCCACGTTGCTCCTGATCCCCCTCTTTGGGGTGCACTACATCGTGTTTGCATTTTTCCCAGAGAGCACTGGTCTGGAGGCTCGGCTTTACATCGAGCTGGGCCTGGGCTCCTTCCAGGTAAGACAGACAAAACCTTCAACAGGTTGGGATGTTTGGTCTGTAACATAACACCACACTTCAGGCCGGCTATTAGAGCAGGATTTATGAATGCATCCAAATTCCACTCACTGATCCCATCTCCCTCCTTCACCAGCTCTTCTGTTGCTCGTTCCCTTGTTATTTGAAATCTCTGAGTCAGGCTTCATGTGAATAATCACCAAAAGTAAATACAATAGCTACTTTTGTTGAAAAACGGTGACAGGATGCCATGAAGACCAGTCTGTGGATTAAGGTGAACTGACTGAAAATGATTTCAATAAGAGGGGTGGTAAATAAAAGTGCATAACCACCTGCTCTGCCCTTACCCTTTAGCAGCAGTGAACCATGATGACATCTCTTTGTTTATTTTGCTGTTCCACTACTCAGAACAGCAGTGTGGATTTGAGAGGGTCAGGCCTGTGTGTGGTGCATTTTGTACTGAACAGCTGAGATCTTCTCCCTTCCCCTTTCCCCTGTACCCCACCACAACTTGCCCACATTGATCTGTGTTGCAAATGATTCATCTGCCATGCTTCTCTTACTGAGGGAGAATTTGTTTGTAGGATACAGCAAACAGCAAGTTAATCCTTGTTGTCTCTGTACAAGGGCAATAATAAAATGTCACCAGTCCACTGAGGAATTTAATTCTATTATGAATACTCAATAAATAGTGTCACACTGCCTGAACTCCAACAGAAAATTGGGAAATATGCATTCTTTGTTATCTCACACAAACTGTGAATGAAGCCTGATGTCTGTCACTGATTCTAGATTTTAAGTCCGTATTTTTTCTCTCCCTACCCTCCCTGTCCTAGGGTTTTGTTGTTGCTCTCCTATATTGCTTCTCAAATGCAGAGGTGAGTAGCAAGTCCATGAGATTATAAAAACCTTTAAAACTCACGCTGTCCTTTCATTTTTTTTTTAATTTCTTTTCCTATTTTCAGAACAGATCTGTCTTTGATCTGCTCCTGAAACCATGTTATTTGAACATGTTATTTGACATCCCCACACCTTTTTAGTCCCTTGGTAGCTTTGTTGACTTCATTTGTATTCACACAGTTCTGGCAGAAGGACACAAAATCAACTTTGAAGTAATGACCCTTTAAAAATGGTTGCTGACTTCCCTGACAGGGGACTTTTCTCCTGATTTATATTTGATAGCTATCATGATGATGGCTCAATGGAAAGCTTGTAAAGCTCTTCACTTTCTCTAAGTTTATTTTCTCCTGGTGACTTTCTTCATGTCCCCCTTCCTTTTCTTTTTCCCTTTTTTCCTTTCCCCTTTCCTCTTTCTTTTTCCCCTTTTCCCTTTACTTTTTCACCTTTCCCTTTTCTCCTTTTCCCTTTCTTCTTTCCCCTTCCCACTTTCTTTTCCCTTTCCCCTTTCCAGGTCTGCCCATGCAATCAGGGCTTTTGTTCAAACATTTTCTTTTCCTAGTTTTCTAACATTGGTAGAATTTGGGTAAATTCCCTGCAGTAGAATGTAGTGAGCCTGCCATTTAAAAACCTCACTGAATTTGCTGGCACTTGACCCCAAAAGAGCAGAACAAATCGAAACTGATGAGAAAACCTAAAACCACATCTCATCCTCAGAAAAGTGAGTAGGTTTGCTGAGAAGGACACACTAAATGGTGCCTCAGTCTTTACAGTGGCTTAAACTTGGACAATTCTCATAGAACATGGAGTTATTAATGTTGGAAAAGCCCTCCAAGACCATCAAGTCCGAGCTGTGCCCAATCCCCACCCTGCCCCCAGCCCAGAACACTGAGTGCCACCTCCAGCCCTTCCTGGGACACCTTCAGGGATGGGCACTCCAAACCTCCCTGGGCAGCCCCTGCCAAGGCCTGAGCACCCTTTCCATGGGGAAATTCCTCCTGGTGTCCAACCTGAGCCTCCCCTGGAGCAACTTGAGGCTGTCCCCTCTCCCCCTGTCCCTGTTCCCTGGGAAAAGAGGCCAACCCCCACCTTCAACCTCCTCTCAGGGAGTTGTGGAGACCAAGAAGATCCCTCTGAGCCTCCTTTTCTCCAGGCTGAGCCCCTTTCCCAGCTCCCTCAGCCACTCCTCACAGGATTTACTCTTCAACCCCTTCACCAGCTCCATTTCCCTTCACTTTTTTGTCCCTTGGCAGCTTTGTTGACTTTTTTTTGTATTCACACTGTTCCCACAGAAGGACAAAAAATCAACTTTGAAGCAATGACCCTTTAAAAATGGGTGCACACTCCAGCACCTCACAGGAATGGCTAAATGGAGGTGCAAGGTGCAAGTAACCCATGGATGAGTAATTCCTAAAATATGTTTGTTGCTTAGGAGAACAATGTATAATGGCCATTCTGAGAGAGTCCCTTCAAGGCTTAGCTGTGAATACAGGAAGCTCTTCTTCAAACCTGCCTTCTGGATCTCAGACTCCTTGCCAGCAGCCTTTTAATTGCTTCGACAGCCTTTTAATAACTGGCATATTGCACCTCACAACACAGAAATGCAGTAGGTGTTGAAAAGGGGACAGGCAGAGCCTGATCTCTGCCCCAGGATGAAGCTGGGTTGGCTTTTTTCCATGTTTCTTAGGGATAATTGCTCCTGCAGCAGCTTGGCCACTCATTACCACTTGGCAGTGCATCTGTCGTGGTTCCCTGCAATCCTAAAAACTAATTATTATTTTCTCTGCGTGTGTGTGTGCTTCTGCAGTTTTGAGTATCTGTGACAATGTGAGAGACTGTGCTGCTGCCAGGCAAGGTGTTATGAGTATGGATGAAACTGAGGGGTGCTGGAGGGCCTTGGGTTTGCTGGGATAGAGATGGGATGCTGGATTGGTGGAGGAAACCTTTCATTTATTTGATTCTTGAGGGATCCAGAAACCCATCCATGAAGTTGGACTCAGGGGTTGTCTGTCTCTGTGTGGTTAACAGGGAAAATTAAGGCAGAATAGGGGCCACCAAAATGATAAATATTGCCAGTTCCTTGCTCTGACATCCAAGTGTGCTTCTGCATGCCATCCTCTGAGTTTTTGAAATTAAATCTGTTTCTTTCCAAAAGGAACAAGGACAGAATTCAAGTTTTTCTAAAAATGTGTTAAGGCTTAATCTTGATTTACATGGGCTAAGTACTTAGGCAGACTTTTTTGGCATATTTTACCTCCAGTGTTCATTGAGTCCTGATTTTTCTCTTGTTTGTAACTTCCTGCAGGTTCAAACTGAGCTGAAGAAGCAACTGTGCAAGTGGCAGCACCAGGAATACCTGACCTTCACCCACAGACACGGGGCTTTGTCCAGGGAAACCAGCCCGGTCAACTACGCCACTCAGTTGTCCCTGCTGGACAAAATCAGCCCCAAAAGGAGAGCCTCTGTGCTCCAGGATGGTGTCACCACTGTCTGAGGGCTCCCAGCAGGACGAGCTGCTCTGACCCTGCAATATTCCACCTGAGAAGTGGCCACCTGGATCCTTTGTGGCTGCCCAAAGTGTCGGGAACCTCCTGTAAATTCCTTGTCCTGAGCAGGAGCTGCTTCTCTCACCTGGTGCAGAACCCTGGTTCTCTCTCTCCTGAAGCATTAAAACACCCTTGCTTTGTTGTGAAAAGCCAGACTTTGAGCTGGAATGAATCAACAGGTTAGCAAAGAACAAAAATAAAACCCTACATGAACTCCTCCCAGGCCTGGCATGTTTGTATATCTTTGTTACCATTTCCCAAAATTTCCAGTTTCCGAGACCACGATTCCTAACCATCATCTGAAAAGGTTATTTGCTGGCCAAGCTTTGCCATAGTGATTTCTGATGTTTTACTGCTTGTTTTGAGATGTCTTGGGACAACCTAATGGAAACTAAGCACAGAAACCTGACAAGCACTTACCTATAGAACAGTAATCTGCTTTAAAAGGGAACTCAAACTGTCTTCAGTGACACAAACAAGTGACACAAAACACCTGCTTGATTATTTTTTTCTTCTAAGTCTGAAGAACAGAGATTGAGCAGAGATTAAATTAGGCCAGAGGATCCCAAACCCTTTCTTGACCAAAGGAAAATACGGAGCAGTGGAATATCAGGGCACGTGATGTGTGAAGGAATAAATCAGAGCAAACCCAATCCCAGGTGCTCAGGATCACTTACAGACCTGATCTGAGAGCCCAGATGTTGGTGTTTGTGGGTTGGTTTTGGGGTTTTTTTTCTGTTGTTGTTGTTGTTGTATTTTTGTGGGGTTTTTTGTTTGTTTGGTTTGGTTTGTGTGGGTTTTTTTTTTGTTGTTTTTTTTTGTTTTGTTTTGTTGGGTTTTGTTTTGTTTTGTTTTTTCATGGGGCAGACATTCAGAAACTTGAAGATCAATCAGTGGAACACTCAAAACTTACCAGTGTTACAAAACTAGGAAAGAAAGAGTTTGAACAAAAGTCCTGATTGCATGAGCAGACCTGGAAAGAGGAAAGAGGAAAGGGGAAAGGGAGAAAGGGGAAAGGGAAAGGGGGAAGGAGAAAAAGTAAAGGGAAAAGGAGACAAAAAATAGGAAAGGTGAAAGGAAAAAGGAAAAGGAAACAGGAAAAAGAAAAGGAAGGGGGAAAATGAAGAAAGTCACCAGGAGAAAATAAACCTGGAGAAAGCGAAGAGCTCTACAAGCTTTCCATTGAGCCATCATCATGATAGCTATCAAACATAAATCAGGAGAGAAGACACATGTCAGGAAAGTCAGCAACCATTTTTAAAGGGTCATTGCTTCAAGGTTGATTTTGTGTCCTTCTGTGGGAACTGTGTGAATACAAATAAAGCTCAACAAAGCTACCAAGGGACTAAAAAAGATGTGGGGATGTCATGGTTTCAGGGATCAGGGTGCACACCCAGCTGTGAAGCAGAGTGAGCCAGAGCTGTGCCTGCACCATTCTTTGGGTGACCTTCCTATTTCTTCAGGACTGAGCTGGACTCGACCTCAACCTCTCCAAAAGCACAGAAAAGGCCCAGGAGGTACAGGAGATGGGTCAGGACAGGAGCATTCCCAGGAGAACCTGCACCAGGCTTGGGGAACACAGCCATTCTCTCACTCCCTGAGTTCCAGTATCACCTCAGCTTCAAAAAACCAGAATTCCAGTCCCTCAGTTTGCTCTGCTTTTGGTTAATTATTTAGACCAACAGACATTTGGCTCTTGGAAATCTCCTTGCTGATTTTAGGTGCTTCATCTCTAGTCCTGTTTAGAGCAGAGATGAATTGTCCAGGCTTCTATAAAAATGATTCAAATAAGTTATTTATTAATTAGGCATTTAACCCATCTGTCACAATGTCATATGTTTGTTGTGAGGAGTAATTTTGTCTATTCTGACTTTCTTATCAGCTTTATTTGTAAAAGTAATCTCAGTTCCTGTGCTTGGTTGCTGAGCATAGCAATGAGAATTTGAATACAAAATGTATGATGTACATCCGTAAAATGCAAGTGGCAGTTACAGCTGTTGTGAGTTTGTACATTTAGTTTATGTCAGTTTGGATAGCTCATCTGGGTTTGTACACTTTAATTTGTGTCAGTTTGGATATTTCATGTGAGGCTTTATAAAATAAAAGGTTAATAACCGTGGGGAGTGCTAAGATTTCTTGGATAAATATTTGATTTGGGCTGTGAAACGAATCCTGATCCCTTTTTGGTGACACACCTGAGCCCGTGTGGGTGTGTTCATGAGTTGGGAGTGCTTCAGGCAGGGATGTTTTGCTTCTCAGAAGGCCTGGGCAGGCAGCAGGAGTGTCCTAAGCCGCGTTCAGCTGTGCTGTGTGTTCCGTGTGGAGCCACTGCCACCTCCTGGAGCTGGATGTGAGCAGCCCAAAAAGCCAGGCAGGGCTCCCAAACCTCTCCTGAACGAGTTTTAAACCACTCCCAACGGGCAGGTGCAAGAGATCGTGGATTTACATCACCTGCTTTCTCCTCCTCTAATCCCCTGATGTCTTTTGTAGAGTTTAACTCTCCAAGAATTCTTTTTAAATCCCTTTACAAACTACATGACACCCTGACAAGATCAAAACCTACTTTTTCATCTGCTTTTTATGGTGTTGCAGCAAAGACAGTGCATCAAGGTAACTGAAATTTCTAACTGAGAGTAGATTTCTAACTTTGACAATGTCAGCATCCTTTTTTTTTTTTTTTTTTTTTTCTTTTTTTTTCCCCAGAAAGTTTGATTGATTGGGCTCCAAATTAAAAGGAATCCTTCCAGCAGGCAGCTTTACCTGTTCTGCACATTCAGAACTTCCCTGAGGCTGCCTAATGCACCCAGAGCAAGAATTATTTGAGTGTCTGAGGAGGATTTGTTCAGTTGCAGAAAATACAACTGAATTCAGGTAGTTGCTCCTTGGTGTGCTGACACACCTACTAAACGAAGTTTTCCTCATGGAAATCAGGTTTGGGATTTGGAGTAAACATGCTGTAGTGTGGTGTTTTGTCTCAGAAATAGTGGATATGTATACAGGGCTTGTAGAGTGGCTGAAATAGTTCTGGAGGTGCCTTTTCTTTCTTTGCCTAAAAAAAAATAAAAATAAAGTCACTTAAGCTACATAAAACATTTAGAAATTAGAGTTTTTTCAGATTCCTTGTTTTACATTTGGGTTTTGATTTGATTTCCATGATTAGGGAGCCAGTGACTGGTGCAGCCATTCTGCACATGGTGGGAAGGGGAGACATCCTGTGCCCCATTATCAGCCCTCAAAAAAAAAAAAAGAAAAAGGGCTGAAGCTACCTCAGGTCATAGTGGGAATCCATGTGAAGGGCATTTAGAGTGATTTGAAACATAGCAAAAATGAAAATATCTGCTTTGTCCTTCCCAATTCCCCACCTGCCCAAGGCTCCCTTTGCTCCCAGGTCCTGCCTCAGCGATGCTGTGGGATGGTGATCTCCAGCCCTGCTCCTCCCTGACACACCTCTGGCCTCAGTTTCACTAAATGTGTGTCCATTTTTCCATCAGAGCACACCGTACTTAGTGTTTTACCAATTTTACTTTGTATTTTACCAAATGCCTGTGCTTTGGCTAACACTGAGTTAAAGGATGCAGCCTGTGTGGGGGATTCATGAATTCATGAGGGACAGGAAAAGGCTTCTGGTAACTGAAACCAAGGATAAAAGTGGGGAAAATATCAGAAACAGCTCATCTTCTGTGGGCTCCTCTGTTTCAGGAGTTTGAATGCACTTGATGCTTTAAAAATCAGCCTGATGATGAAACTCTTCAGGTTTGCATTGGCTGTAAAAGAAAGGAAGCCTTGAAGCTCATCAGGTGTCACAGAGAACAATCTCCTTCCACCTTTTCCAACTGGAAAACATCTTTGAGGACAACAGAATTTCTTCTCCTGTTTATACCCTGTAGGAATAGTATTAGCCCCCAGAGAACCTGTGGTGTGATAAATGGATTTGTAGAGTGTTCTCTGGGTTTTTGCTGTTCTCCTCTGTCTCTTTAAGAAGTTTCCTAAAGTTCTATTTCAGCCTTCTGTGTTGACCTTTTGCAATGGAGTCAGAGGCACCATTTTACATAAACAACCTTTCTTGTTATTGTAACCATCTAACCATGTTTACATTCTTCTCATAAGGAGGAGACTGTTGATGGACTGTTGGGTTGACCAGTGTGGTTGAAGAGGAAGATTTTCTTCCTCCAACCCATGGTCCCTGCTGGAATTCGATAAATGTTGAGGTCTGTAAATAAACTGCCCCTTTTTGTGCCTTGGACATTTCAACATGTGGGTGTCATTTCTTTGTGTCCTGTGTGACAGTAGAGGATTTTCAAAGCCTGACTGAAAGCTCCCAGAGTCTTGCACATCTGTGTGCAAACTCTGAGATAAGGTGTGCTGGTTTAGAAAGGCCATGGGATAGAGAGAGAGAAATTGAACTGAAAACAAGTTTCAAATGGCTGGCATTGTAAACAGACCAGATATTTTTGAGAATTAGAACTGTGAAAGATGCATTGTAGCAAGCCCAGGTGGGGAAAAATAACAGGTGACTGGTGATAGAAATATTAGCAGCATTGTGTGGCAAAAGCTGATAGGCTGAAAAACATTTGTGAGGTATTATAAACAAGAAATAGATTGGCTTCTGATAGAACGGCCTTGGGTTTTACATCTCTTGTGTCTCACCCTTCTACAAGATTGATAATGGAAAAAAAAAAACAACAACTTTAAAAACACCTCTCAGTTGCCCCATCTCTGTAGAGCTGGGTTTTTCCAACAAATGGTGCCCCACAGGGTCTTTTAGAGAGTGTGTTACACTTGGTTTGGTGATATTAACCCACATTCTTGCAGGATACTGGTGCAGGGAGATAAACACCAGTGGTTTATGGAGAAGGAGCACTGTGCATGGCAAAGATCTCACCCCTGGCTGGCCCAGGAGTGACTTCACCCAGCAGATTTCAGGGTCTCCTTCCCACGAGGAAGCCAGCAAACCCTTTTAGCCCGAAGAGCTTCTGCTTCAGGAAAAGAATACACTACCCTGTAAGTTCACAGACAAAAAGTTCTCTTTGGTGCAATTTTATATCAGAACAGACTTTTACAAAATGGTAATACATTTATTGTGTCATCTACAGCAGTATACATGTTAAAAACAATTTCTCAAAACACAAAAAAGGTTAGAAAGCAGCAGTTGATATCTGTGTTTCCACCTCTTAACAAAGCTGAGTAACCCCAGATCCCATTACCAATGAAACCAATTTTGACCAAAAAAAGGTCAGTATTAGACCCAACAGGCCAGTAACTTTGTACCTTGACACAGTCAAAAGCCAAAATACAGTTTTCCATCCGATAACTTGGTTCTTCTCAGAGCTATAGCAGGTTGCATTGCCACTAAATTGACAAGTAGAAGGGAAAGGGAACAAACACACCAAATATTTCTTTTCTTTTTTTACAGATTATACTGATACACAAAGGCCTCTTGAGACTTCTCTGCAAGCACAAAGTCCATTGAGAAAGGCATATGCAGAAGCCTAAGTAATTTCAGACACTGAAGAGTGTCATTTCACACAGTGTCATATCACACAGTAATTCTTCACATGGATGAATTCCCCAAAAGAAAGCCAATGGGAAATTGCAACTTGAATCATAAGGAGGTGAAAGACCATGAGGTTCAAAACATTTTTCAAGCTCTGCTGGTGTGTTTTCATACACAAAGTACAATGTGTATTTAGCTGAACTTAGCTCTTTAGTACAGATATACACGGAGCATCATTAACATCAGAGCATCCTCAGCTGCTACTGCATCCTCCATATCTTCCTGACTTGCTCTTAAATGCAATTCTGAACTGGTTGCATGTGCCTGACTGCAAAAATCAGAAGTTTAAATCCCTTTTTTTGTTGTTGTTTTTCACAGCATGTGCACGATATGCTGTGGTTTGCTCCTGGACACAGAAGTGCTGGTTGTGTGGACACAATCTGACAGGGAGAACAAAGCCTCCTGAAAACTCTCCATGAGAGCTCCTAACTCTTTGCCAGCCATCCACCTCCCCCAAATCTGGTTGGTAACACCCAACAGGAGCCAGCCCAAAGCTTTTAAAGACCATCATTGCTCAGCATGCATGAGACAGAACAATAGTGATTGGGCAAAGTTGCCAGGGAAAATCCATTTCTATCCAGGCCTCCCCAGGGTCAGCATCTGTCTCCAGTCTGGTCAGGGAGATGTCCTGGTGGGGAGAAACAACCACTTGCAAAGTGTGAATCATCTCACCCTGGAGCAGTCATCAAACATATGTTTGATGCTTGTCCTCTGAAATTGCTCACTTCTCTCTTGTGACCAAAAAGGCAAAGTGGAGAAACCAAATTAAAGGAAGAAATCTGTACTTTTGGTGTCTAAGTGATGTGGGTGTGTCCTTAGCCTTCTGCTCAGGAAAACAAGATCTCCTCCAGAGGTTTAACTCTGAGCCAGAACACCTAATGCCAGTAGTGCCAGATGTTGAAAGGGACACATATCTAACATAGCCCTTAATATTTAACTCCTCAGCAAGAAAACTACTTAAGAACAGGTTTTGGTGGTTTTTTTTTGCATTATGTACATTTCCACAGTTGCAGAAACAAGAGCCCAAGGAACACTGAGACTGTAGAGCCTGAGTTTGGACTGAATCCCACTCTGTGAGTTTATCTGTTTCCTAGATATCCACAGGTATGACTTAGGAACTAGAGCAGGCACTAATCCTGCCTGGATGCTGAGCAGAATCCCATGTGGTGTCCATGTATCCTGTTGTTCCCAACCTTGCAGCCCTTCAATGCTGAGGTCACAGTCACTGCCTTGCAGTGCCATGCAGCAGAGCAGGAGAAGCAGTATCAGTAATATAAGCACACCTTGTCCTGGAAGCCTTACCCACATGAGAAAGATCTCAGAACAAAAGAGAAAGTCTGGTGTCATGGAATCACACAATCTTCCAGGGAAAATCTTAATTTATTGAGTTTTCTAGGTTTTTGATCTGTGGGAACCTTTGCATAAATGCAGAAAGGACTAAAGCTCTTCAGTAGCCTTAAATAATCAATTGTTATACAAAGGATGAATTTATTTTCCTTAATAATCATCCATGGACACTTCAGAAACCAGCTCTGGGTTCTGAAGCCTCCACTGGCCACACAGACTGAGAACTTCTGGAATGGGCAATTGTTTCTGAAACACTATTGGAAACCAAGTTCAAATACCAAGGCAAATAAAGTCAATTAAATTAACGGGATTTGCATTTCTTTTTGTAGCTACTGTTTGCTAAAGTCATTGTGAACAATTTTTTTTTTTACTCTGAAATTTTGATATCTAACATCTGTCAGGACTGGGCTGGAAAAACAGTGTAAAGTTGGATATTTGTATGGTTCACAGGCCAGATTTAGTAGAGATTTAGTAGCAGTGTCAGACAAAAGCACTGAAACCTCCCAAACTGACACCATCATTGTATTTTAATCTATTTTAATGATGATTTCCTGCAGTATTTTGACTGGACGTGTGTCCCATCCATTTGACTGGAAAAGCTTCCCTTGCAATATCATAACTGAAAACAGAAAAGCAAAATATTGGAGTAATTTTCCTTTGAGGTTTGGCTGAACAAAAATTGCTCAACCTCCAAATCTCATTTTACATTTTCAAGGACTGGAAATCTTTCTCTCAATTTTTGTTTTTCCTTTTTTATTTCCTTTTTTCCCCAGCATGCTTGGCCTGCTGTTCCCAGGTAATTTTCCTGCTATTATTAATGGATCCACGTCTGTCTGCATTTAATTCTTTGCATTGGTTCTACTGCCCAGATTTGGATTAGAGCTGAGAGAAATGCAGCTAAAAAAACATGATTATTTTTAGTCTTATCTTGCAGCTGTATGATCAAAGACAAACTGTACACTTCGTCTGAAACAAAGCTGTTTGTATCTCAGGAAAAGAGAAGGAAACTGGAGGCAAGATCAGTATGACAAGGAATCCAAGTTATTTCAACTCCAGGTTCAGCTAAAGGTTTTTAACTGCCAAAAAAGTTTTACAGTAAATTTCCAGGGGAAGAGAAGATGAAAAAACTGGTGCTGAATTTTAAAAGGAGATGTGATCAGCGTAGGAATGGGAGTAAAATAATACGAAAATAATGGCAATTAAAGAGCTCCCTTCATATTGAGGAATATGTTTTGTTCTTGAACTTTTTGGCTTTGCCTGTTTTTTAGTTACTGGTTTATTTTTTCCTTGGGACTTTCGGAAAAAAAACCCCAAAAAACCTGAATTTTTGAGCTGACCAGAGGTCCCTTCCTATGCAAGCTCTGGATCTATCCTGCTATTCAGAAGTGGAATTTCATCCACCTTTGATATGAAGTTATTATGAAAAGCCACAATTTTATAATGTTGGCAAATTATGGCAGCTAATCCTTCTGTCACTGCTGAGGAGGATCAGAGTCCCATGGCCACATTTTTAGCATGAGTCCAAGAAACTCTATCTTGTGTCCCAGCCTGGTGCTCAAAATGCAAGAAAGAAGTGGCCAGACTGGAGAAGGTCAAAAGGAGGACCATGAAGACCATCAATGGGATGGACAATGGGGGCAGTGAAGAAAAACCAAAGGAATTTTTCTCTGGAGGAAAGAAGCCTCAGTGGTGACCTCACCAAACTATTCCAGTACTAAAGGAGAGGTCAGAAAGAGGATGAAAGTTCTCCTCTTCACAAGAATCCACATGGAGAATGCAAGGGTGACAAGTTCCATCAGGAGAGGGATCAGCTTGATATAAGAAAGAAATTTTCTGTAGAGTGAGAACTCATGGGAACAGCCTCTCCAGAGGTGTGGTGTGGTCCCTGTCAGAGGAGGTTTTCAAGAGGTGACCGGACAGGGTGTTGGATAAACTCATCTTGGTTCCCTTTCTCATGAAAGGTTGGGCCAAATTTGTCATTCAGGGTCACCTCCAGCCTTGGTTGCCGTGTCTGTGAACTTCATTCCCTTCTGGAAGGTATCTCACACTTGCCATTGATGATGGAGAGAGTCCAGGGAGAGTCACCTTTGCAAAGGTAAACTCAAATTATCAGCTCATGCCCACTGCTGGTTGTTATTCAGCCTTGTCATTGCAGGGCACTATCCTTAAGGTGCAATGAGAGACAGATGCTGAAAGGGAGGAGCCAAACACCCAATAAAGAGTCTGGATTTAACTTCCAAACTGCATTTTCCTCTGGACTCACCTACCTCCATCCCTTCTCCCACCACTCCATTTTAATGCCTGGTTTTCAAATGCAAGTACTTAAATGAAGCAGAGGAACTTGGGTGTTTTTCCTCTATGATTCAAAACTTCCCAGAACTAAGGTTCTTTCCCTGGCCTCTGAGCTCCAGAAATGCTAGAAGTGAAAGTAAAAGGAGCTGACATCACCATGCAGCAATGAAACAGCCTAGTCCTTTACAATCTAGGTTGTAGTTTTCATTTTGGGGATGTGAACTGTCCTGCAGTACCAGCACTCCACACTCAAAAATCAGTAATCAAAACAGTGGTGAGATACAGTAAATAGTCACATAACCTGCAGCACAGAAAGTTTTTGTACATTTATAAAAGAAGAAAATTAGACAGGAAATACATTATGGACATGGTAGAAAAAATGGCTCAAGGAGCACTGCACACTTTTTTTTGTTTTGTTTTGTTTTAATTGTGTACTGTTTTTAATAACACAGCCTTTCTAGCTCCAAAATATATTTCACAGTGAAAAATCAAACAAAGCACTGTTACACTCAGTTGGTATTTACACACACAGAGAAGCAAACTGCCTGTTGGATTCTTCCCTCCTGAAACAAATGGAAAAAAACAGCCACTGTGGGGTGGCCACGCCTGGCCAGCCCCTGCAGCTTACATTCAACAGAGAGATTTGTGGAGAGCTAATTTGTGCCATGGCATCAGAGTCTGGATCCCAGAACTGTGTCCACCTCAAGTGTGACCTTTCCAGGGACACTGGGAAAGTTCCAGTGACTCAGGAAAAGCCAAATCTGCCAGTGCATCAACACTTTCATTCAGAGAAATAAAATAATAATAGAAGGTTTTGTTTTGTTTTTCTTTTTTTTTTTCTTTTTTTAAATAATATATTTTATATTTAATATGTTGACGATCCCATTTCTTCTGGTAAATTCAGTGCTGGTGAACAGATTCAACTTTTCTGCTGCACAAGAAACACAATGTCTGCAACAGTAGAAATTTCCCGTTCACTGCTCTCCAAACTGCTCATTGGCTGAAGGAATTAAGGAGCAAATCCAACTTTTCACAACTTTTCCATCCTTGGACTCTCTAGCTGGGACCACCAAAAATCAGTGGTAATAACAATGTGCTGAGGCCAAATCCCAATTCCAGGTGAAGTGGGTTTATTCTAAGAACAACGGTTTTCTGGACTGATTTTAATTTAGCTGAGGACCTGGTCTCCAGTGTGCAGGGTCAGAGGGTGGTTTTGGTGATGTGGACATTTGCCCACAAGGCACTGGACTGAGATCCACCAACTCAAGAGCACTGTAGGATGTCCAGGAAAACAATAAAATCCAGAAGTAAGCTCAGAAAAATTTCAACAACAGCAAAAAATAAATAAATTTAAAAAAAAAAGATCCAAACACCTTCTTGCTCTGGACTGAAAGAAGAAAAAGTCCCCAGCTAGAGGCAGTTATTTGACATATTTTTCTCCACAATTCTAATTTAATAATGATTGAAAACTGGCTAATAGCCATTCATGCAAAAAATAGCTTTTGATTTTTTTAAAAATAATACATTTACAGTGTTGGCAATACAACCCTTGTGAAAACCCATCCTACAGCACATTGTCCAAGTATGCATTTACCTGATAAATCTGCCTTTCCCCAACTCTGTCTGGACAGCAAATACCTGGTTCCTGGGAAATTTTCTAAAATAGCTTTAAGAAGCATCTGAAGAAATTAAAAAGGGCCAATCAGTCAAAAACACTTTGACTTTTGCCGAGATTTGGGAAGAGGGAAACAAATCCTGTTCTCAGAGCAGCAAATCAGTGCTGTAGATAGACTTGGGAAAAAAAAAAAAAAAAAAAAAAAAAAGGTGTTTGGATCATACAAATCCCATTTATGAACCTGGAGTAAAATGGAACTGGTTCCAACTGTTTTGCTGGTCCTCTGTGCCACAGCAGATTTCACATGACAGGGCTGTCCCCATCTCTTAAGAGCATGATCCTCTACCAATATGACCTCAAACAACATTTCTGTCGGGTTTGAATTAAATTTACATTCATTTAGATGGCTCCAGCCAAGAGCAGATTATTCCCATAAAGGATTATATAAGTGTTAAGTATTATTATAATTAATATTTCTTTCAGAACTTTCTGAGACCTTTCTTTTTTTCTTCTTTTAAAAATAAGTAAACTAGGATTATCTTTAAAAATCTTTGCTTAAAATGACATCAAAACTCTTTTTCCTTTTTTACTTGAACTAACAAAAACCAGTGAAATTAAAAGCTCACACTCAGCTGACACTAAAATCCCGAGTATTTCACTTTTTTTCCCTTGTTTTTAGTTTATGATCATGTCAACTAACACTGAAGAACAAGCCTGAATTTTGAATTTCCTGGTTACTATTAGTTTCAGTTCAAAACTTCACATTTAAAACGCCATTTTCATCTTTGTTTGTAATATATGCATACACATACACGCACATATATATATATTTGAGATATATATATATTTCTCAGTTCATAAATTCATAAATCCAAGATGAAGGGAGTGCTAGGACGGCCCTCGAGCCTTTTTTTTTTTTTTTTTGCACTGTATAAAGACTCTCAAGAATTGACATCATCGACATTGGGTTGAAGTAGATTTGTAGCAGTCGTGGCTTTAACTACAAGGCAAAGGTCGAAAGAACATTCGAGTTCCTCTCCAAGAAAAGCAGTAAGACCATTGGTGGTGAAACAAACAGAATATTCCAAGAGAGAGAAAGAGAGAACTGCCAGGTGTGGGAAGTCATCCAAAGTCTTTGTCCTTTCCTTCCGTGCCATCTTAGGGTTCAGTTCAGTTGGGTTTTCTTCCTCATCAAAATGCAGGTGATTTTTGACCTTCCAGGGTGATCCTGCCAGGTCCTTCTCGTGCCTCTTTGCTCTGGCAGGGAAGAGTCAGCACACAGAAGTCAATCAGGTTGCAAAGGCACGACCCTCTGTGTGACAGCACTGCCCCAAGCCACCAACGCCACGTCTGGCCACTGGAGCAGAGGGTTCAAGGTCATCTGGAGGGAAAGGCCACCCTGGAACTGACTCTTGCTCTCAAGGTGGGAGGGAAGGGACAGTCGTTCATGTTGTTCAAAGAGTCCAAACGACCAATCTATCAATCAATGCCAAAAATAGAGCTATATCTCAACTGCATGGCCCGTTTAGAAAATTCACAGCTTAGCTAGAACAGAAAGCATTCCTGGGAGTGTCCCTGGGTAGGGAAAAAGCACAGCAGATCCCACTGCTCTCGCCTGAAGTTCCTGCACCGATGTGCAGTTTCGTGTTGGCACAGCTGTTCCTTTAAATCCATCAGGAACGTCTGACTGAATCCAGCCACGGACTTAATTTTCTGGAGATCCTCCTGACTCAGCTGGATTGATCAACACAAGCACGTTAGCTCCATCCTAAGACTCCAAGGAGAAAGAAACACTGCAGAAATTCACGTGCCAAAAGACAGGGACAGGCTAAGACCAGGAAGAAAAAAAATACAAAAAAAAAAATAGGCAAATCAAACCCAAAATGGAAACCAGGTGGAAAAATGACAACGGTCATGTCCATTCACAGACTAGGATCAGTTTGGCAACCAAGGATCACAACTGCACAGCAATCACTTGTTACTTTGGACGGACACGGATTACTCGCAGATGCTCTGGAATGGGAATAGTTGAGTGGGTGGGGTTGGCCTCTTGTTTGTCTTTTAAACATTCTCCATTTGATGGCCTTGAGTACAGCTGGGTATTTACAGTGACTGTTAAAAACAGATATTTACACTTTTCCTTTGCTTTTTCAGCTCAAAGGAGGAGAGGAGAGGAGAGGAGAGGAGAGGAGAGGAGAGGAGAGGAGAGGAGAGGAGAGGAGAGGAGAGGAGAGGAGAGGAGAGGAGAGGAGAGGAGAGGAGAGGAGAGGAGAGGAGAGGAGAGGAGAGGGAAGGGAAGGGAAGGGAAGGGAAGGGAAGGGAAGGGAAGGGAAGGGAAGGGAAGGGAAGGGAAGGGAAGGGAAGGGAAGGGAAGGGAAGGGAAGGGAAGGGAAGGGAAGGGAAGGGAAGGGAAGGGAAGGGAAGGGAAGGGAAGGGGAAAGGAGAGAGACCTGCACCACCACCAAAACTATTATTTCATTTTTTTTCTTTTGCAAGGGATGGTTTTTGGTTTGCTTGTTGGTTGCTTTGCTCTCCTCAGCTGCTCATGTCGCCAGGTTCTCCGCATTTATGCTGGACATCCGAATCTGAGAGCTGCTCTTGCTCAGAATGGAGAGTTGTGTCCCCCCGTTCACTCCGCTGCTCGCTAGAGAAGGATGGCGATGTTTGAAATCCACAGCAAAATACCGGTTGACTTTCCAGCTCCTCCATTTTCTCTTTATTTCTGATTGCACCTTTAGGGAGAAACTTCAAAAGGTCATTTTTTATGTACTTAGCCGCTCGAGGACATGCTGACAAATTATCAAGATTAGAAAAAACCCCACAATTCCACAGAACTGTTTTTAAAGTAAATATTAAACTCCTCATTTCAGCAAAATCTGAAGTTACTTCTCCATGGCTGGAAGAGGTCAGGGCATGTAGTGGGGAACTAAAGCCCAGCCCAGGTTCTGTGTCTGACTTCAGATAATTTAGGATCAGCCCAGAGGTGCATAGAAGACCTAATCAACACCACCTGGAGGAAAAAAAAATAGCCTGTTTTCATCAATGGCCAGTACCAAAGATACAATAAGGAGCCAAAGAAACCAGCAATCAAAAAGTACTAGATGATACTGAAACACCTGTCCACAGAGGCAATTTCTCTCACCTGCCATTAATGGATGGATGTTTACAGAAAACTTTGCTGCCTGCTTTCAGATCCTCTTCAAGCAGGCCAGCTCTGGGATTAATTACATCTGTGCCACCCTCCTTTTCTTGAGAGTTTTGTTGTTTTGTTTGTTGTTTTTTTTTTAGGGGACCCAATGACAAAGAGTAAAACAATCCAAGGTCAGAAGTTCAATTAGGCAATAAGTAAATAATTCCACAGCTTTTCTACTTTTCACTAATTCCAGTTCTCTGGCAACACTGCTGGGGTGTGCATAAGTGTATAATCATATAAAGTAGTAAAGATTTAATATAAGAGAGATTGTAGTAGCTCAGACCGACCTTTACTTGACTACTCATTCCTGTGCCACATTTCTGAACGAAATAGTGTAAGAATAAGGAAATACGTAGAGATGTTTGCCCAATATATTTTTCCAACCTCCAATGAGCTGCTGTGTCAAAGGTGCTTGTCTTGTCTGTAACAGCCATTGATAGATTTTCCTGGATTAATATTGTCAAAATGGATCAGTGTAAGTCAAAACGCTAAACAAGGGCTTTGACTGTATGGACAAAAACTACAAGGAGGAAAAATCCAAGTGGAAAACTTACATTCTCCTTCTAGGACCTCCAAACTCCTATTTTGGTTAAAGCACAGATTTTTACAGATTAGATAGAGAATTGAGTTATATTATCTCTGTAAAAAGGGAATAGCGTTTGCATGTGGAAGAGTGTGATATTCCAAACATTTTTCTTGCTGTAGGAAATTTAGTGGAGGCACAAGATGTTCTCTAATTATCATTTTCTGATATCTTGAGAGGGAAAATGGCTTTAATTAATGTTGGTGTGTTGGTTTGGCTAAGAACCACCCCCACACTCCTTCCAAGGGGCTTCAGGAGATCTGGACTATGCCCGTGAGCAAACATAACCCATAAGTTTGTTTGATGAGCTTGGAGATTGTTGTGGTTTATCTGGGAAGGAATGACCTGGATTAAGGAGTTTGGGACCTTTTTGTACCAGAGATCAACAATGCCAGGCTATACCTGCACTCAGCCCCC
Organism: Phylloscopus whistleri; assembly: GCA_017589585.1. Taxonomy (NCBI): domain Eukaryota; kingdom Metazoa; phylum Chordata; class Aves; order Passeriformes; family Phylloscopidae; genus Phylloscopus; species Phylloscopus whistleri. The sequence goes on from JADMLD010000401.1 coordinate 849,736, forward strand.
TTGAAAAGAAGAAAAGGTGATTTTAGGAAAAGACTCCAACTGTTGGGCTGCACAAGAGGTGCTGCAGTGGAGGAGAGAATGGATGAACTCCAGATGTCCCACGTTCCTCTTAAGGAGGCAACACTGAGCAGGAAACTCTTTTCCATCAATTCAGAAAACAATTACCTCAGATATTAAGTCAGATAAACAGGCAGGGAAATGCAGACTGGAACAGGAGAACCAGAAAAAAACCACATCAGCAGGAGCAGCAGCAGCAGTTGCCATGTGCTGAGGGGAGCGTGAGGCTTGCAAGGCACCCAGGTGGTGTCTGGGGAATGGCTCTGGGCATCTGACACCCTTGGGCTGTGTGTGTGTAGGGATGAAGGTGGCAGGGCTCAGGAGAGAAGCTGGAACCAGCTGGGTGGTGCCAGCAAAAGAGGCCAAGGACCCATGAAAACTCAGACACCAGTGAAGGGTTTAATGCTGTTTCCCTCAGCCTTTTCCTGGCAAGATTTAGAGTGGGTGGATGATCTGCAAAAGGGGGCAGAGACCACACTGAGAGGTCAACAATGGTTTTTATTTAGCCTGGCACCTTAATCACTAATGGTGTCCTCCAAGTATTTGTATTGCGCCCCACACTGTTCCACACAGAGCATGGAATGGTTTGGGTTGGAAGAGACCTTAAAGATCATCTCCTTCCACCCCCTGCCATGTGCAGGGACATCTTCCACTATCTGAGGTTGTTCCAAGCCCCATCCAACCTGACCTTGGACTCTTCCAGGGCTGGGGCAGTCACAGCTTCTCTGGTAACCTGTGCCAGGCCCTCACCATCTTCATCACAATCTCAGTGATGGGACTGAAAGCACCATCACCAATTTGGCTGGTGGCTCCAAACTGGGTGGTGACAGGGACATGTCATCTCTTAGAGAGAGCTGAACAGGCTGGGAGAGTGGGCTGGCGAGAACAGGGCAAATTTCAACGAAACCAGTGCAAAATTCTGTACCTGGGATGGCATTTCAAGAGACCTGTCCATATCCTGCCCCTGCCAGGAAGCCTTAATCTGAGCCATCATCTCTGGTAAGGCCAATGTTTTGGTTTGATGAAGACATCACAAATTCTTTTTTAGGTTTTTGGTTTGTTTGTTTGTTTATTTGTTTTTTTCTGAGAATTGTGAGATTCAGACTAAAGTATCAGGGATTATGGTAGATGATGAGTTAGAATGGACAGCTGGAACAGCAACTACTCTCACAAGAAAATGGGATGTGGATGACAAGTGAGGGACACTAAATATTAACAGTCTTACCTCCCCATTCAAGAAGCAGTAGAGAACAGCAACAACAAAACCCTAGGGAAATGGGAGAGAGAGAGAGAAAAAAAAAAAAAGTAATTCAAATCCTGAAGGAATGACAGAAAATAGCTGGAGTTAAAAAAACAATAATAAGAAGCAAACCAACAAACCCAAAATCCTGGTATACAAAACATACACATAAACGAGCAGAGACACACTCTGGGAGGTGTGCATGCAAAGTAGCTACAAAGAACAGAGATGTGGTTCTAGGGAAAGCTGAATTCAGTGTGTAATCACCTGGAAGGATCCCAGTCCCAATTCAAACACCAGCCTCTCCCGCTTACTGACATTCTCAGGAGAAAAGGCAAACACCGTGTAGTGAATTCCAAACAAAGGGATCAGCAGCAGGGTGGAACGAGCCAGTCTCCTGTCACAACAGAGGGAAAGAACTTTAATTCAGCCTTGCAATTAGCAACCTGCACTTTAATTAAAAGAAGAAAGCACAGAGAATATTTTTGCTGACAGACTTTTGGGAATACGTACACCGCGTAATTATACGAACAAATATGCAACATTCCTGTTTGTTCCCAAAGACTCTTTGCACACACACTGCAGTTTGCTCCCCCTTCTTCACACTGCTACAGTAATGGCACATTAATTATGCTTAATGCTCTCTGCTGCTATTTTAATTTGCATTATTACAAGCAGGAATTTTCTCCTACCATGCCAAAAAGTGAGGGGAATCTCGCTAAGGGATTCAGACTGCTACCATGGTACAATTATAAACTCCTCACCCAATTGCTTAATCCCAGTGGAGTGTTTGAAATCACCTTTTTTGTTGTTGATTTGTGTGTGTGTGAATGTGTTTCTGCATAGCAAAAAAAAAAAAAAATTCCAAAACAACCACACAAATAAAGCTAAAAAATCAACAGCCATACAAATAAAAGTTAACCCCTCTGCAAGTTCTTGTACTCACAACTATTCCTGAAGATTTTATTTTGGTCTCAGTTTATACTGTTGAAAACCTAAGTGCAATTCCACTGTTTAACTACTTCACTGCTTCAGAATAAAGAGGTTTCAGAGGGAAATAAAGCTCAGTAGATATAAACAAAAGGGCTGGAAATGAATGTTTTACATGTGAGCACTTAATTGGTGAAATTCCCCCAAAGCAGGGGCCAGCCAAGACTTGTGCATGTTTTGGTGAGTGTCACTGTCTGATTGAGCAGCAAAAAAAAAGAGCAAAGAGAAAGCAAATGTTGATTTGAAAATAAGGCAAGCGCTTTATTAAAAACAAAGTGACCTAAAAAACCCTCCAGGACATTCTCTGAGGGGAAGAATATAATTGATTACGTTCAGGTAAGTGAAGAAGACAGATGGAGGACAAAGAAGGTAAAAAGCCATAAAGATTTTTCAAAAAGCTGCATTATTTATTAAAAGTCAAATGTCCCCTCTGCTTTTATCCATTTGGCACATTGCAGACAGATTTGAATTTGCTAATACATGCTCAGTTATAACCCAAAAAGATGTTTTTGTTTCAGCAGCACTGAAGATTTAACTAAAACACTTTCAAGAATTTTGTGAGCACAATTATCTCCAGCAGTGGTCTGGGAATGGGACATGAGTGCAGTGCTGGTGTCTCTCAGTCAGACTTTGGGCCCCAAATTGGGGATAATTTCATCCCAACTCTTGCCTGGAGACTGCACTAAACACACCTGAGATCTGGTGGACACCAAACCTGAGGTCTTGGTGGAAGACTCCACAAACCAGAGAACAGTGTTCTTGTGGGTTATAACATTAGGCATTGGCCAAAATCTTTTGTAAAGAGAGGAACAACCTTGGAAGAGGGTGATGAAGAGCATTTAGAATGTCCAGCTTTGATGATCTCTAAAAAAAGTAATCCATACAGGAGTGAGCCAGTGTAAAAGAGCTTTTGGAGTCCTTTCTGGTTCTTTTTCTCTATGGACATGCAATCAGGTTAATAAAAAGGAACAGAAACATTGAGGAAGAGATTGTAGAATAATGTTCTCTCTGTAAAAAAGGGATGTAAAGAATATAAGCGTCTTAAACTAGTCATGGAATTTTTAAAAAAATCAAATTAAACGTAATAAACGGGACAAAAAAGTATCATCTCTCCATATCTTCTATCATTTATATTCAGACTTAATGACAACAACAACAAAAGGATAAATGTTGTTTTGATCTAAAAGTCAGAACAGAATTGTCTATTAATGTGTTCTGTCTCACTGCACTCTTGGGAGATTAATTTAGGGGAAGATGCAGAGAAAGTCTTTTTTTATTGTCAGTTTTCTGGCATTAATCATACCTGATTAATCACACAATTAGTTTGTAGGATCTGGAAATACAATGCCATCATCAATTTATTTGAGGTGTTGTCCTCAATACTGTCATAAAAGTGAGGAAGAAAATGCATTAAATAATGTATTTGGAAGTTTATGGATTATTAAGACCAATAAAGAGGAAAAGAACATTTTAATGATAAGAAAAAAAAAAACCTTGAGAGACATTAATGCCTGTATAGATGATGATAAATTGTTTTTTTTCAAGAATATTGGAAAGAGAGAAGATTTAAAGCAGATCCTGTGAGATGTGTAAGCTTATGCTTGACAGGGAATGAAAATTCTAAAGGACACAGTGGAATTCTCAGGTAACAGCCAAAAATATTAATCCTGTTTTCTTCCCCCACTCTTACAGACAGAAAAGAAACTTTCTGTGGCAGGGGTGGTGGATCTAGAAGTTCTGAGGACAATAATTGTTCAAGTGGCTGTTTGGAAGATAATGTTCTCCAGAAGGTCTAGCAAAAGCCTTGTTCACATTCCCACAGGGAATTCAAAAGCCATTTGAATATCAATTTTTCTTGAGGATGACATTCTGTTTTCCAGCTGTTATTTTCCTTAAAATCACTTCAAACATAAGACTTTCTCCAGTGGCATGGCTATGAATGTGGACTTTCCATTATCTGTTAGTACAGACAAATAATGGTGCCCTCTGTTCTCCCTCACTCCTCTAAAATTAGAGGATAAAGAATAAAGAAATTTAGAATATTTCTTTATTTAGAATAAAGAAATTAGAACTTTATGGTAAAAGAAACTCTAAGTAGGAAGGTTGTCTAATTTGACCAGTATTTGAAGGAATCATGCTTTTGTTTTTCCATTGCACATCCACACTTATTAAGGACACTGCTAAAGTCTCAACTGCTCAACCTTTTTGAGAGAAAAAAAAATTTAAAAAGAAGCAAAAATCTCCAAACCACAGAGTTTGAAGGAAGGTCATATTGTTGTTTTGCCATTTAGTCCTGCCTCTCTAAAGTAAGAGAATTGCCCAGTTTAAAAGCTGCCCTAAGTGAAATACTTTGGTCAAATATGAACTTTTGCAATGAAGACATCAAGGTCTGTAGCCCTGAAAAGCAACATTCACCTCACTGAGGTTTGGACATACATAGCATAGATATTGATAATGAAATTATTTTTAAAATGCCTCTAAAGTCAATGCAGAGGAAAAATACACTTTTCAAACATAATTCTTGTGTGCTATGGATGTCTTTTTAACAAGAGGTGACTCCTGTTGTAAACCCCATGGGTACTGAGTACATTTATTAATGTCTATATTGATTAACTTAATGCTGTGACTTATCTGCAGTGATGGCACCTATTTTTAGTTAAATTAAATGCACACTTGAATTCCCTTTATTGTCTATGAAGAGCAAGAATCACTGACACACAAGGACAAATCCTCTGCCCCTAAGGAAATTCTTACCACATCCTAAATCTATCCATTGACCTCAAAGGGAACCTGGACTGAGTTTGTCACACAAATTTCTGCCCTGCAGATTTGTGAGCTTTAGATCAGAGGAACCCAATTTCTCTGGCCAAAGGTACATATTCATCATCCCTGTGATAAATCTGTGCAAAAAAGAAATCGTGACAGTATTTCAAATTGAAGGATAAAGAGCAAACCATGAAGGCACAGGATGTCATTAGTAATGAATTGCTCAACACAGCTCATGTTTAATAAACTGAAGGATCTCTTTTATCACAAAATGCTGAACCTATTAAAGTGACTACCAGGAACCTCAGCAATTTCCCTGACAGATCATTTCCAGTCTTTCCCAAAAAATTTAATTAGGTCTGTACCATCGCTTCCAAACACCTGAGGTAACACCTGAACACCTGAATGACTCCAGATTTTTAATTTTCCCATGCATAATCCACATCTTCAGACCAAAGACTTGAAGAACAGGGAAGTTTACCACGACTTTCATACTTCAACAGACACAAAAACCATAGGTTTAAATAGCTCCTGTTCAGGCTGAACTCTTCTTGCCCTTGACTAGGTAGAGGATTTCACCTGAGGGAGTTATCAGTCTCCCATCTTTCAGAAACATTTCAGAAAAATGTAAAATTTGGTTCTCTGCAAAGGCCCAACATGACATCTGTGCTGCATCAGGATGTCCATTAGGCAGTGAACTTTAAATTTCAAACGATCTCCTCCTAAACCTGACTCCTAGTTTTACCTAACTGTTCTTAGTCTTCAACTGCTCTCTGTGTAGAAGATGGAGCTGCTCCTTTTGTCTTCTCTATTTCTATCTGCTTTTCCACGGTTCCATATTCTTTTGACTGAATATTTTTCAGCATCTTCGTTGTTCTATTTGTTAAATACCTCAAAGATATATGAAATCACACAGAAATCTCACTTTAATTTTTTTTCCTAACTAAAATACATAACCATATATGCAGTTAAGCCACAAACCAATCTTTTTTTTCCTTAATGGTGTCAAAGATAACTACTAAATACTCTTTAGCAAAATCCTGGAGTTTTGGGTCTATGTGTCAGGAGACCTCAGAGAATGTTGGTTCGCACTAATAAAACTGCTGTGAAATTCAGGAAACAGATCATCAGAAAACATATAATAGATCTCTGAAATTGCACTTCATCTAAACAAAATGAGAGGATGACCTTGGAGCTCTTTCCCAACCTTAATGATTCCATGAATCTGTGAAAACCTGTGGGCTTCTTGTGAAAGGAGCAAGGAGTCAGGTGGACTATAGGATAGTGATTAATTCACACAACTCTAGGCTGAATGGCTTTTATTCACTCTTCTGGATGCCTCACTCTATATTTGATGATATTTGACAATGTGGGACTGAACTTGATGATCCTGGAGGTCTTTTCCAACTCAGTGCTTCTATTATTCTATAACTTCTGATGGACACAATTAATTTTGATATTCAGGTCAGCTTTAGCCTTTCCTCACCCCTGGGTGTTTATTAAGTTAACTTCACTCAGTTTGACGGACAAAAGATGTTTTATACCCACTGAGAGTCTGATTGACTCCATCTCACCCAGCTTTTCTAGGAAACTTTCAGGTGAAACATTTTCTCTCAGTATGAAGGTGCTCACCTCTTCACTGTACAATAAAGAACAGCTATTAATTCTGTACAGACACTACCCAAAACCATAAATAGCATCAGCCATAATTACAAAAAAAAAAAATTAAAAAATAGAAAAAAATTAAAACAACCTTAAAATCCTCGATTGTGGCGCATCAGCAAAAGCACAGTACAAGAACAAAAAAAAACAAACAAAAAAACCCCAAACTTCTACATGCAACAAGAACTAAATGAATGCTTTGCTCTCTGGTTACTTCCCCTCTGCTCTCATCCGTTCATTTAATTGCAACATGCGTCACACACACACAGTAATGTCACAGGAGTGCGTACACTTACAGGGTAATGGTTGATAGTTCTGACATCTTGCAAGAGTGCTGGTTAGCCCTCTTAGGCTTACAGTAGCATTTCTGAACGCAGCTGCTAAATATGACAAGATTAGCATTTTTTTCAGCATATTGTGAACAGGCCAAGGTAGGTCACTTTCAACACATTTTTCATGAGACACGTCACAGGGGATGGAAAGCGGACACGACAGAATGGAGTCACGGCACGAACCAGCTGCTTGACGGAAGCAGAAATTAAGGAATGAAACAAAAAAATCAAAGCGCACCGGCTGCTGCTGGCCGTGGTGATGTGCTGATTCACGGACAGACCAGAACTCAAAACACCCTGGAGGCAGGCGGGCAGCGCTAGCGCATCCGAAATAGGCACGACCTGCGCGGGCTGGTTTTGTACAGAGGGTCACAGAACAGGATATCAAACGAAAGCTGACTGCATGCTCATGGAGAACAATCAGAGAGTAACATGAACTCGTAGGATGGGGACCAATCTAAGGTGAATTGGATCAGGTGTTGGTCGTTACCACTGTAGAGTGGATCCCTTCTTTATAACAAAGAGTTTTAGTAAGGACACCAAAGCACTTTTCCCATCTTCCTTGGTGATGGGGAGGGAGCTCAGTATGGTATCTGCATGTCTGGCTGGTAATTTTGGAGTTACCACGTATTTTTTTGTCACACTCACTAAGGCAGTGTGCTCATCAAAGCAGCAAAAAAAAACACCACTGTGGAGCAGGACCTTCATCCCTGCATGTTGGATTCCAGGAATAGCTGCTGCAGAGAACAAAATAGCTCCTTTCCAACCAGCCAGGGGAGGCTAATTTAAATCAATCACAAGAAGGGTCATCTGAAACATGGAAAGGCATTTGGAGGGATCCTATAAGAGATTTCATAGCTGGGCTGAAAAATTGAAAATAGTGATTTCTTCTCAACTTTCAGAGGGAGAATTTTTGTTTTGTTTTCACCACGTGGTTGTTTTGGTGGGATTCACCTCAGGAGAGGTTGGATGTCTACAGTACAGGTGTCTAAATAAAATGGACATCCTTAGGACCCTGATAATCATCAATAAACAGTTGAGAGAGAAATACATTTATTGGCCAGGTACATCTGACCTGTTTTAGATGTCCACTCGAGGACAGATGAACACCAAACACCACTGAGTACCCTGACTAAATCTCCATTAATATAAAGGATAATACGTATAAATGATAAATAATATAATAGGTTAGTAAGTAATATGGTAAATAATATAATAGGATAATTGATTTTTAAAGCAATTGCCTTCAAGGCAAACATTTAAATTTGTTCAAACAAACTCAACTCTATTTCTGTTACACAGTCTGAGATCTGTGCTCACAACTCATGGAATTTGTGATCTGAACCATAAACTAGGATGAATTGAAAACATATTAAAGTTCTCCTTACTGTTAACTCCTTTAAGTCAATCCCCATTACAGGAGTAACATTTTGTTTCCTTTTGGATAATTAAAGCCTGATAACTGTGTTGCTATTCAACATTACAGTGTAAGAGCAGGAAAGTACACAGTCTTGTGGCATGCACACATCCAGCAAATAGAAATAGTTACTGTGTTTTAACTCATAAAATGGATTCCATTTCTTGGATGTTGCTAGAAAGTAAACATGAAAACGACTGATCCTTTTACACTATAATTTCTGTGCTAGATTTTTGCAGCACCTGCTTTTCCTAGAGCTGAGTTGGGCATTAATTGTCCACTCAGACTGAACAAAAATGAGTAAGCCTCACTTTAGTGACTGAGGCTTTCAGAAGTGACTATGGATTTTGAGTGCCACTCATTTTTTTGATCACCTGATCTGAACCACATTTCTCAGGCCAATTTTTACCACAAGAGGGCTGCTCAGCCTGTGTTGAAAAGAAGCACTTAGGAGGCATAATAAACCTGAAAAGGAAACATCTAAAAATCGATAATCACTTTGAAAAGTCTTAGCCATGGGTTGTTGTAGAGGTTTGTGGTCTTTAATGATATACTTAATGTTGCCATGGCAATCTAGAAATAAATTCCCATCCATGTTTCCTTTACTGCTTATGTCCTGTTTTATTTGGCAGGGATTGATTTTTTTATAGGTTGTCCTGGTGAATAAAAAGTGACAGCACTTGGTATTTACTAGAATTATTGAAAATACCAGATTTGATTTTGAAAATATTATCTACGGATTAATTGCTGGCTCCCCACACAGTGAGGAGATATTCACACATAGGTTTGTGATGAAAAACAATGCTAGCACTTCTTAGGAAAATCTTAATATTTTAGTGCTGTTAACACTTATTTCCTGCCATTTCTAACTTCAGTAGAGTCACTTCTGTGATCTTAGGTGGTGTAAAGTGTCCCAGATCTTTAGAGTACAGAATTTATAGATGTTTTCTTTCCTTTCTCCCTCCCCTTTTATTTTGCAAACTTTACTTATAATCAAAGTAGAGACGTTGGTGGAAGGAAAGGGAGAAAGAGAGAAGAGACAGAGGAGGCAGGAACCAGAAAAAAAAATTAAGGAGGAGAAAAAAATAGACAAATAGAAGAAAATGAACAGAAATGAGATGATGGCTATGAAAACACTGCACGAATCAGGGCAGGATCCTCAGACCTCTGTAGGCACACAGAGAACGGAATCGGTCACATCTAACTCTACGTGCCAAAGACAGATTCCAAACTGAACTACCACCTTGGACTCAGTCAGGGAAAGAACAGGGACTCCCAGGCTGAGCTGGCCTGTGTGACAGAGACACCTAAAAGGCACAGGGGATGCTCTGTGTGACGGAGGTGCCCTGGTCTCCCCGAGTGACCATAGACGAGGACCGGACTGCTCAGATCGAGCACGAGACTTTAGACAGCTAAAGGCAAACAAGCTGAGTCTCACCGCAAGTGTCCTGGGCAGGGACTGCAGCTGCATCTGGGAGGAAGAGGGAGGGTGCTAGGGTGGAAGGGGAAAGAAAAAGTTAAACACTCCCGGGGTGGAATGAGAGATGGATGATGTGGCTGTGAAGGCCACCGCGCCAGACCGAATACCTGGACGTCTCAATGCGAATGAGAGAGAACACAAATCTGAGGCAAAAGGAGCTGCAATTCAATTCTAGATGTCTCAGAGGTGCTTAAGAGGAGTGAAACGAGCATGCTGATCCAGGGGAAGGACGTTATGCTGCATTATCCAAGTACATCCCTCATGAAAATGGTCAGGGTTCTGAATTTAGGTCGCTACCAGGGAATGATGAGGTTTGTGCCTTATCCCTGAATGTGCTGAAGGGGAATCCTTTGGGAAGTGCAGTAAAGGAAGAACTTGATTCATGCAAATTAAAACTGCTCCTCATCAAGAACCTTTGTACACCCTGCTGGAGTAATTCTATGCAACCTCACCATGAGTAGGACTGGCAGCTGTGTAGTAGCAGGAGAAGGAACGCAGAAACAAATCAACGAAATAAAGCACTGAAAATACAGTAGAAAGTCAACCAAAGTGGAAGTAGAGAGATTGTATGGGAGAAAGAGGAGAAAATTGAAAAGTGGGTCCGTATAATAGATTATTGATATCACACACCCGCTTCCCCTCAGCTGATACCTCTCTAGGCTGGGAGACAAATTCTGCTTGCTGCTCAGTAGCTGAGGATTCCCTGAAGCTGCACTTGTTTCCTTTCAAAACACCAAGTGCCTTGACAACCCCTCCTGCCCTTACAGATCAGAAGGGAAAGTTTGGAAAACTGGACTCGTTCTGTGGGGAACAAACAGATCCTGCAATTCCATCCCACTGCAGTGGCTGCAGCTCTGACCTGCTGTGTGCAGGCAGAGTCCTTCACCCCTCTCACCCAGACACAGAGCAAGCACAGGTGCTTCTCAGCAAAGCCATCTTTTAGCTGTATCTCCTCTAATTTTTGAGGTTAACAAAATTAGCTGTGTGCCTTTTTCCTTGTCACCCAGCTTGGCAGGCACTGGTGAGAAACAGGCCTTAAAGTGAGATTTACCTGGCCTGTTTTAAACTTGTTTAAAGTGAAAAATGCTGTACTAAAGGATTTTGTTCTCTGAACTGGGTAGGTCTCTACTGGCTGTGGAAGGAGCCCAGCAGGATTGTTTGATTAAACCAGGTAGGTCTCCTACTGTCTTGCTAAAAGTACAACAAATATTGTGCTCTTCATGGAAAAAAGAAAAAAAACAAAATCAAACCCAAATAAAAAAAAAGGAAACTGTATCTCTAGCCTTTAATGGAAAACATTAAATAATTCTAATTCTTAGTCCTGTTACCTAGAGTTCTACTTTTCCTTGCTAATGCCACCAAAATAAGAAGATGAAGCTGAATGAGTGTTTGCAGATTAATGCTGTGGTTAAAAATAAATCTTTAACAAACATGAATTTGGACTGGAAATTTTTTGTCCAGTAAATCTGACCCTTGAGTAGATTCTGAGGCTTGAAGGTGAAGCAAAATGGTTAAAGACAGCCAAAAATCCTATCTACGGTGCTCATTCTTGGCTTTTCTAACTTCTACAGAGTGTACATCAAAAGAAGGAGAACACCACTGCTATACTTGGAGTTAAATAATGAAGAGATTAAGCCTAAATTTTGCCTGTGCTCTAGAGAATAAAGCTGGTAGCAGAGGGCAGAATTCTTCTAACCAAAACAGCCTTTAAATGAATTGTAGCTTCAGGGTTCTGTGTCCTGATCCTTCCCCTGTATTGATTCTGGAGCTCCTGCTTTACCAAGCTGGGTTACTCTCTCTGACTCCAGGGCACAGATCCAGGCTGTGCACTGTGGAATAATTCTGATGGAGGTGCAGTGACACAACTGAGGTGCAGCAGACAATAGAATGAATGTTCAATGTAGAAAAATGTACCAGGCCAAATTGAGATTCTTATATAAATTAAGATTTGGAATATTTTACTGTTTCAAATGAAGAATGTGCATAATCCAAATCCAGGTATAAATACCTGACTGTGGGATTTAGCTTGTTGTCCTCCAAAGAAAGCAAATGAGCAAAGCCCACAGAGTGTGTGTACTCCCAGTCTGACCCAAGGAGTGGATTTTCCAGCATTACAGACAGGTTTTGGTTCCTGTCAGCTGGCAGAGCTCAGCATCAGTGTAACCACACTAGGTTTATATAATTTGCAACTCTGAAGCTGCAGTTAGAGTGTTTTGACTCACCTGCCTTACATGTAATTCAATATCCCTGCAGATTCATGGTAAAACCCATCTCTACAACTCTCCTTAATGAAAAAAGAGAGCACTGCCTTTGTTAGGTAAGCTTGGGCTTGCAGACATTTAATCAGCTGAACAACTCCAGCACTTCCATTGGAAATATAAAAAGGAATTACAGTTTGGAAAGCCCTCAGTAATGATACAGGTGGGACTAAGACTGTGATACGAACCTTACACCTGGCTTTGGATTGGTCCTATCTTGAGATAGTTTGCATTTGTTTAAACAACCTTCATGGAGACTGAATTCTGTATTAAGGGACTGTAGCCTGGTGGCCTTTGAGGATGTTCTTTTACTCTCCAAGGCAGGCAGAGTTTGTTCTTAGAAAACTGATTACCTGCTCTGCACCACACAGGTCCTTTGACACACAGTCTTAGTCACAAGATCCTCACAAGAAATTCACCCTTCCAGATCAAAAAACCTTCTGCACTGGGACAGCACCATCCTCCTTGTCCCCTCCCTGCCTCAGGCTGTGTACTTTCTTGGAGTACATCCTAAAAATTCTCCAGATGCAAAACTAACCCCACTGGATGTGAAACAAGGCCAGCTGCCAAAGTGAGACACAATAAATCAATGGCAAGGAGAAACAGAGACACTGAGGGGAAAGTAAATTCCTGTTGTCCTCATGTGAGAGAGGCAAAAGTGTGAATGGTGGGAAAAACTAAGAGGAAGACGATGGTTGCTGGTGGGCATGAAGCCTTGGTATAAACTGAAAGCACATTCAGGACCAGAGATGTCAGAATTACTCCCCATTTCCTGCAGTCTCACGTCAACTGTTGCATGACCAGCTGCTTCAGATTCACCTGCATCTCTACATTAAGTAACTGATTCAAAAGAATCAGAGGGGCAAACTGATTTGGGGACAAGGAAAAATTCAGATCTATCATCATCAGTGCATTCAAACCAGCAAACTTAGACTGAGCAATGCATGAGGAAAAGGACAAACAGCCAGAATGGTCCGGTTTGGATATTCCCAAGTCAACGCTCAATTTGAAACTTCTGATTTTTTTTCTGATTCTCCAAACCCATTGTCTTTCCCAGGATCTAAGCAAGCTGCTCTGATAAGAGATGCTGCACTCAAATCTGTGGCTAATTCAAAAAGACCAGTGGCCTTGGGCACTGGACGTTCCCTGTCCTGCTGATCTCCATGACAACTGAAGAATATCAATACACATCAAAATTAGGTTATTCACTCTCACCAAGTGCAGTGACTTCAGAAGCACATTTGAGACCTGTTCCTCATTTTCTTTCCAGAAGCTGCCTTATTTTTGCTAATCAGGAAGCTCCAGTGTGTGGCAAAATTCACAAGGTTACAGCAAATTTAGTGAAGTGCAGCCATTCTCCCCTTACAATACGAAGTTTTGCACCATGCACATTGATAAAGTATTTGTGGCCTTTTAAGCAGCAAGGTTGGAACAATTTTAGATATCTAAAATGTTTCAGACAGCACATGTGTGGGCAAAATCCTGTATTTACACAGGCACTCTATAGACACAAGTATTTATGCATAACTCCCTCTGGCTTGAGCTTCTGGGTGTTCTGAGCTCTGATCCAAACCAGTTTTGCCAATCAAGCCATGATGGCTTTGGTACTGTCTTTGAAAGGTGTTTAGGTCTGAAATTTCCAGGTACATGCCTCCAACATTTCAAAGGGAATTCATAAAACACTGTTTAGCCTTTTTTCTTTTTAGTGCCTCGACCTCTGTGGAAACAGGGCTGATCCAACCCTAAATAGAACTGTTGAGAGTGCAGCAATCTTTACTGTCTTTTCTTAAAAAATACATACATATAAAACATTTCTATAAAGAGAACTGCAGTGTTGGATAATACCTGGAGTTATTCTCTTCCTCACTAACCTGCACACCTCCTTGACCTTTCAAGAGAAGGAGCATCTTTTAGTGTCTTCTAATGCAAAATTGGGTTTTTTCAGTTCATGGCTTGCTCTTGTGACTGATGGGGGGAAAGTCTGTGCTTTGCTCTTTTAGGATGCAACTGTGGACAAAGAACTTTGCTCTCTAAGGCTGCCACAGATCGTGGAGCCAAGGAGAAATTTTAACTCATCATTAGAGAACTCTTACATGTGAAACCTAGGCAGATTTCAAAATCTCATGAGTTCATCAACACAAAAAATCACCACTGTATCCTTTTCTCTGTCTGTACATCCATTTAAACCATAAAATTTCCCATTAAAAATGCCTCACAGACACAGAAATAGTGTTTAAAGACAAACTCAGCCTTTTTCAATACTACTGCAAAAAGAAAAAGGACAGGAGTCAGCCTCCACCACACAGACACCACCTTACACCCTAAAATCCCCTTCTAAAGATTTCCGAATTATAGAAGCAGAACCCTTTTTAATGTTGCATTCATCACAGGTGATGTTATAACAACACAAAATAAGATCTGTGATCCACGATTTCAAAATCAGATCCTGCCAGAGCTCTGGTCAGGTGCTTGTATGCCATTGGAAATGGAATGGAATTTCTTTTATAAATATTGATTTCCTCTTCTGGAATATTCCTCTGGCAGGTGGCCCATGAAATAACAAAAACCCTTTCAAGGCAGAAATAGTTTTAGGTCTAACCTCATGGTTCATGTAAGAATGTAAAGGATGCACTGGATGACAGGACAGTGCTTAGGTTGGGAAAGTAGATTTGACAACCAAAAATTCATCTTCCTATCCTTACCACAGGCCCCTGAGGGATGTAGGTGCATTTTACCCTCCATTGTTCAGTAGCAGTAACAGCTCCCAGGAACATTATAAACCCACTAAACATTCTCTGCTGTTTGATTTTACAGCAATTGAAACCACAGATAGGTAATCAAAGCAGAAGAGGGCTTTTGATTATTTTATCTGAAAATAAATAAATCCCTGTTAATTACACTCCTGCTAATTATGGTACATAGCCTGCGTGCTCTTACATTCCTAATGAGTACACTCAGGTTTTTCCAATCCCTACCTGAAAAGATTGGCACAAATGAACGGCCCCATCCTTTCCACCCAAAAAATTCCAAAGTAAAAAACCAAACCAAACCAAACCAAAAAATCCAACCAGCACCCAAAACAACAATTTGCCTTGGGCAATGCACATGAAAAGTATAGTAGTGAATGAGCACGTTTTTTTCTAGAACTTTAAATAAATCCACCAAGAATTAGTGTCGATCAAAGCAGCAAGTATCTACTCCCCTGGCATTCCTGAAAAATGAGCACTAGGTCCTTGCTGATCATGCACTGACATCAAATGACCATCATCTCTGTTCTGCACTGACATCACATGACCATCATCTCTGTTCTGCAGTGTATTTTCCTGTGGTAGAAAAGGATTAACCCAAGGACACGAGCTCCTTTTGTTGCTGGGTCCTTGGGCATCCCAGCACGCAGCTGGCAGCACCTGGGGGGTCAGAAATTGCAGTGCCCTCCTAGAGAACACACTGTCCATCCAACATCTGCCATTTGCTTGTCAGAAAAAAAAAATGAGCCTTTCTGGCACCGAGAGCCTGTCAATAACTATCAACTCTGGCAGTCTGAGCACTTGCAGCAAGACAAAGCGGTAGCAGAACGAAATCACTGCGTGTCCAGTGACTTTGGAGGTGAATTTTAGAGGAGTGTTGTTTACCAAAACATCTGGGTTACAACATTGCTTTCGCTGCCCTGACCCTCTAGGTTGCACCACAGGTAAAATCATACCTACCTATGATATATGCCATGATTCTCCTTTCTTTCCAGCAAGATGCTGATTGGAGGAATGACGTAGACCTGAATTAGCTATTAGATATATATGTGGGGTATATTTTCTTTTCATTGAGCTTTCAACATGTGATACCAAAATTTATGAAGAATCTGTCAAAGCAAAAGCAGAAACAAGCTTCCCCCTCCCAAATTATACCAGTCGTGATTAACTGGAAATCATGATAAAATAAAAAGATTTTTTTTTTTTGTTATATGTGCTTGATCCTTGAAAATGAATGAAGAAACAAAGATTTGATGGAAATGTGTGGGTCTTTTTAGTCTTGAGGACTACTCCAGCATGCATCTACATCATGCACCCACTAAATATTGTGGTGTTTTATGCTGGTGATGATGATGATGATGATGATTTTCTCTCTAGAGTGAATATTTCAGCAATGCAACAATGCTTGTGCAAATAACAGTGTGGATTTAAGCTTTGTGTAGGCATTTCTGTAGAAATATGTTTATTTGATTGTTTGTTTTTTTCTGGGGGTGATGTGCTCTCTCTACAACAACTTGACCAAAACCAGGATGTCTGAAAACAGATCCTGACATACCATACACACTGTTGCCTGGATTTTTCGTGATAAAAACAGTGAAGTCTTGCCAGATCAGTTCATTATCCATTTCCAAAAATTTCCAGGGAAGAAACTGGTAGATGATAAATCCATACAAATAATGTGGGCCTGATGTGCTGCTCTGAGTGCTGAACCAGCCATTTGTAGGGTTGTGAGTATGTGTTTGCAGTACCCAGGACTGTCAGATCCCATTTAATTCATGGACCCTTGATGTGGTGCTCCTGGGCTCTCAGCACATGGGGTAACTACCCTTAAATAATCTCCTACTTCTTCAAAATATTTGCAACCTACAGTTGGAGGTTGCTAAAAATCTGGGGGTTCTTTGTGCTTGGAATCATGTTCATTAATTTAAAATTGCATGGGAAATACAGGTACCAATCCAAGGCATGGTCATTTGTCCTGTGAGATTAAATGGGACATGTCAGAAGGGGGAATGGCTTTAAATGGAAAGACATCAGGTCTAGACTGGGTATTAGGAAGAATTCAATTACTGTGAGGGTGATGAGGCCCTGGCACAGGCTGTCCAGAGAAGCTGTGGCTGTCCCATCCCTGGAAATGTTCAAAGCCTGGTTGGACAGGGCTTGGAGCACCCTGGGACAGTGGAAGGTGGCCCTGCCCATGGCAGGGGTAGCACTGGATGATTTTAGGGCCCCTTCCAACCCAAACCATTTTCATAATCATGGCACATTACTGCTGTTTATTTCACCAGCTGGGGTGAGACACCTGCCTGAAGCACATTAATAGCTGCCTTAATTACTCTAAGAATACAATCAATAGCTCTTTATGCTTCCCCACTACCTGGGAATCTCAGAACTTCTCCCTCAGATAAAAATCTATTCCATTTGCATTACTGATCTTGCTTCAATTCCATGCTTAATTTGGCAGAATTATTCAGGACTGACACAAGATTAACTGAAACCAGACAAGTTTCAAGAAAAAAAAATCTTACATCTTTGGCGCTCCTCACACTAAAAAGTAACAATGGTTATGAAGACTATTGGGAGGAAGTATGAAAATTTCTTAGAGAAATAATCCAAAATAATAATGCAATTAAAATTATCATTAAAGAGGTGTCTTTTTTGAATTCCCACCTCAGCTGCTTAGACATTTTGATGAATCCAGCCCCCAATATTTTCAGCCGTAAGGAGTTTCTATTGAAAACATCAGTGGAAGAAAGATGGAGTGATTGCTCTCCCCGAACCTGGTGGGTTTTGGGGATCTTGGGCTGAGATGGGATCAGCAGCATGCAGGCAGCTCTGAGGGGAGCTAAAGGCATGAGGAAAGGTTGGTGAGGCATGAGACTGGTGACGGATGATTGAACATACAGGTGGATAAAATGGAAGTTTACAACCACCGAAGCACTTGGCCACTCCAGGAGAATTGTCAGGAATTAGCAACATGCTTCCAAGTTTTTGCCAGCCTAAAGGGAAAGGCTGCTGCACACAATGATCAGGTTGTTTAGAGAGGAAGTCTAATTTTTTTTTTTTTTTTATGGGAGTAAAACCCTGATAACGGGCGACAAATGATACAAATGATTGTTTGATTTATTTTCAAACCAATCTTATATCCCTCAGTGGCTACACTGCATTAATTAAGCCTCAGTTCCCCTGCAGTGTTCTCTTCTGCCGTGGTCCTGTCATAGCTCCCAGCTAACTTCTCCAGAGGGAGATTTAATAATGAATGCACCGTGGTAGCAATGTATGATTAATCTTTGAATTTAAGCCCATCCCCAGGGCTTTAAAAATCAAATACAGTCTTAAGTGCTTTGCAGAACCATCACCACAGTGTCTATGAAGTAGAACCAGAGGTAGATTTTTCTAACAAAAATAGTCATTAAAAGGACCTGAACTTAAACGTGCACCAAACATATAAAAAATCCTACTCAAAGTCAGTAGCCAAGTTTTTGGGGTCTTCCATTTTCTTTTTTTTTTTAATTTTAATTTTTATTTTTTGATGATGGAAGTACCATTTATCTAAAGTGTTATTCCAAAAAAATGGAAGACTAGTATCAGAATAAATCTCAATCCCTGCTGCAGATCCATGTGGTATTACCTTCAGGAACAGGCTGAAAATCCTTCCTCAACCTCATCGTTCCTCACCTACTAAAGGGAAAGTGCTTCAAGATGTTCTGGAATAAAGATCTGGATGTGGAATTCGGTCTGATGGAATGATGCTATAATAGGTTGAAACAGCAAAATAGAACATGGAAAATGCTTGATATGAGCCACAGTCTAAATGTGAGATATTTCAATATGGTGACAGAACCAGATTGTGATCTACTGTCTTCCTTCCTTACAAGCTCTCTTTTCACAGGGTTATGTGTGCACAAAATATTGGCTCTGTCTGGTGTGTATCTGCACAGAATTAATAATTTCATTCCTTTTCATCGTCCCTGTGTGAACTTTTCTGCTGTCAAGTCTGTTTGGATAAACAACACTCCACTCCATAACACATACATCAATGCGAGATCGATTCATACACGCCCGGTTATAAAAGTTGCAAAAAAATATGAGGGGGGGAAAAAAAAAATAATGGCAGCGAATGGAACAGAAAATATGATGTTTTCTCTTGGTTTTGGTGGCTAACTATACACATAGGAAAAACACCAGCAAAACCCAGTCACCATATTGATCCAAGATGGCAAGGGATGTTTGGCAATCCGGCCAAATCTTTGGAGTCCGTGGCATGCTTTGCTTCATACGTGAGATGTGCAGCAGACACCAAGCATGCACTCAAAAATCCAGACCCAGCACCAGCTCTGCACATCTCGGGTGTTAATTACCAGCCTAAAGGCTCAGGGATGACTTCCCAGCAGCACATCCATGGGAAGCCTTCATGCAAGCCCTAGGCAGACCATGCAGAAGTTAACCTAGTCACCAACTCTCGCCCTCAGTTTTATTTCTGAGGTAAATCCACCCACAGAATCAATTCAAAGCATTTTTTTTTTTTTTTGGCTGTAGAAACACGGTTTAGAACAAGATGAAAGGGGCAGTGCTTTCAGTAAGTGGATGTCTGGCTACAGACATGAAAATTGATGTAGAAAATATTTTTTATTTAATGCAGATCCAATCTAGATAACAGGAAAAAAAAAAAAAAAGGCAGCTGGAGGACGTATTTTTCCCTGAAAAATGTAGTTTAGATGGATGACATCATTACACTACGATTGTGATTACTTAGGGTGAAACTAATCACTGGATAATTGTATTTGCTACAAAATAAGCATCTCCTACTTTACCCTAACATCTTTTAGTTTTATTTAACTGATACCAGAATAAATATTTAAGGTGTTCATAGCTTGTCTATTCTCACCAAGAATTTAGTACTAAATTAAATAGTCCTACCTATGTCTTGAGTGCAACAAAACACCCAAGCTCACAAAAAAAAAAAAAAATCCCAAATCTAAATGTGTGTGGTGTTTAGGCAAACACCAGATGTGCTGCCCCATATCCTCGTTCTTCCAGAGGATTATATAGTTTTTACATGGAGAATGACTGTGTGCACTCAAAACGATAATGACAACCACCTCAACTGGACAACCTCTGCCCTCTTATGAGGTGGAAACCAATAAAAAGAATTCCAGCTTTAAAAAAAAATGCATAAATCACAAAGCTACAAACATCCAGAGGGTAATTTTAGGATTTGTGTGCATTTTAAAACAGTTTTAAGGGGGGTTGTGTGAAATGTTTGGCTTAAGTGGAGTATGTTTAAGTTTTCAAGAAACATGGGCATCAGCATGTCTAGGGGATCTTCCTACATGATAATTCAGCCTGAAGTTAATTAAACCTTTTCACCAAATCGCATTGATTTCAGTGAGCTTTGAACCATGTCCTGGAACTTATGAAGCACAGCAAACCATCCCATGAGTAAACCAACAATTTTTATACCTGGTCAATATGTGAATTTTCAGATAACTGACACGTAAAAACATTGGATTTGGTTTGGGTTTGTTTTTAATCTTGTATTTGTGCTTATTTTATAGGACTTTTAAAGCAAGGTGAAAGCTGGCATTAAAATGCACTTTCACAGCTGATGGATCGAAAACTTAAAGTAAAAATCAACCAAAATAATTTAATAGACCTTGCAGCTCTTTTCAAAAATCAGCCTAATTCAGCTGAGGCTTCTTTTTTACTTTGTGGGTTTTTCCTATGTGTATATCAGTAATTTAAGTTGATTACTGCTTTGTTTGTACTTACAAGTAAATGCTGGATTCATTGCCCCCGATATCAGGTGACTGGAGTTTCTGCACAAGTATCACAATTATGCCAATAAAAAGCACAAAGTTTATCTGCGGGAAAGAAAAAAAAAATAGGAAAAAATTGTGACAATGACATACTTTTACAAAGTATGAGAATGAGACATTCCCAGTGACTTGCTGGTTACATTCCCCTTTTCCTCTCCAAAAGTTCCAATCTAAAAGTTTCATAGGGCCAGGATTAATGGGAAAGTTCACAAGGATCTTATGCCCCTTGCTGCAGCTAAAATGAGGCAGAATTTCTGCAGTTTCAAGACAAGAGAAGAGAAACATAAATGGAAAAGCTTCAATATTTTTCATTATCAACCTGTGCAGAGTAAAAAGAAAGATCCCTGCACAAAAAAAAAAAAAAAAAAAAATCATAAAAACCTAAAGAGTAAAGGCATTTTTAACTCCCATTCTCTGACCAATGGACTTCTCAGTTTAACAGTCTCCATTGGTTTTAAAAACCTGGAGAATGATAAAATTTGTTTATTTCAATGCTTTGGCTCGAGATTTGGCTATCAACTCCATAGCTTCTTAAAGCCAGAACAGTGGAAATTTAAGGTGGTCTGTTACAAAATCTTATACTCCTTTAGAGAGACCAGAAACTAGATATGAGCATCTTTTCCAGCAGTTTCTGTTTGATCTGAGGATTACAAAGGGATGGAGAAGCCCAGTTGTCCTTTGCTAGTTGCTTGGTTCTTTAATGCCTTCCAGAGAAACCAGGGTTAACTGATTGCCCAAGCAGAAGGTGATGCCTCACAGAACATGCCTGTAAAAGAGGGAAATTCACACATGGACAAAAACCTTGGGTCATTGAACCCTCTCTATTTTGGTGCTGAAATTGGCTGAATTACCTTTGATTTATTACCTTTGATTTATTACCTTTTTACCTTTGCTGGACTTTACCCAGCTGCCCAAAGACTTTAAAGGAGAATAAACCCCTCCTGTTTTATTGGTTACCTGCGAGCTGCATGGCTGAATTCCCACACAGGTCACTGCAAACCTGCTTAATTCTGTCTGTGGAGTGTGGAGAGCCACCTAGGGTGCTCACAATGAGACACTTATATGTGGCAAGCCCAGTAGATTTCCAGGTGCCACTGACCATGTTGTCCAGGGGCTCAATTTATTTTCCTAAAAGCAGGAGCCCAACAGCATTTTAAAATCCCCATATTATTTGGAGCACCAGAATATCTCCTTCTCTTCGGATATTCCAAATCCATCTGTACGCAATCCGGAATTATATGTTCCAGGGGATCCTGCTTAAACAGGGAGGTTGGACTAAATGACATCCAGTGATCCTTTCCAATTTTAGCTGTTCTGTGAAGCCCAAACAGAACACTTCAGAACTTCTCAGTCCTCCATCTGCAGGTATCTGACAAAATTTGAGCCAAATCCGAGGGTTCCATCAATTAAAGAGAGCTCAGACACCTTGCTGACAATTCAGCATCTTGCACTCTAACCAAGTACTATTTTAAATCTAATATTAGATAAATAAATGCAGCAAAATCAATCCCATTCAGCAAAAAAAGCTCAATTTCCTGGTCACTGACATTTACCCTGACATTTTTAGATGCCCTGAATTGTCCCACTTGGCCTTCAGTTGCCACCCCAATTGGCCCAGAATTTCCATACATCCTATAACACATCTGCCAGCCCCAGACAGATGTTCCACATGTTCTGGGGTGTTAATTATGGCATTTGTGTCTGTGTTTAAGCAACTGAACAACTCCTTTCCTACAGGGTCTTTGCTTGCAGGCAGAGCTCCATCATTTAATTTGTATTAATTCCTCTTAATAACGAAATTCTTTGGCATTGTGGGTGGCAAACAACAGAAATTTAGAGAATTTCCCCACCAGTCCAGCACAGGAATGCAGCACAGTTTGTAAAGCATTTGAAGATGTTTAAATTGGTTATTTGCCCTCAGGAGAGCTGAGCAAGTGTCTTCTGCAGGTGCTACTCACCATGATTGACCCAACCACAGGACCCTTGATCACCCACCACAAGGCAGTGTTGTCATTCATGTCCCAGCAGCTGCAGTCGTTAAGGAAAGAGTGGGATGGGGAAAGAGAAGGAAAGAAAACAAGATACAGCAGTGAAATTAATGAATTTACAACTGGATCTAAGGGGGCAGAATGTGGGAGATTGGTTTCTCAGCTTAAATTATTTTATCTAAATTGGAAGCCATAGTCTTCTTTACTTTGTCTCATTGCAGCTTTCTTTTACAGCCTTTCCACAATCATTTGGAAGTAAAATAAGTGGTTTTGTGGTAGTTTCAATGGTACTTCCTATTAAACAGCTTAGATATTTTGGAAAGACCCTTTAAGTGTGTTTCTGTCTCCATAATACAGCTGTAAATCTGTCCCTAAAAAAACCCAAACCAAACTAAACCAAACCAAAATAAAACCAAAAAACCCACATCAATGGATGGTGTTTTTTTGAGGGTTACTCCAAAGTTTGATGTCTCACTTATTTTTCCAGGTTTAACAGATAAGAATATGGGTTTCTAGCCCTGACACAAGGAATTTTACATATTTCCAGTACACCAGGATCCTGATTGTATTCACATATTGGAATGATTTCCAGTCATTGGATTGCAAGTCTTATCCAGCATTCATCTGAGATAGTGGGTGACAGTTGGGGACAGGTCCTTTGTTAAGCTGTTGCTAGTGAGCAATCACAAATAAAATGACATTTCTTCCCCAGAATTTAAAATCTTCCTCTGAAGTCACTGAAGGATTCTGCAGAAGTTTATTTCACACAGGTGCACTTGGACATTCAAATATATGGTTTATGTTCATAGAGGATTTGAATGTTAATGTACACTTTCAGAGCTAGAGAACCAACAATAATGAAAAAAATCTTATTTTCCAGGCCCTGCTGCATTATTATAATGACTACTATTTATTATTGAGAAATGTCTTCATGAGTATTTTAAGTTATCAAGAATTTGTCAGCTAAAAATTTTCTTTCATTTGCCTCCAGTTTGTTCCCCCGATTTTCTCCCTAGAAAAGATAAGTTCACAGAAATCTGTCTAAATTGTACCTGCAGCTCTGAGAAGGAGTTTTTCCTCCCCACTGGGAAAAGAGCCAAAGTCCCAGCAGAGGCTGTCATGGTGCATTTGTCAAATGCCAAAGAACAATTGGGAAGAGCATACAGGAATAAAACACTGCTGGTCTCATGAGAGCGTAATGCAACTCGTGTGTCATTTAAATGGTTGTGTGGCAGCATCTGGGGGAAAAGTGAAAATCTTTAAACAAAACTCTATGGATGTGTAAAAGTGAGGAGGCAGAGCTAAAATCCCATCATTAAAGTGCTTGTGAGAGAAATCCCAAATGGCTGAGCGATGCCTGGTTTAGAAACTTCACCTAAATTTATATTTTCAGTTGAACAATATTCATTATTTTCAGTTGAACAATTTTTATGCACTTCAGATGAACAAGAATTTACTGGATTCCCATAAAACCAACAATAAGGATGTGTGTGGTGCAGCTGGTGATGACTGAGAAAATTCAGAGGTGGGGTGTCAAATTTACACAAAATGATGTATTTTTGCTTCTGTTTGCACAGCATGGAAACCTGAAATCACCCAAAATCTAAGGGGCTGATGACTGAGATATTTCAAGTGCAAATTAATATTTCCTACTTATCTCACCTTGATGCCCAACTTAAAATATTTGAAAGGGGATAAAAGCTCAGAGGGATTTCCTCACCCACAGTCTGGAAATCAGGCTTTTTGTAAGTGACCAACAATGGTATGGACCTAAAATCACCAATTATCTTTTAAATTCTTTGTATGCATTTATAAATTAGGAGTTGTCTACAGAAAATTGCCCATTATTTGCAGAGCTCAACCTCCTTATGATGGACAGTAAATCTGCCCTGAAAGTCTTTAATGAATTGAGCAATGTTGGAAGAATCTGGGCAAATTCTCATATTGATTTAGCTATAAAAATAGATATTGATGTAGGGCAGTGTGTCCGTGCAGGAATGAGGGATTACAGGGATAGGAATCCACCTCGAATTCCAGTTATCTGGATTGTAGAGACCAGCAGCCCAGTAAATTATCCCAGAATCTGGTTGGGATAAAGAGAACCATGGAGGTTGTTTTGGGTTTCCTTTTCCCACACCGAGGTATTTCATGTGTGCAATGTGGGGTGATACATCATCCCCTACAAGTTCCTATTCTTAGACCTCTCTGTTTTTTTCTTCTCCTCCTCTTAAACCTTTTCTTCTACTTAGACCACTCCTCTGTTTTTACAGGATGTGTCCCCAGCAAGTTCAACTCCCAACTTTCACCTTGCAGATGTCAACAATGAATCAGATCAAGCTCACACAGAGAGTTTTTTTTTCAAGGACTTTCAAGGATGTCCAGTCCCTGTGACACCTACAGGATAAATGTGGGGGAAGGAACCACCATCTCCTCCTCAGATAAAAAAGTGGGAATGCACGACAGAACATTTGGAATTTTCTCTGCTATGTAAACAAGCTCCCTAATTTCTGTCACATGCTTCCCTACAGGCAGGATGAAAAGAAATTATTCTCTTCCAGGATGGATGAAGGGAAGGGAGCCAGGGGCTGGGGAAGGGATGTGATTTCCATTTGCAGAGGCCAGATCTCTGATCTCTGGTGCAGGTCTGGAATAACTCCATTTAAATCAGGAGCAGAGCTCTGGATCAACAGACAGCTGCATGTATCTCCTCCATCCTGTCACTTATAGCGATGCAACTCAGGAGCTGAAGTTGGGGGAGCTCTGCCAGTTTCATAAGGAGCAGGCAGGAGGGGGCTCAGGCTCTGAGCCTGTATTTCAGTCCATGCCTTTGCCACTGTGGTTTTCCAGTTCAGTAATTTCCACAACGTTTTCAGGCTCATGCTGGCTTCTCCCCCACTCCCAGAACAATGCTGGCTGATTTTTAAAAAGTAACCACTGAGACTCTCAGCACTAGAACCTGTCTAAATGTCTTGCATGCTAAATATCTTCTCCAAATAAAAGAAAATTTTTAAATTTTTATTTATTTAATTTTTTATTTATTTATTCTTTTTCCTTCTGCAAGACATTCTCCCTACCTGCAAAAGACAAGGGGTGTTTGGACTTGCAAGAGAAATTAGTGCTTTCAGGGCCAGTGCTGTAATCCAAATAATGACACAACAGGGTTTTCTGGCTTGTTTGGCATGGAAATAAATGATTTAATTTGTCTTAATGTCAAAACAGAACATTGGGTCACGGCACTGGCATCCCCAGTGGAGGAAAAGGCTTTATCTGCTTTCCAGAGAGAGTCTGAAAGAACAAGGATGAAGAAAACCTGACAGAACAATGAGTTTTGTGGAAATTGTGCATCCAGGTATCTCCAGTATTAGGTAAAATTAAAGCATAAGCCTCAATGACTTGGAAATGGGATTTGGGTACGAAGTGCCTTTCCCTCAGTTCTGTATTTTCAAAGAACCACTGACTGATTTTTGAAATCTTGCTCAGTCTGCCTCATTTTTTTCTTAACATTTCACCAGATTCAAACATAACTCTCATGAAAAAGCATTGCCAAGTTTGTCTTTTCAGGGTGTAAATACACATCCATTCCTACCTGCCACACCTGCTGCTCTATTGGAGCAGGTAGTGACTACCAAAATATGCAGGTCCAGCTCTGGCAGCAGCTTTTCCTTCTGGTCCTTTAGAACAGGATATCTGCAGCTTTTTTTTTTTTTTTCTCTACAAAAAGAGACAATTTGGGAAGGACCTACCCTTTTGAATTCTTTATGAAATAATTGTTTTTTCTGCACAGAAGACAGAATATGGATTTCTGTCTCATCCCTTTTCATCTCATCTGCAAAATTAATGGAAAACCCTCCTCAGTGGGAGGCTAAAATTTAATTTCTCTGGTAAATCAAAGCTCAGCAATGCCTTGAGCAGATTTCCTTCACTGTACTAGATTTATCTCCAATAATTTCTACAGGTGACTTCATCACCTTCATCTTCCTCCACAATCAGTGGGAAAGAAGCAGGGAACTAACAGGGGATTCCACTCACAGCTCTTGTAAGATGAGACAAACCATACCCTGGACTTGTCATTTAATGGAGGAGGGAATGGGGTCAGCTTTACAGGTTTCATGCCTGAATCTTCTTTTAGGAATTCCCCAATGCAGTGGCGGCACAGACATCACACTGTAACTCCATTATGAACAGAAAAGTGCTTGAACTCTGGACCTAAATTATGTTTGCACACTAATGGATGTCAGAAAAGAAAGGAGAAAATAGAACAGGAGGAAATGTTGTGCCCCAGGAGGTTCAGGCTGGACATCAGGAAGAATTTCTTCACTGGAAGGGTTTTGAACTTTGGATGAGGGTGCCCATGGAGGTTTGGAGTCCCCACCCCTGGAGGTGGCACTCAGTGTTCTGGGCTGGGGACAAGGTGGGGATCAAGCACAGCTTGGACTCAGTGACCTTGGAGGTCTTTCCCAACCTAAAGGATTCATTCCCTCTGTGATTCTGTGCTCTCCAATCGCCACATTCCTGTGGCACCCTGGCCATGGTGCTGGATGCACCTGTGTTATAAATACAAAAAGGAAGTTAAAACTTTTTAATAGTTGAGTCTGTGTGCTGTCTGTGCGTTTCAATTTCTGTTTGTAACCGTGCGTATTTTCTAACTGGTTCTAAGTTGTTACCGGCACTTGCTGTTGTGATGTTGTTAAAGTAATTGTTAGATATTGTTGCAGTGTTGAGTTACCAATGTTTGTAAGCTTTGTGCGGCTGCCTCCCCGGGTTCAGTTAAAGGGACAACACAAGAAAAAAGGGGAATCTTTTACCCTTCCCCAAATAACTCAAAAACTGAGACCACCACCCAGTGCCTGCATTGGAGAACACGACCAGCCAATCAGAACAAGGCGGGAAGAAATGATTGGTGTAGAACGCACGCCGTTAAGAACCAATGAGAGCCCGAAGAACCCACCAATCAAGAAAAGGATCCAAAATGGACCAATCCCTGAGGGGACTGAGACTTTAAAAGGGACTGATCACCCTCAGGGAGTGGCTTTGCTCTCAGGAACTGAACTGTCCTGAGGTGTGGTCCGTGCATGTTTTAGTTTCTCTGACTTGCCTTGAGAGGCTGGGACTAGCCCAGCCTCCTGTTCCTGTAGCCGTTTTTATACCAATAAACACTTGGCCTTGCCTTTTTTAACATCCTTGGATCTACGGCCTCATCATTAAATTGGCAACATTGTAACACCTGGAATCGTTTCCCACACAGCAACACCTACCCAGTGTCATCGAAGTGAAGCCTCAGCACTGCCCAGACAGTGACACAAATCGTTGGGGTACCTGCAGAGGACAAGACAGGGACACATTAACAGCACAGACACACCTGATATTCAGCAAGGAGCATTTCTGCAACCTCTCCACTGAGGTTTTGTTCCCTCACAGCCCTTGTGCGTGAGATAATGCAATTTATTGAGTTAATTCAGAGCTCCAGAAGCATCCCTCTCAATCGGGGGGGGACTGTAGGGGTAAAACTGGTTCAGGAAAGAATGGTGCTGTGCCAGGTCATTATGGCTCAGTGTTTTACTGCATCTTGTTGCATGGAGAATAAAACAAAGTCTGGACAGAACACAATCAATCACATCTGTGTCTGGAGCTACTGGAATCATGCAAGAATTGCAGTGCCAGATGTTGAGCTGGAATGCCATTACTGGATTTTGTGTATCCTTCTGGCTTTGTTGTAAATGATTTACATATGTGGCATTTTCTCTGTTGCTGTGTAAATAACCAGCTTTTCTTTACTTATTCAACCAAAACAAATCCATAGACAAGACGTTTCCTCTGCTTGCAGGAATATTTAACTTTTTTCATTAAAGATATACCAAAACAAAACAACAGACTCCAAAAAGAGAATACTGGAGTAAGGATTTCATTCCTATTTCAGACATTTCTTCACTTTCAAAAAATGCATGTAAAATGCAAATTTAATTAAAACAGCAAGAACCCACTGAGCAACTTGGATTTATTTTTCTTTCTGAAAATCCTAGAAGTGTGATTTTTTTTCAGTTGAATTATTTTTTATAAAATAATGCATTTATGCAAGACAACCCTGGATAAGCTGGATCTCCACTGTATGGTAAATAAAATCTTTGATTAAGAAACTGCTGACACCTGTTCAGGCACCACTGGAAAAATAAAGTGCTAAAAAGCAAACAAAACAAGGACCTTGATAACCCCAGCTCCCAGCAGTGAGCAAAACTCTGGTGAGTTGAAAGGAACAGTTATATTTAATACATTTGGCAAGGCTGTGTTGATGTCACATTAATTAGTCAGTCATTTGAACCCACTTAGACGAGTCTCTGTCTAATCATATTCCCACCACCAGATATAAAAATATCCCCTAGACCTGGGTGACTGATGGAGCCCTCCTCCTTCAAACAACCACACAGAGAAGAACTTGAAAGGAAAATGATATGAAGAAATAAAATGACAGGCTTTGGGGAGAAGAAATCATGCATATTTAATTTCAGTTGAAGTCTGCTTTTCTCACAGGTGAATACCTGGAAAACACTGAGGAAAAATACCCTTTTTGCCCTTAAAGGAGTTGAAATTAATTTTTAAATAGCAAACTTTAATTTTAATTTTATCAAATTAACCTTGAAATATCAATTATTTGCCAAGAGAAGCTGTGGGTGCCCCATCCTTGGAAGTGTCCAAGGCTGGGCTGGATGAGGCTTGGAGCAACCTGGGATGGTGGGAATTGTCCAGGGAAAGGGGGTGGGAATGAGATAAGTTTTAAGGCCTCTTCCAATCCAAACCATTCTATGATTCTATAAAATAAAACATGTTTTATTTTGTTTCCTCTACATAAATTTTGATGCTATGAATAGCGTTCCAAATCTGTAAAATGTGCAGGAAGGCAGAACCAAAACTAAACGTGCCACAAAAATACATTTAAAAAGCCCATGTTTCAGATCAGCTTGGGGTTTTGAACCATCTGCTCTATGAATATACACACACTCACACCACTTTTCTTTACATCCAAAGATTTCTATCTCTCCATCACCTCCTTTTGAGCTTCTGAGGAACGTTAGAAAACAGAGAAGCCCTGAAGGCTGAGATTTGCTCTTGCTGGGCTGTGCTGCCCTGAGTTAGGAGCAGGCACCAGCAGAGAGCTCAGGAAGACAGCAGCCTGTGCAGAGAATTCACCATCATATTGCAGATTGAGGAAGAACCAACTGCCTGGCTGAACAGAGCCACGTGCAGCTCTCATTAATCCCTCAAGATGAGGACACTGATGCCTCAGCACATTTGAGGAAACATCTCAACATCCAGATGCTGTAAAGTGCTGAGCTCTTTTCTCTCACTGCTTCAGTGCAGCTCCCTCCCCACCAGCCCCGAGCTGAGGGGCTGCTTTTGCCCTCCAGGGACTGAATCCTGGGTCTGGAAGCGCCTCTGTTGGCTTTGTAAATTGCCAGTTGTTCCCACCAGGTCAGGGGAACTGCGAGTCCAGCTGAAACATGCAGGAGATGAGAAAATAATTGTGTTAAAAAAACCCCAAAAACCAAAACCATCTGGGGAGTTATTAATGGATATTATTGATGCTTTTTTGGAATCTGAAGTGATTTGAGTGTTGTACCCACCAACACGAGCTGGATATGGACCTGCTGAAATGAACCCAGAGGAGGCCACAGAGATGCTCCAAGGGCTGGAGCCCCTTTACTGTGGAGAAAAACTGGAAGAGCTGGGAATGTTCACCTGGAGAGGAGAAGGCTCCAGGGAGAGCTCAGAGCCCCTTGCAGGGCCTGAAGGGGCTCCAGGAGAGCTGGAGAGGGACTGGGGACAAGGGACTGGAGTTACAGGACACAGGGAATGGCTCCCACTGCCAGAGGGCAGGGATGGATGGGAGATTGGGATGGAATACTTCCCTGTGAAGGTGGTGAGGGTCTGGGCTGAATTCCCAGAGAAGCTGTGGCTGCCTCTGGATCCCTGAAAGTGCCCAAGGCCAGGTTGGATGGGCTTGGACCAGCCTGGGACAGTGGGAGGTGTCCCTGCCCATGGCAGGGGGTGGAGCAGATGATCTTTAATGTTCCTTCAAACCCAAACCATTCTGGGATTCTATGAAGTCTATAAACCTAACAGCCAGTTATTATCTCTGGCACTCAACAAAAAACCAAATATTTGGAGGTTGCATTACAGAATGAACCCATCTGGGTAGTTCATTCATTACAGGGGCTGATTGCAAAAATATTGAAGTCAGTTAATATATGCTGGTTTTCAGTATTTTCACATTCAGACAAACCTACAGGTATGAAAATTGTGCAAACTTGATTAAAGGAACTCTACCTCTGATTTATGTTCAGATTATAAAGATTTTACAATTTGCAATTTTGCATTGCTTCCTTTTCTAGTCATCTAAATTGTCTAATTTTTGTGTACATAATCCCCAGTTTCTCCTTGGAAACACACTTTTATCTCAGCTATAATGTGATTATACAGCTATGGATGGTACAAAAGGAACCCTGAACACCCTTTCCAACAGTTTGTTTTCCAAAAGCCTTTTCCAGTGACCATCCCTTTCCAACAGCCTTTCTGTAGCACAGATTTTTTAATGATAATTTGTTCACTTCTTTCTCTCTATACCTTCTCCATCTCTATACCTTCTAGAAACATTTTTTTCTCCCTACTGTAGGGAGTCTTTGCCAGGAGATGAAAATTTTGGTTTGTGTACAGCTGCTTCAGGAGGGAAAAAACAAGACCATCTGTTGATTTTTTGAAGGTTCAGGCTACATAAGGACATTTTTTCAAAGGAGAGCAGTTTAACGCATGGTGTTTGTGTGTAGACTTTACACACGAATATACAGGATTATTTCTGTTTCAGAAGTGTCTAAAAGCATAAAAATGGAGTTTAACCTTCTCAGGGAGCATTTTAAATGAATGTATTAATTTAAAATGAATTCTGCACATTCTTTTGCATTCACCATCTGACTTCTGCACAAAAACATCTGCAAAGAATTGCTTGCATTAACTTGTCCCAGGAATCAATCTATATCCAGAAGGCCAGAATGAAAAATAATTACCATGGTTATCATCATTCAGATTTTCTGAAATAAATCCTGTTCCTTCCCAGTGCAAGTTTTTATTTCCCATCCAGGTAGGAAAAGCAGATGTGAATACCCTTGGGATACATTTTCAATTTAGTTATTGTCTGGAAGAAAGGCACAAATGAAGCCTTAGAAAATGGACTGGACTTAGCCTTGCAGATTTGATTAAGCTGAAGAAGTTGATGTTCAGATCATATCTCGTAGGAGGCAATTTTCTGTTGTAGATTACACCTCTGCAAGGGAAGTGGCGTCCTCCAGATTTCAGTGCATCTCTATTCACACACACAAAAAAATCCCAACTTGGGCTGCAGCGGCACTTTGACACAGTCTCACACTGACCAGAGTGTAATGAACCCCTGAAGACGTATCAGGTCTGAGGGCTGACCTGCAGCCTCTCAGAGTGGCTTAATAATAGCCAGACAGCTCCTTGGGTGTGTTTTGTAAAGCAAAGGTTTTAATAAGAGAGAAAACAACAAACAATACAGAAACAAAAGAACAAAAGCCATGCACAGGTGCCAGAGGAGCATCTGACCCCTGGCTAAGATGCCCCAAAAAGCACTGAGCACCTCTGTGCTCCTTCTTAAATATACAATCATCAAGGAGGGACAACTTGGCTTGCTGCCAAGACAATCTAGCTCCATTTCTGAGGAGCAGCTAAAGAGACCTATCAGTGTTTTTATCTTACCATTGAACCAATTACTGTCAGGAAAGCAAAGAAGTTTCTGGTGTTGTTCCCTTACAAGGTCCTGGGGTGAAACAGGAACCCTTTTCCTTACATAGAACCATTTGCTCGCTGCAGTGCAACAGTACTTCTCTAGGAAGACTAAAATCCTAGTTTGAAACCTGATGTGGAAACACCAGGCAGGGCTCGTGGAGTCACCCTGCACACCCAGACAGGACTGAGACAAGAAGCTCCACGTACCCCAGCCGATGATCGTGTACCAGTAGAAATATCTCCTCTCTGGGAAGAAGGTTTCCACCAGCAAAGTGAAGAGGTACAACCCCTCGATGAACAGCCAGAAGTAGTTGGACATGACACAGTAGTGAAAAAACACCATCACTGCTTTGCACTCCACCTGCAGAGAGGATCGAGAAGAGCAAAGTTATTCCCGTCCTTGCTTCGGCCTAACAGAAAAAAAACCAAACCTTTCAACCTCTCCAAACTTCTCCGTGGAAAGAGCTGGGGCTGGTGTTACACACTTTTAATGGTGAAATGTAGGAATGCACCCCACACACAAGCAGGTGTTTCCATGTAGGGAAAGATTTAGGACTCATCCCTTGCTGTTCCTATAAGATAAAGGCCCCAGAAACTTCCACGTTCTTTTCCCAGTAATTGGCCAGGTGCCAAGCAGAGATATTGGTTGGAGCCTGGACCTGCACCTCAAAACCTGTTGCAAATTTCACTGGGCAAGGTGCCAAAAAGCCCACCTGGACCATTAAGTACCTAAAAGACTGCACAGAACTGCCCAGCGCTTTTTTTGGACTGCCTTAGCCAGTGCAAGAGTTTTCTCTGCACTGTGTTCGACTTATATTTCCTTTGTTTGATATCGTTTGCTATTTTTGTCATTATTAAAACCTTTTATTTTACAAAGCACGTCCAGAGAAGTTGTCTGGCTATTATTAAGCCACTCTGGGAGGCTGCAGGTCAACCCTCAGCCTTGATACATCTTCAGGGGGCTCATCACACTCTGGCCACATGTCAGACTGTATCAGTGAAGGTTTTAAAGAATTTGAAGAATGTCAGGTATCACTTAGACAGCAAAGCCTGGATGGGGAAGAAGCCAATTTTACCAGTGGGAAGTGGTCAAGGAGCATTTCAGAGCAGCTTGAGCACGTCCTGTATTGCTGAGGGCTCACAGCCCCAGTGAACACCAACTGCTGGACTTAAGCCCCCTTCCAGGATAAAATGCAGGGAAGAAAAAAAATCCAGCTGTGTACCAAGAAACCCAGAGAAGGATGTGAAATGGCAGGATGACTGTGGAAAGCCCTGAGAGTGGGATCTGAAAGGATAAACCCTCCTGTGTGCAGCTGGGAATTGCACTTCCCTGCCATCCATCATCAGTGTTGTCACTCAAGGACAGAAAATGGAAGAAAGTGTGAGGAAAAAGGAGGCCGAGTGATCAGCTGGAAAAAAAAAAAAAAAAAAAAAGAGAAAAAAAAGATGGAAGCTTTCATTCATGGACAGGAGGGGGAAGAAGCAAACTGAAGAAAAATGAAAACTAGAAATAAAATTAAAATATGTATTTTTTTTTTTAAAAAAAAGGAATGGAGTTTATTTAGATTTGAGTAAAGGGGGCTCAGGGAGGACATTATTGCTCTCTACAACTCCCCGACAGGAGGTAGTAACAAGGTCAGTCTCTCCTCCCAGGTAACAAATGCTCGGATAAGAAGAAATTGTCTTAAATTGCATCAGGGGAGGTTGAGTTTGGATATTAAGGAAAATTTCTTTCCTGAGAGGATTGTCATTCACTGGAACAGTGTCCAGGCCAGTCACCATGCATGGAGGTGTTTAAAAGATGTGTAAATGTGGCACTTGGGGCTGTGGTTTAGTGGCAAATTTGGCTGTGCTTGGGAATGGTTGGACTCAATTTCAGAGAGCTTTTTCAATCTAAATGATTCTGTGACAAAGGCCTAAAGTGGAAACCAAGCTCTACCCTGTGAGAGTAGGGCACACTGCTCTTTCCAGTGCTGCACCCCAGTGAGATGCCATTAGTCCTACAAAAGCAGGATTTTCCAATAAATCCGAGCAGAACCTGTGTATAAAATGGAAGCTCCTGCTGGAGGCGGTGATTAGTTCCCACTTTGACTTCATCCTCTGGGCCAAATCTGCCATCAAGCTGTTTAAACCATCAGATCTCAAGTTTCTTCGTGGAAGCTCTGCCCAGGCTGAAGTTCTGGTCATAAAATGGCTGGTTTTAACATGTTTTCTGCTTTAAGTGTTTCCAAACAAAGAGGCAGATGCCACCATTGGGAGAGTGGCAGGAACAAATTACAGACCTAACATGGCTTCAGCTTTCTCGTGGAGAAGAACTGAGAGCAAAAACTAGTTTCATTGACAAAGAAAAGGCTGACTAAGAAACTACACAGCTGCACTTGCCTAGTGGAAGTGACTCACAGGGAATTTAGCTCATAACTGGATGGATAAAGGAGAGCTCGGTTTGTAATTCTATCATAATTACACCCAGTGAGCTGATTTATATCAAACACTAGCCTTAAATGTTGAAAGGAGTTGGGATTTACACATAATAAATGCTTAAATGCATCACTGAAAAAGTGTTCTCCATGAAACTACATATTTAAGAGACAAAGATGTGGGAAATGCTGATGATTTTCTGAGAATGTGACCATCAGGTGTATTCTCTGTGTCTGAATGGTCACCCTGTTTACACGTGACTCTGCCTGACATCCAGAACAAACGAGGCTCTGGAGGAAAACCAGACCTTCAGATGAAGGAAATCGCTCGTGCCTGCTCTCATCCCACCTCTCACTGAGCGGGAAAGGGAGGAACAATAAGGGCAGAGTCAGAAAATAAAACCTGTAGGTTTGTTCTGAAGGATGTTGGTGACATCACAAGATGAAACATCCAGTCTGGCTGTGAACTGGAAGTCAAACACCAACTACCTTTTCCCCTAACAACAACTCAGCTCATGATCCTCCACAGACTGCTGCTTGCCCCACTGCTTTTTTGTTATCTTGTGCTGAAGAAAAGTGAAGGAGAAGGATTTGGTTTCAGTTTGACTCACCGTGGAGATGAAACAGTGGTTTCCATCCTGCTCAGCATAAAGAACCCCGTCCTTGATGAACACAGATATTGCACGGAGGATGAATGAAACAAAAAGGTTCATGTGGATGAAATTCCGAGTGCAGTGAAGCTTCCTGGAGAGGAAAGAGGAAGGGAGGGGAAAAAAAATAAAAAGAGAAATAAAGAAGAAACGAGTTTTATTTTGTGCAAATGTCACACTGAGCTTGAACACACCTGAACAGAGCACCTTGGTGCTGAGCAACTTCTAAGCCAAAATTGTGTTAGTACTGACCCTAAACCTGAGAAAGAGGAGGATTTGGGGATTTTCTTGTAAAAGGATGCAGAGAAACATAAAACAGACAACAGAATGCGCCCAATAGAGAACTTGTGAAGTTTCATAAACCTGACCCACAGCTTCTCCTGCTACATTTACACTTTGCTGAAATGTGGCTCCTGGACCGTCCAAGCTGGGGGAGCAACTCAGCTAAAGGATTTCCCCCTTCTTATTCTACCTCTAGTGAGATAAAACCTTTAACTCTGTTAGGGGCAGCTGGGCTCCAGCTTCCTTCCTGCAGGGCCTGACCAGCTCAGTGCTGGTGTCCCCACTCACCTGAAGCGGCACAGGATGACCATGGCAGTGGTGAGGGAAACCAGGGACGTGCTGTACCCCACCGTGTAGAGAGCCTTCACTGAGAGATAGTAGTAATCCTTGGGAGGCAAAAACCACAGGGTTAAACCCTCAGCAACAGCCTGCCAACGTGCAGGGGGAACCAGAGGCAGGATTTGTGTCCTGGGCAGCCTGGTTTGTCCTCATTTCTTCTGAGGTCTCACTGTACATTAAGCTCTGCTCTACGGCTGGGTCTGCACACCATGAGTTATTTATATATATATATAATATATCTATATCTATATCTATATCTATATCTATATCTATCTCTATCTATCTAGTCTATATCTATCTATCTATCTATATATATATCTTTTTTTAACAAATATCTGTAGAAAAATAAAAACAGCTGGCTAAGAGGTTCTTTATCAACAGGGGTAGAATTGAGGGTTAGCCTGCAATTCCAGAAGTTCCAAGCTACGTCAACACTAAAAGCTCATTTTCTATAAATACTCAATGCAGGCCCAGGAAGGATTCAGATCTCACTTCTCACAGTTTTATATCCAGCTGATTGTTTGTCCTAATCACTATCAAAACAGAACATGACCAGAGGCTGGACAGAAAGCAGTCTGCTGTTTCCCTCCCTCCCCCCTTAATTTGTTTTTAATTCTGAGATTAATTCCCACCTGGTTGTCGGACTCTGTTTCGTTCTCGTCGAAGCCACAGGCGTCGTAATAATGAGGGAAAGGTTCAGACCAGCCATCCTCAGTGCAGTTCCTGCTGATGTCCCCTGTGCCAAGGGCAGGGGGGAATGTGACAGCCCAAGAAAAAAAAACACCCCAGGACATCCCCTCCCTCCCCTTGGCGCAAAGAAAACCCCACAGTTCTACTGGAAGCCCTGTTTGTTTGCCTATCCAGAGATTTAATTCTGGAAATTCAATGATGTCTTTAATGATCCAGTCCTACAACAGGCACCTGTGGGATGGCTGTTATTACAGCTGGTCACCAGAGAGGAAAAATATGTAATCAATCAATTTAACTTATTTAAATATAAAATATAAAATATAAAACATAAAACATAAAACATAAAACATAAAATATAAAATATAAAATATAAAATATAAAATATAAAATATAAAATTAAAATATAACATATTTAATTTTATTAAAATATTTAATATTTTAATTCAGTGTCTGCAGGCCACCAAAAATCTCATTCTCAAGCAGGTTCCTAAACCAGGGGTCAGCTAAATGTCCGTTTCTTTCAAAAAAGGCATCTCAGGAGTACAGCTTTGATGAAGATATCTCCACTCCACGTGGCCAAAGGGGAAGGCCAGTGCTTAAAAACAGGCCCTTCGTGCTATTTTTAATGGTTTATATCTGAGCCACATGCATGGGGCTGGTGAGAAAACACCAGGCTGACATGATTTTTTTTGGTCCAGGTGCTGGAAGCAGGTCAGGATCCTGTAGGGTATCTCAGATAGAGAGATCATATTATATATCTCCATTATATATCCATGGAGAGGCAGCTGGATTGCTCTCCTGTAGGCAGGTAAGACACATCCCGCTCATTTATCTCCAAGCCCAGGCTCTGATCTCAGAGTGACTCTGTGGGAAGGGTCTGCAGAAAACAAAGGAACACGGACTGGGAGTCCCTCTCCCATCCCTGTCTTCATGGCAATGTGTTCTTTTTCATCTCCAGATGCCCATGGTGGCCTCAGTTGGTGAATTCAGAGCTTCTCACATTCCTCTGTCTATTAATTATCCCAATCCTGGTTTCTAACCTTAATTTAAGCAAATATTGGCTTAAATACTGCAATTTTTTGGCTCATCTCATATAAGGATCAGCTCCTAAATGGTTTCACTGGCACATTTAGGCTTTAAAACCATAGTGGGAATGAAGAGCTGGGGGCAGAAGAGGAAGAATCTCCTGACACTCATTTACCTACAAAGCTGCCTGAGGTGGGACAGCCCCTGTGGGGCTCTTTTGAAGCATCATTATTCTTCCCAAAGCTCAATGGCTTTCCTAAAATTTTAGGGATGGGTTGCTGCTGCACTTCTTCCTCTCCAGCACAAAGGAACAGCCTCTATTTGTCAAATGATCACACTTTCTGGAGTTTCAGTTGCACCTTGACCAAAACTGATGGAAGTTTCCAGGTTTTGGGTTTGCTTTTTTGCTACTAAAGTTGTGCTGCTTTGCATTCTTGGAGCAGTTTAGTCTCTCATAACCTCATTTTTAACCTTATTTTAGAGAATCTGTTTGCCATCCATGCAGCAGAATCTATCTCTTTAATCACAGCATTCATTTATGAACATTGCATTACTTGGAAAATTTTGTTAAATTACTCTTGCACATTCATCCCTAGTTTTCCATGGGAGAAAAAAAAAAAAAAAAGCACTGAATCATGGTGCTGACTCCACTTAACACCATTTAGTAATTACTGTTAAGCAGGTAGATATAATTTCTAGCAGCACACTTCTTAGACTGCAAGGCTTAACAGAGGAGGAATAAATTTTCATAATATTGCTAAAAGTAACAGAAGAGAAAATGTCATAACTATTAGAACTGATTAGAAAATAATACCAAAATTGCAGGAAAAAAAAAAAAGAGAAAGAGCTTTCTTTTTAACAGAGATAAATAAAAAGAGAGACAAAAATTTCCATTTTGTTTCTTACCTAGGAGAGACTGGGCTGTGCTTTCCAGCGGGTCATAATCACCTAGAAAAGTGGAAATTGGGTATGAAATTGTTTTGATTGTGTTTTCTATTAGAGCCCAAACTGGTCTCTGTGGAAATCAGTGAATGGAGTGCAATTGATTTTTATTTGTTTAGATCAGGCCCAAAGGTAATAAATACTTGGTGCTGTCTTCTCAGGAAGTAAACACAGCTTTACTTGAGAGTTTAAATCAAAGCTGAACCTCTAAATTTAAAACTAAAAACGCAGGCAAATAAATGGGCAAAGTTTACTGCAAAAATATAGAAGCCAATTTTTTTTCTATAGGAATTTACATTTATGATCCCCAGTTATTCAAATACTACCAGTTTTCAGAGAATTAATGAAAAACTATTTCCATCCATCAATGACAAAGAGCAGTGACTAATTGTTTTAAACAAGATAGTTTAACTTTGTGGCTTTAGGTAAAATCACATTGATTTATAGAGACTTACGAGATTTTTCATTTCACTTTTTGTGCAAGTGTTACAGTTAGGTACATGAATCATTGTCATAATGGTTGATACACAGACAACTTCTTTAATAATCTGAAATTATCATGTGCACACAATTTTTGGGAACAGAAGTACCGAGGACACAGGCAGCACAGCTGGCTCTTACCTGCATGGGTTTGCCCCAAATTATCCACTTCCCAACCTGCAATCAGAGGAATGAAAACAATTAATTCATAACGATAATAGGTTGCAATTTCATTTTGATAAAAGTTTTACTCCCATAAGAGGAATGGAAGAACTGCAAGTTTAAATCTTTATTTCTGTATTCACCCTGTGTATTTATGTGTGGAAGAGGGTTTTCAGAAGATGGTTGATATCCTTAAAGATTTGGTTATCATGAAGTGTCATCAGATTCCAGGAAGAATAAGAAAAATGGATGTAGAAGATTTTTGTGGGAATTAAAAAAAATCCCCCTATTTTTTAGGGGAATGTTCTGAAGTAAGAAACACTCACACATTTCCAAAACACTGTGCCCAAACCCGTGCTCCTTAATACCTTAAAAACACAATTATCACAGTGGGAAAAGACAAAACCTTGGGTTTGCATTAGAAATCTCCCTTTCCTTTTGCTCTTCCAAAACAAACTGTTGGAACGACGCCAAACCAACCTCCCCAACCCCCTGTTGCTCAGTGTTTAATCCGAATTGGGTTGAAATCCGACTTTGCTGAATCCTGGGTGGATCCTGGCTCAGCTGGGGATGCAGCAGGAGGAGCTGCCTCGAGCCAGGGAGTGGAGCTGCTGCACCGTGCACAGCGCAGCCTCAGGCAGCTGCTGCAAATCGCTCTGACTGTGCCCCAGAAACCAGGGAAAAAACGTTCCCAGCACTCCACTGACCACCACAGCAGGTTAAATGTCCACATCAGTTTAGTTCTGCATCCTCTGGAGCGGCCAAGGGGCTTCAGGTTGTTCCCCTTTTAACCCTGGCAGTCAAATGTTAATGAGGCATTGGAAAAAAAACCTTCACCAAATTGTATGAGAAGGGTTTTATTAAAAGTAAAATCCAAGCAAAGACTGATTTTGATCCTATGGGAAAGGAGAAAACACCTAAAGAAATAAAATAATGGGAAGCTTTTTAGCACAGCACAAAATGTTGTGGTTTTTTAAATTTTATAATTCACATACTAATTTGAAATTCCTTGATTTCAGTGTCTCCTCTAAAGTAAATCAGATGTGTTTTTATACCTTTTAAGAGAGAAGAAAAGAGCGTTTAATGTGAAAATGATGGTGGCAGCATAGAAAACTCATCTAAAGCATCAGGCAGATGCTTGTGACTTTGGATGGATTATTAAACACCAATCTGATGCCTTAAGTTTTAGCTTTTGTATTTTCAAGGTTCTGTGCTGCCCAGGGGTGCAGTTCTGAGCCTCACATTCAGGGTCACTCAGCTCTGCACAGATCAAATTCTGTTCCTGCTGCACACCAAGGACAACTGGGACAAGTTTCCAGGCCCAAAAAAGCACAAACAACAGAGGGCTGAGAGAAGAGAACAAGGAGGATGGAACTTCATAACCTGGAGCTGTAATTGGACAATTAAACCCTAATATGCAAATGGAGCAAAACTTATAAAAGTGTGAGACCTTGTGACCGTTTTGTCAATTTTGTGCCCATTTTGGGTCCCCCTTGGGTGTAGCCCTGGCCAGGCTCTTGTCCTGCCTAAGGTATGTCCTTAAAGGCCTTTCAATAAATATCTACTTTATTCTCTTAGCTCTGTCCAGTCTCTGTTCCAGCTCAGCCTTCCCAAGGCATCAAATCCTACACATCCAACCCACTGGGGACTTTGGAGGGTTGGTAGTGGAAGCCACGGTGAGAATAACCTGCAGTCTCCATCCTTCTCTGCTCAACTCCAGCTGCATCCAGGATTCCACAGGAAGAATTTAGCCTGGATTTTAGGGAAAGGTTCTTCCCCCAGAGGGTGCTGGGCACTGCCCAGGCTCCCCTGGGAATGGGCACATTCCCAAGGCTGCCAGAGCTCCAGGAGTGATGGGACACCATGGGTGGGATTTTGTGCAGGGACAGGAGCTGGACTGGATGATCTTGTGGGTCCCTTCCAGCTGAGGATATTCTGTGACTCTGATTCCTGGGTATTTGCAGATATTGGGGAGGTCTCTAAATTCTGAAGAGCAGTCCCCAGCGCTTTGGGCAAACCTTTTCCAGCCAGGGTGGTTCAGCTGCTGTATGGGGCTGAACTGGCAGGTGCTGCAGCAGTGCTGTGGTCGTGCTCCACATTCCTGCAGGATATCAGGGATGGCTCTGCAGAATAGTTTGGAGAGACCTTTTCTTCATCCTAAATCCACCAAACCCCAGGTTTATTAGCAGCGATGCAGCTCAGTTTTGGGAATTTGTTGCTAAAATCAGGATGTGTTGCCAAATTCTGAGTTCGGAACACGGATGTCAAGCTGAAGCCAAGTGGGATTTTTTATCTGTGGGGTTTATCAGGCAACCAGAGGATCAAAGAGCAAACCACCACTCCTTTGTCACTTCTCTCATGGTGTTTTTCACAGCATCTGCCACTCAAACCAGCAGCTCTGATGGAACTTGTCCCCTAAGTGAGGTCATCTAACCCAGCAGCCTGTGCCTCATGCTGACCCACACAAGCTTGGTAGAAAAAGCTGCAAGAAAAACTCCCCAAAACCTCTTTGACTCATAAAAACCCAGTTTTAGTTTATCATTTGTAGAGTAGTTTGACCTCAAAACTGTGCAGAATTCTTGCTGGAGAAAGACCAGGCCGGTATTAAGTAGATTGATGCCTGGTGTTCCTGGCATCCTGCACATTACAGTGATGGCTCAGAAAAAGACATTGCTCTTAAATTTAAATGTTTTGAATGCAGCTATTTTTCCCCCCTACAATCTAAAAAGCATGAAATAAAAAATTATCATTATTTCATTCTAAATATAGATAGCAGTTCATCTCATTGATGTTAAAATATTAAATTTTACTTCAT
This sequence comes from Phylloscopus whistleri, assembly GCA_017589585.1. Classification (NCBI taxonomy): domain Eukaryota; kingdom Metazoa; phylum Chordata; class Aves; order Passeriformes; family Phylloscopidae; genus Phylloscopus; species Phylloscopus whistleri. Next base: position 892,084 of record JADMLD010000401.1, read on the forward strand.
TTTTAATTTCGTGACATCCCTAATAACAGTTAAAACACATTAATGCAGTTTTTCTGCAGGCTTGTTATAGAAACATTTTTGTATACATACTGAAATTATTATTACATTTCACTGTGTTTGGACATTATGAAGAGATTCACATTTCTAACAACATTAATTTTCTGATTTGCAGGAGCAAACAAGCCTTTTATTAACATATGTTTCTATATCTGAGTCCTAACTAATGCACTGAAGAAAGTCCCAGTGCAACATTTATCTGTACAGGCTTTTAGGCTTGATTCATCAATTCAATTTTCACTAATAAGTTAAGATACCAGGAAGTTAATTAGATTTACATTGAACATCATGCCCGGAGTTGCAACAAAAAGTCAAAGTTCATCTGTTGAGTGTTGGGATGAAACGAACACATATACAATTATATTTGTGGGTGTATGAACATATATTTTTGTATTTCTATGTAATTATTTAAATATATGTATTGCTATAAATATGTAAAATGTATCTATATATATACATATACATATATATAAGATGTAACACATGACATATGATACATGGTATAAGATATATGACAGAGGACACATATATTATATGTTATATGTTATATGTTATATGTTATATATTACACATTACATATTATTACATATTACATATTATAACATATAACATATTATAACATATTATATTCTATATTCTATATTCTATACATTATATATTATTTATTCTATATTATTTATTCTATATTCTATATTCTATATTATATACTATAATGCATATTATATATAATAGAATAGATATTATATATGTTATGTTGTATATATTTTATATTTTATATTTTATATTTTATATTTTATATACACAACAGATATTTTATATCTTTATAAACAGATTTATTTATCTATAAAAATATATTCACAAACAAATATATTTATATATATATATATAAAAGGACATGAGGGAACATATAGCCACCATATGCCTTGGAATTCCTGCTCACTGCTGCTGCTGCCCTGCCCTCAGACAGTGCAAGTTTCTGTATCCTGCAGCAAAAGCTGGATATTTACTTGCCAGAAATCCATGGCATTGGTGCTGTTTCCTCACATGTCTGAGAATGAAACGGAGTTCAAATGGATTTGTTTTGTGCACAACATTTAGCATGTTTACAGAGAGAGGGATAAGGTCTGACCTTGCATTTAAAGGGTTGCAAGGAATCCCAGACACGGCAGAGTCACCTCTCATTTTTCAAAATATTACCTCAAAACAGGAATTTTGGGGTTATATTTTCACCTTAGTGCCTTTCAGACTCTAGGGAGACCTCAGTAAATTTACTCTGCTGTCAGTGATGTTGTGGACAGGACTACAGCACCTCTCACTTTGTGGGCTTTCCCACAAACCTTCTTGTTTTCCTACTCTTAGGACACAAACTCAGAAATTGATGTGTTTGGCTTCCCAGATGGAGAAAGCCCATTGATATGATTATACAATGGTCTAATGAAATGCATTGCTCTCTCAGAAATGAAGAATGAATAAAATATGATTTTTCATCTCCATTTTCACTGGGAACACATTTTTCAGGGGTTTCATTCAAGGGTTATCTTTACAAGGGACTTTTGAGAAGAACATGTAGGGACAGGATGAGGAGGAACAGCTTTAAACTGAAAGTGGGCAAGTTTAGGTTGGGTATTAGGAAGAAATTCTGTACTCAAAGGGTGGGAAGGCCCTGGCAAAGGTTGCCCAGAGAAGCTGTGGCTGCCCCTGGATCCCTGGAAGTGTCCAAGGCCAGGTTGGATGGGGCTTGGAGTAGCCTGGGATAGTGGAAGGGGTCCCTGCCCATGACAGGGGGTGAGACTGGATGAGCTTTAAGATCTTTTCCAACCCAAACCATTCTATAATTCTATTATTCTATGATAACAACATCTTAAATACCATGATTTTATGACTTCCTTGAATGACATCTGTGCTTCTTACGTGCAATTGTTATAAATGCATGTTTTAGAGTTGGCTTTTTGCATATAGTAAGATGATTGCTTTAGGTATAAATATGGGAAGGTTGTATTGTATGTTCTTTTATTAATAGAATTTGAAAAATCTGATAAATGAATATTCTTAGATTGTAACTAAGTAGAGATTGGGGGGGGGGGGTGTATTTTTTTTAACCTTTCAGCTAGATAGAAGACAGAAGGGATGTCTGGCATTCCTGAGATTAGAAAGACAATCGATCCTTTAAGGGTTTGAATATTCAGAAGAGAGATTTACGACACCTCCCCAGACTGTGTGGAATCCTACAGATAAATTGTATATTTGGGGGGATCTTGAAACCAACATGAATATTTGAATTATTATTATTAAATATTTGCATTAGCTTATTTTAAATATGTAATACAGGGGTCCTTAAAACAAAGGATCTGAAGAGGGAAAGTGTGCTGATCTCGCTGCTGGTGGTATCAGCACCTCGGCCGAAAAGGCTTTATTTTTCTGTCTCCTAATTGTCTATTTTATTTTTATTTTTATTAAACTTATAAATTTTACACAAAAGTGAATCGTGTTTTTCACATAATTAAGCCCTAACTATGGAAATATGGACATGACAGCAGACACTAAACAGTGCCTTAGAACAGCACTTATTAAATCAATAATTGCTCTTATCAGTCAATAAACTCCTGAGGAAGCTGCTGTAATCTTTGACACAGGATGGTTTATCCAGTGTATTGACAGGCTGTGTTATTTGCTGTTTGACCAGACTTAAGTAAGTGTCACTCTTTGGGAAGCAAATCTGCAATTAATGCTTTAATTGACATGGTTAATTAGATGTTATTTGCAGCACTGCTTAGAGATCCTAGAGAAGATCTATCAGAATGCTGTTACCAGTTCTAAAGACCAAGTGCAGAAAATACTCCTTATTTCTGGAAGAAGTAAAAGAGGGAGGAAAAAAATCCAAGGACTTGACAATGGCTCCCCATAGAGCTGGTGGCAGAGACCCAGACCTTCCCTGCCCTTTTCTTGCACATTTATCAAACTTTCCCCTTTGATTTTTATTTACTGAGACCCAGAACTCATAATTCACACCTCACTGTGCAACAACTGATGAGAAACTTGACGACAGCAATTGCTCCTGATTTAAAGCGGACAGGGATGGGGAAGCTGAAGCCAAGAACCAGCCTGTGCACCATGAGCCTCAGAGCCTTTTAGATCTCCTCCTTGGTGCCAAATCTGTGCTGGCTGCTCTCCACCTGCCTGGCCTCCCGTGGCTTTGTTTATCTGAACACAACTTGCATTTAACCCTTTTGTTCCAGCGTTTGTCCCTTATTAGTGGCGGGGCGGGAGGGGATGAAAGGCTTCCAAAGCTGTTTGGTCCTGGACTGGCTTGCCCACACTTCTCCCGTAGTCCTGTTGTTCTCACCTCAGTTTTGTGGGTTGGAGGGCTGCTCCACAAAGGTAATTCTCCAAAAGGTTTTGGATTTTTGACAGCAATAAGATCAACGTGCAAAGCCTGCACGTTGTGTCCCCATAGAAAGTGCGACGACTGGGGCAGGGAGAGGCCGTGGAAAACATTTACAACCCCTTGTTATCCTGCTGTCCAGCTATGTGGATAACGAGCTGGCTGGACAGGAGTTTAATTTTTTCTTTCCTGTTTTACATAGCGCTGATTAGAAGTTTCACATTCCATTTCTAAATGTGAAATAAACCAGAGAGCTCTTGTGCCCGACTCCGTGGCATCCACCACGCTGAGCCTCCTCTCTGTCTTCCCCACGGCTGCCTGCTGCTCTCCTGCTCCAGCAATCTGTTCAGCCGGCTGGCAAAGCCACAGTCAGGAGCAGCAGGCTACTTAGCAGCTTTTCTGCAGCTCTCTGAGCTCCCCACACGGGTTCTGGTTCCACACCCTGCCCCGCTGCTTCCCTAGAAGGGACCTCAGCGCTCTGTCCAGCCCTGTGCCTGCACACACATGATCCCACATGTTGTATTCCTCTGGGGAAATGGTTTCTCCCCCAGAAACCCCCTGATGTCTGTACCTATTAGTTTGACCCTGTTCCCCCCTTATCTCTGACCTGTTGGCTTGGTGCCAGCTATCTGTCCTGGGACAAAGACTAGATAAAAACCCCTGCTCCTCTATGTTCTCCCTCTTTGCCTCTTTGCCCCTGGGATCCCTTCATGGAATAAAGCCTTGGAATTTTACCCCGGAGGTAAGAGCCTCTTTTGGATTTCTTTTCCCTATCCTGAAGCCTATCCCCGCCCAAAGCTCCCCAAATCTGAGCTAGCATCGCGGCCAGGGGGGCAGAGGGGGGGTAAAACTTCACCCATACACACATTATCCAGCCATCCCAGCTCCTTTGTTACGGCTCTTTGTGTTTTCCAGAGAAGCTGTGGCTGCCCCTGGATCCCTGGAAGTGTCCAAGGCCAGGATGGATGGGGCTTGGAGCAACCTGGGGTACTGGAAGGTGTCCCTGCCCATGGCAGGGGGTGGCACTGGATGGGATTTAAGGTCATTTATAACTGAAACCATTCCATGATTCCCTAATTGGTTGATTAATCCAGGATTAGCTGCTTGGACTTTACAGTTTCATTAGCAGGACCTGTAGGAAGTAGCAGGCAGACAAGGTCACAGAGTACATGGCCCTACAGGCTCACACACCTTTCTCTGTGTTCAGTGCTTCCCACAACTATTTCCAGGGGTTTGGGTCTCTCCAGCCTCATGCTCCATAGCCAATACTTTAAATTACAGATTAAAAGTCATTTATACAAGAGCAGGAGGTGACAGAGTATGGGATAATGGCTTCAAACTGACAGAGGGCAGGGCTAAATGGCATATTATGAAGAAATTCTTTCCTGTGATGGTGGTGAGGCCCTGGCACAGGCTGTCCAGAGAAGCTGTGGCTGCCCCTGCATCCCTGGAAGTGCCCAAGGCCAGGCTGGACAGGGCTTGGAGAAACCTGGGATAGTGGAAGATGTCCCTGCCCATGGCAGGGGGTGGAACTGAGAAGACTTTGAAAGTCCTTTCCAACACAAACCATTCTGGGATTCTATTGTTCTATCATTTACTGTACATCTCCACTTGCCTTGACAAAGGGATCTGTGAACATAATGCTCACACAGAGACAGTACCAAATGAAGTGGTGTTCATTTTATTTAGAAAACAAGAAAACTGGGCAGAGGAAAATCAAGGGCAAGATTAGGAAGCCTTGTCCATATTTGTGTGTTTGTGTGAGGACTGGTGCCTAAGGACATCTGAGTAACTGATCCTGTGGGGCAAACTCATTCCATCCAGTTTATCTACCTGAAGATAACTTCACCTGCTTCTTAAGTCTTCTCCCATAAGGGGCAGAGAGACTGGAATTTCCAGAGGGTGGTTGGGTTTAGATATCTGTCCTACCACGAGAGGAACAAGCTTCTGCAAAGTCTTTGTTACCCGGAGGTTGGTGCAAGACGTTGCAGTAAAGACAAGGACAGATTGATATATAATTAATTTCTTCCTATATCCCAGTTTACCCTCAGGCCACAGGGACAAGATCCAGTGAATCATGCCTGGAAACCATGGGAGAATTCCAGTGAGGTCCCATATGCAGAACAGAAAGGTCAGAGCACACAGGGCTGGCTAAGGTAGGACTGATGCACAGATATGATCAAGAACATTTAAGGGAAGTCATGGCTTTATTCCTTTCTTCCTCTTTCCTGTTAAAGGATGTGAAACTAGAAGCAGACTGAGGTCACCATAGCAACTAAGCATCATCTGAACATTATGTGAGTCCTTCCTTTGAGTCTGGCTGTCACAGGAGCATCCATCAGAGTGCAGGATCAATGCAATTACTATTGAAGGGTCTCCTAGCTCTGAAGAGGGCAGGTATCGTATTTGAGAGAAAAACAAAAAGTTTTTCAAACAAGAACCATGAAAAAAATTGAGATGTTGCCCAGTGGAGATTGTCAGTTCTGAAATAACACCTAGAGAAGAAAGCAAATTAAATGCCTTGCTCAAAGGTAAGAATGAATGTGTGCCCACCACACTGAAAATCCTGCCATCACCTGGAACTCTGTTCCAAATCATTTGGGTCAAGAGGAGAAACATGAACAGAGCAAAGACTGTTGGGAAAGGTTGAAGGGTCTGCTAATGTTGCCCCTACAGAGATACCTCAGCCTATTCCCTTTTGCAGTCCAAGTCTTCTCCAAACCTCTCAGCATCTTCCACCCTTGCATTCTTCCCAAAGATGCAGGATTTTTTTTTCCCCCAAGGCCAAATTAGTTCTCAGGCCACTGACAAAGTGCCTGAGCAGTGTTTCAGCTTTCCCCTGACCACTGCAGGATGTCCTCCTGCAGAGGACCAAGGTCTTGATCTTTAGCTGAAATGCTCTTGCTCATGCTGCATGTTTGAGTATCAGAGGCACAGAGCCTTATGTCCCCATAATTTGGTGGGAAAGGCCATAAAATGTCTTTTTTCTTCTGCTAGAAAACATCTGAGGGGCCTCAGCTATTTGATTAGAAGTGCAGATGCAGTTACTGTTCTTTGATGACAGCATTTTCCTCCCATTTTCTCTGCACTGCAGGTGGACTTTGTGATGCTGTGGCCATGGAGGCTTAATTACAGCTTGTCCTCCTCTCTTTGGAAAAACTGGAGTAATCCCAAAGCCCAGGGATGAAAATCAGCTGGAAATGACTTGTTATCTATCAATTGCCATTTTATATATACTTTTTTTTCTTTCTCTTTTTTAAATTTTTTTCTTTAACGGTTTATATATAAAATAGCCTTTGCACTGAACTTGATTGTGACTGCTATGTAGGATCTTATATAAAATTAAGGATGAAACAAAGGTTTCAGAGTCCTGGTCGCTTCAATAAATAAATATGCACAAGCTCTAATGGCTCATTATTATTCCCATGATGAGAATGCTGGGATGGGTCATACATGTTTTCCAGAGAAAACTTGGTTTTTACAGGGTTTCCCTTCCCTCAGTTTCCAAGCAGGATGTTGGAATATTTATCCAGGCAAAACATCCTTGAAGAGAAATCTGGACCTTTGCATTGATCTTTTGCCCTTTTTGACAGGCAAATGCAATTTCCAATTTCACTCTGCTGCAATGCTGACCTTAATTTCAGTAGTAGCAACAAAACCCTGCATCTTTTACCTGAGTAGAAAATAAGCACACAACCTTCCAGGGATATTTGGGTATTTAGGAGGCCCCTGATCTTCATCAGTCACCTTTTCTTCCTGCCTAAACAAAAAACTATCAATACATAACCCAAGCTAATAGAAACTGTGACTTGCAGATATTTTCAACCTTTTCACTTTGGGAAGTCAATGACTTTTATTGTCTTTTCACCCAGTTTGGGGGTTTTGTACCATTTTCCCATGCCAGCTTTTAAAGGCTTTACCAGGACTGTCTCCCCAGGAGGGACACAAAAGCCTCTCCACATTTGAAGATGGAGCATCACTTCCTCTCTCATTAACTCTTGTCTTGTCATCCTATTCCAATTGATTAGGGATAGCATCTAAACTTGGGCACAGACTTCTTCCCAAATCCAATTAACCCCGTGCTCATAAATTCCACTGTCCACCCGTGGCATCTCTAGTGCAGCACTTATGAGGCTTGGGGTTCTCACAGAATCAATTAATCAATTAATTAGTACAACAGAGCACTTGAGTGTTTCCCTGTGTTTTAAATGGGATCAGTGACAAGACTATTTCCAGTTTCTTGGGGTAACAGAGCTCGTTGCCTGAGCACTGATTGTGTTCAACCAAGAGAAGCAACAAGCTGAAGAGTTTGGTTCTGAAATGTGAGCATAGGATGTAATTCCCTCTTAAACTCTCTAATACCTGATTACATTCTTTATTCTACTGGATTTTAATTAGGAACCCTTAATCCTGGTATCAGCATAGGATTGGTTTTATGCCTTTGGTAAAAATTAGGAAATTTTTCTCTGTCGTACATGTTGAACCGTGTTTTGTGGTAAATGCAGCAGGGAGTGTCCTAAACTGAGCACCAGATAAACTACCTGAATTGCTGGAAGATTCAGGAAGAGCTGCTCATATTTTTTATTTGGATTTGTGGATGAAAGCGTTGTCCAAATGTGGAGCACATGGCAATGCTCAGAAACTGTCTATTATAGTTTGTGTTATTTTTTACTGTGAATCAAAAGACTGAAAATATGTTCATTTCTAATCTGGTTATTGAGTTTCATTCCGTGGTCCATTTTGGGTGCGTGTTTATAGGTTTCTGAATATTTCAGGTGTACAGTGCAAAGCAGGAAAAAAAAAAACTCAGAGATTTTGCTTCTGTAGATTTCCATTGCCAGGCTGTATCACCTGTCTGGAAAAAAACCCCACAACAAAAAACAAACAAACAAACAAAAAATCACACCACCAAAAAAAAAACCAAACCAAAACCCAAAAAACCCAAAAAAACCACCAAAAAAGACCCAAAAAACCCCAAACAAACCACACAAAGCAGAGAAAACTCTCCAGCTGGGAGTGCAGATCACTGTGCTAGGGCCATCTCTAGGTCTTGCTCTGTGCTACTGAAAGGTAAAATCACAGCTTGACATGGTTTTCTTCTTTATACCTCTGCAAAGATGCCTTAGGATGATTTAAATATGTCCTGTTGTGGAGTGGGTGTTTCTGGAGCCAGTGCTGGGAAGGGCACTGGAGAAATAGTAACATACGACAGAGAGGTAATGGAGTGACAGCTCCTGGTGGAAATAATGATTGGTGGATATCAATCAAAGAAATCCGTGTGGAAGAGGAAAAACAAATTATTTTGGGGAGCTATTTAGAAGGAAAGCCATTGGAATCCTTAATTTACAATTTACAATCCTTACAATCCTTAATTTACAGGAGGAAAAAACACTCAGGAACTAATAAGATTTTTTTTCCATTGGAGGAAAGGAATCTCCAGTGGAGAGATTGTGAAAACTATACTTTCATTCACAGTCTGCATCTGAAAGGAATGAAAAATTCTGGTGATTTTGGAAGACCAGAGAGGTGAAGTGAAATTTTAGAAGGCAGAGTTGCCAAGCACAGAGAATTTCACTTTGAACTTCCTGCATGGTGTTGACAGCAGCTCAAACATTACTCCTTGGTTCAATTGCAGAGAAGGTTAAAGCAGAGCAGATTAAAACCAGCAACTGCTGGTATTTTTAGCTAAATACACAGCTCATTTTTCCAAAAAGCATCCCTCCAGATGACAGCTTAGTTAGTTAATTTTTCTTTTCTAGTCTCTTTTATTTTTTTTCCTGTTTTACTCCATATGGAAATCAGACAACCAAGTAAAGGCAGTCAGATTCCTTTCTGAAATTCATAAAACAAGCAGTCACTTCACTCATCTCCAGACAAGCATTTGAGAGGGGTCAGAGAAAAAAATCTTCTACAAGTGCCCATTGATTTCTATTCACTGAACCAGAAATCCATGTGATCACTTCAGAAATTCACATATAAATTTAAATATCCAGAGACAGGTGAGATGTTTCCCACCCACTCTTTAAGATTAGCACACCCCATGATTTCCCTGTGATTATGTTGTACCTACGAGTACTTCAGAGCACAAACTTTTTTAAAGCATAATTTAAAGTTAGTGCTGCCTTTGTAAAAATTATCTATGGCCATATAAAAATGTTGCTGTACTAGGAATGATTTTGCTATCAATAAATATTAGTGTCCATGCCCAGCCCAGCTCCATATTCTAGAAAGAGAGCAGCAGCCAGAGGACACTGTAACAATCCCTAAAATGTGATTATCCACGTCTTAGAAACATTATAGTTCTCTAATAACCTGTTATTTAGGGAACCATCATTGAATGTGACTTTTTTTCATTAAACCCTCATTGAACAAATACACTTGGCTAATTAAAATTAGCAGCAACGACGGCAAAGCTGATGCTGATTCACCCAGGGGAGTGCTTTGGGATGTTTGGTAATTCCACCTTGGGGTCAGCAGTGCAATCAATCCCAGCCACATCTGCTGAGATTTCCAGCTACTCCAGGTTAAAGGTTTATTTGTTCATCTAATGATTTATGAACCTTGGGTTTGCTCCTAGTGAACAGATGTCCAAAAAGCCCTCAAACCCAGCCCTACACGAGGTAACAGCTGTCACTTTTATTGGGGATCCCGTGAGGAGGTAAAGGAAGGGGATGTGTGTTTCCACTGGATGGAATATTCCTCCCTTAGGGTCGTACTGTCGAAAATTATTTAAAAATGTTATTTCAGCCCTTTATTTTACACAGGTAAAATAAATACAGCTAGAAATAAATAAATCGAGCTTATATATGTCTCTCTCTATATATATATATTTATATTTAATTGCTCCTCTGAAGGCTCTGTTATTTTTATTGAAACAAATTCTTTTTTAACACATTTTTAATTATTTTTGTTCAAATAATTTTATGCAAATAAGTAAAATCTTTATTGAAATAAGTAGAAGCCATAAATATAATAAATACAATAAAAATCCTGGTTTTATTTAAATATGTATTTTTTTGTTTAAGTAAGTGTAAAAATAAATATAATAAAAAAATCTAATTATTTTATTACAATAAATTCAAATAAATAAAGTTAATAATAAATTAATAGTTAATAATAAATTAATAATAAGTTAACAAATAATTAAAATTTCTATTTAAAAGAGGGGTTTTTCCATTAACAGGTGACCATTTACTTAAGACCTGGAACAGGTCAAATTGAGTTAATCTTGTTTCTAACGTGGGTCATGGCTTAGGTGACACTGGTGATGCCTGTGCCTGGACATGCTGGAATGGATGTGTTAAAAGTGAGGATTTCAGAGTTCCTGGAGCTGTATATGAAACTCTGTCTCCTAAAAATGGTGCCCTGTGTGTGTGGTGATTAAAAAAAAAAAAAAAAAAAGGCAGATTTTGGACTCAAGGCTGTAAATGAATAATAAATTGGTAAAATAAACTTTGGGGAAAAGGATCCTGGGGGACAGTGATGAACTTGTTCCTCAAAGGACAGTGCTAATTAAGGGATCTGCAGTGGCTGCTGGGAGCAAATGGACCAATCTGTGTTAATTACCAGCACAGGGACAGAAGAATGTTTATGTCTCATTTCCGCAGACCACAAAAGAAGTGTTGGTGAAACTTCTGCCTCTCTCCAGAAATCTTTAATTCCTCCCAAGGTGGGAGCTCCTCACTGCTCATCTCAATCCTATGTTTACCTTCAGCACAAGCAGAACCTGCTCTACCTCTTATTTGCTAAAATAGATTCCAATTGCGTAATCCAAGACCCAAACACGGATCTGGGTCCCCACTGAATTCAGTGAGACCCAAAGGCTGAATATTCCCTTTAGCAGTTCAGATTTGTGATATTTTCATGTTGTGTAGTCTGTGAAGGCTTTTTGTTTTTTTTTTTCACACTTTCACTCCCACCTCACATATCTACACACAAATATCCTGGTTTTCTGCAATTTATTTATAACTGGAGCCCAGCTGCAGAGTTTTTGATATCTCTCTTGAGGATCTAAGGGAGGTTTTACACTCATGCTGGCCACAAGGCTTTACCAGGCAGAGGTGTAGAACAAAGAGAGAATACTTTACCATCTTCAGAGATGATAAATCTGAAGAGTGCAGGACACTTGACAAAGACAATTTCTCCCACACTTGCAGGTTTCCAGCATGTGATATTGTCCCACATTCCTGGGCAACCTGTGGAAGAGAAGGAGGGATAAAACACGTTAGTGGTGGAAATCCATCCCTTTCCGCACTCTGCTATTAATCTTTGTGGTTGGTTCTTCCTTCTAGAAATAAAAATGTTTTTGTTTAGAACTGTAAACAGTGACAATTTCCATTGGCAAAAGTATTTTTCGTTCATAGGAATAGCATAAAATCCTTATTGGCATCACACAGTAATGGCCAGACTCTACTCTCCCAGATGACATTCCTTAGTCCCAGTTAAATCACTCCAACATGCCAGAAACAAATTTTTCCTTGAGTATGAAACCTGCTGCCATTTAGTTATCTTTTACAAGTGCTGGTTTAATTTAAAAAATTAAAAAGAAAAATAAAACAACTTGTGGATCATATATTTGATTAAATTCTATGAATTTCTCTTGGCTTTAATCTTTGTGAAGGTTTGGGAACTCACTCATTTTGGAATTTGTCTGAAAACTGAAATGCAGTTTCTGCTTCATCCTGCAGCCATTTCTGTGGATATGTGAGACAAACTCACTCCTCCATCCTGCTTATTTTCTAAAAAACTGTCCTTCCTCACCAAAGAAATGTCCTAATCATTCATTATTTTTACTGCAGTCTTTGTTCTAGGGAATATAAACTCACAATGTCAAAAGAGGATTTTTTTGACCTCTAATGATTTCTTGCATAAGCTAAAAATAGATTCAGGTCTTTAATAACAGTTCAAAGATGAGGCTTCAGCTAACAACCTTTGAAGCAAAGGTCTGAGTGGTAAAAAATCTTAATTTCCTGCTACATGAATGCAGGAAGAGGAGGTGATGGGACTGTGGGTGGGAGCTGTCTTCTCTTGGGATATAAGAAAAATTAATTTAAAATTTATTGTAAACACAGTAAAGGAACCCAGCTCCTGCTTCTTTCTGGTCTCTGTGCCAAAGGTGTGAAAAACTGGCTTTCAATAATAAATCTTCCTGTAATTCTGCAAACCACCATCTTAACCAGCTCACAAACCTAGAAGGCTTATCCAGTGTACACAAAAACTCAGGGAATCTCTCAAACTTCCTACTAATATTAAAAAAAAAAAAAAAATTACTTAGTGAATGAATCTCAAATGAAAACCATCTTTTGCCTCAGCAGGAAAAGAAAGAAGATCCAAACCCAAATATTTCCACTGCTTATTTGCATTTGATGTTGAAATTGAGCAAATAATTCTATCAACTGAAAAAGAGCCTCCAGCTCCAGGGTTTTCTATGAGGTTTTCTGTCAAAATTCTCTCTTTTTGACTGCGTGCCAAGGGAAATAAAACCTCCAGGAAAAGCAGATAATACTTCCAAGTGTTACTTTCTGCCTGGCACGAGTCCAGTGTAACGAGATGTGGATGATGACCTTGTAAAAGCTGTGTGGGCTCCATAAGCTCTGGTGATAGCAGCAGATCCCCATCAGTGGAGGAGGAATGTTCTCAGGACAGGAACTGGTGTCTTTTTATTTTTTTCCCCATCAGCTTCAATGGTAGCCAATCCAGTCCTATGCTTTCTCACAAAAATATGAAGTTGAGAGTACCACGTGTGGTGAGTAGAGCAGTTCTGAGTGAGCTAGTGTTTGAAGAATTAGGTCAGGGTCAAACAACGTTATGATGTTCAACATCATAATAACAAGACCCACCAGACCCACCAAAATACAAAATTGTGGCAAAAATGCTCATTAAATCATCACAGGAGCCGGAAAAAAAAAAAAAAAAAAAGAATCCTTTACATTTGCTCCTCTATCTCTCTTCTCCCACTCCTATCCCAGATTGTTTCCTTTGCCAGATGAGGATCTCATCCCATGAAGACTAATGCACTAGAATATTTCTAAAAGTCTCAAAACCTGGAATTTGAAAGGTTTGGAATCTCTCAGCACACAGTGGGGACATTGGGGTGTCCTGTGCAGGGCCAGAAGTTGGACTCCATGATCCTTGTGGGTTCCTTCCAGCTCTGGATAGTCTGATTTTATAATTTTGTGATCCTGTTTAGTTACTAAAGATGGAAATCAAGACCACGTTGAGTGCTATGAGATTTTATTGTCTTTGATAGCTTGTGTCTGTCCACGCAGCAGGAAATGCATTTTCCATGTAAATCTGAGGATGTGCAGCAACGGGTTTATAGCTCACTGAAGTGTGGTACTATGTACAAAAAGTAAATTATGTGTGAACAGACACGTTAATGAGACATTTGCTTACAAGAGATGCTGGAGATAATCAGTGGTTAATGAGACCTTTGCAGAAACACCTGTTGGTCCTGCTTGAGTTAACTGTGTTGAATAGGAAAAACTTCCTTATTTCTTCTTATTATTTCAACATAGATACCTTCCAATATATAGATGTTATCCAGCAATGGATAATGCAAACCAGGATATCCTCAGGCTGCAGAACAGGAACAGCCACAGTATAAATATCCCATGGCAGTGTGGGGGAAATTCAGTTATAGCAGGTGGCTGATTTTGTGGTAGTTCCATGCAGAGATAAAAAACAGCCCCATTTAAAAAGAAATTACAAGTTCATTGTGTTAGAAAACACTGATGTGCTGACATTGGGAGAGAGGGGAGAGAGAAGCAGCAAGCCAAGTAATTTACCTTAAAATAGGGGAGAGATGGAGATTGTAAAGAATTCCCCATCAATAAGAACATTGTCTGATCCCACTTGGAAAAACGTATTTAAAACAAACGATTTAGAAGAGCAAAGAAAAGGATGACAACAACAACAACAACCAAAATTAAATGGAATAAAGGGCAGCATGCACAATCTCCCTGCATTTGTAAACCAGGCTGCAGCCAGCAATTCCTGCTGGGTGAAATCTGCCCACGGAAATCAAAGTGACTTGAGTGTGAAACTGCCCAGCAGGGTCTCCTCTGGCACTGATGGGATCTCCCCACTGCCCAGTGACGTAGGGATGCCCAAGAAGGCTTGGAAAAAGGTGGCTCACACGCTCCAATTGAAGCTGGACAAATTTTCCAAATTTTTAGTATCTTAAGAAATCAGTAATTACAAGGAATAGTTTTAAAGAATACGATTTCACGTGGGACAGAATGGAAAAAAAAATACAGATAGTGGCCTTGCTAATGGATGGTGTTGGCATCAAAATAATCACAGATTTACAGAGTCACTAAGGTTGGAAAAGCCCTCTCAGAGCACCAAACCAGCACTTCCAAGTCCACCACTAAACCCTGTCCCCAAGTGCCACATCCACGTGTTTTTTGAACACTTTTAGGGATGGTAATTCCACCACTTCCTTGGGCAGGCTGTTCCAATGCTTGACCACCCTTCCAGTGAAGAAATTTTCCTCAATAGCCAATCTAAACCTCCCCTGGCACAACTCAAGGTTGTTTCCAGAAAGCACAAATCCCGCCCTCCCTTCCAGTGTCTACACTGCAACCTGCAGCTGGAAATTCCTGTTTGTGGGATTCATCCCAGAGAACACACGTGGTGCAAAACTTGGCATCTGGTCCTGGGTAAGTGCTTCTGTCTTTCACAGGATGGGCAGAGAAGTGTTTCCACTTATTCAGTTATTCCACATATTCACCCTTCTCCTCTGAGAGATGGATGATCCTTTGGGAGTCCCTATTCTGTGCTGCTGACTTTTGAGGAAACACAAAATAATGCAACTATAAGTTAAGTCTGGATTAGCTGAACATCAGATGTCTAACCTTTTTTTTTTTTTCTTTTTTTTTCTTTTTTTTTTCTTTCTTTTTTTTCCTTACCCATTTGCCCTACGCAGCAAAACAAAGTTTCCTCTGTGAGACCTTCCAGACAGGAATAATTCCATTTCAAGGTGGCATTGGTGGGAAATCACCCTGTAAGGTGGACTTGCATCTCCCCACTGACTACACTCATTAGGAGGGCAAGAAAAAGCTTAGCTTAGACAGCTGCTTTTGAAATGTTTTTTTAAATGTTTGCATTCCCAACAGGTGCTGTGTGGTCTTCTGGGGTGGAAATGAACTGTCTTGGGTTATGTAACCAAAAAATGTGTATTCTGTTTCATCTGTTGAAAGCAGTTGGGGAGATGTTTTTATCTCTTGGAACTCTTGGGGGGAGGGGGGAATGCCTTCTGATAATGGGCCAACTGTTAAACCAGGTAGGGCAGTGTTTCTTATCTCTTTCACCACCCATCCTCCCTCTAGGGGGATATTTTCTGCTAATGGGCCATGAAGGCTCACCAATGACAGGACACATTCCATCATCCCAGTGTGAGATGCTCCACCCAGTGGGAGGAGCCAACCATTCCTACCTGGATAAAAACTGAGACCCAGGAACACCAGAGATCTGGTTCCACTGGATTCCCAGAGGAAGATCAGACCCTTCTCACCATCACTGGATCCTTTTCTCTCAAGATCATCTCTGCTCCAACAGAACCACATCTGCCACTCCAGGAGGACTTTGGACTGCTTCCAACACCCTCACCAACAGGTATCTCTGACTCTGTCAGGGTTTCTGGGATTTTTGTTTGTTTGCTTGTTTGGTTTTTTTTTATACTACTACATTTGTATTTTTAATATTCCTAGTAAAAAACTGTTATTCCTACTCCCATATCTTTGCCTGAAAGCCCTTTAATTGCCAAATTATAATAATTTGGAGAGGGTGGGGGGTTTACATTCTCCATTCCAAGGGAAACTCCAGCTTTCTCTGGTGGACACCCATCTTTCCAAACGAAGACAAGAACCATGTTCTCTGGTTAGAGGGATCACCAGTGGCTCCACAATCTCCTTTAGACACTTCCCAATGCTGAAAAAAGGAGTCCAGCTCAGGGCTGGGACATGTCCTTGAGGAATCTGAACCACAGGTAAGCCACAGTGTCTGCTTTTAAAAGCCCTCGTGATCAGTCCCTATATCTCTGCCTCAAACTTCTACTTGTGGAAGGGGAATAAAATTCATCTTCAGACTGTGAGCTCCATGTGACTGGATCCACTCTGTACTTTTCTTTCACTTGAAAAAAGAGTCCTTTCTGCTGAAGCAGAATGTTTATGTAAATTTTATATGAATTTCTACGTGAATTTCAGATTGTGGATTTTTTATTGTGGATTTTATATAAATTTCCTGCGAAGCCAGTGGCACCCAAGTTTAAATTCCACATTGTTGAAGCTGAGGGAGGCGCCTCACACACCTAAGGATGGATCTGACTTGTCAGCCACTGGAAAAGAGCAGCTCTTTCAGAGAAAGACCACATTTATTAACAAGGAACCTACAATTATTTATTATATTATTATAAAATAAAAAATTTATTAAATAATATAATGATCATATTATTATATGACTAAAAATAAAAATATTTTTACCATAATAATAAATATTATATTTTATTAAGAATATAAAATATTAATAAATAATAATATAAAATATTAATTAATAATAATATGAAATATTGTTTATTGCAGAGTGTTCTGATGCATTTTTAAAATTATACCCAGCATTAAAACCATTCTAGTCATCCTGCCTCCACAGACGTCCTCACAATCCTTGTTCCCATTTTTCACTTCACACTCTCCCTAACCTGCTACTCCTGGCAGCTGAAAGGCTCCCACTTGCCT
The DNA here is from genome assembly GCA_017589585.1 of Phylloscopus whistleri. Taxonomy (NCBI): domain Eukaryota; kingdom Metazoa; phylum Chordata; class Aves; order Passeriformes; family Phylloscopidae; genus Phylloscopus; species Phylloscopus whistleri. The sequence continues at coordinate 909,259 of JADMLD010000401.1, forward strand.
GAAATTTCTGGACAAGCACCAAGAGGAAAAAAAAAAAATCTCCAAAGCAAGCCATGCTGGCAGGAGAGCAGTGATAAACAGCTTTTCTGAAATTGCTGATGGTCCTCTTGCTCGGAATTGGAAGAAAAACCCTCAAAACAATATTAGGATTGATAGCATAAAGAGCAGTCTTTTAATGAAAGCTTTCAGGTGCACGAAATATCCCTCTGAGCAGTCATGGCATCGGATTTTCACAATTTTTATAAGTTTAATGAATTAGGGTATCTAAAAATTAAATCCCATAGGAGGGCTGGTTGTCCTGGTAACCCACCCTGCCCCACTGGAGTCCCTCCAAGGGGTTCTTAACTCTATATCTTGTTATGTCTCCCAAGTGCTGGTGCAAAACAGGGGCCTCCTTGTTAGAAATGCTTTTCTTCTAGAAATTCTAAAATTATTTTCTCTAGAAATTCTAAAATTAGGCTTTCTCTCATTGCCTTTTCTAACCAGGGGAAGAAAATATGCATCTCCAGCTGATCATTTATCTTAGAACAGTTTGCCCAGAGAACTGGTGGATGTCTTGTCCCTGGAAGTGTCCAAGGCCAGGTTGGATGGGGCTTGGAGCAACCTGGGATGGTGGAAGGTGTCAGGAATTTCAGGAAGGTGACACAATGTGTAAGAAAGCATAACTACTGTTCTAAAGTGTGAGAAAGTGCTAGAAAATCTACAGCTAGATATTAAAAATCTACAAAGCCACAAATATATTAAAAAGCTAAAAATCTTTAGGCATCAGTCCCTTATATTCATTTTCTCCTCTGTCCAGGGCTGCCTTGAGAGTCACAGTTTACTAGTGGGTAGGTATAAAACCAGATTTTAGGCAGCCCCAAAGGTGAAGTTCACAGAGTTGAAGGGATGGACCCTAATTTTAAACCAAGGGCAGGACCTGTTATCTTTCACCAACACGGAGTCCCTGTGTCACCAGGACTGTGTAAAAACTTCTTTTTGGTAGATTTGTGTCCGATTTTCTTACGCTTTTTATAGTTTTATGTCTTGTTTTATTATGGTGCCTGTACCTCAATTTCCTCTCTATTTACATTCTCTGTATTAAAATCCTCTTTACAGTCTCCACAACATCCTCCCATGTCCTCATCTTGCCCTAGTGCAAAACACTTCCTCTCATCCCTGACAATTTTTGGCAAGAGAAAGTACAGAGCAGAGATGGCTTTTTGGATGGCAAATCCCTCTGTAATAACTCACTATTTACTCATTCCCTCCTCTAAACGAAGTGGGTAGCTCCTACCTGTCTCCTTCTCTGTCAAAGTTATTATTTTGACATTTCTCTTATATCCAACACCCTTTTTCAACAACAGGGGACTGAACAAAGGAGTAACAGTGTGATGGGCAGTAGAATTCATGGATTCATACACGGAGGTAACAGACAAGCATTTGCATAAAATTTGTTCCCTTGGGAAATCAAAAAAAAAATGTAATTACATAAATGTTAGACTTCTTTATTTTTCATGCAGGGAAATAAAGGCCTGAGATGAAGATCCACCCTCCTGGCTTACAGCATTTGGTTTGATTTTCAGTTCCTCTCCTCATTTATTGGTTTAAAATATCACCTTCAAGGTCGTATTGCCTTCAGGAGAGTAATATCAAAGGAAACGTAATGTAACAAACCAGCATATTAAACTGAATTATGTGGTGCACAATAACTTCTAAAGGGCACACTACATATAAAGCCTTTCAGAGAGAGGGGAATATGAGATAGGAGCTCTCTGTTCCTTCATAAATCTGGGTAAATACCAAAATAAATAAGGGCTTGAGCGTGGCCTGGGTATGGGGATATGATTTCCAAAAGTAATTGACATTTCAAAGTGCAGGTGTCTTTGAGGAGTTCCTGCCACAGAAATGTGGTTTCTGGAGATGTTTGGAGCTGGGCACCAACCCTGGAATCCTGTCAGACCCAGCCCAGAGAGCCAATTGTGCTCCAAAAGCAGGATGGGCAGCAGGATGAGGGAGGGGATTCTGCAACTCTGCTCTGCTCTGGTGAGATCCCACCTCCAGCACAGGAAAGATGTGCAGCTCTTGGAATGAACCCAGAGGAGGCCATGGAAATGCTCCCAGGGCTGGAGCCCCTCTGCCCTGGGGACAGGATAGAAGAGCTGGGAATGTTCACCTGGAGAAGCTCCAGGGAGAGCTCAGAACCCCTTGCAGGGCCTAAAGGGGCTCCAGGAGAGCTGGAGAGGGACTGGGGACAAGGGGTGGAGAGACAGGACACAGAGAATGGCTTCCCACTGCCAGAGGGCAGGGTTATAAGGTGTTAGAAATTCTTTACTGTGGGACACTGGAAGAGCTTCCCAGAGAAGCCATGGCTGCCCTTGCATCCCTGTGAGTGTCCAAGGCCAGGCTGGACAGGGCTTGGAGCACCCTGGGATAGTAGGAGGTGTCCCTGCCCATGGCAGGGGGTGGAATGGGATATTTAAGATCCCTTCCAACCCAAACTATTCTGGGGTTCTAGGATTCTTCAGCTTCATTTGAAAGTCCAGACCATAACAGAGTAGAAATGTAATATCCACTGGAATTTCAGAGTAAGTCATATGAGAAAGAAAGGTTTTTTTCCCCTTCCCAGCTCTGCTCCTGATAAATTTTGGAATTATGAGAACAGAGTCTATTCTTTCATCAGGTCATTTGGCCTAGTTATTACACCTGGAAGTATTTTTTTTTCTATCCAAGCAATGCTGTTGCTGCTCAGAGATGCACCTTGTGCTGCCTAACCTGGTATTCACTCACCTCACTAGTATAAAAGCTTTGTGTGTAACTCTAAGGGAAGTTCTGCATTTCTTTTGCAGTGCACGAACTAAAAAATAAAATAAATAAAATAATAATAAAAAACAACAACAAAAAAACCCCAAAAAACACAACCCCCCCAAAACAACAAAAACCCAACAACAACAAACAAACAACAAAAAACCACAAAACAAACAAACACAAAACCCCAAAACAAACAAACAAACAAAACCACCCCAGACAACTGTGGAGGGCACTGCCAGAAAGTTTCTAATTATCACAAACCACAGAATCATGGAATAGTTTGGGTTGAGAGGGACCTTCAAGACCATTTCACTTCATCCCCTGTCACGGGCAGGGCACCTTCCACTATCCCAGGGTGCTCCAAGCCCCATCCAACCTGGCTTTGGACACTTCCAGGGATGGGACATCCACCACTTCTCTGGGGAAACCTGCTCTAAGATAAATTATCACCTGGAGATGCGTATTTTCTTCCCCTAATTAGAAAAGGTAATGAGACAAAGCATAATTTTAAGTTTAAACCAGCTGGAATCAGAGGAATTCCACAGGTACAGTCCAAGTTTCTGTGCCAGGGTGGTATGTGAAGAACAATAAACTGTGATCCAACTCACCAGCACTTGACCCACCTCAATATTTCCCATCACCTCTCCTTAGACAGTTGCTGCAACTTTACACTGAATCATATAATTCAGTGTAAAGTTACTCAGAATTATATGATGATTATTTAGAATCCCTTCTTTTTGTAATGAGACTTCTAAACCACCAGTGCAATTTCTACTGGTGCAGCATTATCACTAAAGTGACTTTTTTTTGGGATGACATTCTCAGAGATCCAAGTGCAGCAGTGTTTGCAGAGAATTTTTAGAAATATCACCTTGATTAATCACAGAGAATGTTAGAAAAATTATTTGAGATAATTGAGACTTCTAATATTCTGAGTTAGGAATAAGTTATACTAAAAACTAAAAGGAAAATCACTCAAAACACTCATTTTTTTGATGGGAATAATGGATGTTACAGCATATTTTTTTATAAAATAAATATCATATTATCATAAAAAAATGACTTCATGATAAATTAATATTTTAATTATAAATTAAATAATACAAATGTTTTCCAATATTTTATTAATTACACATTTATTGTATATTATTATACTAATTATATGATGTAAATATTTTATATTATTATATAAAATCTTATATATTACAAATATTTTGAAGTATTCTAGAAAATCTATCACCCTTGATATATGAAATATGCTGTATTTTATAACTTTTTTCAATCCTTGAAGATTTTATACATGGCAAAGATCAGCTTTTAGATTATAGGAGCTGTTATTTACAATCAGAAAGGGTAAATTCTTTTTTCTTCTTTTAAAGCTGTTTAGTTCTTTGCAGTCACAGGATATTTATTTCTCAGCTCACACTCATTGCTGCTCTTGCATTGACACCTGCCAAGGAAACCTCATCCAAGAACATCTCCAGAACCTTTTAAGTGCTGCCAGCCAATTGGCCTTAGGTGAGCTTTGAAGAGTTTTAAAGGGAAACTTCAATTTGGCAAAATCTCTGGAACATTTCTTTGTCTAATTAGGCAGGAGAGTAAGAAGCCAATAAGCTGGGAAATCAAGAGGACTTGTTGGGGTTTTTTTAAACCTGCTTTAAATATAATAAAAAGGATTGGCTGCTCCTCTCTGAGAACGGGATGGAGGGACAGGACACAGCTTTGCTGTTTGGGAGGCAGGGAGACTGTGAAATTACTGAAAAACTGGGAGTTTTTTTTTTTTAATTTTATTTTTTGGTGGGGTTTTTTTGTTTGTTTGTTTGTTTGTGGGTTTGGTTGTTGGTGTTTTGTTGTTTTTTTGTTTTGTTTTGTTTTTGGTTTTTGGTTTGGTTTGGTATTTTTGGGTTGTTTTTTTTGTTGGTTTGGTTTGGTTTTGTTGTCTTTTTCCCCATCACTGCTGGAGGACAGGATGACACTTCCAAGCTGCCAGAAGGCAAAGGCAGTGCCAGGCTCAGCAGCTGCAGATAATCCAGCCTTGCTCAGGACATGGGATGTGGGAGACCACGGGGAGCTGCTGGGGGCAGCTTTGCCTGGCACTGCTGCCTTTCTTTTTGGGGGCAGCCAGAACATCACCATTCCCTCCCCCCAGCACCGGTTCTGAGTCACTTCCCTCCCTTCTGAGGGGAAGGAGACTAGCATCCTGCACTTTATCAACTCTGTCTTTCATTAATTCTCCAGGCAGAGACAGATGGGGAAAGGGAGCTGCTGCAGCCGTGCCTAGCGGGCTTCTCCTGCATCACACTGCTACAAATTTTAATCCTTACATGGCTAGGCTCAGTCATTTCTGGGAAGGGCACTGTAAAAAAAAAAAACCTGCCTGAAGGTTGCAGAGTCAAGACAGAGTTTGATAAGATGGGTTAATAACCATAAAAAAAAGTGTTGCTCTTCCACACAGCCTCATCTTCCCTTTGTCACATCCTACGGCCACAACCTGGCCATAAAAAGCACTGTCAGCTGTGGCCTGTCTTTGTCAACAGTTTAATTAATATAATCTAAGCAAGCAACTGGTTGTGGTGTTGAAGTAGCTGGATAGAAATAATTACATATATGTCGCCCTGTTCTTCTCTGTTTTTCTAAAGTTCTGTTTCAGCCTTCTGTGTTTGCATTTTTGTAACAGAGTTTCTCATGCACTTTTCAAGTAAATAATGATTGCTTTGCATTCCTTTCTGGAGGAGGAGAGAATTGATGGACTGTTGGGTTAACCAGTGTGGTTGGAGAGGACAATTTTCCTCCTCCAGTCCATGGTCACTGTTGGAATTCTATAAATGTCAAGGTCTGTAAATAAGCTGCCCCTTTTTTTGCCTTGGCACATCTCAGCGTGTGAGTGTCGTTCTTTTCATATCGAATTGCAACACATATATACAAAGTATTATCTATATTTAATTTATATTTTTCCCACAAGTATTAATGTGCCTCACAGTGAACCTGGCTTTCAGCTACGGCTAGAAAGGTAAAAAAAATCTTCCCAAGCTGGAGAGCTGAACAGTCCACTGACAGTTTTGCCACACTTGGAGTGATATTTGGCCTATTATGAGATTTATGGGCCTGGGAAGAAGACATCTGGAAAGATCTCTGGGATAAACAGTTGCCATGGAGACAGAGAAAGTAGAATTTTTTTCAGACTGTCTTTTTTTTGGTAATTTGGAGTCTGCATTCCTTTGAAAATGGAGACAGGGTTTAATGGCATGGAAGGAGATGAAGAGAAAATTTAACAGCAGGTCTCTTGAGCCTTGAGGATTCACAATAATAAATTCACCCCTTCAAATCTTTTCTGTCTCAAAAGAAAAGAATGATAACATCTTTCTTTGATTTGTTCATTTCTAACTAATCTCACAACAGCAGTGGAGTGGGACTAAAATGGGACACAAACCTTGAAACAGTCTCTGAGTTTGAGTCTTAAAAAAGCCCAACACAGGAGAACAGGATTTTCAGTGGAAATTATTCAGCAAAGCCTGAGGTTAGTAATTGCCCAGTCAATAACATTTATCAGGAATTTTGACTTGTTTCTAAAAGCATAAATAGACCAAAGAAAACAGACAAGCAATAAACAACTGAAAAGAGCAACTGACCTCAAGTCTATATGATTGATAATTTCAGAAATTGAATTAAATTGTGGTACGCATATATTAAGATCCCTCAAAAGGAATTTACAAACTATTATTCTTTTTGTTTCAGGGTAGCTCTGGGTGTAAGAAGATTTTTTTTTCTCTTTTTTTTTTTTTTTTTTACAGCTGAAAAACAAAACCAAGCAAACCACATCAAATGGTGACACTGAAATCTAAATGGCTCTCCAAAGCCAGAATTGTAAAATCAAGCTGCCCCTTCATATTCTGACTCCTGCTCCCCACCTTCTTGCTTTTCTGGTGTTTTATAAATAGAATTATCTCAGTGGAAAATGTAGGAGAAGATAACTTATAACCAATCTTGGGCCAAATTCACTCCTGATGTCACCAGAGTGACGCCAGTGGGGACACTCCTGAGAGGCATTTGTTCCTTGTTTACTCCTTCAAGCCTTCGGAGGGTGAGAAATGACTGAATTTAATAACTTAATTTCTTCCAGCGTGCAAAATTCCATAATCTGTCCTGGAAATTGTTCTGGTGGTGAGTCAATTCCTTATTAGAGCTCGTGGGACCTTATGGTCTAGTGGAGGAAACAAAGGAAATAAATACATTATCAACAGCCAGTCCGGTCCCCTGTGAAGGGGGATGTGCACTTGCTGCATTTCGTGCTCCTGAACAGGAACACAATGTCAGAGTTTAACAAAGCCCATCTCCTCCTCCATATTGAACTTCTCAGAGTGCCCACAACGTATTCAGAGAGTGGAAAAAAAATAACACTGAAAATTCAATGGGATTCAACCCTAACCTCGCTAGGGTTACTGGAAATGTAATAAACAGCATTGAAGATATCAGAAGTGTTTCTGTAAGGGGACATCTTAGGTGAAAATGCCCAGAAAACCACAGGAAGACCCAAAATTACAGTTGTGTTAAAGCAAAACCTGAATAAATAGAGACAAGATAATCCCTCTTTGCTTATCTTTGACCAGCACAAGTGTGATGGGTCTGGCTTTCTTTGTCTAAAGGCTGGCAGGATACACAAAGAAATGGGAAGTGGCTGCCAAGAGGACGTGACAATTTATGGTCAATTTACAGGAGCAGTGACACCAAGAACATACAGAGATACAGATCAAACCTTCAACAGTGCTGGGTTAGTCACTACCTCCATAAAAGCCATTGATGGAATCATTGAAAGAAGAAGTATTTTGGAAAGAACCTTGATTTTAACAATATTTGGGGAGGGGGGAAAAAAAAGCCCCCACATCTTCAATTTCTTATGGCTTACTCCTGTAAATAAGGAGTTAATTCCAAAAGAGCTAATTAGTTTCTCCACGTCTAAAGCTGCTATCAGTCAGAGATTAATTGATTTAGAAAATTTAGAGATGGTTTAAAAAAGAAATATGAAAATTAGGCAAGTATATTATTATTCCTTCTCCCCCTCTTCCTATTAGAAAGAGTTAAAGACCAAGTAGAAAAGAAATTGTTCTGTAGTATTTCTCACAAATATGTGTGGGCAGGTAATTACTTTCCCATATGAAGTAATAAATAAATATGAAAATTTGCATACATCTCATCAATATTTTTAAACAGAATACGGAATCATTATGGAAAAATGGAAAATAATGCTAAAGGACCTGTGGAGTTCACAGAGATGCCTCCTTGCACCCAGGCAAAATAAACCATAACAGAATTATCTAAAAGGGATCTGGGGAGTTTTCATTTTCTGTGATGTTGTTATTAGCTGGACAAAGCATGAAAGAAAAAAATATTACAGGGCACAATTCTGTGTACTTGAGTTACAAAGACCCAGAAGCTTCTTAATGTTTCAATCTCTTGAGAAATTTGACTTGGAGGGATGGCAATAACTTCAGTGTCAGATATAAAGACAATAATGAATTTCTTCCTGATATTTTATGAATGAACAGATGTTGTGTTATTTAGCAGATTTAAAATTAAATCCTGATGTAAACCTCAGTTAGATGTAAGTTTTTATCACTGTAGGTGTGTATTTGTGCAGGTATAGAGTACAGGTTTGTACTTATATTTATCTTCAGGTAGATTACTCTGCTCACAGTCTATTTGAGATACAGGTAGAAGAAAAATTAGGAAGCACACAAAATCCACTCAGTTTAAAACCCAAGTGAGAAATCTTATTCATGTGAGCAGGAATGCTCAGCTGCTGTAGCCACACCACTGGAAAATCTCTTTATCAGTCCTCAATCCAGTGGAATAATGAGAAACAAATCAGTGATTCTGGTCTGTCCTGCATGAAGACAATTATGAAATAGTTGTGCGGACTGGGAGCACTCTGTTTAATTCTGTTCAGGATTATTCAGCTATGATAACGCTGGGTTCTGGTGTGGGCAGTTTGCAGGTGAGCAGAGGAGGGGTGGAGTCACATTAATCATTAATTTTTATGGCCAAAAACCTGGAGCAGACTCAAGTCCTTTCCTGTCTTGGGAATAAGGATGAGGCACGCTCTTAAAATACCCCCAACAATCCTTCAGAGCATTTCATTAATTGTTTGTGTTCATTATTTCAATCTGGCTTCGTTCTTGGCATGTAGCTTGGCCATATTCATTACACACTCTAATAATTGTTTTTCTCCTCTAAAGCATTTCCTTGTGCATTGATCTCTGTGTCCAGTAATTTTTTCTTCAGCCAGTTCCTGGCTGGTCACTTCAGTGATGGATCCTTCCAGCCTTGCCTTTTGTTTGGGTTGTGATTTGCACTTGTGTGTTTCACTCTGCTCCCTTCGATTTTTTTTTTTTTATTTTTTTCTGCAAAAGGACACAAACCAATCGATTCCAGCAGCTGTGGGAGCAGGAAATGTATGGCTTGATTACCAAAAGTGCAAGCTGCCATGGAAGTCTGAAATGGCTTTTAGGGTAATCAGAAAGGCAAGGAAAATGATCAATAAGAAAAGCATCTGCAGGTGCTTGTCCTCAAGACTCAGCTATCTGTTCTTAAAGGGTGAAAATGATGCTGTTTAACCACTGTCCAATTATTTCCATAAGGTTCCCATTTGGTTCACCAAAACAACAACCAAAAAAAACCAAGCAAAAAAAAACCCCCACAAAAACCCAAACAAAACCCACCAAAACCCAAAAAAACCAAAACAACAACAACAACAAACCCCAAACAAACAAATAAAAAACCTCAAATGACCCCAACAATCAAAATACCAACCAGAAAAAGAAAATAATGTCTATGCACACTGAAAAAAAGAAGAATTCCAGGACTGGGAAGTGAAATAGGCAGCTCAGATCTCTGAGACCACAGATACGCCTTCAGTGGGACTCAGCTTGCTTATTAAGGCACCTTAATTTAGATTTTTTTAATATGCAAACTGGATGTAAATCTGTGTCTATAACTTTACAAGGGGTCTTGGGAGACTCGCCAGCTAATTCAGCCAATAATTTAGATGTCCAACATCCAGTAATGCAATTTTCCCCCAAGAGGGGCATTTTTTCCCTAAATATGGAGCACAGCACAGTTCTCTTCACTGAAACACATGCCAAAAATGCCTGTTGGATTCAGTGGGAGTTGAGATGGATTGAGAACAGCAGATTTCCACCTGTTCTTGGTGCTGACAGCAGAACCCTTCCACTGCCAGCTGAGGATTGGCTGCTCTCATTTTGGTAAAAAATGTGTTTACTTAAGGAATCATCAAAATTTTAAAGGTGTGACTTGTCAAAAATCTCTTTTTTAAAAAAACAAGCTGATCATAGCTATAAATATTTTATTAGCTGGGAAGTGAGGCTGTTGGCTGTCAAGCCATTTCCACATGGCTTAAGGCTCAAAAATATTCAAGTTAAAACTAAAATCGCCTCTAAACTCTGTGTTTACAATGTTGTGCAAGAGACAGGTAATTGCTTTGATTCATCTGTAAATAATTTATCAGACATTATACATTCACTGAGCTGTCAAAATTGTGAGCCTTCATGGCATCATCCGGGAGCAAAATTCACAAAGGAAAAGAGGAGGAAAGAACATTTATTTTAACAGATCAATTTGAAGTCTCGTTGGCAAGTTTTCTAAATTCTATTCCTTTCCAAATATTTTGCAGGAATAATGGTTGTACTGGGAAGAAAATGGACTCCAACGTTCAACATTCCTGTTGGTAGGAAATGAAGGAAAATTGGATGACACATCGATAGGGCAGAAGGTCTTCTGTCTTACTTCTGAAGTATCTTAAATGGATTTATTTTCTGAAAATACTTATAGGCTGGTCAAATCAACTTTTTTCTTTTTTTTTTTTAACTTTGCTTTTTTCATAGGAGAGCCTACACGTCCACTTTAAGCAAATATTCTGCTTTCATCCAGCTAAAGTGAGATTAATTCCACCTTTAAACCCAAGAGTGACACTGCTAAAGAATTCCTGCACCACAGAATAACTTGTTTCTGTGGTGGAACTCTTACTAGAAAATGAAATCTCAAGCTGGGAAGCAGAACAGCACAGGCCTAGTTATTTTGTTTCTTCGCACAGAATACAAAATTCTCCTCTCTGGAAGGAAATAGTGCCACATACTAAGCTTTATGACCCCCCCAAAACAAAATACGAGTTCTTTTTTCCTTCATTTCTGTTACAAAGGACTGGAAAAATCACATGAGAGAATTTTCCCTTTGTATGTCCCTGCTCCCTCCTTTTCTTGTGAGGAATTTCGGGAAGGAATTGTACATTTTTCATTCTCTGCCTTTTTCCAGGAGCAAATTATCATGTCCACTCTGAGCCAGAAGTGCTGGATAGCAGCGGATGGGCAAAGCCAAGGATCAGCCTCATCCTCCTTTGCACAGAAAATAATGACCAAAAAAAATATATACAATGAAGATTGGACCCACAGTTCCTCCTCCTTTGTTCTTCCAGTGGTGGAAAAGGCCAAGAACTTTGTAGAAAAAAAAAAAATAAAGCTTAGTAAGGGCTCAAAGAGTTGGTATTTATGGAATGGTGTGGGTTAGAAAGAACCTTAAGGACCATTTAATTCCAATTCCCCTGCCATGGGCACAGGATATATGAATGTGACTTTGTGCAGCTGCTTTTGAGGGTAAATAGGGCTGAATTATCTCATTTTTGCCATGCTGAGATAAGTATATACAGAGATTTTTCTACCACTTAGAAAGGGCGCAGTTAGAAACTTGTTACAGCACTGTAACTTGCTCATCTATCTGAAGATTATTTAACTTACTGTGCTTCAGTTTTATTTTGCTGAGGAAAAATCAATATGCAAAGCCTGTCAGGAGTCCAAATTATTACACTTATTCAGCTGCATGTATTATTGAGTAGGCAGTTCCCTGTAATGAAGTTCTTGGCTTAAGTTTGTGAGGTATATTAAGAAGTAGTGGATGTAGCACAGAAGAAGCTGCAACAAGAAATGAAATTGTACAGTTGGGCAGTTTTAAGCACTAGCTACCTCTGTGAGAATATCAGTGCGTGGTGAAATCTTTTAAGAAAAAAAAAACAACATTTCATGGTAAGAACAGGCTAAGAAGACTCTTGAGTCTTTGGTCTAATAAAATTTTATTCACAGCTAGAATTTTCCAAGTGATCCAAGAGTACAGGCAAATAGAAAAAGGAGTGATTTTAAATAAAATGTCAGAATGTTCCTCCAGAAACCCAAGTGCCAGTGAAGAGGTGATTCTTAAGTGGGCACAGAAAAATCTTCCAATAGAAGTGATCAAAAGAAAGCCATGAGAATTTCTTCCAACCCCTTCTTTTTCCCATCACTTTTATTCTTCTCCCATCAGTGGTCTAAGTACAGGCAACCATTCCCATGAACAAAGGAAGCAGCACCTGGCAAATTTGCTTTCCAGAGTGGGATTTAATGGACCATTGCCAGCATCTGTATTTGAATGGCCCTCGAAGTTTTTGTGGGGATAGACAGGAACCAGCAACTCTGGAGAACATTGTCCCCACTGGAAAGCAGATGTTACAAATGCACCTCATGAGTCACTCTCTCAAAAAGCAGCTTTTGTCCTGGGACTGGGAAGGCAGCTTTGGGACAACAGCCAAACTGGAAACACCTAAGGCACAGAAACCTCCAGTTCTGTGAGGAAAACTCACAAAATCCCAGAATATCCCAAGTTGGAAGGGCCACACAAGGATCATGGAGTCCAGCTGCTGGCCCTGCCAGCTGTTGACAAATCAGTGTCACACACAGTCTCTGCTGCAGTGATTCTGCTCCTTTTCCTGCTCCTGCCCAACAAAAAGCCAGAAGGAACAGGGATCCTGATTGTCAGCCCCTTCAATAGGGAACATCATTACAAATGGGGAGCTACTGCAAGGCACAATGGGAATGGGCAGATATTACAGATTTCCCATCACACCAGGGGCATAAACATGCCCTGAACACAGCCCAGAGTCGTAATTTCAGTCTGCATTTGTAGATATTGTTATATTCACTGGCCATATTTAATGAATTAATTAGCTGCAGAAGCCCAAAGCTGAAGAATTAAGGAAAGGATCAAAATCTGTATTTTGTCAATGTTTATATCAGCATCTTTTACATCCTTCTAGGCTCTTATAAGCTCAAGCAGGGATCATAAATTTTTGCTGTACTGTCCTTTATTGCTGAACTGTCCTCTCCTTGCCTTTGCGTAATTTGACTAAAACAACCAAATTTCCTGGATGTTGTGTGCAGTAATCCTGTGTTTTCTCTGTTACAAACAACAAGTGCTCAGAATTATTCATTTTAGTAATCTTTTTTTTTTTTTTCCTTTGTGTCTACAATCAATGCATTTTTTTACAGCTTGGTTAACATACTCCAGCAAACAAAAGAATTTTTTTTTTTTTGGAGGATTTTCTTAGGAAACATGACTGCTTCTCTGGAAATGCCTATCTCTTTTCACTGAGATTCAGAGAATCATGGATTAGTTTGGGCTGGAAGGGACCTTGAAAGATCATCTAGTCCAAATCTGCTGCGATGATCAGAGACATCTTTAACTACATCTTCAGTGTCTCACCTTCCACTTCAGTCCTTGAAGTCAATGTATTTCCTGAAGCTTTGAAAGTAATTCCAGGGATAAAATGAAGGTGTCTCTGGGCAATGATCTGCACTTTGAAGTCTTCTAATTTCCATCACTGGTTATTCAGGGAGCCTGGATGACTGACTTAGACTGGACAGAGGTTTTTAGGAAGCTCTGTCAGGTATTTTGACTCTGAGGATTTAATTTATTTTAACAAAGGTAAGGCTTTACTGCAACCTTAGATTTTTCAGAGGACTCAGCTTCCAGTCTGGATAGACACAAACCTTCTCAAAGCCCCATGTCAGAATGCCTGGATACCCTACAGAATACAGGGACTCTTGTGTTTATGTGCACCTGCATCTGGTCCTAAAAATCCCCACAGTAATTCCCTATTTCTCTTGCTTCAAGAGCTTATTGGACACTAGAAAGCAATTTACAGGCAAAATCTAGTGTTCATCCAGGGTTCCTCTGAAATGTAATCATTGCCAGAGAGGAGAAACCCAAAATCCATCAGTGCCGTCTGTCTCCATGTCTCATCCCTGGAAATAAAGATCCTAGAAACCAGTCAACTGTGCCATTGCCTCCAGCAAGGATCGAGCTCTCTCTCTCACTGCTCTGTTTTCTCAGGGATACAAACAGTGAGGCAGCAATAAAGCCCTGCTTCGTCAGAAAATCCAGCAGCCAGCCTCAGAACAAGCCATGGGGATAGGAACAGAAGAGATTTTCACTTTGAAAAGAAGATCCACTTGTCTGACACCTGCCTCACTCATTTTTACACAACACAATTGCAGGACCCGTATGAAAACGCAATCTCCATGCAAGGAAACACACTTTTTCCAGCAGTAGGGAAGAGTGCAGCCTGCTGGGATAGAGCAATGGTTTAAAAGGAGTTGACCATCACAGATCCTTTACCAATTACCACTCACTTACAATTCAGATAACTCCTTAACAGTTTTTTGGGGATTTTCTTTTTTAGCCATGGTACTACAGCAGACATTAAAAATTCGATGAGTGCATGTTGTCACAGCTTCCAGCTGCTCATGACTCTGCAGATACTGACAGATGAAACCATCACTCATTAATTGGGTAAGTTTTACTGCTGCTCATCTGTTGCAGCAACCCCCTTGTTAGAGAGTAGAAATGAGCTGAGACACAGACTTCTTGTTTATTACAGCATGAAAAGGGCCCTTGTAGGAATGCACTCCATACCCTAGCGGGTGTCTCCGTATAGGGAAGGGTTTCAGATTCACCCCCAAAACCTTTTAAGGGAAGAAAACTAGACGTTTCTTTGCTCTCCTGACAGTAATTGGCTCAGTGCCAAGACATAAACACTGATAAGTCTGTTTACCTGTTCCTCAGAAATGTAGCTGTTCTCCAGTGGGCTGTTTGCAAAAACAAAACAAAACACCTAAATCATCCAATACTTAAGGGAGAGCACGAGGTTTCTCAGTGCATTTTCCAGGTGTTGTAGCAGCTGTATGGGGCCTGTCCCTACACTGTGCTCAGCTTTGTTATTTCTTTTTCGTATTATTTTCTTCTTTTATTAAAACCTTTTTGCTTTTTCAAGACATACTCCACCATGCTGTCTCGCTAAATTCTTCAAGCCATTTTCTGTGAGGTGCTGGATACCCTCAAAGGTATTGAACCCTCGGAGAGCTAATTCTGCCTGGCTCTTTGAGAAATTCAGTAGGTCCTGGTTTATTCCTCTTTACGGCTCAGCCATCCTGACTCCAACCATTCACTGGCTCTGGTTTCAGCAAGCTCCTACTGTAGGTTTCCCTTGCAGGCTCTGACTGCTGGTTATTTCCTGCTGAACTGTGACTGCAGGGATGAGTGTGCAGGCTGTGACTGCAGGCTTTTACCTGGCTAGACTGTAACTGCAGGTTCCAAACAACAGCCTCTAACTGCAGACCCAGCCTGACCTCACAGCAGTGATTCTCTCTCCCCAGGATCTTTCTTCATGATCCTCCCCCCACCAGCTAACCCATTCTCTTTTATCACACTTATCTTTATTGGATATAGCTATGACTCATCAGAGGCGAGGCTGTATTGCTTAATTAACACAGCTGTTACTGATCAGGGACAAGGTCACCTCTATTCCCTTCCCCTACACTCATCATTCATGTTTTAACTGCAGTGGCCTGGTAGAACATGATTGCAATGACATGTGCTGCTCACAATTGCTTGGGACAATGTACTTTAGAAGAGTTCCCATGTCCCAGAAGTAAAATCAGTTGCAAAGGCATCTAAAATCAAGGTATTATGGAATGGTTTGGGTTGGAAGGGATCTTAAAGATCACCTCATTCCACCCCACCATGGGCAGGGACACTTCACACTGGACCGGGATGCATCTATTACGCTGTGTATTTAAAAATGTTCATTAAAAACTCCAAACCCACCAATCAACCAAGCAAAAATAAACAAAATACAAATTAAAAAAACCAAAACAAAAACAACAACAACAAAACCCAACAACAAAACCAAAACCAAAACCAAACAAAAACACTGAAAGTAAACAATAGATGGGGCAAACCTTCACACTTTATTAGTCTCTGCATAAACTGGAAAGAAACTGCTCCCTTTGCTCTAGATCATCATGTACACTGTGAACTAGATGATCAGAGTGGTCTTCTTGATAATATTTAAGTCTGGACCAAAGAAAAGAGAGGATTTAATGAACTGGATGTCACCATAGAAACAAGAAATTCACGTGGAACTGTGTAAATAATGCATATTTTATTTTTAAACACAACACTTACAAAAATCGCATTCTGTTCAATTAAGTGAGATTATTTTTCCTTTGTCTTGTCTGACATGAAAACAGAGAGTCAGTCAGGCAGAGAGGAAATTTCATTTTTAGCTTTTTATCTTGAATTTTATCATTTCTTTATTTTTCATCCGTAATTCAATTTAAGTACCAATACCTCTGAAACAATGTTCTGTTGAACAGAACAATATGAAACGGCCATATATTTTCATTTTCCAAATTTGTTAATGGTTGCTATTTTTCAGCCTTAATTATTTTAAAATGTAACCTGAACCTGCATTTTTCAATGACTAAACTGCTCGCAGAGAAATACTTTTTATTCAATCTGGTTCCCAGAAACTCATCTTATCCAAGTCATTATCTTATCCAGCTGCCTGGACAAATTCTAATTCACCTTTCATTTTCTTTTAACCTGTGTTCCTTGCCTATTACAGAAGGACTTCCTGGCAATTCTGGAGATGACAAAAGTAATGGCTTTGAAAGAACCAGGTGGGAATCATCACAATGAATACGCTATGGCATGGGAACAGTAGCTCATACACGTGTTTCACAGCTAATGGTGTTTTCAGAGATGTAGGTATTAAATTCCAGCACTTTTCTTTCCCTTTTTTCTTCTGAATGGAAGTCCAGGAAATGCTGGGAAGATGACTAAACTCAGATTTATCAGCAGGGCTTGCAAAGGTGGCAGTCCTTGTTTAAACCACCAAAGTGTGCTCCTGCTGCCTGAGGCAACAGTAGAAATCTCTGCCCCATTACAGCAATTTTTGCATCTTTTCCTCTGAGTCATCTTCCCTGACCACTCCCAGGCTGGTGATCACCTCGCCTAAGCTTTCACCAGATTAGAGAGTCCATAGGGCCTCCTCTTGAGTCAGGAGAGAGAGAAAGAGGCCATTACAGAGAACCATTTATCCCCAAAGGTCAGGAACCCAGAGCTGGAAAGAATAGCTCCAAGGAAGGACCCACGGTTTAGGTCAGAGAATTGAGGTGTTATTCACTAAAACCCAGAGAGACAAATTCCATCCCTGGAGACAAGGTGGTGAAAAAGAACTTGCAAGGTTTGAGGTTAAGATTCTTATCTTTGGCAGAGACTGAAGTAACCACATCCATCCTGTGTGCCATGGAAAATCCACGGCAGAGCTGTGCCCAGGTGATGCAGGACACACCAGGTGATGCAGGACACACCTGTGGCCCTGCACACTGCACCCCTTGACCATGGCTCAGCACTATCCCATGGGTAGCACACAGCTCTGACTTTATTTAGGAATGATTCTCTTGAAAATGAAACTCACACAATTCCAACTCTCCCTGCTGGAGAATGCTCCAGAGAGTCCCAGTTTTGTGGCAATCCAGCTGGGCCTGGAAGAAAAAGCTGTAGGATCACACAAACACTCTTTCTGCTCCCAGCACCATGAGATTTACAATGCCAAAGGAATATGCCTGCTCATCTGCCATTAATATTATATCTAGGGTGCAATGTGGATGGTATTTGAATCCCTCTTTCCAGGAATTCTTCACCAGAAAAATTATTAATGTTCTGTTTGCTCCCCAGGCAGAGCATCTAGTTAATACAGCTTGGATGTGTATTAAAGAAGGATGAGAAAGAAACATCCTAGAGGCTTTTCCAAGAAATGTGGTGGTTCGTCTATTTGAGGTTTGTCCTGTCTGCAGCTGTGCCTAGCAAAAAAACCCTTTCCTTAAATTATTCCAGGGCAGTTCGACTGTGACACGACAGCCTTTCTTTCCCCTGCCAAAGCTGATCCTGACCTTTTCCAATGGCAATGCACTTTCAGGCTTTCAGCCTCACTGATGTGACTGAATTCACAGTAGGTCAGCATCAACCATTTCAGCTTCAGCTGCTCTGTTTGGGGAAAAGATTCTTTATGGAGCCAGAAGCTTGGTTTATGCCTGGAAAATGAAGGTTTTGGTCATTATCACCAACAGAATTCATTCAACCCAACTTCTGACTTCCACAATGATTGTGTTAACAGGCAATGCAGAAAAATAGGCATTCATCATACTAACTTCTCAGCAGAAAGTCCATGCAAAAATAGGGGAAGTATAAGTTCTGTAAGTATTTGTAAATGTCAGTGAGTTCCAAGTTCAAATTTTGACCTCTTCATTATAAACACAGTCTCAACATCTAGCACTGACAAAGATCTCTCTACTTTACAAATCAGTTTTGAGGTGACATGAATTCATCCACTCTATCAGGTGAAAAAACTTACAGAATCCTAGAATGACTTGGGTTTGAAAGAACTTAAAAGCTCATCCAGTTCCCAACCTCTGCCATGGGGACACCTTCCACTACCCCAAGTTGCTCAAATCCCCATCCAAACTGGCCTTGGACAGTTTCAGGGATGAGGCAGCCACAGCTTCTCTGGGCACCCTGTGCCAGGGCCTCACCACCCTCACAGGGAAGAATTTCTTCCCAATATTTAATCTAAAACTTTAATCTTTCACTTAAAACCATTCCCCCTTTCCCAAAAACATCTATAAAGCATGATGATAAAGTCAGAGAAATCCAACAAAGAGCTAAAAAATTTATCAATGCTTGGAATACAGAGATAAGTGAAGCACTTTTCCTTGCATTTTCCTGAGAAAAAGCAAAGTTTGATCACAGCTTGGGTCCCAAAGGGTGCACAGGAGACTTGTTCAGACAAAGACTCTACAGAATGGATACCAGAAATAAGCACAGACCCCGTGTCTGTCATCACATGTCCCTGGCTTCTCCCTTGAAATTCTTCCTTGTCCCTACCAGCTCTAATATGAATAAAGTCGAAGACACTTTATGCAGTGTCACACGGATAAATCCATCAGTGACCAAGAAAAAGAAAGCATCTTTGACCAAGAAGAGACCTATCCATAGAGATCAAAGCTATCCAGGCCTGTATTCCACTTTAAAAGCAGCCACAGAGAAAACTTTCAGGTGTAGAGACATTTTCTTATCTATGCCCTTCCAACTCCAGGAATTCATTAGCTTGGATTCAATCCTAGCCCTATTGTTCCTGGGCACAGCTGCCTCAATAAGGGAGACACAGTGAAGTAATGTCTTCCCAGTGGTGCCAGTGGAAATAACAGCAGATAATTCAAAGGCTCTGAGAGAACAAGAGGCTGATGAGACACTCAATAAAAAATGTGAAACTGAAAAAAAACAACAGCTCCATCATCTTTGTGTGATGGAAACATAATTCAAAATCTCTCCTTGCATCATCACTCTGCTTCCTAATTACCATCTCCTACCCCTGTGGTGCCCTTACCACTTTCTTTCCTGTTAATTTACAGGGTAACTTTTAACAAAGATTCAATGTCATTCCTTGCAGGAATCATCACATCCCTTCAAACCCTTATTTCCTTTCAATTCCTTGACGTGCCTGGGAATGTTGCTTCCTCTCAACATTTTTCAGAGGAAGGACAGGAGGAGTGGGACTGGAAAATGAGGGCTGCAGGTTAAAGATTGATTTGACAGTGAGTCATGAACCACGTAATCACCAATGAGGCCTCATCACTTCTTCTATTCAAGTTCTCTGAGTTCACTTCTGTCACACCATGGATCCCTCCAGGTTAGTGCATTTTAAGAACCTACAACACCAAATTGGAGACACAAATCTGCAAGCCCCTCAAGTAACTCTCTCACCGTTTGAGAGAGAGCCATGTTCAGGATACAAGTCTGGAATATCTGGTTCCAACACTGGAAAGCAAGACAGGGAACAGCCTGGGAAAATTATTTCATGCCAACCATTTTTCCATTTCATCAGCAGGGTTCTTTCCATCACAGTTCAGATTTTTGGACCTCCAGCATGTCCTAGTCAATATAACAAAGACAGAAGCTAAAGGTGGGATTTATCTGATCAAACGTAGACACCTAAATGTGATTATTTAGAGCTGACATGGTCACCTTTTATTCCCTGTGTCCAGAGAGAAAAAATAGACATCATCTAATCTATGCTGAGGATGAAATAAATTATTCCTCAGGCTCTACTTGGTAGACATCCAGAGCTACAAACTGAGGAAGGTGACTTGCTCATTTGTAGTGCAGATGCAATTGCAGGTATCAAATTAATTAGATAAATCCCCTGCTAAATGCACATAACCCAGAAAACTGTCATTAATATCTGAGTAACTCCCCTGTCACTCTTTCCTAGCCCCAGGGTTGGGAACAGAAGAGTCTGGATGGGAGAAATAAAAATAAAAAAAGGGTGCCTGTGGATCAGCAGCAGAGAGTTATCCATTCTGATCTGGCAGGAAATACTTGGAGGGTTGGTCAGAGGTAGAAGAGGGTCCAGCACAAACTGGGGCAGCTCCGCAGCAGGACAGGATAAAAACTCAAACAAAGGAGATTGGAAACACTGATGGAAGAAACAGCCTGGCACCACTGCCTGGGGAAGTTGAGTATGAAGTAATCACTGCTCTCCTTCCTCTCTTGTCTGCCTTTGGCTTTCATTACTCCCCTTTATCAGTTTAATTCCTTCTCCAGAGCAAGGGAGTCAGATTCTGGGTCCTGCTGAGATTTCATTTCCTTCAAATTCTCTTTTCCATTCAGGCTGTAAGTGATGACTGAACAGGAACGGACACATAGGGTCAGTACATGCCTCCTATTTCTTCTCACATAAAGTTTCCTAAAGAATTTAAAGCATTTAAGAGGAAGAATCCATCATAAAACTAATGGGAAAAAAAAAATAAACCAAACAGAAAATCTCAAGGCAATCATTGCCTCTGAAGCATTAAAGGCATGGCCCAGCAGCAGAAGGAGAGAAAACAGTGCTGTGAAGAATAAAGAAGTAATGAGCAGAACATCTGGGCATGAGAGGTAGAGAAAGGAGGAAACATCAGAAACCCCATTTGGTCGATGTTTGTGCTCACTGAACACAGCAAGGGGGTAAAGCAAAGGAGCAGAGCTGAATTCCTGCAAAATGTAGGAATCCATAAGTTGTTCTTCCCCTCTTGCCACCCAGGGATGGGGCTCCCCATGCAGAGAATTACCAGTGCAGAAAACAAGGTTTCTGAACAACAGCAAAGAACCTACTTTACCATTATCCCATTTTGCACCACGTGGGCGCCTTGGAGGATTCATCAACCTTAATATTTTATAATATTTTTCCAGATACTGTAGAAACACAGAATACAGAGACTGTTCATGTCCCAGACCCAAGTTCTGTACGTGACCCTCCTTGTGTCACCTACCATAAAAGGTGGATTTTCCTTTTAAGTCACAGTAACTTGACCATGTTCACAAGCCCCTACAGACTTCCTAAAAGCTCATGACCCCATTTCAGACCTTGCAGCCCCATTGAGGAGAAATGAATTCTCAAAACATTTATATATTGAATTTTTCTACAGGAATTTTCATGCAGGAATAGTCATAGAGGTATTTGTGTGCTTCTCCTCTGAATAAACAGAATTTTATTCACCAGTCAGGAGGGATTTCTCCCTTCCTTCAGCTGTTTCTGACAAGCAAGGGAGTTATTCCCTATCTTTTTCTTTGAAAGAAACAAGCTGATAACATTTCTCCACTAACTGCCATCATGAGTAAGTCTTAGTGTTGAATATAAAAAAAATTATATGGGGCAATTTTCATTTTTCCCAAATAGAAAAAGAGTTTGTGTGCAGCAGGAGAAATTCAAGAGGAATCAACACCCTGCACTTATGACTGCTTAATTTCTGGGGAGTTACTGCATCTTCAGGGATTTTCATGGTGAAACATCTCCCAAAAAGTTCAACCAGTAAGGAGGTGGTAGAATTTTGTTGATATCCCGTCCTTTAAGGAGAGATAAAGCTTTGTTGGGAATGAGGGTGGCAGGATCTGGCTTTAAATAAGTATCATGAAATCATGACAGGTGAGTCTCGAGGTCAGGACTTAGAGTGAAATGAAATAAATTTAAAACATGTCTACAAAAATTAAAAAAAAAAATTAAAATGCAGAAAAGGCCAGCAAGCAGGATCCATGGAATGAAAGGGTTTTCAAACAAGAAATACACCAGAATCCTTCACTGGAAGGTTAATCTCTTGGAGGGGATAAGTTTTCCTTTTTTTTTTTACTCTGAGCCACATCAGCTGTGGAACTCGTTGCCACAGGATGTGGGGAACAACTAAAAGATGCTCAATGAGCCTGGGAAATACTTCCCAGTGATTCAGCCTGCAAAATACCGGGGCAGCAGAATAGGGAGCAGCTGGGTTCTGCTCTGAGTGAGAGCCTGAAAAGATCCAGTCCCTTCCTGCCTGAGTGGGTGATACAATTTCAGCACATTCAGATGCAAAAGCCTTTCCAATGGCTCTGGGCTTCCTCTGCGCTGCTGTGTCCTTTCCATTTGGAACAGGCACGGGGAGGAGCTCAGTGTGAACAGTCCCCAGCTGCCAGGGTTATTCTGGATGTGGGTGATAAAGAAATAAAAGCTGGCTGGTGAAATGGTCTCTTCTCACCTGGGGAGTTCTATGAATTCCTGAATCCAAACAACAGCCATTGCATAAGCATAAGGAATAGGTCTCATGATCAGCTCCTGGCATCATTCTGGGGGTAGGAGACAAGAAACAGGCTTTTCTTCCTTTTTTTTCCTTGCTCACGCCACTTCTGGACCAGGGAAAAAATTGGGAAGCTCTTCTGTAAAACACTAAGAGGGTCTCAAAAACACATCCCTGGGGGAGAAATGAACTGCCCAGAGTACACTGAGCTTTCCTCACTTCCACCACACCCCACAGTTCATCTGCCCAGATTTGGGAAGCAGAACAGGAATGAATTTATGCATGAGAGGAATAGCAGGACCCTGATGGAAACCCTCCTCTCTGATGGAAACACTCCTAGCAGCTAAAACACAGGAATGGGTTGCTTTAGAGGACACTGGTAACACAGATACCTGAGCTCTGCCCTCCTTTGCTTCTGCACTAAAATGCTCTGCAAGAGCAAGGGGAGACAAACCTCCCCTCCTTTATCACACACAATGTGATTTATCAGCTTTTCTCCGCGGTTTTATCAATTCCAGTCACAGCAGAAGCAGTTTGGACAGGACTCAGTAAATGGACCCTGATTTCCAATTAGTTTCTTTGTCATTCTTTGCCCTTCTCTCCTTGGTGCTGGCCACAGGCAGCTCCTGCTGCAGTCAGGAGGAAATAAGGCAGGATATTAAACTATAAATTTCTTTGCTCGCTGCCTCAGTTTCTTATCTCAGCAACAGCACAAGTATCCTTCATCAAGATTACAGACACCACCACGTTCACCCCTGTAAAGGGCTTCAGATCATGTGAGAGGTAGAGAAATTATTACTGAGATGAGGAGGGAAAACGAGCTGCTCCAGAGCAGCACTTTGTGCCACATCCTGTCCCCAAAGCTGTTGTCATCCAGGCAAAAATCATCCAGGCATCCTTGCTTTTTAATTTTCTTTTTTTTTTTTTTAATTAATTTTGCAGACATATTGTAACTCCATTTCCTACAGTAAAGAAACAAATTCCTGACCTCTGACAATAACCAGGAATGGTTCTTGTGCACCTCCACTGATTGAACTTTTGCCCTTATTTCCCCAAGCTCGTTCAGCAGCAGTGATGCTCCTCTTACCATGAAGGGTTTGCTTTGACAGCGCTGAGAACCCCTCCAGGCATCACAGGAAATGGTGAGAAACACTTTAAATTGTCGGCTCATTGTGCAGCATCTGAAACTCACCTGGAGAAGAGTCATTGAGAGGGTTCAGGGCCGTGGCCCTCCGGATCTTCTCCAGACAAGTCTCTTGCTCCTTTTTGATGATGCAGTTGGAATGGGTTGCTGCAACCTGAAATAAGAGGTAAAATGGGAAAAAAAAATACAGTTACAAAAATAAAATAGTTAATGAGGTGATCAGGAAGCATCAGTAGGTTTTAAGATCCCATTACAAGGAAAAAAACCCAAAAAAACAGAAAAAGGAAGAAAGAAAAACACCATTTAAAGTTGAGAAAAAAATGTAACAAACTTCATTTTCTTTCTTTTTTTTTTCTTCTTTACTTTTACTCCTCTTTTTTCTTCTAGCAGGTCTAAGGACAAATTAAGTAATTAAAATTCTCATAAGTTTTTGGGGGTTTTATATTGTTCCCCCTGTCAAAATGTGATTTCTAACATGTTTGTTTCATTTTATTGAATTCCTTCTTCACATAAAGCTGAACAAGGATATCTCTAAATATAGAAATAATTTAAAGAAGAATTAGGAATAAATTTAGGCTTGGTTTGATCTTCCACCAGTTTCTTACGAATCTTGCACAATTCAGTAAAATCTCTCTGGAATCTAAACCAAATTAAAAGCTGTTACTCTTATTCTGTCACCCTGTTCATTCCTCAGTGTTACCTTTACTTATTTCCAGAGAACTCAAGGCAAATCCTTTTGCCCAAAATAATACAATGTTAAATAAACCAGGACTTGATCCAAAAATTTGACTTGATCCACATATTTTCTTTCTTTTTTTCTGTTTTCTATCTTTAACCCTCTAGTACAGCCCATTACAAGAAAAAAGAAGTAAAGGGGGGGAAAAAAAAGGGGGTAAAAAAATTAGTTTATGGGAGGAACATTGCAGCCAACACAATTCAGGCAATCCCAAAGCAGCAACAAAACAAGGATGTGACCCATTTCTGGAAATCAATACAGGATTTCATTCCTGTAGCAGACAGTGGCCAGGGAATATCAATTCAAGGAGAAAAAAACCTTCAGCTTTCATGAGATCATTTCATAGGGGCACAGCTGAGGTTCAAATCCCACCCAGTGGAAAACACCATGAAAAGCAGTGCCCTGGCTGAAGGGGGCTCACTGGAGCAATTTTGTTATTTTATTTCCCATCCCATTTCCTTCACTCTTGACAACGGAAAACAGCAGAGGAAGTGGTGTGTGACCTGTTTTTCCTTATCTGCTAAGTAGGGACAAGCAAACAGGGGAAGAAACACCCAAATTTAATCTGCTCTGGGTAACTTTGGTGCCCCATCTGCACAGTTCAACTTTTCTTCTCTCACATCCCAGGGAAGGGAGTGAACAGCTTGGATCAGGGGTGCACCAACCAACAAAAGCTGAGAGCAAATCCCAAGGCAGGTGAAATCCTTTCAGCAGCTAAGGTGGCTTAGAAAAAAGAGGGAGAGAAACTTCTCCACAGGCAGGGGGTGACAGGACAAGGAGGAATGGGTTTAAAGTAAAAGAGGGGAGATTCAGATCAAGACTTAGGAAGAAATTGTTCCCTGTGAGGGTGGGCAGGCCCCGGCACAGGGTGTCCAGAGAAGCTGTGGCTGCCCCTGGATCCCTGGCAGTGTCCAAGGCCAGGCTGGAGAGGGCTTGGAGCAACCTGGGATAGTGGAAGGTGTCCCTGCCCATGGCAGAGGGTTGGAATGATATTTATTTGTAAGGTCCTTTCTACCCCACACCATTCAGTGCCTGTAATAATCCAGTCTGATGGTGCTTGGGTTGTGCTTTTGTTTGTGTGATGAAGCTCTGAACCATCTGCACACTTTTCTTTTTCCTTTTTTTTTTTTTTTTTTTTTTTTTTTTTTTTTTTTTTTTTTTTTTTTTTTGTCAGTGTTAAAAGCCACCGCTGCTATTTCAAGGACAGGGAGGGTTTCCTGATGAACTCTCCTGGAAAGCTTTCCTCACCATTTGTAGGAGCTCATAATGCTGCACAGTTTCAGCATCTCCAAGACCCCAGTAATAAATTTCAGCTATTTTCCCCCAGGGGACACACCAGGCACAACCATATTAGATTTGTTTGTCTTCAAAACAAACACAGTTCTGTTTTAAGGGCTCCCAAGTGCCTGGAAAAGATAAATTGTCACAGATTTCCAGGATCTCCCAAGAACATAAGGGCTTTTGCTACATCATCCCCTAAGCATCCCCAAAGACAGAGAAAATTGCATTGGCTGACATTCAAGTTCTTGGAATATATTTTAAAAAGATAAAAGGGAAATAGCAAGAAAAACAGAGTTCTGCTGTTAGTGCATGTTCACTCTCCACAGTTGCCCAGGTCTGAGAGGAGTGTCCAGGGGTGCTCTCAATACACAAATGTGACAGTTTCTATACAGTTCACCAGGTACAGATTAGAAAAGCTGTCATTTAGTAATAATATTGTCCTTATCATTATGATCATTAATAGTAATAGTAATAATAATAATAATAATAATAATCCATTGTCTATGCAAGCAGGATGTGACTACACAAAACAAAATATTTCTTCACACACTTGCTGTTAACTTGCAGAACACTTCAGTTTGAAATTGGGGATGTTAAATGCCACTGGTAGATGCACATATTTATCCAAAGTCCATCAAAGGATGGAGGTTAGTGAGACACTAGAACAGGTTATTCCAGGCTGGCCCTGGATCCCTGGGAGTATCCAAGGCCAGGCTGGATGGGGCTTGAAGCAGCCTGGGATAGTGGAAGGTGTCCCTGCCCATGGCAGCGGGTGGCACTGGATGAGCTTTAAGGTCCTTCCCAACCCAAACCATTCTATGATTCTATTCTAGAATATTAAGAAATCCACCATGCCCCTGTCCTCAGAGACATTCGATAAGAAAACTGAGATTCAATCTACAGTGAAAAGACAAAAGAGTGTTATTAATCCTTACTTTTTTCTGATATGTTCTTTGCTAGAGATGTATCAAAGCCAGGACTTGATTGATTGTAAAGAAGGCCAAAGGTTAAAAGCTCAGACTTTACTGTTCTCCTTGCAGACTGGAACATCTAGTCAGATGTCTCTGACTAAACTGATTAAATTTAGTCAACTGTATCCCAGTAAGTCTGGCTTAGGTGTGGATGGAGAGAGCACCAGAGCCACATGCTTCTGTAGCCCTGGTTTGTGCCTGAGATGTTTTGGATTTCTGAAACTCTTTTCCCAGAGAATTTTCTGTAAACCAGAGTACATGTTTTTGTAACTATAACTTTGTTTACATTCTTTCCCTAGGAAGGACCTCTTGATGTCCCTCTGGTCTGACCAATGTGATTGAAGAAGTTTGTCTTTTTTTCACCAATTGAGTTGTTCTCTGTAGAACAGTATAAAAGGGAGAAATTCCCAGAAATAAACACAGTCCTTGTCAGCCTTCTGAAGTCAGAGTCTGTGTCGTTGTGGTCTTTAACAGCGTCAGTGCTTCACCTGTCCCTGCAGCTTTCCTCAAGCTTTCACCGTTGCCACAATATTCTGATGTGACTTCCCGTCATCATCTTTGTGACATTTCACAGCACTTCATCAACAGATTTAAAAAAAAAATAATTTGAGGGAACATGGAAACCGAAACAGAAAGCAAAGAAAAGGAGGAAGCATCAACCTCATTGTCAGAGGAGAAAACAGGAGCTGCCTGTCATCCCTGCTAACAACCAATTCCATATCTGGGAAAATCAAAAAGGCTTGAATTGTTAATAACAAAAGGTTTGCCTGTTGAATGCAGAGAAAATGTTATCACATTTTCCTGAAAGGATCCAGGGCTCTGATGTTTCTCCATCGACCATGGAGTGGTTAGAGCCTTTAATCTGCCAAGTCAGGCTCCAACAACTGAAGGCAGAGCCCAATTCCAATGGTATTGCAGGCTTGAAATTCAGGCATCATGATCCCATTTCTTTTCCCTCGAGGACATTTGCAATTTCCTGTGCTCAGCAGAGACAGCCTGGTTTCAGTTTCCCAGAAGAGATCAGTGCTATGTGCAGTTAAAGAGTGTTTTGACACATACTAGGAAAAATCAAGAACCCAAGTCGATAGTGCATGAAATTCACAGGTCTTTGAAAAATCTATTGCTCTCAATGAAGTGAAAGATTCTGACTCACATCAGTTTAGAAAATGTGTATATTTATTTAGATACAAAGACAGTCAATATCTGTTTGGTTCTGAGAAAACACATGAAGCTCACAGGACACCATAGAGATACAACAAACTCAGAGCTTTCATTTTCCTTATGTGGCTTTTATTAAGGTGGCCACCATAAATATAAACTGGTATGTGCTTTGTGCAAATTCCAGTACTTAACTCTTTTATCCTCCCCTGAAATGATGGTAAAATTAATAAAAATAATGTTACATTATATATTTATATATTCTATAATACTTACAGAATTACAATATTTACAACTTATGTATTTACAATAAATTTGGTCTATATAATGGTATTTTTCATATATATTTATATATAATACAAATTTGGTCTATATAATTATATATACACACCAACTGTGGCAAACAGCCCAGCCAAAAAAACCCTGAACTCTCTTTGACTACAGTCAGTTATTCAAAAAACACAATTTTACTCATTTTGTTCTCAGTAAAAATATACACAACTGCTATCAAACTTGATTTCTCTATGTGAGTTTACTCAGTGGATCTGCAGAAGTGAGATGTCCCCAGCATTCCTGAGAACCTGAAGGGTCAGAAAATCTGCTTTGAAGTCCTCGTAATGCTGTGATGGTGAGATGGGAATTCACTTGGCATCTCTATAAAGACCAGATCAAATATGGCAATTCAGTACCACTGGCTGTTCTTTCCTCTTCTGCATTTTCGTGTTAAGTCTGTGAAGTCCTGGTTTTTTATTTTTATTTATTTTTTATTTTTTTTCTTCAGTGAATGGGAACATTTCTGGTCCATTCAGGATATGCCATATCAGGCACTGTGACAATGAGAGGGGCAAAGAAGGACAGACAAGAATCAACAACAACAGCGACAGCAAATCTTCATTAAATCCTTTGTGGCCATGGTTTTACATCCATACAAAGATGAATTAGAGCGTGATTCAATTTTTGCCTAAGTGTTGTTTCTAAAATAAAGCAAGAGAGGAGTCAATCCACAAGGTAGATGAGATCACTCACTTCAAGCTGAATTACACACATTTTACTAATTCTATTATGACTTCCAGTATTGAAAAGTTAGCTTCAAACATGATAAATTGTTCTGCAAGCATTGCCAAAAGAGGCTCACTTTGTCATGGAAACAACACCGCTGAGTCCCTGTTCTCACCAAGCAATGATTCAACTGGTCACATCAGGGCCAAGACTTGCAAAATGCTGTGTTAAAAATAGAGGGGTTTGGTGGGAAGGAGCTCTGATTATCTGGATTTTTTTTTTTTTTTCCCCCAGAACTGATTTGCATCATTGCTGGGCCCCACAACACTGGCTTGGCAGTCCAACAAGTTGCTGTCCCCAGAAAGGCCTGAGGTTTGTCACTTGGTTGCGTTTTTTGCCTTCCTGTGTAAATGGCATCCAAACCACGGCTGTGATTCCAAAACGCTCCCCACTGAGTGAAAGGGCAAAGCCATTGGGCACTCGTTCAGACCCAGCCACGGTGGCACAGTCTGCAGCAGAGTTTGGACACCACGCTTTGAACACATTATGCCAGGAAAAAGAAAATACCCACTGTTGCTTTTTATCTTCTTTTTGCCAGAGTGGGGATTAAATGCGCGAGACGGTGTTTCTTGTTCAGACTCAGATGTTTATTAATTCTTATCTGTATAACAGTCTCACAAACCATAAGTTCTACAGCACTACAAGCTAACAAACTCACAACGGCCCCTATCTCTCTGCAAGGCCTTTTGAGCACATACTGTCCAATTATGAAATGACACCTAAATTATTTTTACTTTTAACCCAATACCCAACCACCCGTGGCCCGCAATGTGGATTTTTCTACCCGATTAAAAAACACCAGCCAGACCTGCAAAGAAGAAGGTGAAAAAGAAGGACTCAGCTTCCACCCTAAATCCTCCATCTTGCTTTATATATTACTATATTTTAAGATCTTAAACTCTGAGTTTTGCGCCCTGTGCTATCACACACTTCTATTCCAACTACACACCCACAATCCCAGTGCTGTCACTCAATTTTGGGAGCTGTTCCACAGCCTCAGGTGGAATGCAGGGTTTGCTTGGGGGTCAATGCCTGTCAGCCCAGAAAGTCTGAAATCCTCAGTGCCCAGGATTCCAGCAAGCCACCAGCAGAACATGCTGCCAGGAAAAGGCATTGATGCCTTTCAAAGTGGCTGATGTAAATTTAAGCTGTGGATACCTTCTAACACTCCTGGCTCCTGGAGAGATGCACATCCCACTGCAGATTTGGAAACAGCAGCAGCACAACCAACAGTTCCCTTCTCTCAGTGGATGCCTTCTGAAGTGAATGCTGGACAAAAGATGTGTTACACAACGTGGGGTAAAACTATTTTTGAGTTTGCCTGAACTGGCTTTTTGTAGTATCACAGAATTATGGGATGGCTTGGATTGGAAAGGACTTCAGAGATAATTTTTTTCCAATTTTTCTGCCATGGGCAGGGGCACCTTCCACTATCTCAGGCTGCTCCAAGCCCTGTCCAACCTGGCCTTGGACACTTCCAGGGGTCCAGGGGCAGCCACAGCTTCTCTGGGTAACCTGTGCCAGGTTCCCAACACCCTCACAGGGAAAAATTCCTTCCCAATATCCAATCTAAACCTTCTCTCTTCCACTTTGAAGCCATTTCCCTTTGTCCTGCCACTGCACTCTCTTGGAAATAACCTCTCTGTATCTTTTTGCAAGCTCTCTTATATCTAGGAAATCAGTTGTAAAACCCCTCTTGGAGCATTGTGAAACATTCCCAGGATAGCTGAGGACTTCCATGGGAAGTATCATCTTGGATTAAACCAATATTTCTTTGTTACCCTATCTCTAATACCAGGTGATGTTTCTCAAAGCCTTGTACTGGCAGGATGAACCACTCACTGGAAAAGTAATTAAAAAAACCCTGCTATACATAATGTGCTTGAAATGAAACTAAGGGTTTAACAGCCCTTCTGATTGCTGATTTTATATTTCATAAAAATGGCTTTCTCCAGCAACTCCTGAGAATTTCTTCTCCAAAGATATAATTCTGAAGTACAATTCTCAGTAGCACAATTTGGATCTTTCCTTCATTCCTCAGAGGCCAACGTCAGCCTGAAAAGCTGATAACCTCCTGCCAGCACTGCAATTCCCACTTATTTTTCAAATTGTTCAAAAGAAAGGGAATTCAGGTGTTCAAATCAGGGTCTTCTCCCTTACAAAACCTTATGGGAAGGCTCTCACCACTTTGAGAGCTTTTAGCACGGAGCAAAATCGGGCTGTGTGGCCTCACTGCAGGATATCAGGGGTGCAGGGCTTGCAAATATCACTGACAATCTCTTCCAAGGACACTTTCCAGCTCCTGACACAGGTTGTGACACGGCAGAGCTGTTGGCAAAAGAACAGCCCAGCATGGATCCAGGGTTTGGCCAAGTCTCTGTCACAGCAAGAGATTTCCTGGGTGGGGGGTCACAGGCAAGTCATGCATATGCAAATTGCTGGAATTTGTGATTGACAGAGGAGGAAAAATAGTGAGTATTTTTCTCCTCTGTGGTCCTACTACTCCAGCCTCAGGCAACCATTTCAGATTTAGAACAGAAGATCAAATCAATCAATTAATAAAAATGACTGGAGTGGAAGTTGGAGAGTGGGATCTATGTTTTTTAACTAAGAAGTGAGGATGTATATCTACATAAATCTGGGATGAGATGTTCAGATTCAGCTGAACACCTGAAATGAGGGAGCTGAAATAGAAACACTTTAATTTCTGAGCAATCTGGGACATGCTGCTCACATAATCTGAAAACTGCTGATCCAGAGGGGTAAACCTGTAGGTGACAATGATGTTGAGTTTTCAGCTCCCAGATTTTCTCTGTTAGATCAATCTGCTGTCTTGGCAAAACTGCTGGTCACTCTGAACCCTGAAATTTCCACATAAACTTTGAATAGGTGTCACACACGACACAAAGAAATGGCACTCACATGTTGAGATGTCCAAGGTAGAAAAGAGCCAGTTTATTTACAACTTCAACATTTATCGAATTCTAGCAGTGACCATAAATTAGAGGAAGAAAATCTTCCTCTTCAACCACACTGAACAACTCAACAGTCTCATCCTTATAAAAAAAAAAGTAAACACAGTCAAATAGTTACAATAACAAGAAAAGTAGTTTATGTAAAATCATGTCTGACTCCACTACAAAAAGTAAACACAGAAGGCTAAAATAAAACTTTAAAAAAAACTTCTTAAAAAGACAGAGGAGAACAGCAAAAACCCAAACAACAAGACAGAGGAGAACAGCAAAACCCCAAACAACAAATAGCGGGTTCCAGGTGATCCTTAAGGAGGTCCTGGACCATAATTTTTACAGCTATATTTTCTGTTGGCAACAGCAACAGACAGAGAGGCATCTTCTCCTGTACTATTTTTTCCCAGAGGATTTTCAGGAAAGAACACCTTTTCACTCTCTAGGCAGCACTGGCAATACAGGGATGCCCCCTGTTTAAAGCAGTCTGCATCAGCTGCCAGAGCAACCCAAAATCAACAGGATGTAAAAGATAACCTAGAGCTTTATCCTTCTTTTCCCGGTCTACACATTTCATGTTTGAAGCTTCAGTCTCTCCTGCTCTTTGCCTTCACCCAGACATCCTTGTCTCTGAAGGATGTCAACTATCACACGTGTCTTCCAGGGAGAACCATGGAAGCACAGGATAATTCAGGTTGGAAGGGACTTCCAGAAGAATCCAGATCAACCTTGCGCTGGAAGCAGGGTCAGCAGTGGAATTGGTTGAGGCTTCTCAGGGTTTTATCCACCTGAGTTTTGGAAAACTCTGAGAAAGGAGACTGAACAACCTCGGTGGAATTTACTCCTGTGCTCACCTATTCTCAGAATAAAAAGTATTCTCTCCAGTATGAACCTCCCTTGTCCCAGGTTACACCAACGTTCTGTTGTTCTCCTGCCACACATCACGAAGAGAACCCTGGCTCTTTCCTTCTGATGGCCTGCTCATAAATACCACAAGGCTGCTACAGGGTTGCCCCCTAATTTTCCCTCCTTCCCCCAGGCAAAGAAGCCAAATTTCCTCATGCTCTCCTCACAGGCAATCTCAGTGTCCCTCCTTTGAGCTTGCTGCAGTTGACTGAGATATTTTATGTATTGAGGAGCCTAAAACTGGGTGTAATATTCCAGAAGTAGTAGATTTAGATAAGATATTAGGAAGAAATTCTCTCCTGTGAGGGTGATGAGGCCCTGGCACGGGGTGCCCAGAGAAGCTGTGGCTGCCCCTGGATCCCAAAGCCAGGTTGGACATTGGGGCTCGGAGCACCCTGGATAGTGGAAGGTGTCCCTGCCTGGGACAGGGGGTGGAACTGGATCATCTTTAAGGTCCCCTCCAACCTAAACCAAACCATTCTGTGATTCTGTGATGCTCTAAGTGATCCATCAAGTGCTGAGTAGATGGGGATAAACATTCCTCGTATATACTGCCCTTGTTCCTAATCCAGCCCAGGGCACTCTTTGCTTTCTCTGCTTTCCTCAGGACCCGTGCAAAGTGTGCAGAGCCAAGGCTCCCAATCCTTGAATGGTTTTTCACACTGCAAAGACCTCTTGGGCACTTTCACTGGGGGAATCTGTGCTAACATCAGGCCTCTCTCACTGCGGGGACTTGGGGGAACAGAGAAGCTTTCAGGAGCTCTGCAGTTGTCCTGCTGCTGGATGCCACGTTCATTTGCAAAGCAAGCTCCTGCCATTACTTGCTATTATTTGCCCATTTGTACTTCATTACATCTAAACAAAACCCCGAAGAGAAAAGGTCCCCGACAGGAAATTTGTTTTGTAGAGGCTCCCAGCAAGTTCAGTGGAGCCCCATCTGAGTCACACTTGGAACAGGAACACGCTGCTGAACAGCCACGGGAGGCTGCAGAAACACTTTCTACACACATACCCTGCCCAGGGGAGGAAGCTTTAATTAATCTGCTAATTAAATTAAAGCTATTTGCCCTCAGCTAGCACACACGTTCTTCCCTTTCTCTCCTCCCTGCAGGCAGCTCCAGTGAATGCCTCGTGCTGCAGCTCTTACTCCAAAATTCCCCAGAGGGGCTCCGGGGATGGAGAGACCACTGGAGAAGGGAGGCAAAGAGCTCATTACAGCAGTGGTGCTGTAATTGGGAGTGCTCAAGCTTATTCTCAGTTTCCCTCCTTCTCCTTTCAGTGCTCAGAGACATTGGGTTGGGCATTGTGCTGAAGTGGAGGATGAAAAACAAATCACCTGACAACTGAAAGAACCCCACCTGGATCCCAAAGGAATCAAATCTTTGTACAAAAGGCTGTGCTCAGAGTTGTTTTCTCAGCAAGCCTTTCTCTGTCCTTCTTGTTTCTGGAAGCTTTCGTCACTATTTTGCTGTAAAAATCTCAAGGAGGGGAATAAAGTTCATATTTCTGAAGAAAAGAAGGGAGCAGACTGAATGGGGCAGTGTGGAGCTCAGCTAAAGGGATCAGAAAGGAAAAGATGGAGCAGCCACAGCTTCTCTGGGCACCCTGTGCCAAGGCCTCACCACCCTCACAGGGAAGAATTTCTTCCCAAAATCCCATCTAAACCTCTGTCAGCTTGAAGCCATTCCCCCTTGTTCTATCACTACATGCTCTTGTCAAAAGTCTCTCTCCAGCTCTCTTAGAGGCCCCATGAGGTAGAATTCAAGAAATTCAGTTTAGGGGTAAGGAAAATTTTTACTTTGAGTTTTAAAAGGTGATGCAATCTCCTCCATGAGAAAAAAAAAATAAGCAAAGAAACAAAACCAAACTGAGAAAAAGCCAAACACAAACAAAACCCTAAAAGCAAAAAAAATTCCCAAACTAAACAAATAAAAAGAGTAAAAAAAATAAGGAAGAAAAAGGTTGACCTATATTAACACACTCTTTCTGGACGACAAAAGATATTAAAACAACTGAACTTTCGACAAAATGGAGAATTCCAAATTCTTCTCCTCTAATGTTATCATCCCTCAGTCTGGGTTTATACCTCAGAGAATGTTACTAATGCCACTTTTATTGGGTGATCTAGCAAAGCAGAGTTCCTCCTTTGCGGATTGTCTGCCTCTGGGCACCTTATCTCTGTATTTAGGGCTGTCTCAGTGCTGAGCTGCTGAGGAGCATCAGGAAACACCTCTCTCACAGCCAGTCAGTGCTTTGGACACTTGGTTTTTATCAATATTTATAGCTTAAGTTATCAGGGTGAAAAAAAAAATAGAGAGAGAGAGAGGGAGACTTGCAGTGTCAGTGTCTCCTGCTAGTAACAAAAATGGGATCCCAAGGTGACTCCAGTGGCTGCAGATCCAGCACTGGTGAATCCCATCCCCATCCTTCTTCCTGGAAACTCTGATTTGTGCCTCATTCTTGCACCTTCAGCACCCCAAACTGTATAGCCCAGCAGCAGGGGGCACGTGGTTGATCACCAGCACTTAAATATCTGGAAACAGCTCTTGAGCAGAAACATTTCAATGCAATTCTCAGGAAACAAAATCTCTGATGGAACACAGTGGCATCCTGACAGTGAATAACCAAGCTCTGGGTAGATAAATCCCTGCCAGAGGAGTGATCAGTTCCACCAACACAATTCCCCCCAGCCATGCAGCAGAAGGGATTTGGTATGTTTAATTCATTGCAGTTTAACCACAGGCAGCATTTCTGTGCTGGGCATCTGTAAGCTTAAAAATAACAATTTAATGTCATTTAATGATGCCCTGGACACCACTGAGTGTAAGAAGACACATTACCTGTTCTATAGTATCTGTCTCATTAAATGTTTTAATTTCTCCATTAATGCATATTAACAAATAACGACTTTCAGTGGGAGATTTGGCCTTTGTCTTTAACCCTATAACCTGTATTATATTCATAATACTTATATTTTTTATATATTATATTTTCAGAGCCTGAGGACATGCAGCTCTGAATTAGGACCATGCCTCATGATCTGGATGCAGCACAAACGTGCCCCTCTCAAGGACATGCAGTGAACAGGTGATGAAAAATAACTTTGGACCCCAATTCCCCATCCCTGATGTTTCAAAGGGAAAATAAAACCACAAAAGCCTTTTAGAGGTGTCATAAAAGAGGGCCCAGACTGACAGTCAGCAGGGACCTCTGTATTAGCCACAGTAAAACCAAAACAAGCAGTAATTAATTACTGACATTTTCACAGGAGCTCGAAAGGCAGGGAAACACAATCACACCCAGTTCCTTTCTTCAATCACAAGAGCTGAACTCCAGAACACCTCAGACAAGGTGTGACAATTAGAGGGTTTTTCTTTTTTACACATCATGAAAAATTCACACACATCCACCTCAATCCCTTTCCTGAGGAATGGAGAGCAGCAGATACAGGAGGAGAGCACAGATG
Source organism: Phylloscopus whistleri (assembly GCA_017589585.1). NCBI lineage: Eukaryota > Metazoa > Chordata > Aves > Passeriformes > Phylloscopidae > Phylloscopus > Phylloscopus whistleri. The sequence continues at coordinate 945,541 of JADMLD010000401.1, forward strand.
GAACAGCAAATGACAAAAAAAAAACCCCAAAAAAACCCCAAAAAACAAATGAAACCTCTGGTCCACATCACAGCCTGGCCAGAATATCTAGAAATGCTCCCTACTAACAGCTGGAGCCTTCCTATACCCTGGAAAATCTTCTCTGGTTGAAGTTGACCCTGAACACTTCTGATTTTTTTTTAATTTTTTTTTTTCACGTTGCTATGAGATGGGATCCCCAAAAGTTGAGGTTTTGCAAAAGTAACTTACTGTGTAAAATTTTGGAACAATATATTTGAGACCAGTTCTTGCTGCAAGTGTGTTACACATCCAGCTCACTCTTTCTTTCCAATTTTTTTCCTGTTTTTTCCCCTTTTCCTAACATTTTATGTGTTAATACAATTATTTACCATTGCTGTATCAAGAATATTCTGCCATTTTAAACTGTCACTCAAAGTTCTTACGAACTGTGATGTAAAAATGCAACTTATTACTTAATCCTTCAAAAAGTGCATTTCCTACACGTGTGATTCCTTATCTGAATGCTCTACTTCACGTGGCATCAGCACAGGAGCATAAAAGGTGTGCAAAAAATGAATTTGTCACACATGATAAATTCATGAGGCCTCCTTTGAAAACCCTACCAGTAACCACACAACATTTCCTGAGCTCGACCTCAAAGAGTTTCAGAAATGTCTTACAAAAACTGCATAATTCAAAATTTTGGTTTCAAAATTCCAGGTTTCAAGAAGTTCAGAAATGTCTTACAAAACAGCACTGCAGAATTACTAGAAACCAAACTAAACCAAACAAACCCCAGTGCCAGATTGCATGCCCGCCCTCAGATCCCCACTTTACTCTTGTATCACGGTGGGGTAGGGTTGGATTTAAGGAGGGACAAGGTGCAGGGATTGAGATGCTCTCATGCCACCAACAGATCTCCCCCTTAAAGGGTGACTTCACTCCAAACAAACCAGCAGGGCTTGGCTGCCTTTCAGACCCTGGCAGATCAGCCACAGGTCTCGCTGTCAGAGCCTTGCCATGACCCAGATTCTGCTCCAGCATCTTCTGCCTTTCGTGCCACACAGAAATCTCCTCAGGAAAGGGATACGTGACTAAACAAGGGATGGATTTTGTTAACCTGGCAGCACAAGCCCCGTTGTTCTCAGCTCCAACAAGGTGCAGCAGTTAATCTGCATTTAATAAAAAGTCAATAAAAAAGACCTTTCTGAAGTGTTGGCAGGTACAGGGACGTTGTGGATGCAGAACTGGTGGCACAGGGGCTCTTCCCCAGGGTAGCAGAAGCCTCAGCTGTGCTGTTTGCAGCTGACTGCAGTGTGCAGCCTTTGAGAATCAGAACCTTTTGCATATTTAAACAAGAGACAATCTTTCAAGAAAGGGAAAAAAAAAAAAAAAAAAAAAAAAAAAGGCCTTTAGAGCCAAAGTATAAATGGTTGCAGCTCTACATGACAGATAAGGAGTCCTGGCTGATATATGCAAGCATCTCTTCCTAAATTTAATGTGCTAAAGGTGGAGAAGTGTCAATAACTTGGCACCTTGGAGAAAGAGGTGAGAGTTCTGCTGGGGTTTTTGTGCATATAAACGGGGTCCCTGACTGTTGAATAAGAGCCCAATCTTATGTGTTTGAGCTTGAAAATGCTGGATCCTACTTAATCTGCGACATGGAATCACAGAATATCCTCAGTCCCTCAGTTGGAAGGGACTCATAAGGTCTTTAAGGTCCTTTCCAACCCAAACCATTCCATAATTCTCTGATTCTCTGATTTTCTGATAATTGTCCAACGTAGAGCCAGACACGTGCAATGGAAAAAAATACATGCAGAGCATTTCTTCTCCACTTATCTCTGAATTTCAACATGACAAAAAAAAAAAAAAAAGAATTCCAAAACCCCTGAAATGGTGATGTTAAAAAGTGGTAATGTTCTAATTTATTCAGACTGAAGTTAATAGAAGGAGGAAAGTTTCATTTTCCAGGGAGAATGACAGGATCAGAAATGGGAGCAGCTCTTTTGGCTGCTTTGATTTCCCTGCTCTCAGAAGAAAACATTAACACATGTAAATACTCTCTGTATAATCCGTGCTGAAGAGAGAAACAGAGCAGGGATTCCTCTGCCAGGAGAGCAAATTGCTGTCATACGTCAGCTAAACAAAGATTTGAAAGCAAAACTGGTGAAACCTCTTTCATATTGTCCCTCATGGATTATTCTGGGTGATTCCAATATGTTAACTCATTTATTTGATCCTCCAGATTACTGTGTTCAAAAATTCTACATTACACCTTTGGTAACAGAAAAATATTTCACATTTTCACACGTGGAAAAAAAAAAATCCCAAAGCTCTGAATAATACAAACAATGCCCCAAAATGCCACAAAGCTTAAATAACAGAATTTTCTCTAGATTAATGTAATTCGTACACATCCCTGTGAAACTCCCCCCCCTTTTTTTTCCCTTGCAATACAATAAATAAATTAATTCTTGTCCAGTTTTAACAGCTATTTTACAATGGCTTCTGCCAGCTTCTGCAGCTGGTTGGTGTTTGCTTTTTTCTTCCCAGCTCCATGAGCACAGCTGGAGAATTGCCACTGCACATCCCTCAACATCCCAAAGATTCCCTCTGCAGGCAGTAAAGGGTGCAGTGGGGAGCTGCCCCTAAAATACTGATTGTCATTCCCAAGGCATCATTTTGGGTTTTGTTAACAGAGGTGTAGCAAAAAAATCCAGGGATACAAAAGGGAAAAGAAGTTTCCTTTCTGTCCCTGTATTTCCTAAATGAAATAGCTGCAGAATCCACGTTATAACCAGAAGGTGAAAACCAGTGGAAAATAAACTTTATTATTCTTTGTCCCATCTACTGCTTTAATTCACAGAAAAAAAAAATCCCTTGAATATTAAAATAGAACCAGCAAACAGCTGGACAAATAGACTAAATACACTGCTGTGGAGAAGGAAGAAGTGTACCAATGCAAAAGTGAAGGCATTGCTTTGCAACAACACCCAGGGTGTCCCCAGCTGCTCTGACACGTGCTAGCCATGGACATGGACTTAGGGGGTGAGAAGAATTTAGATACCAGGCCAGGTACGAAGAAATATGTGGGAAAAGGCAGAAAAATAAGGATGTTTGATCATTGCTTCAGTGCAATGAATCAGATGGTCATCAGATCCAACTGATGAAATTTTTTAAGGGTTTGAGCTACAAAAGAGATGGATATACAACCCAACATTTCCTTTTTTATTATTTATTTCATTTCAGGATAGCTGAAGATAAGAAGATCAGAATGTCTGGAAGCCAAGGGTCAGACAGAGCTCCCTACCCTTGGACAAATGGGCCTCACCACCCTAACAGGGAAGAATTTCTTCCTAATATCCCATGTAAATCTCCCCTCTTTCAGCTTAAAGCCATCAACCCTTGTCTTAAGATGAGCCCCAGCTTGGATACTCTTCTGCCTAACAGGTTTCTTGAGTTTCTTGTAAAATGTATCTTTCTATGAGGAATCAAAAAAAATCTCTGCCTCAACATTTGCATGAAACTGTTGGAAAATTAATTTTTGCTGAGAATGTGGTTCTTCTGTCAAATTCAGCTGAACTGACCCACAGCATTCAGGCTTTAAGGGTACATGGATGACATGGAGGAATAGAAAAATAAATATATTTTTTAATCTTAAATATATTTTTAAATATGGGATCATATTAATTTGCTGTCCTTAGTGTAGGAAAAGCCCTTCAGCATCTTTCAGCTCATTCCCACTGATGCTGCCTGCCTGTACAAAATCCCTGGCTCTCCCACAGCTGCTCTCCAATGAAGTGTTCCTGGGAATGCCTACAGCTACAGCCACTTATGGGTGAACAGTAAATTCATCATTTTTGGGGGGCAAACCTTTTAAGCTGAAAATACACAGTGAGAGTGGATAGTTATTTGAAATGAGATGCAGTTTGTTCACCTGGTGTTTCTGTATTAGTTCAGACACAATAAACAACATATGATGCCCAAAAGGTTTAGATTTTGCACGTCTGTGCTGCTTGGTAGAGGTACTAAAATGGACTTAGATTGAAGCTACATGAGAATTTAATTGCTATTGCAGAGCAAATGTGTTATTTGTTTTATGGTTTTTAAATAAGGGAGAAAATTATCATAACTGGCTAACAGAGACCTAATAACTAAAACCAGCTCAGCCAGAGGCAGCAGGAAAAAAGAAAATTGCAATATCTCTGAGGAGGTGAAAACAACTTGCTGCCCTTGAGCTTTAGCACATCTCTAATCCTATCCAATCTACATTTTGCATTATCAGTTATCTTGCAAGCCTTTAGCAAACAAGAAAGCATAAAGTAAAGGTCTAAAACAGCTTTATACCAAATACCAAAAATGTTCAGATCTGGCTGTCAGGGAAGATAAAAACAAATTAATCTCTGGACTGCTCCTTCCCACATGTGCAAATATTAGCAGGTGAAATTGTTGACAAACTGTTTAAAAAGTCTTCAAACCAAAGCAAAGCCTGGTTTTAGCCTAAATAACCAAATAATACATTTTGGTCGCAGGTTCTGAGCTGGAGAGAGACTGTGGGGCCAAAATCATTTGGAAAGAGGACAGAGCAGATAAGGTGTTTTATTCTGTTTTATGCTCTTAGAGAATTAGCATTCTCTTAGAGAACTTTGCACTCCAAAAGAACCCACTGAGCAAGAAAAGAGCACTGCAGAAATGTGCAATTGGAAAGGGCAGGAACAGTAAAATCCTTTATCACTTTGAAATCCTCAAAAGAAATCCAGATACAGGGGAGGCTGGAACAGTGAGGTCAGGCACTGAACACGTACAAAGGTTGGGAAACCATCAAACTCCCCAGCACAAATTAAATCTGGCTGAAAGATGTTCCTTGAGACTATTTTTCCCTCAACATGTTGATTGGATTTACAGTTTAAACCATATTGATGGGGAAAAAAAAAAAGGAAAACAAACCACAAGCAACTGGCATTTGTTCCTTTTTAAAAGAGCTGAGGGGTGTTTAAAAGTGTTCATTTCCACATCCTTCCTTGTTTGAAGAAAATAAGTATTTAGGAATCTTAGATGGTACAAAAAAAAGGGGGAAAAGTGGTTTAAATTGAGATTGGATTTTTTTGAACTCTATTGGAAATTATAATTCTATGAAAGTACTACAGAATATTTTTTAAATGTTGTTCTGCAGGGAAAATATTTTTCCCATTTTGTTTAAAATAGGTCTTATTTGGGTTTGGGGTGGTTTTTTATGATGATTCTGAAGCATTTAATGGATGCATTTGTCATTTTTGCTTACTCCAGACACAAAGATCCACTGGCATCTGCCCTCACTCATACAAGAACATACATTTAATATTCAATTTTACAAATGTATTCCAGGAACCAACAGTCGTAAACAGCATTTGTGATAACCTCACAGACCACCCGACCAAGATGAGTCACAAGATACTGAAAATTCAAGACAATCAATTGGGTAAGGGTCAGTTCCTGTCATCTGTTCCTGATGCACACAACATTTATAAATGCCCAATAATTTCTAAAATGAAAGAGACCAAAATCTAGTCAAAGATAATTTTTGAGGGCCCTGCAGTACAGAGAGAGCATGAGGGGGATTTTAGGATGGGTTATACCAACATCTAGAGGTGTCTATCACTAAGGGCAGAAGAACACTAAGTAGAGAAGAATCAACATTACATATTAATAGAGATAAATATCTTAATCTGAGGGTGCCCAGAGAAGCTGTGGCTGCCCCTGGATCCCTGGAAGTGCCCAAGACCAGGTTGGACAGGGCTGGGAGCAACGTGAAATAGTGGGAGGTGTCCCTGCCCATGGCAGAGGGGTGGAATGGGATGAGCTTTAAGTTCCCTTCCAACCCAAACCATTCCAGGATTCTCTGATTCTAATCCAGACATCCAGCATTTAGAGGGCTAATTACTGCTCTAAGTAAATTCCCTGACTTATTTAGGTGCAGAACTCAGCTCCAACACACACAGGGAAGTACAGAGGCAGCTCTGCTGCATTCATGGTGTCCTTTTAGGCAAAACCAGCATTATACGGCATGGTATAAAAACATCACAGAGATCATCAGATTTTGGGATGGATGGGATCCATAGCTCCAAAGATCTGCACTTCCAAGTGATTTCCACGTGGGAAAACAAAGCTGAGTGAAACACAGCTTTTCTTGCCAGGAACACAAGTTTCCCTGGAGTGAGCAATCCCCCCCTTGCCCAGGGGAGCAGAGAAGGGTTTGTGGGGTTGGGTTCTGTGCCCCTGGGGACTGCAGTGACAGCAGCCCGTGGCCTTTAGGGCTGGCAGAGCTTTCTCAGGGGCCCCAGAGAGGTTAAACAGCTGCTTGGTGTCCTGGGGTGACATTACGATGTATCCCCAATCGTCTGTTGGGTTTATGTTGGATATTACACTCTGTACCTTTAATTTGGACCTGAGAGTAAAATGGGGAGAGAAATGTACAGTTTGTTTTCAGAAACCTCTCCGACTGGGCCTTGAAGAGTTGGAGTCACCAGCAGACAGACAGGAGGTTTTTTTTTTCGCCACTCACTTTCGCTTTGCTTTGCTTTGTGGCTAGTTAGCATAGCTTAGTTAAGGCTGAGCAGCTTCAGATTTCTTTTTTTTTTTTTTCCTTTTTTTCTTTTTTTTTCCTTTTTTCCCTTTTTTCTGCCTCTTTTTGGAACTGTTCAAACCTCCCCAAACCGAAGACCTGGGGAGGCTCCAGGGCAGTTTGCACCAGACCCTCCAAGATCGCTCCAGTGCCGCAACTTTTTCCCAGCGAGGAAGCGAGGAAGAGCTGAAGAGCAGAAACCATCTACAGGAGGGACTTTGTTTTCCCTAATTTGTCATCTGTCCCAGGCAGCACGAAGTTCTTGTCATCTGGTATTGTTCAATTTATCGTGCTGGGGGAATGTTTTTGCCAGTTTAATAAACAGGTTTCTTTCCAGTTTCTCTCTGAGGAGGTTTTCTCCCGAACCGGTTGTGGGGAGGGGAGGGAGGGTTTCCCTAGGAGTTCTCCTCCCAAATTTGCCTTAAACCACTACCATTAAACAGCCATGTTGATATTGCTTTGGAAAAGAAGCCCTAGAAGCCCCCTCAAGCCTGGCAAACTCTGCTTTCCCAACCCCACATATGTGTCCAGAGGATCTTTGGAAGTTTGGTCTGCAGAGTTTGTGGGGTTGGGACCCCGGGACGAGCACTGACCCCACCTGCTCCCTCAGGAAAGTTCCCAGCACCACTCCCTGATCCCCAGGCAGAGCCCAGTGCCTGCCACAGGACACATGTTCACTCCGAGAAGCAGCAGGGTTTATTTCACAGATTGGGAAAAATCTCTTTATTGCAAGCCCTGGCAAAAGGGGCAGGAGGGAATACAAGAGACAAATCTCTAACTGAGGAATAGTGCTGAAAATACGATTTTTTTCATATTTTTGTCCTCTCTTCTTGCTCTTCTGCTTCCCTTTCCCCCTCCTCTCCATGCAGATTTAGTTGTGCATCACAGCTCTCATCTGGAGCTGCCTGCAGAGGAAATCCTCCTGGGCTGCTGACTCAGCAAACCCAAGGAATTGCAGGCAACACTCTTGCTAGAGACTTGAAAAATATCCCTCAGGGGCTGGATAATTAACAGCTGAGCAACACGAAAAAATCACTGATTCTCATTCTACTTTTTTATCTTTTTTTTATACAGCCTCCTTTTTTAAGAACTCCTTCCAATGCCCAATTTGTTATTTGGCTGCTCATCCAACCCCCCTCATCAACACAACACCAGCAGGGGGAAAAAAAATCACACTGATTAATCAGTGTTGTCATCATTTTATTTACCTCTCACAGAAATTGTTGCTACTTCCAGAGGGCAAAAAAAGGGAACATTTTAATGCAATATAGGGCACCTTTTTTTTTTTTTCTTTTTTTGCTTTGTTACCTGCTGCTTTGCATTTCTAAGACTGAGATATCTGTCTAAAGGAAAGTTATGGTGGATACCTGTGCTTGTTCACAGTGTTATGAACCACATTTTGGTAGAATATGTGCATTTTTAGACTTTTTCTCCCCCTGGCATTCATCTTTTTTTTGTGAATCAGCTTAACAAGCTTAAAAAACTTCAAGACAGGGCTCTGAAAATCTTGGTCTAGTGGGAGATGTCCCTGCCCAGGACACCTGACATTACCTGACCTTTAAGGTCCCTTCCAACACAACCCATTCTATAATTCTATGAAAGACATTTTAACATTTTGACCAGGTGTCTTTCTTTAGCTTCTGCAATAACCCTGACTGGCACCTGAGGTGCTCAGGTGAGGTTACAAGTGCCAGGGCAGCAGATAGAGCACCAACACAAGATCCAGGGCTCCCACCACCTTCAGGTGTCTTAGGCAGGAGTGTAAACACACTGAGTTTTCTAAGAAAAAACAAAAAACAAAACAAAATGAAACCAAAACCACCCCCTCCCCCAAAAAACAAAACAAAAAAAAAACCAAAAAAACCAACCAAACAAAAAAACCAACAAAAAACCCCAAAACAAAAACAAAACAAACAAAAAAACCCAAAACAAAAACCAAACAAAAACCAACCAACCAAACAAACAAAACACACACACACAGAAAAAAAAAACCAACCAACCAACCAAACAAACAAACAAAAAAAAAAAAAAACACCACAAAAAAACCACCAGAGACACAGAGATCTGTCAGGTGGAAATCTCACCCTGAGAGAACTCTCACTCTGGGACTCTCTTCAGTCCCTCTCCCACCTAAGTGACAGGATAACAACCATCTGGACTTGAAATCCTAATTTTTGTGCCTCTGAAATGTCCTTGAAGTTGGTTGGTATCAAGGTCTCTGTGGTTCTGCCATGCTGATTTTCTCGGGTGATTTTTTTTGTGATACCAGAATTTTCAGCCTGCTCTTTGGAACTGCTTTTCCCAGTATTGCACACCCAAAGACTTTGTTTTTCTATTTTAAACAAGGCCATTAAGAGGTTGCTATTTTCTCCCGATTGCCCCCAGCACCAGCTCCTCCTTATTAAAATGGAAAAGCTACAACAGCATTAATGCCTTGGTTAGCTGAGTCTTTATCTCCTATGGAGAGCATCCCAGCAGTTCCCTGGCTGTGTTTGTATATAAAATATTTATATTTTCATTACATAAATAACAGGGAAGTCACATGCAACTGTGCACTGTGTTCAAGAAACCTGCAGTCCCACAGAGAGCTTGACATCCCTAACAGGGTTATGAGATGCTACAAATCACCAGGCAGGTAAACTCATTAAAAGCCCTCTCATTAAACCCTGGAATAGAAAAAAATACTTTGCTTAAATAGCAGGGATCAACCCAACCTTTCATGTTAGTGCCTGAGGAGCCTCATGTTTGGGCTGTGCTTAAAAATGTTGCAGGGTGGGAGAGAAACTTGTAGAATATTATGTCTGAATGCACCGTGCCTTATCTTTTAAAAATAACAGAGGCTGGAACGTGGATGATTCTATTTGAAGGTGGCCTGGCACTGGAAGTCTCAGCCAGGGATGAATAATGGAGGATACAGAGAGTTCTCTGCTCTGTAGCCTGTACACACCCTGACAATACTGAGCAATATTCCCCCCTCAGCAAACAGGGGCTGAGCAAACACTTTGGTTTCTCTCCTCACCTCTTCCTGAATTACTCAACTGTCACCAGATCCAGGTATCACTCCCTGCTCTGTGAGGTGCTGCCTGTACATCCCAATCTGCATTTGCCCATCTGACTCTCACTCAGAGATCACACTTCAACGTTGTTACACAAGAGGCATCACTTACGCCTTCCCTTTTCCATATTTCTCCCTCTTTTAAAGGAGAACATTCTTCCCAGCTGATCAAACATTGCACAGAATATTCCAACCACTGGAAACATTAAAGCTCAGCAATATTAAATATGTACCCACAGGAAATTCCAAGTATTAGGTGAAGAAATACATCTGATCGAATTATTCCGGACACTTAGAGCACCTGCATTGCAGCTACATTTAAAATTCAGTTCATACCCCAAGCCAACTTTGTGAGTCACGAAACTCATTGTTTCTCAAGTACATTTGGAACCAGTCAAAGGAAGGCTGGTTCAGGATCCTTTCTCCTCCATAATTTTATGATGACTTCTGTTAATATTGTCCAATCAAAAAGAAAAAAAAAAAAACAACAAAACATAACCCAGTGTTATCACAGATGAATGGAATGCAAAGTCAATCAAAATGCCAGTGAAAGTGAATTCAGAAGCAAAAAAAAAAAAGACATCACAGAATCCTGGAATGGTTTGGGTTGGAAGGGACCTCAAAGACCATCCAGTTCCAAACCCCTGCCGTGGACTCCTCCCACTATCCCAAGTTGTTCAGAGTCTCACCCAAAGCAAAGAATGGAAATGACTGGGAAGAGCTGAGCCAGCTGAAAGAAATGGTTTAAATCAGCTAAAATAGCAACATAGGCATTTAAATCTGGGAAAGCGTAAAAAAATGTAAAGCTCAAGAGTTCCTCTAAAGGTCTTGCAGGAATCATGGTGCCCTCAGTCCTGAGTGGTTCATGCTTAGGTTAATGCAGAAGAGCCTGGTAAACACAAGAAAAACTGAACCACTCTTGACCCTGATAGTCAAAAGTGGCTTAAAATGCTCATTTCTAATTATTTCTTAGCACATTATATTCTTGTCTGGTTGGAGCCTACACTTGAAGCCACCTGGGATTTCCCATCCACACTTGGTTCTCTTTTTGTATTTTCTTGATTTTTTTATGGATGTGGACATCACTTTGAGGGCTTTTGTGGGTAAAGTTGGTCTGACCAGATGTGCTTAGAGGAAAACAGCATATAAACAGTTTTTTACAGGAACTTTGGGGAGTCTAAGATGACTTCCAATTACTCTAAGTTTTTTTAAAGTCACACCCACTCCCTTGGTAGAAAATTGGAAAATCTGCATGACAGGAATGTGCCAATTAGAGGTCACCAGCACAGCACATTAGAGATGGTTCATAGGGAAAGGGTGTGCCCCAGTGGAGAGAAATGTGTTACCACAAGAACTGCAAAAGCATCACAGCAAGGGAAGAAACATAAATAACATCGCATCATTCCTGAATTTTGGGCTGTGAGAAGAAATGTAGGGATTTAATGTGAAATGAATACTTAAACACAAGTTATTGTATAATCTCTGTGGTGGGCTCTGTGCGTGCAAACACACAAATTCTTGTGTGTTAGATGGTTAACTTTAATATCTGGATTCCTGCAAAAGACTGCAGTAAAGCCTTATAATCTTAAATAAGATCACAAACTTTGCAGAAGCAGCAAATAAAAAGCAAGGGTTTTTTTTTTTCTTATTAGCTCTGGTTTACTGTTTGGTATTTCATTAAGAACTGTTCTTTCCACAAGCTGGAGCTGATCACTAATTATCCAGCTCAGCAACCACAGCTATGTCCTGAAACCTGAGCAATTGGGAATTTGCTGTCCTTCTCCATCTGCCAGGAAGGTCACCCATCTGAGAGCTCAAGAGATTTGTTCATTTATTTCCCTTAATTAAAAACTGCTCACCTCTAAATAACAAGACACCTTTCGAGGGTCTCATGCTGAGCAGCAAAAATCTTGAAATATTGAATGTTGTTGGTCATTTAGCAGAAATGCCTTCTGTCTTTTGAGTCATTTAATTATTCTGGTTGCAGTCTGAAAAATGTGCTTGCATGGCCAGGAATTCAGCTTTCCAGTCTCTCCCAGGGCAGGATCCATGTCATTAACACCACTATGTCCAAAAAACCAGCATCTGAATTTGAGCAAAACTCCTTTTGTAGTCAGGAGTCTCACATGAACATCAGTACCTAAATTAGGTTAATTTTGGGGGGTTTCCCCTCTCCATTGGAGGAGGTTACAGTAGTAATTTCAGAGATGTATTATAAAAATTAAACTCAGTTTTTAATAAGTAATCATTTCTACCTGACCAGAAATCTAAGGAAGAGTCACAGGGGCCATGCTCTAGATAAAAATTCCAAGAGCACATATTTATAAGTAAAGGATTGTATTATTTGGATGAACACAGCTATGGTACCAGCTCCAACCCAACCCTACAGAATTTAGCTGAATTATGCCACATGTCAGATGTGCAGTGAAATAGACTCTAAATAAGAGCCAAAAGGAAAGAAAATGTATTTTTGTGTGCCAAAGCAAAAACAAGTTCTGTGTGCTGCCTGCTATGAGATAGGCCACATAACTGATACACAAGAGCAAAAAAAGTCTGCAATAATTGCTAAAAGATGCTCTGGTCACATCACCATAGCTGTCATTTAAAAATAAAACTAACTAAATGTCATGAATTCTTTCAAATACTAACTATTAAAGTGCACCAATGTGAGAATATCTGTGTGTTAAACAAGTGTAAAGCGTTTGCATGGAAGTTGTAGAAGGCTCTTAAGGGGAATGAGCTGGAGGATTTAAACCCTGGTGCTATTTGTCACTGAATCCCTGTGAGCAATGCTCCTGGAGGAGAGCTGAAAAGCACATTTGTGATCAATGGTTTAGCTCAGAATTGTGTTGAAATGCAACAAGAGGTTATTGCAGGACTCCTCACAGTTACAAAGGGGAAAAAAATAATCTTTGTTCAGTGGTTTTGTGGCTGTTGTGTGAGGAGAGATGCAGTCACTGTGCGTAGGGACAATGGAGAGGGAGAGTTACAATCCCCAGACGTGTTAACACAGAGTTATTAATGGAAGAACACGGTGTTTACCAAGTAAAAACTTGTGGGGAAAACTAATCCCTGTCATCTTCATAAAGAGTCTTCAGGAAGATGATGGATGACTTTAAGTGCCTTTAGTATCTTTAGAGGCCCATTTGTATTGTTTCTTAAAATTGCTCCTGTGAAAATGGAGGCCTCCAAAAGCACTGCCTAGAATATCTCAAGGGTTAGGTTTCACAGGGGGGATTGCAGCGAGTCTCTAATTTTATCCCTGTGTCTGGAAAAAAAAATTTCTTAAACCAATGGATTTGAAACAGAAGACTCACTATTCTTTTTTTCTAATTATTACTTTATTTTATTTTGAATCTTGGTTAAAAACAGTGAACAAATGCCCTCAAGGGATTCACTTGCCCTTCTCAGGATGAGCAGTGACCACAGTGCCAATTTATTAACAAAGGAAGCTGGAAAAGTCTTAACCCAAATTTTGAGACCACCCAGAGAAATCCAGGATCAGTGTCAGCAGCAGATCCTTCCCTCTTGGCAAGTGCTGGCCCTGAGAGCATGTATTTATATCAGAACAATGGAAATAAAATCATTTTTCCTTACCACAGGAAGCAATACGAGGCTGAAGAAGCAGACCTTCCAGTTGATGGCCATCTTCTCTCCTAATTTTGGACAGGGTTTGCTCATTAATACTGTGATTAGAGCTGAAGCACAAGGTCTCTGCAGATATTTTGGCTGAGGTCTTCACGTCAAGGCTCAGATCTCTGCAGCAAAAAGAGGAAAATTATTATAAATATGTAAACCACAGAGAGAGTGGAAAAGAAATGGACAGAAAACAGAGAACCCAACACTTGAATGGAGAGTTGCACTTATTAGAGATCAACCAGGCTTTTGCAGATTTTAAAGGTGGTCTTGGATATCTAATTTAAAGGCAAAGGACTTTGTATGATCAGTAACTTGTGTCAAAGAAATGCTGGATCTGTAGCTGCAAACACCTAAACTGTACCCAGGGGAGAAGGAAGGGTAGATTACTTTGGACAAGAAAAAAGACCTGTCTGCTGCTTAATATCTGGAGCTGTGGTTTGCCCTTCATGATTTTCTGTAGTGTCTTGAAAGCAAAACTGTCCAGGGGCTTTTTAGAAGTCTGGTTCCCAAGATAGTTTGTCCAGCTAACAAAATCCATTGCTAGACTTGTTAATAACCTGTTAATAAGCTTGTTAATAATTTTTCTGAGGACTTGGCAGTAGAGGGCAAAGGAATGAACTGTAGTCTCAGGCTAAAGATTCATCCAGGACATAATCAGGAATTATTTGTATGAACAACAACGTCATCCACATCTGATTTCCATTGCTTTGCCTCTGCCCAGAAAGAATTGAGGACTGGGGGGGGAAGGTGTTCTAAGATTTGGATTTATTTCTCATTATCCTACTTTGATTTGTAAAGGAATGATTTGTAAAAGGACTTCTAGAACCAAAGGACACTCAAGTTTTATACTGACTGCAACACACTGCCAGGACATCAGCATTTAGAAAGGAGAGAGTCTTTCAATTAAAAAATAAAACAGGAAAATTAATCTCTCTCTACATTTTGGGAGAACAATGATTCATGAAATTCACTCTAAACTGATCTGTTCTCTTCTATCCTCACTTGATCAGTCGCTCACGCTCTGTTCTGGCACTGAATTTAATTACTTAACTGTATTTCTGATGGCTTATCAAATAATGAACAATTGATAAGATCTCAGCTGAGGAGGACAGCAAACATCCCTGGTGACATTCAGCCGTGAGGACTCGGAATTCCATTAACAGGAGCAAGACAAAACCAGACAGACGCATTAGCAGCCATTGGATTTGAAATGATTTCCTGATCATCTGCACTCCTGTGTGCAGCTCAGTCCAGAAAAGCCAGAGAGGGGTGTGGAGGTTGAATTCTGTCCTTTCATTCTGTCACTGCAATGCATCAGGAGATGACTAAAACTCAGTGGAAGTGATAGCATAGAGTTAAAATATTTCTAAAATCATGGGAATTGTATACAGTAGATTAAGGGGGTGGAAAAAAAGGTTGGGGCTGGGTAGGCCTGGGAAAGGGAACTGGGGCTGGGTAAACCCTGGGAACAAAGGTTGAGCTTTGCCTCTACTAGATCATGTGAAACTGCACCTGCATGATCATCATATGATAAATGATATGATTGTTAAATGCAATGTTTGTTGGTAATTGAATATGATTATTGTTTAATTGTAATAAGAATCATGAAAACGATGTAATCACAACAAGAATCATGAGAAATGGTGTTTGGGGGGCCTGATGAAAACTACAAGAATTCATGCTTGGATGGGATCAATGTATACAATAGAACAATAGAGATTTAATAATTAATATATAGTTATATTATGAAAAGGGTATAAAAACATGTCCATCTCGAATCCATGTCAGAGTCAGATTTGGGTCTGTACCCTGTACCCCTGATTCCCAGAGCTCTTCAATAAAAGCACCTGCATACAATCATTCTGTGATTATGTGTTTTAATGCTAACAGAAGGGTGGGAGATGCCCGACTAAAGGTGGACATTACAGATGCCCTGGGGGAAAAGTGGTGGCCTTTAAAACACACTCTTTTCACTTGAACCTGGCAATCCCTAGGTTTGAAAAGTGGAGGGTGGTTGTTTTCTGTCTTGTTTGAGTTTCAAAGGAGCTTCTGAAGAGACAACGAGAACATCTGCAAACTGTTCCATGGCTTTTCTTTCACATATTGCAGGGAAAATAAAGGAATCTACTTCATTTTTTGCCTTCAGGGGTAGTCATGGAAACCTGCACCAAATACTGGGCTGAGGCCTTCGTGTCATCCACAGACAGTGGAGTGTTTATTAGGGAATAACAGCTACCAGAACTTCTGCCCTGGATCTGCAGCAGAACCTTTTGTATTGTTGAGCTGTTCCTGGCATGTATGTTACACAAACATTCAGAGTCCACCTATCACTAATTAAAGGCTACTTATCTCTATTATCAATTGAGGGGTACTTATCTCTATCACCAATTTAAGCCCAGCTACCTCCCAAATAAGTACTAATAGCTATGTTATACTAGAAAAATAAACTTTTTAAAAAAATATATAGGCAATGCTGATAAAGCATTTCAGTATTGAGAAAAAGAAATATCAGCATTGGATTTGGAAAGGAAGCTTGAATGATTATATTTTCTTCTGATGTCACTGGTTGATAAATCCTGTAATTTCATTACTGATGCTTCGTGTTGTTGTTTTATCTGCATCTGCCACTGTAATTAAAATTAGTGAAGTCAGGAGAGCCAGTAACAGAGGGGTTGCACCTTTCAGTTATGGATAAACAGTTCCTCAAAATAATCCTCAGTTATCTCTGGTGAAACAGAAGGGCTGGTGAAGTGTCTGAGAATCTGGAAATCAGCTGATTGTTGCTATCAGCTGAATGTGTTTCAGGGGTCCATTTCAAGCATGGCTGATATACAGGAAGAAAAAAAAAAAAAGAACATTGTTTTGGTCACCTAGTGACTTAAGAAAATAATCCATCCCCTCTGAAGGTGAATCAATTTGTCCACTGGAAACACTTTCAGTGCTACAGCAGATTCTTTATGAAAGTATCTGACTGGCTTCAAGGGCAGGTTGGAAAAGCTCTGGCAAAACTTTTTCTGCTGCAAGTGCCCATCTCTTTCTCCATCTGAAAAAGGTCTCTGGAGGCTGGTGAGGACAATTCCTCCATGAGAAGCCCACAAGTGTCAAGTGCACATAATCTGATGTCATCAATGAACAAAACCCACAGAGTGAGACCTTTCTAGGTACCATGGGGCTACACCCAGGGAGGCATAAAAAAGGCAATAAATCACTGCTCAAAAGGATAAAAAGTCTCTGTATCAAATATGGGCAAAATACCCACTGGATGAATGAAATGGAGGAATTTCTTTGATGAATGAAAGAGGATTTTTTAGTGGCTTTCCAAGGCAGTTATGAGCTCTTACTGAGATCTCATCCAAAAGAAACCACCTGATCTGCTGGGCTCCTTTTTGTGGTCCTCTGGGACGTGTGCCAGTGGTTGGAAAGGAAACCAACACATTTCAAAGCTGGCCCACAATGGTTTAGACCAGTGACAATCGAATGGGAATTCATTACTTAATTCATCTCACTTCAGTGTCCAGGCAGGGCCTCCCTCCACATCCTGACCAAGCTACTGCCCAGGTGTGGAGATCTGAAAGCTCCTGACAACGTGCAGGAGAAACTGAGGTTTTGCAGACTGAATACATTTCAGAAAAGTCAACCACCCCCTGCATAGTTACTCCAGTACTTCTTAGAGACATGAAGAACATTTCCCTATGAAGAATAAACATGGGTGGAGAATTACTGGGTGCAAAATATATGAACAGATAATTATAATGAAATTCTAGAATGGCTTGGGGTTGGAAGGAACCTTAAAGATCATCATTCCAACCTCCTGCCATGGACAGGGACACCTTCCACTAGAGAAGATTTCTGGCCTTGGACACCTCCAGGGACTGACACCTCCTGTCAGTCCACAACCTATCTGGGCAGCCTGTTCCAGTGCCTCACCAAGACCACAGTAAAGAATTTCTTCCTAATATCTAATTTCAATCTACCCTCCTTCAATTCAAGGCCATCCCCCCTTGGACTTTCACGACATGAAAAGTCCCTCTCCAGCCTTCTTTTGACCCCCCTTTAGGAACTGGAAGGTGCCTTAAGGTCTCCCTGGAGCTTTCTCTTCACCAGGATGAACAGTCCCAACTCTCAGCCTGAATTCATTCATAGGAGAGGTGTTCCAGCCCCCTGACCAGCTTAGTGGCTCTCCTGAGGGCTGGACTCCTTTCATTATGCACTCGATATTTTTCTATCTTTAGGCTCTCAATAAAAGGTGTAAAACCCACTGCATTTTGTGATTTCCCTCCTGTAAGTTTGTAAATATGATATTCTAGCTACATCATTTATTTAAAAGGCACGGCGCCCCTTCCTCATGTTCCTGCTCACCAGCCATGAGCTGAGTTGGGAAATCAACCCCTCAGTGACCTAGGACACATCTCCTAATTTTAGAAACCCTCTCTCTTTAGGCAGAGACATCCTCACTCATGAGCTCATTGCCAAGTCTCTTTTTATATCAACAGAGAGAAGCAGACATGTGAAGAAAGTGTCTTGTCTGACCTATTTTAACCATCTCCTCTAAGCTTCCAGCTCCTCTCCCAGAGTGTAAAGGAATTCTGAACAGCCAGCTTGTTTGTTGACATCTACACTGTGGATACCTAAATCTGGACAGAATAATCCCACTGCCAGCCTGAAATATATGGAACAGCAATATGAAACCCAAACCAGCAAAGTTTCACCTACCACAGAGATTGAGAAGGAATTTGATTGTTTTGGGTGTCAATAAATTGATATATTAGGGTTTATATTTAAATAAATGGTATATTTAAGGCAACAGAAAAGCTAAAAGAAGATTTAATACCAGACAGCAACAGCTCTAAAGCTTTCCACAGAAAATACTCCACAAAGAGCAACCCTATTAAAGCAAAGAACATAATGATCTTTCCACGATCTTTAATAGAGTAGTTATTATTTCTTAAAGTTTAAGTATGTTGGGTCGGTTTTGTTTACCTACTTTCTAAATTTGCTGAAATTAAAGCTTCTTCATGGGTCACAGCAGCTGAGGGTCTGACTCCACTTTCTTTTACAAACCCAGAAGGTTTTTATTTTCCCTTTATGTACTTAACTAGGAAAGTCTCTCAAGTCCTTGTTCCCACTCACCGAGTCTGCTGTCATTGACAAAACAGGATTCAAAGGGTCATTACATCAGGAGGTCTGAGAGGTGGGTTTTCAGAAAGGATTTACTGCTACAAAGGACAAAACTCTTCTTCAGCTGCATATGAATGTCCTGAGGTCTCAGGCAAAAATCCCACACCTCTCCCTGAAAGAGTTGTCCACAAACAACGTGGAATTTTTTCACAGAATGGTCCACAAGGATGGATGCAGGCTGCCTATTGTTCTAACATGTGAGCTGATGTGGGAATCACAGGCTGAAAATTATCCATTCATGACAGATAAATTCAGATGGACTGTGCTGGTACCCAGCTTTTTCACTGTGCAAGAAAATTGCTGCTTAAGAAAACAAAATTTAAAAGGGAGCTGATACAGCACTGAAACAATTTTGCATGGATATATTTGAAAAAAATAGATTCAGCTGCTGCCTGGCTTAGGCATTCCAGTATTAATGAGCATCCAAGTCTGTTAGCAATACTCAGTAATAATCCTTTTACTTTCTGGAGGAATAGGCTTTGACTTTTTTTTTTCCCTTGCATAAAACTCAGGAAACACCTGTGAATTTTACTAGAACTCCCTTTCTAAAAGTGAAGATAAAGGTGTGATTACAAAAGCAGGAAATTGTAAACTGCAGATGCTGAGACTCCCATATGCAAATGAGAGCTTAGGTGTCCAAATATTTCTATATGAAGTAGGATTATCATTTTCATTTACTTCCATGAGGACTTGTGTAGGAAATACATCAAAGCAATGTGGTTTTGCAAGAATGACTGCTAAAGAGGATTCACAGAACTGGAGGTAGGAAGGACCTCTGGAGATTGTCTAATCCAACTCCCCTGCTCAAAGCAGGGTCAGCTGCAGCAGGTTATTCAAAACCCATTTTCAATCAGGGTCTGAATATTTCAAGTGTTGAGACTCAACAATTTATCTGATCAATCTCTTTTAGTATTTGACCATTCTAACAACAATCAAGTGTTATCTTACAGCTGAATTTCCTGCATGTCTGTTTGTGCTAGTTGCCTCTTGACAGCACAGAGAAGAGCCTGGGTCCATCTCCTTTGCACCCTCTCATCAGGTATTTCTACATACTGATAAAATCACCCCAAATCTTCTCTTCTCCAGGCTAAACAGCCGTAGTTCTCTGAGTCTCTTGTTGTAACTCCTTAACAATCTTTGTGGCTCCTGACAGAACCCACTGTGTTCATGCTCTCAGCAGCCCAGCACTGGACCAGGCACTCCAGGGCTGAGAGAGAGGAATTAGCACCTCCCTTGACGTGCTGCCAAGGCTCTTCCTCATGCAGCTGATGATGCTTTTGGATTTCATTGCTGCAAGGGCATTTTGCTGGCTCAGGATCCACTTTGTGTCCACCCAGAGCTTTAGGTCCTTCTCTGTAGAGCTGCTTCCCAGCAGCTGATGTCCAGCCTGCCCTTGTGCATGCAATTATTCCTCTCCCAGTGCAGGACTTTGCATGTCTCTTTCTTCATCAGCTTTTTCTGCCTAATTCTCAAACCTCTCTGGTTCCCTCTGACCAACAGCACAATCAACCTCTTGGTCTATCAACCACTCCTCTTAAATTTGTATGACCTTCAACCTTCTTGCAGGTACACTCTGTCCCATCATCCTGATCATTAGTGAAGGCATTAACCAGCATTGCCACATCAAAAAGATCTTTATTGTTCATCCTAGCCTACCCAGGGCTCTCTCTACAGTCCGTGGAGATATAGGTAACCTCAGGGAGCAATTTCCATATCCTAAAGCTTGATGCCTTAAAGGCCAGGTTGGATGGGGATTGGAGGGACCTGGTCTAGTGGAAAGTGCCCCTGCCAAGGCAGGGGGTTGGACTGGGTGACTTTTAAAAGGTCCCTTCCACCCCACACCTTTCTATGGTTCTGTGACACTATGCCTAATTTTGGACAAAGTGAATTACTGCTTTGCCAGAACCAATTTTCTTTTCCTCTGTTTGTTCAGGCCTGATGAGGGCAAACACAGAAAATTCCATTCCCAGAGTTTAAGACACCAAAGCATTAATGGCTAGCAAAACAGAGCCCTGACTTCCCTCTATCCTGCAGCCTTTTCTTACTTTCAGCACTATCTTCCTTCCTTTTATTAACACAGCCTAATAACTTCCATGTATGTTTTACTTCAGCTGTCCCCCATTACAATTTTGGTGGAGTGTTGGTTTTTTGAGTTGTTTTTTATTATTTTCTTTGAGTGGTTTCAATTAAATTGAAATTCCCTGAAGATATGAGCATTATAATTTGTCCTTACAAAGTACACTCTTTATCACTTCTGTATAACCTGGCAGCTCCTGCATTTTGTAGTCCTTTAGCTTTATAGAATTTTCCTAACCTATTAAAAAAAGATATCTAAAGCTACTCTAAAACAGATTTTTCTAAGTGTTACTCAGCCAATTCATGAAAGACATCCAAATTTACACTATATGAAGATCTGATTAATTTCTTTATTATCTGCAAATTATCAAAAACTCTTTGAAAGTCCTAATCCTCTATATCCCATCCTTTCATAGATGTGGACATAAAGCCCAGCCTTTCCTGAGCTTTGACTCAATTTATGCTTTCCTGGGACATATATATAAAACTAAGACTTGATATTTTCTTTTTTAAAAGAACTCAATTCAAAATGCTTGATTTTTATAAATAAAAGAAATTCTCACAATATAACGTTTCTTCTCCTTCATATCATGCTGCTTCACTAGTACAGATATGATGAAATATTGAAGGTTAATGACATCTCAGTTCTGGATATCTGAGTATTTTGACATTGTAATAACTTTGAATGTCTGTTTGATGGAGGTGCTGCTTCGGGCTCTCTGAAAATTCAAGTGGACATGAGTGGATCACGCACCCAAGAGGTCAAGATTTTCTAGCTTATCTTTGCAGTGATATTCTCATGATAGCAGAGGCTATGGAGCACAGTCCATCCCTCCCTGGGCACAGAATTGCTTTTCTTGGCAGGTCTCCCACATAACATCGTCAATAAAATTCTTGCCTTGATTGGCATTATTTTCCCCATTGCATTATCCATCAGATTTATTGTGCCCTTATGTTATTGATGTCCCCAGAGGCCTGGTGAAATGACCAAACTTCTTAACTAAAGACCATAGACACTCTGATGCAGGGAAATAATTGCAAACTACCACCCATTCAGGAAGCATTAGGCAAAGAAAAAAAAATAAAAATCATGTGAGAAGATTCCCTTTTCACAGCAGATCAATTATCCTTTTTAAGCATCTGTGGTAAATGTGATACTTCATTGCTAATATGAAATTAATACTGGGATCATAAAGATAACGACGTGCTGCTCCATTCCAGCAGGGCTTTAAGTGGTGCTTGGCAAGAGCCTTCAGAATTATTACTCCACAACCAGGAAAACGTGTTCTCTACCTGGCATATCAATGTTTTTGCACGAGCTCCTTGATCAGTTTGCTTTTCTTGACTGGTGGTCTGCATTTCCTTCCCTGGTTGGAGGTGTAAATGTTGTTTTTCATGATCACACAGGAGGTTGTGAGCTCTGTGACCTGTCCCTCAGCCTGTCCATCAGGCTCTGCCTTGAACCTGCTCAGCACATGTGGAGCAGACATCTCTCACAGGCAGAGGAAAGAGTAAGAGCAGAGCAGAAAATGCAGCTCTGGAGCTTTTTATTCCCGTTGTCTCTGAGGATCTTCCCAAGTGCAGTACTTGGACAGTACCTTCAAAACAATTCCTTAACTCAAAATATTCTATTTTTCAGAGTGTGGTGCCACTGTTAACACCCTCAATCAGCCCTGTTGCTGAGCTGATTATCTTAAGATCAAACTGCCATTATAAACCCACCATTGCTCCCCAGACCTGAGCCAGGCTCCAGGCAAGGTGCTCTCAGCTGTGAGGAAATTCCCAAGGGTGTCTTTAACAAAACATTTTATTTATTTAGCATGGGTAGACTCCACAGGAGTGCTCCTGTAGCCGGTGATGGACCCAGGGGCAAGGCTCCAGTCTTGGAGCTCCAGCAACAGCACAACAACCTCTTATCACCCCTGGGAAACAAGGCCACCCTTCCTGTCTGAGGGCAGGACAAAAGTAATAAAATAGGAATGAAAGGGAGTAATCTGTTGGTTTGGAAGATGGGGAATACAATGAGCAACTGACTGTACTTCCTGATGCCAAAGGAATAAACACAAGATGGTGTGAAGGAAACAATCTGATACAACCTTGGTATTGAGAAGAGGGTGCTTGGGAGTATGGAAAATTTGCCAAGTTGTTCAGAGAGGATGATCAAACGATCTTTCTTTGCCTCATGGGTACAATTCCTTGTCATTTTCCAGTGCAAAGTCAGAGGCATTCTGAATAAAACAGCTTGTATTTCACTGAGCATTCCGAGCTGACAATCTGTGGTGATGGCCCAGATGAACATCCACGTTCCTCCTCTACACTTCTAATCAACATCAAAAGCTTTCATGGGCCAGGCTCCAGCCCATCTTGATAAAGGGACAGACAGATAAAATGTGTTTCCCAACTTCTCACTGGGTGGAGAAAAAGATACCTCTACTATTGTGATTCCTCAAGCAAATATTGCCAAGGACATGTACCCCAGAACAGGCCTGGGGCTACAGTCCTGTCTCTTCCATTCTTAGGGAGGTGAAAAAACCCTTTTTTTATTTAACAGTTTCACTCTTCTCTACTACACAGAAAGATAAGGTTAAGACACTGCATGAGCACTTGGAAACTGTGTAATTCTTTTTCCCTCCACGTTTCCTTTTGTCCTCCTTTCCTACTGCATTTCTGACAGCCAGGGCTCCCAGCTGTGTCCCATATTGTGCTTAATAAACTCATTACGTTTGGACATTATTAGGACCTTCCACAGCACGTGCTCTTGCAGCACCAGGGATGGAATCCAAGGCACATAAATCTGCCTGTCTGAAAGGGAACCATCTCTATCCACACTGGCTTCTCTCAGCTGCTTCCACAGGGAATGGAAGATGAGAAATCGCCCTCAGCAGCACACAACTTTGCCTTGCTCCTCGACAATGTGCTGCTCATCTTGGCAAACTGAGGGGTAAAAAAGCACAAAATCAGTGTGATTAGCTCAGCAGAGCCTGTGTGGAATAGGCACAGCCCTGAGAGCAGCAGAAGTATCAATTTAAAGAGGAAGAAAAGCGATGGAAATCAAAGTCAGCGTTGGGTCAAGAGGTTAAGCTGGGAATTGGAAGGAAGTTTTGGACTATCAGCAGAAAAAAGACCTGAAAGTGCTTTCCAGAGAGAGGAGGAAAGCAGAAATAAACTTAGAATTTTGAAAGGACTCCATATAATGTGAATATTTGTAAACCAATTTCTCTGACACATGAAGACACTGCAGTGTTAACAGATACAGATGGCTCTGGTTCAGAGCTGGATCCCATCTTTCACCTTAAAGCACGGAGTAAACTCTTGTCTCTGCAATGAGGAAAACTTTGATGAGGAAAAATGCATCCCTGGAGGTGTTTTCAAGGGCATCTGGATGTGGCACTTGAGGACAGGATAACTGGTGATGATGAGTTAATAGCTGGACTTGATGATCTTGGAGATCTTTTCCAGCCAAAAAGATTCTATGATTCTAAAAGTTCTGATACAAAAGGCAGTCATAGCCTGACACAGAAAGAAATGAGTCTAGAGAAAATATTGTCTAGAGAAATGAGTCTAGAGAAAAATTTTTCTTTTCTCTTTTTCTTTCCTTCTTTCCTTTTTTTCTTTTTCTCTTTTTTCTTTTTCTTTTTCTTTTTCTTTTTCTTTTCTTTTTCTTTTTCTTTTTCTTTTTCTTTTTCTTTTTCTTTTTCTTTTTCTTTTTCTTTTTCTTTCTTTTTCTTTTTCTTCTCTCTTTTTCTTTTTCTTTTTTTTCTTTTTCTTTTTCTTTTTCTTTTTCTTTTTCTTTTTCTTTTTCTTTTTCTTTTTTTCTTTTCTCTTTTCTTTTCTTTTCTTTTCTTTTCTTTTCTTTTCTTTTCTTTTCTTTTCTTTTCTTTTCTTTTCTTTTCTTTTCTTTTCTTTTCTTTTCTTTTCTTTTCTTTTCTTTTCTTTTCTTTTCTTTTTTCTTTTCTTTTCTTTTCTTTTTCTTTCTTTTCTTTTCCTTTCTTTTCCTTTCTTTTCCTTTCCTTTCTTTTTCTTTCTTTTCCTTTCTTTTCTTTTCTTTTCTTTTCCTTCCTTCCTTCCTTCCTTCCTTCCTTCCTTCCTTCCTTCCTTCCTTCCTTCCTTCCTTCCTTCCTTCCTTCCTTCCTTCCTTTCCTTCCTTCCTTCCTTCCTTCCCCTCCCCTAGATAATGTAAATATTCAGCTCAATTCATACACCACCACTTCACTATAATTATGAATAAAGAAGCTTTACCACTTCTAGAAGAAAAAAAGAAGGCAAACATAAATGAACGGAAGTGATTCACTCCCATGTAATCATCTCTTCAGTCAGTGATTAAGACTATCTCTGTATTCATCTTCATTATCTGCTCATGGATCTCCATATCCAGAAGATGAGGTGGCCCTATGGTGCTCTATAGGGTGGCAGAATATGGCCCTAAGGGAATACCTGGGAAGGTCAGAAACAATGCAGGAGCAAAACAATTTCATATGGACACACATGCACATAGATATACAAATACATGCAGAACTCATTGTCCAGTAAATTATGTGTTCTCTTATTTTATCAGTTCTAGAGGTGTCAAAAAATCCCAAAAGAAACTCATCAAAACACTAGAAGATGTCAGTTGTATCCATTATAGCATTTTTTATGCTTCTGTCAAATTCCAAGCTACTACAGCAGCAATCTGATCTACAGATCCTGTGTGAACAGGAGGCAATGGAAACTAAAAAAAAAAAAAAAAGGGTAATTCTCCTCTCTTGGATGTGTCTGTTGAAGTGAAAGCTGGAAATCCTGATCATAGATATTAAGCCGTCTGATGATGAAGTTTATAAATTGACAGGATGGTCATCGGCTCAGACACAACCCAACTCACTGTGATTCACATTTCCCTTTAGGTGCCACGTGGAACTGGAACCTCCCTCGTGGCCCAGAAAACAATCAAAGTGCTGTTGCTTTCCACTGGGTGGCTTTGTCATTTTATCGTCATGCATCCCAGTAAAACCCAGGACATAAACACGTAAATCCAACCAAGCTGAAATCCCCTCTTCTCCAGCGTGCCCACTGCTCAGTTTGAAATAGGCTGACTCATGTCTCAAAGACACAGTGAAAATGCCTCTCTCCCCATGGGGGGGCCCTTCAGAGCCCTGTGTGAGAGTTATCTCATTAAAATGCCTACCTCTAAACCCCAGATAATTTCCACGGATTCCTTGTATAGTCCCTGAGACGTAATCAGCACATCCCATTAAGTTCACAGCCTATGTTAGATTATCCTAAATTATGTATTTGAAAATAACAGATTAATTATGTTCTATTTCTCAATATTTTCTATCAGAGGAAGGGAGGGAAAGAGAAGGATTTGAGAAACAGCATTAAAAGAATCAGTTCAAACATTAAAAGTTGCCAAAGCTACACTCAGCTGATGAGTAGCATCTTACAGTGGGCAGCAAATTAAGGTTAAATAATGTGTTTAGCAACAGTTTTTTTCCCTTGTTGCTCCAACATCCTCCCTTTACTTTCCTCACATCAGATCAAGTGTAAATTCTGTTCAGGTCTTCATTCACACCCACCTTGAGCTTCATATGTAATTTATGCTCAGCTGAAATGGCACTGAAAAAAGATGATCATCATCATGTGCCTTTCAAGCATGTCAGGAAATGAAAGTTTGATCCTGTAGAAACTCTTTAGGACAGAGGATTTTGGCCAAAGATTTCACAATTTCATCACGATGTATAATTTATCAGTTCTACATTATTCCCCTATTTCCTTGGATACTCCGTGGAGAGGGTTTCTTCTAAACTCTTGGAATAACTATAAGAACAGTGCTGTAGACAGGGACAATTTCCCAGGCTGGTTTCTCATGGAAACACAGGATCTGCCCATCCTGGTTAGCATTTGAAAAAAAAACAACAAACAAAAAAAACCAAACCAAACCAAACCAAACCAAACCAAACCAAACCAAACCAAGAAAAACCAAAAACAAACAAACAAACAAACAACACAACACAAAAAAAACAAAACAAAACAAAACAAAAAAAAACAAACAAAAAACCCCCAAACAAACAAACAAACAAACAAAAAAACCAAAAAACAAAACAAAACAACAAAAAAAAAAACCAAACAAAAAAAAACCCCACACCTTTGGAAATTATCAGAACACTTCCTAATTGCCAATCTAAATAAAAGCAATGTAAGAAAGAGAAAACTTCACTGATCTCCAGCACTGGGAGATCCATTTCAGCAGCCTCCAAAGGATGCAATTTATTAAGACAAGAAATCCAGCTGTCCCAAAGCCCTCATTTCTGCAGGCTGCTTTATTGATAGCCCTCATGGCTGCAGATGGCACGGAGCTACATTCAAGTGGCCTCCTTGGGTTCCCTCATCCAAATAGAGTTCTAAAGAGAGGATTAAAGGTGGACCAGGACAAGAAAATAAAGGAGAAACCATCAGTGATACATGAGAGTCAGCTGACAAACCCTAGGGCAAATTTGAATGGTTTATCTGTTCTTTGGCTGACCTTGGAAATATCCTTGTGTTTAAACATGGAAGCCATCCTAGGAATTAGGTACTGGTAGCACAGAGTAACTCTGAGTTATCTGCACAACATTTTCTGGCTCGGGCCAGTATGGTGAACATTCCCTGGGAATGTGTTCTGGACCAAAAGACCAGCTTTTCTTTGAAGGAGCCACTCAAATAAAACCCCCAAAGTCAACTAACCAACCAAATGAAGTAAAAAAAAAAAAAAAATAAAAAAAACCCCAAACCCCATAAACAAACAAACCCCCAAACCCCCACACCAAAACAAACAAACCCAAACCAAATCCTCCCCAAATGCAGTAGAAAAGGTGAATCTGCATTTTATGGTATGTCCTCCCTCGTATCGCAGAGTTCACTTCTGTCCCTGGAGTTTGTTGCCAGCTGCAACAAATGAGGCATGGGATGAGTTTGTATGTTTTTCTGAAACATGTAACTCACTGGGGAAGGCAGGGTAGGGACACAGAAAGGAAAGGAAGAGAATGATCTTCTCTCAGCAAATAAAACTAAATGTGTGATAACCTGGAGTCGGCACAGTGGGAGCCTGTTTTGGACAAGCAGAATAAATTTTCTGCTGGAGTCTGGATAGGATGGTGCACAGAGGATTCTCCAGGGCACAGCTTGGCTGCCATTAGACATGTCCAGAGAACTGGGTATTTTATTGAAGATTGTTTTATTCAGAAACAGCCATAAAACGAAAACACTCTGTGAGGCAGAGAATAATTTTTCCAGTAATATTTTCCACGGTTTTGGGTGTGTGTTGGTCTCCCACTTAGATGAAACCAAAATGTTGTGGCATGGATTTAGATGTCTTTTGGATTGTTTAATTCTCTCCAGCACTGCTTGACTCTAATTGATCACAAAATCCTCCTTGATGGACAATAATCACAGGTTTTATAAAAATAATCCTGGCTCCTGTTCTGCAAAGGAGTGTAGTGTTCTGTGTTATCTTCAAGTCAGCAATGAAAGTAAAGACAGTTTTTAAATCAAAATAATATAGGGTAACATGACAACAACCCTTCCAAAAAGCAGACTAATAAACAAATCCCAAACCCAAACCAGGACATTGGGGCTTACAGGTCATAAATAAGCAGGTGAATAAAACCTAATAATTATTCAGTGACAGCCATCCAGCTCCAGTCCAGAAGACCATGATTAGCATCTTTCTAAAATGGAAATTACTGTGTTTTGCTCCTTCTCCTGCCTTTTTAATGTGTTTCCCAAATCAAGCCCAACATTCTAGTTTGCTCCCACATGAAGAGGCCTCCTCAAGGCAACTTTCATCTCTGAAGGCAAAAGCAGCAACTTCTGCAGAGTGCCTCGAGTGAGAAAGGAGGACACTGAGTACTTCCAGGTAATCTCAGTATTACAGATGCACACAGGATTAATTTAGCTCTGAGTACCTGCTGTACCTCCTCTGATCACCAGCATAGGGAATAACACTAAATTCTCTTTTTCACTCTTCCACAGCGTTTTTCTTTTCAACTGTTTTTAAGTTAATAGTATTTGTCTGCATTAGCTGGGAGGAAATTGCAATTTCTTCAGCAGAAGATGTGAATTCTTTCCTTCTGCTGACCCTCTGGAGAAATGAGGTGTCCACCATTGGGTACAAATCCCCCAGGGATGCTTCAAACACCTCAGGGAAGGTATAGACATGCTTGTCCCCAGCTCTGGCTGTGCTGGAAAGGACATTACCCCCAGTCAGCCTAGAGACACCAACCCGTGCTGCACTGCTTCCTGTCCACATCAAGCTCCTTGTAGGATCACTGCCTGACCCAACTTACTCCAGGTGAATTTGGTTAAATACTGGGTTGATTTAGATTGGATATTAGGAAGAAATTCTTTACTCAGAGGGTGGTGGTGGCCTGGGGCACAGGTTGCCCAGAGAAGCTGTGGCTGCCCCTGAATCCCTGGAAGTGTCCCAAGGCCAGGTTGGAAGGAGCTTGGAGCAACCTGGGATAGTGGAAGATGTCCCTGCCCATGACAGGAGGTGGGAAATGGATGATCTTTAAGGTCCCTTCCAACCCAAAACGTTCTGTGATTCTCTGAAAAAATAAAGCTTTGCCAGCCAAGGCCAGTGCAACACAATTGGGTCAGGGAACTCTCCTCAGCAGCTCAGCAGGGAGATTCAAGAGGTGATGATGAGATGGTGGAGCTGGCTGGAGGTTCTGGTGTCTTCAGGGATCTGCAGGGCTGCAAAACTGCATGGACTTCACTCTTCAAAACTCATGGAGCCAAGGTTCATGATGATCCTGTGGGGTTTTTTTCTCCCTTTTTCTTGTATTTGCTATTTCTTACTCTTGATGTTTATGATTTTAACCCTCAAACAGATTCATTTTGCCATTCTTGACAGAGCAGGTGAAGCTGGGTCTCAGCAATGCATACATTCTAATTTTCTGACTGGAAACATTTTCCAGTAATAAAATCTGCAACAAATTCTCCTGCCCTTTAATTTGCCGTTGAATCAATGTGTTTGCATCATGCTCAGTAAGTGGTGCCCTGTCAGCTTAATTTGTTCAACTCTTGTTGTGCTACTTGTTTTCACCCCTCCTTGCCTCCCCCCTCCCTCATTGGTAGGTAACCAAAGCATCATTTTGCATCCCATGTGGGATTTCTCTGCTTTAACCTTGTAAATCTTTTAATTCCCAATTCCGTATTCTGCTCTAATAGATTCACCCATGAAAAGAGCCTGGAAAGCTGGAGCTAAGAAAAATCACTTTCATTTTTCTCAGATACTATCGAGTGGTTTAATGTAAAATGCACATGCAGGGCACAGTTTGTGATCTCAGATTTTATCATCCACGCGTTGCAGAGCTGAGTCAAACCTGATCAGGTTTTTGATGAAGGGATAAAGACTCAAGTCTAGGCTGGAACCACTTAATAATAGTGAGATACTGAGAAAAAAAAAAAAAAAAAAAAAAGTAGTTGCATAACAGCAAGGAACAGTTCACAAGAGAGACTGAAATTTGGCTCCAAAGCACTGGTGTGAAATGTGGACATAAGTCGTCCAAAGCAGAACTTAGAACTTAATTAACCTTGCTGCTTCATTATTAGGGATCTCCATCTAAATTAATGATCCAAAGTGTTAAAATAGCAAATCGACAATCTATATTTAATCATAAATGCTATTTCTGTTTGTCATTTACATTTTTCCCCCCACCCTGAAAAAAGGTTAATGATAACTGAGTTGGGTGACACAGTTTGAAATATTTTCTTTATAACTGGAGAAGGTATTTCAGGAATATTTTAAGTGGATATATACTTAAATTTCTATTTTTTCATTGATTTTTCCACCTTGGAACATGCCATATGGTTCATTCTGATTTAGTTTCTAGCAATTCGTAATTTAATCAAGAATTACTGTCTAAGAATTGAACAGAAATTAAAAGCACATCTGGAAATGCACTCACACAATGTTCTAAGCCCCCCTGCCCTGACTGAGGAAGGGAAAACAAAGTTGCTCATGACACTGAAATTTATTGAGAATTACGTGACGCCCTGAACAAAGAAAGAATCCTGTGGTCTTAGTGAATTGACTGTACTGCTCCTGGACAAAGAGTTCCTCCCAGTTAATTATTAGTGTTTAAATCATAAGCAGAGATATTTTAGTCTCTTTCTGCTGTTAATAAAAAGAGCCTGACACCTCCGTGGCATGAATCATATTTTGACTTCAGTCACTCTTTAGTCTCTTTGGTTAAAGATGAAGCCTGTACCGACTGCCCTCCTAATTCAGAAATTTGTAATAGAGTTTGTATTTTTTTTCCCATGTTCTGCCTCAGTTTCATAACACGTTGTGACCTCTAAAGGTTCTCCCAGCTTCCAGATTGAGTATCTTCATGAAGGTTTCAGTCAGCCTTGTTTTCTTGTGTCTTGGGTTATGGAACCAAAAGTGTGTATTTTATTTCATCTGTTAACAGCAGTTGGGGAGATGTTTTTCTTTATCTCTTGTAACTCTGGGGGAAGGGGGTGGATGCCTTCTGATAACGGGCCAGCTGTTCAAACCAGGTGGGGCAGTGTTTCTTATCTCTTTCACCACCCGTCCTCCCTCCAGGGGATATCTTCTTTTAACAGACCATTAAGGCTCACTTAAGGGCACAACATATTCTATCATCCCCAGTGTGAGATGCTCCACCCAGTGAGGGGAGACATCCATTGCTACCTGGATAAAAACTGAGACACAGGAACACGAGGGATCTGGTTCCACTGGATTCCTGGGGGAAGACTGGACCCTTCTCACCATCCCTGGACCCTTCTCACCATCACTGGACCCTTTTCTCCCAGGATCATCTCTGCTCCAACAGAACCACATCTGCCACTCCAGGAGGACTTTGGACTGTTTCCAACACCCTGACCAACAGGGTGTCATGTTGTAGCTCTGACTCTGTCAGGGTTTCTAGGATTTTTGTTTGTTTGCTTGCTCTTTTTTTGTACCACTACATTTATATTTTTTTAACATTCCTAGTAAAGAACTGTTATTCCTATCCCCATATCTTTGCCTGAAAGCCCCTAATTGCAAAATTATAATAATTTGGAGGGAGGGGGTTTACATTCTCCATTTGAAGTGGAGCTTCAACTTTTCCTGGCAGATACCTGTCTTTCCAAACAAAACATCTCGGAAATCAAAACTAAATTCCTGTGAGTGTGCTCAGGGTCTTTATTTGCCACCTTGAAGAGTGGGTGTTCACCCTGCACAGTTTCTTCAGGAAAGACTGAAAAATTGGTCTTATTGCTGCATCAGTCCCACCTTTCAGCTAATTGCAGGTCATTCTTTTGCAAGGATATCCCATCCCTAGAAGTGTCCAAGGCCAGGTTGGACAGGGCTTAGAGACAGTGTGATAGTGGGAGATGTCCCTGCCCATGGCACGGGGTTGGAATGAGATGAACTTTACGGTCCCTTTTAACCCAAATCATTCTAGGATTCTGTGGTATTTTCTTCCCTGCACCCCCAGATCATGTTACAAACTTATTTTTCAAAATTTACTGTGAATGTTGATGACTTTTGTCAAGATTTGTCTCTTAAGCATGATTTTGTGATTTGTTTTGTTTTTTTCCATTTCATTCCTTAATTTTTCCTTGTACAAGCCTAGCTTTGGGGGTTGGTGAGTCCCTTCCATGGCAGTGGGATTGGCTTTAAGGAGTGTCTAGCCTCCACACCCCCCAGCACTGATGTCACACGGATAACCCTCCAACTTGCTACAATTTACTGGACATATTAAAAATCCTGGAAGATCTGTTTCTTCAGCTCCAAGGGTGTCTGTGGATTTAAAAATGCCAACAGTTTTAAGACAGATCCCTATGATAAACAAAAATTCTGATATGTCAATGTGAGCTACAAAAAGAGAAAAAAGAAAGACAACCCAGTAAAAAACCAACCCTTCTGAAGAAAAGTGCCAGTTGTACTCTGACTTCTGAACATCTCTAAAGCACTAAAAACAGACATGAAGAAAATGCTCTAAAATTGCTCTTGTTGTTATTGTCACTAAGGAAACAGCTTCCCAGCAATCTGCAAGTTGAGGATACAGGCTCTTTGATGTGCAGCCAACTCCCTCTTCCAGCACACTTCCCAACTCTGGTGAATCAGGTCTGTCCACCAAGGCAGATCTCTCCTGCCCTGTCTCAGCTGAAGCCTCACTTCACACAGGGTTTGAACTCTGATGCTCCAGAAAAGCCATAATCCAGACTTGCCACAACACACAATATCAAAGCACAGAGTCATGACTAAACTGAGGGATTTTGCCTTAAGATACTTCTTGCAATCCAACAGCACTGCCAGGAGAGCTAGAATAGCACAGGAGCTGGGGAATGTGGGAGGCCCAAGGCAGATTTTTTTCTGTCTGTTCATTTGTGGTGTGTTTTTTTCAGCCACACTTCACACACACTCCACACGTACACAGTGGCTGAGATGTGTGCTGGGTTTGGATTGAGGCAAACGGGTTTGTAGAAATTGTTTAACCTCTTCATCCCTTCAAGCAGAGTGGCCATCTGCACGCTGCCTGTTGGGAATGATGTACAAGGTCGGATCATCTCTGATTTGAGCCCAGGCACTGTGAAGAAGAATCTCGGCTGACCTACAAACCCATTCAGAATGCAAATTATTTATCATTTATTTAATAATAATTTAATAATGGTTCAGTGACCAAATTCCTGGAGTTTAGGATGTTCCCTCGTGGTGTTCAATTTCCCAGTATCAGCACAGCCAATGTTTTCCTGAGTTGTAGAGTCTCTCAGGTCCCAAACAGCTTGGTAACATATTCTGCTGAAATGCATTCTAACAGGAGCACGCAGAGCAGATATTCCCTGCCACCACTTCTCCTGCAGACTAAGGAGCAAATAGTGGCTAAATTAATTGAAAAGAGACAGCACAGAACAGGTAGCAACTAAGGGACAGAATTAATTTTTAATTACTGGAGACTAATCCAAGACTTAAAGAAAACTGGTTAAATAGAATCTATGTAAAGGTTTCGCTAGTATAAAATCATTTCAGCTCATTTGAAATTTGAAAATATTTTCTGGTTACCATGGGCAGGTGTCCATGTCAGATCTGAGTACCTAAGGCTCCTTGGAGGACTAAAGCACTTTTATCCAAGAACCAGAACATGTATTTGTAGATAAGTTTATTTCTATTGTGCCCTTATCTTCTTGCAGTCTTCTATTCCCCTTCTCCCTTGTGTAAAAGGGTAATCTGGCTCTCTTTAACTTTCCTTTCTGACCTATGTAGACCAAAAGTGCTTAAAAGGTCTAAAAGCAAAGCTGTTCTGTCCAAGCCAACAGCTGGACCAGAGTGAATCCATCTATCAATGGCAACAAACCAACAACCACAGAGCAATCCCCTACCAGGGTAAAAATATCTCTGTGCAGCCAGCAAGGAGCCTTTGCTTTTATGTTAAACTCATCACCCACCTTTGGATCAGAAGTGGTTTCTCAGCTTCCTCTTTGTGAGCAAGAGGGAGCTCAGGGAGTAGCCAACAACCACCAGGGGTGGTCTCATAGCAGGGTCAAGGAAATGACTTTAATATTGTAACCACAATGTAAAATACACCAGGTTTGGAACCTTCCTTGGCCTTGAGGTCAAGTAATGGCTTTGCCATCGCTCTTGCTCACTGCCAAACTGCTTCATCACAACCAGAACAGCCTCATCCCAACTGCCTGTGGAAACACTCTCTGGGCCACAAGGTTTGCAATTCCTCTTTGCCTTCATTGGTTAAATACCTCATTTAGATGTTGCATAGGGAGTTTGGAGATCAGATTCTCCCAGGCTACTGCAGATTCTTGCTGTTTCCCTCCCATCCTTTACAGCTGAGCCCTGTAAATGATTATCTGCCTTCCTCACCATTTCCAGTCTCATTGGTATTCACGCCAGTGCTGTCAAGCAAACGCACCTCTGCTGAGGAGATCTTAATGAAAACAGTTTCCCCTCATCCAGGGAGATTCATTTCATCTCAAAAAGACAACAGAAATCTCTGTAACCGTGCAGCTTGGAGATAAAAAAAGGCACAAATGCAAAACCCAAGCAATTGAAAAATGTTTGACGACGAGTCTGTGCCTGTCTGAGCACACAAGAACTCTGACGTGAGTTTTCCTCAGATAATTCCTTAACTACCAATTTAGGATAATGACAGCGACACTTTTAAGAAATCCTCTGGGAGAAGAGCAAGTATTCACTTTTAAATTCCAAAAACCTATGAAGGAAATATTTTGATCTCTTTTTTTCCACTTTGAATCTATTAACCCTATGTCCCATCCTTGACATGGAAAGCCTTTGTTTTGTAAATCCATAAGGGGAGTTAAGAGAGTGTTTTAAAAATCAAAGTGGATTTTCCTCCAGTAGCTTCAGACGTGTACTTTGTGGATGTTTATAGATAACCAAGTCATCCCAGACTCCTGTAATTGACAGTGGCGAGGGGGAAGCTATTATGCAGCACAAGACATCTGATTTATTGAAAATTTTTGCTTCAGGAAAAAAGAAATTAATTGAACTTTTTATTCTTATACTCCGTATATATAATGTATAAATTTGTATCTATGTAGATGTGATGGAGAGAGTCTATTTACAAGGGCATGTAGTGCTAGGACAAGGGGGGATGATTTTAAACAGAATGAAGGCAGGTTTAGATTGGGTATCAGGAAGACATTGTTCCCTTGAGGGTAGTGAGGTGCTGGAACAGGTTTTCCAAAGAAGTTGTGGATGTCCCATCCCTGGAAGTGCCCAAGGCCAGACTGGACAGGGCTTGGAGCAGCCTGGGATAGTGGGAGGTGTCCCTGCCCATGGCAGGGGGTGGAAGGGGATGATCTTCAAGGTCTCTTCCAACTGAAAGCATTCTATGATTCCATGACAATGATATACTGTAGAAATTTACTCGAAGTGTAGCCCTCCAGGTGTCTCGTGCAGGGTGTTGTGATTTTTCAATGGAATTTCATTGCTACTGGAGCAACGCGTTGAATAAATCCCCTAATGAATAAACAAGTTTCAATACTTAGGCTGATTCGTCCAAATGATTTATTTTAAAAGAATTCAGAGAATGTCAGTGGAATATTTGCTGAGAGACATATTAAGAACTTGGGGTCATGTCTCGTTTATCCCATGGTATTGTCGAGAGGCCAAGTTGCAACACGCAGGATGAATATACCTGACAAACATTTCAGCATTGCTGACATTAATAACGTGGGTTCCTTCCCTGAGCTCATTGCACAACATCAAGAACCAGCTCTTCCAAAGCTGCTCACGGGAAACTCAGAGGGGAAAGCTCAAAACAACAGGGAGGTCACACTGTGTTTCTCCTGCTTTGTGCTGTATTTCATGGGTCACTGAAGGCAGCAGTCTGCTGAGAGAGGCAATAAAGTATAAAGTGTGGGATCCTATAGAACATTGTGGTAAAGCCAGGCTTGAAAATACAGAGCTTCCAGCCATGGGGCTCATGGTGATGTTGGCTGAAGTCATGGTAGGGACAGCCTGAATCCCAACTGGACAAAGAGGGAAGAGAGCAAAAAAAGGGTAGAGAATGATAATAGCACAGACGGGAGTGGAAAGTGCTTGGGGGAATGTGCACTGTTTTACTCTTTTGCACATTTGATTATTAAATGGACTGGCAAATCACTGCGGTTCCTTTCACTGAGTGTGGAGGAATTTACATCTTTCTTAGAGATGAGAACTTTTTTGAAGGCCAAGCCCAGCTTCAGATGGTGTCAGTACTACCTGCCCCATTTAGAGCACATTCGTTTGTTTTTTTATTTCTTCATGTTCCCTTACATCAGTGATTTTTCTTAGCCTTCTTCAACTTAGAGGAGAAAAAATTGCCACAAAGATTAATACAGTGTTTAGAAGTGCTGAAAATAAAGGCAGGAGGATGTCAGGACAACACATCGACGTTGCTCCGGCAGCAAAGGAAGCAAAGTCCTGAGATGCATTTTGATGAAATTATTATTTTCTTTAAGAAGTTAAGAAATTGTTGGAGATTTCTGCCTTCTTTACTTCTTTACTTTTTACTTTTTACTTCTTTTCTTTATAGTGGGGCACTGGAATAGGTTGTCAGAGAAGTTGTGGATTCCCCTTCTCTGGAAGTGTCCAAGGCCAGGTTGGACAGGACTTGGAGCAGCCTGGGATAGTGGAAGGTGTCCCTGTCCATGGCAGGGGTGGGACTGGATGGGCTTTGAGCTCCCTTCCAACCCAAACCACTCCATGATTCTCTGATTCTATGACTGATTGCCTGATCCTATGTTGAGGGCAGTTGCAGAGATATGAAAGAACAAGGCAGGCTCAGCCATCCTCAACCTTTCTTTATCTTTGCCATTCCTGATAAAAACGCACTAAAATGTTGAGTACAGGTCTTGCTTTCTGGTCTGATTTTCTGCCTGTTGCAGGCTAAATGCAAACACAAAGGCACTAAAGGTGGTGATTTTACAGCCACACAGAAGCAGTAGCACATTACAGGGATGCATTTTGGAAATGGCAAGGACGTGGCACAAGTACAGAGAAAATTTGGCATGTTGAAACCAGCCTGTGAATCAGGAGCTGTAATATTTTGGGTTAAGCTCTCAGAGCTGATTTATAAAATGCCAGTCTGAACATGCTGCTAAAGAGAGTGATATGGATTATCCTGGCCATGCACTCAGACATGCCTGCATATCCTTCCAGTCTGACCAGTCTACATGGAACGGGGAGATATGCTAACTTTTCTTTCTTCAGATCATCATACCTGGCTCTTCCACAGCACTCGCTGCCCAGTATTCTCCCATATCTAATGGAAGTAAAAAGGATGTCCAATCCAATGAATTATTTTAGAAACCTGGTTTAGGGTTCAAAAGAATTGAAATCTGTATTCCACAGGTTTCCTTGTCGTAAGGACAACATTAAATAAATACCATTTAGTTCCACCCAGACATCTGCACACATAAAGAGGTTGTATTTTAGAGCAAGTAGTTATAAAGGAAGCAAAAAGGAAATTACATAAAATTATATATGATTGCCAGAAAATTCAGACACCCCCTGGTTTAAATGAAAGCATTTCTAAACTTCGACGTTTCAGTGAATGACATTCATTATGGAATAGTCTGTCAGTTCATTAAGCAGAATATCAGGTTAGAGCTTCTGCAGTCAGTGAAGAAATGAACTGCATGTTAATGTTCAGGTGAACTTCCTTCTCACTCTTTTAGAAAACTGTGAGCTCCAAATTGTCTGATCTAAGTGATCTGGTTGAGCTATCATGTTGTTGGTTTCTACCCATATTTTTCATGGCATTTCACACACTCAGCTTCTTCTGGCTGGGAATGGATTTTGCAAAGGGTCACACCCATGTTACTGCATAATGCAGTGTACATGAAAATATGCATAATCTATTTATTGAGATCTGCCTCAGAAGCTCTTTGGGAATAACAGAGTAACTAAATTATGTCCTTGCTTTAATTCAGTAGGGACAATGGGAAGGAAAGCAAGAGGTAGATGTAATGATCCACCAGAAGAAAAAATATTAAAGCAAGATCATGTCAAAAGAGAGACTTTTAGTTCAGAGAACTAACCTTTTTTTCTGCTAGGAAGATGTGAGACTTACTTTTCCAGATGGATCCTGGAAAGATAAAAAACCATTTTTCTTTCAGGGAGAATTTCATCAGAAGTTTTCCAAACTCATTCAAATGAAGCTCCCCAGAGGACCTGGAAGATGCTGAGTCTATCAGAAGAATATTAAAGCCTGGTGCTTTGAAGAGTTTTGCTCTAAATAGGCCACGTTTTGCTTTAATCACCTTGGACCCACCTCTGTGTTTTCTGGAGACAGAGAACATGCCAGAAAAAATGAAAGCAGACAAAAGCCACACGAAACCTCACCAAAGAAAGTGTGTAGTTGACATTGTTCATTCCAAACAGGAGAGTCTGGAGAAACTGAAGCAACTCAATAGTAAAGCTAACAACACTCTGGAACCTGGAAAGGTCTTCTCACATTAAAACTATAAAATTATGTGTAGATGGAATCTACATTTCAAGGAATCTGGGAAAAGGAGTTGCAAGGAAAAGCTCCAGACTGGAGCTGGTGAATCACAAACACTCAAAGAATCCCGAAGTTCTTTCCCACCCTAAAAGGAGAGAGCAAGGAGAGAGCAATCTGGGCAACAAAAGCCAGGAGCTGTCAGTGGTAGCTGAATCTGGAGAAAGTCAAATTGAATCTTGAGGTTGTCTCACGAAAAAATTATTCCAGGAATGATTTGGGGCTAAATAGATACACCTACAATGTAGCTTTTTTTTTTTCCTTTTTTTTTTTTTTTTCTTTTTTCTTTTTTTTGTGGCCCAGTATCTTAACTGTGATGCAAGACAGAAATTCAAAAAGGTATCTTCCAGCCCGGTGTGAGAGTATATGAAAATCAAACAATTCTTTGTGTGTTTGGTAAGAGCACTGAGGCCAAGATTTGATCACTTTCATTCTACACCAGCAGGAGGAGGGATCAGAAACCCAGGACAGGACTCAGCCAGCAGATGAAACCATCTCAGTGGTATTTATGGAAGTCTTTTTAGGCTGAAGAGCTACAGAGCTCAGCCTATAGCAGATAACTGTCTTTATCCACATTGACTGGGCACTGGCCAGAGGCCAGAATCAGTAGCTGAAACGCTGGTGTTTGGTGCAGCAACACCCCAGGGCATTTAACCTCCTTCAGGAAGAGGGGAAATGCTGTGCTGTAGATAAACATCACACTGACAAATCCCTGATGGATGTCAGATACCTCAGGGGATCTCAAATGACACTTAACGCCTCTGATTAAGAGGCTGAATCATGTTCTAAATCTCCTTTTATTTTAACAGGAGTTTCTGCACTCAGACACGGGCAGACACCCACACCCACCTTGAGGTGTCTTGATCTGAGAGCTGGATCCCATTTTGGGTCAGCACCATAATAATTATCTGAGGAAAAGGGACCTGCAAGTTCCATACAGAGAAAAGGGAATGAGTTGAATACTAGAGGTGAAGATCTGTCAGGGACACACTTGCTGGAGGCACCAAAAAGGCCGTGATGTGCTTTTCTTCTCCTCTTTGGAATGAAATTCAGACTTTGGTAGCCTGTGAAGGCTCTTTTCCAGGCATTGCCACATCCAGCTGTGGAACAAGCAACAAGCCAGAGAACAAAAAGCTGGAGCACACAGAGCAGCGTCCAGAGGCTTGGATGATGCAGAGAAATGACTTCCACATGGCTAATATTGGCTCTCTACTCTGTTTGCTCCCCGCAGCCACCAAGAACGATTCTCTAACCACGCTCGCCCCAGCTGTTTGCCCACTGTACGTAATCATCTCGGCTCACAAACCCATTCAGCAGCACAAAAACCCCATCCAGGCTGTCAAAAGCCACGGAACCCGAATGAATGAGCGTGGCTTGTGCCATCCAAGGCTCCGGTGACAGCTGTGACACACTCGCAGCCTTAGTCATGAAGAGCCCGAGCATCTGCGGTATTTCGGATGCTCTCTCATCTCCTCTGCATTTTCAGTTAGAGCACAAAACTCCTGGAAGGAATCCAAAGATCCAGCTCCCTAAAACACAGGAAATGAGTAACTTCTCTAACTTTAACTTGGGTCTTTAAATAATGCACTTGTGCTGGCTTCTTTATAGAATTTGTTTCTAGGCCAAGAGAGAAAGTTCTGTTGTGTGTCCAAAAGCTTAGATGCAAATTAAGCCCAAGCTCATATTTGGCTTTCGGTACTAATTGCATCAATATAAGAATGCAGATGCATGTAAAATGTCATTATTACAAATATTTTGTTTTAAAAGGAAATGTTTTTCTACTTATGACCGTGACCGTGCCATTTTATGTTTTTGCTAGAAATAAAAAGCACCTTCTCTAAAACTACTTCAAAGATGTGACAGTAAGAGCAGAAACAGAAATGTTGTGATTTAATAAAGTCCTTCCATTCCAGGAAAAGGAATTCGGAGTTAAAGATATCTTAGCTATTTTAAACTCCCTTTCCAAATATATATAATTTATTTCTGCTGTGGAGAAATGTACCTCTCACTGCTTGCTACAACTTTACCTCCAGTCTATGTATCAATGTGGTCTGAGAGGTTCGTGCTTTTATTATTTTGCATTATTTGTTTTTCAGTAAATAATTTTAAAGGCCGTAGGGAAGGAGAAAGATGATAGTTAAGTCTATTTATCAGTGGACTTTGTTAGCTTAGGACAGAGGCTGAAAGCATTAAAATAAAAAAGCACTGAGCTATTGATATATGGCAAAAAGCTGCCTTTTAGGTCACCTAGTTCTGAGCACAAGGGCTCCAAGCTGGTCAAAATGTATTTCACAAGGTGCCAACCCTGAGCTAATGAGGTCTGGTCAGCATTCATCTCCAGCTCTGTGCAGCTTCCAGTGCAGCCATTCCCATGCAGGGTAGAGCAGATGAATCTGGAGCCTTGCACAGCTCCTGCCTGGCTCAGAGAACAGGCAGAGCCAGCCTGTGTGTGCCTGCAGAAAATCATGTCACTGTCCTAGATGTGCCCCCGTGCTGGTGTGTCCACAAAATCACACCCCAGCTTCAGCTGGCAAATCCCTCTGAGTAACTGGACAAAGGAAGAAAGCGTTGTTACACCAAGGAAGCCTCAAAAATCAAGGAACAATTAAAAAAAAAAAAAAAAAAAAAAACTAGATAGGCTATTGTCTGGGATATGTGGCATGAATTCTCCAGCAGCTGCATCTGCCCTCCATGGAATAAAGGGAAAAATGAGGGTGAGGAAGATGTGGGGTCCACCACAGCAGTCTTGGGCTTTTCATAAAACTTCCCAGCTATCAAAATTTGTGAGCTAGCAAAATATCACCAGCCTTGCCCTCCAAAGAAAGATGGGACAAGGAGGCATTTCACTTCCTGGGGATGCCTCTGAGGCTCCATGGAAGGCTCCATCTGGCTGATGGTGGATGTGTATCTGAGTCAGCTGCTGCAAGAGCCTCCACGGGGTGATTCATCTGACCCACTCCAGCATGGGATGAACCACTCTGCTCATTCCTAATCCACTGAATTAGGGTGATTGGCTGGGATGTGAGAATTTCGTTTTCAGATGCTTTCAGGGAGTAGATGAGCATCATCCAGGCAGCCAAACACTTCCGAGTGAGAAAGCCTTCCCTCCACATGAAATGAGCAATAGTTTTGCCAGGGGATCCTTTGGGGACAAGTTTCCTCTTGAGAATGAGTGAATTTATACACCCTCTGCCCCTCAGAGATGGACCTGATGATAAATCTGCTCCCCAGAAACCAAGAACTTAATTCAGTCACATTTCCCTTGAACATAATTTTTTTTATTCCTTAAGAATCCTCGCAGAATCAGATTGGACAATGCACTGTGCCTTGCAGGGACAGAAAGCAGCAAAACTTGCCTGATCCTGAGCAACAAACGAATAAAAATAAAAAAATCCAGGCTATTAACCCACTACAAAGATTAAAACATCTTTTGCTGCCCTAGCCCTCAGCTCCATTTAGCAAACCAACAAATCATAGATAACAGACCATAATTATCCTTCCATTTGCATAAATATCCTTCCTGACAATCCTGACCCAAGCATCTCTAATGGGGTGCAAAAGCCACTGTGACTGAGGCACATTTCTTGTGAAATGCCTCAAACTGAATGGACAAACCTGAAAACAGACCTGGCAGATGTTTAATGTATGTTAAGGAGCTCTTA
The DNA here is from genome assembly GCA_017589585.1 of Phylloscopus whistleri. NCBI lineage: Eukaryota > Metazoa > Chordata > Aves > Passeriformes > Phylloscopidae > Phylloscopus > Phylloscopus whistleri. The sequence goes on from JADMLD010000401.1 coordinate 987,748, forward strand.
GACATCAATATCCCCAATGTGTTATAAAATGTTATTATTATTATTATTGCTATTGCCGTAATTATTATTAAGAAAATTTTGTCCATATACATATTCATCTCCTTTTCTCTTAGTTTTAGGGTGAATTATGAATTCCATTAACAAAAACTAGAATTATTGAGTTATTTGTTGGGTATTTTGGTGCTTGCTTTGGTTTGGGTTTTTCTAACAGTGGCATTAAGCAGAGATTTTTCCACCTTTAAAAACTTAAAAAAAAAACCCACCCAAAAACTATGGCAGTTAAAAAGATCAAAGTAGTTTCAGATCATAGCTCTCCATCAAGGAGTAAAATATGGCACCTGAATGAGCAGGGATGAGACTGTCAGAGTGTCTCCGGGGCAGATAAATTGAAGAATTTGTATTCAACAGTAGCCTGGAACCAGAGCAGCCAACAAGACTCCCTGCAGCTGCGTATGTCTGCAGGACCCCTTCCTAGGAAATATTCCTCAGCACAACAGCCCCATTGGCTTTAAATCCTCTGTGTGGTGATGCTTCCACCTTTTCTTTAGGAGATGGAGTGATTTAGCTCATCCTAAGAAGTTCAACCCTGAAATTATTAATCTGGCTCCTCTGGAGATGAGCTTGCAGGGGGACATAATCACCGAGCTGCAGTGAGTTACATAAACAAGGCTTGAACAACCCAGCCAGTTTTATACTCACTCCTGGTTTGCTTTGTGCAGATAGAACTGCAAGCCTAAGAAGGCAGATAACAAATTGAGAGAGCAAAAGGGGGTCAGAGGATTAAACACCAGCAAAGCAACGGGGTGAGGGGTGGACATTCTGCCACGAGGCTTCTGAAAAAAACAAAAACAAAACCAAAAAAACCCTGCCTTTTTCCCATATATTTGTGCCCACTCAATTACAATCCAAACAGCGTTCCAGCAGCCACGACAGACAGAGGAATTCTAGAACTTGTTAGTGCTGTGGAAAACTACCAAACACCTTTCTGTATGCAAAGCATTCCCTAAGAACAGAACAAGTTCAGCACCAAGGGAACTGGGAAAGTCTCCTCAGGGATACTCTGAACAGCCTGTTTCAGCGGTGCCACAGCTCACCCTGACGAGACCCTGTCAGCAAAGATGACTTTCAAGTTGTGGATGGCAAAAAAGAGAGAGTTCCTCCCTGCTGCATTTGCATCCCTTTCAGCAGAGCTGTTCCACTTCTGCCCTGATGTGGAAAATTCACTCCAAAATCCTGTTGACTGCAGCGTGTGCCGAAGCACAGATGGTATGGGATTGGCTGGATGTGACAGGAGCAGAGGAAATGGAAACAAGGAAACACAAGCCAACAGAAAAATCCCCCTCATTGACTTAAAGATTCTGGCTGCACTCTCTGGGCCAAGGAAAGGGGTGAAATAAAATTCAGCATCTCCGCTGACTTCCACATCCTCAGATCAGTTTTCCTCTCCTAGGAACGGTGGCAAATAAGCAATTTCTCTGTTAAACCACCACTAACTGCAAGACCTGATATTTCTGCAGGTTCCTCCACCAGGAATGAGTTGCAGCATGATTCTGCCCTGAGTTCACTTTTTCTCAGCGCTTCTTAACTCAGATACTCTGGTTTCATTAAAAGATAATCTGAGCTAATTTAGGAATTAGACTGTTTGTACTAAGTGTGCTCAGAAGGAAGGAAAGGCAAACAAAATCTGCTACATTGGAATGAATCAGCTCGGGGACACGGGGCTCAACTTAGCAAAGGCACAGGCACATATGGAACTCAACCCCAGGAAAAAAATATCTCCAGGATGCCGTCTCAGTCAGCCAAACGAGGAGAGACGTGATGAACAAAGGTCTGAATGTGCTCAGCAGAGCAGCCCACAAGCTCAGAAATCTCAGGTTTTCTCTCCCTGGTAAGCATCCCACAGCAGAGCTCCTGCCTCCGTGTTTGTGAGCCTCACAAACACAAACAGCAGCAGCAGCAGCAGGTCTGGGCAGCTCCGTGAGGCTGAGGCACCACCGTGCCTGGAGCAGCCATCTCAAACCCACAGCAAGGTAAGACCCCTCCAGTTTCCTGCAGGGACCCCCAGGGATGACGGAAAGCTAAAGCCAAGGAGAGATCACAAAGCCTGTCTAGAGAGAAATAAGTGTATTTATGCCTCAAAAAGGGGAACCGTGCCTGGAGCAGACATCTCAAACCCACAGCGAGGTAAGACCCCTCCAGTTTCCTGCAGGGACCCCCAGGGATGACGGAAAGCTAAAGCCAAGGAGAGATCACAAAGCCTGTCTAGAGAGAAATAAGTGTATTTATGCCTCAAAAAGGGGAACCGTGCCTGGAGCAGACATCTCAAACCCACAGCGAGGTAAGACCCCTCCAGTTTCCTGCAGGGACCCCCAGGGATGACGGAAAGCTAAAGCCAAGGAGAGATCACAAAGCCTGTCTAGAGAGAAATAAGTGTATTTATCCCACAAAAAGCCCCCCCTGTGACCTTGAAGGCTGTGCAGTGCCCATGGTTATCCTCCCAGCCATTCAGGCGTCTTTGGTCGGAGAGAACAAAACAGCGGAAATCTTCCGAGATCAGAGTAAGATCAATTGGAGCTGTCCTGAGTGACAGCAAAGCAGCAACCCTGGCCCACAGCACATGGAAACAGGTGGGAATGAAAGTGTAAGACCACAACCCACACACAAGCAGGCACATCAACTTTAACCCAACTCCCCTTATCGCCCTGACCAGCACTCCTTCATTATTCACCAAATTCCAGCGTTGCCTTACCCATCCTATGGGACAAAATTCTTCCAAGCCAGCTCCGGGGTGTTTGGCATCAGCCAAAGAGAGGTGCTTGTATAACACGTTCTTTCTCTGCAGCTACACCAGGAGCGTTTTCAGGAGTTTGCCTCTGTGCTACCATTAACCTCCAGTAATCAAACATTCCCCTGGATCAGCCACGGAAGCCTTTCCCTGCTGTACCTCACCAGCGCTGCGTAGGCTGGACAGAGGAGTGAGGGGGCTGTGTACCCAAATAACAGCAAGTGCAAATCCATTTTTTTGTTTGTTTGGTTGGTTGGTTGGTTGGTTGGTTTTTTTGTTTTTTTTTTTTACTCCAACAGATGAAATAAAAAAAAAAGAAAAACACAAAAAACCAAAAACCAACAAGCTGCTTCAGTTACATATTGCTCTACCAGTCCACCACTTGCACTGTAATTAACATGCACCAGAAGGATGCTAATTGATAATTCCCTGAGAAAGAATCACGTCACTTTGCTGCCTTATTCACTTTAGTTAAGATTTTCTTCTTATTCTAGCTACCTCCAGTGCTTCTCCCAATACATCCTCCAAGCTAAAGGCCAGATTCTGTTTACCTGCAGACCAGATGCAGAAGAAATCCACTGACTTCCAGGGAGTTCTTCCGGATCTGCTGCTGTGTAAGTGGGATGGTCGTGTAGCCATAAACACCGGCGTGTCACTAATCAAATATCCCTTTTTTTTTTTCCCCCACCGTGCATTTTCCAGTTCTGCACAGCAAAGCTGCATTATCGCATTCCCGTTCTCTGCCTGGCTGCGAACTCCTCGGATTCCAACACATACCTGAACGCTTCGCATCCTAAATTGAGAGCACAGCGGAGAGGAGCCTGTCCTGCCAGCCACCCCCCTGACTGGGGATGTGCTGGGCATGAAGATGCTGTTATTAGAGCCAGCTGTTCCAACACTGATAAGGAGAAGTGCCCAGAGGCACGCGAGCAGAGGTCAAAGGCACACGGACCGCGGTTTCCCCCTCCTACCCCACGGTAAAAAAAAAAAAAAAAAAAACAAAAAAAACAAACAACAAGCAAGTTCTGCTGCACTGCTTGAAGGGTGAATCAGAGTTTCTGCGGCAGGTGAGCGAGGATGCAGAGCTCGCATCGGGAGCCTCGAGCTCGGAAACGCCGACAGCAGCGGCGGGGCTGTTAGCAATCAGGTTTTATTTACCAGCCATATTGTGTTAAAAACCAGACGTGACTCCCATACCGAGCGCCTCAAACCTGTCACCGCCAGCAAAGGCAAGATTGATTTGTTCGCAAAGAACCCCATCCATCCGGGGGACGCATCCTCCGAAGCCTGCCGAAGGCAGCGAGCCCGCACGCGATTCCCACCCCTCCAGAAGTGTTCCCAGGAGCTGGGGACGAGGAGGGACGAGCCGCTGAATCAATTAAATCAATGTCACTCGCACACCAGCCGGCCGCTCCTCTTCCTCCCGCCGGCTGCGGCAGCGCCGCTCCGGCATCCCCGGGGTTCGGGGGGCTGGGGATGCCCCCGGGAGGAGCTGGGGGAGGCCGGGGAAGGACTCACCATTGCAGCAGGGCTCCGTCCCGGCGCTGGCGATGCCGCATCCCCGCGGGCGGGCGGGCGCGGGGGGACAGTGGCCGCGGGGATGCGGTCCGGCCCCGCTGCCCGCGCTGGCTCCCCCCCGGCCGCTGGAGGGGTCGGCGCCTCCGAAAGGGAATCCAAATTCCTCCTCCCTCGCCTGCCGGTCATGTCCAGGCTGCCTTTGCTCAGGGGATGGGCCAGCTCCTGGCCGTGAAGGAATTTGCCATCGCTAAAGGAAAAAAAAAAAAAAAAAAAAAAAAAAAAAAAAAAAAAAAAAAATAAAAAGCCCAAACAACAAAATAAAAGCAAGAAGGGAGGCGGGATATTTTAAAACTTTTTTTTTTTTCTCTCTCTCTGTTTTTTGTTTTCTCTTTTTTAGGGGGGCTGTCGGTGCTCGGGGCGGGCCGGGGGACGAGAGGGGCGCTCAGGCCGGCTGAGATGCTGTGCCGGGGTGAGATGCTCCGGTGCGCTCGCCCCTGCCCCTGTGCCTGTGCGTGATTCTCGTACCCAGACAATGCTCTGCAAAGCGAGCTGGTCCTGCGGAGAAATGCAAACACCTCCTCCCCCGAGTGCCTGAGCAAAGGGAAAGCGATATGGAACCAATAGCTTCTCCTTGGCTGCACTCATTAATATGGAGAGGAAAAAAGAAACCAATGAGGAGGAGCTGGAGGAGGGATTTATTCAAATCAAATTTACTGAATCGAACACCCTTTCCCCCTTTTTTTTTTTTCCTTTCCTTTTCCCACGTACCCCAAATCTGCCTTCTCCCCGTCACTTTATCCCCGTTTCTGCTGTCCCAGAAAATTTTATTTCTTATTTCATCACCGTGACAGGGTCAGCAGCACACGGCGATGGGAGGGAGGATGGCATCGCCGCTGGGAGGGAGAGGGGGCTGTGCGAGGGAGGATGAAAGGAGCCAATTTCTCCCGGACCTGCAGAGTTGATTGCGAAGAGAAGCGATAAAGTAGCTGGAGTTGTCAGGGAGGGGAACTGAGGGGGAGCAGGGCAGGAATTTCAGCTGGAAACACCATTTTGCAGATGGCATTTGCACATGGGCAGGTGGCCTGTGTGCAGGCTGAGCCCTGTGAGCTTGGGGAAAGGATTCTCTCCTCTCCCGCAGCAGATGCACACCCAGGGAGGGAAATGACTGCACACGAACAGCAGCACCCGCACTGCCCTGCATTGCCACAGAGCCACCCAGCCGCGGGACCCCTGGAACAGCAGGGCAGGAGAGGCACTTGCTGCTGGAAAATCAGTGCAGGGGAGCTCTAGGGAGAGCTGAGATGGCCAGGGAGAAGGGGAGGGGTCTGCAGCTGGTTCTGTGTCCAGTACCTGCAGAAGAGCAGGGTGGCACCTGTCCCCTGCACAAGAGCATCCAGGCAGTGCTCCCTGTGCACAGGGCTCAGGGAAGGCTGTCCAGACCTGGGAAATGACCACTAAAGGAGCCTGAGAGCAGGCCCAGAGGAGTCCTCTGCCAGGGTATGCCTTGGACACACTTGGCCCCATGCTGATTTTGCTGCTCTCAGGCCCCACCGGTCCATGTCAAGAATTTGAGCTGCTGAATGCCCACATCCTTACCCAAATTCTGTGAGATGTGCTGGAAGAGCAGCTGCCTGCTAATGAGGTTCTTCAAATTACCCTGAAATTCCTTGACACCTGTATGCTCTTCCTGCTGTGGAAGCCCTTTCCTCTATTTATCTTTTCATAGGATCACAGAATCAAGTTGGAGAAGACCTCAAGATCACTGATGCCAACTTCTGACCCCCTTGTCAACTAAACAGAGCATTGAATGCCACATCCAGTCATTCCTTGGACACCTCCAGGGAAGGAGAGTCCACCACTTCTCTGGGAAGCCCAGACCACCCTTACAGTGAAGAAATTTTTCCTAGTGTCCAACCTGAACCTCCCCTGGCACAGCTTGAGGTCTTGTCCTCCTGTCCTGGGGCTTGTTACCTCCACCTGTCTACAACCTTCTTTCAAGGAGTCGTAGACAGTGATAAGGTCTCTCCTGAGCCTCCTTTTCTCCAGGTTTTTACCCCTTCCCCTTCATTTCCTTCATCTCCCATCCTCTATTTCCCATGGCATGTAAATTAACTTCAAATCCTCCTTGCCTCTACCCTACTTCCTTTAAAAAAAGGAAGGGAAAAAAAAAAAGGGGAATTTTGTCATAAAATCAACTGAATTCATGACCTGTCCAGCATGAAAATTCCTGTCCCAGTCCCTGTACTGTGCATGTTGCTCTGAGCCCACGTGCAGGATCCTGAGGGGCACAGCAGCCCAGGCAGCCCTGTCACAGCCCCACAGCTGCACAGATGCCTCCTCTGGAGAAAACCTTGTACAGACACGCTGTGAATGCACTCGGCTCTGGTTTTGTTCCAGCACCACTGAGCAGACTGAGGAATCAGCTGGAACTTTCAGAGCTTCTCTTTGTGGGTTTTCCTGCGGGTCTTCTCTAGTCACATCTCACAAAGAGAATAAATTAAAGATTATGGAATGATAGAATGATTTATGTTGGAAGGCACCTTAGAGATCATCCTGTTCCAACCCCCTGCCACATGCAGGGACAACTTCCACCCTCCCAGGCTGCTCCAAGCCCTGTCCAGCCTGGCCTTGGACACTTCCAGGATCACTTCCAGCCACAGCTTCTCTGGGCAACCTGTGCCTCCTCACCCCATAGTAAAAAAATTTTTCCCAATATCCCCTCTAACCTTGCCCTCTTTCAGTTTAAAGCCATTCCCTTTGTTCTGTCACTCCATGTTGTTTTTCAAAGTCCCTCTCCAGGTCTTCTGGAGCCTCTTTAGGCCCTGGAAGGGGCTCTGAGCTCTCCCTGGAGCCTTCTGCCTCTCCAGGTGAACACCCCCAGCTCTCCCAGCTTGCCTCCAGTTGTTTGATCAAATTTGTGGCCTCCCCTGGACTCTCTCCAATGGGTCCATGTCCTCCTCGTGTGTTGGAGATCCCAGAGCTGGAACCAGCACTCAGGTGGGGATTCACCAGAGCAGAGTGGAGGGACAGAATCACCTCCCTTGACTTGCTGCCCACACTTCTTTTGATGCAGCCAGGGCACGAATTGACCTTCTGGGCTGGGAGTGCTCAGTGCTGGGTCCTGTCCAGCCTCTCCCCACCAACCCCCGAGGCTTCTCAGGGCTGCTTTCAAGCCATTCCCTTCCCAACCTGTTTTTATGCTTGGTTCAGCACTTTGCACCTGGCCTTGTTGCCCTCCTGGAGGTTTGCTCAGCCTCACCTCTCCATCCTGTCCAGGCCCCTTTGGATCCATCCCTTCCCTCCTACATGTCCACCACACACCAGCTCCGTGTCACTGGCCAAATTCCTGAGGGTGCACTTGATATTGAAGAGCATTAGCTGATATAGGACAAAAAAACAACAACTCCACAGCAAAATGTTTTGTTCTTCCCACAAAAAGGAATCTATCTTCGCTCTGCAGACTTGAAGAACCTCTTCCCCACTCCAAAAAAAACCCACAAGAAAACAAAGCCCTATCTGTCTTCTCTCAAAACTTCCAGAATTCATGGCAGTCCTACCTCAAAAGCCCCGCCGTGAGATGCTGCCTTAGCTTGCTAAGCATGGAAGAAGACTCCCAGGTGTTCAATTATTATGTGCTGATCCAACATCTGCTCCCTATCTTTCCCAGGAGAAGGGCAGTGGGCCAAGAGAATCATCTAGTGGCCCATATCCAGCAGCAGTTGGACTGCCTTAGATGATCTCAGCTGATTTTAGTATCAGGTTTCCTACTGAAGTAGTGAGGAGAGGCTGTCTAAGAATGTTGTTCCCCAAAGAGTCCATTTTTATGAGAAGAAAAACAATTAAGCCACTCCCAGGCAAATGGTGTTTTATTTTTATCCACCTGAGCAGTCTACTAAATAGGTCTTCATTATTTAAGTGAGTGTAAAGCACAATAACCATTCTTGGCTGGTGTGAGGGACTGAGGGGGGCAGGAGGAGGCTTCCTGAGGGCAAAGTGCAAGTTCCTACTGATGACCTCGACGTCCATCCATCCATCCATCCATCCATCCATCCATCCATCCATCCATCCATCCATCTTCCTAGACACTGGTTGCAGGAATATTTCCTGAGACTGAGTCAAAGATGTTATATTTTATTTTGACAGCTGAGGTGTGTTTTAATTAACTGGACAACCGTGTCTGAGCTGGCCAAGCACCTCTGCCTTCGTATTCAGGTCAGGTGTTATCAATGCAGCCCCTGGAATATGAGGCAAGATCCATCCCAGCCCAAGGAGATGCCAAAAGCAGCTCCAAGGAGCTGTGTCCTAGATAAGCCTGTTTCTCTCCATCCTGGACCTTTAAGGGTTAATGAGATGAATCCCTCTTTCACTATCAGGTTTGACAAGGCTGGAATGTTGAGGCTCACCCACGTGGCTTGTTCTGCTCTGCTGGACAAGAACTGCCCCCAGACAGTGCCACAGCCTCCCACCCACACTGATCCCTCCTGCCAGGCCTGACACAGCAGATCCTCTGATGTGATGCTCAAGCTGTGCTGGGCATCCAAAGGAGAGCCAGAGGAAAGTAAAATTCTCTTGTGCAGTGTGAGGTTGAAAAATGCCTCGTGACCTGTGGGGTTTTTATCTTCTTTTCTTCTCTGAGAGCCGGGATTAAATGCTTAGGAGACGCAGTGTTCGTGTTTGGACCAGGTGTTTATTAATCCTTATCTACAGAACAGTCTCAGAAGCTGTGAGTTCAAGCTAACAAAGTGAAAAATGGCTCTGTCTCTCTCTCTTTACAAGGTCTTTTAAGCACAAATAAACCAATTATGAGATCACACCTGAATTATTTTACTTTTAACCCAACAACCAACCACCCATGGCCCGCAATGCGGATTTTTTTACCCAATTACAAAACACTACCCAGACCCATGGAGAAGAAGGTGAAAGAAGAAGAACTTAGCCTACACCCTAAAACCTCCATATTGCTTTATATATATATATATATGTATTACTATATACTAAAATCTTAAACTCTGAGTTTTCCACCCTGTGATATCACACACTTCTATTCAAACCACACACCCACAATCCCAGGGCTGTCACTCAATTTTGGAAGCCTTCTCCACGGCCTCAGGTCAAATGTAATGCTTTCTTGAGGGTCATTGTCTTTTAGCAAAGAAAGCCTAAAATTCTCAGCTTCCAGGGTTCCACCAGTGACCCTGGGGCCCTCTGGTCTCCACATTCCTCAGTCACTTCCCACCAACCAGAAGATTCCCAACAGCAAGAAGAGACATTCCCTGGTTCCTGAGGATAACATCTGGTGGGAGAATTATGCAGACAGTGCAGTCACTTGTTCCCTGTTTAGCCGTGTAAACGAGCTGCAATGGTCAAAGACATTTCTGCTCCTAGAACTGTGTCCACAGCCAGGGGGATGCATATCCCAAATCCCTCACCTGCTGTGGTCCTCTGGGACGTTCCTGGTGTGTAGACAAAGGTCTGCACCACTGTGTTAAACGGCAGTGACTCAAACCATGAACCTGAAGAGCAGCAGGTGCCCTGTTGTGTGACTACTTTTACCTTTCAGCAAATATAAAGTAGCTGATCCCCCAGAGATGTGCACCTCAGGAAGCTGGAAAGTGTCAGAGCAGCCACCAGTGAGAGCTGAGTGCTGGAAATTCCATCCCAGCTGAATGGATGGGAGGCTCTTGAACTCAATACCCTCAGAGGGAATTTATTTGAAACAAACTCCTTGATTCCTGTATCCAATCATGTGTCTCCTGCAGCTCCTCCAGGAATGTTTTAGAGCCACAAAATCTACTAAAAGAGTGAATAGTTCAGGTGCAAGGCTTCAGTATCCCACTGCTCTTGAAGTCAAGAGTACAGTCACCAATAAATTGAGAATTCTTTTCCCTACCTGACCTACCTCCTCTTTCTGGAGCTCCAGCTTGGCATGAAGACAAAATTTGTTCTTTCCTCTTCTCAGGTAAATAAGCTACAGATGCCCTTTGACAACCCCTTGTGATTCATGATCAGCTGTTTAAAGAAATTACATTGTGTGAATCATCCTTTGAATGGAAGTTACATCCCCACTGAAGGGAGTCAGCAGAAGGGAGTGTGTGTGAGCTCCTCTGAGAGAGTAAAACCAGGCAAACCAGTGATGAACAAGAGACAACATCATGGGAATTATACTATGGAATTGCTCTGGATTAGGAGCCTTCAACTTTCAGTGGAGACTACTGAGACAGAAAGTGGTGTGAACATATAAAAATGGTGTTGAGAAGGTAAATAAGGAAAAAAAAGCATCCACTGTCCTTCCTAATGCAAGGATGGAAAGAGGCCAAAAAACCAACCAACCAACAAAATCAAAAACCACCAAAAAACAAACCAAACCAAACCAAACCAAACCAAAACCAAAACCAAAACCAAAACCAAAACAAAAAAAACCCCAAACAAACAAAACAAAGAAAAACAAAAAACCAAACCAAACCAAACCAAAAAACAAAAAACCAACAAAAAACCAAACAAAACCAAACAAAACCAAACAAAACCAAACCAAACAAAAAGAAACAAAAAAAAAAACCCCAAAAAACACAAAAAAACCCAAAAACCAAAAACCAAAAACCAAAAACCAAAAACCAAACCAAAAAAAAAAAAAAAAATCACCACCACAGGGAGGCCTGGTTCAAAACTACAAAGAAGTCTTAAACTAAAAATGTGACGTGGCATGACAGATGCTAGAAGCTTCCAAGGATTCAAAGCTGCTCCATGGAGGAAAAGTCCCTAAAGGCAATTAAATATCTTGCAACCACTTCTGGCTCAGAAAGTTTCTGAAATACTTTTCAGTAGATGCTGGGAGATAATTCAGGGCACTTCTATGTTAATGCTTACCCCTTGCTAATGTTCTCTGCAGGGTCTTGCAAGACTTGCTGATTTCTGGTCTAACTCAGTGCAGACATTCTTACATTTCCTGTTGTCACACCTTGTCACCCCCCAGCACACCCAAGTCCTTCCCCACAGGGCTGCTCCCAATCCATTCTCCTGCCAGCCTCTATTGATACCAGGGGTTGCCTCAAACACGTGCAGGACCTTGCACTTGGCCTTGTTGGACCTCGTGAGGTTCACATGGGTCACTTCTGGAGCTTCTCCAGGTCCCTCTGGATGGCCTCATCCTTCAGGAATGTCACTGCAGCCTCAGCTTGGTGCCAGCTGCAAATTAGCTGGGGCTGTGCTCAGTGCCACTGTCTGTGTCATTAATGAAAATTTTCATCAGTGCTGACCCCAGTACAGAACCCCAGGGGCCACCACTGATGTCCCTTAGAACATTCAGCCTCTGACCACACCCCTCTGGATGTGACCATCCAGCCAATTCCTTATCCACTTGTCAATTCCACCTCCTTCTAATCTACAGAGAAGGATGTTGAGGGGAAGATGTGCCAAAGGCTTTACAGAATTGCAGATAAATGACATCTGCAGCCCTCCCTTTGTCCTCTGATGGAGTCACCCCATCAGGGAAGGACTCTGGGCTGGTCAGGCAGGATGTGCCTTTGGCAAAGCTGTCCTGAATCACTTCCCTGTCCTCCAGGAGCCTCAGCACAGCTTCCAGGAGGATTTTTCCATCATCTTCCCAGGCCCAGAGGTGAGGCTGACAGGTCAAGAGTTCCCAGGGTCCTCCTTTCTACCTCTTCTAAAAATGCTTCCAAGTTTCCCATTTCCCCATCACCAAGGACTTCACTGGACTGCTATACAAATATGTGATTTACAGAAATATATTTTATGAATGTACCTTTAAATATGTTATGTAATTTATTATATAAATTTCTATTTCGATCCGAGGCGAGAGCTGCAGCTTTCCTGCAGTTCTGCTTATAACTCCTCTACTCCTATGTGGCCAAGATTCATCCCACCACACTTTAGACATTCAGATGGATGAATTTCCTGGGGATTTTTATGTCCTATGCCCTCTGCTTCTGAGGACTGAGCTCTCCTGTGACCATCAGGGGACTTCAGAAACATCTGGGAGTTTCTCTCCTCCTGGATGAAAACGGAAGGGAGACCAACAATGTTTACGCTGTGTTTCCGTATTTGGCACTCACTGAAGGAATTGTATATTATTATCTGACAGCACCTCTTTATCAGGAGGAAAAGACATGCAGAGTCTCAAAGAGCACAAAAAGGTTCTTTATGTCTGACAGAAAATGAAGCTGTCGATGAGAACTTGCAGCTCCCCAGGAGTGTGGAAGGAGTCTGCTGTTCAAACCGCACTGTTAGCCCAGGCTGGGGCTCTGGATTTTGTCATGACGAGCCTGTGAGCCTCCTGATGTCGTATCTGGAGGGATACTCAAGATTCACACAGAAGACACCAGCTACTCCCACAGCTGAGGTGAGAGCCAGCCCACTGATTTCTCTTCAGTTGCTTTGTTCCTGGAACAAAGTCCAGTTCTCCAACCATTCACATCCAAGAACAAACCATCCCCGCTGGGTGAAGTTTTCTGCCCTCTGGAAATCATGGAATCATTAAGGTTGGAAAAGACCTTCAAAATCGCCAATCACAGCTGCCAACTCAGCACCATGTTCTCCTCTAAACCATGTCCTCAATTGCCAGTAACATGATTTTTGAACAGTTCCAGGAATGGTGACTCTACCACTGTCCTGGGCACTCTGTAGGAACACAGAGGAGAAGATGGACTGGGTGTTGGCAGCACTGGCCAGGAATGGAAAGCACCAACAAAGTGCTGAGAAGCTCTAAAGAACCAGCTCTGAGCTATCACTTATGTCCCCCTAAGGGTCAGCAGGAGGTTTGGAAGAGAAAATTGAAATTTCCAGTGAAATATTTGTATCTTCTCCTTTTTTTTTTTTTTTTTTTTTTTTTTTTTTTTTTTTTTTTTTTTTTTTTTTTGTCTTGTTTTGCTTGTTGGGGGCTGGTGGTTTTCAGGAGTGGTGAAATAGCACAATGAGAGGCTTGTCCTTAAGCAGAACCAGAAGTCAACGATTTGTTCAGGGATATTTCCAAATTCCCAAACAGATACTTAATTTTAAATGCTCCACTTTAACAATGCTCCACTTTAAATGCTCCACTTTAATATTTTTTTATTTCTCAGAACAGAATTTCAAAACCTTTTTTTCTCTAAAACTGTTACTACACAGATGTGTTTCTCGACCAAAGTTTTTGACACTCTGTAGAAAGAATTGGAAAAACCAGCATTAAAATATAAGGAATATAAATTTGTGCCTTCTCTCATAATCCAAATATCAATATTGAGTGATCTTCAGAAGGATTGATTGGTAACTCTGAATTACCACCTACAACTATAAAAGAAGGTCAATATACACAAAGCTTTTGTGTTTAATAAGAATTTGTGATTGTTTCTAAAGAAAAGGAACCATAAATAAATACAGGCCTGAGCAGTACTCCTTATCAGTTCTTAGAATGATGGGTATTGATTGTAGTGAGATATGGATTTTGATTGTAGAGAGATGAAGTGATTAAACTAGAAACATGTCAAGAAATAAATCTTCTCTGAAGGCTGAAAGTTGTCTGTGGTTCCTGCTTGCCAATGAGCATGGAAAAAACCTTCCACCAAGCATCCAGACATTCCTGCATATTTATCTGAGTGTGACTGATGAGCAGAAGTCTCCTTTCCAGGTGCATTTATCTATCCAAAGAGTGTGGATGCCCATCAGAATCGATTAAATCTTCCTTTAAAAGCCACCCAGTAAAACACTCACTTTCAAACCTTGAAGATGGTTGAAGGGGGGGTCCACCTGAGAATTTTTGTGCTGCAGATTGATCTCTGAGGGTTTGTGGCCTAAGCCCTGGCCGAGACAAATTTCTCCTTAATGAAAGCATAATAAAGACAGTAACAAGGCAGATTTGAGGAAGAGGTCACTGATCTCTCCAGCTCCCACCTCCAGCTGACTCACACACCTTCCCTCACCTTCCAGCCGCCTTTTTCAGCAGCTGGAAGATGCAATGTGTCCTCCCCAGACACTTCCTACTAAAATTACTAATGACCAGCTCGTGGCTAAATTCCGAGGTCACGCTCCCCATTTGAACTCTCTTGATTTATGAACTGGTTTTGCCACTTGGGACAGTTCTGCCCTCCTTTATCTGCAGGCACAGACAGATTGCTCCCTTAACCTTGCAGTCAAGTGGTTTTTTCCTTTAATTTCTCTGACAGGATGCCTTGAGTTCATTCCATGTTGCACTCCTGGTGAGGTGAGGGTTATCCAAAAGTGCTCAAGGCCTTTGATTCTCAAAACAACTTCAGTTTAACATCTGGCCTTCTCTTCTTGCACGAAACACTTTGGAGGGAGATTCTCCACTGCTGAAGGAGGACAACTGGGAAGATTTTCACCTATAGAAGACCAATAAAACCTCTTTTCCTTCAAATGGAAGCAAATAACCCTCTAGTGAGGATGGCAGAAGGTCTGTGGTTGGCCTGAGCATCAAGTCTGGGTTAGCCAAGTCGTCATGAAAAGGTTTTAATGTAAGGAGCTCATGGCTAGATTTGCAAATGCAGCTCATGGAGTTTTTCTCTTGAGGAACCGATGCCTGTGCTGTTTTATCTGCTGCAATCCTTTACGTGGAATGAGAGAATCATCTTTTATCTAAAGAGAAAATATTCTTTGTTTCATATTTCTCTCAAAACTTCATTATCCTCAATTTCTTACTCCTTTTATTACATATATTTATTTATTTTTTTTCTTAATACACTGTCTTTGGTCCTGGGTGCTGCATGTATGTAGAATTTATATGTGAAATGGCAACTTCCAAGGTAAGTCAGGGTCTGAAAATGCAGCTTTAGCCATTACAAAATATCTCCTACTTGTGCTTACACAAAGGAAGTAGCTGTGTCTGCTGCTGGTAGTTTATCATCATTTAGTAAGCCAGACTGCAAAATAGGGAATATGCTCTGTCACTGGAGTGTAACTGCTAATTCAGATATCTGGCATTCAGGTATGTTATTTTTTTCCCTGATTTTTCCTTGTATTTTTTATTTTCTGTGCAAATTTTCTTCCCCTGCACTGGCTGAAAGCCAGTTTTCTTAAATGGAATATGACAAAGCTGAACGTCCTTTTCCTTCTCTAGTAGAAATCTCTTCTGCTGCTCCCATGCAGCACAAAACCCTTTGCATTTTAGTGTACATTGATATAAAATCTGATCTCCTACAGGAGACTGTGGCCTCCTTTCCCTTCTCTGAGCCTGAAAATCACAGAATCACTGAATGTTTGGGGGTTGGAAAGGACATTAAAGATCATCCCACTCCACCCCCTGCCATGAGCAGGGACACCTCCCACTATCCCAGGCTGCTCCAAGCCCTGTCCAACCTGGCCTTGGACACTTCCAGGGATCCAGGGGCAGCCACAAAATTCTGAACAACCAAGGGCAGGTTCATCCAAAATTTCTGTCTTCATCTCCTCTGACGTGAATGTAACAAAAGCAATAAATTAGATAAAATATTCACAACAGGAGAACACTTTCTCCTCTGGCTCTGTCAAACATAAAAGAGAAAAGCAAAAGCCAATAGGAAGCAAAGGCCAAACAAATGCATTTCAGAAATAAATAAAAAAAAATCTGAAGAAGAAGAAGAATCTTCTTAAAGAATTAGGAAAAGTAACCACTGCAATAAAGCACCAGAGAAAGTGGAAGGTTTGTAATATCTAAGGGATTAATCTAATCAAAGGTTGGATGCATCTGCAGTGGAGGTGCCTGCAGCTGAGCTAATCCTTGTTTCCCTTCCTAGTCACAGAAATCTCCTTCATAGTCACCAGAAACCAGAGCAGGAATCACATCAAGCTAAGGCAGGCACGCAAAATAAACGAGAAAAATCATATCCTGAAAGTGCTGATTCTCTCACTGGCTTTAAGGGAAACTGTGCTGTCAACATCTAAGGGTGGGTGAGATGAATCCCACTCTGGATGTCTCCAAGGAAAGTCCAGTTGCCACTTGAAGGAGATGCTTTATCCAAAAATAAATTACTGACTTCAATAAATGAATAACTTGTAATGGCGTCAGATGAATATGAAAGTGTGAAACTTAACCCTGATAAAGGGAAATACTTCATAAGACAATTTTCAGTGATGGAACACATTTCCATAAAAAATGTCAGAGAGCAAGAGTACAGTTTAAAACCAAAGGAATTGGAAAATTAAAAAAAAAAAAAAAAGTCAAGATTATCCAGAGGAAACATTAATAATATTGAAATAAATTTAGTAGGGTATGTTACAACTTGACAGCTTTAATCAGTCTGCAATTGCTAAAGGTCAAGGCAAAAATAACAAAATATATTATTCTAGACAGGAGATTCTTACATTTTCACCTAATTTACCTTTTCTGAGTAAAGAAAAGATGAGATTAGACAAGAAAAGGATCTGATGAATATAGGACATTCCTATATTCTCAAAGTATTCTCTATAATAACCTATATTCTCAAAATATGAAAAAGAAAATCCATTCATCTTATTTAGTGAGGTAATTAATAATATCCAAACAGGCAAATGAACAAGACCACCACACTCTCTTCTTACTTGGATCTGGATTTCTATTCTGTTCTGAAATCTATCACTTCACTTTTTGAGTTTCTTACGTTTTTCTTTTTAAACAGGTGGTGGATAACCTGATCTTGGCAGTTCTTCAACAGGAACAAAGATCATTATGAGAGTTACACGCAGAAATACCTGTTACAGAAAGCAAAACAGAGAGTGAGTTAATTACAAAAATCAAAGTCATGCAGAACAAAAGGCCTCATATTTCACGTGGCAGAAAGACATGGTGCAGTGTCACTTCAGGGAAAAGCTCCCCCAAAAAATGATTCTTTAGCACTTTCTTTTATCTTTGAACTGTCTCACTTCCATTTCTATTAATCATTTATACTTGCTTTACATAGCCTTACAATAAACAGTGAATAAATTCAACGGGTTTAATATAACTTCTTTTGTATTTTTGTCACAGCAAGACTGTCTCAGACTGTCTCACTGTAACTCGGCACATATTTTACATTTGAAATTAATAGTTCCTCACACGTTGCTTATTTTAAATACCAGCTTTGTTTCTGCTCTCTGTTCAATCAAAGCATTATCTTATTCTAAGATGCTGACACAACAGAAGGTGGATATAACACATCCTCTTCCTAAAAAAATTGGTGGGTTTTGAATTTTTTTTCCTGCGCTAGCAAGATTAGCAAGAGTCAGATCTTATTTTTTGTCTTTTTATTTTATTCCACCAACATACCAAGAATTTCCTTAATGCCTGCCTGAAAACCTAATTCCTCTATTACTCAATTTAGCCTAAACCCTTGTACAAAGGTTGCAGCATCCTTCCTCAAATCTGTTCCCTTCTCTGCACTTCCTCCAACTGCAGCTGTTTGCATTTCTCTTTTTCATTCCTCTGGCTTCTCTCCACCTGTGCTGCTGCTTTAAAGATGCTGCTTTTTGTCATTTAATCAGATCTTTTACATGGGCAGACAGTGATAGGAGTGGAATGGTTTTAAACTGAAAGAGGGGGGAGATTTAGATGGGATATTGGGAAGAAATTCTTCCCTCTAAGGGTGGTGATGCCCTGGCACAGGGTGCCCAGAGAAGCTGTGGCTGCTCCTGGATCCCTGGAAGTGTCCAAGGCCAGGTTGGATGAGGCTTGGAACAACCTGGGGTAGTGGAAGATGTCCCTGCCCATGGTAGGGGGAGGCACTGGATATTTTTTCAGGTCCCTTCCAACCCAAGCCATTGTATGTTAATATGACTCCATGGTAACTGAGTGTCTCCCAGCCCTCAGGAGCAAATTTACTCCATCCTTACAAGTGGTGAATGAAAGGTTTAGAAACATTGGCAAAGATACAAGTCTGGGATTCAACCCATTTTCTCCTAGTGAAGAGATTCTTAAAATAGCTCATCTCTGCTGAAAGTAAAAATATGGGTTTATTCCACTAAGTGAAGATGTCTGCAGTATAAATGTTTACGTTTATAAATGTGGAAGGACTATCACTACAGCCTCCTCTTCCATATGTACATCCACCCAGTGCAAATAAGGTCAATAATTCCTGTAATAATACACATTGCTCATGCTGATTTTAAGTGCTTTTTCAGCCAAAGATAAAGTACATCCCTCAGATGTCTCCCATGACATCCTTGGCTTTTCACCAAGTACGTGCAGACTTAATACCATTAGATCTACAGGCAGCAGGAATTTACATATTGCAAAATGGCTATAGCACCATTTCATCTTTCAAAACAACTTCTCCTGTGTGTTTTTGTTGGGTTTTTTTCCAAGCAATAAATATACAGTCCTGCAAATACATTAAGAATTAAGCTGAGGTTATTCTTTTATCTGAAGTGTGATGAAGAGAAAACCTGAGCTGAGGTTGTGACAGTGATGGGTGTGATCTCATTTCTCCTTCTCTTCCTCAGTTTACCCATTTAGAAATGGAAGTTGTGGTACTGGTCTCCCCTGGAGAACAACAACAACAACAACAAGAACAAGAACAACACAACTCTGAACTCCAGAGTGTTTTTCCTTCATCTGGAAGCAGATGCTGACACACACGTGACTTAGAGCTGCACAATCCCTGGACACAGATGTTTTCCCAGGACACTTCAGCCCAGGGTCACCCACATTTAATTAGGGCTTTTCCATCAGCATGGAGAGGCCAAATTTGAAGTTGATTTTCCATGTATTTGTAATTATCCCAGATAATTCTGAAGGATCTGCTCTGCTGATAAATATTTCAATGAACCACGGAGCCAGTTTTCTGCAACGAGCTGCACAAACACAACCCAGCTACAGAGCATCTGAATGTTCCTTTTATTCATTCCTAGTTCCTTTTTTTAAGAGCAATAAAAAACATCATTCTATCAATTCTGCTGTTTTACACTTTAGGGCCATAATGAAATGCTCTGAATGAGCATGGATTGGAGAAAAACCAATCAGAAATGTCAGCACTGGTAATAAAGACTATAAGCTTTAGAGCTGCAATTTTTGTGGGCATCTCTTTCAGGTCTTTTATTTTATTTTTTTTTTCCAAAGAGCTTTCCAAATCATGACAGGCAAGCAGGCTGGCTTAACACAATCATTTAGATTGCAGGGAATTGTCTCCCAGTAGAATTGCCAGCGATCATTCTCATTTGAAGCACTTGAGAGCATCTCCTTAGAAATCCTAGGCAGAAATTTGCAATGTGAGTCAGAATTGGCTCTGTGGGGGAAGCAAAAACAGCCTGGGGATTCCTGAATAACAAACAAAGTGTTGGTGAAACAATAATAATAATAATAATAATAATAATAATAATAATAATTACCCTCAGTGCTCAGGAGATGGTTCATCACAGAGCCCTGCAGGGCCCTCAGGCAGCCAGAGCAGGGTTTGTGTTCTGCACCTCTGCAAAGCTCTGTCTGGGAAGGGAAGCACAGAACCTGCAAACAGCACTTCAGCAGATGGATAATTCAGTGTCAGAGATGGGACAGAGGGTCAAGGTGGTGCTCTGACAGCCCCACGCCCTCTTCCCTTTGTACTTTGAGTCATTCCAGATGGAAAAGCCGTTTTCCTGCACGGATGAATATAAATGTTGACGTGGTAGAAAATGGAAGCAGCAGGAAAGGGGAGTGTTTTGTAGATTTGAGGTTGCTGATGAACAGAAAATGATTTTAAAGATTCATACAGTTTTTAAGGTTGAAAAGACCCCCAAGATCAAGTCCGGTCTTTGACCAAACACCTCCATGTCAACCAAATCATAGCACAGAGTGCCATGCCCAGATGTTTCTCCAACACTTCCAGGGAAGGGGACTCCACCACTTCCCTGGGCAGCCCCTTCCAGTGCCTGACCACCTTTTCAAGGAAGAAATTCTCCCTGACATCCAACCTGAACCTCCCATGGAACAGCTAGAAGCCATTTCCTTTTGCAAAAGGATTTACAGAGGAATTTCCTAAGCAGCCTGGCCTTGGAAACCGGAGGCAATGCTGCCCACGTTCTATTTTCATCAGGAACGAGCCTAGAAAACCCAAGAAAGTAGTTTGCCAATTTTCTTGTTTCCTTCAGTGTGTTTCTTCAGCAGTGATTTTCAGTATCTGATCATCTGTGAACTCCTGGGTATTTTTTCCCTCTCCAGTGCTATGTAGCAAATTTAAGCCTAAAAATCATCTCAGCTGTGTAATTACCACAATCAGGGAAAATGGGTGAGGAGTAATTTCAGAGTAATTCAAAATTATTACTTTCCAGGCCACTGGAAAACTGCACAGGCAGGAAAGGAGGAGTGCAATGATATCAACTCCACCTTCAGGGCAGGGAGGCTTTGGGTGCCAACAAACCAGAGATGGATTTAACTCTGTCCAAAGTCACATTTTGTGTGGAAATTGGGAACTGTATATTCGTGGCTGCACGTGGCAGCACGGAGAGTGGAAGAAGCAGTAATTTAATAAGTGGAAAGTAATTTAATAAGTGGAAAATTTGGAAGGGATGAAGACAAGGCTAGAAAATGGTGGTGTCAGCCCCTGTGCCAGTCCTTCAAGGGTCTCTCAAGTCCATGGAAAACACCCCTTCGAAACAGTTGAGTATCCTTTTTTTTCAAGGGAAAAATTAAGAAGAAGGCCAGGAAAGGAGGGAAGAAGACTGCCTGGTTGTTTTTCCATTTTATTTTATTTTATTTTATTTTATTTTTTCATTTTTTTCCTCCTCCAGATAACAGAAAATATTTACCAAGAGACTTTGGTTCTCCAAATGTATAAGCCTGGGCTCCAATAATCTCCTGGACCAGAGGTGACCCTGAAGGCATCAGGAACATCTCTCCCTTCATCCTGGCTCAATGCTAACAAATCCTCTGGGCTCAAACAGACCCTGCTCAGTGTAATGGCTGAGGCCCGTGTGTCCAAGGGACAATTAAGCTGCATTTTCAAATTCATCACATTCAGACTGGGAGGAAGGAGCAACATAATCTGAACATTAGTTAATTAAAGGTGGTGGGGAGAGAGAAAACTCCAGAACCCAAGTCATTGAGGGGATACATAACATTTGAGACAGCTTTTGAGAATAAGAAATTTTCTGGGGGAAAAAAGGTGTCCCATCAAGTAACATTTGCTCAGTAGTGCAACTCAGGGACTCAATTTTATCTCTTCATCATCTTTTCGTTGGAAAAACAGCTCCTTCCAAACGTATTTTCCTACAGCCTCTGTTTTCTGAGGGCTGGTTAACACTTTCTGAACATTCTGAACATACTGATCTGAAAGAAATGTCAATCAAATCGGTTTAATTTCCTAGCATGTAACAAAGTACCTGAAAGGAGGTTGTAGTAAGGTGAGGGTTGGTCTCTTCTCCCAGGTAACTGATGCCTTGGGAAGGCTGAGCTGGAACAGAGACTGGACAGAGCCAGAGAATAAAGCAGAGATTTATTAAAAGGCCTTTAAGGATACACCTTGGGCAAGACAAGAGCCTGGCCAGGGCTACACCCAATGTGGACCCAAAATGGTCACAAAACGCACACAAAATGGTCACAAAATGGACGCCCAGTCATGAGGTCTCACACTTTGATCAGTTTTGGTCCATTTGCACATTGGGGTTGAATTGTCCAATTCCAGCTCCAGCTGATGCAGTCCCATCCTTCTTGTTTTTACCCTTCAGCCACTGTTGTTTGTGCTTTTGGGCCTGGAAACTTGTCCCAGTTGTCCTTGGTGTGCAGCAGGACCAGGATTTGTTTTGTGTCCCTGCTCTGTGCAGAGCTGAGTGACACTGAATGTGAGGCTGAGAGCTGCACCCCTGGGCAGCACAGAGCGTGGAATACAGGAAAGCTCAAACTTAAGGCATCATAACAAGTGACAGGATGAGAGGAAACACCCTCAAGTTGGATCACAGGAAGTTTAAATTGGATATTCAGAAAAATTTCTTCTCTGGAAGGATAGTCAGGCATTGGACCAGGCTGCCCAGGGCTGTGGTGGAATCATCTCTGGGTGTGTTCAAAAGACATGTGGATGTGGCACTTGGGGACAGGGTTTAGTGATGGATGTGGTGTTGGATTAACCATTGGACTCGATGACCTTGGAGGTCTCTTCCAACCTCCGTGTGTCTATGATTCTATGATTCTAAAACCTCTCACTCTGGCAAATTTCTTTCTCAAGGAGTGTTTCTTAGCCCCAGTCTTCCAGTCAGGCCTGAGAATCTTCACCTCTTCCCATCATGTTTTACAGAATAATTTGTGACATCCAGCTGTACCTTGCTGGGTAATAATTCCTCACTCAAAATTAAACCCATCCTGAGGTGGATAGTGGTGATACTACAAGCAAAGGATGTGTGCACCTGCAGCTGCATCAGGAGAATTAGAAAAATACCAACTTGTCCTCCAAGGGCCTGGTAAATGCGTCCAGTATCACCAGAGCCTCTTTTATCTCAGGCAGCTGATGGATGGAGAAAGAATAATGGAATCCTGGAAGAGTTTGGGCTGGAAAGGACCTTTGAGGTACATCTCATCCAAACCCCTGCCATGGGCAGGGACCATCTCCACTAGACCAGTGTGCTCCAGCCTGGCCTTAGACACTTCCAGGGATCCAGGGGCAGCCACAGCTGCTCTGGGCTACCTGTGCCAGGGCCTCCCCACCCTCACTATAAAAAACGTCATCCCTAAAATCAGGGAATTGTCCCTGAGGCCACTCTGGAACAGCCAACAAATCTGACAGGCAGCAAATGGAGGCTGGGCTGCCCCTGAGAGCCTGGGATTTGTTACAGAGTGTTTTGCTTGTCTGTTTCCTGGCAGGTTTCAAGCTGGGCTTGTTATCTCTACCTTGCCACGTCCCTGAGCTGCACATCATGAGGCTGTGCAGATCAGCGTGAGGAAGGGCAGAGCAATGATGGCAGCAACGTGGTGCCAGGGGGTCCCCAAGCCCCAGACAGGTTTGGTTTGTGGTTCTGGTGTGTTTTTTTGCTTTTTTTCCTTCCTTTTTCATATCACTCCTGAGCAGTAGCAGCATTTACTTGCTGTGTACAGAGGTCCAGCTCTTGGGTTTTCTTATTTCCTGAGATTTGGGTGGTTGAGAGTCTCCTGCCCTCTGAAAGGCCCCAAGCCAGACACAAGAATAAAGCAGAGTCTTCAGATTCTTATTTTTCAAGGTTTCTTGCTCTGTGTTTTATCTCTTATCTTTCCATTTGCTCTGTGCCCAGCCAAGGTCTCTGCAGCTCAGGCATCCAATGGCGACTCCTCCTCCAATGGAGGCTCATCACCTCTTATACCAGTTATTACGTATTTATTATTTGCAATTACACACCAATATCTACCATTAATACTAAATAGGTAATTTCTACTCTGACCCAATCTCCTTGAAGCTACTTTGTGCCACCATCACAGCAGAAGATGGAGGCAAAAAAGAAGAAGAAGAACTCAGGGCACTGCCTAGAATCCTCCATCTTGTCCCCCATTCACCTCCATTCTAAAAACACAAACCTACAAAATTTTCCACCCTGTGATAAACTGCACTACTGTCTTTCACACCTTTGTGGCTTGCAGTTCCTCTCTCAGTGTTGGAAGCTTTTCCCATGGACTGAATCAAAGCCAGTGTCTTCCTGGGCTCTGTGCCAGGGTCTCCAACCCCCCTGTACAGATCCCAGAACCCCCTGTACAGATCCCAAACCCCCCTGTACAGATTCCCCCATACAGGTATCAAACTCTTTTGCTCAGGTTCCAGACATCTCTGCTGAGGTCCCTGACCTTCCAGGGTGACCAAAGGATCCCCTGGACTCCAACATCCAGCAATGTAAGGGTGATATCTGGAAGTAACCAAAGACGTCATTCCCATTAAATCAAAATAGGGAGGGTTTTTTTAAAATATAATAAATATTAAAATACTGCAACTGCCTATCCTAACTGGCAGCAGAGAGCCTTAAAAATCTATTACAGGAGATTAAGGGCGTGGAAAGCATTTGGGTTCATAAGCCAACAAATAAAAGAGCGTGAAGAGGGAGGGTTGGAAGGCTCCTCTCCTCTCACTGGTGATAAATGTGGACACAATTTCAAACTGTGCAGAGGTATCCTCGGTCTCACACAGAGGGATTGATTAAGGAGGAAGGACTGCAATACAAAATGCAGACTCTTGACTCGTAAACAGAGTTGTTTTCACATGGCCAAATCTTCTTCTAATCGGCACTGCAGATATCTCATGAGCCAGCAGTTCTGGGTCTATTTTCCCCTTGCAGATAATGAGGTTAATTGACAGCTGCAGCATCCTGATAAGACCTGATGGAAGATGAAATGCAGGCCCAGAGACAGATGGAACAAGATAACTCTAATGACCAGCATTAACAATGATGCTGACCATTATTAAATCTGGGCTTTCATGGAAAGAGGGAAAAAAGAGTTACTTCTGAATGTGGTTTCGTTCCCAGCAAATAATCAAATCACAGCAAATGAGGCACTTGAATCCAAGAGGACCAGTGCAATGGATTCTTGTAGGTTGGAGTGTTCCACACCTGAGAATTAGGAATGGAAGAAGATGTGTGTGTGCATTTTGACAAGCAGTTATTTAAAAGAGGTTGCAGAGAGAGAGGGGTCAATGTGATCCTCTTTGTCTGTCTGTGCAAAAAAAAAAAAAACCAACCAAAAAAAGAGTGAGAGTTGTTATTGGCTGTGTGGAGAGGAGAATAATGTGTTATTTTTGCTCTCTATACTGTTCCTGTGGAATTCATCCAGGAAAACTGCACGTCCTTGTGCACTGCTGCTGAAAAAAAAATTTAAAAATTACTGAAGATACAGAATATGTTTGACACTGTTTATCTGCAAAACTGGCATTTGCTGCTGAGCAGGTCAGATCCAGCTCATTTTATAGTCAGTGGGAAGGAACAGGTCCTTTTCAGGGAGTCACGTGGCGTATTTCAGATATTTATTTTAGGGTGAGATAAATCATGTCCTGGTTTCCACTGACTCTTTTCACTGGCTCTTCAGTGGCTGCCAAAAGTCAAGAGGGAATAACTCTAGTAGAGATATTTCTATTGGAAAAAAAAATTATATTCATTTGTATAAATAATGGTCTGAAAGACAAACCAACAAAAAAGAAGTCCGGTTTGGTTATCACAACATGACTTAGGTCAGATTGATAATGGTCAGATGATATATGAATGTAACATCTTGGAAAGAGATAAGACCTCCTGATAAGCTCTTTAACCTGATTGTGAAAGACAGAGGAAGAGTGGCTGGAAACTGAAGCCAGATTAGTTCACATTAGAAGTAAAGTATGTTTATAGTACTCGGTAAACAACTCCAAGCTGAGTCATGTATTCTTCCTTTCTGATGCCTTCAAATAAAAATGGAATGTCTTTCTGAAGGAGATGCTTCAGCCGGGACAAATCAGTGAGCACAGGCTCAGCGTGGATTGAATATCAGAGAATTGCAGAATCATTTTGTTTTGAAAAGACCCCTAAGATTGTTGAGGCTGGGCATGAACAGTGCCAAGCCCATCACTGAGCCCTGTCCCCAAGTGCCACATCCACACCTTCTTTAAATCCCTCCAGGGATTGCTCCTCTACCCAGCCCTGAGCAGCCTCTTCCCATGCATGACAACTCTTTCCAGGGAGGAATTTTTCCTAATATCCAAACGAAACCTCCCCTGCTGCAACTTGGGGCAATTTGCTTTTGTTTTATTATTTGTTCCCTGGGAGCAAGCCTGACCCACCCTGACTGTCTCCTCCTGTCAGGGAGTTGTGGGGAGACAGAAGGTCCCCCCTGAGCCCCCTTTTCTGTGTCATTCTCCTGTAGTCAAGGTTAAAAACCAAAGTGCTACATTTCCTCTTTAATTTATCTCTAACTTTGCCAAATACTGTTGCCTAAAATAAAGATGATTGAGTTTTTCTTCCCACCTTTTGCTCTTTCTTGTCCTTCTTCTCTCTTTGTTTACCTGGTGTGTAAAAGAAATGGGTCAGATCACTTTGCTTATTCATAGAAAATATTTTTTTTCTTCATTTACAAGAAGTTGTCATGAACAGTTGGCTTATTTTTGATTTGTCTTTATTTCTGGGTTTGGGATTTTTTTAATATATATATTAAACCATGGGATGTAACAACACTCAGAAGAAACTAAAAGCAAATAAAAGACTTTATAGTGTAGGTTTAGAGAGAACTGAATCTCTTCACTTCAGCAGGCTCTTCTTCT
Organism: Phylloscopus whistleri; assembly: GCA_017589585.1. Taxonomy (NCBI): domain Eukaryota; kingdom Metazoa; phylum Chordata; class Aves; order Passeriformes; family Phylloscopidae; genus Phylloscopus; species Phylloscopus whistleri. The sequence goes on from JADMLD010000401.1 coordinate 1,014,136, forward strand.
CTACGTGGTTCAGAGATCACACATTTTAAAAGGACAATACAAAATATGAACTTGTCATGCTGTGTACTTGGCAGATTTAGTGATTGTCACAGAATCTGCTAAAAGCTTTAGGGATTGTAGCTCTGATTAGGACCAGTGTCTTCACTGAGTCTGGAGCAGAAGCTCATATTCTGTATCTTCCCTGACCTTAGGGAAGGACTTTTGGTACTGCTCACAACTCAGCATTGTCTATTTATCCTCAGAGGCTGCAGAGATTCACAAAGTGTTTTTGACTAATTAAACCCACCCAGTTTGTGCAATGCCCACTTACACACATCTCAAAGTCTCAGCCAAACATCTCCTTCTTCTCCCTTCTTGTTATTGTGTTATTAAACCTGGTAGAAGCTGCTATAAATTATTAATTAGGAGAACAGCCTCGTGTCTGACAAGGCTGGTTTTGCCATTTTGTCAAGCCCATTAACCTCGTTAGAGGCACGTGTGTGTTCTGTCCCCTTATCCAGCAAACTCCAACATCACAACAAACAAGGTTATCTGTCTCTTGCCTGCAGGAATATTTTACAGCTTTTTGGACTGGTGAGAGCTGAGCCTTTCCTGAAACTCCAATGAAAACAAGAGATGCAGATTTTTGGCTGCCCCTGCCTGGTCCCCTCAGCTCCCATGACGTTGCTGTTTTAGGGCCATATGATGGAAATAGTAGAACACAGAAAAAAAATTTTTTTGAAGTTTACTGAATTTCTAAAGGAGTTATTAGTCAATATTAAATATCAGCAGCATGGGTCATGACCCCCAGCTGACAAGACTAACAAAATATTTGCAGGGATCTGTGGAAAGAACATTTATATCACGATAATGAGATACTCTGCATCCTTACAAGAACTTCTTTCCAAGCACAAGGGAGAGCCCAAGCAAAAGATCACAGGGGAAGGTCACTGTAAATCTTTGTGAATCTTCACCACTTCTGGGTGATGGCCTTCACATGAGAATTTTGGAGATCAAGTCCACTCTTTTTCTTCAAAAACCAGACTTTTAACTCCCTCTGCAGAATAACTTGATAGATCTTAAGACCTTACTGTCCTAGGGTTTGGATTTATAGTTATGACCATATAACAAGAGCTTCTGCTCATATTATTTCTCCTCTCCCTTTTTTCCTCTGTTTTTCCCTGGTTAAAAAAAAAAAAAAAAAAAGAAAAAAAAAAAAGTGGCTTTTCAGCCAGAGAAGGTTGTAAACCTCATCCAGAAGTGGGTGCTTTTCATCAGTCCATGCCGAGTACGACATTTTTATTGGGAACAAACGGAACAGTTGCAGAATAGATATCAAATCAAATGAGCTGGAAGTTTGTTGGAAGGAAATGGCTCTTGTGGTTTCTTTGTTCATTAAAATGCCAATAACTTGACAGCACAGTGCTTGGTTATGGTCAGCACTTCAGACACCCCTGTGCCCTATAAATAACATTTATATTGCCAACTTTTTCACATGCACAGGAAGTTTTTATTGTCATCATCTTGATTCCTTTCTCTACCTTCTGGCAGGGTGTTGCAGCTTTCCCTTGAAGAACTTCCTCTTGCTTCTGTCTTCTTTTCAAACTCAAGTCCTGTTCTGGAGGAAAATAAGATTTTCGTAAGGTTTGTCTAATACACAGAGACCTTGGCTACACCCTCTTTAAATACAGTTTTCCAGTCTGCCCTCATTTTGAAATTTTAGCTTTTCCGTAATTTTAGTTTTTAGTGACCATTTTTCTTAATCTCTTCTGATCAGGCTCTTTAATAGACTAACAAACAATTTCTTCTAAAAGTTTAATACCTTTAACACAGATTAAATTCCCAGAGCTTTGTTCCTGAGGCACGATTCCAATGGTTTTTCAGCACCCTGGGTTATTTGGGATGTATATCCCCATGGGACAGGGGATCATCATCATCATCACAATTTAAAAATAAAAATAAAAAAATAACCATTTTAAATGAAAATAATCATGACCTTTCCTGAAATAATTGGAGGATAAAGAATGACAAGCCAAGTGTTGTTTGGTAAAATGTATAGGGTCCTTCAGTAGGAGTGAATTTCACTGTTATTAATGGGTTATTTGTGCTTATCAGGGAACCTTGTTGAAATTGCTAGGGAGGTTGGATTTAATCTTCCTGTGAGGTTTTCCTAAGGTGTTCACTAAAGTAAATAATATCAGTATTGTAAGATGTTGCTTGCAAGTTTTTTCTTGTAATGCACTTAATATCTCATTCCCACGACAAGCAAACAACTCAGTGTGATAGGAGTGTTACAAAAATATGAAATTATGGCCTAGAAACACAAAGAAACAAATAATTCCCCTTTCCCTCCATTTTATGGGAAAAAAAATGTTTCTAGGGAGGAAAAGGAAGCTGGTTAGAATTGTACCACTGACTATTTTTTTACCAAAAATGTGTTTCAAAATTCATTCCATTATTTGGATGAAAAAGGTTTTTTTCCAATAGAAAATAAAACTACCAGCTCTTCCAACATATTAATCACGTTTGCCATTGTTAATTTTTCAGCTTGTTTCCATTTAGGGAACCCTTTGAGAATGGAATAAAGTCATGTCTTAAACAAGGAGCAATTTTTTTTTCTCCTCTAGCAAAACAAGAATTTTATTCCAACTATGTGGGGACCGATTAAAAACACAGCCAGGAATGGGAGTGAATGAGTCCATGTGGGTAAGATTTATCCTGCCAGGCTGCAGGGGAAAGATCCATTTATTTACCTTTTTGGAAGTGTCTGTTGGCGTTAGGGGTGCTCAGCTGTTGTGGGTACCAGGCACCCAGAGAGGCCTGGCAAACCTGGCAGGATGTGGAGCAATTTTACGCCCTTCTGGAGCACAGCTGTGAAGCTGACAGGGCAAGAAGATTTGCTTAGGAATGAGAATCCTATCCTAGATCTGACCATAAGGGGTGGTGCCCACACCAGAGTTAAATGTCTGTAATGTCAGTGTTAATTTTTACTGGGCTGGATCCTGCTCATCCCCAACTTCCAACTGTGCAAAACATCAGCTGAAGGTGACAGAGCAGATTCCTTTTCAGCTTTGGCCCTTTCAGTCTGCAGCTTTGGCACAGAGGATGAGGCCACTTCTCCTGGGAATTCTCCACCTCAGGGAGGTTATTTTCTGGTGTGAAATAAATGTGCTGTGCTCCAATGCTTCTCTTTCCCTTTACATCAGGAAAGAATTGTTGCTTTCTCCGTGGCGTCCCAAGCCAGAAAAGGTGAGATTTTATAAAGTCAAAGGGTTATTTAGGTTGGAAAGGACCTATAAAATCACTGAGTTCGAATGTTAACCCAGCACTGCCAGGTCCACCACTAAACCACGTCCCCAAGTGCCACATCCAAACCTCTTTTATATCCCTTCAGGGCTGGTGGCTCCATCACTTCCATGGGCAGCCTGTTCCAATGTCTGACCACTCTTTCTGTGATGAAATATTTCCTAAAATCCAACCTAAACCTCCCCTGATGCAACGTGAGATCATTTCCTCTCGGTCTGTCTCTTGTTACCTGGGAGAAGAGACCAACCCCACGTCATTCCAACCCCCTCTCAGGAGGATGAGGAGCTCCCTTTCCAGGCTGAGCTGCACTCCATGACTTTTTTTTTTGGGTCTCCAACAGCCTTTTAGGGCAACATGCCAGCTGGGACTAGAAAATCCCACAGAATCCTCCAATCTTCAGCAGCAACAGCATCCACAGCCCCTGCTGGTTCCAGGTAAATATTTGGACTGTGCAAGGTGAGGTAAACATCAGGCCACACTCAGAGACAAAGCCACTTGTCACCACGAGCTGTTTTGTGTCGGGGACAGATTCAGCTGCTCATCAGGGACCAAAGAGAGGAGCAAAATTAGCTTCTGTTGTGCTGTGTGCAATGTCAACCCATTTTCCATGCCCCACAGTGGTGACCTGGAAGTTTGCTGTGCAGAGTTTTTTGTTCCATCTGGCTTCTTTGAAGGCTGGGAGGGGAAAAATATGACTGGATGAGAGGGTTGGAGTGGATACATGCAGTCCTGAGTGTTTTCAATAGAGCATTAATTGAAATGTTGTAGATGCTGTTTGCCTCAGCTGTAGCTGTTCATAATAATTAGGTTGATGGATTCAGAGAGGAACAAAAAAAAAAAAAAGTCTCTCTTCTCAGAGAGAAGGAAATTTAAGCACTGGGCTGGGAATTTGGGAGTCTAGTAAACCCCTGCTCCTGGTAAATTGGATGTGTACAAGTGCTGGAGCTGGATGGGATGTATCCAGCAGGGAGCTGGCTGACAAAATGCTGCCACTCTCCATCTTCAATGAAAGTTTGCTGTGCTAAAGAGGTATCCTCAGTGAAAATAAAATAAAACAGGAAAACCAAAGAGGGTTCAGAGAGCTGTGTGGCACTTGCCTTACCACAGTCCCTGGGAATCATCCCATGATCATTGCCCAGGGAAGAAGTTCTTCCTCATGCCCAGGTGGAACTTCCTGGGATCAGTCCCTGCCCATTCCTCTGGTGCCATTGCTGGACCCCACAGAGCAGGGCCTGGTCCCTGAGCCTTCTGCAGACAGGGACACACAGGGATGAGGTCCCCTCTCAGTGTCTCTTCTTGAGGATGCTCCAGCACATTCATCACCTTCATAGTCCTCCTCTGGACCTGCTCCAGGAGCTCCACAGTTGTAGTTTACCCCTTCTGATGAAATTCTATGTGAGGCCAGCGTGGTTTTAGCTCCATGAGGGTTCAGCACACTCTGAGAGTGTCCAACAACCTCCCAGAAGTGGCTTATGAATAATTAGTAAGACAGCTGATTGGGTGTGTTTCAAAAAAGCAAAAAGGTTTTAATAAAAGAGAGAATAACAAACTATGCCCAAATAAACCAAAAAAAAAACAAAAAAACCCCAAAGCCAGGCACAGTGCAGGGAAGCCCCTTGCACCTGCTAAGACACCCCAAAAAGCATCAAGAGATTTTGTTCAAGTTCTTAAGTACACAAGGATCAAGGAGGGGTTTTTTGGCAAGCTGCCCAACAGAAACAGCTACAGGTCTTGAGGTACATTTCAAAGATCCAACAGGTGCCTTTGTGCTGGCACTGGGCCAATTATAACAGGAGAAGAGCAGAAGTTTCTGGTTCTTCTCCCTTAGAAGTCCTGGGGTGTAACTTGAACTCTTTTCCTTATGTGGAAACATCTACTGGGCTGTGGGGGTGCAGTGTAACACCTCTCCTCCTGGGAAATGCTTGTTTCTCCAAGTTCTCCTGTCTTAAAATGTGCACAGACTAAAAAACCCACCTGTGATGAGAAGAAACACAGCCTGGCCACCTGATTTGTGCTGTCTTGGAGTGGACAATGCAGCACTGAGGGAACCTGTTCCTGCTTCTCATTGTTCTTGATTTCTTTCTCCTTGACCTCACTGTGCTGAAGTTTTGAGTGTTTTGTAGTGAAACCACACCTTGCCTCCACTCTGCCAGACTTCCTTCAGCAGCTCAGGAATGTGTGGGATTCTCAAGGGTCTTTTGCTGTCAAGCTCATGAATTTGTCTTGGTAATAACATGGATGGGAAGGGTGGGAGCTGAGAAATGAGCACATCCCATCCTCTGAGGAGTGCCCATGGTCTGTGGTCACAGACCCACACAAAATCTGAGCTGAGGAACCCCCCTTAACAGCTGAGAAGTGATTATGGGAGATGTGTCCAGCCCTAATTCCTGGAAATTCAAAGTAAAATGGGACATCTTTGGTCCTGATGTGGCTGATTTGGGCTGCACATCACGGGAGTGACAGCAAGCACAGCTGGCTGTGCCACAGAACGTGGAAACTTCCCCAACCACAGAGACTCAGGCTGCTCTGGCTGTGCCTCAGAGCAGATGATCCATGATCCCTGAATGTGAAATTTCACCCTGGGCAAAGCTCCAGCAAAGCTGCATCTCAGCAGGTTTTATTTAATTTGCCACTGCCATGCCCACAACCATACAAAGACAGTCAATTGCTGTTCCTGGTAAAATGGGTGCCCCCTCTAACCTTTACCTGATCCCTGGCTCCTGTCCCCAGCCAGGTCACCAGGCTGCCAGCTGCACAGGAAGTCCCAGAGAAAACTTTTTGGGAGAAATCTGGTAATCTTGAAGTTGAAGGAGTGTCTGGGTCAAAAGTGTTTGCTCCAGTGCCATTGGGGTCACCATTGAGCCCCATCCAGAAATGCCACATCATTTAAATACCCTCAAGGATGGCGACCCCCTGGGCACCTCTTTCAACACTTGACAACCTTTTCCATGAAGAATTTTTTTACCTAATACCCAATCTAAACCTCCCCTGGCCCAAACTGAAACAATTTCCTCTTGTCCTGTCCCTTTTTTCCTTGGGATCTGATAATTTGGTATGAAATCCCTCACAGATATAAATAAATAATAAAACCTCCAAAGCATTTAAAATTGTATTTTGCTTCTTTTTGGGTTTTTTTTTGTTTGGTTTTTTTTTTTTTGTTTTTTGTTTTTTTTTTTGTTTGGTTTGGTTGGGTTGGGTTTTTTTGTTTGTTTGTTTGTTTTTGGTTTTTGGGGGTTTTTGTGTGTGGTTTTTTTGTTTGTTTGTTTGGTTTGTTTTGGGGGTTTTTGTTTGTTTTTTTTTGGGGGGGTTTGGTTTTTTTTTTTGGTTGGGTTTTTTTGTTTTGTTTTTTTTTTTTTTTACAGAGACATCACAACATGTTTTAAAGCTGTTCCGTGACAATCCAGAAAGGGGGAAACTTTTATTTTCCTTTTTAATTATAGTGAAGTTTTTTCTCTCTTCGTATTGACACGGGAACTGGGGCTTTAAAAAGAAAAAATTATAATTTGGGCGTTCATTTGAATTTAGTCCAATATTAAGGTGTCTAGGTAAAATTAAATATAAAATGTCTAGGTAAAATCACACCCTGGAGCTGCCTTTTTTCTTTCAGTGACTCTGCAGGGAGCTGAGGAAGGTGGCTTGGATGCTTTTGTGGAGCTCAGTGAAATGAATTTCACTCTCCTTTCTAAGACTTACAATAAATAACACAACAGCTGGGAACACTCTGGCTCCTTCACCTATGGCAAGAAGCGTTTTTTCCTTCATTGTCATTCTGGTGAAATGTTAGAAATAATTTTTATTTTCTTTCATGTCTAATAAACGTTTGGCATCATAACTTACCCCTTCCAAACCATATCAGAAAATAAACTGGATTAAAAACATTCCATACTCATGAAGGATTACCCTGAGTTTTCTTGTTTATTTGAACAAGAAATCCACATTTAAATTTCAAGTTAATATTTTAGGATTCAAGAGCTTTTTTTTTTTTTTTTTTTTTTCCCCAGAGTCTACTGAATTATAGATTTTTAGCAGCAAGGATATGTAAGAAAACATTTATTCGCTCAGGCTGACATTGACTTCTGAATAAAACAGGACAAGGGATGCTCAAAAACTCTGAAAAAGAGAGCAGACTGTACCTCTGCTGCTGCAGTCATGGATCTGCTCCTGCTGCTTATTTTTCAGCTGAAATAACAACTCTTTGCTTGAAAACTCCCATTGGTTGCTGTGGAAATAATGATGAGTCCTGGGAAAAAAAAAAAAAAAAAAAAAAAAAAAAAAGGCAATTCTAGGTGGGAATATGGAAAAGAAAAAGAGAAATTCCCAGAGCAACAGAGAGAAATTCCCAGAGTAGCAGAGATTTTGTGTAGAGATTTTTTAATAATTAAAAAAAAAAAAAAAAGGAGAAAAAAAAAGAGGAAAAGCGAGATGCAAATAGAAGGTTCTGGGCTAAAAAGCTGATTCTGGGTATCTGTGTGATAATAAAGGAGACAAGGTCTGTCACAAAGGATTTACTTTCGCTATTCATAAGCATCTGAAAAAAATAGACATTTCTGCCTGAGCTGCTCCCGTGGGGCTCCTTGAGAAGGTCTGATCAATTCAGTCAATGGAGAGTGAGATCCAATTCCTCTCATCCTCAATTAGACATCCAGTGGAGGTGACATGAGCCATGCTGGAAAACTGCCTGGGTTTGTCCCAGTGAAGCCCTGGGGGATGAAATTCCCACCCACATCTGCACTTCAGGCATCCAAGTGATGCCTTAGGTTTCAGCTCCCATGTATTTCAGGTTCTGGGCTGCCCAGGGGTGCAGCTCTGAGCCTCACATTCAGGGTCACTCAGCTCTGCACACAGCAGGGACACAAAACAAATCCTGGTCCTGCTGCACACCAAAGACAACTGGGACAAGTTTCCAGGCCCCAAAGCACAAACAGCGGTGGCTGAAGGGAGAAAACAAGAAGGGTGGGACTGCATCAGCTGGAGCTGGAATTGGACAATTCAACCCCAATGTGCAAATGGACCAAAACTGATCAAAGTGTGAGACCTCCTGACCATTTTGTCCATTTTGTGTCCATTTTGTGTCCATTTTGGGTCCATTTTGTGCCCATTTTGTGTCCATTTTGGGTCCATTTTGTGCCCATTTTGTGTGCATTTTGTCTCCATTTTGGGTCCACCTTGGGTGTAGCCCTGGCCAGGCTCTTGTCCTGCCCAAGATGTGTCCTTAAAGGCCTTTTAATAAATCTCTACTTTGTTCTCCAGCTCTGTCCAGTCTCTGTTCCAGCTCAGCCTTCCCAAGGCATCACAAGGAGAGGGGAGGAAAATCCCATCACGGGAAAGAGAGCAAGGCCAGCCAATTAACGCTTTATAAAACAGGATTATCAGAGCCACCTCTCCTCCTGCCTCGTGTTTCATAGAATCCCAGAATGGTTTGGGTGGAAGGGACCCTCAGGATCATCCAGTTCCACACCCTGCCACAGGCCAGGACACCTTCCACTGGACCAGGCTGCTCCAAGCCCTGCCAAAAGCTGCTGGAAAAATGACCAGAATATGACTCTGTCATAAAATTGCCTAATCTTGAATGCTGCTCCTACACAGAGAAGTTGGCCCAATAAAGTAATTATTTCATTATTTCAAGACGTTTGGGCTTTTGAGTGCTAAACTCCAGATCAAACAAAAGGGAAAGGAGGACTATTCTGTCCCTGACAGCACTGTCTCTTCTCCTTCTTCTCTCCCTCAAAAAAGATACTTTGACCTTTTCTTCTTGAATCAGGCTTTGTGATTTTTATTTTTTCTTGGATTTATATTCACATTTTACAAGCTTCTCCTCTGGAAAATTTGTCTTTCTTGTAAAAGCAAAATTAAAACCAGTAATTTGGTTGTAACAGACATTGATTAGCAAATGCTTCTGCACTTTGCCAGCTCTTTATCAACCTAGCTGCCTTTTGCAGGATAAGGAGCTGAGAATCTTGAGGAAAACTTATGGATAACAGAGTTCCAGGAAAAAAAAAGGTCAGGACCTCTTTGAACAGTTGAAACTGTGCTACGTTTTTCAGCTTCAGATTCTCTTGCACTTTTGTCCGAAATATTAGATTCTGAGAATTCCAGCACACAAAAAGCTGATCAGACTGGGTAAAACTATGAACTATTTTCATCTTCCAGTAGAGAGTGTGTTCTGGTTTTTTATCAACCATTGGGAATTTATTTGATATGTATTAGCTGAATTCTTCTGAAGTTATTAGGGTTTGTTTTTTTTTTTCACATAAACAATGAGCAATTTGTAAAAGTCATTCCCTGGTGGCCTTGGTCAAGCCTAAAGTCTTATATCAGGAAGAAAAACCTGACACATTAACCTTTGTTGCCTTGAATGTCTGAAAAAAAAAAAAAGGAAAAAAGAAAAATAGGGTTTATTAAGCTCTGAAAAAACGTATTTAATTAAAAAAAAAAAAAAAAAAAAAAAGGAGCCAAGGCAGCAAGAGACCAAAAACTGCTACAGGAAGACAAAGAAATCAGGGCAGGCCGAATTCTCAGAGTAAATTGGTGAGATTCCAGTAAAGCCAGTGGTGCTGGGTCAAATTAATCTGAGTTGTGGATCCGGACTGAAGAGGATAAGTACGTGAGAGCATTGCTGAATCAAAGGCAGATGAGAACACTGCTGAACTGAACTAAGTATTCCCATCACCCTCCAGAAGAGAGAAGAAAAAGAAAAACAGGTCATGTTTCTGCTGTCTTTCCACAGCTTCCAAAATAATCATGGTTTACTCCTAATACTGCTGTAATTTAGCACTATGCACTCCTTTATTTACACACACAGCACCATTTTAATCCACATTTTCCTCTTCTTTCCATTCTCCCAAATTAAATTATAGCCTTGATGGCTCTGGGTAATGCACAATGAAAATACTCTCCCTGAGCTATGATTCTAAATCCCCAAATGGATTTGTATAAATAAACTGCTGAGGTATCATTCCTCTGTCATTTGATATATTAAAAATTAGGATGTATTTTTCCCTCCATGCTGCTCTGAAGCAGGAAATAATTTTCATTCTCCTTTGCTGTACCACAATCAAAGTTTGTAGGCAGCAGTTTAGCTTAATCATACTTATGCAATTACTGTCAGAGCCTGACATTTTCCTTTCACCTTTACTATTCCCAGGAGATTAAGCTATCAACCCTTCAAGATCATTGCAGCTGTTTACATGCAGGTGGCAAAAGGAGTCTCAAACAGCAGGAAATCTTTATCTCTGGCTATGGCATGAACCAAAATCTCTGTCTTTTGGGGATTTTTTTTTATTTAGTGGAATGGAATGGAAACCGTATCCACACCTGAGAAATGGAAATAAACAGGGAAACACAAACATTTCTCTGTAAGAAGTTTGAGAGGAGCAATATGGGAATTCTGCTGGTACGGTTGCTCCACAGACATCCCAGGGTGTGTGTTTTCATCCTGAAATGATGGGAACCACCTGGATATCAGATAATCCTTCCAATTTTTTCTTCTCCTACTTAAGCCAGCCTGCTAATGCCCACATGGTTGCTGCACTGAGAGAAAAATTTGCAGAAGCGTCGAGTAGCTGAGGAGGAGGAAGGAGCAGCAGATGAGTCTGACAGGTTTTGAGTCTCCACTCTGTTTTGGGGTTTTTAATGCCAAACAGAACTTTCTGCAGGTGTTCCTTCCCCTGGGGAGGCTGCTCAGAGCAGCTGCCCTTGGGTTGGGCAGCACCCAGGCTATGTAATCTCTGAAATGTCAGGGGTTGAAGGCAGCAGTTGGTTCTGCAGGGCTCCCGTGGCTGAAAGGAGTTGGCAGAGACTGAAAAAACCTGTCTGGCTTCCCAGACATCCCCTCACTTGGCCTTTAGGAAACAGTTCTTGCTCAGGTGAGGTGTTCTTGCAGGTGCACACAGCCTAGACAGCCCCTGGACTTCCTCATGTTTATTGGCCTGGAAGTGGAGCCATATCATCAAAATACAGCCTGGTTTGGGTTGGAAGGGACCTCAAACACCACCCAGTTCCAACCCCCTGTGGAGGATGGGTTTCTCCAGAAATGGGGACATGTGAGCAATCCAGCTTATCTGGATCAATAAGACCTGTAACCATTCAAGGGCAGTGAAGCCACGTACAAGAAGGAACAAAGATGACAGAAGTCACGTCCAAGAAGAACAAAGGATGCTAACAGCTTCAGAATGTGAGAATCAGATAGAAGCCAAAAGAAGGACTGCATAAACCTGCTGTATGTGCAAAAGCCATCAACCAATCAGGGCTAAAAGGCTAATGTGAGTTTTTAGTGTATATCCAATTGCAAAGCAGAATGTAATGCGTGATTGAAGCTGAAAACTGTATGAAAGGTACTGTCACATTGCAATAAATGGCTCACTTTGGTCATATTGATCATGGAGTGGTGTCACATTCTTGATTCTTCTACAACCCTCTGCCTTGGGCAAGAACATCTTCCCCTGGACCAGGTTTCTGACCTGCAACTCTTCCATGCAACCCTGGACATCTCTCCTCTCTCAGATGCCACAGCAAACTTCGCTTCCACTTCCATTTTCACCTGCCCAGCACCACCAGCACATAAAATGCAAGGCACAAACAAAGTCTGCATCATTTTTTTTTCAGTTGATTTCTTAAGGGAAAGGAAGTTTCTGCAACCCTGCTGCATGTCTGCCAGTCCCCACTATTCATCAAATACCTTGGCCAGGTTCAATCATCATTAGACAAGAGGTAAATGCTTCAAGGATATTAAAGTCTGCTAAGGATGGTTAGGAGGAAAGAGGAGATGGGCAACAGCTGGTGTTGCAATTATAAGAATTGGATATTCAGGATTTTAATCAAATTATTTGACACCAGAGAATCTTCAGAATGGAAAAGAAACCAGGTTTTGCAAGGCCTTCTGCTAATGAAGATTTGTATCCTTTTCTTTTCACATTCCCTGGGCAACCAGCACAATCTGGTGAACATTTGGTTAAATGTGTTGTTGTTTTTCATTTTGTATAAATAAAGTTATTTGTTTAATTACTCTGCTCCCTCAAGTTGTTAGAACCACATCAGGATACTTTTCATTTCTCAGTATATATTATATTCCTCAATTCATTAAATTGAAGCAGTTACTTAAAGCTTACAATGTTCATTCCTCCAACACAGACACAGAAATCAGAATTACCTCAAAGGTTCTCCTTATTTCTCCAGCTATATAATCTTCCCTTTCTTTACAGTGCAGGGCTAAGTCTTATATTATTGCAATGGAATATTTAAAACCCATTCAAAATGCTATCAAGGTTGTTTCCAAAGACATTTGGAATGAAAATCATTAAGAAAGCCATTTTCAGTAATTTCATGAACTCCATTTCTTCCCCGAATTTATATTTTAGTGTGAAAGGTAATAGTATGATCATGTAAGTAAAAATTACCATAAATTTAATTAACTGCATTGCTTAACATAATAAGAACTCCTATCTGTTAAACAGAGGATTTCTTCATTGAAAAACAAAAAAAGAGATGATTGTACAGTTTTTGAACTGCTTTTTCCAGACAGAAATGCAAGAATGCAGCAGACATTTCACTTGGCTGAATGAGGAAATTAATTGGGATTGCTTTCCACACGTGATTCCTCAGACCACCACAACCTGTGTGCAGCCACAAACAAATTCACAACCCGACTTGAAGCATTTGCTCAGTAGATTATCCTTCCTTTTGAACCAGAGTCACAAATTCTGTTCTGTGCTGCAGTTTTCAACCTCGTCCTGCAGCTGAGCTTCAAGCACAAGTTAGAAATCCAGCTGGATAATTAGTGTCTTACTCAGGCTTTCATTAAGCAGCCTTTTCGTGCATCAAGGGTGGATAGGATTTCAAGATCTGATATTTCTCACATGGAGATAAAGGGGGCTAATGGACAAAAAAATAATCCTTTCCAAGCACAGACAAATAGCTGGGCTGACTGGGCTGCAGAATAAAGAAGTGGAGCAGCAAAAGGTTCACCGTGTCACAGGAGAGGGAGGCAGACACAGGTGATTTTGCTCTGGCAGTATCTGCCACATTAAATAAATGATCCTTCAGCTTCTCTGCACAAATGTTACTGATCCTCTGTGACTGCAGGACTATGAATTTCTGCTTGCATTTCGCCCCTCGCTGTGCAACACCTTGCAAAAACCTGAAGCTTCCCACTGTCAGCCTTGAACCAGCACGGATCTCAAGGACATTCCCAGCAGAAGGCAGTTCATTTCAGGATCTTTAATTAATTAAAGACAGGTATCAGGACCTGTCTGTCTTATAAGCTTCCAGGAGTGTTGTACTCTGAGTCTTGAAAGTCATGATGACAAGAGCTCTTGCAATACTCAAGGCGTGAACCTTGGGGCTTAATTTTTAGGCTCTTACTCCTTAAAAATCTTGTGTAAAGAAATTCTAAGTGGTGTGCTCATTTTCTGTTTAATTACTGCTTTTTTGGCTTCTGGCTCTGTACAATAATATGGTAAAGAATTTGTCCTGAGGACCAAGAACTGTTTCATAAAGAGATTAAAAAGCATGGACAAAATTATCATGAGCAGTGTGCTGAGTGGACTCAGTCCAGCTCCCAAAGGGCCCTAACACTGCATTAGGCAAAATATTTGTACAACTTACAAAGCTCTGAGCATGAATAGAAATAACATGAACTCCCTTTGATCTTTCCTAAGGGCAAAGATAAAAGGATACTCACAAAGGGATGTGAAATTTCACCTTTCTGTTGCCAATACCTCGTAAGTCACAAGTTGTGTCTCCATTTCTCATTCCAGCCCCTGAGCTCTACATTTCCTGAGCACTCATTTGTAATAGATCTTTCTTAAGATAACATTTTAATTCTTTTTTTTTCCTTAAAATACAGCTCACAGGAAACAGAAGTTCCTCCTCCAAAGTAAAAGAAATGAATATCAACCAGAATAATGGCTCCATGATTTGCCTGTTCAGGTTCTTTAAGGTTGTTACTTTTTTTCATTTTCACGACTGAAAGAGATGAACTGACTGAGATTTAATTACATTTAATTCAATTGAAGAGCCAATGAAAGCAAAAATACGAGGTGTAGTACTGTGTTTGTAAATAGATATGGCCACATTTTCAGATGTGGCACTTAAGGAAACGGGTCAGTGGTTGGGCCTGGCAGGGCATGGTTAATGCTTGGACTCAGTGGAGCTTTTTCCAACTTTCATGACTCCAGGATTCAATGATTCTGTACTCAGGTAGAGATAGAAAAACAGGTAGAAATGTATCTTACATTTGCACTCTCAGGCTGCGTTAATGGTTTTATTTTCATAGCATACACAGAGAGACTGGCAGGAAAAACAGCTAATATTCTGCTGGAGGTTGTATAAATATATGATGGTTATCTCCTAATCATCATCATCATCAAAATCCTTCATCACAATTATCCCCACAAGACGTCCAGGAGGTACAACCTGATTTTCCATTGTGTGCAAATTAATCCCGCCAGAATTGAGCAGCTTTTCCTCAGTTACACAAAGAGCAAAGCTCCTTTCCTGAGACCCCATAAAGCAGAATCAGTAGCCGGATCATTTCATCAGGCACAATCTGATTTTATGCAGCGGCACCACTCTCACCTCCCAAGCAGCAGAGCTGGAGTGGGCTCTCCACACTGCACATTTTTAAGTGCCCTGTGTTCATCCAGGTTATAAATTATCCCTTCACATCCTGAAGTAAAAGTGGAGAGGTCCTTGCCATGAAAACACAACAGAGCAGGCACAATGAAATGGGCATTTTGAGCAGAGATAACCTGTGCCTAGTTCCTGAAAATGAACAGCCAGGCTTGCTGGCAATTATCTCTAATTACAGTTGGTACAAAAGGGTTTTCATAATGCACTCTTGTGCAATGTGCAATCTTGAGATGAGGTCCCAAGGCTGAAACGTTTGTTCTCCTTTTCCATTAAGTGCGTTTTTAAAAAAGTAATAATTAGAAGATCATTGAGGAGGAAAGATAACACTGTGACATGGTCACTTAATAAAGACATAGGAGTTATTATTTGCCTCTCAAGAGGCCTGATCCTGTCCCAGTGATTTAATATGAACCATCATGTAAACATTTAATTACCAGAACTGAAAGAAAAGAGAGAGAAAATGTATCATTAAACCCATTTCCCAGATAAAAAAATCTGCCACAAAAAGTTATTTCCATACATTCTGCTTCAAAGCTCAGGAACTCCCAGCCCAAGGATAATTTTTAGGACTCAAATAACTTGGAATTTGTCAGAAAGTTCTCTCAAAAAGATCACGAAAAGAGATTTATCTGCCTCAGTTGTGGTTTTTCTGGTCATTTTTTTAGGTTTACATTTTGCTTTGCCCCTGTTCCAATGATGAAGTGTGAAGCAAAGAGATCAATACACCTTGATAAGGTAGCAAAGGATAATCTTCCTTCAGTGCTGGGAACATAAATATTGGTCTGCCCCTGTCAAGCAGATCCTTCTGCAAGAGCTGTCCAGATGTTTGCAGTTTTGTCAATCCATTCATCATTCCTTGCTTGGTCTGCTTTTTCACCTGAGCTCTGTTGGTAAAAAACTGGTTTTGAGCAAATTTGGGATTAAAATTCTGCCTTTCCTTACACACTGCTGATAAGGGGCACAAGGGGAGCTGAGCTGAAAATGAAAATTAAGCCCTTATTTGTGGTAAAACAAATTCTTTGGTGCCTCTGTCCTCTCGTGTTCCTTGTGCTGCCACATGAAACCCTTCAGTATTTACTGAATCATTTACCTGACCCACTGCATTCACTGTGTTTAGAACCAGGATTGCTTTCAATACTCAGCTAAAAGTAATTACCAGGAATAACAAATATCAAAATTTTAATTGCATTCCATGAATCTCTTGGTTCTTTGAAATTATTTCAAATGTCCATTTCATTAACCCAAAGAGAAATAGAAAAAGTTATAATGTGGTTTGCCTCTAAGATTCCCATCACAGGAATCTGTTTAAGTACTTCCTGAATAATAAAAGTCACTCTGCCTCTCTGGGGCAAATGAGCTTCATCATATTGGTCTTGGACTTGAAAGGTCTGATTTTGTGGGGGGCTGGTTGTACTTCCTTCCTTCAGAATTATAAGAAATTGGTGTCCCTTCTCACCTTCAATGATCAAAAGATTCTCTTGAGCCATTATGCTAATTAGTCTCATAGACAGCACTGAATTAAAATAGAATATTTTATACTTGTTAATTGCCAGATGAAGGTACTTGGATGTGTTGTCCAGAGAAGCTGTGGCTACCCCTGGATCCCTGGAAGAGTCCCAGGCCAGGCTGGAGAGGGCTTGGAGCACTTGGGATAGGTGGGAGGTGTCCCTGGTCTTGGCAGGGAGTTGGAATGAGATGAGTTTTAGGGTTTCATCCAACCCAAACCTTTCTAGGTTTCTATGAAAATGTATTTTAAATAAATTTGATTATTCCTAATGAGTACAAGACCAGTACCAGTCAAGACAGAGCTGAAGGAGAACAGCTGAAACAATGTTGCAAGAAGTGGCCCAATAAAATGATCAAATAGCTCCAGAGAACCGTGGTAGCACAGATGACAGACCACTGGGTTTGCTTTGCTATCCATTGTCACATTTTCCAACTAATGAGCACTAGGATGTGTTTGGTCTGATCTGCAGCTCTGACACTGTGGGAAGGTTGAACCTAGAGAATTCCCTAGGTTTTATGGACAATAAAAAAGTATGAGAAACAATTAAAATATATATTTTTTATTTTTTTTTAACATAGCACCAATTTTAGGTAACTCTGAGATTGCCCTCAGGGCCCAGAACAGAATATCTTTTTAAATGGAAAATCCTGTGGAACAGGAGCTGTGTGCTTCATGCCTTGCCTCAGCAGCAGAGATGTTGCCCTAGAAACACAGCAAAGAGTAAGTTTGACAAAGCTGTACAAAAAAAAATTCACTGTTTCCATGCGGTGCACTGACCATGGCTGTAGATTTCAGGAATCTCCCACTCCTCCCTGTTTGGGAAATTTTGAAATGTTCCAGTGTGTGCTTTTCAAACACAGCAGGGCTCAGTTCTGCAGAGGACACCCAGTCTATCACTTGAGACCATGGCTTGGCAGGAGGAACACCTGGTGCCCCCAAATTTTGAGCCAGTGACTGTGGTGTCAGGAGATCAGGTGCTGGTGGCTGGCATGGTGGTACCTCTGTGTTTATTCTGCAGGGAAACCAGCTCTAAGCAGAAGTCTTGGAAGCTGTCCCTCATGGCAGCATCTCCTTGGAGCACCTGCTCCTTTTCAACCCTACAAGTGGAGCTGGAGGAGATGCTTGATGCTGTTCAAGATTGCAACGACACAGACTCCGAGTTCAGAAGGCTGACAATGACTGCAATCTATAACCCAGGAATTTCTTCCCCTTATACTATTTTACAAAGCACAACCCAATGAGTGAAAGAAAGACAAACTTCTTCAATTACATTGGTCAAGTCAGAGGGACATCAAGAAGTCCCTCCCAGGGAAAGGAATGTAAACAAAGGTTACAGTTAGGAAAAACACGTCTCTTGTTGACAGAACAGTCTCTGGGAAAAGAGTTTCAGAGAAATCAAAACATCACAGGCAGGAACCAGGGCTACAGATGCTGGTCAGACAGATGCTGTGATCATGGATTCGAAATGAAAGTTGGAGGCTCCAAAGGTGTGGAATGTGCAGGACTCCCTCCAAAGAGACTATTAAAGAGGAAACTCTTCTCACTGAGAGAGAGACAGTTTTTGCAAACTCTGTTTTTTATTGAAATAATAAAGGCAATTTTTCACATTCACTGCCATCAGCCAGAGTTAACTGGGGGCTCACAGGGAGATAATACATCTGAGGTTGCCCAAACAGAGGACACAACTGTAACAGAGCTTTCCTAACTCAGCCACGGTCCTGCTTTCTGACGATTTGGATTCTTTTTTGTGGCCTAACCAGGCTGCAGAACAGTAATGATGAAGCTTTTGTGCTTCTCCACAGAACAAAAGCTCCCCTCCGCCAGCCTGTGAAGTTTCACCGAGTCTCTGAGATCCATCCCCAAAACTTCAGTGGGAGACACATTTAAGGTTGTTCATTCAGGGCACTTCACACTTCATTCCAAGCCTAATTACTTCCATTCAAGTAGTATAAAAGATAAATTAATTTATTCCAGGAGCAGGCAGTGTCCTGCCTTATATCACTCATCAGTATGGGCAGTTCTTCAAGCATTTCTAAGCCCTTCTCCTCTGATCCAGCCTTCCTTTTATTCTCTCCCTCCCTTTTTTCCCTGCTTCAAGTCAATTTTATTTGATTTTTTTTGCTCTGCCTGCCTTGAAAAAATCTCTTTAAGTCTCTTTTCTACTTAATGCTCTCTGCACAGTGACTGACAAGAAACTTTTCCTTTTATTATCACCACTCCTACAACCAAGTGACTCCCTCATTTGCCACATTAGCTGGTCAAAGTGCCTTTAAATTCCATGTTGTGATGTTGCCAGAGATGAGATGTAGCTGTGGCAAGGTGGGCTCCTAAAAGGTTCGTATCTATTTTGGAGCTGATCATTCCCAACTCCCTTTTAATTAATAAAAGGAGATATGTAGGGTACCTAAAAGTCTGTTGGTGTCTTTGGTACTCAGGTTAGCACGAGCTGAAATATTTTCTGTTGGTGATTATTTAACTGATGATTTAATTGTATCATACTAACTCAAACATTTAACTGTTGTGCAGGGTTATATCAGTCCTACCCCAGAATTATGACCTAGAGTTGGTGGAATGTATCTCCAGGAGATGAGCCCAGGTCCTGTTCATGTTCTTCAGTGAAATATTTTTGATTTTGGGTTTCTAACTGCAGTATTGGAAAAAAAAAATATTAAAAGGTTACTAAAGATTCATCCATGCTACACTTTAAATAGAAATTCTGAAAGCACAAAATGTCTGTGGAATTACAATGATAGTGCTGGTACAAGTACAATGAAAATAACTGTGTTTCTATGATAACCAGTTATTGACAGGCCTAGTTGTTATCTTATTTTTCAGGAAAAAAAAAAATAAAGGAAGGGTAAACATTTGCCATTACAATTTGCTTGGATTCTTTGGTGTCCTGCTAATTTCAAGACATAACCAAAGGGGAATTATGTTTTCTTCTCTGAAAATGCATTTTCAACAGAGGAAGGTTGTTCAGCCTCTGAGTTGCAGAATTCAAACAATAATCACTTCAAACAATCACTTTTCTTGTATAAAAACACATGCCACTTTCCAGAAATGGCTGAAGAACACCATAAAGACAAGGTCATGTTTGCCCTGTTCCTTTTGAACTTTGTCAGGCATGATGCTGAGTTAGGCAGGACTTCCATCTGAGCAGAGCAAATGTTCCTACAGTGCCTCAAATAATCCTTTAAACGCCGGTGTCAGTGACAAAAGGCCATGGAAAGCCTTTATTCACTTTATAGCAATCATGAAGTGGGGATGAGACATGAGTTAGGATGAGATGTGGTGCTCAGAAACTCTGACAAAGCCTTTACTTGGATATTTTCTACTGATACAGATTTTTCACTCTCTACTTCCAAGGCCTTTACAGAAGAATAAGATTGTGAAGAGTTAACTCTTACAACTGCTGTATGGCACTGCTAAATATCACATGCAATATGAGAGCATTTAGAATATTCCACAGGGATTTATGTCTGGTGAACCAAAAACTCATCTCTGGTTAGTGAGAAAGCATCAACCATACTTCCCTTGTCATAATTTCTCATGAGCCAAGAGACAAAATGAACAAAGGTCTGAAGTGTTTGCCAGCGCTTTGAAATTTTACCAAATAATTTCTTTAACCAAAGAGATTATTTTTAATTTCACTCATGGCAAGACTCTGGCATTTGGGCAACTGAACTACCCTGATCAGGGTGTAGGTTTATTTATTTATACCAGCTTTTGTGACTGGGATAGCTGAGACAACCCCACAGAGGTGACAGATCCACCACAGACAGGGCAGATCCACATCCTCTTGCAACTCAAGTGAAGTTCAGGCAGGATATCACAAACAGACACAAAAATGTAAACAAATAAATCAGATTGCAGTGCCTGCTGAGCACAGGGAGAATTGAAACACGCACCTGATACCTGAACCTTTAATTAAATTCAGTTGTTTTGGTCTTTGGCTGAATCCCACCGTGCTTGTCGTGCCTGTGGGGTCACGCAGGCAGATCCAAGCTTTACACCCTCAGCAGCTCCCAGGGCTGGATTTCCTCTGCATAAACTCCCTCAATTCAGTGCCATGCATGGCAAATAAGGAGAGCATCACTTGTTTCTCCCAAAGAGCTTTGTGTGAATATCTCCTGTTTCCCTCAGCATTGCTGAGAGACCTTCATCTGCTGTAGAGATGGTTGTGTGCCGTGCTGGGGTAAACAAAACAACCCAAATAAACACAGGAACAGCCCCTGCCTTGCAGGAGAGAAGAGACATGGACAGAATTGCAATCAGAGCAGCTGCAGTAGAGATCTCAAGGCAGAAAATCCAGCAAGGCCACGGGGAGGGTGATGGAGCAAAGTTAATCCCATTATAAATTAGCTTGTGCTTCCTGCTCTGAATGCTCCGGTTACCCTTTTTGTTTCTAGAAAACATGATTTGGGAGGCTTAGCCTGCACAAACAACTGAGTCAACAAGTCCTGTGCCTGCAGGAAAGAAACAGGACAGCCCTGGTTTATGCTGATTCATGGCTATTTATTCAAGGTTTAGAGGTATGGTCATAGATCACCGGGATTTAAATTCTTCTTTGAAAGGATAAAACTTGAATTAATTGGTTAATTAAGTCCTTTAGCCACTGTCAGTGAATCATGGCTTAGTAGATTACTTATATGTAAAACACAAATCAGGACTGCAGGCTCCAGTCTAATCAGAAGAAAGGTCCTGCTGCTCATAGATCTTTCCTCACAGCTGTCATCTGCCTAAAGGATTCATTCAACTATCTAAATTGCAGGAAAAGCAAATAAACCCTAAAAATAACTCAGGGCAGTTTATCACATCTGGGATTGGATAGAGCCAAAACACAGTTAAGGTGCAAAGTCTGCATCCTATTTGTGCTAATAATGAATTGGATTTTCTTTTTTTTTAAGTATATGTACTTGAACTCTTTGATACAAGTGACTGGCTTTAAAAAAGAACCCAACTGCCTGTTTTACAGAAGTCTTGGGGTTTTTAACGACATCACTGAAATTCTGAAACACTCAGACTAGAATTTGCCCATGTACTTACATAAAATATGAGCTATGAGCATTCTATTGATCACAGTGTGCTTTTGTTCACCTATGGACTACTTGGCATAAAGCCCTCAAAGCATGGGATGTGAAATTCTGCTCATTTCCTGAGTGTTCAACGACTCAAAAATACCCCAGGGTTCCAGTTTGCTTTTCTTTTCATAGTAGGCACTAATCCTCCAGGGATAAACACCTAGAAATTGATGCCATTGACCTGCTTTACTGCATCCCCCTCCAATCCTGTGGAGACTTGGAGGCACCTTTCAGACACAGCATGCAGGATAATGTGAAGGAAGATCAGCTATTGATCTCTGGATCAGCAGTGGGAAAATGGTGGTGCCCTGATCACCTGCATCACCTCCTCTGTTTGGAGTTTGCCTCACCTGAAAGGGTGAAATTTTATTCATTTTGAGATGGTTTCTCCTCCTCAGGTGATTTCTAGGAGAGGCTGACCTGGAACAGAGACTGGACAGAGCCAGAGAATAAAGTAGATATTTATTAAAAGGCCTTTAAGGATAAACCTTGGGCAGGACAAGAGCCTGGCCAGGGCTACACCCAAGGGGGACCCAAAATGGACACAAAATGGACACAAAATGGACCCAAAATGGTCACAAAATGGACAAAATGGTCACGAGGTCTCACACTTTGATCAGTTCTGGTCCATTTGCACATTGGGGTTGAATTGTCCAATTCCAGCTCCAGGTGATGCAGTCCCATCCTTCTTGTTTTCTCCCTTCAGCCACCGCTGTTTGTGCTTTGGGGCCTGGAAACTTGTCCCAGTTGTCCTTGGTGTGCAGCAGGACCAGGATTTGTTTTGTGTCCCTGCTGTGTGCAGAGCTGAGTGACCCTGAATGTGAGGCTGAGAGCTGCACCCCTGGGCAGCACAGAACCTGGAATACATGAAAGTTGAAACTTAAGGCCTCAGTTGCTTGATCCCTGTGCTCCCATATGAGTGGAAAAGCTCTTCAAGAGAGGAGTTTTTGGATGGTTCAAAGAGCAAGGAGTTGGTCACTTCTTGTCTCTGGACAGTGTCAGGGCCGTTTCCCTGCAATGGCTGGAAGCTCAAACACCTCATAAAAATGTAAAGGGATTGGTTCTGAGACCCCTTTCATCAGCCTCAGTACCAATAAATACACATCACATTTGTTTTTTTTAAGTAAACCAAGCTTTTTTTTAATATATTTGTAATATATAAAACCTGTGCTTCACACAAGTCAGACAATTCTGTTCTTTCATACAGTTGTGAATGTTTTCTTTTAAAGGCCTTTGCTGCTCAGTACCAAATTACTAAGGCAATTCTACATTAGGTGAATATTAAATAATTGTTAAATGACATCTCCAGGCATGATAAGCAAATAAGAGCCTAATCTACTGGCTGTATAATTATCTTAAATTTATACATGCAGCAATATGGAATTAAAACTGTTCTTACCATTTAAAAATATGAATTTACACATGAGAGCCACAGCTATCCTTAGCAAAAAATGATTCACCGTTAACCTGTTCTATATAATCATTTCTACAGGTGCTTTAATGAATTTAAGAGAATGCTTAAGAATGAGAAAAGGAAACATTTCTGAGTCTTGAAAATAAAATGTTTTGGGAAAAACTCCCTCAGGTCAGAGTTTAAAGGCTTAAATGAATCACTGAATGAACTGTAGATATTACACCTTCAATGTCTTGGGGTGCATTCTACACCCAATGGAAAGAGAAGAACTGAATCATAGAATGGTTTAGGATAGAAGGGATCTTAGAGATCACCCCATTCCTACACATAATAGTGTTTTCTGTAAATATATGACAAGCTGACATAAACAATTTGGGAGAGGATTAGTTAAAAAAAAAAAAAAAAATCCAAGTAGCATGAATTAATTCAGACAGGAATTTCTGGATCACAAATTTCAGACCTGAAAGGAAAAACATTTCAAATATGTAC
Source organism: Phylloscopus whistleri (assembly GCA_017589585.1). Lineage (NCBI taxonomy): Eukaryota > Metazoa > Chordata > Aves > Passeriformes > Phylloscopidae > Phylloscopus > Phylloscopus whistleri. The sequence continues at coordinate 1,037,540 of JADMLD010000401.1, forward strand.
AAGGACCTGTCAGAACAAGTTCTGGTTTTAGCTCTGCCAAAATATCTGTGATGTCATTTGCATCATGTTCTAGATGTGATTCATTAGTTTTATTGTCATCTGCATCAGGTTTTCATGCCCCAGTGCTGTACCAGCTTTGAACAATTAGAGGAGATCAGCCAGGAACCCAAAGGAAGCAGTGGATGCGAGCATATTTTTATCCACACTCTATAAAACTGACATCAGAATAATTGACTTTTTACAAAGTGTCAGATATGTCAGATCCAGCTGATTCTTCTTTTTTAGAAGTGCTGAAGGCCAGGGTGGACAGGGCTTGGAGTGGAAGGTGTCCCTGCTCATGGCAGGGGTTGGAACTGGATAATCTTTAAGGGCCCTTCCAAACAAAACCATTTTGGGATTCTGATTTATGCAGCAAGGAGATTTAACAGACAGAGAATGACATGATGCTTGAAATTGTCAGGGACTTCTGGAGAAAGTCCAGAACATCCCATCTCTTCGGAGAAAGGCTATCCAGGAACTTTTTCCAGTTGCATTATGAATATCTCCAAGGATGGAGGCTACACAACCTCTCTGGACCAACTGTGGCTGAACTCTCTGACAGCAAATGTGCTTTGAAAAAAGGTTCAGATGGGATTTCCTCATTTTAAAGGTTGCAGGTTGTTCTTTCTCTTGATGTTATTGAGAGTACCTTGGCTATGCCTTCTTTGCCCCCCCCGCCCCCCATTTATCTCCATTGATAAGAGCTTCCCCTTCTCTTCTTTGTGCTGGCCCAGCTCTCCGGGACTGAGGTTTTAAACACCTTTGTGGAATTGCAGCAGACTCAGTCCAGGCTGTCCACGCCTGTTTTGCACCTCTAGCCCAGCACAGGACACAGACCCCAGGAACATCCCAGTGGGAATGAGCAGGGGGAAGGATTCCCCTCTCTCCACCTGTTGTTGGTGCCATTCTGTCCTGGTTTGGAAAGACAGGTGTCTGCTAAGGAAGGCAGGAGTCTCCCTTGAAATGGAGAATGTAAACCTCCTCCCCAAATATTATTATAATTTTGAAATTAAGGGGCTCTCAGGCAAAGAGATGGGAATAGGAATAACAGTTCTTTACTTGGAAAATTGAAATAAAAATGTAGTAGTACAAAAAAAAAAAAAAAAAAGAAAAAAAAAAAGAAAAAAACCCCAAACAAACAAAAAACCAAAAACAAACAAACAAAAAACCCCCCACACCACTGACAGAGTCAGAACACAACCTGACACCCTGTTGGTCAGGGTGTTGGGAGCAGCCCAATCAAGTCCTCCTGCAGTGACAGATGTGGTTCTGTTGGAGCAATGATCCTGTAGGAGGGCGGAGTTTCCCTCTGAAGGTCCAGTGGTGGTGAGATGGGTCTGGTCTTCCTCTGGGAATCCAGTGCAAACAGGCTGCCCTGGTGTTCTGAATCTCAGCTTTTATCCAGGTAGGAATGCTGGGCTCCTCCCCCTGGGTGGAGCATCTCCCAATGGGATGATGGAATTGTATCAGCCCTGCAGTGAGCCTGGATGGCCCATGAACAGCAGATATCCCCTGGAGGGAGGATGGGTCCTGGGAGAGATAAAGAACACTGCCCCACCTGGTTTTAAGAGATGGTAATAAGAATATGCACTTTTGGTTACATCTTGCGTTGCAACCTAAGACACATTCATTATCCAGCCCAAGGTGCTTGTAATTTACTTCGCTCTGAGGGCACACTGCTGTTTCATGGTGAGCATGGTGTCCACTGGAATCCCTCAGGGCTTCTCTGCAAAGCTGCTTTCCAGCCCACTGGTGCATTGGTTTATTCCTCCCCAGGTGAAGGATCAGCATTTCCCTTGAGTGACCTTCATGGGAATCCTCTCTGCCTGTTTTCCCAGAGCAACAGGGTTCTCTGAATGGAAAAACCACCACTCCCCCTGGGTTTTTATTGTCTCCAAACTTGCAGATGTCCCAGTCATTTATAACAGTAATAAAAATGTTACATGGTATCTGTCCCAAAACCAACACCTGTGGTACTGCATTACTGACTTGCCTCCTGCTGAACTTCCTGCTGCTGATCACATCCCTTTGATCTCAGTATTTCAGCCCATTTTAAGTCCACCTCACTGTGTATTTATATTCCATGCTCATATGGCCATAGTCCATGCATCTTTGCTCCCTGATTTCCTCCTGGATCTGATCAGCTGCCCCAAAAAGTTTCATATCACAGAATAATAGAACCATAAAATGATTTGGATTAGAAAGGATTTTAAAGAGCATCCAGTTCCAACCCTCCTGCCATGGGCAGGGACACCTTCCACTATCCCAGGTTGCTCCCAGCCCCACCCAACCTGACCTTGAACACTTCCAGGGATGGAGCAGCCACAGCTTCTCTGGGCACCCTGTCCCAGTGTATGTAGAGAGCACATGTTAAATCCAGCCTTTGCAGAGCTGAGGATTCACACAGTGATCCCAGAGGCAGGAATATGCAGGCTCCTGTTGAGCTTTTCCAGTGCTGTAGTGGCTGTGACTTGCTCTGAGTCACTCTGCCACTCACAGGGGTGCAGCTGATGCTCGGACTCATCCTGTTTAATTTTAGCTGCCAAGAAGTTTGCTGTCTGTTCTCAGCCAGCCTTTTAGGCTGACTCTCTTGTCAACACACAGAGACAAGCAACCCCAGAGGGCGATTCATCCAACCTCCCTGCATCAGCTCCAGAGAGACATAATGAAGGGCTTGGATTAGATGCCTAATTATTGGATGGTGAAGGTTAGGGAAGATGAATCCCATCAGAAAAAAAAAAAAAAAAAAACAAAAAACCAGGTTGTAGGAAACATTCTGCAGGCTCCCTGCCAGCTAAGGACTCCTCTCCGCAGTGACACCTGGCCCTGTTCCAGCTCCTTTCCTCTTCCAAGCAATGTACAAAGGAGGAAGTAGAGGAAGGGAACAACTTGACTTCAGTATTCCTGGAGCAGGATTTTTATTCTGCCCATCCCTGGGATGAATTGAAAAGGAAGAACCCTTCGGAGTGGCAGGGAGTGAATAAACTGGGGCCGGTGTGCCCAGGTTTGTTTGTTCTTCCCTGTGCTGCTGTTTTCCACTGTGAGCCTGTTCTGTTTGTTTCTTGCATGGGGACAGATTGCATTCCCCTGCTCAACTCCAATAAGGCATTTGTGGTGCTGAAATTGTGCAGGGAGAATATTCAGAGAGCAAAGGGAATGTAGATCCAAACAGGCTGACTTGGGGCTCCCTGGTAAATAAAGCCTCAATCTCCAAGCTGTGTTAGCACACACCTAACCCAAGCACTAAGCCATTGAGACTGATATCTGGGGTATGGACCATATTACAGATATTATCTCAGCAGATCCTTTCTGTCAACTTTTGCTTCACTCCCCAAAATAAAAGCTTATGCTTTTCATTTCTAGATCCATAGCCATTCCTTATGATGTCCAAAGTGAACAAGGCATCCAATTTCATTTCCAGCATGGTAACTTAGCCTTGGTATGATGCATTATCTTTTTTTTTTTTCTTCATTTTAACAACGATAATGCAAAGGCCACCTCCTACTGCAGCTGCAATTTGTGAAGCATTATAGGGAAATTTAGATAGGGGATGAAATATTGGAATAGACTGGGGAAGAAACACTTGATGTGCTAATCATGCCCTGAAGATATGTCAGATATGTCATCAGATATCAATCAATCCTTTGTTGTGCTGCCCACAGTAGCACCGGCCTTCACGCATACAGTGAAAAAGTCTGTCAAAAACAAACCAAAAAAAAAAACCCAACCCAGCCCAGCCCAAACCAAACCAAACCAAAAAACAAAAACCAATCCCTACCCTACCCCAAAAAACCCCAAAACCAAGAAAAATCCAAACCAACAAAAAACCAACCAAACAAAAACAAAACAAAAAAGCAAAACCAAAACAAATTAAAACAAACAAACAAATAAAAACCACCCACCCAAACAAACAAAAGATCAAAAAATATGTCCTTGGAGCTTCTCCTCTAAAAGGGAGATCTCAGAGATCTGGTTCTCTCTCCCTGGTGGAGATCCCCTTAGTGACCTCCCTGAACACACTGCAGCAAATGGGTGACTTTTGGAATAATTTTAGTATTTTTCTTGCTGGATGTAATGATTTTCTTCAAACACTGGTTTGTAGGAGTCCTTCCCAAATCATGGGCAGCACTTCTCAGCCATAACTTGGGTGGTCTTTTTCAAGCCCACATCCCCACAGAGCCTGCAACCAGATTGAAAATCCTGACATAATGCTGGTTCAGATTGCAATCCTTCTTTAGCAGTATCACATATCAAACATTTAAAAGCATGTTTACAATGCTAATTTCTTTACAAGGCAAACTTATCTTTGCCAACAATCAAAAGAGGTTTCCCCAGAGGACATTTTGTTTAGCTGACAATGAGAAAAGCATTCTCATCAATGAGAAAAGCAAATCCACCAAGCCCTTTTCATTGGAATTGTATAAACACATCCCCAAAGAAGATGTACAAGGAGAGAGAAGCCTCTTCATTTGCAGTGTGTGAACCTATGGCTTGAAGAGCACTTAAAGGGTCTTGAGTTCTCTACATATCCACACAGCTGAGAAAAATCCCACCCTGGAAATCACTGGTGATGCTGATCAGTCCTTTCCTGGGAATGAACCCACTGCAGATAGCTGAGATAAGTACATCTACCTTCAGTCAGGTGAATCCCACTCTTGAGTGGGCCCGTAAAGCAGTGAGAGAACTGGATCTTCAGCAACGAGCTCTGGCACAGGCGCCTGGAGAAGGCTTTTGGCAGACACGTGGTAGGAAGCTCGTGGCTCAGAATATCATGGATGGTGGAGATGTGAAGAGTGGATGTGTTCTCACTACTCTGAAAAATAAAATCAACCTCCCACGGGCTCAAAAACCTGCTCAGGGTGGCCGTATCCCTAAGTTTGATGTCATACCTTTCCCTGGATTTGCGCATCCTTTGGCTGTGGCTGCCAGCTTCGAGGGCAGGGGAGTGTTTAGGTGGATGTCAGGTGGACAATCCTTCCCACCAGAGCCTTCCCACCATCTTCACCTTCCCATTTGTGTCACAAACAAGCCTCTACTGACTGAGAAGCACTGGGAGTGTGTGCCCTGCTCCTTCCCCAGCCTGATTGTACAACCAGCCCACACTTGCCTGTGTTAGCACTCAACTCATCTCTCTGATGAGTACAGCTATTAATAGGAGCTCAGGAATAATATTTAAAGCAGGCAAATCAGCATCTTCAGCAGCCTGATATGTTGGCACAGCAACAGGATCATGTGAAGGCTATTGATCCAGAGTATCTTTAAAAATAAATACACCTTTCACAACTGGTAATTTTTTACGTTTTTTACATTTATTTGTGTCGGCTTATTTTAAAATTGTGTTTAATGATTAAATTTAGAAATACATTGATGTATTTTTTTTTTTTTATTTTGCACATTGAACACATTCTCCTTGCCATGAATAAGCAATGAAGAAACAAAGTATTGAGCATCACTAAAGGAAGAGAAGTGCTGAGAGCATCATTAGGGCTTGTGGGTCTTATTCCATGTTCATACACACAAGGAAACTGGTCAGATCTACTACTTTCCCCTACTGTGGTATTCCCAATATAAATTGTGAGACAGAGCTGTGATCTGCAGAAAGACTAGGTAAAATTATGATCAAAAGTAGATAAAATTATGATCAATAGATAAAATTGTGATCACCATCCCTTTTGTTGGAAAAGGGAATGAACAAAGGGCACGTGTATCTCCACTGATTAAAAAGTAGTTTAAAGCAAAAAAGGTATTAATCCACACATTTTTCCTGAAGGATTCAGACATGATCAGTGAGGAAAAGTAACAGCACAGCTGGTTTATTAATTTTTATTGAATTGTCACTACAGAGTTCATTTATAGTCACTGGAATAATTGCTACTAGAGCTGATTTGGCAGATTTCTCCAAAATCACCTGTTTTACAGTAAGAGAAAATGACTCCTCCTCCTCCAAAAAATTATTCCTGTCTCTAAAGTGAACTTAAAAATTGATGTTTAACTTTCAAGTTCCTAAATTGGGGATAAATTGATTCCACCCTACTTGTCCCATAGTCAGACACTGAGCCCGAGAGTTGTGAGAACTTCTAGGCAGCTCCTAAGAGAAAGGAGAACACAGAAGGTGTGGTGGCACAGCATTGAGTTGTCACTTAACAAAATAATTGACTTTCTCCCCCCACAGCCAGGCAGGAGGTCATTAGTTAGTGCCTAGAATGCCATTGATTGATTCAGCCCAACATCCACAGGCACCTTGTAGAGGCAAAAATGAAAGCAACAGCAGGGAGAAGCACCAGGTTATAAGGCCGAGTTCAAGATTTTGGCTCTCAGAGGTGGATTTGGTTTGGATTTTGGATTAATTTGGTTCACTTCTTTGTTGGTTTGACTCATCAGCCTGGTGGTAGTGTCTTGAGGTAAAAATAGAAGTGGTGGTGATGCCACCAGAGATCTGAAGCTGCCCACATTGCCTGGGAATAACTAAGCCCTGCCTACTGCCATGATGAGTTCTTTGGGAGAAGCAGAGAACAGGGAAACCTTAATTCTGTTTAAGCAGGACAGCACCCAAAAAAACCCTCCAAGAACAAACAAAATCCCCCAAAAAACCCACCAATTGATTTCTTGCAGATATATTTCCCCTCTTGGACTGCCTTTCCAAAAATTTTTCATATTTTTCATCCCAGTCCCAGAATCCGGCTCAGTCTTATCCCCCTTATCTGGCAAACAAACACAGATTTATCTCCTAGTGCCAAACCCTTATGTCAGTAAGGGAAAGAAGTTCCTATAAGATCTTAAACAACTTTTGATCTGATCTACTGAATGCAAGTATGAGCAGATTTTGTTATATCTTTCTTTGTCACACAACAAAGAAAGGAATGGAAAGTCAAATGAAGAAGAGGGACTGAGCCTGGTTCCTGTACCAGTTGTTCAAGTATGAACATAAACAAAAGAAATTATGGTGATTGTTCCTGCCAGTTGAGGAAGAAAAGGTTCAAAATAACAGTGGCTAGGTTTAGTGCTTAGGGCAGAGCTTCTGAGACTTGCCAAGGAAGGTCTGACCTCCTGACAGGGGCTGGCAGGGCAAGCGCCACTGCCCTTCACAAAAAAGTAACTTTCAAAATCAGCACTCTGGATTGTCAGCTTGGTTTGTTCAGCCTGGAGAGGAGAAGGCTCTGGGGAGACCTCAGAGCCCCTTCCAGGGCCTAAAGGGGCTCAAAGAGCTGGAGAGGGACTGTGGACAGGGGATGGAATGTCAGAGTAAGGGGGAATGTCTTCAAACTGAAGGAGGGCAGGTTTAGATGGGATATTGGAAAGAAATTCTTCCCTGTGAGGATGGGGAGAATTTCTTCTCTTTCAATTTTCACAGGGTGCCCAGAGAAGCTGCCCCTGGATCCCTGGAAGTATCCAAAGCCAGGCTGGACAGTGCTTGGGGCAACCTGGGATAGTGGAAGGTGTCCCTGCCCATGGCAGGGTTTGTGACTAGGTGATCTTTAAGGTCCCTTCCAACACAAGTCATCCCATGATTTTGATATTCTATGAAGAAAAAACAGTAATTTTAAGACACTGGTCCTGAAAATCATTTCCCACAGCAAAAAACCCAAAAGCATTCTCTTCCAATTTCTTTGTAGCATGAAGGCATTTTGATGTAGCAATTCTGCATGAATCCTGTTACCTTCCTGGCAAACACAGTGCGTAGTCATGAAACAATCAAAGAGAAACATCTTTATGTTTGCATTTTCCCCATCAACTGCAATGATGGAGGAAAATTCTTTAATTACTGCTCCTCTGTGTGATTCTTTCCAGATCACACATTCTCCTTAAATGAAGGTTCACACAAAAAGAGCAAGAGAATATATAATATAAAAGGAAAGATAACTTCAAAATTGCATTTTGGAGTGGGGATTATTGTGGTGTTACCACAAGCTCTTTTTTGGCAAGAAAACTGGGCTTCAAGGGAACAGCTACCTCTGCCTCAAGATCAGTTAAGGCATTCAGCTGCAGCCCACAGGCACATAGGAAAAGATGTTTTTTTCTCTCCCATTCCCATCTTTGCTGGTTTTCCAGTTGGCAGCTGCAATCTATAAATAGCTGGGGAGATGATTAGTCTGAACGATGAAAGATTCACAAATGAAATAATTACAGCACATCTGTGCAGAGCTCTGCAACAGAACTTCTAGCACCAGCACTGGGCACAGAAGGGGATGTATCCAAGATAAGATCAAGACCTGTTTTACATCTTTTTTCCATCAATGAAGCTGTTCATACTGCACAGTTACTGTTTTTAAGAGTCTCATCCAAAAAACACTGTCTCCTAAAACGCCCAGGACCTGGTTCTACTTTCTCCTACCAGCCTGATTTTTTGTTTCATGCATGTGCTTGTAGAAATTCAGCTGCAGTCAGCAGTTTGGTTCTGTGGCTTGGAAAATCCCATCTCTCCATGAACTGTTTGTATACCACCCTGCCTTTCCAATCATGTTGTTGTTGGCCTTGCTCAGTGCACCTCAGGGTTGCAAGATGTAACCAAAAGTGTGTATTCTATTTGCTATTTGTCGAAAGCAGCTGGGGAGGTGTTTTCTTTATTTCTTGTATAACCCATTCCTCATAACTCTGGTGAGGAGGGGACGTGTGTCTTCTGTTAATGGGCCAGCTGTTAAACCAGCTGGGGCAGTGTTCTTTATCCCTTCCAGGACCCATCCTCCCTCCAGGGGATATCTGCTGTTCATGGGCCATCCAGGCTCACTGCATGGCTGATACAATTCCATCATCCCACTGAGAGATGCTCCACCCAGGGGGAGGAGCCCAGCATTCCTACCTGGAATAAAACCTGAGATTCAGAACACCAGGGCAGCCTGTGTGCACTGGATTCCCAGAGGATCACTGGACCCATCTCACCACCACTGGACCCTCCTACAGGATCATCTCTACTCCAACAGAACCACATCTGTCAGTCCAGGAGGACTTATTTGGACTTCTACCAACACTCTGACCAACAGGGTGTCAGGTCATGTTCTGACTCTGTTAGTGTTTCTAGGATTTTTTTTTGTTTGTTTGCCGTTTTTTGGGGTTTTTTTGTACTACTACATTTGTATTTTTAATATTCCTAGTAAAAAAAACTGTTATCCCTATTTCTATAACTTTGCCTGAAAGCCCCCTTAATTGCAAAATTATAATAATTTGGAGGGAGGGGAAGCTCCAGTTTAAATTCTCCATTTCAAGGAGAATGCTTTCCCTGGCAGACACCTGTCTTTCTAAACCAAGACTCTCAGACAACTGAGTCAGAAAAAATTTGCTGTTGGTTTTCACACTGCCTCTTGTTGTATTGATTTCTCTCCTGTGGTTTGTAAATCGTGCTCCTTTTCCTTGGCTCCCAGGATTGCCTCACTGCAGGAAGCAAGGCTCTGTGGCAAAGGCCTCTCTGTGCTGCTGTGGAATGCCTCCACTTGGCATTGGCTTTTCAAAAGCTTTTCTCTCTGCTTTCTGAAGACCCACAAGAGGTTTTAGTTTCAATTGCCCACTCACAGAGTTTTCTGTGAAAAAAGAAAAAAAAAAGGGGAAAAAAAGGTGATTTCCCAGCACTGAAATCACCTTGCTTGAAAAGCTGCTAACACCCAAGTGTGCACTGAAGTGTGTTTTTTGTCTGTTTTATAAATGAAGACAGAGAAGTTCTGGTGTTGTGAGATGAGGTGATTTTCATCAAACTCAGAATCAGTCAGAATCGCCTTCAGATGTTATTAAATTCCTCTATGAATTATTAAATTCCACCACCACTGCATGTGGTCCTGCCTCAGTGAGATTTGAAAGCTTTCTAACATCTAAATTCAAGACAAAAAATCACAACTCAACCACAACAGAAATATCAAGTTGCAACATGTGAAAATCTGTATCACTGCACTGCTTTTCTTCTCTCATTCCTTCCACAATCAAGACTCTTTCCCTATACATTGCCTGAATCAAAATTTATGGGTCTTTCGTTTCCATAATGGATCTTTGTGTGCATCTAAAGCTGGGTTCACTCCCCATTATTTTAACCTTTTAAAAGTCTAGTTTGAGATCATTCTTTGTATTTGTTTTGTAAGAAAAAACCTGTTGAGTGTGTGGCAGATATTTAAACAAAATTGGGAATTACTGAATAGCAAGCAAATACCTCAGCCAGAGCAAATACAATGGGACAGAAAGGGGATCACCTTTAGCAGGCAGATGGGATGTTTCTCACAAAGAACCTGCAAATGCACTTGAAGAAGATGATTTCTCATTTTCCCACACCAGCAAGTATAACAATCAGTTTAAGACCAGCAAAGATTGTTACCAGACGTGTTCTCCCTCCAGTAAAATTGGTTTCTATTTCCATTTACATTACATGGGAAGAGTTAGTACTTCCAGCAGCAAGGGTCATTTGGAGATCCTCAAGTCAAAAATATCATTTAAGTCTTGATTTTGAATGGAATGAATTCAAGGCAGAGGAACAAAGAATCTGGGAGATAGTCAGAGTTAGTGGAAAAAATCACAAGGAAAATGAAAATAAATTAAATAAGAGTGAAGCTGATGGGGGTTTTTTTAGGTTTCTGGAGTGCTCTGCTTGCTGGTCAGAGTAGACAGTTCAACAGACAAAGGAAAGAAGGAACTCTTGCAGCTTAATTCAACTCCTCATAGTCAAGGCAAAAATTGTGGTTTTGTGAGAAATTCCCAAGTCTTCCAATGCCATTAGACAGATTAATAGATTAATAGAAGTTTAGAGAAAAATGGAGTGCAATCCTCTTAATTAGTCAATGAGATACCCATTGTTGTGATTTCATTTGTCCATGCTCTCAGTCACCACCAAAATCCTGGTTGCTCACACAGGCAGCTTTTGGATCACCCATCACCTGTTAAACCCTAATTCACAATTTCCCCAAGTAGATGCATCCTAAATCACTCCTGACAGATTGCTGATACACAAAACCAACACACTGCCTTAATCTTCAGTTTGCTGTCTGGGAAGACAATGAATATTTGCAGAAAGCTCCCACAAACAGCCACATCCTGCCATGTGTGGAGGCTTCAGCAGCATCAGTCTCAGCTCCAGACTCAGCACTGACACAAAAGCACAACAGGCAGAGCCCATCCATGCACAATGTTAGGGCAGGGAGGAACAAACCTCACAAGAAATTTCTCTCAAGCTGCATTGGAAGCAAACAGATGTAAATAAACCACCGTGCATTCATGAGCCCCTTTCAAGAACTGGCTGGGAAAGGGAGAACAAACACCAGCACAATGCAGCAGCCCACATTTTACCTGATTGAAAAGAAACACACTCAGTACTAAGTGTCGATGTGAAGTCTTGCCTCTCACAGTGCCTGTGACAAGCTCATACAAACATTCAATCTAATGGTCCCTGATTAGCAAGCAAGGCTCTCAAGTCTGCCAAGCAATTCTGCAGCCTGGATTTTCACCCAAAAAAAAAGGGATTTTTTTCTGAAGCCTGAGGCATGGAAGAAATGGCAACCCTTAGGGACACTCCTCTGTTGAAAAATGAGGCATTATTTCAGAATCTTGAAAGCAGAACAAACAATTTCATTGAATTATGAGGTCATAGAATGGTTTGGGTTGGGAGGGGCCCTAAACACCATCCAGTTCCAATCCCTGCCATGGACAGGGACACCTTCCACCATTCCAGGGTTCTCCAAGTCCCATCCAATCTGGCCTTGGACACTTCCAGGGATTTGGGGGCAGCCACAGCTTCTCTGGGCACCCTGTGCCAGGGCCTCCCCACCCTCACAGGGAAGAATTTCTTCCCAATGTCCTGTCTAAACCTGCTTTCTTTCAGTTTAAAACCTGAGCATGGCCCATCTGCATTAGAGGAAGAAGTCAATATATCCTGTGCAGATTCCTCCTGTGGGACTTCAGATCTGCTTTTTTGTTTGTTTGTTTGTTTGTTTTTTGTTTTTTGTTTTTTTTTAATGAGACACACATCAAACAAAACAGACAACAAGACTGAAACAGCAAATGCAGATTTCACTCCATATTCAGAATATATTTGAGCCTGGCAGAGTTTCCTGCTATCACCTTCTCCAACCACTCTGCTCAAGCAGGATTAGCTACAGCAGCTGTTCCAGGACAGTGTCCAGGAACGTTTTGAATGTCTCCAAGGATGGGGACTCCAGAACCACTCTGGGAAACTTGTTACAGTCTTAGACCACCCACAAAGTAAGGAATCTTTTCTTACATTTAAAAGCCATTTCCAGTATTTCTGTTTGTGCCCAATACCTTTTGTCCTGTCACTGAACACCACTGTGAAGAGCCTGGCTCCACCTTCTTCCCATCAGGAGAAGTAAGTACACATTCAATCTGAAAGGTAATTTCAGAACAAATATTAGAACATATTGCATCAACATTTCTACTTCAAGGGGTTGATTGAGTACACAGGGCTGCAAACAGACACTGCCAGCATGGGAGTTCAAATTCACAGAGTAATATATTAATATGGTGTTTAAACATAACATTTTATTTATATACACACAACCAACAAAAATGGTAACACAACTAATAAATGGTAACAAGCCTTAAATTTATTGTAGCCCCTCACCATGTTGGTTGTTTTTAGGTTTGGGGTTGTTTTTTTTGCTAATAAACAGAACAAATGGCAAAGCTCACCAGAAAAACACACAGAAGCTTTGGAGCTTAATTGGCTTCTACATTTGGGTCAGCAAATGTTCCTGCTACAAAGCCAGTGAGGGATTCTTGCAACCTATTCGTGTTTCTCACCAGCACAACAGCAGCTAGAAAAGATAGGCAACCATGGCTACCGTCGTGGGATCAGCAAACTTCTTTTCACAGCTGTAAATATTTGTAGTGGAGCCAATTAGAGGCAGCGTGGTTTTGTCAGCATTGCCTAGGAAACATCAATAGCTGCTCCAAAGAATCCCCCACCTCTCCCGATCCCGCCAGGCTTCATTCAGCACTGGAGTGGCTGATGGTGCCTCCTCCGCACACAGAGCTAGAACTAGGTGAGGAACTGGCTCTGCCAAGGGACAGAGCTGCTCCTGGAGGCACCGAGCTCCTCAGCTCTCTGGTGGGGCTATGAAACCAGCAGGGAGGCAGCTGAGGAATGTCGCACGCGACATAAAGAATTCACGCACGCACACGTTGCAGTGCCAAGGCAGAATAAACTATTACAGATTCGATTTATTATTAAATAAATTAATTTATTTAATAATAGATTTATTAATAAATAAACTATTTATTTATTATTTTTTAAACTATTTGTTTAATAATAGATTTATTAATAAATAAACTATTTACAGATTCGACATTTATCGAATTCCAGCAGTGACCATGGACTGGGGGAAGAAAATCTTCGTCCCCAACCACGCTGGACAACCCAACAGTCCATCAACAGTCTCCTCCTTATGAAAAGAATGTAAACGTTGCTAGATTTTACAATAACAAAACGGTTATTTATATAAAATTGTATCTGACTCCATAAACACAGAAAGCTAAAAATAAGACTTTACAAAACTCCTTAAAGGGACAGAGGAGAATGGCAAAAATCCAGACAACAGAGGAAGATCCCAGGTGTCACACATGACACAGAGAAATGACACCCACACGCTGAGATGTCCAAGGCAGAAAAAGAGGAGGTTTATTTACAGACTTCAAGATTTATAGAATTCCAGCAGTGACCATGGATTGGAGGAAGAAAATCTTCCTCTTCAACCACACTGGGCAATCCAACAGTCCATCAACAGTCTCCTCCTTATGAGAAGAATGTAAACATGGTTATACCGTTACAATAACAAGGGGGTTGTTTATGTAAAATCGTGTCTGACTCCATTGCAAAAGGTAAACGCAGAAGGCTGAAATAGAACTTTAGGAAAACTTCTTAAAGAGACAGAGGAGAACAGCAAAAACCCAGAGAACACCCAGGCAGTGAGATTCGTTTTAAACTAAGTGGAAGATTTCAGGTTCCTTTTGTACATCTTGTTTGTACCAAAATCCCTGCTCTGAGCAAATGCATTTCAAGGGCATTTTGGCACTGATGCATCTACTCCCAGGGGAATTCTACAACAGAGCCATGTGTATAGAAGTCATGGATAAAGGTGGTTTCCTTTTCTTCTGAGTGTAAAAGCAAACATAAACTCATAAATCTGGGAAAAATTTAAAGAACTAATACCTTACATCTTGCTGTGCAAGGTCCCCTAAAACACAAGGCACCTCTACAAGCAATATCCCTCAGCTACAGATTTTTCAAAACAAAGGAGTCTGTGTCTGTTTTAAGGAGTATTTACCATGTCTAAACATCCTTGACTTCCACTTGTCAGGCACTTGACTGATATTCAGAACAAAATCTAGTTTATGCTACGAAAAGGTGAAGGGTGTAGCACATGAAGAGGGTCAGATGGTAATCCCAAAGCTGATTAAAGAGTCACAGGATCCAAAAAGCCCTCCAAGATAATTGATTTTTCAAGAGTTAACCCAGTGCTGCCATGTTCACCACTAAACCCTGTCCCCAAGTGCCACATCCAAACACCTTTTGAAGTCTTCCAGGGAATTTTTATGCCACATGGATGAGAGGACATTTGAAAAAGTTCCTATTAGCTACACATTAATATCTCTTCTTCGATTCTTAGAAGCTCTCCAGCTGGTTCCCCAGATCCATAACAGTTTCTCCAGGCAAACCACTTTCATGTGAAGAATGGCTGCAAGCACATTGATCCCGTTGAGTGGCTCTCTTTGTGCTCCATCTCAGTTCTCAGCACTTCCTCTGAAGGTTTAAAAAGAACATTGCACATACAAGCTGCCAGGTGATCAGAGAAACAGGACTGAGCTTCCCTAGAGGAGCCACATTATGCTGGGTACGTTATGGGAACCTGGGTGCCTCATGTGGATCTCTGCACTATCTTTGCACGAATAGAGGGCAGCTGAACCCAGGGAATGTACAGTGCAAAGGCTGACAACTCTGCCGTGCTACAGAAAATTTTAATGCCAGGCATTTCTCCCTGCCCTGCCCAGCCCTGCAGTCAGCAATACTGCAGCTCAACAGGTAACACAGTGTCTTGGGTTGCAATGCAAGATGTAACCAAAAGTTTGGATTCTATTGCCATCTCTTGAAACCAGCTGGGGCAGTGTTCTTTATCCCTTCCAGGACCCATCCTCCCTCCAGGGGATATCTGCTGTTCATGGGCCATCCAGGCTCACTGCATGGCTGATACAATTCCATCATCCCACTGGGAGATGCTCCACCCAGGGGGAGGAGCCCAGCATTCCCACCTGGATAAAAGCTGAGATTCAGAACACCAGGGCAGCCTGTTTGCACTGGATTCCCAGAGGAAGACCAGACCCATCTCACCACCACTGGACCTTCAGAGAAAACTCCACCCTTCTACAGGATCATTGCTCCAACAGAACCACATCTGTCATTGCAGGAGGACTTGATTGGGCTGCTCCCAACACCCTGACCAACAGGGTGTCAGGTTGTATTTCTGACTGTCAGTGTTTTCTTTTGTTCATTTTCTTTTTTTTTTTCATACTACTACATTTTAATTTTAATTTTCCAAGTAAAGAACTGTTATTTCTATTCCCATATCTTTGCCTGAGAGCCCCTTAATTCCAAAATTATAATAAATTGGAGAGAGGAGGTTTACACTCTCCATTTCAAGGGAGGCTCCTGCCTTCCTTAGCAGACACCTGTCTTTCCAAACCAGGACACACAAGTATGGCATGAAAGAAAGAGGGCATGAAAAACTGAGGTAAACCCCCCCCAACTTGCAAAAACATCCCTAAAGCCTTTCCTAATTTTCACTGAAGAGGGACAAATTGTCAAATGGAACTGTTTCTTCTGCAAGCATTTTGGAAGTTGGTTAATATCTCTCCCTGCCTTTTTTCCTGATGCACTGACAGAAACTTCCCAATTTTTCAGTGGGAGGCTGCCAGCAACCAGCACAGCAGCAGCAGAAGTGCTGAGTGTGAGAGGGTGAAAGGAGCAGGAGCCACAGGCACCCTGCTGACACACAGGAACACGTCTGCTTTTCCAGAGAAGTCGTGCAGTTGTTTACTGTCAGCTGGGATAACAGGATCATTGCTCAGGCACCCCGGGATGCAAACATCATCCACTTCCATGAACAGAAAGGTGACAGCTCACACTGTGATAACCACCCTGCTACCTCATTTCTCATGCTGTTACATAAATCCTCCTCCTGTTACGGGCAACAGACTTGCTCAAAAGACTAAAAAAATTTCTGGGATGTCAATGCATCAGGATTAGGTTAACACAATTCTGTAGTCAGACAGATTCGGAGAGAACTGAAAAATGTACACCTCCAGATTTACCAGCCTAAATAAAGGCTTGATGCTTTTGGGAATCTCCTGCACACACAAGTCTGTCCCAGCAACCTAGGAATTCCCATTCACTCAGTTCATTATCATGGAAGAGCAAATGTCTTGGAACAAAATGGAGCATAACCTGCTTCATCTGCAAAACAAGTACCCAGCAGTGCTGCCTCAAGTCTTGACAAAGCAGAGTTTTTTATGGATCACAGAGAGAAAAGAGCCTCATGTACAGTAGCTTTTTGTCCACAGCAGAATATTCAACAACACAATGGGAAAGTCATTACCAAATCAGAGGTGAGAGAATTTCTGGTCCATTAATTCTGCCAATAATTGAGCTCATTACAGATCATGGTGCTGTGCTGTAGAATGACTTGATTTTAATAACACTGTAAAGAAAACAGAGACCCTATTCCAGTAATTTCAGCCATCTGAAAAGCTTGTGCAGAGAGCAGTTTATACCAAAGGTGATATCCAAAACTATGAGCAAAATTTCATGCTGCCGAAGTCCTGCACAACAAAATGAGAGGTAGAAGAACTTGACTTTTAGCGTTATGATCTCACTCTATCCAGACACCAGAACTTTAAAATCAGAAGATGGGGGAAGGAATTGTATCATTTACCACCTAATTCCAGGGTTTCACTAATTTCAAATCTATTTGATAGATTTTCAGTAGGATTTTGAGCCAGAAAGATTATTTCCCAAATTTTCACTGGGATTTGAGTATTCTCCATAGGCTCCTCTTCCCTTCTGATATAAATGTCCCATTAGCAGGGGCTAATGCTCCTCCTCTAATCAGAATCATGAACTCATTACTAACAATGCAAGGAGCTCTTGGGAAGGTGAGTCATGGAATAATTTAGGTTGGAAAAGACCATCAAGATCAAGTCCAAGATTTAACATAACACTGCCACGTCCACCACTAAGACAGGCCCCTAAGCACCACAGCTACATGTCTTTTAAATACTTCCAGTGATAGTGAATGGTTTTATCTGTCTGTAGGACATGATTGACTTTGGTTCCCTTACACACAGCATCATCAAAACTGGGAGACCAACCTCAGTATCACTACTGAGCAGTGTGTAGAGGATTATTTTATTTACTGCTTTCAAAGGCATTTATTTTTCAATCAGGGATTACACAATTCCTGTCATCCCATCTTCAGTAGCTACAACTTACAACAGAAAAAAAACCAAACCAAAACAAACCCAAAAAACATAGCAAACTTTCCCTGGAGAATGCACTGATGATACTGGGGTGTCCCACCTTCCATGTCATCCAATTTTGTCTTATTGCTGAAATAACACCTGACTTGTACTAACACAGGCTTTTTAGACAGGATCCAGCCTGTGGATCACAGCAGGATCCATCTGAACCTGGAAAAAAATAATCTGGAGAACAAAAACTCAACCAAACCATGAGCAAACCACTGAGGTGCTATCACTGCAGAACTGAAGCCACCAGGGGTGTGAAGATCAGACAAGCCGTGCAGAGAGGGACAAAAGGTGAGAGAGAATAGATAAATTAAGAGAGAGCTCTAAGTTTGCATGGAATGAGTTTAAAAGCTTGCTGTCATGTGATGTTGAAAGGTGCTCCTGCCTGAGCAGGTGCACAGGTCACCCTGAGCCCATGCAGAATACCACTGGCTCTCTTTCTAGGCCAGGCCCTGCGTGCCCAACCTCTCCTAAAGGCTGTTCAGCCAGTTTTATTTCTAATAAAATGCTTATCAAAGGGGTTTCTTTCCCATTTGAATGTCCTGCTTCTGTAATAAAGCAAGATCTAACGCTTCCCATGTGCTCTGTTCTCTTTGTGCTTCACAGAGAAACAGAGCTGAAAGCAGTGAGGGAAAAGAGGGGGTAAACACAGAATGAGATAATCATTTAAGCTGGAAAAGACCTCTAAGACATCTAATTCCAATCATTAATCCATCACTGCCTGCACATCACATCAACAACTGCATGTCAAAAGGGGAACCTAGGTCCTCTCAGTTACTGCTGCCAATCAATCTGGATTGTTTTACACAAAATGCACCTCTTACTTCACTCATTTCCTGCACATTACTGAGGAGGGAAAGAAAAAAAGAGACAGGAAAGTAGGGTGCACACTGTAACAGCACTGCCCTTTGCAAAAATACCTCCCTCTGTGACTGTCACTAGACACAAAAAATTCCCCCCAAGTCCACTTGCTTGCCTTTCAGAGAGAAGGGCTCCATTTCCAAACCTGCCAGTCCCCTCATCCTCAAGAACCTCTCTGCTATAATCAATCTATTTTCCATACTTGACTTTTCTTAAAATAATAGGCAGAGACATCACAGATGCTGTTACAACCTTTTTTTTTTTCTTTTAATTCTGAAATCTCAATTTCATTTTTTGAAGTCTTATAAAAAATTATAATGCTGGGTAAAATGATGTGATCCACTATACACAAGAGGACAGAGTAGAGGCTGTTAATTCTCCCCCTCAGGCTCTAAAAGCACTGAACACTCAGAGCAAGCTCAGAAGCTGGCTGATAATTTAATTTTAAGCTTTTTGAGGACTGGTTCATGTATTGAAACTTGAATTTACATCAAGTCTAATCTTAAGAGAATTGAGAGGTAGAAGAACAGGGGCATCTCCACTGTCTTGAAGCAAAATGAGCAAATTACACAAAAAATGTATTCTTACAATCTACTTTAATTTGAATGATATTCAGTTTTTGGTAGGTAAGAACTATAAAATAAAGGCCACTCTGAGCACACCATCTTGCTGAGTCCTGCTGCAATTTGATTTCTTCATGTGCATCTCTACCCAGGGGTTCTTCCATGCTACTGATTCACACTTGTATGAATACAAAGAGCTTGATCTCATCTTCATTCAGCACCAACTGAAAGCAATAACATCCCCTTAAAGTAATTTTCTCCATCAGTGATCTCCCACAAGCAGTTTCCTAAAGATAATTTTCAAATAGTGGGATAATAAATGCTCTTTCCCCAGCACATGGTCATCAAATTCCTGCTGTCAAAGGCTTTGTATTTCCATATTTCCATGTTGATAAAATATCATGGGTCCTGCAAAAAGGCAGTAAATATTGGTACAAAATTTATCTCCCAAATTCTCTCTCATTCAAGAACTTTGTCCTCCGAGATGTAAGCCTTTTCCAGAGTAAGAATATATGGATAACTGAACAATTAAAAGTTATGCACAACTCAGTTATAAGTGCAACCTGTTCTCCTCCACGAATGGAGTGGAGTTTCTCTGGTCTCAGTAAAATCAGTGTTTCAGAGGTAGAGGTGTTGATTCCTACTCCTTGCATTCCTTCAGAGGCAGTGAAGCCAAGCTGCTGCTCTTCTCTCAGCTTCAGTAGGAAATCAGTTTGGTTTGTGTGCTGCTCCATATCTGAACCCACATCTCTGTGGGTAAGGCATATGGGGGTCCAGAGGGTGTGATGGTTTAATCACGTTCTATATTTCATTTGACTGGAAGAATATAAAGCAAACCAGGCCCATCTTTAAATTACAAAGATAGTTTATTAATACACACAAAAACAACAAGAAAAGGGAAAAAAAACAACAACAACAAATGAAACTTCTAAAACATCTTTCTTTCTCTTTCTAAGTTTTTTACCTTTCTTCACTCAACATAAAAAGACATGACTTGCAACTTCAGCCAGTTTTACCATTTTAAAAATAACCTTTTATCAGTTCTTTTAGGAAAGGAGTCTCTCTGGGTTCTATATAGACATCCCATGCTCTACATCTGCGAGGATTTTAAAGGAACTCCTGCAAACTGCGAAATCCTACCCATTAGCAGTTCTCTCAACACTGCACATAGGCCATATTTGCTTATTGGGGTACTGTTTAAGGATGCCTCCTCTAGTATGACACAAAGATTCTCTTCTTCTATTTCTAAAATCATCTCAAGACCCAAAAACAAATCTCCTCTTTCTTTAGGAGCAAAAAGCTTCATATCACTTTTAACTAGAACCTTACATCCCCCCAAAAGCATTTATATGTTACAGCAAAAAAACTAGTTCAGTCTCTATAGTTTACCAGAAATGTCCAGCCAAAATTAGGCCACTCCTTGTCCTTTTGCCTTAAAGTCCTTTTCACTCTCCTTTCACCGACTGTAGCTTCATGCCGTGTCTTTCCATAGTTCATTCGCTATAACTGTTCTTCTTCCGGAGAAAGATGATGTTTAGGAAAGTCCATCTGCTAACAACAAAAGGTTAAACTTTTCGGGCTGCCGGGCTGCTCACGTGGCTCTGCGGCGGGAAACTGAGTCGTTTAGAAGCCATGCGCTGGTTTCTTCGGCTTGAAAAGAAGAGCAAGGGCGAAGGGGCACTCCGTCCAAGCTCTCCTTCTTCTCCATGCTGCCTGCTTCTCGGCACGACAGCGGCTCCTAAAGCTCCGACCCGGCCTGCCCCGGCTCCGGCAGCATCGGGGCCCGGCCCGGCCCGGCCCGGCCCGCCGCAGCCGCCCCGGGGTGGGGGGGGCACCGAGGCCGGCCTGGCCCCGGCGGCTCTCTGTCCCCCCGCCTGCCACACCGCAAGACAAAGAGATCGCTCCTCCCCCCACCCAGCCTTTTTAAGCATTTCGCCGAAAGTCGCAGCTTGTCTTTTACTGGATAAATTACTTGTCAATCACAAAAACTGACCCCGATTGGAACAAAATCAGGCTTTTCCTAGCCTATGACAGAGGGTAATAGAGAAGGTCCAGGAACTACTACACCTGCCTGCATCTACCCTTCCAAGAAAAGCAATCAGCAAAAGCAAAAATTACTTATTTCCAAGGTACTGTATATATAAAAATATATTTATATATTTATATATTTATATTTAAATATAGAAATATAGAAATATAGAAGTATAAAAATACAGAAAATAAAAATACAGAAATACAAAAATACAAAAATATAAAAATATAAAAATATAAAAATATAAAAATATAAAAATATAAAAATATAAAAATATAAAAATATAAAAATATAAAAATATAAAAATATAAAAATATAAAAATATAAAAATATAAAAATACATGCATGGTGTGATTCTTGGAGCTGACCAAGGGCCAGGAGCTGGCCTTTGATGATCCTGGTGGGTTTCTTCCAACACAGGATATTCTCTGATACGTGGGAGACAGCAGACCAAAGAGAGGGGGATCCTACAAGCATGAGGATGCTCCTCCCATGGACCTGCATTTCATGTTCTCTGCTCACCCGACACTGCTTGAACATGGTGTTTAGACTAGAAAAGACTTGTCTCCCTCACGTAATCCTCTGCTTGTTACAAAGCCTTGAGAACAACCTTGCAGACAGCCAGGAATCATCTCCTGGAAAATTACACTGCAGATATTCTTCCAGTACTTTTATTTTTCGTCAGCTCCATTTGAAACTTTGCGCTGTGCTGTGATGGCTTTCATGGTTCATTATTCCATCCAGCTGTACAGCACAGTGAATCCCATAATAACAGCTCCCAGCACTTCAAAATTTTCTTGTTCTCCTTGTCATGTCTGATGGCTTTTTTAGGTTGCTAGTTAATAACAAACCTAGGCAACAGCATAAATATTCTCACAAAAAATAAAAATAAAAATAAAATGAGCATGTTTTTAGTCCATGCTCAGTGATGAGACTGTGCATCCTCCCTTCCCCCTGTGAATTCAAGGCATTTGAAGTTTACTGACCCCGTTAGCACAACTCTGCTGGGAGCCACACTTTAAAAGTGAAAATATCTAACTGCACATATCGATTCCACAGCCCACGGGTGTTCTGAAAAGCTGAATTAGCTTTGGGGGAAAGTTAACCTTGTCACTGCAGAGTGACAAAGCAAAAACTCGCTGGTTAAGCTCAGCAAAGGCTCTGTCACCCTCCTGTAGCAGGGGAAGGCAGAGGCTGTCAGTTGGGAACCTGGAAGGGAAAGTGATGTGCAGAGAGAGAAGCTGAACGACAATCAATCAAGAGCTGAGCAAGGGGAGTCAGGATGGGAACAGAAAAAATTGCCATGAGGAGAAGATGGGAAAAATATACACTGGGATGCAAAGCAGAGATGAACTGGAATGAAGAGTGCAAAGAGATTCATTTATACCTTGGACAAAAAAACCCCAAAAACGTGAGCTCTTAATCTGAGCACAGCGTGGCAGAGAGACTCTGATCAATACCCAACACACAAAGCTCTGAAAAGAGCAAGTGTTGCAGGCACTGCCAACAGATTTTCTTCTGCATATGCTGTTTTTTTGGTGGCTGAGGATGCCAGCTCAAGAGGAGGGTTGGGAGATGAAGCTTTCACTTCGGTGCTCGCTTTGGAGATGAGGAAAGAAACTGGAAAATTCCTCAGGTCACAGGAATGGCCATTGTCAAAGTTAGAATTAGGATTAATGCCCCCCAGCCCTCAGCCTTCAGCTCTGCCTCATTCTTTGCTGTCCCACATAGCCACATGTTTGCCAAAAGCATCCAGTCACAGCTGCCACGGGAATAATCTCCAGTCCATCAAGGCTGATCTAGAATATAATTTATAATGTACTGACTATGACATTGATCCACTGGTTCAATGAGCCACAGGAAGAAAATGGAAGAAGAAAAAGGTGATTTGTGAAGGTGGTTTCTGAAAGACAGGAAGTAGATGAAAATAAAAATAATCAAATAAAATCAAGTCGCTCTGGAACCCCAAAAGATTAATGCCAAATGGCAAGTGCAAGTTCCAAGACAGCTTTGTCTCCTAGGGCTGGATTTCCACCACAGAAGTGAAGAAAAATTTTAAATCCAGAAAGATTTTAGTCAAAGAAATGAAAAAGCTTTTCACTCCCAGTCAGGCAAGCAGAGCCAATGGCAGGCTGGATATAAGGAAGAATGAAAACCTTCCACATTTTCCTTGTGAGAGGCTCCTCAGTGACACTTCAAACACAAGAGGTGACACAATTTTCTCTCCCAAATCATGCCCATCTCTGCAGCAATGTCCCCTCTAGAGAAGGCACATCAGTGCCTACATCCTGGAAATGGGTGTAGAGCATTGGGTATGGCTTATTTGCTTCATATGGGGCTTAGTTTTGGGTTTGTGCTGGCAATGGTGTGGATAATCCTGGGATGTTTTTGCTATGGCTGAGCAGAGCTTGGACGGAGCCTTTTGTGCCTCTCACCCTCCCCACCAGGGATGGGGCTGGGGGTGCACAGGGAGTTGGGAGGGGAAACAGTTGGCATAGCTGACCCCAACTGATCCAAGGGATATTCCAGGCTACGGGGCATCATGCTCAGCAATAAAACTCAGGGAAAGGTTGAACAGGGATAACTGCCTAGGGACTGGCTGGGCTGTTGGTTGGTGGTTAGAAATTTTATGCAACATGATTTTGGTACTTGTGGTGCAGACTGTGAGGTCTCAGTGGCCGTGTTCAGTGTTTCACAAGCAAGAAAGGCTTCTGTGTGAAAGTTTCCTTCTGTCCATGAGCTCTCCTTTGCTTCACCTTAAGGAATGTGATCCTGCCAAGAGAGTGGCACATGGGAAAAAGCTGATGCTGCTTAAAAGCGTTAAAAAAACAGAAGTGACAGTGACAAACAACAAGAACCAGACATGACAAAGACATAAAATGTGTTTCACTGTGGGGTTGGATGGAAAAGATTTTGTATGTGGACTGCAGTTTCATTCCCTGCAGGACAGAGAGTGAAAACTGTAAATTGAATAACTGTAAATTCTAATTGAAGTGACAGCTGTAGTTGAACCACGTGTTGTGCATTCACAGGTGTGAAAAATACAGAAATTAGTACTCACACCAGGCTTGTAACAAATGCCAGTGTGGAAATACACAACATATGTAGCATGGGGTGTCAATACAGGAATTTTCTGCAGAGGTATTGGATGTTATACAGGTCTGTACAACAATGAATGCACCTTTTCAAGAAGTCCAAGACCTGAGGAGAGATTTCCTTCATTTCTCTGACTCGCTGCCACTCCCAGAACAAAGAGTGGGTCTGTACCCAGTCACAGAATCACAGAATGGCTGGGTCTGAAGAGACCTTTCAGGATCATTCAGTTCCAATCCCCTGCCATGGTCAGGAATGCCACCCACCAGACCAGGTTGCTCAAGGCTCCATAAAGCCTGGCCTTGAAAACTTCCAGGGATGGGGCATCCACAGCATTTACAGGCACCATATTCCAGTGCCTCACCACCCTCATATTGAAGAATTCATTTGTTGCAGCTAATCTAAGGCAGGAGGAAGGGGCAGAGGAGTCACTGAGCTCAGTTGGTTGGAACCTAGAACTTAAAAATGCCAAGATTGCTGTTCCATCCCTGCACAGCCCATTGTAAGAGTTGGACTCGATGGTTCTTGTGTCCCATCCAGCTCAGAATATTCTGTGATTCTGTCAAAATTTTGAAATGCACGTGTAGACCTGAAGGACAAATAATAAATAGATAAACTCTTTTTTTTTCAGGGTTGTTTTCCTGTCCAATGATAACACAGGAGAACTGCTGTCTTTTGTGACTCCTGGCTTTAGTGGTTTTAAACTAAATGAGGGCAGACTTAGATTAGAGTCAGCTTTAGGGATGTTTTTCAGACACAAGCCATCACAGCCCACATTGCTACTACAGTGAAGGAAAACAGCTCCGACACCTTGCAGATTGTGCCATCTGATTTTCATGGCACAATTCCCTTTGCAAGGAAAAGGAAAAGGCAACACTCTGGCAATGTCTGCAGAACTTTATGTTTTGTAAGGGCTTTATGAGATTTTTGGGGGGGGAAAGCAATTGAGGCAATGATGTGAATTTTACATGCAAACTTCTGCATCAGGCTGTAGCCTAGCAACATCAGCAACCCAGCATCCAAAAATTTTATCCATCACGCTGGTGAATTCAGCAAGTCAGACACTGGGGGAAAGTGTGTGGCTGGTGTCAGCTACGTCTTTCTGTAAATTAGCTTTGATAACATCTTTCAAATCCCTTATCCACAAAGAAGAGCCTCTCACAAAGCTGGGAGGAGGTTTACTATTTATCACTACACTGCTGCACTCCTGGAGTGGAGGAGGACTTTTTTTTGCTGACAATTCTTTGCCTTTGGAGCGGTATCACTATTGTTGGAAACTCCACATCGGAGAGAGAAACTCCCCAAAATTTCTGACAGGGAATTTTTAGTGGCTAAACTTTGGCTCCTAAAATTAAACTGCAGGAGCCTGGAAAAAAACCAACAAAACAACAAACCCAAAGAAACACAAAAACAAACCACTTCCCTTTTTGCCAATGAACTTCCAGGTGGCTGGAAGATACAGCAGATCAGCAGGCTGGAGAGGCAGCCATGAATAGATCAAAGTTTGACTGGTAACAGGTTATGAGTAGGGTTCTTCAGGGGTGACACACATCCCACCAGATTAAAAATGTAGCTAGACAGCCTCCAGCATGGATGGAGCTCTGGAAATTACCTGGTATTAATAAACCATAACTCCAAGGAGGCTTTAGCTCTCAGGATTGAAAACAGCAGGGTAAGATCTACCCAAGAGATGGACAACAGCTCCATGCACTTAAAACAGCAACTTCAGGAAAAAAAAAAACCAAGACCCAGATGCAAACATCTGTTAGCAATAAAAGCTGACAAGATGCATTTATGCATCGCACAAAGCATAATCAAGATTCAATCTGCCAGTTTTATTCTCAGCGCTGTTAAGAATTCAGAGTGCATTTTGCTGTACATGATCATGTTGCTTCAAAAAGCATCTGTCTTTCAGCCTTTTGTGCTCCAACATTTCACACCAAATAGATTCTGTTAACAGTTGTCACCTTTGAGGCTGTAAAAAGATCAGGCGGATAATCTGGCGTTTTGAAATTTTGGCAACTCCTCATTAGATCACGGGCTATTCTGCTTCCTCTTCATTGACCTCACAACACTAGAAACGGGAGGATTTACTCCAATGTAAATACCTTTTTCTGCTACTTCAAGAAGAAGGTACAAATAAAAAAAAAATCACTTTTAGGAATTTTTCTGACAGATTTAATTATGGTAACAAGAGCTTGAGAATCCTTTTGTAACTCTAGCTGATCAGAATGCATATTAAAAGGAAAGAAAAATAAATGAAACTGTATTTCTAGGCCATAAAAGGAAACAACGTGTAGCTGAAATTAAAAGCAAAATGATGATCATACTCTATGCATTTAGTACGCCTTGAAAGTAAACAATAACCTAAATAAACATTAGAAATTATGAAAGAATGATAAAAAAAAAATTAAAATGAAGCAAAATTGATAGATGGGATTGTTGCACAGTCTCGATGCCCGCTGTAGGTGTGGTGTAGTGCCTGGGGAGAGATAACTCCAGGCATGAGAACAGGTTGGGAGGGTGACCTGATGGAGAGCAGGAGAAGGACCTTGGGGGTCATGGTGGCGAGCAGGTCAACCATGAGCCAACAGTGTGCCCATGTGGACAAGAAGGTCACTGGGACCCTGGGATTCATCAGGAAGAGTGGCCAGCAGCTGAGGGAGGTGACCTTGCCCCTCTACTCTGTCCTGGACCTGTGTCCAGTTCTGGGCTCTCCAGGTCAAGACAGACTCCTGGGAAGGGTCCAGCAGGGGAGAGGATTGTCAAGTTTTCCACACGTCCTCACTGAAGACAAAAAGCTGGGTAGTTGTAAAAGTGAAGTCCTTTATTGCATGGCTAAATCACAAAGGTGGAGGTTGTTACAGTTTGTGCCAGCAAAGTCCCATGTCCAAGCAGAAGTGATAACATCTTATCAGCAGCAGTAGAGGCAGCAGCAGAGACAGCACCCATATTCTGTGTCCCCTAAGCGTGAGCACCCTAGCACTCTCAAAGCAGTGCATTTTTATTATATTTTTAACCAACCAGGCTTAAACACAAATTTTCTACGATAGTGCTGTGTGAGGGTTTTGGCCTTTTTTCCTCTTTTGCTAAGGTCAAAATGAATAACATGGGAAACAAAGATGTTGAGTTTGGGGTTGGAACGTTTGTTGTATCTTACCTATTTACAGTATTTATAGGCTCACAAGCTGTGAGCTTAACTAGCAAGCCAGGGAAAGGAGGTAAAATGGAGTGCTTCTAACTCTTTCCAAGGTCTTTTAAGCTATAATCACCCAATACTAAGGTGACACTTAAATTATTTATGTTTTTGACCCAATAATGACCACCCAAGGCCCGCAATGCAGACCTTTTTTACCCAAACCCATGAAGAAGAGGGAAGAAGACGGTGAAGAGGAAGGACAAGCACCCAAAATCCTCTCTCTTGACTCATATGTATTACTATATACTAAAATCTTAAATCTAAGTTTCTAGCATTCCAACAGTGCTGGACCTGTCCTAAGCTAGAATTGATGTGCAACAATATTCATAAATTCTTGCATGAATTCTAGGCATATGGCTCTATCTATTCCACTTGGCTTAGCAAGGATACCTTGCTTTCATTGTGTCTAGGACTTAACTATCTCTGCAAAAGGCAATGCCACTTGAACTTTAAACTAGGCTTTAGGGCTTCTCTTACTAAGACAGGCTCTTATTTCTTAGAGGCACTTAAAAATCCTCTATTTATTTAAAACTAAACTTGCATTTCCACCTCATGTTCCTGTGGATTTATGTATCTTAGTTTCTCTGAAGGTTTTAACTCAGTCCTCACACCTTTGGACACCCCTGGGCCTTTGGGAATGGGGCCCAGGGGGGATTTGTACCCTGACAAGGATGATGACTGGGGGTGTTGGAGCATCTCTGTGTTCCCACTATGAAACCAACTCCCTCCACGAAGGGAACAAAGGCAAAGCCTCTCTGTTTTCCGTGTTCTGCACAGTGCATTTTCCCTTTCTGAGGATGCTGCCATGAGCAATAGAAAAGGAAGGATCTTAATAAGGAGCATTTATTGCAAATGAAGCCCCTGGACTTCAAAGGTCATTTTTGGAACAGCTCTACTTGGAGAGGTGCAGGGTGGAAAACCTCTTCTTCCGGAGCCCTCCAAACATGCAGGGAAAGGGAAAGGGAAAGGGAAAGGGAAAGGGAAAGGGAAAGGGAAAGGGAAAGGGAAAGGGAAAGGGAAAGGGAAAGGGAAAGGGAAAGGGAAAGGGAAAGGGAAAGGGATAGAAAAGAATGTGATCATATGGCAAGAAATGCAGGAAAAGGCTTAATTGGTGAGCAAAAAGAAAAGCAATTTTTTTTCATCAGAAATGAGCTTGTTTATTGTTGGGAAAAAAGGAGAT
Source organism: Phylloscopus whistleri (assembly GCA_017589585.1). Lineage (NCBI taxonomy): Eukaryota > Metazoa > Chordata > Aves > Passeriformes > Phylloscopidae > Phylloscopus > Phylloscopus whistleri. Next base: position 1,066,009 of record JADMLD010000401.1, read on the forward strand.
TTTACACTTTTTGCTGTGCCAAAGAACAAAGTCGACTCCATGTCCCCAAAAAGACAATATCCTGTGGGTAAGCTCAGAATCTACTTGACTGAATTGATCAGATTCCAAGATGGCACTTTGAGTCAGGAAGTCTGTAATATCTGGTGATTCCAGAGATTGCAGATGTCCTCCAGGGTGCACTGTGAGCATCAAGAAAGACACTCAGGAGGTCAGTGTGAAGACTCAAATGACAATAGCAAGCTGGTGGTTTAATTTTTGCTATGTTGAAGAAAATTAGAGGTGTTAAAGACAATAAATTAGTATTTTCCTCTTGGCCAGGATGTATAGAGGCTGAAACTCAAGAGCACGATAATGATATTGGTCACTTCCTTTTTACAATTTCTTTTTCATGGAATGACTCCTTGACTTCTTCAATATTTCCCTGTGTTTGAACTCCTGGCTGGTCTCTAAGGAACCTTGATTTGGAATTATTTCTAATAATCAAAGAGCTTTCAGGTTTCAAAGAGCTTTCCTTTTCTTTACTTCTCATTAAAAATCATTATATGAAAAAAGATAATTTTGATATGCTATGTAGATAGTTCATGGGAAAAAAAAAGGATTAAAGCAGAAAGTGGCTAGAACCACAATAAAATATTTTACTGAAAGGTACAGATAAGTACTAATTAAATAACTAGGGAATCCACATGAATAATTTCACAGAAGGGAAAATCTTATTCCAAATATCAGCAGAAAAATAGGCAAGAAAATTCCCTCATCCTTAGGAAGATTATCAGGAGGTCTGTCACTAAACATGGGATTGGGAGTGATTTCTGTATATGAATTTTGATTCAGTTTCTCTCTAGCCCAAAATACTTCAACCAGGAGCTGAGAAAGTATAAAATAAACATTCATATTAGCACACAGTCCTTAAAACAGTCACTGAAGGAAGTAATCTCAATAAATATTACAGATTATAGGAAATATTAATAACCCTCTACTACCAGAGAAGTATGACATGTCAACCTCCCATCAGATCTCTCCTGGTTTTGGGTGGGAAAGATGTTTATCTGCTATAGAATTATCTAAGGAAATTTTGAGAAGAGCAAATCTGGACTAAAATTTCCTATTAGGAGTAGGGCAAGAAAATAAACACAAAAGGAGAGGATGGGAAAAGGACTGCAGGAAAGAAAACTAATAGTGGGAAATCAATGAAGAGGAAAATGGAGAAAAAAAGTTAAAAAGTAAGAGCAGAAGAAAAGCACAAGAGAAAATGAAGACTTTTGATGGAAACTTATAGTTCTAATTCAGGAACTGAAAGGATGCAGCCTAAAATGCCAACATTTCCCTTGCTATCAATATCCAGAATATGATCTATTACTGTAATTTTGCAGAGCTCACTACTCAGTGAATATGGGAATATTTAACTGTCAGCAGTAAATGTCCATATTTACAGAAAATGCAGGGCAGTAGAATCATAGCCATAATTACTAGGATGAGTAGAAAATTGGGAAATGACATGGAAGTCAGTGGAGGACACAGTAACAATATATGTTAAAAATTAGATTGAAATGGATGGGCAAGATCGTCCAAAATAATTGTGAAAAAAAGGTTGAAGCAGCAATAACAATATTAAAAGAAAACAAATAGATGTTATTTCAAAAGAGAAATAAGATGGTTTGGGGCAAATTACAGATTTTTCTACTTTTAATTAATGCAAAAGAAATTAATCAGATACTAAAGAACTGCTCTTGCCTCAATTAAAAAAATGCTGTGTTGTGCCCACTTTCCCTTTGTAAAAAGGACTATATTTAAAAATCTTATTACAAAGTCCAGAAACGTTTATGATCTAATTTTACAAAGCTGTTAAAAACAATATGAACTTTTGTACTCTTGGAGTTATTAACTCCATCGTGGAAGATAAACACATTCCTTCCTCTGGGAAGAAAACGATGATAAAAATAAAGCTCATGGAAGAGGGGCACCAAACAATTTACTGCATATGAATCAGATTTTTGACATTAAAGGTTTTAGCAAAAGCAATTGCAGGTTAAGTGGATACACAGAAATTTTACCACATGTCAGTAAGGTTATTTTGTTTCCTGAAAACTCAAAATAATGTGGGAAGAAGGTAGGGACTGATTTCATACTAGAAAATATGAGAATATGATGTTTTTACATCCATAAAAGCTCCAGACTTAATTTATTACATCCCTTTGGGCACAAAATAATTTGCTTGTCTGAAAAGAAAGGGAATTTCTGTGGATGCCGTGTTGGGATGAAGATTGGCTTCAGTGTTAAATACAAGATGTGAATGTTGGTTTGTTTTGTTTTGTTTTGTCCTGTAAAGATCGTTGAGTTTCCATGCTCACTCACTAAGGGAAATTCCTGAGATTAACATAAAATGAGCAGCAGTGATCCCTGTGGCTGCCTGGGACTGTCTCAGCCATGAACCTCTGGCCATTCCCATCAGTCCCAGATACAAAGGAAAAGGGATTAATTAGGAAATCAACACAGGCCAGTGTTCATTCCAATGGCAACGCTGCCTTTGTGCCATGCCTACCTGGAAGCATTGCTTCTAAACATGTAGGGGGTGCTCCATCTCCAGAAAAAAAGAAGAACAGGAAGAGTAATTCATTCAGAGAGGGTTAATTAGGGGTTAAATGTATTTGCAGTTTGGGTGGGCTGCAAGGCCTGCATTGTGCTGGAGGAGAGTGGAGTCAAGGATTTAATTTTCCATAAACAGTTGCTGCGTGGAGTGGGTGACACATTGGAGATGATCCAAAATAAATAGGCTTGTGAAGGCTGCCTGTGGCATTTCCAAGCTCTACAAAACCTAATGTTTCAGATGTTGTCCTCCAGCTTCTCACCCTACTGTGACCTCAGATTTCCCTGGATTGTCCCTCTGATTCCATTTCCCAATTATGCCTGCAGCTCATCCTACCCTTGGTGTTTCCCTTTTGTGAGCTCTGCCCAGGCTGAGATGTGAGCACAGACTGGCTGACAACAGCCACTGGGTGTCCAGTCTTTGGAAAGCTGTAGTAGCACCTACCTTGAGCAGTTCTTGTGTATTTCACCATTTAGAGGAATTTTAATTGCATCTTACTGTCTTATTGAAATCTTAGCAAAGTAATGCTAATAAATGGAATACAAGCATACAGGTTTGGGTATTTTAAATCAGAAAGTTTATGATACTCTTCAGAGATGAACAATTGTATGGAAGTTACATCGTTTCTGTAAACAAAAACAGATCTCTGGACATCCTCTATTGTCATATTGGATTTTGGTTTGAGTATTCATCCATAGACCTGTCACATCTCCAAAACTGGAATCTCTTTTTTTCCACCATAAGGAAAAGGTAAGGAATAGTAGTGAGAACACAAGGCCAATCTTTTATATATTGGTTTTTAATGTAAATCTAATTTATATCCATCTCAATATGGGCAGGAGAGCAATGGGGCATCAAATGCAGAAATATTTTAGAGTAATCTTGAAACAAATTTGAAGCTGTCACAGCAAGCAGGTGAGAATCAACTTGTAAGAGCATGGAAGGGAAACTACAAACGTTCAGAAGTGTGAGTTTGCCACTGTGTGCAGAGGAATACTCCAACTTTAACAAGCAAGCAGCATCACTCATGGTCTCTGATGCCCTGGAGAGAAACTGGTCACTGATTTCAAGATACATTGACTGATTTGCACCATCATGACAGCAGTGGCTAGGAATTTTTTACAGCCCTGTTCCTAAAATTCCCAGAATTCCAAGTCAGCTGCTACTGCATTGCTCTACTATGAGAAAAGCAGGTCAAGAGAGTGATGTTTGCCCTGATGAAGTCACAGGCAATGGAAAGGAGAACTGTGCATTGTGCAGTTTTTGTCACATCAGCTGAAGATTTCCTCAGCCCTGCTCCAAAGGGACCCCAAAAAACAAATTCAGGATCTCTCTTCTGTTTCCCTCACATCCACTCGATGCCTCAAAGATTCCTAAGGGATGAATCCCAGTCACATTCAGGGAAAAGAGCAAACTCAAAACTCCTGTGTCAAGGACTGCTGATGTTCCCAGTACATGTTCATTATCATTTTCAAGTCAATTTTTTTGTTCAATTATCTTTTAGGGGAAAAGAGAGACATTAGGATGACAGACATTACAGAGTACTCAAACTGCACTGGGTGACATTTTTTCCAGTGCTCAGGAGAAAATTTTCTCAGATTGACTATGATTTAATGATATGATCTTGTCTTTGTTCATTCACAAGGTGAGCAGGGTGGGCAGGTAAAGCAAAGAATTCCCATCAAAAGGAAAAATTATTTGTCCAAGTACCGGCAATGTGTTATCTCTCACATCCACTGTCCATTTCCCAGCCACTTGGAGCCTGATTTAGGCCACTTCTTTCACCACACCATGACAAAGTTCACATTAATGTCCAGAAGTCAGTTTTTAATACTGGATTATCCCTTCACCCAAAGAGAATTTGAATGTTTGTTTCAGTACTGACCAGTGACCCAAGGTCCTTGCTTGTATCCCTGTTCAGAAAAGGGTCTTTTCTCCAGCCCCTTCAAAAATCCTCCAAAATTTAAGCAGAAAGGAATCTTTCTTCCCAACGCTCTGTGACCAAGATATGCTTGGAATTAAGATTTCTTGCATGGCAGTGAAAACACCCAAGATCCTGACACCAGCAGCCCACTCTCAACCCAGAATTTTGCTAACTCCATCATGCCACACAGAGGCAGCCTTTCCCCCAGTTTCAGGGCACAAAAGATGAGTCTTGAAAAGCAAAGGATGTTTCCTTTCCCATGAAATACAACCTGCACAAACCTTCCATCAGAAACTCAGCTCTAGTGGCTCCAGCTTGTTTGCATCCCTTTTTCTGGAAGATTAGAAAGACACAGAGGAATGCAGAGTTGGATATTTGGTTTGACTTACCTCTTGTCTCCATGTCATTACAGAAAACAAAGGGCAGAAGAGATCACAGGACAAGAGAAGTATGATAAAATAAAGAAGATTTGCTCCATCTGAAATAAGTTTATGGGTCATGTTGAGTGCAAGCTGATTCTTAGTGTTTCTGTGCCTATACAACACAGTCCTTATACTACATTGAAAGAGAGTATTCACTGCACAGCTTTTCAAAGAACGAGTTAATAGTAATAGCAAATACAGGCACTCTTATCTAAGTCTCTTTCACCTCCTCCATTTCAGTTAAAAACAAGCAAACAAAACACAAGCCCAGTCACCAAACTCAACTTCCTGACACTCACTTTCTTTGAAACTATAAATTTCAATATATATTTGAAAATTTTTGATTGCACCTATACTATTCACCTTGGCTGCTGGTTTACTCCAGCACAGGAAATGCAAGATAAGATCCAGACTGTCAGCATCCTTTTCATGCTGTCAGAGCAGATCAGAGGAGATCACATCAGCCACATTTGCTATTACACCTCAAAAGTTGCATCTGCTCCTACAGCCATTTAAGGAATCAGAAAGATAATTCTTCTGCTTGTGCACAAATCCCCAGCAGACACAATGCTCAGCAGAGCCCTTCAGGGCTTGAGCAATGGCTGCAAAATCAACCCAGAGAAGCCTCGAAACAGCGGCAGGATAACCCTTTGTCTTGGGTTGCAATGGAAGATGTAACAAAAATATGTGTTCTATTATTATCTGTAGAAACTGGTTGGGGAGATTTTTTTTTCTCTTCTGTGACCCATCTGTTGTGACTCTGGGGGGGATCTTCTGTTAATGGGCCAGCTGTTAAAACCAGCTGGGGCAGTGTTCTTTATCCCTGCCAGGACCCATCCTCCCTCCAGGGGATATCTGCTGTTCATGGGCCATCCAGGCTCACTGCAGGGCTGATACAACACCCTGACCAACAGGGTGTCAGGGTGTATTCTGACTCTGACAGTGGGTTTTTTTGTTTGTTTGGGGTTATTTTGGGTTTTTTTGCTTGTTTGTTTTTGGTTTTGGTTTTTTTTTTTTTGTTTGTTTGTTTTTGGTTTTGGTTTGGTTTTTTGTTTGTTTGTTTTGTTGTTTTTGGTTTTTTTGTTTTTGTTTTGGTTTTTTTGTTGTTGTTTTGTTATTTTCCTTTTTTTTGTACATTTTTATTTTTAATATTCCTCATAAAGAACTGTTATTCCTATTCCCATATCTTCACCTGAGATTTCAAAATTATAATAATTCAGAGGGAGCAGGTTTACATTCTCCATTCCAAGGGAAGCTTCAGCTTTTCCCTGGCAGACACCATTCCTTCCAAATGAAGACACCTTTGCGTCCTAAATGTGCATTAAAGGTTACACTGAGCTCTGCCACCCTTGCAAGAGCAGAGAGCAGCTTTTCCTTCTGGATAAGGGGATGTTTTCATTGCAGCCTGAGGAACACTGGATCACCACATGCTCAGGCAGCTGCAGAGTGCTCGAGACAATGCAAAAAGCACAAAGAAATTGACTTTTCACAAACACATTCATTCAGCAAGGATGGAAAACCAAGACCAAAATGCTTTTGCTGGTGGAGAAGAGCAATGCTTCAGCCTGTCCCACATGCATCAAACACATACTGCTACACAGAACGGGCTGAAAATTGCTAATAAGAAAATTAAAATTGCTGGAGCTCGGGGCAAGAATTTTTAACGTATTTAAGACTTGTCTCACAATACCTGTCATGAAATATTTCAGTATTTTGACTCAAGACACCAATTGCACTATCTTTATTATGTCCAGCTAAAAAAAAAATAAAACTCAGATAACTGAGGACTGTGTTTCAAAAATGGTGTGTTTGGGGTTTTTTAGTTCCCAAATCTGCTCTAATGAGTTGTATAGGAAAGATAAAGATCTACATCTGCTTCTGATTTGGAAACAGAAGCCTTAAGGCTACTGAAAGTCTACTGAAAAGATAGTAGTAAATAAAAATCCTTTGGTTACATGTAAGCAAACAAATATATAAAAGGTATAAAGATATAAAATACCTTATTTATATATAAACAAAACATTGTGTTTGTTTTCACATATAAACATACATAATTTCGTACACATTTCAAATTTTGTGTGTTTACACACACACATATATGAGGAAATCATTCAAATATGCAAACTAAAAGTGGAAAAATGTGAAGCCTTTCTCTCTAGTGGGAATGAAACCTTATTCTGAACCAGCTGCCAGACATGAACAAAGCCAGGGGTTTGTTCAAGCCCTGCCTGATGCTCAGGTCTCCCCTCTCTCCAATATCCTCTTTGTCAAGATCTTCCCCACACTCTGCAGCTCAATGCAATTTATTTGAAGTGTTACCAGAGCCCTCGAAGCAACTCTTAGGATTTTTTCAAAGAAGCCAGAAGTCAAGGCAGTGAATAAAGAAGGATTGTGTTAAAACCCTCACGTTAACCCCAAAACTTTCAGGTTGGATATTATTTGTTATGAGTTGGACCAGGGTTTCTGTGGAGGAACAACACACAAGCACCAGATTCCCTTGGGATTATTGCTCCAGTGGTTCTGGAGGAGAGCTCCTGTCCTCCATGCCCTTCCACAGAGCTCAGGGACAGCATCTGAAGGATGTTGTTCCTCTTGGGCAGCCAAACTCATCCGAGAAGATTTGGGAATGCCTAGAAGGGAGAGGCTTTGCCACGCTTTGATCTCACCCTGTCTTTGAAAATCCTGACTGCCCTTAGCAGGAGCTCGCTGAGAACACCTTGGCACAGTAAATCCCAGGCAGGGAATGTTGATTTACAGCATCCTGGCCTGGGGAGAAAAAGAATCCTACAGAAAATAATAATAATAATAATAATAATAATAATAATAATAATTAATCTAGACAGGTAAATTAGCTCCAGCAGCCAGAGAGTTAAAACTAACTCAAATGAAAAGAAAGTAACCAATTAAGAACAAATTAGAAATTTATGGATAATTAGACAACTCCACCTTGACAGAGGACATGGTTCCTACTTATCTAAACTGAAAATGGAAAAAAGTGACAGTAAACCCTCACTTTTACTGTGCATTTACTCAGTAAGATTTTAATTATGGAATAATTGTGGAACTTGTGGAATCCACTGTAACATTTTGGGGATAAAAGAATGAGATGACCGAAAGATAATGGGAGCCCAAATTGAAAATCCAGCTACATTTGCAATCTGAATCTCTAAACTGGAGAGAAAAAGCTTTAAAAACACTGACAAAAGCATTCACAGGGAGATTTGCATCAAGAAACCCAATATACCCTAAGACTGATGTCTTGAAATCTAGAACTGTAGTAACATCTCCTCACCAGGAAAAAAGGGCCAAATTCTAGTTTATTTGCAGAAAAATGAAGGGATTCTTTTTTGGGTTTTTTGGGGAATAGGTTTAGATGCAAATATTATTCTATTACCTCCCTCCTCTAATAAACTACTGTTCGCAAAATCAAATTAAGTCCATTTTTTAAACTGACAATTTAAATTAAATAAAGGCACAATTTGAATAATGAAGGCAGTGTAAAGCACAGAACACATCCCAGTTATCTGCTCAGCTCTGATTATGATTTATCAGGTGTCCCATAGCACAGAGGCCATGGCAGTGCAGCCAAGAAGTATCAGGACTTTGGAGCTGCACATTCCCAGTCAAATTCTAAACACAATTCTAAGTTCTGCCAGATCTCAATATTTCAGGATGTTTTTTTTTCCTCTCGTTTTAATCATCAAGCTGTTAAAATCAAAACACTTCATTTTTTTGAAAAAACAGACTTCTCTCTTTGTTCTTAGCTGGAAACTGAAGTGATAAATGCAGCTGGATCAGGACTTTTGCTGTTCAAAAGTACATTTTGGCTTGCAGACATCAGTAACGCCATGAAAAGATTAACAGCACCATGGATAGGGCTTGAGGGAAATAAGCTGCAAACACAAAGTTACCAAAGACTCAGGATTTAATTGAAAGTGACTTTCTTACAAAATGAATTAGTGACACTGTGTCCTACAGCTCTGGGTCTCAGAGCAATTCACCCAATTTTCATGGAAATAAAAGAAATTAGAGCAAAAATCATTTAAAAAATACAACCTCATGATTTTTATCAGTTATACAAGTGATTTTAAAGATGAAAAAAGATCATTTAAGCCATCTAAGTGACTCTGTTAAGAAACAAACTAATTAATAAGGCTGTGTCTAATCAATACTTGTTTTCTCAGTGAGATGAGCCACAGCACGGGGTTGCTTTTCCAGGCTGTTAAGAGCTGTGGAATTTCCTGGGAAGAAGCTGTCACACCTGGGTGTGCCAAGGCTTTCTACCTTTGTCCTCAGTGGTGTGAAAGGCACCCCCACATATTCACAAACCACGTGGGGGATGAGAACTTCTGAAAGGTGCTTGAGAAGCTGCACAAGCTGAGCAAACCTTTTCTTGCTTCTCAATGCAAAGGGCAAGTGCTTGGGTTGTTTGAAGTATCATCACTCACAAGTGGCACTCAGCACTTGTGTCTCCCAAAGGCCACCTGCTCAAAGAACTGGAATTTCTGTTTTGTTTTGATGAGGATGTTTTGTTTTGTTTTGGTTTTGTGTTTTTGATTTTTTTTCCATTGAAGGTTGGCAGTGGGCTTGTGCTGTCAGATGCCACAATAAGCACAAGAGTGACTGCCAGGCTTGAACGGTGTGAAGAGCAAAAAAGTGTAGAAAGTGGCAGCTGTGTAATTTATTTAATTTACTCAGAAGTAACTCCTGACCTCCGAGCAAGGCACTCCCCATTTCGTGCTGAGATGTGCTCGCTTCCCTGTGAAACTGAGAGCCAGAAATCAGCCCAGCTCTTCTGAAATGCTCCTTTTGAAAGCAGAACAACAGAGATGCTTCTAAGTCCTTTCATCTCCAGTGAAAGCTCTAAGTAATTGTCTTATTTTTTTTTCCTCCCCCTCTGGACTGGTGACAGGGATTCAGTTCAGTAGAAAAATAATCTTGCCCAAGCTTTCAAAGACAACATGAGAAGTCCAGTAAAAATTGGGGAATGCAGAGGTCAATCACACTTCAAGCCACTTTTTGAAGAGGTGGAAAGTTTTAAAGTCAGGTATTCTTTTATAAGCACAGCACTTCACTTTACTGCTCTGTTTCCACTTTAATTGCCAGCATTTCTCTTGACATGTTTTCTCTCCAGCTCATGTCTACTTTAACAAGTCCTGCAGCTCTGGAGAGAGAAAACTCTCTTGAGAAAAATAATTAGTGTCGAGGAGTCAGTGCTCACACTATGCACTTTTCAGAAGGTTTTATTTTGAATTATCCCATCCTACTGTCCACTGGCATTTTACATGTTTGTCAGAAGTGCATCTTCCAGTTAATTTGCACCCAACAGAAATTCGGCTGATTTATTCTGACATGGCTCCGTGATGTGAAAAGACAGCATGGGAACGATGGAGAATTGGGAGAGTCACTTTCAGAGAGCACTTCTGATCTGTAGATCATGTCTGCTTAAATTCGAGGCAGCTAAAATCTGCTACTTTTCAAAGTGTAACTGTTTTCCCCAAGACAATTCAGATCCACAGGATACAAGATCATCACGGCCAACTTGGCAGCAAAAAAAAGCAGCTCACAGCAACAACTTTCTGCTACCAGAGAGAAGGCAAAAAGTCTGAAAACACAGAGAGGACATTGGTCTTGCTCACTCACAGTTGTCTTATCAAGCAAAAAAAGAAAGCAAAGGCCATGGTCACTATTTTATTCTCTAATGGGAAACTTGGTATAAGATTGAAATTCCCCTTTTATTATTGTTGTGCACCTCAGTCCAAGGAAGTCAGCACACCTTCCAAGTGAAGGCTGGAATTTTTCTCAAGCAATTTTGCAAAGCTGCTGCTTTCCAGTTTCTGAACTGTGGTGTCCTTTTTTCTCCTTGCAGCTCAATATTGCAAGGATTTTAATTTCTGAAATACATTCCACTGTCAGAAGCACAAAGTCTGACTGCTTGTATACATCACATGACACATTTAATTCATAAAGCTGCATTTATGAAATGTGCTTTACCCTTTAAAAAGGAGGATCAACCTAAGGATTATCAACTGAACTTCCCAGATAGTCCCTGCAGGTCTTCCTTGAGGAATTACCTTGAGAGTGGTAGCACAGCCTCATCAACAGCTTTATATTTCCTTGGGATGGATGAATTTGTCTTCAGATCCTTGAGCTATTCAAGATCCAAGAGAACTGACCAGATTATGAGTTTCCCAGCAACATGGAATACTGGAATGTCCAGTGGTGACCTCACAGACCACAGCATCTCTGTCAAAGAAGGCCAACATCCCATGCTGCAGGGGCTCAGATGGTCAACATCTAATATCCAGTCTGAAGGAGGGGAGGTTTAGATTCTATATGAAGAAATTCCTCCCTGTGAGGGTGATGAGGCCCTGGCACAGAGTGCCCAGAGAAGCTGTGGCTGCCCTTGGATCCCTGGAAGTGTCCAAGGCCAGGCTGGACAGGGCTTGGGGCAACCTGGGATAGTGGGAAGTGTCCCTTACCATGGCAGGGGGAGGCACTGGGTGATTTCTAAGGTACCTTTCAACCCAAACCATTCTCTGATTCTACCATCTAGACACTCTAGGAAGACAGATTTTCTTCCCAGCAGCCTTGCAACTGTGTCTGCAAAAAGGAAAATTTACATTCCTTTTGAAACATCTGAGAGCACACAGAGAGTCTCATTGTGATGATGGGAGCACAAGTTAAGTTTTGTACTGGCTACACACACCTGTGACTATCAGAGAACAAAGTCACATTGTCCAAATATTGGAGCCTCCAGCAAATTTTTAGCAAAGAGGGTTCTGGGAAAGTTTTCTGGAAGAGCCTTTGTCATTCTTGTATCTCAGTACTAAAAACCTCCTTCCTGTCTGGGCCAAACCTTTCCTCACAGTGATCAGAGGCATCACTTTCCTTTTTGGCTGGCCAACTACAATATCCAAACTGACACCATCTTCTCATCTTTTTGCATGATCCTTCTCATTCCATCAAATATCAATCACTTGTCTCCTCCAGTATCAAAAAATAAGCACAGCAGAGCAGCCAAATGTAGTTTAAGTGGGAAGTTTTGTATAGACATAGGCAGGAAGAGGATGTCAGAACAAAAATTTAAAAATCTGAACTCATACCTCAGAGTCATCTAAATAAAAGCAAAGGACTTCAGCTGTAGAACCTTGATGTGTTTTTTCTCTCCACTCTAGGCACAGCCTCCTGGTTTTGCCTTGTACCTGACCTCTGTGTAGCAAGGTTCTAATCAAGCATCATTCCCTAATCACTCTTAATGAATGTGTTGAATAATTGAGTATCAGCTGACACCTATAATTAGCAAACAGGGGTTTTAAAGTTATCTTCCAATAGGGTCCTGAGTGCCCATTGCCTGGGGTGATTCCAAACAAGTGCACTGACCATTCTGCCTCCTCTAAAGTTGCTCACAAACCTGTAGACTCCCTTTCCCTTTCCCTTTCCCTTTCCCTTTCCCTTTCCCTTCCCCACTAAAATCCCCAACAATGGTAACCCCATGTGGCTACTGCCAGCCATACCCCACCTGCAATGACAACCAGTGATTTTTCCTCATTTTCCCCGTGCTCACCCACTCACCAGTGTCCCTTCTCTGTCTGCTTTTTCATCCTTAAACAAACTTCCCAAGGACAGAGCCTGTTTTTAAATCTGGGCTCACTCAGCAGGATCACAATCCATGCTGAAGTTGCACAGGTGTCACAATAATCGACAGCAACCACAGCAAACATGGATTACTGGTGAATGAGTCCAGCACTGCGTGTCCTCACAGTGATATTTTGCATATAAAGGAAAAGCTCAATGGAGTAGAAAGCACATCCAGGTTAACAGTGTCAAAAGCAAGTTAATGCTTCAGTGGGATCCAAACCTGTACCACGTTTGACTTTGAAAAGGTTAAATTCATCCTTTAACTATCAAGGCTTGCAGCAGACCCCGCACTGTCCCTGGGAACAAATTGTCAATTCACTGTTCTGACAGATGATCTTGAAGATGAGGAAATGATCCAGAAAAGTGGCATTGATTTTGAAGAAAAAAAAAAAAAAAAAAAAAGTTGCCAGTCATTGCTTGTTGCTAAGCTGCAACAACAAAAAAAAAAAAAAAAAAAAAAAAAAAAAAAAAAGAAAAAGGAAAAAATAAAGAAGAAAAAAAAGCAAGCCTCCATCAGCTCTCAGCGTGTCAGTCACAAATATCAATGAGATGTGGTATTTACATGAGTGTTTGTGCAAGGCCCAGGGGATGATTGAGGCTGCATCCTGCACTTAGAGCAGTTTGGGTGGGACCTTCAATACCAGGAACCTCCTCGCTTGGTTTCACCAAACGAGCTGTGTGATCGTTTCCTTTGGGCAATTGGTGCTTTTCATCTACAGGCTGTGATCCATTTATAAAAATGCAGGGTAGATATTTCAGAGAAAGGGAAAACTACACGGCTTGAACAAGTCTGCAGCTTAGACTGCAAGCAGGTGTTTGTCAGATCCTCCTCTTAGAAATCACATGCCATTTAGAGCATTAAATCTCAACTCCCAGCCTAGAATTTGTCAACTAGAGCTGGACAGTAGAGCTGCAGCCAGAATAAACAATTTTTTTAAATGACAAGCTTGTGCAAGGAACCAGCTTCAGTGGTCTGTTCTTTCTTCCTTGCTCTAAATATTACTCATCTATAACAAAACCCAGCTGATGACTTTTCCCCACACTCTGCATGTCCTCAGAAAATGTGATGCAAGACACACAAATTTCCACACAGAAAATTTCCACTTGCTTTATGTCCAGGGGAAAGAGAGAGCTGGCACAAAACTTTTAACCCTTTCACAGAAAATTCCCTGGGTAGAAGCAGGGAAGATATCAGAGTAAATAGTGCACAGTTCCTTTATACTTTATACCTTTTTATCCAGCTCCTTTATACTTCACATCTTTTTACCCAGGTCTGCAGAGAGTGCCCAAGGCCAACAAGTGATTTACCAGGATAGCAACATTAATTGCATTAATATTATGAATATTGTAATATGAATAAACATATAAATCCACAAGTAGAAGCTGTTTTTTTTTGACAGACTATATGCAAACACCTTACTATGTGTAATAAATATTCTTTGCCATGACTAATGACCTGCAGAAGCAATTTGAAGCTTAAAGCTCAGGACAATGATAGAAAGGCTTCCTTGTATACCTTCTTTCTTTCTTCTTCTTCACACCTCTCACCCCTAGTTTCACACACAGTATTTTTTTACAGAGGTCAATAATATCAGTAAACAAAGGAACGGAAAACAAAGTATAAACCCGTCAGGTGATGAATTCATTCCTTAAGCACATCAGAGGCTGCACAGATTATGAGATGACAAAGCATTATCTTCAGATGTCCTAACATTCAATGAAGAACTCTTTCCTTCCTAATTTCATTCTAAGGTCTCATTTTCCCACTCCTCTTCCAACACTGCCAGATTAAGGACCAAAATTAAAAACCTCCAACTCCAGATTCACTTTTTATAAGCACCCACCTTTAACAAACAGGAGCTTTTATTGTATGCCAAAGGCCTCATTTAAAAATCACAGAATCAAAGAATTATTTGAGTTGGAAAATCCACCAAGGTAATCAAGTCCAGCCATTAACCCAGAACTGACAAGGCCACCACTAAACCATGTCCCCAAGTGCCACATCTTTTAAATCCCTCCAGGGATGGTGACTCCACCACCTCCCTGGGAAGTGCCAGTGCTTGACATCTCTTGGTGAGAAATTTTCTCTTTCCTCTGCTTTTATCACCAGGAGAAGAGATCGACCCCCACCTGGCTAACACACACTCCTTTATGGGAGTTGTAGAGAATGATAAATAACGTGGAGGAAGAGGACACAGAATCACAGAAAAATTCCAGACATAGTTTGGTCTCCACCCACTGTAGCAATGAATACACCTTGAAAGGGAAGCAATAGCAAAAAGAAAAAAACAAACAAACAAAAACAACAACAAAACCAGCAACAACAAAAAGAACAAAACAAAACAAAAAACAACAACAAACAAACAAAAACAAACAAACAAAAAAAACCAAAACAAAAACAAACAACCAAACCAAAACAAACAAAAAAAACCCCAAAACAACCCAACACCAAAAAAACCCAACCCAAACCCAATCCCAAAATGAAGCATTTGAGCTTGAATAAGAATAAGAAAGTTCAAGTCCTGAAGGCAGAATTCTAACAGCATGGAAAAGATTATTTTGTTTCCTCATAAGAGGATAAAACCAAGCTACCTAAAGAAACAAGCCCAGAGCAAATATCATGTATCACCAACAGATTTAAAATCCTCTCTTCCTTGCCTCCCAGGCACCCTGTGCATCAGCATGAGGCATTTTGCCATCCATCTGCATTGTAAGCAAGAACAGGGAGTTGGGAAGTGATTGTTGCCCGGGAATCAGCACTTTTGAGGTCAGACCTTGGATCCTGTTGACAGGGAAGATGTGTGCCGATGTCTTTACAAACGATTCCATGGGTGAGAGGATGGTGTGAATGGCTTTGAAATGTGGTTTAATGTCTGTACCAACTTTGGGCAGCAGGTTTGTTACAGAGCCGGGTTTGACTCCTGAAACAGCCAAATGGGGCCGCACGAGCCTGAACTTCTGAACTTTGGGGTGAAATGACAGGTTCAGGGTGGCTGGGGAAGGCTGCACCTCCCTGGTACCTCGGCCAGTGAGGGAAGGAAGAGGGCAAGGAGCGGAGTTTGGGATAAAAGGAGGCTGCACCCTCTGAAACCTCCAGAGAGAAAACCCCGCGGGCTGTGCCCCAGTGGCCTCTGTCCCTTTATCCAAATGAAGCTGCAGGACTCCTCTGTCTCCTTTATGGACACTGGCTTTTCCCAGCGGGATTTTCTGTACACTGTGATCAATTTGGGTCTCTTTCAACAAGCAGGACGTTGAGGGGCTGGAGCATATCCAGAGAAGGAAATGGAGGTGGGAAGGGGCTGGAGCACCAGAAGAGGCTGAGAGAGCTGGGAAAGGGGCTCAGCCTGGAGAAAAGGAGGCTCAGGGGGCCCTTGTGGCTCTGCACAACTCCCTGACAGGAGGGGACAGCCAGGGGGGTCAGGCTCTGCTCCCAGGGAACAAGGGACAAGACAAGAAGAAATGGCCTCAAGTGGCACCAGAGGACATTTAGTTTGGATGTTAGGGAAAATTTCTTCCTGGAAAGAGTTGTCAAGCATTGGCAGAGGCTGTCCAGGGAAGAGGTGGAATCACCATCCCTGGAAGTGCTCAAGGAACTGTGTGGATGTGGCACTCAGGAGGAGAGTTTAGTGGTGAACATGGCGGTGCTGGTTACTGGTGGAACTCAATGATCTTCATGGTCTTTTCACACCTTAATAATTCTGTAGTTCTGTGATTCTTTGTTTCTATGAACTGAGGGCAGGTTTTCAGAGGGGCACTGAATGGGGCCCTCTAAGAACTGCTCCACTCCCATCACCTGGTTTTCTCCTCCAGCCAAAGGAGGACTGCCTTGTCCTTTTCTGCCTTTCCTCGTTCCCTCCCGTCTCTCCACAAGAACTTCACAACTCCAGCCCAGGGACAGAGCAGGAGGGAGAGGTGATGAAGCAAGTCAAAGCTCTCAGTTGAGCTCAACAATAAAACTTGCTTGAGCTTGGAGCCAAAGCTTTTGTTTTGCTTTGAAACCAGGAGCGGAAGAGGGGCTGAACTCTCCTGCCTTGTTTTTGTTGCTGCTCACAGAGCCAGAAATGTCCACACACCAGTAGAGTTAAAAAGCAAGATTGCAAGAACCAGATGTTGGGATATTTTTGGATGCAATCATGGATCAGGCCACAGTGCTTAACAGCTCCTGTCCAAAGCTAATTTTTGAGGGAACAGAGCGCACATCACGCACATGTTTGCTGGCTCTGTGCCGAGCCCTGCACAGAACAAGAGCTTTTCTCAAATTGGTTTGGCTGGATGGGTTTTCTTGGTTTAAATCCTCCTATTAAAGCTCAGAACGAATTGCATTTTTATTGCAGAATTATACCAAAAAGCCTGCAAAGGAAATCATTTAGCTATCCAGGAGGTCGATTTCTCAGTTTTGTTCAGTGATTGGTTTTATTTTTCATAGAGATTACTGCCAGCTTATTTGCTCTTGCTCACTCTGAAGTTTTTAAGATGTTTTCACGTAGGGATAGCATTCCTGCTGTTATTTTTGCTTTCCTTTTTTGAGATGAAAGCAACATAAAGGACATAAATGTCTTGCTTTTTTCAATCATGAGAAATCACAGTGAATTCACCCATGGGACCCAGCTTTCTTGGCAACCCAAAAGTCATGTTGCCACAGGGGGACAGATGCACCAGAAGCAGTTTTGCTCTTGATTTCTATTTCCCAAACTCTTTATAGCAAAATAAATTCCTCAGGGGCCCCAAGGGTGTGGAAGATGGGAAGCTCAGCTTGGCTTTAGTAAGAAGAACCAGACACTCACATCTCTGCTTAGGTTTGGAAAAGAGAGGAAAGGAGGAGAATCAAGACCAGGTTGGACAAGGCTTGCAGCAGCCTGGGGTAGTGAAAGGTGCTCTGCCCAGGGCAAGGGGTTGGAACTGGATTGTCTTTAAAGTCTCTCCCAACCCAAACCGTTCTAGGATTCTGTGACAGAAAAATTTGTGCACAAATGGAACCAGTTCTTGGGGTCCAAGACATCTTGAGCATTGCTGTGTGAAATCACTCTTCTGTAAAAGTCCTGACCCCTTTTATCATATCTTGAACCACTTGGAAAGGAACTGTTTTCTAAATAATCTGCCCTATTTATCTGCCTGGTGTTCAGTCCAGCAGCTCCTACAGAAAATAACCCTGATATATTCAACAGTTGGGATTTCCAGACCTCAGCTGTTATTGATTCTTGTCCTCCATGGTCCCATGTGTTCAGAAGATAAACTTTTTTTTGCTTGAAATTTCACTGTGTCCTTTTATCCTTTTTAAAATATATATTTTTTTTTTCTCCACATGCTGCTTTAATAAAATTTCTTTAGTAAAACGTCCATCCTGTGAATGAAGGCTTGCTTTTCCCATGTCATGTTGGAGAGCACAGTCTGACCCAGAAGAGCTGTCACAAACACTGAGGAGATGACTACAGGCTCCTGCCTGAGGATGATCAAACTGAATGGAAGATAATAGCTTCAACATGTCAATCACTGAGCCATTAGGACACCAACTGTTGGGCAGAAATTAATGAGCCAGGGTCTAATTTGACATGGATAGAACTGACAAATGTTGTGACCACGGTGTCTTAGGGCTAAGAAAAATAAATATAGCTTGCTAGGGAAGTCTTTCTTTTCAATCCTTTTTAGTGTTTCTATTCATAAAGTGACTTGCAAACTGATTTAAGAGCAGAAAAATAAGTTTTTGCAGAGAAATTTAAGATCAGGCTGGGCCATTACAAACCCCAAAAGGAGAGGCAGGTGATAGAAGACCTAATAAACTATTTAATTTCAGGCAGTTGGGTGTTTGCATTCAAAGACCTGAGCATCTTTCACGGTCGAGGGAATGAGGCAGCTGTCTCCAGAGACAAATGCAGAGCATTCCCCCTGATTTATATAAAGTGACAGCAACCCTGACCTAACCTCACCTGCCAATTGCCATCAAAAGGTTCTCCACATCCCCACTAATTGTCTTTCTCCCAAATGTGTGAGTTGTGTTCCCTCACTGGTACCAGCTCCATCACCAGCCACACTCTGGCTACACTGAAATTAAAAATAAACTCCCACCTAAATTTTCCCTGAAATGGCAATCAATCAATCAATCCTTCTGTTCTTTCACCACAGAAGTGGTTTTCTCATGATCCAGGGTTTAATGGATGAGTTGGACTAGAGGCAGCAGCAGATCCATGTGGGATTAGGGGTAGTTGGAAAAACTTCCCTTCTCCCTGCTGTTCTGGGAGCTCCACTGGGATCTCTGAATGCAGAAGTCCTGAAGGTTGAAAGGACATAAAGTGTTCCAACGCCCTCTGAGACCTCCCCTGTATCCCATATCAAACTGACAGTGATGCTGTGCAGAGCTCTCAGCAATTTAGGTCAAGGCTTTTTTTTAATCACATCTCTCTTCAACTGGAAAGCACCAGGCAAGAGATACGAATGAGTGAAACCCCATAAAAATCCCAAAGCTGCCCTAGGGGAGGCTAAAGATCAGATTCTAAGCACCTCAGTCAGCAGAAAGAGGGCAAACAAAACGTTTGCTCCTGAAACAGAGATTATAAACACAGCTTTTGTACCACTGGGCTCCTGTTCAAAAACCTGAATGAATTCCAGAACCTGCCCAAAACAGAGAAAACAGCATTGAAGGATGTGCAATCTGCATCTATGCGATAAATTCGTGACACAAAGGATTCCCCAGCGCCGAGTCTCCTGTGCTTTGAGGTTTCACACTGGATTTTGCTAATAACTTATGTATCTTCCCTGTGCACCAGTGCTCCAAGGCAGCCTTCACAGACGTGTCATATGGGCTCCCAAACATGTTGTGACTGCAAGGATCTTTATTTTGGCAGGACGGGCCCGGGGAGGGGAGAGGATGCTGCTGGAAAGCGAAATGCAACCCGTTCTCCTGTCAATACACTAATTAACAATTGGCAAGATTATGCTAAATACGACAGATCTTTAATTTTAACAAGATGTTCTTCATTAAGCAGGCTAATCAAACATGAGCAGCACCACGAGAGAAAGCACAGACGACCAAAGCAACACAGTCATCTCCCCCTGCTCCTTTTCCTGTGCCAAGGCGATGCCAAACTCCAGCCCCAGGGGGAAGATGAATTTGCCTCTCCTTTCTCCAGATAATGGGAAAGCAAAGGTACAGGAGAACCAGGATAACTAAAGAAGAAGAGAGAATTACCTAGATTTAGTGGGTAATTTACTGATTACAAAGAGACCTGTGTAAATTTTTTTTTAAAAAAAGGCAGGAAAATAAAGTGGTTTTTTTCTTAGTGTGCACAGAGTTTTGCAGAATCTCAAGCACAAAAATAACTGTTTGCTCAATTTTTTTCTCCTTCCAAATAGGAAAGGAAAAGAAAAAACTCATCCTGAAACAGAAAACTTTCCCTTCTAACTTCAGTGCAACGTAACATTTTGGTTTCGAGTCCTTTCCATTTTTTTAAATCTTAGAACAAATCAAGAAAAGTAGCAAAGGATTTGTCCAATCCAAATATTTTGATTAAAATATTTTTATTGCCTTTGTGGTTTGAGTAATGAGACTTCCAGATTCAAGGCAAAACTGTTCTTTGAAATAGATAAACTACAGGGTTTTTGCTGCACAGCCTCTCTGGGAAGCCTTTTTAACTCCTTGGCTGTCCTCATGGGTGAAATGCTTCTCTTCATATTGAATCAGAACCTTCTTGCTTTAACGCTTGTCAGTTTTCTCTCATCCTTCAATCAGCACCATTGTTTTCATTGTTAATATTTATTTCTGCATCCTCCTGTATTTCACTTAGAATTTCTGGTATCAAAAGACACAAGTGATCAAGCCAGAACTGCACTGAAGTTAAATCCATGTGTGCATCAAGTGGAAAAAAAAAAAAAAAAACAACAAAAAGCAAAAAACCAAAAAAAACCCACCAGAAAACCCAAAAAAACCCACACCCCACCAAACCAACCAACCAACCAACACCAACAACAACACCACCACAAAAAAACCCAACAAGCCAGGACTTTTCAAAACTCAGCCACAAGACAGAGTAAACTTTATGGTGAATCTCAGTTTCTAACCTTGGGAGAGGGAGGAAAAACTTGCAGCTGAGATTCTCTCTCTGAGGTTATCAAGAAGTGTGACTGAGATGTGTGAAGGTCTCAGCTGTGAAGGGGAACAATAGCAAGGATAATGCAGCTTATAAATCAGAAATCCAAATAATTACCAAGCTCCCCATTGAGCTCAATTCACTCTTGCATTGCCAGGCTTGGGCAAATGAAAGCTGGAAGACACATGCAAAGAGGATGGCTTTGCATCTTTCATTTAAATCCCTGTGGGGATTTTGCTCCACTTCTGCCATGCAATTGAGGATGTTTATTGGAAACTCTTCACACCTCAGAGCCCTTCTCCCTCACATGCACCATTCCATGGCTGATTTTTCTGTCTCAGCACAAGTTTGCCAAGATTATGGAGGAGAAAGCAGACAAACACCATTAATTTAGTGCCTGTGAGCATGAGGCCAACCTTTTTTCACGCTTAAAGCTATAATATGACAAAGTGTTAACAGAGCTGCAAGCATGGATTCCCACCTGGTATCTTTGTGAAGGGGAGTGTCAAATCCAGAGAGGCACAAAGTGGACAGGTGATGACAACTCAGATTGGAACTCTGCAGCGCTTCAGGTCATCCAACCCATCCTGAGGGTTCTTACACCTCCCTGGTTTCCCAGGAGTGATGCTGTTGTACACCACAACGACACAGACTCCAACTTCAGAAGGCTGACAATGACTCCTCCATTTTTGGGATGTGTCTCCCTTTTATACTGTTCTACACAGACCAATTTGATTGGTGAAACAAAGACAAACCTCCTCAATCACATTGGTCAGACCAGAGGGACAGCAAGGAGAAGTCCCTCCTAAGGAAAGGAATGTAAACAAAGTTACAGTTACAAAAACATGTCTCTGGTTTACAGAAAATTCCTGGGAAAAGAATTTCAGAAAACCAAAACATCTCAGGCACCAACCAGGGCTACACAGGAGCCTTGTGATGCTTCATCTTGGAGTGACTCCAGTGGGATTTCACGATCATGGAGGTCTCTAGTGCTCCCAAGCAACTGGCACCAAGTTCCTTATCTTTATGCAGCACTTTGAAACCTTTTCCTACAAAGCATCAAAGCAGGGTGAATTATCTTCTACTGAAGGTCTCATTAGGGAGGTTTTACAGAGCTCAGCTGGAGGAGAATGAGCAAAAAATAATCCTTAATTTATGAATTTTCACTCTGAGCACAGCAACTCCCTGTTCGAGCTGAGATGTTCATGTTCTGTTGTTAAATCCATGGCTTCAGAACCTGTTAGCAATTTGAGTTGCTGTTCTACACAAGTAGCCCCTAAATAATCTATCAAGTCATCTGCACAGGTAAAATGAGTGACAGGCTTTCAAAAAAGGAACAGGGAGCTTTAAAAAAGCCCTGGTTACATTGTGCTCAGTATCAGCTTTATTCCCTTTGCTTTGTCTCTGTCCCATTCCACCACAAGTGAGCAACATCCATTATTAATCCATCTCTTTGGAGCCAGTCCCTACGTGTCTCTGTCCCCCATTTGATCAGCCATCTGGAAAACGACAGTTTCTTGACAGCTTTAAAACATTTTCCTTTGAGCTGCAGCATTGTTCACAGGCAGAGAGCGCGTTTGACGTGATGAGGGCTTTAGTAGAAGGCCTTGGAAGCAAGTTGGGAGAAGGAACATATGCACAGTGATTAAAATATACAACAAACCAAACCACAAAACCTCACAAAAACACCCAAAACAAAACCAAAACCAAATGAAATCCCAAAACAAACAAAGCCAAAACCAAAACAAATCCCAAAACAAGACAACAAAACAACAAAAGCCCCCAAAACAAAACAAAACAACCAAATCAAACACCCCCCAAAACAAAACCACACAGAAACAACAACAACAAAATCCAAAACAAAACAAAAAACCCGAAAAAACCAAATCATCAAACAACAAGCCCAAAAAGGGGATGATTTCCAGATCCATGGCAGTTGTCAACCCAAGGAGTTCAACCTTGTTTGCCAACTCAAATCAACCCATACCTTAGGACAACTGGAGCAGTAGAATGTGGGATAAAATGTGGGATAAAAGCACTGGAATTGGTCATATGGAAGTTTGACATAAATAACCATTTCTAGGACAGAGGGAGCTGAGGTAGAAGGAGTTTGTTTCTGTCATCTACTAGTCAATACTTGAATAGCTTCTAGTTAATGCTATGATTTATCCAAGAGAAAGACTTAACAGCAGGTATTTGTTTAAGTAATAGCAGTAGCCAAAGGAGAAAAGACTCTTTTAACTGAAAAGAGAATGAAATTTTATATTACAGCTCCATGTAGGAAGAAGGAACATCTCAGTATTGTTCTTTTCTTAGAACATGACATTTTGGATGACTTGAGAGAAAGAAATTTAGAGTGGGTTTGTCTTTGAACAATAACAATAGTTTTGTGGTGTTGTACAAAAAATAAAAGATAAGCTGAAAATTGACCAATGGAAAAAAAGTCCTGGAATATTTCAGGATATTAATCTCTGGCATAAGTAGAGTTATTGGATTATTTTTTATTTAATATGCAGTCTACCTCACATACAAGTTGTACAAAGCTTTATTTAAAACACGACATCTCTCTGAAATCAAAGCTCTGACAGCAAGGATCATAATTTCATACTTTAAAAAAAACCAAAAAACCCTACAGATTTCAGTATTATTTGCACAATAACGAAAAACTTTCCTGCTTACTGTTAAGTATAAAGGTGAGAACACCAGGAAAAACAAATTGAAAAGCAAAACTGTTGAGCTTGTGTTCATCTCATCTTTCCTAAAGGATCAGCTGGAAGCAAGGCCAGCTCTGCAGCTCCCCTCTGAAGCCAGGGTAAAGAAGATAGAGGGAAAGAAAAAGAAAGATAGGAATGTTTTTTACCCTTTGTCTGTAGCAGGAGGGCGATTTGGTGACAAGGATTGTAACTTAGGCTTCAGCTGAATGCCTGGAATTTGCTGGGATTCATCTAAAATTAGGTGCTTCTGTCCAAAAGGGGAAGAAGACACAGCAGATGGGAAGGGAAATGGGAGGGTGTTTTGGCAAGACGTTCGTGTCGTGCTTCATGGGAGAAACGTATTTTGGGAAGGGACAAAAATGTCCACACAGAGAATTCCAAGCATGTGGAAGAGACTGCGTGTGAGACTGCACAGAGCCTCAGAGGAGGGGCAGACACAGCAAGGATCACATTGTGCCTACGTGGAGAGCTCCCTACTATGGAAAATGCTTTGGAGATACAACGCAGAACATCAGCAATTACACGCTCTCCAGAGTAAAAACAAGGCACGTTAACATGACTGCTTTTTGGATTTTCTCACATTTTCTCACATGGTTTACAAAGTCATGCAAGGGTGGAATTTCAGTATCTGACTGTGTTTGTGTTACTGGTGAAAACATAAAAGGTTTGGGATGCTGAATGGGAAGAAGATGTTGTGAAGAGGGGTCTGGGGATCAATGCTTAGAAGTGCTTCAAAATGTAGAAAGTTGCCATTTCTTAGAAAGCGTGGAACACCAGCGTAATAAGCACACAGAGAATTGTAGAATCATAAAATCACAGAGTGGTTTGGATTGAATGGGACCTCAAATGTCATCCAGTTCTACCCCCTGCCACTATCAGGGCAGGGACACCTTCCACTATCCCAGGGTGATCCAAGCCCTATCCAACCTGGTCTTGGACACTTCCAGGGATCCAGTGACAGCCACAGCTCCTCTGGGCACCCTGTGCCAGGGCCTCTGAGTAAAGAATTCCTCCCTAACAGCTGATCTAACCCTGCCCTCTGTCAGTTTAAAACAAGAGGAAGTCCATTTCCCTCTTCCTCTGAGCAGTCTCAGTGGTTGAAGATGTCTGTGCTCACTCTGGGGGGCTGGACTAGATGGTGTTTGAAGGTCCTAAACTGCTTCAGGATTTTCTGAAGGCTCATCTTGAGCATTCAGCCTTTGGGTCAGCACAGGTAAGACAGCCCTGTTTTGGATGCCCTGTGTTAAGAATGGGTTTAGATCAGCAAGAACCAGCAGGGAACAGGGATGCTGGAGGGAAAGCTCCCAGGGAGTGGTGCAACTGCCGAAGGAAAATGCTTGGATGCAAAGTAAGTGATAAGGAAAAGAAAGAATTGTTTCACAGTTTTAGGGCACATCTTCATCTTGGAGAAGGCAGACTTAAGCTTTGCAATGTGTAACATTCTTAGGGGTTTATACCTCAGCTCAGTCGATTTATTATTATTATTATTATTATTAAAGTACTGCCCCAAAATGCCAATAAATCTCTGTTATTTGAGTTCAGCTTATCCACTGATAGATATTCCCTTGAATCTTCTCTCCTAAATCAAGGTGAAAAACTGGGAAGTTGTTTTGTTTTTTCACTTCCCAGTACAACTCCAGTATGTTTCTGGGGGAACATGTCTCAGAGTGCATACCTAGGTCACAGCCTCTCCTCTGAACCTCTAAGCCTGGCTCAAACTCCAACTCAAAAACCCCTTCTCATTTCCTCATCATTTTGGAGAGTCAAAGCAGCCACATTTCTCAAAGTTTACCTGCTTAAACATATCCCCACACACTCAGTTTGGATTTTCAAGCAAAAAATAATATAGTCACAGCTTAGTTCACAGTATTTTAGCCCAGCATTTTTATTTAAGCCCAGCCTGAGATAAACAGAAAAGGAGGTGTGGCATCAGCAATACCAGTAAGCAGATGATGGGTAGAAAAGGGAGGCATTTGGCTTCTTGAAAAATAAGTTTGAGATACATTGCAAAGGGAAAGAGAAGGGAAATAAAACCTAAAGAGGGAAAAGGAAAAGAATTTTTTATTTAGCAGCCTAAATCTACATAGCAGTTTAAAGTTTAAAATTGAGCAGGCAACTCAATTATTACTCTATAAAAAGCTAAAAAGAGAGGTATCTTGAGCTGCTATTTCAAGTCAGAGCTTTTATGTGATGCTAAGAGGCCCCATATTCTATTTATTTCAGTTGGATTGACTCTGTATTTTTTTTTAACATGGTAGAAAACTCTGTCAGACACTCAATCTAAAGAACTACATTTCCTTTCAAGACAAATCACCGCCATCTGAGCAGATGAAACAGCCCATTTCTTTGTGCTCCTCAGTGATATCAGCTGCTCCTTTTCTCCCAGAGAAAGAGGATGGGGAAGAACAGCAGTGCTGAGAAATCAGGAAATATAGAAATTCCAGCAGAAATAGCAACGTGTGTTTCTATCCCCCTTAAAAAGGGGGCACTGAGGCCATGCATTAGAGGCTGCTCCTAATTGCCAGATACTTGTTGTTCCTCTCCTATCCAACCCTGAATCAGCTGTGAGGTGTAATAGCAGTATTTTCTCTACTGTAATATATATTTTGAGGAAAAAAAATATTGGGTGCTTGGGCATTTCAGACTACATGGCCCCAAGCCATGGTTAAAAAAACAACAGACTTTTACAGCAATGTATTTCTGGAGAAGAAGGCAGTTTAGCACCTTCTTCTCTTAAATTATCGTTATGTGGAGAAGCTCAGAAATGAAATAAAATGTGAATGAGGTTGTGAAATTTTCTTTCTGCTGTCAGAACACAGCCTTGGGCTAGAACTGACCCAGAGCTCCTCTCCTAGCCAGACACCTCATTGTTTGCATGGCTTTGGAAAGGGAATTTTAACTGCTGGTGGCTGGTGAAGACTCTGCCATTTCTGAGGTGGCTCTTGTAGGTGAACCTGGCATCATCCCCACTTCCCAGGTCTATCACACCCCCCCAAGTATTGCCACATTCCAGCTCCCAGCTGAGGGCCAGGGAGGTCAGAACACCTGAGACAACACTGACATCCAGCACAACAGGATGGTGCAAAATCTTCACACCAGATCATCCAAAGCATCACTGAGTGAATAGGGAGGTAGGACCCTGTCGCTTTGGGTTGTGGGGATTCAAATTGTCCATCACTGATTAACATGATTATTAATTAGTTAGCTTCTATTTTACTCTTAAATAGCCTTTTATGGGGGTTGTGCTGGTTTGAAAGCAAAACCTGTGAGCGTGCAAGTCAGAAATACAATTTAATGGGAGAAAAGAAAAAAAAAAAAATAAAGTAAACTGAATGCAATAATACAACCTGACACCCTGTTGGTTAGGGTGGTGGTAGCAGTCCAGATGGAGTGGTCTTGTTGAAGCAGTGATCCCATAGAAAAGTCTGGTAGCTCTTGTCGTCTGGGAATCCAGTGAGTAAAGTCTGCTGTGCTGTCCCAAATCCCAGATTATACCCAGGTGGGAATGCTTGGCTCCTCCCCCTGGATGGAGCATCTCACAATGGGCTGGTATCATTGCACCAGTCATGCAGTGAGTCCTTGATTGCCCATTAAACAGAGATGGCTCCCAGAGGGAGTTACCTGTGAGTCCTGCAGTGAGGCATTGATGGCCCATTAACAGGAGATAGCCTAGAGGGAGAGGGCAAGGGAAACACTGCCCCACCTGGTTTCAGCTCATGAAGATGGTGATAGAATACATACTTTGGGCACATCTTACACTGTAACCCAGGACAGGGGTTTACCCAGTAACTGAGTGGACACAATCCACAGAGAGAGAAAAAAAGAACTTCACTTAACCTGAAGGCCTTAAACCTACACCAGGATTTAATCTGAGCCATAACTTTGCTCAGCCATGCGTTTCAGCTGCAGATTTTTTACTCCATACTGATCAATGCAATGAGGAACCTCATTTCATTTGCATTCTCCTGGGTAAATGCTGCCTCAGAAGGAAGCTTTCACTTCCAGCAATAATCTTTTCAAGCCCTCCAGGTAGATATAGGATAAGGTGGAGCTTAGGTAATGTTTGATAGAAAAGTCAAATCACTGGCAAGGTATCAAAGCAGCACCTGCCTTTGTTAAAATCAACCTTGACAAATGCTTTAAAGTTGTTCCTTTCATTCCCATGCAGTGACAGGCTGACAGCCCCAGCCATAAAGAGCAGAAATCTCCCAGCAGATCTTCAGTTCCACACTCAGCCAAAGGGTTCCTGTTTTCTATTCTCCATAGCTCTGGGGTTCTATTCTGACACACACTATTGATGTTTTCAGCCAAGCCAAGTAATTGCTCCTGAATCCACGGGGGTTTTCCCTTCTCAGGTTGTCTCAATTCACTCAGGTTAGCTCAGTTTAGCAGCTGGGGTCAGGCTGTTTCTACAGACAAAGGACAGGTGAGCCGAGGGCATGAGCACTTTCTCTTTGTTTGGAGGGGTTGCTGCTTTTTCCTTCCAAGCATTTCTCATACTCTGTGCCCTTTCTGAATCCTCACGTAGTTTGGCTGAGGATTGAATTTCATTCTTCGTCTCAAATTAAAGAAGTATTGCCATAAATAAGGATCTAAGTGCCATCCCTGTTTGGCTGTTTATGACCTCCCACTCTAGGGGAGTTTCTCAAAATTCTTTCATGTTGTCTGGGTTTTTGCTGTTCTTCTCTGTCTCCTTTAAGGAGTTTGTAAAAGTTCTATTTTTAGCTTTCTGTGTTTTGGAGTCAGATACACTTTCATATAAACAGGCCACTTGTTATTGTAAAATTTAGTGATGTTTACATTCTTTTCATAAGGAGGAGACTGTAGATGGACTGTTGCATGGTTCAGTGTGGTTGGAGAAGAAGATTTTCTTCCTCCAATCCATGATCACTGCTGGAGTTCGATAAATGTTGATTCTGTAAATAAACCTCTCTTTTTTCCGCCTCGGACATCGCAAGGTGTGGGTGTGAGTTCTTTATGTCGAAAGCGACACTTTCCCTCTTTCTTGTGGAAACCAGTCCTCTGTGACGCCATGACTCCTTTCCCAGCACATTTTACTCATGAATCAGAAAGACTGAAAAAGTTTTATTTCTCTTCTTTATATTTTCTTCTTGCCTTGAAGTTTCTTATCAGGAGGAGGACAGAATGTGGCAGCAGGCCTTTTTTTGGTGTTTTTTCCTTCCCTGTCAACTTAGACGTTCATGTAGAGTGTTCATATTGCCCAGAGGACTCAGCCCATTCAGGATCTCACTTTTATAAGCATAAGATTCACCTAGAAAGGGATAAGAGTGAGATACACACTCCCAGCCATCTCCTTTACAGTTTTCTAAGATGGTAAATATTGCCTAACTCACTCAAAATTTTGTTTGTACTTTAAGGTTTCTGGTCTGGTAATTTTATAAAAGGGACATAAAGGGCAGATATGGGGTACCTGGGGAGACACCAGAATTCAGAAAGTTGCAAGAGATTCACTCTTTTGGTAAACTTTCTTTCACAGAATCATGGAATTTTTTGGGGTGGAAGGGACCTTAAATATCATCTCATCCCACCCCCTGCCACAGTCAGGGACACCTTCCACTCTTCCAGGTTGCTCCAATCCCCATCCAACTTGGTTTTGGACACTTCCAGGGATCCAGGGGCAGCCATAGCTTCTGTGGGACACCGCACCCTCACAGGGAAGAATTTCTTCTTTATATCCAACCTTAAACCAGCTCTCTTTCACACTGCCTTCTTTTTTTTTTTTTTTTTTTTTAATCACTCAAGGCTCATGCTGCTTGTGGCCAACTTTTAAATGATCAGCTTTAGTTACTTCACTGATGAAGCCTTTCCACAAAAACCCTGCAAAATTACAAGCTAGTCCTTTCACAAGTGCTCACCCAAAGGTTTGATTCACCCAGTTCAGCTCGTTCTCACTCTCTTCACAAGCGTTTTAATGAGGTAGTGGCAGGGAAAACTGCTTACATAACAAATTGTATAACAAATCTTATCTTTGCTTCAGAAAAGTTGGGTCACAGCAACCATCTGGGAAATAAAAGCCTGAATCATCTGCCATGCATACACACAGATATATATATATGTATTTATATATATAAAAATATATGTGTGTGTGCACATTTGACTCTTACATGAATCACACCCAAAGCTCTACTAAAATGCCACGCCAGCTGAAATCTTCCTCCAAAGCTGTTATTTCTGAATGAAAGCTGTCCCCCTTCAATGGATGATGCATTTGAGCCACTATAGATATGCAAAGACATCTTGTTTGCACTGTGGAGAATCTCTCAGTGCTCAGCAGAGCTTTAACTACTCATCTCCTGTGCTGCTTCAGCACATGACTCAGAGTAGGTGTCACCAGGACCAGTGGAAGGGAAAATGTGGGGGGAAAGTGTTACTTTGATGAAGAGACAGATTCCTGCCTGCTCTCCACTGGATTTGGGAAATATCTGTGATGCTGTTAAGCTTTGGAGGGCAGGACACAATGCACCAAAATGTGCAATGTCACCAAAATGTGACAATTATAAACTCTGCACTACCACCCTACATAATTTCTCAGGACTTTGAGACAAACACTCATCTCCCAGATAAAAACGAGGTGTAAGTGAGTCCTCAAACAGAGAAGTCTTGGCAAAATCATGATCCAACCGAAGCCTTAAGTTTGAGCTTTCCTGTATTCCAGACTCTGTGCTGCCCAGGGGTGCAGCTCTCAGCCTCACATTCAGGCTCACTCAGCTCTGCACAGAGCAGGGAGACCAAACAAATCCTGGTCCTGCTGCACACCAAGGACAACTGGGACAAGTTTCCAGGCCCAAAAGCACAAACAGCAGTGGCTGAAGGGAGAAAACAAGGATGGGACTGCATCACCTGGAGCTGTGATTGGACAATTCAACCCCAATGTGCAAACGGACCAGAACTGATCAAAGTGTGAGACCTCGTGACCATTTTAGGTCCATTTTGTGTCCATTTTGTGCCCATTTTGTTTCCACCTTGAGTGCAGCCCTGGCCAGGCTCTTGTCCTGCCCAAGGTGTATTCTAAAGGCCTTTTAATAAATATCTACTTTATTCTCCAGCTCTGTCCAATCTCTGTTCCAGCTCAGCCTTCCCAAGGCATCACAACTGTAGCCCAGGAGGCTCCTTTTGGGTTAAAGTGATGTGTAAGCCAGGCTGCTTTTATGGGTGCAAGATGTGTGCGTCACCAGATCGCCCATCAAAACATATTTAACATGACCCAGGTGTGGGTACACACTTGTAATCCTTTCAAATTAATCAAAAAACCCTCCCATGACTTAGTATTTATAGCAACAACTGTCTTAAAAACTGAATGGTGTCTGCTGAAGGGTACAGATGGTATTTGAGTTGACCTCCAGACTGTCAGGACATGTTGCCCTGTCATTTTCATTGTTCTGTTTTTGGAATAAATTTGAAGGGAATCTCTGTAGAAGTTGATATTCCTGCTCTGTGAGGTTGTGGTTGTTTTTGATCTGGTGTTAAGATGCCTCTCCTCAGACTTCCTGTTAAATGGAACCATGGCCTAAGGGTGTAAATGATAAAGTATCGTTTGCATTACAAACTTTACATGTGGTGCACAATATTTAATATGCTTAATTAATATAATATTGAATAATTACCTTATATGAGTGGGAAAAGAGAATATCAGTAATACAGAAACATGAAATATCGTGAATAGTAAAAACCACCTGGAATTGCCAATAAAAGCAGGAGCAGTGGTGAATCAGATTCTTCCCTGAAAGGAAATGATGACTTTCTCTACAATGAATGCAGAAATGTTGATAAAAGATTTTTCAAGGAAATGTGAGTATCTGTGTAAAATTGTGAACTATCAGTTTAGAGCTTTCCTCATCTACAATTTGTATCAATGCAAACACTTCCTCTGAGAACAATGTGAGAGGGATCAAAGCATTTGTTTGCAAAACTCTTTCTTGGGAAAAGTGTCATATTTTCCTTATGTGGTCCGTTTTCACTTTATGGAAACTCTTACCCTTTGTGCTCTGTTCACTATGGATTTTTACATACCAAAAGCTTGGGCCAAACAACTGTTAAAAAGGCTGTCAGAGAAAATAATTATTGCTGAATTAGAGAAAAAGACATTATTTGGTTAAAAAATTATATAAAATTCGGAAAGTGATAATAGGAATAAATAACTATTTTCACCCAGTGGATGATGTTGCAATGGGATCCTTTTGATTGCTCTGCTGTAACTTGTGATGGTCAAAATATTTGTAACTGATTTAGAACAGCAAAGGCTGAACGGTGTCATGACATTTTACTGATGACAGTATTTGATTGAGTAAAGAACAAGTACTGCTGGGGGGATTAGAAAAAGGTATTTTGGTACCTGTTGGCTTTTGATTGAGTAGGAGATGACAAAAATACAGCACAAATAATAACCTCTGAAATCGAAGTTTGAGAATTATAAGGGAGATAATGGAGAAGAAAATGAAAGTATCAGCATGGTGCTGATTCATGGACCTTGAGATGTTAAGTTCTGATTTTTCACTTCCATGATTCATGGTTTATGAAAAGCAAGAATACAGGGTAACATCATAATAAGGAAATACTTGATTAACTTTGCGAGGAATGAAAACTCTTTACAATTACCTCCTTGGGCTATATAAAATGTGCAAAATTATTTATTTCTATTTCAATGCATAATCCTGTGAAAAAAGTGAATGTTTTTAATCAATGTGGGTTTAATAAATAACTTCCTGTTTCCTTAAACATTAATAATGTGAAATGTGGAGATGATTTTATCACTACAGATTCATAAAAATATTACATATGTCATCGTGCACTTAACTGTAACCTCCTTACAAGGGAAAGAGACTAACACCCAAAATATCTTTTCCAAACATTGCTATCTTTTGCATTTCTGGCAATATTCCCAGCAAAAAATAGAGGATTGGAAGAACCAGGATATAATATCCAAAAATGATTGCCTGGAGTTCTACCAAGTTTTCTCTCATTAGCAATAAACTCAGTGGCTTTAGCCAACAAGAAAAAGATCTAAATCTGGTGTTAGAAAGATTTTGAAAAATCCTGGGCAATGGTAAATGAGTGATTGCTGCTCTAGGTGGAGAAGGCAGAAATCTCCTAGGATTTGTTTTCGTTTATGACCTATTGCGTAAGCAAGGCCATCAGTAGAGAAATTAGCATCAAGGCTAACTAAACTTCTCTCATGTGATTCAAATATTGGGCATCTTGCATTGATATGCAAGTGCATCCTGTTCCAGACAGGAAGAAAATGAAGAAACAGGCTGGGAGAGCTGGGGGTGCTCACATGGAGAGGAGAAAGCTCCAGGGAGAGCTCAGAGCCCCTTCCAGGAACTAAAGGGGCTCCAAGAGAGCTGGAGAGGGACTGAGGACAAGGGATGGAGGGACAGGACACAGGAAATGGCTTCAAATTGAAGAGGGGAAACTTGGTTTACAGTTTAGGAAGAAATTCTTCCCTGTGAAGGTGGGGAGGCCCTGAACAGGGTGCCCAGAGAAGCTGTGGCTGCCCCTGGATCCCTGGAAGTGTCCAAGACCAGGTTGGATGGGGCTTGGAGCAGCCTGGGATAGTGGAAGGTGTCCCTGACTGTGGCAGGGAGTGGAACTGGATGGGCTTTAAGATCCCTCAAACCATTCCATGATTCTATGAAGAAACAGCTCCTCATAAGCTACTTCCAAGTATTTTCTCTGCCCTAATGCATTAGAATATTTATGGCTTCTATTTGATTGTATATTTGCAAGATACAGTAAAAAACTCTCATCCTTAGACATGTTGTAAGAACTTGCCATTTAAGGGGGAGACTGTATGGGCAAAACCTTTTGAAATTGAAAAGGAATTGTGATATTGGCCATGGGATTCCAGTTTGGATCACCCAAAACCAAAGTGGACAGATATTCCTTTTCTCCTGGTACAGAAACCGATGAGAGGAGAGATTAAGAGACTTTTTTTTTCCCATTAAGTAGTTGAAATTATAATGTTTTTCACTTTGGTTTTCTACTCTTTGAGTCTTTTAAATGCTGATGTCAGAAATGTCATCACTGGGGCATATGACATGGGTAAAAGAGTGATTTGACTTACAGCTAGGCAAGAGTCCAGCTCCCCAGTAGCATCCTGCCAATTATGTGCACTTCAAATTAAATTATTTTCTTCTTCTCAGTAGACTTGGGATATTTCTGACTCCCATTTAATTGCCATTCAGGCTGCATTTCGTATGTATACATACAAAAGGTATGCAGAAAGGAAAAAAAAAAAACCAGCAGCAGTTTTGAAGTGACTTCTGCCAAAATTTTCTTATGTAACCAAAGCTTTTTTCACTCCATTCTTTTTACCACTGCTGAAACCTCAGATGAACAAGTCCCTGGGCAGCACATTCCCAGACCCTACCATCAAAGCCAGCCCCACACCACGTAGCAGGATGTCTCAACACATGTTCGAGCAGGCAGCAGGCCATGGAACACTTCTACATGTGAGGAAAAAAAGGAAGTTAACTTTGTCCAGTGTGGTAATGGTGCACACAGGGGTTATGGACAAAGTGTGGGATTTACTGACAGTGTTTAGCAAGAGGTTTGCCTTCGGCATGTCATGACCACAGAATGCTACTGTAAAGATATAACCTCTAATTATTTAAAACACTAGCAGCCCTATTTATTTATTTTCAACTGTGGAGATACTGAAGTCCAGGGCCTTTCAGAGTTGCCATGGCAACTGGACACTTTGATGGGTGATTACAGTGGTACCATTTTGGCATCAGGAGTGAACTTTGATTGCTATGGCAACGTCACAGCCATAACTTCTATTTCATTCAGCTCATACTTTGTTCCTGAGGAGCCTCTTTGCTTGCTGCTTGTGAGGAAGCTGAGAACTGTGTCAGCTGCATCAGAGAGGAGCTGTTAGGAGCAACACGAAATGGGCTTTCCCAGCTTAAAGAATACTTCACATCAAGGAACGATTCACTCAGTGCTCTCATTATCCTCGGGAAGGAGCTGAGCTTCTTGGCTGACGTAAATGGAGGTGGCTCCATTAAGGGCAGCAAAGTCCCTTGCATCCAAATTGGGCACCAGGGAAAAACCCACATTTCTCTGGTTGAATATGCATTGCTGGAGGTGAAGGATCC
Organism: Phylloscopus whistleri; assembly: GCA_017589585.1. Classification (NCBI taxonomy): domain Eukaryota; kingdom Metazoa; phylum Chordata; class Aves; order Passeriformes; family Phylloscopidae; genus Phylloscopus; species Phylloscopus whistleri. The sequence continues at coordinate 1,100,495 of JADMLD010000401.1, forward strand.
CCCTCATCTGGTTTGGCATTCAAACAGTGAAAGACAAGGAAATGGTAGGGATGGCAGAGATCAGAGGAAGAGAGGAAGACTCAAAAAAAAAAAAAAAAAAACCAACAAAAAAAAGCAAATCAACAACAACAACAACAACAAAAACAAATCCTGGAAAAACATGTTTACCAGACAGTTTAGCTTTTTGAAATGCATATCAGCTTGGAGATAGAAAAGCAAATTTGTCAATATTTATGGAGGTTTGGCATGAAAAAAATCATGCAGGTTTCTCCAAGTACAATGAGAGGAGATTCACCTGAACTGTGGGAATAATAGAGAGATTCTGAAAGGCAGTTGCTTCTTACAGGCAATGTGCAAATGAAGGCTTTTTGTGATTCATACAGAACAAGCAAAAGGATAAATTTCTTCATATAACTTCTTGCTAAACTCTTACTCTTCACCAAAGGATGTTCTAGAGGCCAAACACTGTCATGTACAGAAAACTCGGAAGAAATTCAGTATGACAAAGTCTATTGAGGATTATTAATATAAAGACAAAATTTTCTTTCCAGAAGTGTCCAAACTACAATTCACTGGAGGCTGGGAGAACACAGCAGGGTGATATCACTACACAGTTGAGCTCCTCCTAAATTCTTCCATGAACAAGCACCAGTGCAAGTGGGATGCTGATCTTGGTGAGAGTTGGGTCTGGTTGCTTGTGGCCATCTTCATGCTCTTAGACTCACTAGTCTGTGAAAGGGTAAACAGATAAATAAGGATGTCCTCACAAAATCACAGAACGGTTTGGAGGGACACAAGTCAATCTCATCCCAACTCTCCTGCCACGGGCAGGGACACCTTTCACAAGATGAGTTTGCTCAGAGCTCCATCCAACCTGGCCTTGCACACTTCCAGGGACAGGAATATCCAAGACTCCTCAGGGCACCCTCTTCCAGTGGCTTACCACTCTCATAGTGAAAAAAACCCAACTTCTTCATTATGTCTAATGTAAGCCTACCTTATTTCAGTTTAAAACCATTTCTCCTTGTCCTGTCATTGTGGGCCTTGGCAAAAAATCTTTGTCTTCCCTTTAAGCTTCCCTTAATTTACTGAATATCTGGAATAAAGTTTCTCCAGAGTTTTCCTTTATTCAGGATGAACAATCCCAATTCTCTCAGTCCCTCATCATAGCACAGGTGCTGCAGCTCTCTGAGCATCTTTGTGGCCCATTTCAGGATCTGCCTGGACAGTTCCATGTCTTTCTTGTACTGGGGACCCCAGAACTGGAAGCAGAGACAGCACCCAGAATTTGGTGCTTAAAAAAAGGGCATTTGTACACTGTGAAGCACAGGTGACAATCAGTAACTCCTGGAGGTGCCATATCTCACAACCAGTCCCACTTCTTCTGATGTCTGTCCTGCAGCATTAAGTAGATGAACGGACATACTGATTTTGCTAAAAAATTCAAGCACAAAAAATGATGAGTTGGAATAATTAATATGCTTAAAATTCTGCTCAGATTTCTTAATTTATTACATCAATTTCTGTTTAAAATGCTCAGAAAAAAAAAAAAAAAAGCCTAAATTCATCTGCAAAGAGCAGGACTTACCATGAGTTGCAAAAGAGAAAAATATGTGATAATTTAACAGGCTTAATAATATTACTCATCTGTAATCTCAGTGTGGTTATTTCTAGAACTGAACTCACCTCTCCCTGGTGCAAGTATGTGAATAAACTCTACCTCTATATAAATAAATAAAGAGATGGCAGCACTGTGTGGGCTGCAGTAAAGGATTATTCATCTACCACACAAGGTCTGCCAGATGCTTCAGAGCGTTAGATCCACCTGTGTATTTTAGCATCCAAAACTTTAATGTTTACAGAGCAACGGGATTTAATTTGTTCTGCTCAGCTCTTACTCCAGAGTCCAACACCAATACCTAAAGTGATCTGGAGATATGAAGCTACTCAGAAGTGTTGAAGGTCATCACTACAACCTGAAATGTGCTGGGTTGAAATCTTTAGTGTTGGGATATTGAGAGAGATGGGACTCCTGGGTCTCATGTCCTAAAACATGATTTATTATTCCTCTTCTGCAGTCTCATGAAGGATGAGAACATCTTCACCACATAGGCAGAAGTCGGTGGTCAGTGGTTGTCAGTGGTCACAAGATCTATAGCTACAAGGTCTTTTAAAGGTTTATTAGCCAATAAACTACTGCCACAAAGATTGTTTCTACCTTCACACCAATAGTTAATTAATTTGTCTTACACATTTTTGCTGCAGTGTGGACTTTCTTAACCAATCGTATAATGACACACAAACCTACTTGCTACACCTTAAAACTTTTTTACTATTTCTGTAACTAGTTCTATATCCACACTTTAAAACTTCAAAACTTTCCACTACCTAGCTTAATATGTTTCTGCTTAAACTACAACCCCACATTTTAGCTTATGGACTCTCGATCTGGAAGCCTTTTCCAAGGTCTCAAGTGGAACCCTGTGTTCATTTCTGAGTTTGGGCCTGCGTGCACAAGGTTTTGGGAATTTTCTGTGCCTGGATTTCTCCCACACTTTAGTTCAACATGAAATTGCACAACAAAGGTGATGAAAGTGCATCAGTGCTGGGCATGGGTGTGTTGTGTATTTATGTTACAGAACCCAGCACCCTGACCTGCTCCTTCACCAACCCCACTGAATTTAAGGAAGGAATTGGTCAGAGGCACCCAGGGGTGTAAACTACCCATAACCTTCAAGCACCTTCAAACCCTGTAGCAGGAGACAAAGCTTTTTGCTAGGACCTAGCCCTCAGTGGTCTGTGATCTTTTCAAAATACTGAGAAAAAGAAGAAAACAAGTGCTACTGAGAAATACGTATCTGTTAAGCACAGCAGGAAGAGCACACTTGGTAGAAGGTGCAGAAGAAGGACAAAAGTAGTGTTCATATTAAAATCTCTGTTTAAAAAAAAAAAAAAAAAAGCTCAAAACAGCTAAAATAACACCAAACCCCAAACCATCATGACTATTCAGAGTTCCGAGAATTCTGCTTTTGATAAAAGAGTGAAGGACAGGAACCAAACTTGCCCAAGTTTGAGGTAATTCATGAGTGTCTGCAGTTTCAGCCTTTATTCAGTCCCATTTTTCAGTTCTAAGAAAAGAAGCTGGATTTTAGCTGGGGAGCTGAAGCACAGCTTCCTTCCAGGAAAGCAGAAGTGGTGATCACGTAGATCAGTTTGTCACTGATAAAGCTGTGAACCCTTGGCACAAAGACTCTCTGTAAGACATTCGGGCTCTTTCTCTGCCTCAGGTCAAAGGCTGTTCAGCCTGATGTTCATCAGTTACTTCACCTCCATGTACTCCATTCTTCCAGTTGTGATAATGGGAATGATGGGATGCCCGTGTGTTATTCACAAGCTTGATGTTTTATGTATGGGAAAAGCTGTCTGTGTTCCTTGCTCCCTTACTGGGGCAAAAGAGGTTGATTTTGTTCCTTTCAGGAAAAATACAGGTTTTCAAAGTGACAGATGGCCTCGCTATTGTCAATTGTCAAAGGCTTTTGATCAGCAGTGAAGCAGAAAAAAATGTATAATGGATTTTATCAGGTGTGCTCTAAAAAGTCTCAGCAGAGAAAGACTTTTTGATCATAAGCACAAAGCAAAATATCGCTTTTTTTTGGACTTCAAGTGTGACTCTTCATAGACGTGGAAAATGTGGGCTGTTCTGCAAAATGAACTTCATCTTTTCAAGAGGGGCACAGATTTGCAGGGTTGTGCTTCTTATTGAAGATTATAAAGTGTCAATCAAAAAAAATTCACTAAAATAATGCTTCTTTGTCAGGGAAAAACACCTGAGTCAGTCATTCCTTCAAATACTCATAGAATTATGGAATGGCTTAGGTTGGGAGGGACCTTAAAGATCAGCACATTCCAACCTCCTGCCATGGGCAGGGACACCTTCCACTATCCCAGGCTGCTCCAAGCTCCATCCAACCTGACCCTGGATGCTTCCAGGTATCCAGAGGCAGCCACAGCTTCTCTGGGCAGCCTGTGCCAGGGCTTCCCCACCCTCACAGAGAAGAATTTCTTCCCAATCTCTAATCTAAACCTATTCACTTTCAGTTTAAAGCCATTAACTTTTTTTTTTTTTTTTTCCCTTTGCTTTGACCTTTCCAACACAGCTGTTGTACATGATGCTGGTGCCTGGCCTGAGGCTGCCATCACCCCCTCCAAATCCCAGCTCAGGAGATCAGGTTGGTTGGGTGTTTCCTACCATGCACAAATACAGTGTATGTGAGGAGCATCAAGAGGAGAAAAGTTCACAGCAAATATTTATTGGGTGACACACACTGTGGAGAGCAAGGATCCATTCTCCACCAAGTGAAAGATTCATGCACACATGACCCTAAAAGTGGCATTCAGAGCATCTCTGCTGGCCAGGCCTGTTTGCCCCTTCATTCTGTTGATTTGCCATCTTCCAGTTCTCTTTTTCTTCCCTGATGGTCTCAATATCTCTTCATGTCCATTCTTTTCAGTCCTGGAATGCCTACATGCCATTGGCTCAAAAATGTAACTTCTCCCACATGGCTTTAACACACAGACTTCCTCACACAGCTCAAAATTATGTTCCCATCATCTGCTGCACCAAACTGGGCCAAATGGGATCACACAGATATAGCCACAGGGCTGTGGGTTACAAGGCTCCTGGAAGAGAATGGATTTGGGGAGTTTATTCAGACTTAACACAGCTCTAACTGAAAAAAAACGAGTTTTAGATTTTACTACATATTGGAAGAAGAGGCAGACTGGTTTTCCTCAAGCCCTACAGTGTTTAGGTTACCAAAACCTACAGAAAATGGACTTCAGAAGATTAAAGTTAGTCATGCACAAAACAGTTCATCAGAAAACACATTTGAAAGCGAGGATCTTAATCATCTTTCAAGAGCTACAACACAAAATGAAACAACCAAAAAATATAGCAGATCAAAAAGAAGAGAGTATTAGTAATTCTCAAAAAGCCAGTTCACTTTCCACTGAATCTGAAAAATTACATCAATAGAATTTACAATCAAAATAACCCAGGATGATGCACCAGCAAAGTAACGAACAGCATTTGATCTGATCTGATTCCTCGCATGGCTGTGCTCATAAATAAATGCAGAAGAGGTGACATAAATCTCTCATGAATGTCTAAAACATGATTGTTAGCACCCAAACCTAAGCATAAAACATGTGGAGTGCCTGACACCTCAGCAGAACCTGGTCAGTGCAGCAGGTGAGGAGCAGAAAAAACTCCTTACAATCAAGAATTAACCAATTTTTAGGAAGAAATTCTTCCCCTTGAGGGTGGTGAAGCTTCCCAGAGAAGCATTTTACTCACCAAAAAAACAGAGTCCAGGGGAAATTGTCTAAAAAATTAGCAAAACTTAAAGAGAATGACCTAGGACTTACAAAATTAAGGATGACAAGCACTAAATGAACCCTTTTACAAGATTAATATTTCCCCTGTTTGTGTTTAGGAACCCCCAAGAAGCAGAGCACTCATTCTGCCACTCTTTCTTCATTCATACATTCCTTTCTTGTTTAGTTTTTTTTGTTTGGTTTTTTTTTTGTTTGTTTGTTTGGTTTTTTTTTTTTTTTTGTTTTGTTTTTTTTGTTTTTTTTTTTGGCGGGGGGGTGGCAGGGGGAGTAATTTATGCATGGCACCAAATATTCTGTGTATAAACAGAACGCCTCAGTATCATTTTCTTCAAGCAGCGAACGAAGACGATTCATCTTCTGTGGGTCTGGAACAAAACTGAAATATGAAAGAAATTATGAGGAACTAAAACAACAAAAAAAAAATCTAAAAGGATAAAAAAAGAAAGGGTTTATGCTCAGCTTTTTTAAACCCCTGTGGTTCCACTGGCTGGATAATACAGGGAGTGGTTCCATGCTCCTTCCTATAAGTAGGTACTGAAGGAAAAACTACCACCCTGGAGCTTCTTGTTATAATTTCTCTGCCAAAACTTGCTTATCCATACCTGAATCAGAAAAGATAACAGCTCCACTGTTGCTCCAGTGATGACTTTGATATCTTAGCTCAAAGCTGCCTCATGAGGAATTTATTTGTGGCTGGCTGATTCTTGGGTTAGGATGTTAGAATCTGGGAATGCTGGAATGGTGTCCTCTGATAAGCAGCCTACAGTAGTAAAAAAAAAATAAAACTCTGGGAAAAGGTGAGTGCTTTTTGTTTTAAACCAGTGGTGGGAAAGAACAAATGAAAAAAAAAATGTGGGATTTTAATAAATTTATTTGGATAAATTTAGCCATATCGCACAGGAGAGAATAGAATCATAAAACAGCTTGGGTTGGAAGGGACTTTAGGGAGTATCTGGTTCCAGCTTTTTACCCAGACAAGGATTTATAGTCAGCGGTGATCTGGCCTGTGATATTGATGGTTTTACAATAAATGCCTAAAATCAGACTAATCATAACCTGAAATGCTTTTTCTGCTAAGGGAATAATTAAAGTCCAGGTGGCTACACTGCAGCTGAAAATTTTTACTCTGTGGAGATCTGATGGAAGATGCATCTCAGCCTTAAAGTCCTGATTGACTAATACAGCAGGAAGGCACTTCCCACCCTGAGCAGCCCAGGGAGTTGTTTTCCCAGGCTGTCAGGGGCATAATGAACCTCAGGAGGTTGCCCTGATGAAGAGGCTCACTCAGGGATGGCTGTGCAGAGTCCCTGGTGTTTGTGTGCCCGGGTGACAAATGGAAGCTGTGAGCTTTGGTGAGGGCAATATCTCAGCTCCAGCTGTGCTGCTCAGATACAGAGATGGAGCAGCTAATCTGCTCCCAGGGGCTCTCTTCTTTCTCTAAGAAATACCAGACAGACAAAACCAGGCTGTACCAGGAGCACTCCTGTTACCTTTGGGGATTTCTTGTTATGGGGTGTGGAAGGTTCAGGAATCTGGGGCACATGGGAGGTGTGAGTGAGGGACAAAAAGCAATGCCCAGTGAATTTTACTTGCTAATATATAAAATATAATATTTAATACTTAACATATAATATTAAATATATAATAAATAACATTATACAATATATTATACATTCTATGTTATATATAATAATATATAATATATAATATATAATATATAATATATAATATATAATATATAATATATAATATATAATATATAATATATAATATATAATATATAATATATTATATATTATATATTATATATTATATATTATATATTATATATTATATATTATATATTATATACATATAACATATAACATATAACATATATTATGCATAATATATAATGTATAATATATAATGTATTATGTATTATATTTACTTGCTAATATAACCCTAACCCCTTCACAGACATTCCAAGTATGGAGTCAGTGGGTGAATCCATACCAAACCCAAAGTCTTTCCTGTGATTAACTGATTACCAAAAAAGGTTCTTCCCCTGTGTCTCGCTCCCTCCTCTGGCCTCCTGTGGGGCACCCAGCATAGAAATTGTTCTTTGCCTCAAAATCTGTCTGCTTTGGTGCTTAAAATGACAGATACAGTTAGAAAACCTGCACAGTTCTTGTGGATGTGTCAGTCCTGTCTCCAAAGACAGAATTCATCCTGTTTCTGGAGAAGATGAGAAGTTGTGGAAGGTGCTTCTTGGAGATAATGGTCTTGAATGGCAACCTCTTGCCTAACCTAAATACTCCCAGAATACTACAGGAAAATTCAGGAGGCAAATTTGAAAACTCACATCACTTGTGAGCCCAGAATGAAAGAGCTTGGTGTAGAGAGTTGAAATACTTGCTGAAATTTGCATTCTTTTTTAATTCATCATATATTCACATGGGAAATTCACATCTATTTGCCCTCCCACAAATGGAGTTCCCTACAATATGTTTTTTTCAACTTCTTTCACTTCTCTCCCTTTTCTGATCCTTTATTTTCTCCTCAAGAATCTCAATTACCAACATCCTGGAGATTCCTTAAGCCTGAAACAAAGATTCAGGAGTAAAAAACCCAATCAATTCATAGAGTCAGTGACATAAATCAGAAACCTTGGAGACAAAACTCTTTGAAAAATCAGAAAGAGAGAGAGAAACTTGGTTTTCACCCACTGTTGCTTTTCACTTTGGAAATGTAAAGGCGATCAAAAAGTTGTCCAGATTTGAAATAAGCCATTAGCAAAGTACACATGCCCTCCAAACCCTTGCTGGGTAAACTATTTTTCAAGCTGAGAAAAAGAGGTTGAATTCAGAGATTTACAAATTTGGATAAACTTCAGGCAAAAGTGAAATTCCGTAATCCAAACTATTCCATGATTCATCTGCAGTGCTGCTATGGCTACTATTTTATATATTTATATTTATATATTTATATATATATTTATAGAGAGAGAAAGAGTATGGCTATTTTGTTTGCTTCTGAAAATTTGTTCTTTTTACTGCTGGCTTTCACTGCACTGGATTTCTCAATCTACCCTGCATCTCTTCAAACCCAACATATTTTTCTTCTCTGTGCCTCAGCATCTAAACACATTTTCTTTTCAGCTGCTACATTTCAATTCCACATCCTAATTCACAGTCCATTTTTTTTCCCTTTAACCTTTCTGCTTGGACACTGAAGATCTCTGTCCTGCAGTTCCTTCCTGTGAGTAAACACCAGCATGAAATAAAGGTCAGGTCAGTGATACAGGCTCCTCTCCTCCTCAGAGAGCAGTCTGGTCTGATGGAGATTCCCTTTGGGATGATAGATCCACTGCAGGTGCAGAGCTGGAGAGCCTGGGATCAGCATCTCTTTCTTGAATTAGTGATACCCGTCGTGCTTCTCCCTGGAAAGAGCATTATTCACGTGTGCAGAAAGGCTGAGCTGGCCTTCAGATCCTCAGGGATGCAGCATTTATCCCAAAGGCAAGAAGCAGGATCAATGCTCTGAGCCAGTAAGAGCAGTAAATTCATCACCCTGGCTTGTATTCTCATGTTTGTACCGTCAGCTCTCTGGGGTCCCCAGCACAGCAAGGACCTGGGGCTGCTGGAGCCAGGCCAGAGGATGAGCAGAGAGATGGAGCAGCTCTGCTGGGAGGAAAGGCTGAGGGAATTGAGGTTGTTCAGCCTGGAAAAGAGAAGCTTTGGGTTGACCTCGTTGTGGCCTTCCATTGCCTAAAAGGGAGGCTGGAAGGAAGAGGGAGAGAGTTTACAAGAGCATGGAGTGACAGGACAAAGGGGAATGGCTTCAAACTGAGAGAGGCCAGGGTTAGGTGGAATATTAGGAAGGAATTCTTCCCTGTAAAGGTGAAGAGGCCCTGGCATAGTTGCCCAGAAGAAACTGTGGCTGCCCCTGGACCCCTGGAAGTGTCCAGGGTTGGATGGGGATTGGAGCAACCTGGGATAGTGGAAGGTGTCCCTGACTGTGGCAGGGTTTGGAATGTGATGATCTTATAGGTCCCTCCCAACCCAGGCCATTCCATGATTCTGTGACTCTTCTGTGATTCCATGATTTCACGATTCCATGATTCCATGATCACACCTCTCAGAAATTCTTCAGGGCAATTCTGTCAGCACGCCAATAATAAGCAGACTCTGCACAGGGCTCCATCACATCAGAATGTTCCTCCTGTCCTGAAACACAAGGTAAAAGATGAAAAATTTTCATTGGGACCATGCTCTTATCTATCTATACTTATTCTGCTACTAATTGTGATGTCTGCCTTGCCTAAACATCATAGAATCAAGGAATCACAGAACATCCGGAGCTGGAAGGGACCCACAAGGATTATCGAGACCAACCCTGGCCTTGCACAGGAAAACCTGAAAAATCCCACCCTGTGCCTGAGAAAGTTGCCCAAGTGCTTCTTGATCTCCCTTGGGCTTGGTGCTTGGGAGATTTTTCAGGGCCCAGCCACCCTCTGGGTGAAGAACCTTTTCCTAATATCCCATCTAAACCTTTCCTGACAGGGCTTAATGCCACGTGGAATTTATGGATGAAGACAGACAGATTTCTGACCTTCACTATTAATTTTCACCCTCTCCTTGCATTTCTAAGTGGACCTTCATTGTCACTTCTTCACTGTTTCATTTATTGATACTTCACCATTTGCTTTTTCTATTCCCCTCCCTGGTATAAGGGAAGCAAGGACATCATAGGGTTTTTTTCCTGTTTCAGATTTTTCCCTCTGTTTGGCCCAGATGGAGAATTTCACAGCAATCCTAAATGACACAGGAAGCAGTTTGTGCCTGATTGACTCAGCCTTTGAGTAACAGGAGCCGTACTGGGAATCTTCACTTTAGTGCATAATTGTGGCAATCCAAAGGCATTCTCAGCAATGTGCATTTTCTTGTGTATGAAACACACTTGAAGCTGTTGATTGATGCACTTAGAACTGCTTCATGCACCATCTGTATCCATCTGTGCATGCTTGAACACTGTTTAAAAACCTCACTCGATCACCAGTACATTAGAGAGAAGCGGTATTTCAGTTAATAGAGTGTATTAATAAAGCTCAGATGATAGCTCACTTCATTCAGCCCTATTAAATGCGCTCATTGATGATCAGTTTAAAATTAGAGAAGTCTCACTTAACATGTGTTAATGCTTCAAGCTCCAACTCTCATCATTCTCACTAAAATTATTATTGCACGGAACAGCAGACTTGTTTTGGAAAAAATCAAGAAGCAGCAGTTGAAAACTTCATGATTAAAAAATTGAAAGCATTTTTAGAAAGAGAAATGTTTAGAAGTTCCCCCCTCCCCCCTTTTTATATACCTTTTTAGGGCTAACAGGAAATTTGAAGAAAAACTTTGAAAGTTGTCTCAAAAACTCATCCGGAAACATTCTTCAGACAGAACCCTTTTAACCCAGGCCTTCTCATTTACATATTAATTTGCGTATCTCTCAGAACATACCAAGGATGCTTTATTTCACTAATTATCAGTTCCTCGCCATTGAACATCAATGTCTGGGATTTTGATAGGAATTTAAGGGCCTTAAAATCATTACAAACACAAGATGATTTTAAATACAGCCCCCCCCAACTAAGATCCTCAGAACGTCGCCGGCGTCTCACACAGAATCAGGGAATCGTAGAGTCACAGAGTTATAGAATCATGGAATCACAGAATCATGGAGTCATGGAATCATAGAATCATGGAATCATGGAATCATAGAATCACAGATTCACAGAATCATAGAGTCATAGAATCATGGAGTCACAGAGTTATAGAATCATGGAATCACAGAATCATGGAAACAGAATCATGGAATCACACATTCAGAGAGTCATACAATCACGGAGTCATAGAGTTATAGAATCATGGAATCATGGGATCATGGAATCATGGAACCATAGAATCATGGAACCATGGAATCATGGAACATGGAATCATGGAATCATGGAACCATGGAATGATGGAATCGTGGAATCACAGAATCATGGAATTGTGGAATCACAGATTCACAGAGTCATAGAGTCACAGAGTCATAGAATCATGGAATCATAGAATCACAGAGTCACAGAGTTATAGAATCATGGAATCATGGAAACACACATTCACAGGGTCATAGTCATAGAATCATAGAATCACAGAGCCACAGAGTTACAGAATCATGGAATCATAGTGCTGAGACACTGGAACGGTTTCCTGGAGATATTTTGGCTGCCCTGTCCCTGGAAGTTTTCCTGGCCAGAATCGACGGGGCTTGGAGCAACCTGTTCTAGTAGAAAGTGTCCCTGCCCATGACAGGGGTAGAGCTGGATGACTTTTAAGATCCCTTACAACCCAAACCACTCCCTGATTTTATGATTTTGCCATCCATCAACCCTACATGGATATCTGGATACCTCTGAGCATCTTGAATGACGCCAGAAGACTTTCTGAGGACAACAGATTCTAGTCCCTTGTGAGAATGTCTAATGCTTACCTCAAAACTCATCTCTCTGAGGAGCTGAATCACTCTCTGAAGCCCACAGACAGCAAAAGGCAGCTCTGCCCTGACTGTGAGGGAAGTGCAGGAGCCTGGTTTGCTCCCAGACCTGCATGAGGATGCCCAGCACTGATGTCTCACTCCATCAGTTGACTTCCGTCCAGGGAGACAAAGGTGAGAGGCAGTGAATATGACTCAGAGCTTCATGTTTTGTTCAGCAGAAGTTGTTTATCTGGACCATTTTTAATGATGGACTCATTTTAGCGAGTCTTAATTCCAGGTAAAATCCCATAACTAAAAAAAAATAAAAATACAGAAAATGCCATCCATAGATATAATGGGATTATCACCAGACAGGGTTTTTTGCCTTCCCAGACGTAAGCTAGGGATGACTCCATCTGGATATTTCAGAGGGATTCCTCAGATGTGTATTTCATTAACTGCAGAATGTCACCCCTTAGTCCTGAATCTGGGCTCTTTTTTTCCTTGAGACATGAAGCTCTCAATCCACCCTGCAGTGCGTTTCTCTGTTCACAGAGCTGCTCCCTTCTCAGGAGAGCTCATTTCCCAACAACCCCAATTACTGTCACCTCCTTTTACTTGACATTAAATTACAAGACAAGCAGAACTAGCTGTGCTTAGGCCTGCCACGCTGATCTGCAACTGATTTAACAGCTGCATTTTTGCTTGCTGTTCAGTGCAGCAGTACAGAAAACAGCTGTGGTGCTTTTTAGTTTAGGGGGGAAAAAAGCTTTCATTGGCTATTTTATTCTAAAGAATCCTAACTAAAATGTATTTTTAAAGAATCCTGTCTGAGACAAAATGCTCATTGGAAATCAAGCAGTACAGGCAGCATTTCTCATGTACATACTTAATCAGCAGATTTTTTTTGGGGGGTGGGTTTTGGTTTCTTTCTTGATTATAATAATCTTGAGGAAGTTGATTAACCCAAAGTAAGTGATTTCAGTCAGAATATGCTTATAGGGAGGGAAAGCGAGGAGCTATGAACCATTTTTGTTAGTCCTCAATATAAATATTAGAAAAAAATTTCTGTTACCTTTTGCTCAGCTTTGAGAAGGCAAGAAGTAACATTTTATAGAGATGATATAATGATATAATTATTTCTATACCTGTCTTTACATGCATTCAGTCCCAGTCTGAACTGTCCTTATCCTGCTGACTTTCAAAGGGCCAGCACATCTCAGGAACTGAGATAATCTGTGTATAAAAGCAAATTTAAAGTATTTTCCTCTGTAAACAGGAGATGGACCCTGAAGCTGAATCTGTGGTTCTGCTCAGACACAGAGCAACACCCCTGATCTCTTTGTGCCTCTGTCTCTGTCTCTGGGTTAATCAGGACTTTAATGTCATCTATACCACACTGTTTTAATGCATTCAAACCATTCCATGGGAGTAGAGTCCAGGCATTTCCTCAGGGCACAGGGAGTAGGAGCTGGCTCTGGTTTTAATTACAGTAATTGAGTTCATTATCCATAGCTGTCTTTTGAGCACACACAGGGTAGGAAGGCAACATGACCCCCAGGGAGAGGAAAGGTCCAGAAATCTGATGTCTGAGATGATTTTGTTCCTAATCTGCTTCAGAAAAAAAAAAAAAAAAGGCTCTTCACCTCTGACATCCTTTATCTTGTCATCTCATTTCAAGTGTTTTACTGCCAAAACAAGATCTGTCTTTCACTATATTTCTATATAATACTTGAAATGATGTGTTTCCCATCTGAGCTGGAATAGCCATAAAGTGCTGAAATAGAATGCCAGGTTATGATTTCATACCGTGGTAGGGGTCTTTCCACTTAACTGCCTAGTTCTGGTTTTTACATATGAATTTCCCATATAAGGACCCATTATTTCCAGAAAGAAACTCACTGTTTGGGGAAATTACAGTTGCAATTGGGTTTCCTCTGGGACACATCAGGTGGATTTATTTCTCCAAAGATGTCTAGGACCTGAAGATTGCCCCTCCCTATGGGATCAGTGGTGAGCTATAACTGCTCTAAACTCCCTCAGGGCTGGTGAAGCTCCAGATTGAAGCCTTTTAAAATCCTGCTGGGCATCCAGATCCCTCTTTCCCATTGTGGTGGGCTTGCATGGGGAGGTTCTGCAGGGGGGTGAATACAGAGGTGGCTTCTGTGAGGAGCTTCCAGGAGCCTCCCCTTTGTCCCACAGAGCCAATTCCAGCCATGAGATGTTCTCACTTGATTTCAGCAGCTCCCAGCAGCTGCAGTGCAAGGATCTATGGACAGTTTGCAATCAGAAGGAGATAAACCCTTTGAAGCATGGTTCCTCTGATGCATTAGCAATGCCTACCCTTCTGATGACTTGATCTGCTCCCAGTAAGGCTTATTTCTCTCTTCTGATGCTAAGGAGAGTCTCAGCTGAAGATGTTTACATTGCAGACGTCTATAAATGGTCAGGCACCAGCCTATATTTACAATTTGGATGTTCACCAACTGATTCAGGCTGAAACATGAGGCTTCCTGGCTCTTGAAGTCCATCTAATGCAATTAGAATTACACGTAAAGAGTATTGCTTGTAGTCAGGCAGGGGAAACTGAACAAAGCAACTTGTGCTCCTGGAGCTGCCTTTGTCTGGGGAATTTTGTGACTACATTTCTGAAAGACATATCAGACACTCAGCTTTCTGGAGGTTTTGAGAGCCTTAAATAATTTCAGCCCCCCTGAGTTACTGAATTTCAGCCTTTCTTCACCCACCAGCTGCTCCAGGTCTCCAGTGCACCCACAGATGCACACCCATCTCTCACTGCATACCCGTAAATGAATAGGATTTTAATATGAGCAGGGGGAAGTGCTCTGAAACCAAACAAGATTATGTTACAGGAATGAAATCAGATTACATCTCAGCTCCCCAAGTCGATGGGAGAATGGAGGGATGGACTGTATTAATTAAAAAAGATGATGTTAAGACATGCATCTATGTCCATGTAAAGGCTGGGAGCAGCCATTTGCTGAGGTTACCATCCAGCTGACTGCTGAGCTTGGAAGGGGAGGTGCACCTTTGACAGGTGAAAAATGCTCTCCTTTGGGCTTGGCTTGCAGAGAGGAGCTGCTGCCACAGCACTCTGGTGGTGGAATGTCTTTTTCAGAGCACCTTTTGCTGTGGGGAGGGGTTTGCCACAGACTGGGGGTTTTAGAGCGTGTTGTCACCACCCCAAGCTGGCTTTACAGGAGCCAGCACTGGAGCCTGGTGCTGGCAGATCGTTTCCAGCACTTTCAGATTTTACCTTCTAATGAGAGAAAAACTCCAATGCACAGCTCAGACAGACTCTCTGACTGCCCATTGCTATGCACGGGCACTGAGGTAAATTTGCACAGGAATGATAATCCCTAATCCTCCAAACCCTTCATCCTGATGTCTCTCCAGCCTCCTCAATGAAGCAAATCATGCACATTTTGCATGGTTTCCTGTCAAAACAAAAATATGATGGGCCTCCAGCCCCCTGGTGCTGCAGTAAACCTGGGTCTGGCAAAGGAAAATCAAAGCAGAGAGGGAAAGAGGGGACTTTTTACCAAGAACCCTCCCTCAAATCAGCCTGAAAGCACATTTAGCTGCCTGTAGCATTTCCTTTTGACAAAGAAAAAAGTAATAATCATCCCCAGCTGTGACCCTAGCAATAAACACATTCCTATTGTCGTTCTCAGGCCATAAACCCACGGCTTCTCTGCTGGAAACAAAGCCTCGTTCAGGTGCCAAGCATGGAGGGCTGTTATTTGTACAAAACCTGCACTTTTAGGGGAAGTTCACAATCACTCTGAGAAGTCTGTGTGCTTTCAAGCAGTGTGAATCCACCGTTCCCAGCAGTCTGCACATCATCTAGTTTGTGTTGACTTCTCTGCAGCCACAGAAGACACAGAGTTTGAAATACTGTTGTGTTCTTCCAATTCAATTTACCATCCTCTGCCTTCGATGGCTCACCTGCTGTGGACCTAATTCTGCTTCCAGTTATACAAGAGTAAACCAGCAGGAAAAGCTCTCATGAGTTATACTGGAGGGAGGAAAAAAAAAAAAAAAATGCTGTACAGGTTCCCTTTGTTACAGGGACTGTACAACAACACCAATCCTCCTAAGATCTAAAGGAAAGGGTTCCAAGAAACCATGACAATAATACAATTTTATTTTCTTTGATTTCAGCAAAAACACATTGGCCTGCTGAGCCCTAAAGGGGACTTACACAGGGGTTTATGGAAATTCATTAGGTATTTCATTATTCATTCCTTTTAATTTTGAAAAATAATAATCATTACTATGATAATGCTGTTATGACCCAGAATATCAGTTGGCCTTAGAGAACAAAGAATAGTCTGAAAAGAACAAAGAATTGTCTGAAAGTATATGATTTATCTGAAAGAACTGTGTAGATGTCTGTGCCTTGGTTATTTCTCTCGACTGTTTCAGAATCATTGGGAAGCAAGGATTTGTTGGGGATGATTAATCTCATGTTGAAATAAGTGTCTGCAATAAGTCAAAGGAATCATCTGTTTCTCTGTGTTACTCATAGCAAGAAATTCAGCTCCTGCTGAGCCATATTCATCAACAATGCAGATATCTCCCTTTATGGGAGATATTTAATCATGGGGTCAGACTGTAAGGTTATACTTCTACAGAGGGAAAAATAATTTATGTGTTGAGGGAAGATTTCTGTCCTTTAAATGCAGGTTCTCACAGGTGTTGTGCTGCTGTGCACCAGCAGTATTTGCTCATCTTGAAGGTTTTTATGGGGTGATGGGAATGGACATGGTGACCAAGAAAGTGACTCAGAAAACTGAGTTTTATCCATCCCTGCTTGCTATGAAAATCATCCTATAAATTTTTGCTCTTCCTATGGCAAGTAATTTTCCCTCCAGATAATTCTGCACATCTTTTTGAGGCAAAAATCACAATTTCACTGGATTTTTGCATCTGTGGAGGCTGACTGGAAGTCAGGGTTCACTTTGAGCTGCATGCAGCTTATGCACAGTTCAGTTACAGCTATATCCTAGCATCCAAATCCCATTAGAAACTCCCAAATTCAGTATTTTCTGTGCTTCTCAGGGGTTGCCCTGGCTTTCTTCTCTCTGTGAGGAGTGTTGAAAATCCAGAGGAGTGAAAATTATGTTTTCTTTCCTCCTTGTCCATGTGATCCCAGCAGATCCCTGCCCTTTGCACTGTGCTTGACTCTAAGGAAGAGCACACAGCCCTTAAGCTTTAAGCACACTGTCAAAAATCATTATATCTTCCAGACAGGAAAGACAGTTTGGTGAAAAAAAAATAATGGAAAAAGACCAGATTCTTGGAGTATGTTTCAAGATGCTTCATCCTTAGGATTCAGAGGTGCTGTATAATGTATTAATAAAAGAAGAAAACATTGTGGGTGGTTTTGTTTGTGAGGGGTTTTTTTTTTCCTTTTTTAATGTTTTCCTCTACTTGTTACTACAGCCCTGCAGATCTGCTCAGCAGTAATTAGAGTAGAGACAGGTTTTGTTTGGATTTCTTTTTCTGTCCTCTCTCTGTGGAACCTAGGGAGTGATCAGGATGCAGAGCAGAGAGAACAGGAGGTGGCTGGAACAGCACCTTTCCTCCTTGTCTTTGTTTGGAAAGACAGGTGTCTGCCAGGGAAAGCCAGAGCTTCCCTTGGAATGGAGAATGTAAACCCCCTCCCTCTGAAGTATTATAATTTTGAAATTAAGGGACTCTCAGGCAAAGATATGGGAATAGGAATAACAGTTCTTTACTAGGAAAATTAAAAATAAAAATGCAGTTGTACCAAAAAAAAAAAAAAAAAGGCAAACAAACAACAACAACAAAAAGAAAACACTGACAGAGTCAGAACACAACCTGACACCCTGTTGGTCGGGGTGTTGGGAGCAGCCCAATCAAGTCCTCCTGCAGTGACAGATGTGGTTCTGTTGGAGCAATGATCCTGTAGGAGGGTGGAGTTTTCCTCTGAAGGTCCAGTGGGGGTGAGATGGGTCTGGTCTCCCTCTGGGAATCCAGTGCAAACAGGCTGCCCTGGTGTTCTGAATCTCAGGTTTTATCCAGGTGGGAATGCTGGGCTCCTCCCCCTGGGTGGAGCATCTCCCCATGGGATGATGGAATTGTATCAGCCCTGCAGTGAGCCTGGATGGCCCATGAACAGCAGATATCCCCTGGAGGGAGGATGGGTCCTGGAAGGGATAAAGAGCACTGCCCCACCTGGTTTCAAGAGATGGCAATAGAATCCAAACTTTTGGTTACATCTTGCATTGAAACCCAAGACACTCCTGAATACCCCTCTGCACATTCTCTGTGCTTCAATATTCCATGTTCTCCGTGCACAGGAAAGACTTCTGTGAGCTGCTCTGCAGCTTTCACTGCTCCATCCACCACCCCGTGGCTCCTGACCCTGCTACAGCCCTTGTTCACAAGAGGGAAGAGATCTCCTGGGTTTGCTCTGGAAAAGAAAGCTACTTATGTGCTACCAGTGGCACATGCTGGTCACCAAATTTTCCCTTGGGGTGGACCAGAGCATGATAACCCTGCCTTGGAAGGTGATGCAAAAGCAGCAGGGTTGAGGGAAACAGTGGCACACCAGGAGACACTTTGCAGTCCTCAGGAGCAGTGGTTGTGCTCTGTTTCATATCTGGACTAGGCTGAGTTTCAAGTTTAAGGGTCCAAACCCATGAGGGCCAGTATGAGAATCTCATTATATCACACAGAGTGGCAGCACCTTTGTTTGTTACTTCTAAAGGACTCCACAGCTCCAGAGAATATTCCCTCAGCACCTAAAGTCCATTTGGTAAAACTCCATCAACACCTTCTAAACCCTCCTACAAATCAGCTCCTTTTCCATGCCCTGCTGCCCCAATCTTCTCTGCTTCAAGCAGTGAAGGGAAGTTGAACAACACCTGGCTGTGTATCCTGTGCACTTAACAGGGATGATGGCAGACACATCTTCCTTTCCTACAAACCCTCCTTCATCCTTCCCTAGCCCTGCTCATTGTGTGCAGTTAATTATCTTCTCTGAGACTCTCTTTAATTCCAGTGAAGGATAAAAGCTGGCTGTAACAATGCAGCACATCCTCATAAAGGCAGGAAAAGAAAGAGAGAGAGATTCCAGCTTCACACTGGGTGAAAAATCAGTCAATTCTTGGCTGCCAGCTGATAGGATTATCCTAAATAAGCTTTGTGAGGCTTGGCTTTTATGCACACACACTCGTCCAAATTAAGTGATAATGTTTTTGATGCTTGAATTAAATAATAATGTGAGGATATCAGGCTCTGATCGCTTCAAACAACAAAAAAATACCAATCTGGTGTCTTATTAATCATTAAAATGAGCCCTGTGAAAACTGCAGCTCCTCAGCTTTTATGAACTGGCATTTCTCCACTGAAATCAGCAGCATTGGATTAATTTTCTGCTGTGGGGAATTTGACCCATTATGGTTTTTTTATTATTGTTAAATGATACATTGGGGCTGGCACTGCATCGAGGCTTTGCAGGGAGAGATGTACATAAAATTATCATAATGATGGACTTAACTGTGAACTCGTTTCCTTTTTAGTGGTGTTTTGGGTAATTTTTAACATTATTCATTCAAAAGTGAGACATACCTTGGACAGGCAGAGGTGCAAAGCACAGCATGGTGTTTAGAGAAAGATATTCTATAATTCTCTGATTCTGTGGTATGTGACTGAGTACATGACAGAAATTCTCTCTTATGCACCCACACATTTCAGGCAAAGACAAAATTCCCCCCGTGTTTTTCAGCCCAGCTGTGAAGCAGAGAATGATTCTACATGCAGAGGCCTCCACTATAAACCAAACTCTTAAAGAGCAAAGAATAATTTTCTCTTCAGGATTCAGTTTTGGGTTCTAATTATCACAATTTGGCAAGTTAACTAAGTCGTTGTTAAGGCCCATATGCACCACATCAGCCTGCAGGAAACATTAATGCCTGAAAGCTGAACTCTTTTTATGGATGCTTGGCCTTTTCACAAGTGCTAAGTGAAATATATTAAAATTATCTCAGTGAGTTTAAATTACAAGACAGTTCATTACATGTGCCACGTGGCTGACAGAGTGCATCTCATCAGTAACCATTGCTCAGGTGACGATATCACTTTAATTGGCTCATTAATTTGAGACTTCAGCTGGTACATGGCAAGTCGAATTTCCCTTGCCTGGTGGAGGTGCACTGACTTTCCAAACTGCAAGTAGCAATTCCTGCCAGCACAGGAGGGAAAATTTCTTCTGCTGTTAATTCAGGAGTTTCTGTTCCCTGCACAGCCAAGCACTGTCTGCCTCAGCTCCTGTCAGGCTCTTCATCCCAACAAGCTGTCACCACTGGCTCTGTCTTGTGAGCCAAAAGGAGCCAATCTGCTCCTCCACACCAGCTTCTGTAACAGCCCAAAATTCCATCCCACGACTCATTTTACCCATCCAGTGATTGGTCTCAAACCAATCTTGATTGAAAGATGCTCTCCATGAAGATTTTACTAATGATCCCTGTCACTCTGCTTTATTGTATGTTCTCATTTCTGGCTTGGTGTGTCCAGCTTTAATTTCCTCTTAGAGTGTTCTGTTTTCCCATTCTTCACCAAACTGTAAGGATGCCAGAGTCAGAATTATGTCTTCTATAAGTACGTAGGTATCAGACACAAAGGGATAACACGGATCATTATTTAGTTCCTTCTCTTTTAGTGTTTTAAAAAGTTATTAACGCATAAAATTTTACTGCGCCGATTGTCGGTCCTTTTATCATTTTGTGCCATTAAAAAAGCTGCAAAAATCTCTCAGTTAATTCAGAACACCCATGAATTAACACTGCCAGCCCACTCTGTTTGATTTGGCTCCCTGACACACTAGACTGTTGGGTCTGCTGTAAATTCAATTATGCAAAGCACCCACCGGTCTCCCGAGCGAGGGGATGTCCTCCTGCTTGTGCTCCACACTGATGGAGTGCAGGCACAAGGTGTTGTCACGCTGTTTGGAGCTGCCCAAAACCTAAATTTTAACCTGGGTGATGTTGTGTCTGGGCTAATTAATCATGTTTCTCCGTGGAACTAATTATCTGGGGTGCTGTGGTGTGGTGGCTGAGTTATCAAGTTTGGTTCTGTCTTGATCTCCTCCAGTTCAGGGATCTCTGTGCCTTTCTTGAAACCATGATGTACACACACAGCTGAACATGAAGGGAGTCCCCCTGGAGAAAACCTCAGATTAGATATTAAAAAATGCATCAAGCATGAGAATTAATGAGAGTGTCAGGGACTGTTCACTCCTCATATACAGGAAAAGCTTTTTATGCCAAGATCTTAGAAATGTTACCCAAACCCCACGTCCAAGTCAGTGACAAAACCAGACTCTATCACAAAAAAAAAAAACCCCAAAACAAACCCCAAACCAAAAAACTGAAAACAGGTACTGAAACCAGAAAGGGAAGAGCTGACAGAAGATCAGGGAAGTGAAGCTCTCTACATCAGTTCTGAGTTTGGGTCATTGATTCCTGTCATGGCTAATTACCTGAAGACCATCAAGGGCAATTCTCTGGATGTAGTTTCCTCAGTTCTTTACCTCCACACAGCAGAAGGACATGGAATTTACCAGCTTCACCATATCATCCTGACATGATAGAAATTTGTTATCTATTGATCTACAAGCACAGCTTCCTCTCAATTTAAGGAGGAAGGGGTGTAAAATACATAAACTCACTATGGAAGGCTCTGAACCTGCCTCCAAAACTGAGGGAAAGACTCCCAATGGGCTGTCATTAAATGACAGGAAAAGAAAGGACCATTGAAAGGAGCACTGAAAGGACCAAAAAAAATCTTTGCTTTTTTGGAAGCTCCCTGTTCTGCCAGCACCCAAATACACAGAAACTGATGCTAAAAGCTTCAAACCTTCAGGAGACCTGAAGGGATGATTTGTTTGCCCAAAGAATCCTTGCAAAGCAGCTGACATGCACCTGTCTCTCAGAAGTGACAGCATCTCTGACAGCTGCACAAATCCAGTTCACACCTCCACTGTGAACACAGTTTTCAGCTGCTGCCCAGGCCCAGGAATCTGTTGAAAAGTGTATTTGGCAAATGGAAATGATCTGCCATGACCTTGTTTGGTTTTGAGAACCTACCAATGTCATGCTAGTCTGAAAGAAGTTCCCTGATAAGGCTTGGGTTAAGAGGTCATCTTGGAGCACTCTACACTTGAACAAAAACACAACTCCCATGAAGTAAAATGCAAAATACTTGAGCTAGTTGGAGTAGTCACATCTCTGTAAGAGTTTGTTTCTTTGTGGGTGCTCTTTGGGGTACATTCTGATGGCAAGACAACTTCTAATTGATGTTTGGAGAGGAATCTGGAATGATTTGCTTGATGACTTGCCGGGATGACTCATGTCCAGCAGGAAACAAGGCAGTGATAAACTCAAATGAGGCTGTGGGAGGCAACATGCTAAAAGCTCATTATAAGCATCATTCTTCTAACCAGTGATTTTATGATGCAGAACAGATTCCAGGTTATTGCAATCATTTTACAGTGAAGGGCAGATAAGGACTAGGGCGGGACGTGCTCTCAGGCAACATCCTCTCCTCTTTGTAGAAAATTTGGAGAGTAATTTTTGAAAGAATCTGGACCCAGAGAAATCCGGTTCTCCTCTACAGCTGGCATGCTCTGGAAACTTTGGAAAGAATTCTTCTACTTGTTTGAGGGTGCTCTGTAAAGCATCAGTGTGAATGTGATTTAGAGAGAGGTGAAACACAGACAAGTTATTATGAAAAGGTCCAGGAAGAGTCCAACTCCACGACCACTCTGTGAAGGAAAGGATCCCAAGAATCCCTGTATTTAGTTCCCTGTATTTCACACAGATGAAGATCTGTAGTGGGTTGACCTTGTCTGGATGCCAGGTGGCTGGAACTTTATACAAAAGCTAAGAAAAAGGAGGAGGAAGTGGAATACTCCTAATGATGAGTTTTGTCTTTTGAAACAACATGCTCTGTGTCCTGGGAAGAGACTGGATATTCTCCATCTGCTGATGGGAAGCAAATAATATATATTTCATTTTCCTTTGGACCACACACAGCCTTTTGCTTTTGCTTTGTTAAACAGTCTTCCTCTTGACCCAAAAGGATTTTTCCATCCTATTTTCTCCCACTCTGTTCTGCTGAGAAGGAGAGTGATGGAGTGGCTTGGTGGGCACATGGTATCCAGAAATGCCAACCCACCACAGCTTTTTCTTTGGTTTAATTTCCCCTGGGCTAAACCACAGCCCCATCCATCTTTGCCCTTGCACTGTGCAGTTTGGCCCCTGATTAAGGAAGGCCTGACTCACACTTCCTGTTGTTTGATAGTCAAAGGAGAAAAATGCTCATAAGGTGTGATTTACAGAACATGTTTTGTGCATCTCCTTGGAGTTTAGATCAGTAATGAGAAACTAAATTGGACTCCTGGATCATGGATGGGCAGGAACTACTTCTGCTGGAAAATAAAAACCCTCATTAGAGCAGATAAATCTCATCTATGTTCTTTGGAATTCTGTCTTCATCCTCCATTCCACTACAAATTATGGACTACCTGAGTCAGGATACAAAAAGGACCTGCATTTTTGCATAACCAGTTAAGTTGACTCACATCTTATTCATTTATTTGCCATTCCTGTTGTAATATATATATATAAAATATATAGAAAAATTTAGGGTTATCAGTATTATTCATGGTATCCTTTAATAATCATGGTGTGGTTTTTTTTTTTCAAAAACAAAGGGTTATTTTTTTCTGAAGAAAACAGTTCAGTATGGAAAAAAAAGAATGAGAAGAACTCTTAGTAGACACCTATAATTTTCTTATTTCTGTGAGAACCCTGCATTTCTGATTTTCATACACAGACTCCTGATGCACACTGGATAGCTGTGTCCTTGATAGTTGCAAAATTAGCAGCAAGATACGCATAGGAAATTCTTGATAAGTACTCATTAGGCAGTCATCACTACCCAATTATGCTAATGAATCAGAAGGAATGGGAAGTGGTGAAGGAGGGACTGCACTTTTAGATGAAGCTTCCAGAAGATCTGAGTTGAGGGGGGGGGCATTTTAAGGCATTCTGCAGGGAAACAGAAATGGAAGAATTGTAGTGGTGATGTTCAAGGCCAGCTGCATGAAGCTTTTTATCAGGCAACCAACAAGAAGCCACCAGTTTGCCTGGGGAATTAAATCAAGCTTCCTGCTGGAACAGAGTGGAATGAAAATGGCACCAGGCGTGGGGATTTTGGGTGTAATGAGGTGGTGGTGGTTATATTTATAGAGATTTTAATGGGACCTTGTGAAAACAGGAGGAGCTGGAAAAGAAGTGATAGACAAATATTTTGAGAAGACTCCTGCTGCTTTTAGCTATCATAAACTTGCCTGACTAGTCAAAATTAAACTCTTAGGTACCCTCAATGGTCTGTAAGGAGAGACAGATACTTACAGGCAGTGATTTGTCCCAACTTAAAACATTTATTTAAGATTTCTGCACAAAAACGCCTTCTAGAGGTACCTAGAAGTACCTTTCTCTTTCTTTCTCCCTTTGTTTTCTTGGCAGTAAAAGGAACCTTATCAACCAGATGAGACACGATTTTGAATAGATGTTAGATTTTAAATGGTGTTTGGAGTTTATCTTCAAACCTGAGCAGGGCTGTGATTCAAGGCCTCCGAAATATTTCAAGTTGTTCTTCGAGTGATGAGTATTTGATTAAAGAAGGTTGGAAATTTCCCAAGTGGATTTTCTTCCTCTTCAAAAAATGCTGATGCATAAGGGAGAACATGGCTCACCAAAAAACAAAAAAGAGGATTTTTATAAGAACAGTATATACATGCCAAATATATATGCTTAGCCTAATCTTGAAATACAATTTAAAATCAAATTTCATGTGGAGAAGAGCAAAGGGTTTGGCTACAACTTTTTAATAAACCTAATATGGTTTGTTGTCACTCTGTAGGAATACACAAGACAGAGAGTAAAACAGGCTTAATTAGCATAGCAGGTTTGATAACTAAGATGCCATGGCAAGAACAAACAAAACTCTGATGATTACAGAAGATGAGATTAAACCTGCTTACAAGAAAAAAAGAAATTCAATCAGACTTTGCAAACAAAAAATGTTTTAAAATGTATAAGCTATCTGTATGATCTTTAACCAGATTATTGTAATAAAAAATTATTAACCTTCCTGAAATAGTATATGAGCTTTTGAAAAATCTGAGTAAAATCGAATTCTAATCACCAAATCAGTCTTCCTGTCTCTCCATCAATCATCAATGTCATTCTACCAGCTTGCTGCTCCATATACACTTTACTTTCAAAGGTGTAACAACACAATCCTGGACCCAAATGCAATGGAAAAATAGGAATGACCTCCAGCCACATATGAGAATTTTCATCATCCTTGTAGTTTGTGTTCCTCTGCTTGTGCTGCTTTGACATAATTGCTGTAACACAACACTGACCCTGTATTTCTGTCTCCTTTCCAGACTGAAGAAGCCTCCCTGGATTCCTCTTTGGGTGGGATTTTGCTGTTTAAATGTGTAACTAAACCAGTCAGTGAGGCTGACTGCAAAATCAAAAGTGACTCCACCAATAAAATCAGTGTCTACAGCTGAGATGAACAAACACACTACAAAACCAAAACAAAATAAACCAAAAAAACCCCTACATTAACCCCACAAAACTAAAAACAATCACAGTAACTTAAAAGTATCTGTACTACAGAAAAATAATATGGACTCAAAGATTCTGGAGAGCACTGGGCATGTTCAGTCAGGAAGAGCATCTTCCCAGTTTCCTAATATAACAACCATGGAGAAATTTTTAAATGATTCTGGAGAAAAAAGCTTCTTTATTTTTAATCTTTGCAGGCTCTGTTGAGCCTCTCACAATCTGCAACTTTACACCATGATCTGGCTGAACAATTTAAGGGAAATGACTATTTTTATCAAGCAATTTTCAAAGGAATATGTATATATATATAATTTCAACCATATCTAGTACACGTTTATGTCTGAGATGAAGGAGCTTTTACCATCCCTAGTAAAATCACTTTAAATAGCATTTTTGAGGATGGCAGCTCCTTACCAGCTGACACAAACCTGAATGGAAAATAAAACATATAAAGATCTGTCAGTGCAATAGATGGTTTAAAAACACTTATTTTATCTCATCATATAGCTGAATAAAGGGTAGCATGGTCTAGACAGCACAAAATACCATAATAGTACCCCAATTTTTCTTCTAATATTTCATCTTTAATATATTCTTTCATCTTCAGTGTATTCTTAGACACAGCTAATGGCTTAATCTGAATAAACAGGGAAAAGTGGGACTTCTTTCAGGCTACTTCTGAAAATGATAGAAAATAGGTTCTTTATGTAAGACTTATTTTGCCAGGTACAGTAAAAAAAAAAGGGATGAAATGAATTTAGGGGGATGTGTGTAGTTCTGACATGGAGACTGGCCCATTAAAATTTCAGCAACTGCTCAAAACAAGGATTAATCAACAAAAACTGACTCTGTCATCTGTACCTGAATCTGTGACTGGTGGCTTGTATCTGGAGGGAATCAGCAATGAGGGAGTTGTTAAGAAAATTATTTAATCCAACACCCTGTGCATTAACAATGGAATTTAGAGGTCACTTCCCTGCTCTGTGACAGGTTCTCACACTGATTTGAAGGTTTGTCATTTAGGTCCAGCCTTTACAAGGTAGGAATCACCACCAAGATATTTGGGTGGGATTCACTTTACCATAATCTCGTTATAGCACCTCACACAGGAAAACTTACACAGGCAATAAATAATATAAAAAGCTGAATTTCTAGAGGAATATTTAAATTCTAGGAGGTGGATTTACCTCCCTGAGTACTGGCACAAAGTCTCAGGCCTGATTCCTATGGACACCAAGGCATCCCAGAGCTGATGGATCTGGCACCAAAACCTGTCCCCTTCTGTAGAGGCATCTGAGGGGCAGCCTGGAAATGGCAGAACATCTAAAGTTGCACCAAGTTTTTATGCTTAAGCATCTAAATTATACCTCAAACTGACAATTAAGGGTTAAGGACCTAAATATTTCCAAAGATTTTAGGATTTTTTTCAATTGGGCAAGCACAGGGCCACAGTACAGCTTGAGATGCCACTCTTTCACAGGGTGGACTTATGAACTCCTGGCATCGTTTCACTTCTGCAACATGAGGAATGTGCCCTGATGTGCAGAGGATGCTATTTAATTTGAAAAAAAATAAAAAAATTGGTGTGGTCAGAGGTTTGATGTAATAATCATGTTTTGATTTAGTTGTAGCAGATTGCCTCTTCAGCCCTTCCCTTTAAAATGCTTTTCAGCTTGGAGGGAAAAATGGCCAGAAAGGATTGATCATTTTACACATTCCTTTTTTTCACTGATGAAGAAGAAAAACAAAGCAAGAAAAGCCTCCAAGGAGCTCTCTAACCCCTCAGAAAACACTAAAATGCTAGGGTTGACTTATTTTCCCTGAGATCCACAGTTAATTTTCCTTTCAACATTTTAAAAATTCACTACTCAGGTAATTTTTTTTTTCTCTAAAATAATGCAACAAGCTTTTCTTCCAGATTTTATATTCACCACCACTGAAAAAGCCAAAAGAATCAGCAAGGAACAGAATAATCTGTTCAATTCACAGGGTGATGAAGAGCACTGAATAGTCTTTTCCCCCTTATCATACATTAACCAATGTCATGGTACCCTGATGCTCTCCACTATCACAAAAAACTGGATATAAAGTCCTCCCCTACTCTCTGAAAGTTACAGTAATCCCCTGTTAATATCAATACTCTCAGTTTGTTAGTGGCAGATTGCTTTAAAATGAGATTTACAGAAAGCAATTTGCTTACAGAATTGCTGAATATTTGACAGCAAGTACCCAGGTTGGTTTCCTAGGCTGATAAATTCCTCCTGTCTGTGTGGCTCTGGGTACTTTCACTCACAACCACTTTCTAGAACACTGCTGTGGAGGCATAAATTGTTTTTTCCCCCCTCTCTTATTTCATCTGAGGAACTATGCCAGCTCCTAAGAGAGATGGTATTGGTTTTCCAGGATTCCTCTGAGGATGGTTGAATGATCCTGCTGTGGTTATTCCCATGTTCATCCCATTTGGCTCAAGGAGAGCTGTGCAATCCCCCTCTGGGTATAAATTATTCAGGGCCTCTTTATTGCTTCATAAGGTTAATGTGAGAACAGCAGTTGGTGTGGATCAGCTGCACTCAGTTTGTTTGAGCTGTATGAAAGACAATATTTCAGTGATAAACCATCCCAGGACTTCCACAGCATCACCTTTACACTCCATCAGTAGCAACAAATGCAAAGCTCTGTAATTAACGTTATGGGGGAAGTTTGGAGATGCAAAATTTAATCACCTGCACTAAATTTAGCCAGAAAAATCAGGTTAATTACCCTATTTCAAGGTGCCATGGGGAATAAAATGCAAATGATGGCTAAAAACCACAGAGTGGCAACTGAAAAATAAAGTTCTGCGAGAAGTTCAGTGGTGTTTCATGGCCAGGTGCTGGGTTCACATCCTTTGTGAAGGTCATTCCATCTCCATTGTGAGCTTCCACTTCCTGCTGGGGAGTTTATTTGTATTAATTTTGATGTTAATTTTAGAACAATTCAGCTCAGTGAGGTACCAAAATTGACATGGAAGCCAACTAGTGAAAAACTTCATGGACAAATCAAGCTGTTTCTCCTCCCTATAATTTTCTTTTCCAGCAATAAGACTGAAGCTTCATTTATTTGGCCCGAGTTACACCTTGGTGCTGGATTAATTCTGCTCCACATAAATCAGAAAAACTTAAAACCTTGATCCCACCTGATATCTGAGCTAATGTGTCGAAGAATTATTAACTTCCCGTCTATTGGTGGTTTTTGCACCACTGCTTGCTGAATATTTGACAAGATTTAAGTGGGTCCTGTAAAGGCTGCAGATAGGTTTTCTGAAAGCATAAATTATCTGAGACTTGGGTTTTAGTAAAATCTCCTTGAAGTATTTAAAAGCTTCTGCCACCAGTGTGTGCCCTGTCCTGCAGCAAGGAGCTCCTGTGGCCATAGGCAGAGCAGGATTCAACTTCATTGGGGAGATAAAGCCAAAAGACAAAAAGAAGGGATAAAAGTAGTCAGTAAAAATGAAAAAAAAAAAAAAAATCAACACCCTACAAAATTAAAAAAAAAACAAAACAAAAAACCAAAGCCAACAACAAAAAACCCTCAACAACCAAAAGCCTCAAAGCAAAACAAAACAAAAATAATTAAAAAAAAACCAAAAAAACCTCAAATCAAAAACAAGCAACAAAAAAACCAAAAAAATCCCCATAACAAAACAATAACAAAAGAGAAAAATCCACAAACAAAAAACCCCAAATCAAAACCAAAGAAACAAACAAACCTCCCCCTCCAAAAAAAACAAAAAAACCCCAATTTTTTTCTGCCTATTGACCAACAAGTAAAACAGCAAGAAAAAAAAAAAAAAAAACCAAAACAAAAACAAGCAAAAAACCCAACAACAAAACCAAATAATGTTTCTGATTTATTATTTCTGTCCTATTGTCTGTCAATGCACACTGTATTCCTAGAGCATGGCAAAATTACCACAGCAGGGAACACTTTTTCTACAGGAAACATAAGAAAAAAAAAAAAAAAATCACATTTTTGAATCTATGGAGAGGAAATCCACAATTTTTTTTTTTTAATTTGCACATCAGAGTCCATGAATTTTAGCTATGATGCAAATCCCACAGCTTCATAAACTCACTGTAAAGCACTGAGACATGAGCACAAAAGTTAAATTAAAACCCACTTCTATTGATTAGTGATTAAGAAAATGAATTAGGAAGGGAAACTCCCATTATGTGCCCTTTTATATTTATAAACCGTATGAGGAAGTCCTAAGAGCTGCACTAATCCAGATTATTTAAAGGCTAAGGGATGCTCTTCCATGCAGAAAAGTGTGGTGTCATGATGATTAATGAGGTGAAATGTGAGAAATGGGCCCTTCACTGCTCAGTTGTCTTTAGAGCCAGGTATTTACCCAGCAGCAGGCACTTCTAGGCTGCCACAAATCTTGAGCAGCAGCAGAGAGGATGTTTAAGGAAGTGATCAATGGGCTTGGAAGTCTCAAGTGGTGCCCATGACTCGCAGGCTCCTGTGCACACTGCTCCAGATAAAAGGGGGAAAAAAGGAGAGGGAAAAAAAAAAGTGATTTTGAAGTTGTAAATACATTTTATTTGCTTTGGTCGCTCACTTTTTTTCCATTGAGATTTTATTCCTTAATTTAAAAGGATGAATGGATCTCTGAAATGGCCAAAGAACTGGAATATCCTGGAGAAGAGCTGATCTGTGCGTGATGAAAATAAGAATCCCTGTTGTTGCCTGTGACAACAGAAAGCAGAGGCAGAGGCTGGTCAGGGTAAGTTTGAAGTGGATTTATTTTAGGCCTGCAAGGCCTGCCCCAGCAGCCACCACAGTGGCTGCCTAGGGCGCTCCAAGCCACCAGCTAAGGAGGCCGACCCGTCGAACCCCCCCCCTTTTCTAAGTTCCAGTCTGTTTGCCTATGCCCCGTTCGTTATCCAATCGATGACTCCAAATGACGATGACGGTGTTCCATCCTTCCACGTCGTTTATCTTCAGGGCCTGGAGCTCAGGGAGAGTGTCCTTGGAGACATGAATCCAAACTACCCTGCCCCCAATCCCTCTGTAACAAAAAGCAGCCTGCCCATTAAAACAAGGCAGTGAGACCCCATAACCTGAGGCATCAGTTCCCCCCTTTAGAGGCTTGACAAGGCCTCTACCTTGTCTAGTCTCTACCTAATACAATAACAACAACATTTAGTGATAGATAAATGCCTACTAACAACCATACTGAATATTGGATGAACATTTGATAGCCCAGTTATACTTGGTAAAACTTGGCAAAGATAACTTGTTCTCTTTATATCTGATTATATCAACTTGAACTATACTTGGATGAATCCTAATAGTATCTGTTGACATGGTTAAGGTCAGCAAAAACACTGGGCTTCCCTGAAAAATGATTGATGGCCCTCATGACATTGGTAGTCGTCTGTAATAAAAGGCAAGGGACAGACAAAAATGGGAGTAGCAGAGGTCCGGTATGGCTTTTACTTCCACCCACCATGCCTTCTGGGGTTGCTACCCATAGCAGGTGTGTATGATCTTCTTGGTGGCAAGTACAGAGGCCAACCCGGTCTTGCCCTCTATCCTTTTGTCACTTCTCCCAGTTTTTGCCACCTTCCAATTTTAGTTACCTTTAGAACGTTTTCATTATGGTCTTTTCCTGGGCTCCTAAGCTTTTCCCATTCAACAGACACTAGCAGTTTCCATCCGCAGATAGAACCACAATAATACATGTTGCATACTAATGTCAATATGTTACACCCTTCCCCTTTTCACCAGTACAATCCTGGTCTTTCTGCCGGGAGCTGAAGTGTCTCTCCCTGGTGTGAAATCAAGGTCTCTCAGAGTCCATACAAACTTGGCTCTCCTTCTCCATTGTTTGTGATCCTTGAAATACTCTCCAGATTATTCAGATCATCTCAGTTCATTACTTTTTCATCCCTGTTTAAGAGTCAGTTTGGTATTACTTGATTCAGATCTTATAGTCCGCTCCTCAGGTTCTTCCTTTGGCTGGGCCAGTGTGAGTCCAGCCTCGTTCAGCAGTTCTGACAGCTTTATCGGTTGCTATTAGTACTTAAAAGGGACCTCCCCATTGTGGTGTCAATGGCTGTTCATTCTAGGATTTAATTAACACCCAATCCCCAGGTTTTATGTGATGTATCTTGAAGTCTAGAAAGGTAGTTTGGGGAATCATTCTTTGTTTCTTTAAGTCCTCTAAATTTTGGGCTATTGATTTTAACATATTTCATGACATTTACTTCCCTCTCCTCACAGGTCGCAAGTTCATGGGTTGAAGCTAGAAAAGGTAACTTAAACATCATCTCATAAGGGGGGATATAGCTAGGTAGGACCAAGGTTCTGTTCTGACCCGTAGTAATGCTAGGGGTAACATCTTATCCAAGACATTTGAGTCTCAATCATTAACTTAGTCAAGGTTCTTTTAAGGGCCGGTTTAATCCTCCCAGCCCATCCGGATCTTTGAGGGTGCCATGGTGTATTTAAATCCCATTTTATTCCCAGTGCTTGCATTATCTGTTGAAAGTGCATTATATCTTGGAAGTGAAATGTGTCTCCCTCTCTGTCTGAATCAATCCTGTTCACCATCCCATACTGGGGAATAATTTGTTCTAACAACATCTTGGGAACAGTATTGGCCGTGGCCCTTACAGCAGGTAAAGCCTCGACCCAGTGAATCAAACGATCTACTATCACCAGTAGGTATTTCCACCGCTGGATCTGGGGAAGTTTGGTCAAGCCTGCTTGTAACTTTGAAAGGGTAATAGCTAAAATGGGGGTATTAACCTCGGATTCGCATGACACCAACAAACCGTGTTGTAGGAAATTTTCAATAATAGGGGCTAATCCCTTACGACTCCCCAATTTTAAGGGATATTGTTCTTGTCTCACCGGTGTGGCTCCTGGTTTGAGTGTAACCCTCACCGGTTCTGCTTGTTTAGATCTTCTTGGGACGTCATCGGCCCCTACTATTGGATTTACTGCATCTTGAACTTCAACGGGGATTTCATCGTGTTTTTCCTGCACAAAGAGTGCCGCAACTTGGACAAATTTAGATGCAGGGATTATGATTTGTACGCCCTTCCCCCTCCTAAACTTAATTTCTACCCCCGATCTTTCTAATAAGTCCCTGCCCAGCAGTGGTTTGGGGAAGCTGGGCATATAAAGGAATTGGTGAGTCATCCAATGTTCCCTTCTTATATCGTTCGAAGCTTGGCCCATAAACAGCGAAACTAAATGTGCTTTTCCATCACCTGACTCAGGATCTAAATCCGTGTATTTGATGGCGGTCTCCCTTAGTCGGTTCAAAAAATCAGTAGGCAATTCATCATAATTTTGCCTGACTTCGTAGAGTTTTGACCAGTTTCTAGCCTTGGGGACACTATGCTTCAATCCATACATCATGAGGATTTGATATCGTTTTAATCGTGCCAACTGATCGGGGGTATTGGGATCCCACTCTGGGTTTTCTAGGGGGAAGATCTGAGTGACAGTACCCTGAAGCACTCCACTGGCTATGCCCCCTTCCGCAAAAGTGGTGATAGCTTTATTAATCATTCGTCTTTCCGTGGGATCGAGTAATGCATCGAGTATGGAATTTAAGTCAACCCAATCTGGATTTTGGGAATTGATAGCCCTTTCCACTAATTGGGCCACCTTGTCTGGATTCTCTTTGTACCTCCTTACTGTAGATGTCCACTGTTCTAATTCTATGAGGGAGTAAGGAACTTTCACGTACACTCGCCCCTGATTGCCAACTGCTTGTCTTAATGGAGCTTGAAAAACCAGCTCCCTTTCCCTCCTCCCTTTCCTAGTACGGCGGGCAATTGGGCTTTGCTCTCTGATAGCTCTCTTTGCTATTCTCTCTCTTTTACGCCTGTTTGTAATTTCGTCTGTTTCCTCTTCGCCTTCCTCGTCCTCAGAGCTGTCTGAGCTGGAGCTATCAGATTCTGTGGTAACTAGCAGCGTGGCTTTACTTCCAATCCGGGCAAGGCTACGAGTGCGGCGGTGGGTCCCGCCTGCTGTCCGTTTGCCTCTAACTACATTATCTCCCGAGACAGCTCCTTGGCCTTCAGGATTGCTATGGCCACGGACAGGCCCGGGAGCGGGGGAGGGATCCCTCCCCCTACAGCTCGCACAGTCCACACTATCCCTGCGAGATTCCTTACCTTTAGCCCCCCCTTTTCGGGATGGGGCCAGAAGCTGCTGCCCCTGGCCTTCCCTCCCCCCTTTTCCCGCCCTTCGGGGGGGTGAGATGGATAAGGACGGAGACAGTTGCTGCCGCAATTCCTCCTCCTCCTTTTTCACTGTCCGGGGCCCGGCCCGGCCCCTTGACTGCGAATAGGACGGTGGCGGCGGGGGAGGGGGGGCTGCACCCCGGCCGGACCCAGCCCTCAAGGCAGGGGCTAGCAAATCCTCTGGTTGGTCTTTATTACACATACTGCGGAGAAACGGCTTCTCCTTTTTATTCCGCACAACCATAATATTTTCCCTTTTGCTATTCTGAGCCCGTTCACAAGCCAAGACCATAAACAGACGTGCGTATTTCAATTCCTCAAAGCACCTATCTTCACGCAAGCATGACATCAAACTAGATATTAACCCTTTATCTAAACTCCCAAATTGAGGCCATGCCTCCCCATTATCTAATGTATATGTCGGCCATAATGTCTCAGAAAGCCTAATCAGTTTAGACTTTAGAAGCGGGGAATCTTCCCCGACCCATTTCGTCCAGTTTCTTAAGACTAAACCCAAAGGACTACCTCTAGGAATTGGGTTATTAGCACTTTCAGCAGAGTGCACACACCCCATTCTGATATCTCAACCAAAAACAATCACACCTGAGCACGACCTTCAGAGCTATAGCCTGAACAGTTATCCCGTGCGCCGCACCTCGGCTTCAGGATAACAGCAGCCTGATAGGGAGGTAACCCTTCCCCCCAGGCCGGATCCCAACCAAAAGCAGTCACCCAAGCTAGGGTTAGAACTCACAACCTTCAGAGCTATAGCCCAACAAATATCCCCTACGCCACAACTTGGCTTCAGGATACCAGCAGCCTAATAGGGAGGTAACCCTTCCCCCACGCCAGGCTAGGGACTTCAAAAGCTCTGCCTAGGTCCGCAGCAAAAACAGATCTTACAAAGATCCCAGCGACCAACCCAGCCGCTGAACAAGCCACCCTTTCACCCAATCACTCACGCGACCCTGCCTCCAGGGTTCTTGTGCCGGCGCCTTGGGACCTCCGCCAAAAAACGCTTTGGTCTCTAGGGTTCCCAGCAGCTCCAATCCTCCGTCCCGGCGGAGTCGCCAAAACTGTTGCCTGTGACAACAGAAAGCAGAGGCAGAGGCTGGTCAGGGTAAGTTTGAAGTGGATTTATTTTAGGCCTGCAAGGCCTGCCCCAGCAGCCACCACAGTGGCTGCCTAGGGCGCTCCAAGCCACCAGCTAAGGAGGCCGACCCGTCGAACCCCCCCCCTTTTCTAAGTTCCAGTCTGTTTGCCTATGCCCCGTTCGTTATCCAATCGATGACTCCAAATGACGATGACGGTGTTCCATCCTTCCACGTCGTTTATCTTCAGGGCCTGGAGCTCAGGGAGAGTGTCCTTGGAGACATGAATCCAAACTACCCTGCCCCCAATCCCTCTGTAACAAAAAGCAGCCTGCCCATTAAAACAAGGCAGTGAGACCCCATAACCTGAGGCATCACTGTGAATATGAGACTGTTCTTATGCTGTGCAAATACAACTCTATTAGAAGACTCTACAGTGTCACCAGCAATGGATTTGAAAATTGTACATTCTGAAATTATGACGACAAAAAGGAGTGCACTTTTCAAAAGAGATTGCCTTGATTATGCTTAAATTAAATTATTTCAAATTGCCTCATCATATCTACCCGTAGCTAAACACAAGGCATAGAAGATTTTTCTTTTTATAGAAACTGGATTGTTGAAAATGAAAAAGAAAAATTATAACTTGCCTCGAATCTTCCTTCTGCTTTTTCTTTTTTTAATTTTTATTTTTCCCAAAAGATCATTAGGTGCTTGGCACCAGTGCAGGCGTATGAATACATCTCCCAGTAATAGCTTTTACAAATCTGATGACACATTTCAGAGGAGAAAGCTTTCCTCTTAACTGTAATAACTCCTGTTAGCAGCCTCACTGAAGGAGTGGAGATGGTGTTAAAAATTAAAATCAATGACTCAAGAGAGAGCTACAAATTACTCTGCCACGCTGCAGGAAAATCGAAACTCCAGCAGCAAACCTTCCATGATAATGGGTGTATAAACAGGAGACAGGGAATAAAAAACCCAGGGATTATGTCTGGCCCTGTCCATCCTGCAAAGACATCCCACCGAAGAGAGCAAATCAGAAATACATGATGGGAAGGTAAGACCTTGATCCCATCTTAAAGGAAAAAGGCTTTTGGAATTTGGCAGGGTGGCCAGTGGTCAGATCACTGAGGTTAAAGACTTTTATCCTCAGGATGTGGACCACTGTGGGTGGGCAGGAATGGGACAGGACTGCTGGGGAAGCTGTTCTCACTCTTTAATGCAGCTTCAGTCTCATCACAGAGGTAGAGACAACTGAGCAAAAGCAACAGCTTGCAGCACACCAGCAGCAGCCGCAAATTTATTTGTTACAGAGCATCTTAAAAGCCCTTCAGCCAATAATATATTGCAAAAGTTTACAGGCAGTTGTTTTAACCAATCAGTTAGAGCACATGTGCACCTGTTTTAAACAATATGTCACAATTTGACACAAAAGAATGAAACTCATGCACTGAGATGTTCAAGGCAAAAAAGGGGCAGTTTATTTACAGATCTTTGAAGTACTTCCCCCTGCCCACCCCCCTGGGCTCCTGTGCTAGCTCAGTCTTCTGGGGAGCTTTAGGGGAAATATTTCAGGGGATAGGATAAAAGATTCAAAAGAGGCTCTTACCTCAGGATTATTCCAAGGCTTTATTCTTGAAGAGGTCCCAGGGCAAAGAGGGCGAAAGAGGAAGGAGCACGGGTTTATCTAGACTCTGTCTCAGGATAAATAGCTGCCACTAAGCCGTAGGTTAGAGATAAGGGAAGGACAGGGTCAAACTAAATAGTTACAGGCTTTAGGGGATTCTGGGGAAAAACCATTTCCCCAGAGGAATACAACAGACCTTGACATTTATAGAATTCCAACAGTGACCATGGATCGGAGGAAGAAAATTGTCCTCTCCAACCACACCAACACCAATTCCCTCCTCCTCCAGAAAGGAATGCAAAACAATCATTATTTACATGAAAAGTGCATGAGAAACTCCATTGCAAAAATGCAAACACAGAAGGCTGAAATAGAACTTCAGAAAAACTTTAGAAAAACAGAGAAGAAGAGGGTGACACAATACCCATCTGTATGCTTTTCTATTAACAACACACAACACCCTTATTAAGCTTAAGACCTTCTACTATCTTGTCAGACAGGTATTTTCTACAGTGTTAAGGTTTATTCAAACCTAGAAACTCAGCCTTTGTTTCCCATGTCCTTGTTTGCTATACTACTGTATACTACTGTATCTTTTCTAGTTCCAAACTTCTTTTCAGTTGCAGCAGATTCTGAGTTCTCAGCTTTTTTCTGTTTGAGGCCTGCTTCTTCAGTCCTGAAAATCCTTTTTACTTTTAGTGTTTCCCACAGACTACGTTTGTAAACATCTGCCAAAGGTGCACATCTGCCAAGCATGCTGCAGGTAGGAGATTATGAAAGGAGAACCCAAAAGTTTACCCAAACTCTTCTTAAAAAACTTCCTGTAGCTCAGATATCCTGCATTCCTCTAGAAGGCTTATTAGTTATTTCTTTTCAAAACCCTGGAATGTGCCTTGTTGCACACCCCTACCTGTTACATCCCTTGGCCTGTGTTCAGGATCAGGATGAATTATGTGATGTCCTCTTTGACCCACATACCCCTTCAGGGTTTGGATGCTCTCCTTATTATGCAGTTGCACACCAAGAATATGCTGAGGAAGATTAACTTAGGACTATTTTCCCCTTCAGCCAGAAGCCCCCATTAACAGCTACCCAGGCAGCCCTTGAAACTCAAAATAAAGGACACCAAGAAGGCTTTGCTCTCCTGGAGAAGCATTGGGGAGCTGCTCACTGCAGATCCACCAGACTTACATTATTATTTTCTTAAGAGTGAAATGTTCGTGTCTCTCCAGGCACCCTGGAGTCCTTCTTAAGACATCTGCCTTTTAGATAAGAGAAAAAATGAGATTATTTCAATTCTGCATGCAAAGCTCCAAGAAACAGTTTAGAGGCAGAGGAGCATAAATAAAAGATTATTAAAACTTATAAAAATCTGCATAAATAAAATTCATCCACTGAACAATGGGCTTGGCTTTAACCCAGAGGATCAGCCTCACTTTTCATGCAGAGGAGAAAAAGGCTGTCAGACAAGGGTTTGTTCAGCTCACCTAATTGATGCCTGGTTTTCAAGCAATACCCTCATCCCTGCCTCTATTGAATAAATCACGATCCAAAGCCACAGCTGCCCTTATATGTTCATTTATACAAAAATTCAACATCTAGAGAATTCCTGGTCATATTGCAAACCTCCAGCAAACGTCTTACATTTATTCTGTTTGCAGTTATCTAAATTATAATTACGTAAAAATCTCCAATAATAAATCAAGCAGCCAGAATAGTGACCAAGGCACCACCGAGCAAATTTGTTAATGTGACCCCTCTGCCTGGCAGAGTTTGGCTCAAATCAATTTATCCTCCCCAATAATTCCCAGGAATGGTGCAGAAGTTGGCATGGGCAAAGGAGCATTCCCACTTATCCATGCAGGCACTTGATCCCATTTTGAAAGCTAAGAGATTTTCATGGATCAGAGCTAGCAAATGCTCTCTGGCCCATCTCAATTATTAATGTGGTTTTAGCTGGACTGTGGAGCCTCAGAAGTGCTGATTGTTATCCGTGGTCTGGATGGAGCCATCAAACAGGGTAGCAGTGAAAAAAGGTAGCTTCTGCCAAGCACAGAGATGGGCAGAGCTCTGGCTTTGGCTGGAGAAATCACAAATCCATGGGAATGTTGCATTTCTCATAGGCTAACAGGGAAGAGTTTATCTTTGGGAAACCACGTGCAATAAAAGTTGTACTAAAAATCATCTGCCGTGTGAACAGAGGAAGAAGACTCATAGAGAAGGCTTGGGTTGGGATGCTTGTAGCAGAGACAGTCCCAGGCAGAATAATTATTTGGGAATTACAGCAGTGTGGGAGTGAATGGCTGTCTTGGTTTGGAAAGACAGGTGTGTGCTAAAGAAATCAGGAGCCTCCCTTGGAATGGAGAATATAGACCCCCTCCCTCTGAATTATTATAACTTTGAAATTTAGGGGCTCTCAGGTGAAGATATGGGAATAGGAATAACAGTTCTTTAATAGGAAAATTAAAAATACAAATGTAGTAGTACAGAAAAAAAGCAAGAAAACAAAAGGAAAACACTGACAGAGTCAGAATACACCCTGACACCCTGTTGGTCAGGGTGTTGGGAGCAGCCCAATCAAGTCCTCCTGCAGTGACTGATGTGGTTCTGTTGGAGCAATGATCCTGTAGGAGGGTGGAGTTTTCTCTGAAGGTCCTGTGGTGGTGAGATGGGTCTGGTCTCCCTCTGGGAATCCAGTGCAAACAGGCTGCCCTGGTGTTCTGAATCTCAGCTTTTATCCAGGTAGGAATGCTGGGCTCCTCCCCCTGGGTGGAGCATCTCCCCATGGGATGATGGAATTGTATCAGCCATGCAGTGAGCCTGGATGGCCCATGAACAGCAGATATCCCCTGGAGGGAGGATGGGTCCTGGAAGGGATAAAGAACACTGCCCCACCTAGTTTGAACAGCTGGTAATAGAACACACTTTTGGTTACATCTTGCATTGCAACCCAAGACAAGGGCCCTCTCTGTGTAGCTTCTAAGAATCACAGAGTGGTTTGGGTTGGGAGGATTTTAAAACTGATCTCTTGTTCCACCTCCTGCTGTGGGCAGGGACACCTTCTTCTATCCCATGTTGCTCCAAGCCCCGATGTCCAAACTGGCCTTGGACACTTCCAGGGATCCTGGGGCAGCCACAGCTTCTCTGGGTAAGCACTGCCAGGGCCTTCCCATCCTAACAACCAAGAATTTCTTCCTAATATCCCCTCTAACCCCACTCTCTGTCAGTTTTAAGCCATTCCCCCTTGTCCTACTACATCAATTATTTACCTCAGTTTGGGATGAATGACTCTGTCTGGCTCTCAGGAGTCACAGGACACCCTGAAGCTCTTCCACAGATAAAAGAAACTTGTTCCAGGCACCACTTGTAAAACCTGACTATTTAATCCAAGCCCAGAGGCCAAGGGTGTCAGTTCTGGAGAGCTGATGCATCCCTTGCCTTTTTATGTGTCACACACAAAAGGAAGGCCCAGAGCCGTTAATGAAAACAAAAGATCAGAATTTGTTGCGTACCACATCTAAAAATGGATGTGGTTTTTGGCTTCTCAACAGCACAATGCCTCCAGTGAAATCTGGTGATTCATTGGTGTGGTCAAAAGTGATGGGCTCATTTATTCCTAGATGGTGATTTACCAGAGTTCCTATTATTGTCCTAGTTCTCCCACTGAAGTCACTGATGTCATCACTAACTTCCTCCTCATAAATCAAAAAATCAGAAGCCTTTTCATATCATCTACTTTTACTTCCTGTGGAGAATAGTCCAGGGATTTCTCTAACTGGTTCTCCAACACTTTTCTATTCAAAAATTCATAAAGAGCACTGTGTACCAGTATCCTTCATTTAGGTACTTTTATGTTTGGTTATTTGCTCACAGTTTGTTTTAAAATAGTTAGACTGTGGAAACCTCTTGGAATTCAGATGAAAGTAAATTCTTGGGTTGTTTTTCCCTGAGGGTGGAATTCATCTTTATCAAAATTAAGGTATCAACCTTCTGCCATCTATGTGAGCCTTTTTTATTTAATATTAAGTAGGTTTTGTTCATAATTTTTATATTAAGTTATACTTTGTTCATTATTTTTATATTACACACACTTTGTAACCATGTTTTCATCTTCAGTCACCAGGAAACCTAACATTTAATATTTACACGAGGTTATAAATTATTTTACAACTATTTTGTTCTCAGCACAAATTTGTCTTGTACATCTCACAAAGGAATAATTTAATATTTGTCTTGCAGATGTCACTGAGTTCTATAATGAAAACTAAACAAATCCCTAAATTTGAATCTTTCCTCAGAGAACATGCAGCAGGAAATCTTGTTTGGTGTAACGCAAAAACATTAGAGATTGCAGGCTGAGTCACTTCTTGGATATAAAACATCCTCCTTCTCATTCTGGGTGTCCAGGGTTTGATTTTTTAAACATAATTTGAAAAGCTTGAGGCTGTAATGACCAGCTTACGAAATTATATCCTCTCAGATTCCGAGATGGGAATTTGTGACAATACATTCAACCTGCAGACAGCCCTGCAGGTGAAAACAGCAGCTACAACAGGTGAATGGATTATAAAAGAGAAAAATAACAAGAGGGTTTTTGGGTTTTTTCCCTCACTTTCAACTCACTGATTCTCAGTATTTAACTTATTTTTTTTTTTCCTCTTAATCCACAAAGGAGATTTCAAGCCTGGGAGCTGTCAGAAGTGCTGTCATGTTCTGTATGAAACAATAACAGGCAGAATACAGAGACAATGGCTATTAGCTTTCGTCTAAATCCTTCCAGTGAAACAATTGGGATCAGGGTACATTTCCATACATTCTTGCTGAACCTCTTAACAACACATTTTCCCCTCATTGTTCACAGATGACAAATGGAAAATGGAATAGGGAAGAGATCAGTGGAGATCATCCAAGCCTGGGGTGTTTTATACCTGTTGCTTGTCAGGTGTCATCCATTTCCATGTCTGTATTACACTATAATTCAATTTTGGTGAGGATTTTGTTTGCTGTATTTGCTTGATTCAAGACTGAAAAATTCAGGATTTGCTTATGCTTAGAATTTTTATCTCCTCTCTACATTCCGAGCTGAGCATTAACTAAAAATCACCCGGACTTGTATATTGTAATAAATTGGGATTTTGATATTTGGGGCTACTTTTTAAGTCATGGTTAATACAGTTATTACACAGTGAAGGAGTTTAGTGTCAGGTTCTGATTAAAATCTAATTTTGGCTCCTTAACATTTCTGTTCTTATTACTACTAATTACTGAAGCAATTTTTTTAGCCTGGAGAATGGAACCACACTTTACTCTCCAAGCAGTGGGACCATGATCCCAGGTGGAAAACCCAGCTGAACTTCCTTCTCCTCCCTCATTCATTCAGGCATTAATTCACCACTCTGTCAGACTGCAAACGTGCAATAAATAACTTGTGTTTTGAAGACAGAAGCTTGCAAAATGTCTCAGAATAATTCCCACCTAATTTGGAATGTCGTTGATTTGTTTTGTTTCCTCATCACAGCAGGCGTAACTGAGATATTTAAAAATTATCTGTTCTTTTGGTTATTTCCACCTCCCCTCTACCCTCAAATATGTTTAGATGCATTTTATTTTCTTTGAAAATCTCAGCCAGGAAGACTAACTGAGAATAACAATGTAAGACAGGGACAGGCAGCTGTTAATGCTGATAAGAGCCAGGAGGATTGATAATTGTCATCAGAGAGTAATTAAGCAAACGAACGAAAATCAATGGATCTCAGCAACTTTCCAAGGAAATCTTGCTTTAAAATGTGGTGAGAAATTAGGGTGGGGGAATAACTTTGCTGCTGAAAGTACTCTTGCCTCTAAAGATGCACGAATAAAAGACCACTTGGTAATTCAGCCATTTAGAACTGAAATTTTAAACTATTCCTTCTAAGATTTTAAAAGATAAATAAATATTCCTTCTCTATTGAACCTTGTACTATTCAACTAAATTCTGTTTTGGGGGCTGGAACTCCTAAATAACCGTGGGTTATAGGTATGATCCCGAATGGTCTGAGATTTTTCTTAATTAATAAAATACACATTTTTTTACTTTTTTACCTCTTTTATTTTGTCCAAGTAAAAACCAAAAAAAAAAAAAAAAAAAAAAAAACCCAACAAAAAACCACCAACAGCCAATAAAGCCCCCCACAAAAACAAAAAAACCAAAAACAAAACAACTGCAATGACAATATTTTGCTTGTTTGCTGAAGTAAATCCTTTGCTGTCAAATCTTCACCCAGCTTTGGGTTGTCTTTTGTGAAAGTTGCTACTGATTGCATTCCATTATCTTTCACTTCATAGCTTCAGTGCAGGAGAGAACAGAGATGTTGGCATTCCTGACACTGAAAATGGAGTTTTTAAGAATGAATCTAAAATTCTTTCCTCTTAGTGAAGTAGATTCGTGGTGCCTCACATTGTTGCTTCCATACCTGCACTCCAGGTCCACGGAACAGTTTATTCCAAAATAACATTTAAAAAATATATATATTTTTTGAATCTGACGTTTTGAAAAGCATTTTTAAAGTACTTCTTCAGGTGAGATATTTTTTAAATAGCACAGAAACATGTTCTGTACTAGCATTTCAGCTTCCCCACGTGTTTTGTCTTCTGACTCTCTCAATATCTGTGTAGAGAATGTGTGAATGTTCTACCCCCTTTTCCTGAATTAAGATCAGAATTATTTTGACATCAGTGACTCTAAAGGACTGAATTTCGTCCTTAATGAAAAAATCCATTTAAAGGAGTTCTCTAAATCAGACATGTGGTCTGAGTGGTACCCCTGTGTATCTTCACAGGCAGGATTTCAATTAAACCATCTTGAGGGACCTTCCACAGAATCCCAGAGTGGCTGGATTGGAAGGGACCTCTAGAGACCATCCAGTCCAACCTCTCTGCTAACACCTGGAGCAGTTTGCACAGAATCCCCTCCCTGTGGATCCAGAGATGGAGATATTTCTTCTCCCTGAAAATTACTTCTTCAAACAAGGACTCCCAGGAGTGGGGGAAGATTTGGGTAAGTCATTGTGCATCACAGAGCTGTTAAGTGAAGTCCATCTGATGCCTTGAGTCGTAGCTTTCCTGTATTTCAGGTTCTGTGCTGCCCAGGGGTGCAGCTCTCAGCCTCACATTCAGGGTCACTCAGCTCTGCACACAGCAGGGACACAAAACAAATCCTGGTCCTGCTGCACACCAAGGACAACTGGGACAAGTTTCCAGGCCCCAAAGCACAAACAGCGGTGGCTGAAGGGAGAAAACAAGAAGGGTGGGACTGCATCAGCTGGAGCTGGAATTGGACAATTCAACCCCAATGTGCAAATGGAGCAAAACTGACCAAAGTGTGAGACCTCGTGACCGTTTTGTCCATTTTGTGTCCATTTTGTGACCATTTTGGGTCCACCTTGGGTGTAGCCCTGGCCAGGCTCTTGTCCTGCCCAAGGTGTATCCTTAAAGGCCTTTCAATAAATCTCTACTCTATTCTCTTAGCTCTGTCCAGTCTCTGTTCTAGCTCAGCCTTCCCAAGGCATCACATCATGGAAGGAAACATTCCTCATCATCTTCGCTCTTCCCAAGCATAGACATCCCAAAGGAAAAAAATAAAAAGAGAAAAGAAAATAGTGCTAGTAGTTTATGTGCAGAAACAACCCATTAAATGTAAGTGACGGTGACAGTAAAACTCACAGACTACAAACCCAGCAGTCTTTTTATTTTTGC
This sequence comes from Phylloscopus whistleri, assembly GCA_017589585.1. NCBI lineage: Eukaryota > Metazoa > Chordata > Aves > Passeriformes > Phylloscopidae > Phylloscopus > Phylloscopus whistleri. Next base: position 1,144,788 of record JADMLD010000401.1, read on the forward strand.
TGTGAAAGATAGATGTTCCTAATTTTCCACCTGTGTGGGCTTATAATGGATTTACTCAGGGACTTGGAGCAGCTGTTCCCAAGGTGTGGCTGAGAGGAGAACTCAGAGCTCTCAATCTGCCTTTTCACTGTGTTACTCCCATGCCTTGTGCAGGTTCTGAGTGGGATGGAATTAATTTTCCTCACAGTAGCCACTACAAGGCTGTTTTACATCCGTGCTGAAATGTTGTCAGAACGTCAGGCGAGCCCTGATTTTAACCAAATAATGCTTTCATCTGAATTGGGTTTGTTTCCCCAAGACAGACAATGTTCCTGAAAGGAATCTGCCCAGCAGGATTAGAAAATGGACAGTGGGAATTAGAGTGTTTTGAAGAGAAAGTGGATATATTTACTCACAGTAATTATACTCACAGTGCTCAGGGAGTGCAGATTTGACACTGTCCTTGCCGTTCTTGTGGAAGGTGCCCCTGCCCATGGCAGGGGTGGGAACAAGATGATTTTAAGGTCCCTTCCCACCCAAACCATTCTGTGATTTTTAGATGCCTCTGAAAGCCCTGAGTCCCCTAGAGAAGGCCAAGCTGGAACGTTTGTCCCTCGAGTCAGCTGTGACTGTGGATCAACACACAGGTGTGGGGAGACTGAGGCTCACAGATTGCTTTAATCAGCACATTTAATCCTGAAGAAAGCCCTGCAGAAGATCACTGGAGTGACAACACAAATGGCTTTGTTTTCCTCCTCTGCACTGGAGCAGGGGCAGCGGTGGCCATCAGTTTTGTCACTAAGGCAACTACAGGCAGGGAGGGAGAAGGAAAGGGTTTTACAGAGCAATTTTCCTATGGCAACTCTGCAGCAGCTTCCCTAACACACAAATCCTTCCTTTGCACAGGAATGCCTGGCTCTTTCTGCACGGGAAATTATTTACCCCTGCAATATTAAAAGAGCAGACAAGGGCTGTGGGAGGTAACAGAGGTGAAGCTGCTTTCTGCAGTGTGGTCTGGGCTCTGTTTCTCAGTCCAGGCATGTGTTTCATGAACAAAAATCAGTTTAGGGCAAGGCAAGATGCCTCCCCCGCCCACTCCCCCAGCATAACACAAACCAGAAGCTCCTCAACCAGGCAGAATGAGGGAATCAATTACATCTCTGTCTCTTAGGAAGAAGCAGAGCCTATAATGCAGATGTTTTTACAGCTGGGAGTACTGCTGATGATTTAATGCTTTAGGATAATTGATCCCTAGCCATAGTTGTTTTTACAGATGAAGAAGGGGGGGAAAGGGTCTGGAGGGGGGCAGGGGAAGAGAGTGATAAATGTTTGCAAAAAAGGATGCGAGCTGCCATTAAAAGCATCCCTCTTTGACAAGACATGGCACTTAAAAATAATATTTAACAGAGGCTGTTTGGAGAGAGGCTTAGCACACAGAGCAGCAGCAGTTCCAGCTCTTGCTGAGCCCTCACTGCCTCTGGAGCTGCCACTGCATCCTGCATGCACAGTGCTTCCCTGTTTGCATAAACCCTTGGCTGTGCTCGCAGCAAGTGACCAAAGGAGGGTAGGGAACAGGCTGAAGCACAGCTCACAGCTTTGTTTACTGCACTGCTGGATGATTCTCCCTCTAACTGCATTGTCCAGGCTGCCAGGGGATCAGGTTTGCTGTTGAGAGCTTTGGTGTGGTATCAAGCCATGACACTTCTGGCCCCCGTTATCTCACAATGAGCAGCCACCCTTGGCACTTGGGAGGTCACTGTACATTGTTTATCTATCAGGATCATTTTAGAGCCCAGCTTAAACAAGCAAATCCCAGTCCCAGGACACTGATATCTGATTTTATTATTTTTTTTCTGCTACATACACAATAATTGAGAGGGGCCATAGTGACTGTAAAAAACTCCAGCTGGTCATTTATTATTATCCCTATAAACCTTGGCAGATGAAGTAGTTGTAAGAGCTAAATAACCAGAGGAGGAGTGCGACAGAGAAATTCTCTATTCTTGCCTGAAATCAAAACCCAGAACTTGCAACACTGTTAAAATAGTATAAAAGGCAGGTCTTTAATGGAAGCTTCCAGGTGCCCCCATGGTTATGGGCACACACCATCAGATTTCTACAGTTTTTGTAAGTTTAATAAATTAGAATATTTAACAAATATTCTCCAATTAGAAGAGCAGTTGGTTAGGTAATTTTCCTCTGTGTTCTGCCCCTTGGGGTTGGTCCAGAGGCTTCTTTGCCCCATTTATTCAGAGTCTGGTTGGAAAACAAAATGTCCTTTTGGAGGTTCTCTTCTTGAAAATAGGACTAAACAGTATTTCAGCCATGTGTTATAAGGTTAGCTTATTGTTCTGAAAAAGACAGGAAAAGGATAGGAAAAGCTCCAGAAGCTACAACCCTTTATTAGCAGTCTGCAAAGCTATAAATATAAGAAAAATGTATAGAAAGCAAAAATCTGTTTGGCAACAGAAGCCAACTCTGGATTTCTAATATATAGATTCCAAATTGAAATAAATCCGTAAACACCAGAACCAGTACTCCTGTGCTGTTCAGTTAGTCACAGTGGTTCTGTGTAGCCTCAAAATCCAGGATTATAGTGTTCCCAAATTATTAGATTTGGTGTATCTGATGGATTTAATTGATTACACATAAAAGTAGTAATTGTTATTGCCATAATTGATGCCTGGCAAGAAATAAAAATAGATTTACTATTTTCTCCTGTCCCTGCACAGTTATGATTTGGAATATCGATCTGGTATAATCACTTTTTATTTTTAAATCTATCTTGACACATATACTTACTCATATCCTCAGAACTGCTTGGCATGGATGTTTCTTTGCTAATGATGTCAAACCCAGAGTAACTTCTACCAAAATATATGATCTAATTTTGGATACTATTCAGAAAATTGGAGGTTATTTTAAATCCAAAGAGAGAGTAAAATTTGCTCGTAGAGTCTGTGGGTGAGATTTGCAGGCAGTGTAAAAACTCCCAAAGATTTCACCTGCATTCAATGGCATTCAGTGGCGTTTTTCAGATTTATTCCTACTGAGGTGTGAGATCAGGAAGTCTGATATTTCTACTGTTGCTAAAACATCTCCAGGGCAGAAATTTGGGTATTGCTGATATCACAGTTTTGAGAACGTGTGTAGATGTGTGTGTGGAAATGATTCCTGTAAACACTGTCCAAACTTGTCACCTGTGTACAAACATTGTGGCCTAGGGCTGCTCCCATCTGAATCTTCTCCTCTCTCCTCTGAAAGAGAAGGGAAGAAACACAAGATGATTTAAGTTGAAGCAGGGATGTTTTTTGATAGCCCTAAATCATGGAAAGGGAATGTGATGTGGGCCGAGATGGCCACATTCTCCATGAGTAATTAACTCTTTAATATGTCTTTTTCTGCCTGAAGTAGGTAGGAAAGTTTTTCTGTGAGTTACAGTTGAGGTAAAACCTTCCTGTCAGAGTTTCTGAATGCTCACACCTCCAAAATTTTTCAGGAGAGATCACATTTAAATCTGAAAGCCTCTCTGTTTTCATATAAGTTGGTATCACAAAAATACCCAAGACATTTCCCTACAAGCCTCACCAAACTTTTTTTTTGTCATAGACAGAAAATGAACAGATAAACAAGAGAAGATTTGAGAGCTCATAGGTCAGCTCGGTTGCCAAGTCAGCTGCTGGTTTCAGGCCACTGAGTTCAGCTGAAGTTTGTTAGAATGTTGGGTCTCAGTCCATTTTTAATCATGGAGAAATATAATCAGGGCTTCTATTCATAATAAATTTAAACTATTTGATCAATAGCGCAGACTTAAAAGACTGTGTTGTAAATGCATTTTTACCAGAACAGGATACTGATTCTTGTAAATGCTGTTTATCTGGGGTTAGGGTTTGGGGTTTTTTTCAACTTTTTTTTCAAGTAAGCCAACAACAGACTCCCACAGACTCTTTGTTCCTCAAGGAAGATAAACAAATGGTCATCAGATTACCTTAAATATGGAGGGAGCCTCAGTAGGAGGCAGTGTTAGAATCCAGCAGTTTCTGTCCTTGGGTTGTTTCCTGTGCCAAACAGAGAATTACAGAGCAGTGATTAGAAAGATTGCAGCTGGACCTGTCTGAATGATCATCCCCAGATATCAGCGTGCTCCATCTGATTTCCTTCCAGCAAGCTGATGAAGTAACAACAACCTACAAACACATCCTGGCAGACTGCAGCCCACCAGCAGGTTAACATTCCCTGGAAATGTAAAGCAGCTGCTCCATAAGGGAAATGTTTTACATCTGCCCTACCCATCTCCCAGCCCTGGAAGGAAATTATGGGACAGAGAATGAGCGGGAAATGCAGGTTTCTTGGAAAGACCTTCACTTTGAATGTTTTTTTCCTTTAACCCATAACATTTTGCACCCTGAGGAGCATGCACCAGCCATGGCTTGGGTTTGAGGTAAGGTCCCTTCAAAGCCTTATTTCTGTGCCATCACCCCAAGGACCTGCTCAGCAGCTCATTATTTCGTTACAGCACACTGCTGTTGCAACAGGTTTGCTTCAGAAGAAAGTGAATCATGCCGTGAATATTGACTCTGTGGACTTGATGTGCATCGACTACCAGGGAGTGTGGGCTGAGTGAGTAATGGAAATGTCTGCATCCAGCCAGCACTGCTTTTGGAGACATGACACTGAGGGCTTGGCTCTCCCAAACAGCCACAGCAACAGAAGATTGCAGAAGGATGAAGAGCAGACCAAGCACTTGGGTGTCAAGGGTGCAGGCTGCTGAGAAATATTTGCTTCCAGTGTTTCCCATCGTTGTTCCTTGCATGAGCCTACAGGACAAAGGGAGTGAATCTCACAGATGGGAAGGAGGTGGATGCTGGAGGTGGGTGTGGGCAGATTTGTTCAATATTTTGAGATGCTATAAAAATGGCAAAAAGCCTTTTTTTTTTTTTTTTTTTTTTTTTGTGCAAAAAGCCTACAGCTATAACCAGGAATGGTCCTGTGGTGAATTAGATGCCACTCGTGATCAGGGTAACTGAGAACGTGGAAAGGCTGGACTGGGGCTAATGAAGTTTATATAAAATATATGTGATAGTGAGGCAACAATTGCATTATGTTTTATGTGGAGATTTTTGTCTTTTTGAAAGAAGGTTTTTTTTCTCTTGAAAGAAACTTCTTTTCAAGAATTCAGTGTACAGTTAAACAAGGTTTTATAAATAACTCATGGTTCAGTTCGGATTTTACAACAGGGTAGGAACACACTGCAGTAATTTATGTTAGAAAACCATGAATCTGAAAGTATTTCAATGAACTTAATAGTGGGTTAAATGTAAGGGAATTAAGATCATCCACTCACCCAACCATCCTCCAAGTCAGCATGAAACAGCAAAGGAATGGTAAAAAAAAAATCCATGAGTTTTTTGGGAGAAGGAAATCTGCAATGGAGCTGTTGTGGTGGAGGCTCTATCCCAGAACACCAGAGAAACACTAATTTTAACCAAATAATCCTTTAAACTGATTTGGTTTCATTTCCCCTGAATCCAGACAGACCACATCCCAAGAAGGAATCTGCCCAGGAAGGTTAGAAAATGGGCAGTGGGAATTTGAGTGGTTTTTGAAAATAAATTGGGGTGTATTTACTCACAGGAACCTCTCAGTGCTCAGGGAGTGTAGCAACCTCTTGACATTGCCTTTGCTGTTCTAATGTAATGTGTCCCTGTCCATAGAAGGACTTTGGAACTGTAATGCTCCTTCCAACCCAAACCATTCTGGGATTTGCCCTGACATTTACCTCCTTCCTCTCTCTCCTCCCCAGGAGTGATCTCTCCAAGGTCACAACCATTTATCTTGTTTTCTTCTCCTTTCTCATGCTTCCAACTCCTCTTTCTTTTCTTAAATCATCGTTTCCTATCTCATGGACATGGAAAAGTTTGAGGCAGTGCTGCCATTTCATCTCTTTTCCAGCAATGAGGTTTGGCCAAAGAGCACTCCAGCCTGTGGCTGTTGTGATCTTTCTCAGCTGTTTTGTGGAGAAAACAAACAGCAACAAAAGAATGGAAAGAAACCAGCACATTGACATCTCCATGTAAATAGGGATACATGTTACTTTCCCCCAGAGCGTGAACATAAATTGCTCCCAGATTTTGGTTGAATTTTCAAAGAGGATGCCTTATTTTATTTTGAAGGGAAGATTTATGAGAGGGATTGTGGGTGGCAGCATCATGGGTGCTGCATTTGGCCTTAAATGGGGCATTTGGGGGAGATTTAACATTCACAGAATCAAAGAATCATCAAACAGCTTGGGTGGGAAGGGACCTTTAAAGGTGATCCAAGCCCTTTTGGGGTGGCTCAGAGTCACATCCAACATGACCTTGAGTTTTTCCAGGGATGGGGCATCCACAGCCTCTCTGAGAAACCTGTGCAAGTGTTTTCCCATCTTCATGGTAAAAAACTTCCTCCATGAATCTAGTTTGACTCTCTAATCTTTCATTTAAAAGCCATTACCCCTTGTCCCATTAAACAGAACCTGCTAAAATGCCTTTTCCCATCTTTCTAATAATACCCACTGAGTGAATCAACAGGAGCTGTTAATGTTACTTTAGGTACTGTAGAACTGCATTTCCTTGCCTGGCTTTTCAGGGATACAACCCCTGTTGATACTTTAAAATCATTCTTAAGAAAATTATTTATTTATGATGCTTTTTCCCGGTGGCCGGGCCAGTGGAATGCCGTGTAAGACATCACTGAAGTATCTAATTATCTAACTTATGGCATAATTATGACATGGCCACGAACAACGTAAAGTGAAATGGGATTGTAAAGAACAGCTTCTACAGAATCACAGAATCTTTAAGGCTGGAAAAGACCTCCAAGTTTGAGACCAACAGTTCACCCAGAACCGCTGTGTTCATCACTAACCTGTGTCCCCCAGAGTCACATCCACAGGTTCTTTGAGCACTCTGAGAGATGGTGACTTCACCACTTCTGTGGACAGCCTCTTCCTCTTCCTCTTCCTCTTCCTCTTCCTCTTCCTCTTCCTCTTCCTCTTCCTCTTCCTCTTCCTCTTCCTCTTCCTCTTCCTTTGCCTGACCACGTTTTCAGGTGCACCTCCTCTGGCAGAACTTGGGGAGGTTTCCTGTCATCCTTTTGCTTTGGAGAAGACCCTGACCCCCACTTGGCTAAGCCTCCTTTCAGGTAGTTGTGCTGAACAATGAAGTCTCCCCTGAAATCCCTTTCTTCCAAACTGTAGGAGCACTGCAGCTACATCAGGCAGGAGATTTTTCAGGATGTGAGGCAATGGGCACAAATTGGATTACTGAAAATTCAACTTAAGCACAAAATACCTTTATACTTTGCCATGAGGGTGATCCAATACTGGAGCAGGTTGCCCAGGGAGATTGTGGAGTTTCTGTACTCAGGAATATCCAAAACCCTGTTAGAAACAGCCCTGGGCAACCTGACCCACTTGATTCCCCTTTGATTGGTGCCATTGGATTAGAGATCTCCAGAGATCCCTTCCAACCTCGAGTATCCCCTGATTCTTTTACATTTAATAAAGATAAATCTGGAGGCACAGAAGGCCAGCAGGTGAATCCACAGAATTACAAAGGCATCAGAATTATGTGGTTTAGGAGCGAGGAGCAGAAGGATGCACAACTCATTTTTAACTCCATGGTTGCTCTCACAGCTGCTATGTTTCATTCTGACACATCCCAGGTCTTGATAAAATTATCTGAAAATTGGTTCCAACAATGGACAGGAAAACCTGCTCCTGGCAGCAACGTTGTTTATGGACAGAAGCCACTCCATTTCAGAAAATTGCAACAGATTTACAAGCAGAGAGAGGATTTTTGCTGTACAATGTAAGTGATTATTTCTAGAAATGAGCATTTAATTTCATGGTTTTTTGAGAATTGCCCCTGTCCTGTAGCCCTTCTGAATCAAAACAGAGTAATCCATTTCTCTTATTTTGAGTAAAAAATATCAACCCCTCTCTATCCAAAAGAATGAACATTTCCTGACAAACAAAAATGCATTGAAATGTCAAAAATTATATTAATTCTACTATGGCAACAAATACAATTGCTGTTGATTTCCTGAATTTGTAGCTGTCTTTTTTGTTTTCTTCAAAAGCTTATTTGCAGGAAGGAACTAGAATTAAAAAAAAAAAAAAAGAAAGAAAAAAAAGAAAAAACTACAAAACAAACCACAAAAAAACCTCTACCAGCCAAACAAACACATTAAAACACTTCTAATTATAAATGATATTTCACAATGTACTGCAATAAAGAAATTATGGTATTGCACTGCAACAGAGTGTTGTAAGTGTCAGATGTGGATAATTTGGGCAATCACGTGCTGCAAAATTGCTGTAAGATTTTGAAGAATTATTTTAGTGACATGTTAAGCATGACAAGAAAAGCCTATTCACAAACACTTGCACATTGTCATATTTGAACAATGGCCCATTAATAACGTTTCCATCAAACCTTTCCATGTGATTAGGGCTAACCACATGAGAGAGAGAAATGAGAGATGATTTGTAGCTGTACCTTCAGGTGCTTTCTTCAATTCCTCCATCTCTGGGTAAAATTTTAAAAAAGGCACTAATTTTGGAAAAAAAAAAAAAGCCAAAAATACTTCAAGTTGATTTGAAGTCAACATCAAGGACTGGCAAGATGGCCACTGTATTTTCTTGGAGGCCCTCTTGGAGGACTAATCCTTAGTTTAGAATCACAGACTGATTTAGGTTGGAAAAGCCCTCTAAGACCACAGAGTCCACTCATCAACCCAATACTGCCAGATCCCCCACAAAACCACAAGTACCACATCCTAATGGTTTTTAGCACTTCCAGGGATGGTGATTCCACCATTTCCCTGGGCAGCCTGTTCCAATCAATGCCTGACCACTCATTTATTGAAGAAATTTGGAGGACAGCTACTCTAAGAACAAAGTGGTTATGGTGACTTACCAACTAATTAAAATGTTCGTGTTTATGGAGACAAAATTAAATTGCTTGAAAATTCACAGGAAAACTATCCTATTTACAATCTTGCCCATGTAAAGGTGGTCCAATTCTCTCTGAATCAGTGCTGTTTGTCCAGCTGGCCACCTTTTCTCCTCTAGGTGCATATATCACCATATAGTCTTGACTACATGATGGAAAATGATTACAGTCAACATGCCAGAAAACATGTCAGGATTACGAAAAAAATTCCAACCTGCATCTGGACAAATGCAAGAATTTTCAAAAGCTTTTCATTTCAAGCCAAAAGGAAATGATTCATTTGAGAAAAGTCGGTAGTGTGTTGGTTGTGACCCCCACCCAGGAGCATCAAAGGGTTTTTAGGAGCCAAGACTTCCAAAAGCCATTCCTCATTTCTAATTCTCAAGATTATAGTGGAAGATCTTGGAAAAAATTGGAACAGATCCTCTGATCATTTTTGGGTTATCAGCCACCCTACAAACAACCATCCCTTCTGTAAAGAGCCAGACAGAATTTCACTTCAAAATGCTCAAATCTGTGGCTGTATTTCAGTTATTCATTAAAAACTTGTCTGGACTTGACTCCCTGAGCTTTCATTTCTCTGAGTTTCCCTGCATAGAATCAGTCTTGAAGAAAACGGGTGTAAACTTTTGCCCAATGTGTCAAACTACCCATCCACTGCACAAATATGCACTGACAGGTTTTTTGAGGCTGTGTGATTTTAAAAAAGCCAGGGAGATTTTACTGAGCCTGCAGTTTAGACATTCATAAATCTTCATTGGCCAAAATTTGCTTTCTGACTCATGACTGCTCGTGATTTATACCTCAACGTATGCACTTTGTCACAGAAGGGCTTTCAGAGAGAAAATGGAGATGTGAGTGAAGGTAAATACAACACTCGGAACCAATCAAGAACATTTAGATAAATTACTCTGATTGTCCACCATTTGGTTAGTTGGGCAAAAATAAATAAATAAATAAATTTTTAAAAAACCACCAAACCAGCCAAACAAAAACATTTTCCAGAGAAAAGTCCTTGTTCAGAGTGGTTTTCAGCTGAAAACATTTGGCCAGCCCCATTTACCACTGCTCTGCTCTCAACATATGACGGAGTCATCCATCTTACGCATGAGCACCTCTTCAGGCTGGGATGAAATGCAGCCACCCACAGCAGAAATTCACATTCCAGGAGTGCAACAGCACACAGGAAATACTTTACAAACGTGAAAGCAGGCGTGTGTGTCTGAATCCTCAGCCTTATAAACTGAGATCCTAATCCTCCTCTCTTCCCACGCAGCTGTGCTAATGGCTCACCCACAAATCCACTATTGAAAAATCTGCATAAAACCTCAGTGTATAATGTGTGTCTATATTTCCCTCCTGTGTATTCATCAGCTCACCTTTCACATGCTGCTACAGACCTTTGAGTCTTAGCTATCCCATGAGATGAATGGTGAGCCCAATTAAGAGGATTCACATTCTCATCAGTTGTTTTCTTCTCTTTTTCTTTTTTTTCTTTTATTTTTTTTTCCCTTTTGGTTGCTTGTTTGTCTATCAGTGATTGAGGCTGCAGTTCCACTCATTAGTGAAGTGTATTAAATGGTAATATCAATAACTGACAACAGCACTGCCCTGAGACTGACTGTTCCATAAATCTATATCAACAAGCCAAAGAGAGCTTTTTAAATGTTGTGTCTCCAGGCATGGTGGAAATGTTTACTCCCTGCTTCCTGCCTGACTCAGAATCAATGTCAGGGATAGAACCTGTCAAACACAGTAGAATTGTGCTCCATGATTTCAAGTAAAACTGTCTTACACTCAGAGGTACCAAGATAAGTTTAGCTGGGTTTGGGGGAAAAAAAATGATTACAAAAAATGTTAAAATAATGTAACCATCACACCTCATCTATGTGAATGGATTCAACAACCATCACTGACAAATTCTCCAAGTTCAGGATTTTGATGTATGCTTAAAACTTGTACTCTTAGAAACAGAAATTGTTTAGAAATATCTTGTAATACTGAGGTTTCAGTCTAAATAATTTTCCATTTTGGGGAGCTTCTGTGACAGATGCTGTATAGAGATGTAAATCATAATTGTCCTTACCATAAAGATCTTTCAAGACATAGCAGATGGATGAAATAAAAGAACGTTGGCGGTGGCACTGGGACAAATGAGTTGCAAAATTAATGGGATATTTAGGCCAGAAGAGGAAGATGAACATTTTTAAAACCAGCTTGAAAAAGGAATCACAACTTAACCATTAACCTACTTATTATTAGACAACAGTGTGATGGAGAAATCTTACTGAGAGATCTGTGTGTGCCTGTTTCTGTGTGGGCAGGGGATGGCTCAGTTCTGCAAAGAAACACAGGTTATGCAACCACGTTGTTTGTCTGTGTGTATTTTTAATAATTTTCACCTAATAATGGCCAATTTCATGCATATTAGACAAAATATCAGAATCTCAAAGACATTAAAATCCAGCAGGAGCTGCAGGTAGCCCCAGTGTCATTCCTTTCATGTCAGTGGTGAAGATTTGAGACAAGCTCTGGGGCCAGATGCCCAATCAGCACTGTCTTTTCTTGCCTTTCTGCTCAAAAAGTCAATACGTGGTGCTTGAGGGTCAGTGACACCATCAAAGGAGTGAGGGGGCTTGGAGAGGCAGGAGCCAGGTCCAGGTATTGCTCTAGGCATGAGGGACTTGAGACACTGAGTAGCAAAATAAATGTGAAAAGGTAGAGAGGATTCTTGAATTTAGTGAGATTGAAGTGATTGGAGTGAATTCCAGGCAGTTGGAGGGTGCCACATTCCAACAGAAACCAAACCTCCTGCACTGCTCCTCAGTTTTGATGACAACTTGAAATCTTGTACCTGTCTGGCAGGAAAAGGATCAGTAGTGCTTCAAAGCTGAGTTGCCTTGAAAACTTCATTTGTTTCCTTGAAGAGAGTAACCAAACACAATGTTCCTGTCCCAAATCCACTTCATTCCTGAGTCCTCTCATATCCTGCTTGCTGAGGGCCACTATGGATCAGCATCTTGTATTCAGAAACAAACATTCCTATAGCTCTGCCACAGCATGAAGAACAGATGTCTACAGAAAATATGTGTATTTTGTAACACCACAAGTCTTTAGTGTTATTTTCCAAGGTTAGCAGGTTTTAGCTCCTGAAGTCCTTGAGACTCAGGAATTTCCTGTTAAAGGCTCTTCAGCAGTGTTACAGTCCTTGCTTTCAGGAAGCGTTTCTTGACCTTATATCATGTTTTTATATTCATTCAAACACCTTGCCCTTTTACAGAGATGAGTTGTCCTAACAGCCAGGAGAGAAGGCAGCTGTAAAACATTTTGTTGTCACTTGTGGGCTTAATTTCCTTTAAGAAATTCTCTACTAAGAGGATTAGAGAATTAAGGAGCTCACCTGATCCAGCACCACCCTCTAAGATCCAGACCACTAAACCAAAATCCTTTGTGAGAAGATAAAAACAAACCTGCAGGTCAGAATTGTAACACCACCTGTAGTGCTTGTTCAGCAAATGGGGAATTGGATATCTCTGGATTTAGGATAGCAAAACTGGAGAACATTTATCCCATGACTCTTTCAGCTCCAACCTCCCCCTCCAAGGGAGTTCAAAATTGGAAGTGAGAACAAAACTTAAAGCACAAAGGTCTTCTCCCGGGCCCAGGGTAGGATTCTTGGGGTGCCCTGTGCAGGGCCAGGAGCTGGACACAATGATCCTTGTGGGTCCCTGCCAGGCAGGATATTCCATGATTCTGTGATTGTTCCAGGGACCTGTTTCAGAAAAACCTATTGCATCTCAACTCCAAAATACACAGGCTGAGGAGAGACCAGTGCAGTTAATAATTAGAATGGAGAATATTGAGTGAAATCCCTGAGCTGAGATCCCACAACTGATACCTGCATGGATAATGTTCCTCTCTGTTTCTGGCCCACAGGTTTTCTAATTCTCTGTGGTTTTTCTAGAACAGTTTTCAAATCTTAATCCAATTAAGGTCCAATTAATCCAGCTGCTACCTTCCAGTGCAAACAATGGGGCTGTTATTTGAATGGATTTCATGCCCCACCTCCTCTTTCCAGTCCATCTGGGTTTGGGTGTGGAGACCTATCCCTGGCTCCAGCAGGAAGAGCATTCATCTCTTAATTCAAAACAATCCATCTTAATTACTAACAGGGTATCTCATGTTTCTAGAGGGGGGGGTATTTTGGCAGAATTAAAAAGTCCTTGTCACTGCTCAAGGACATTTTTGTTGGTGGAACTGTCTGGGAAGTGACTTAAACCTCACCAAAGCTGATGACAACATTCCAAAGTTTAGTCCACATAACAGAGGTGATTATTTTGTTTGTCACGAAAGGAGAATTGCATGTGGTAAGAGACTAAAGGACTTGCTTATTTTTAGAAATTAATATTTTTAGGTGTTGCTATGGAAGCAGCTTTGAATGTGATCAGAACGGGATAATGCAGGACTTAAAATACACTTGCAGAGAGCTGCCTACTCACTCTCTGAGCACCCTAAAGATCTCAGGAAATACATCAGACGCCATCAACCATAAACACAAAGAGGAGACATTGCATAACTCCAATCAGGTGAAATAATTTAGGAAACGGATCCTGAGATTTGAAGTGATGAGGTGGAATCTTAAAACAGAACATGCACTGCAAGCTGCAGGGCGTCGTTTCCAGATGGAACTGAAACCTTATCCAGTGAAAATCCTCTGTGAAGGAAGACATTTCCTGCACAACAGTAGACAGGTTGATATAAATTTGTAAAATTTGGGTGTTTAATCTGCTACTCCAGAAATGAACAGCTAGATAAGGTTGTGTGTCCAGACACACTCCCAGTGAGCTCTTCTGAGCTGCATGAATAAAGATCACAGCAAGATCTCTGTCCAAAACATAAGAACTTCAGACAATATTGGTTCAAAAATCCCCCACACTCTGCCAGGTTGGTCATTCCTCTGTGTCTTTCTACTTCATCTTTCTACTAAATGCTAGATTATTTTTGGTAATTCACCAGAGATACCAGGCTGAATCTATTTCCCAGTCACAATCCTCTGCTCAGGTGGGACCTCACCTGCAGTGCTGGGATCTGCTCTGGCACAAGAACGATGTGGAGCTGTTGGGTTGAGTCCAGAGGAGGAAGAAAAAGATGATGCAAGGACAACCTCCCAGGTTGGGAGAGCTGGGGGTGTTCACCTGGAGAGAAGAAGGCTCCAAGAAGAGCTCAGAGCCCCTGCAAGGGCCTAAAGGGGCTGCAGGAGAGCTGGAGAGAGACTGGGGGCAAGGGCTGGAGGGACAGGACACAGGGAATGGCTTCACACTGACAGAGGACAGGTTTGGATTGGATATTAGGAAGAAATTCTTCCCCGTGAGGGTGGGGAGGCCCTGGCACAGGTTGCCCAGAGAAGCTGTGGCTGCCCCTGGATCCCTGGCAGTGTCCAAGGCCAGGTTGGACAGGGCTTGGAGCAGCCTGGGATAGTGGAAGGTGTCCCTGCCCATGGCAGGGGTGGAACTGGATGAGCTTTTAGGTCCCTCCCAACCTAAACTTCCTATGATTCTGCAATGTATCAACAGTGGATACGAAGAAATATTGTGAGGAGTTAAATCCATGCAACTTCCACTGTGAAAAGGGTGAAGTGCATGGAAAACAAGCAAGTCCATGTTTTGTCTCCATAAAACCCACAACCAGGCCAGCTGTCAGCTCAGATTTTACAAAGAACTGGTTGTGTTTTGTCCCCTTTCCCCACTAAACCTCAGTCCTGGGGATGGAAGTCCACAGGCAGAAAGGTGAAAATGGAGAAGTCAGAGTTTTGTTTCTTCCTGTAACCCTCTGAAATCTCCGCTTGAGAAAAGGTGCAAAAGTTGCTGCGACTTTTATAGGTTTGCAAATCTTTTCATCTTGGATCCTACAAGGAAATTTATAGGAGGAATATGAGGAAAATTTCAATCTCTTATGTAGACTATTTTTTCAACAGGGGCATGATTTGGCCCGTAATTGAAGAGGTAAAAAAAAAAAAAATTAAAAAAACAACAACAACAACAACAACAACAACAAAAAAAAAAAAAAAAAAAAAAAAACTTCTCCTGCAAATGTAATTTTTGGTTGGATGAAAATCTGTGAAAACTGAATAAAATGTTAATTTTAGTTGTTCAATTAACATTTATTTAAAAAATATATTTTTGGGGCACGGTATCCCAATACTGATTGGCAGAGGAATTAAATGAGGTAGAAAATAATGCTGAACTAAGGAATTGCAGCTCCATTAAGAACATATTAATGTGTGCCTGTACTTTTTGATGCACTACAATCATCTTTAGAGTTGACAGCACTGACACATGTGAGTTCAGTCAGCCCAAGATCCCATGGAGAAAAGGGAATTTATCAGTATCTTCAGACACAGATGAGTTTCCAGTCAGCAGCTGCAGCCCAACTTCCAAGAAACCTTAATAATTGTGGTATTTCCAGTAAATATTTCCATCTACTGAAGGTTCATTAAAATTTTTGAATATTTTCTTAGTACAGCACACCTGGTCTCACACCTGTCCTGTTCATGGCTGGGAAATTAACAGCAATGTGTAAAAGACAAACCAAAACAAAACCAGCAAAAACTGACTCTGAAACGTAGTTGGAAATACTAAATTTAGTGTGAAAATGCCTTTTTTTTTAAGCAAAGAAGAAACTGGAAATTCAGGATAAGATTTCCCTGGATGGTCAGGGCACATAAATTTAAGACTGCAGATTAATGAACTTCTCAGTGCCTCTCAGTGCATTAGGTGTTTATTCAAAGAAGATTTAATCAATTGAACTAAATAGAGCCCAGAGAGCATAAATTTCCAGGGACAGGATTGTGAATTCAGCACCTTTCTTGAGGTCCTGGGAAAGACAAGTGACCAGCAGCACTACAGGGGATTAAATCTCACAGTCAGTACAGTAAATCCATTAAAAACACCACAGAAGCTCTTCAGGATACCAACTGATTCCTATTTTGTATTTGTTTGGGATTTAATGCTCTGAGGTCTTTTCCTTATTATTTTTCTAAGTCTGATTATAAAGAATTTAGTGATAGAGCTGATTTGTTTTTGTCCTTGTCACCAACATCTTTAAAAGTCCCAGATTATTTCTGTGCCTACACCTCCATCTAAATGTTCTCCAAGCCTGGCATCATGAATATATTTCCAAGTATAAAAAATGGGATTGACAAAACAATTTTCTCTGGAACAGGCTTTTGATCCTACCAAATATTAAAGGCATAATTGTATTTATCATTACCCATGAGGCATCTGAATAATGCTGACAAAATGCAGAAAATATAGGAAGGAATAGATTAAAGGAAAAAAAAATAACAGGAGGAATAAAGAGGAGTGACTGATAAGGTAAAAGAACCTGCTTTTCTAAACAACAGATGCATGAATGTGGGGAAACAGTTTACTATTTAAGGAATTCAGAATTGGACAGCAAACTGTGGCTAAGTAAAGAAAAAACAGTGTTGTGAAGGATGTGGATACCCATATCCCAACAGACCAGCCCATCCCTGGATAATGTGTTTATCTCTTGGCCTTCTCTGAACTCCCCCCAGCTGGTGAGCATTTAATGCCTTTTGCTCTGCAAGCTTCTGAAGCTGGATCATGCAAACATTCATTTAAGCTCTGGTCAATAGTGCTGCAGCAATTTATTGACAAAGCAAGGTCTGGGTTCACAGCCTGGGTCACCCAACAGTTTGCAGCATTGCAGTGAGTTAATCCAGCTGGTGATTTGAGGATTTAAAGTGCAGGTTATGCAAATCTGCCAGGAATTACTTCAGTAGCTGTCCAGCTCCTTGTGGTCTTCTCTGCCTTGGAGGAAAAAATAAAATACCAACAATTTTGGCTTGCTGCAGACAGAGGTTTTCCTCTCTCTTATTTTTAAAAAGCTTTATCTCCATGGTGTTTGGAGTCTCTTTACATTTGTATGCACTAAAACACACCATGAAATCCACACAACAGCTTTTTCATGCATCTACTCCACTTGAAATCACCTTGAAGCAACACATCCTTGCTGTTAACTCATTCAAATACACTGTTTTTGAAATTCAGCACACCTTGATTCTCCATCACTCGTGCCCCCAACATCTACAGAACAGCTTTTATGTGCTCCCTCCTGGAGAAATTGGAGGAAAAAGCCCGTATTACTTCAGTGCTTCTCTTGGCTCCAGTTTGCCTGGGACTTGATAGCGACAAATAAAAAAAAAAAAAAAAAATTGATAACAAATTTTCAGAGTGAAAATGAAGGGAAAAAAATTCAATCTGATTTCTAGAATTATTCTTTGTCCCAGAATTTGACCTTCTTTATTTTAATTAAATAAAGATCTATTTTTTTTTTCCTCAGTCTGGTCATCCTGATTGCTTCCTTCTTCATTACAGCATCCCTTTGCTCAAAGACTAAAAACAAAACAAAGACCTGATGCTCAGGTATCTGATTTAGTGGGGGACCTGGCAGTGCTGGGTTATTGGTTGGACTCAGTGATCTCAGAGGGCTTTGCCAACCTGGATGGATTCAAAGTGCTCTCACTTCATTTTTTGTTAATTTTGGCTTCTTTCTTCAATTACATTTGCAGTTTAGAAAGGAGAGGAGGAACAAAAAGAAATCCAAAGAGAAAAGCAATTATTAATAAGGGCATAAAACAAAAGCAAACCCATTTGAATAAGAACCTGGTGCAAAACAAAGACTTTATTCTTGTTGTTGAAGTGTTTCTCACCAGCCAAGGAAGAAGCAGGTGAGCACTTCAGGGCTCTTGTAGAAGCCAAGAGAAATCTGACTGATAAATAAACATCCCTGTGCCTTCCATCTCTGCACACATTACAGCTCCCTTGCAATTAGAGAAATTCAGGGATAATCAGCTTAGATCCCATGTTGCAGTGAAATTTGGACATCATTTTGAGCTGTGCCAGGTAGGAGAAAGTTATCCATGCCCATCCCTGTTGCTTTCTCCTGCTTTTCCTTCTTCTGCCCGGCTAGCTCTGCAGGAGAACTGGCAACAAGTCTTTCTGGGTCTTGGAAGGGAGGTGAGGTACAGGAGCCTTACCAGAGCTTTCAGGGGAAGTTCCTTTAGCAGCGTGTAGCAGCTAATGGCAGCACACAAGTAGGAAAGACACCACATGGCTTTGGAGGGTGTTGATCAGACAGGGTTTATTTGGGGGTCCCACACCAGGGGGGAGCAGCATGGCTCCCACAGGAGAGAGGGGGAGAAGAGGAAAGAAGGGAGAGAGGGGGTAAGAGCAAGCAAGAGGTCAAGCAAAGAGAGCAAGAGAGGCAAAAGACCTTCCCTCTCATCTCTTCAGCTTAAATAGGCTTTTCCAGCCAGGGGGCAGACCCAAGGCTTGGACCAACGGGATACTGAGGGTAGGAGGGGTTGGGTAACAATGGGGCTACAATGAGTAGCAACTTAGGGGGTGGTTTACAACAACTTAGTAATGAACCATACATGTTGGGGGAGAACAGAACCATTTAGGAAAAATGAATTACCACACATCCCCTCACCTTCCCTTTCCCTCTTGTGCTTCTGCAGCCAGGCAGAGGGATTGGCTCAGCTGAAAAACCAAGCCCAGGTTAATCAGTTTCCAGCTGACAAAGCCTCTGATCTGTTCCTTGGTGCACCCATGTGGATCCCAGAGCACAAAAGCTCCGTGTGGAGCTCCAGCTTTCCGTGGGCTGGAGTGGCTGCACCCCCACAGCTGGAGAATTGCTTTTGTCTGTTCTGGGGGAATGCTGCAGGGTTTCATACCTGCAGAGGATGTTAAATAGTAGGTGTTGCAGAAGAACAAGTTGTTTCAAAAATGAAAGCTCGTTTTTGGCTTCGTTTCCCTCTTATTCCCCGCAGAGCATGTATGATGGGATTGTCCTGTAAGATGTAAACATGGAATTTCTGACCTGAAATCCTGAAAATAGTGTCCTGCTCGGTGCTCAGTGTATTGTCAGCATGCCACAGAATGAGGGGTTAGGTGTTTTCAGAGGTGACAAAATCTCAGCAGCTGCCAATTGCTTGATGTAAAGACTCATTTATGTCAGTGAATTGGTCACTTATCATTACAGAAGTGATGAAACTATTCCAAGTTAAAAAAAAACAAACCAAACCAAACCAAAAAAACAACAAAAAACCAAAACAAAACAACCAAAAAAACACCAACCAAACAAAAAAAACCCAAACCAAAAAAAAACCCAACCCCAAAAAAAACTAACAAAAAAATCAAATCAAAACAAGAAATGAGAAAATGTATAGAAATTATTTGTTTGTTTTCATGTTTAATTGATTATCAATGGGCTTTACATGCATGCCTCAACCTCTCTTTTCCCCTGCTTTTTCCTTTTTCTACAAAAAAAGGTATTTCAATTTTTGAGTCACATTTTCTGAACTCCCTCCCATCCAAAATTTTCCTTCCTTGTTGCTTCATCTAAAAAGCTTGAGCTGGTCATTTATGCTCTTCTTACTAATCTTTGCCTTGTTTAACCTATGATCCCAGCTTTAACTTCAAGCTTGATTTTCAGGTCTTAAAACTTGCTGCAGGTTCCCCCAGTAAGAGATATTTTCTCCTGTGTTTTCCACTTCACTTCACACCTCAGTCTATCTCTCAGCAGTCTGTGGAGGAAAAGCTTTCCCCACTCCTGTGGAAAGGGGGGACACCTGGGGACATGAGTAGGGAAAGCCTCATCAATTTATTTTTCATTTCAGATCTATCATGCTTCAGAGAAAAATCTGTTACCTGATTTGTCACATATCAACTGGGTTGACAAACAAGAGAGAAGAGAGAACCCTGCCCTTGGAGCTGCTCAGTGATCCTGAGTTAGAAGGCATCAGATCCACTCTTTTCTCCTAAAATTACTATGCAATTTTTAACCTTTTCCTTCTAGTTTGGCCCATTAGGAATGTCTTGGCTTCTTCCTAGCTACAGCATTGGTAATGAAGTTTTCCAGCTGCTAAATGTCTGCTCATCCTATGCTGATGTAACAACAAAGCTTCCTAAAACCCTCCTGATTGCTCAAATATTCAGTTACTGAATAGCTAAAAATAGCTTAGGTGCCCTCTGAAACCTCCTTTTATCTGCACATTTGTTTTTTTCCTCTCTCTGTCCAAAACCTGATATTACAGTGATTTCTTTTTCCTTCCCTGCTCTGCTCCCTGAAGGCATATTTGCTAAATTAGAGCTATCGAGTGTTTCACAGTCTGGATCCTTTTTTTGGGTTAGAAAATCCCAGATTGCAGGGGTTTGTCACAAGTGCTAAAGTTGGTGACATTTTATTGCTGTAAGATGAAATTTTCTTGCTGTCAGACATTTTGAAGCCGTGTTGTGCCATCAGCACAGAATTTCCTGTATCACCCCTGGTGTCAGTTACATTTGCTGATCTGACTGGATCAGTCTGCAAATCTAAAAGATTATTTGTGATTCTCTTACAAAGGTGGTGTGAATGTTGTGTCTGAGACCACTCCTGTTCTGACTTTTCATTTTGCTTTTAAGAATCTTTTAATTAAAAAAGGGATTTTCCACTCCCCACAAACTCTTTTTCACTCAGTGTTGCTGAAGCCATTTAAGGCAGTCGTAAAAACTTTGCCCCAAAACTGACAGGAATGAACACAAATATTACAGTGGGGTTTGGATCAAGCCCCTCTTGCAGTGTTGGCCAAACTTATTCCATAATCAATGTGCTAAAACCCACAAAGACAAACATGTACAGATGCTGGACAAAGCTGAATCTGCTACTGTCAGCCAGATGATGCAGGAATAGAAACTCATTATTTCACAGAAACTGTCCTTTAAACACTCCTCATTTTGTCTTTTCTCACACTGAAGCCTTAACCAGTATGGTGTTAGTCTTTAAATTCCCTGTCTTTTATGAAATTCCTCTTTGCTGCTGTTTATTTTAATCCCAGCTTTACCAAGCTGCTCATCCTGAACATCACTGCTATTTAAAGCCAAACAGAAATGCAGGTTTATTTAGTGGAACTGTGCACATCTGCAAAGCAGGAAAACTTTTTGCTTTGTTCTCAGGGGCAACATAAGCTTTCAGGGAAGGTAACAATAAGCAGGGGAAAGGAGATAAAATCATTGTGCTTCTAAATGTACTTGGACAAATATCAAATGTAAAATATCTGGCCATAATAAAAAGGTTGGTTAAATTCCATTCTATAAAAATGTCCGTATTTGTAAAAGAGTGTCAGTCAAGGAGTCTTTTTGTGAAATGACACAGCTCAAGAAGTGTTTGGACAATGCTCTCAGGCACAGGGAGGGATTTTTGGGGTGTCTGTGCAGGGCCAGGGTTTGGATTCAATGATCCTTGTGGAATCCAAACCAGGATATTCTGTGATTCCATGATCCCAGTGGGTTGTGAGTGACTCCCTACTTCCCACTTGATAGTAATGCTGTCCCAAGATCTCTCTTGTTTTCAGCTGACTACTAGATCTAGTCAGGAAATAGAGGATATTTTACCATGTAGCTCTCACAATGAAAAGGAGGGGAAAAAAGTCTTTAAATGGGTCCAGTGTCAAAATCTGAGATTTCCTGTGTGGACACACGAGTTGTTGATTTGTGTCCCAATAAAAAGAGCAGGAATATCAGGCAGGGAAAAATTCCTAAAACATCTTTAACCTCAAAAAAGGTATTTCTGAGTCTAAAAATATACATTCCTTAAAAATATGGAAATTCAGAAGAGGAGAGATTTCAGCGAGCTTGCACTCTCTCTGAAATGACTTAGTGTTGCTCCCACAAGATGATTTGATTTAACCAGTGTGGGTTTCATGGCCCACAATCCTGTAAACCAACACACACTGATCACATTTTGAGAGTGTTACTGCTCACGGGAAGCAGAATGGAAAATGTGAAGTGTCACAGCATCTTCCAGCTCTTCCCTGATGTCCCCAAACTCCTGGGGCATCGTTGCCTTTTGATGGCAGGAACTGGCTCTGACCTTGGTGGAAATTCTTTAAGAAAGGTTTGGACAAGGAATTCTTAAATATAAAACCATTCAGGCAATCATAAACTCACACTAGACCTTTAAAAACTGAGAAATCAGCAATACCAGCATGAAATAACCCCACAGTTACAATTCTGCTTCTCCATCTCTATTCATGAGTAGGTGGTAACTGAATATCTGCAATTCTTTGTGTTCAGTGAAGAAAAGGACTCCAACTTGCAATGATTTTTTTTTCTCAATAATTTCTATTTAAGTATAAAAATTTTCATTTAAGTACTTAATTTAAGATCTGAAGCTCAAGAACTTGTTTAAATATGGTTGGATAAAGTTTTGCTCAATGAGGCTGTGATTTGGCCTCATAAAAATACACAGTTGAAAGAGAGAGATCATAATCAAAAAAAGAAGGTACTTTTTTATTTCCCATACAATACACGCAAATTCCACGTGGCAGTGAAATAGGCCATGAAAAGAGTGCAGAATGAATGCAACTTATTTCTAGAGCCCTAACTCTAAATTAATATCATTTCAGTTAAAGGAGAATTTTTCACTCACTTTCCCCTCATTTCCCTAAAACTCCAGCTCATAAATGAGTTGATATTTATAAGAGAGCTTTGAAATTATTTTAATAATTCAAGGTTGTATCCAAACAGCGACTGCAAGAGTTTTACCATGAAGTGGGCACTGCCTGCTGCATTTGTGGGATGAAGTGGAGGGAGAAGATCAAAGCTGAGCTTTAATTATTCTGAGAAATGCTGTTTGTGCATATTTCCCCTTTGCCTTTGAAGAAAAGCAGAAAAGAGTGATTTTTAGGAGCCTGAATTTCTGCTGCTCCTGCTAGTTCAGTAAATAGTAGGAATTCAAAAGAAAAATCAGAACTTGTCATTTACCCTTTCAGCCTCTTCACAAAATTAAGGTTCCCTGGAACCCAGATGAAATTCAAAAAGTTCTGATTTTAGTAATTTTTCATGCCACAATGATAAAAGAGTCTGATCTGAGGCAATATGAGTGCATTGGAAGGGACTGAGGGATTCACTCCTCCAGCCTGGCTGAATTATTAACACACGCTTCCAAAACTCCAGGAGGAGTCCTGAGACTCCTGTGTGGAAACCATCAATGTTTGGTGCATTTTAAATACCCTGTTAGGCAGAGGGGACGTTAAAAGAAAAGTGGAAAAGAAATAACAAAAGTTTGATGTCTACCTACAGAATTCCAAAGCCCATTCCCGTGGAAGACACCTGCAAAGGAAGCACAGCAATGGCAGAGATTTCATTCAGGAGCAATCTTGGTTATTAATGTTCCTATTTTAGAAGAAGTAATTTCACTTATGTTTGAAAATTTTATATGAGATACTGGTGCTCTGACCTGACACTTCTTTTTATCACCTGTGAGAGGGGCAGATGGGAAGGAAGTGCTGGCATCTAGGAGAAAACAGCAAATTGGTTTTTATGCATCACAAAGTGCACAAAAAAAAGACAAGAACATCTTGAAAACGAATACATACACTTACTGGGGCAATGGATATAAAATTTAGAGTATAAATGGCCTTAGAGGAAAGAAAGAATTAGACACACAAAGTTGAAAGTAATATGAAATAATTTTATTTTTTTTAATTTAAAACACACTGATCTATTAAAACTTGGATTCATAGTAAAAATGCTGTGTCTTTTCCTACTTTTACTACTTTGAGGCAAATTACCTGGAGAAAATAATCAAAACAAAATTCTGAGTATTTTAAATATGCTGGTTGCAGAGAGCTGGTTGCATTTTCTTGCTCAGAACAGTGGCTGTAGTAATAATGGGGTTGTTCAAACTGAAAAGCACAGAGGCTCAGACTCAGGCAGTTCTATCCTACATTTAATCAGGGTTTATTTTGTGTGTGGGGGTGAGGATGGTGGTATCAGTTTTCTTCCTCGGAAAGGCTGATTTAATCAAAATAACCTAGAAGAGAGTAATTCATTATGAGCAGCTTTCAGCAGGGAAAAATCAAGAGATGAAGGTGGGGTGAAGCTCGGACAGAGTCAGGACAAAATTAACACCTCTTGGTGAAGCCCTGGATGTTTAGAGCACCTTTTGAGCCTGTAGAATTCACTTCCCCTGACTCAAGGTGCCTGCAATGGAGTCTGGGCTGCCTTACATAAAAACACGTCTCTTAGCTCATGATTCATGCAGAATATTTAAATCCCTGCCTTTGCAGGGATGAATCAGGCCCCGAGTCTCAGTGACTCTCTTGATGACATCTGCAAAGGGAACCTGTGTTTGATAACTCAGACACTGACACGTGAAGTCAAACCAACCATCCACCCTAAGGGTTTGGAGTGGGATTGTCAGCTAAAGGTTGTTTGTTTGAATATTCATTCAGCCTTCTGCTTTGGAAATTCTCCACCTAACTCCACAAGTAATCTCTTCCCAGTTATTTGTGAGGAATTGAACACACCAGTTTCTCCAATGCCTTGTTCAGGAGGTGAGCACTAAGTCCAACAGGAGCCAGCAGTGCATCCTTGGAGCTCTACCCCCTAGTCTGAATCAGGGAAAGGGATGCCAGCAGGTCAAGGGACGTGATGTTTCCCATCTAGTGAGGACATTTCTGAAGTTTTATGTTGAGCTCTGGGCTCCCCAGAGCAAGAGACATCCTGGAGAGAGACTAGTTAATGGCCACAAAAGTGATTAAGGGACTGGAGCACCTCTCCTTTGAGGAGAGAACAAGAGTTGGGACTGTTTGGCCTGGAGAAGGCTCAGAGGGGATTTATTGATGTGTAAAACTACCTGACATGAGAACAAATCCAGACTCTGTTCAGTGAATCAAGACCAGAGGCTATGGCACCAAACTGGGACACAGGAGGTTCCCTCTGAATCTCAGGGAACACTTTTCACTGTGGGGGTGATGGAATAGATGGCCCTGGGAGTTTGTGGAGTCTCTCTCCTTGGAAATATTTAAAACATTTCTGAACACAGCTCTGAGCAATGTACTGAGTGGTTCTGTTTGAGCAGGGGAGTTGGACCAGAGGACTCCCAGATTTAATTTCCATCATCAGCCATTACTCTGTGACTGTGTAAAAGGAAAATAAAGGGAAAACAGCTAAATCCCCCCTTAATGATCAGAATTTAAAACTGAATGTGTCAAGGAGTTGGAAAAATTGACTTTACATGAGAACTGGAGGCAGCAGAAATACACCAAGGAAGCCTGGCTTCCAAGTCCCTCCAAAATTTCCAACCCAGCCATAACAGCAAGTGGGGACTGAAAGAGAAGCTGGTCAGGCCAGGTGGGCTCAGCATGTGGGCAAATCACTTTGTTTCTTGGGTTGCAATGCAAGATGTAAGCAAAGGTTTGTATTCTATTATCAGCTGTTCAAACCAGCTGGGGCAGTGTTCTTTATCTCTTCCAGGACCCATCCTCCCTCCAGGGGATATCTGCTGTTCATGGGCCATCCAGGCTCACTGCAGGGCTGATACAATTCCATCAGCCCACTGGGAGACGCTCCACCCAGGGGGAGGAGCCCAGCATTCCTACCTGGATAAAACCTGAGATTCAGAACACCAGGGCAGCCTGTTTGCACTGGATTCCCAGAGGGAGACCAGACCCATCTCACCACCACTGGACCTTCAGAGGAAAACTCCACCCTCCTACAGGATCATTGCTCCAACAGAACCACATCTGTCACTGCAGGAGGACTTGACTGGGCTGCTCCCAACATCCTGACCAACAGGGTGTCAGGTTGTGTTCTGATTGTCAGGGTTTTTTTTGTTTGTTTGCTTTTTTTTGTACTACCACATTTTCGTTTTAATTTTCCTCATAAAGAACTGTTATTCCTATTCCCATGTCTTTGCCTGAGAGCCCCTTAATTTCAAAATTATAATAATTTGGAGCGAGGGGGTTTACATTCTCCATTCCAAGGACGGCTCCTGCCTTCCTTAGCAGACACCTGTCTTTCCAAACCAGGACAAGCTGCTACACCAACCTCGAGACATGACATGGTGCTGTGAAATTCCCAGGGATCGTGGTGGGGATTGCTTAAAATTTTGGGATGTTATTCATCATGGAAAAGGTAGAGACACCTAAACGGAAGACAAAGTTTCCTCAGTTCTCAGCCTCAGCTCCAGCACTTTACCTCTTGAACTTTTCTCTTTACTCTGGAATTCTCTTTCCATGGAAAAAGAAGATGAAGAAATCTCATACCTATGCTAAGTCTGTTGAAAGTACATCCTCTCTTGGAGGTCCCCACTGCTGACCCTTTCTTCACATGCAACAATTTCCTCATACCTGGGACCAATAAACTCACATTTATCTTCACAGGAAAATGTCCCTACTGATGAAAGTCACCACTTGGTAAGAATTAAGAATCAATTTTTTTTTTTTTTTTTTTCAGGGAATGATTCTCCCAAGGCAGAAAGGCTTAATCAGGAAAAAAATCTGGGTTTTTTTTTCCAACTTGTTTTGCTCTGAAACTCTCTGAATCCCTTTGTCTTATTCCAAGCAGATGTCTTCTACCACTGCTCACGACTTATTTTTCTCCAAAGATAGTAAGAATAAAAAAGTCACTCTATTTTGAATTTTTAAAAATAACCTATATTTCCAGCTCTTCTCCTGCACACCACCAGATTTTTAAACATTTGTTTTCCCAGACAAAGACTAAGTCCTGAGCTGGTAATGCAGTGTGCAAGACTTGTGTACAGAGGTCTGAGCTAGGCAAGGCTTGATTTACCTTTTGTTTAGAAAAATCTAAAAAAAAATCTGTCTGAAAAAATCAGAGTAAAGAATTTAAATACAGGGCAGAGGTTAGTATACAAGGTTAGTCTGTTAAGTGGAAATATACCCGTTGTTTTGAGGATTTTAGGTCTGAAGCCTAATGAAATTAATCAAAGGTTTTCAAGTTATGTATTGGCTTTGCTTCAGGAAAAAAAAAAAGCTATTAAAAATCTTTATAAATCAGCTATTGGTTTTTCCTTCACCCACCAGCTGACACACATGAAAGGCTGCACTTCTTGTCATCTAATTACAGCACATCAGAGATAACGAAACGTTTTTGAGAACTGATCCATAATTCTGCTCATGTCTTATGAAGCTGTCTCATAAAAGACAGAAATAATCCCCTCGTAAAAATAAAAGAGGAATGACAATGTCTAAGGGGCATTAAATGGAAAAACAAGAAAGAAGGGCAATGGGGATGGATAACTGAGGACTTTTGGACAAATGATGGACAATATTTCTAATGCACAAAAAAGAGTTTTATTAGAAATAAAAGTTGTTTCAGTGACTGTTAAAGTGACTAAAGGATTTTTTTTTTTTACTTCACCTCTACAGAACAGCCATATATCTGAGGGTCTGTATCAGTGTTTCTTTTCAGCTTTGCAGCTCTTGATGGTAAAGATTTCACCTTTTCCTGCCCTGTCAGCAGGGAATTTTCTTGGAGAGGCTTGGAACACAAATCAAAGCATGGCCAGAGGATGTGACAAGGGATTGCTCAGGGCACTGCTGCATTGCCACCAGCTCTGGCTTTGTTCCTGTCACCCAGGAGGGAGCTGTGTGCAGGGGAAGCTGAATGGGACATGGCCAGCAGAGTGTAGAGTGAAGGAGACTTCTGCAATTAATTAATTAATCTTTGAATGTAGGCTTATGAACCCTGCAAATAAAATCAACACAGTCACAGTATCTCTAGAAATGAAAATTGAAAAGAAAGCTAACCAGGGGTTTTGTGTGTGTGTGTTTAAGTGCCTTCCCTCTCAGTGAGGTGCCTGAAGTTTGGTTTAATTTCTGGTTTGTTCATGTTAACCACTAAGGAGGCTCAATCAGATTTTCACAGTGGTGCCAGTGCTTAAGTGAAAAGTGAAAACTGCCAGAATGCTCCTCTTGTTGTTTGTTTCTAATGGAGAGTGAGGAAGCACCATCTGCTTTTTACTATTTTCAGGCACTGCTTGATAGTGAAAAGGCTGTGTCAGCCCACAGACCTTGAAGCCTAAGGGATGAGGGTGCTGGAGCTCTGCCTGAGTACTGCTTCCTGAAAAATCAGGGTCTTCTGCATCAACAAGTTGAGCACATGGAGACATAAAATTGTCTGTCACAGTATTGGACCTCCTTCAAAACATGCTCAACTTGGCCACTGAGTGCTGTTCGTGACAAGCCAGGAAAAGCACATTTCTCCTGGGGTGGGGGATGGATGCCAAATTTATTATGTGGTGTGTATTTACTGAAGAAACCTTTTAGAATACTCTGTATTCATATTAACTTAGGCAGTAGTTTTCAGCTGTGTCTGTGCTAATGCATTTCACCATAACCTGACCCCCAGGAAAGGGACACACTCTCACCTGTACTATTTAATTCCCTAGGCTTTCAGGCAGAGTGATTGTACTCAAACTGTTCTTTGAGTCCCTGGACAAGGCTAAAGACTGGACTGTGCCAGGAGCCCCAAATAACCCTGGCTCAAAGGGGAGTAAAGACAGTTACAGCAATTTACCACATCCACTCTGGATTTCAGTGCTTGGATGCTTTCATTGGCATCTTTGATAACACAGGTACTGCTCATTCTCTGTCATTTCTCTTGCTGGTTATTCATATGACAAAATTCCACTTAAAACAAGATTTTTTGTGCTGCTCCCCAAGTCCGTGATCCTTGTCTCTAATTCCAGTCTGTGTTGTTCTATTATCCATTAACCTTTCCTGAGGGTATCTGTGGTGACTCTCCAGTCCCACACCACACTCAATGTGCCTCTGAAAATGCATCTTCAGGAGCTGTACTTAGTGTAGCAAAATATTTAATGAAACAGTTAATTACTGATTGCTCTCAGGCTGATCCCTTTGGAAAATTACTCCATTTGCTAATTCTCCTTTCATAATAACCAATTTCAATCAGCCCTTTCCTTAGTTTATCCACTGCCTGCAGTTCTCCCAATAACAAACCGACTCAGTGAGAATCTGGCCTCATCATTTTTCCTACCAGGAAAACTCATCCGTGTGTTTTTCCTCACTCCAGTCAGGGTTCTTTGGAGCCACACACTGTGCCTTTCCCACTGGCACAGCTCTAAGGACCTGATGGTGCAATTAATGATTGTTTTTCCTAGTAATCCCTCTCCAAACAATGTGAGTGTGTGTTTCCCCTTGCTGATACCTTTCCCTACCAGTAATCCCATTTTCATGCCTCTAGTCCTGATCCTCTGTGAGCTCCACATTGTCCTTACTCCATGGTATTACACATTTTCTTATCTGTTCACATGTAGATGTTTCTGTAGATGTCATGGCAGGAAGGGAACCACCAAAATTAGGAAAAAGACACAGAAAGTACAAGTAGAGTTGTGGCAGCTCCACTATTTAGGAGTTCAGTTCAGAAGTTCAGAACAGTTTCAGAGTTACAGATAAAGAACAGGATGAAAAGAGATGCTTCTCTAGGGCTTTCAAAGCCACTGAAATGGGATTTAAATACTTAAGCTCTTTTTCTGAATCACATGTTAGTTTGACTTGAGAAGTGTTTGGGAACTTGGGATGGATGGATTGAATACTTGGGGAACTCCTCTGTTAGAAGATCAGAACTGAAAAAATTCTTCCCTGTGAGGGAAGAGGCCCTGTCACAGCCCAGAGAAGCTGTGGCTGCCCCTGGATCTCTGGAAGTGTCCAAGGCCAGGTTGGACAGGGCTTGGAGCAACCTGGGATAGTGGAAGATGTCCCTGCCTAGGGCAGGGGGTTGGAACTGGGTAATTTTAAGCTCCCTTCCAACCCAAACCATTCTGTGAATCTTTCAGTCTGTAACTTGACTCATCCCAGGGTTACTCATTACTCACAT
Organism: Phylloscopus whistleri; assembly: GCA_017589585.1. Taxonomy (NCBI): domain Eukaryota; kingdom Metazoa; phylum Chordata; class Aves; order Passeriformes; family Phylloscopidae; genus Phylloscopus; species Phylloscopus whistleri. The sequence continues at coordinate 1,174,474 of JADMLD010000401.1, forward strand.
CACTATCGTTGTGTAGTTGGGACGGCAAATATCGATAGCACTCCAAATCTTCTTGGAGGGCATCTAGCAATGTTTATTAAAAGGCACATCCTTTTTCTACACTGTTCTGATACACTGAACATGATTGGTCATTCAAGCCAACATCTTTTTGTAAACATCTTTACAAGTAAGCAAGTTGGCGAATTATTAAAATATGAATATCAATCTAATATCAATATTCAATTATGATGGACAAAAACTCTCTAACAGTTTAAAGTTAGAAAGTGTGTGTTTATTGCAATGCCAGGCAGTGCATGGGATAACTCCCTAATGTGCACTGCAAAGATCACAGGTAATTAAAAAGCTTTTTATTTACAAAAGTGTTGAAGATACAAAATACAAACGCAAATTCATACTCTCCGCTCCGTATGCTAATTGGAGCAAAGGCAATTAAGCATGCGTAGTTTGTTCCCTGAAATGAGTCAGGGGTCCATTCTGGGGAGGGGTCACTAGAAATGAGGAAGTAAAATGAGTCTTCCTCGTTCTGACCTTTCCACCTTTTCAATGCATACTTGACAAATGAATCCTTGGTAGAACTCAAAGTTTCCTGTGTTCAATGGGTCCTTCAAGCATGGGAAGTCTGCAACTATCTTGTGTCCTTGAGATCTATTTATCACATTTTGTTTTTCATTACAAGCACAGCTACATAAACATAAAGTTGACAAGCAATGAGTTACTAGATCTGGGATAGCTTGTCTAAGATCTGGCTTCTGTTAATTGCAAACAAAGCTTATCTACCTACTTCAGCTCATTCAGCAACTATAATCTTAACTTTCTTAAAATCCTTAGTTCTTCAAAATTAATGTCTCATTGGAAACCAGCAGGTGCAAAGAAAAGTTAGAAATTGTTTGGAATGTCTTCTCCCAGCTCCTCCAGAGCAACCCCTGGGAAAGTCTACCTGACTTGGATTCCCACAGGCTCTGCAGCTGCCTGATGCCTAAAATTTTCTCCCTGACCAGGCTGTCAGCACCCACACACAACCAGTGGAAAGGCACAGATTTCCCTTTAGATATTAATTTTGCTATGGCATGACTTTGAAATAATCTGTCCCTCCCTCGGATTTCAAAGGGAGTTTACATGACTGGCTTAATTTCCAACAGTTAAATGAAATGAGATGAGATGAGATGAATCCTATTTTCCATACCAGTTCTGTGGTTGCTTTCAGTCGTGGAAAACTGATTTAGAGGTCAGATTTTATCTTCTAGTCTTTATTATCTAATTTAACTAAGTATTTCAGCAAACCCAACGGCTTTGCCATCAAGCACAAAAACACCTAAATTGTGTTTAACAATTTTGATTCCACACAAATGCTAAAGGTGAAGCAGGCCATGTTTAAAATGGGAATCATTAGAGTTTATATTTCTTAACCACAGAATCACAGTCATCAAATCATTCATATTGAAAAGAAATCTAAGATCATCAATACGCAAATCTTACCATTTTCTGCAAAAATATGTGACAAAGATACTGTTGGCTATAAAGTGATATTTGCTGATATGATTTTTTACTGCTAATCTACAAAAATGGGAACTTTGTCACTGAGTGAAAATGAGTTCCTAATGTGGAACTACATTACTGCCTAAGGCTTAGTTATGTGCAATTACTGATATAATGGAGAAGTTTCAGTGACTCAGGCAATGATTTCACACAGTCCTCGTACCACTGAAGAGAGGTTTGGCCACTGATTTCACAGTCCAGTCTAGGAGATACTGGAATTTTTTTCTATTTTTCTGGGGAGGCTGTGCTTTGACTGAAACTTTCCCATTACTCATCCCTGTAGCATCAAGAATACCATGACAGGCAGTCAGGCTGACAGATAAAGTAGAGGTGGTAAGGAAAACAATTTTTTTTGGCAGGGTACGTCCTCAGCAAAGCTCAGAAATTTCTCCAGATTAAGAAAGAAAACTTGTGAAAGGCTGACAACAGAAATTATCCCTCAAATCACTGGAAAACAAAAATGAGAATAACCAAGACACTCCTTTAAAGAGAAAAGAACCCAAATCAATAAAAACCAAAACCAAATAACCATGCACCTTAAATTGATAAAGATATCTCTCTAAGTAATTGTTTTGTACTTCAATTTCTAAGCCCCCTATAATTGCTAATAATTTTAATTATGACTTTAATATATTTTTTTCCTGCTGTAAAGGTGGGCAACTAGAAGGAAAAAAAGCCAAGCCCTGATCAAGGTTATACAGGAAGACTGTGGCAAATTAGAGAATTAAACAAGGTTCCTTGACTTCTAGGCTAAGAACACATTTAAAATCACCAGCCAACAACAGAAAAATGTCAAAAAATAAGAAACAACCATAACTCACTCCCCCTCATTATTTTTTTACTAGAACCTGAAATGTGAGAAATATTTTTCACCAAAGGCTGAAGAAAAAACCCCAAAGCCTCATTTTGCACACCTTCAGAGCAGAGCACCACGAAGTGAACAGCATTTTGGAGAGCCAGCACTCAGCTGCAGTCACTCAGAAGTTGTGTGCTGTGTTTTCCCTCGCTCCTCAAACACTCAGGCACGTTTTCTGATGACAGCTTTATGCCAGTGACAGCTTCTCTGTCAGCAATATGCTGCTTCATGCAGGCAATTTGGCAACCAGAAAGCCCCTTTTACCAGGAACAGGGTGTGAGGTGATGTCATTTCTCTATAAAGATATCTTCTCCTAAAGGAGACTCTGGCCAGTGAAAATACCTCCCTTAATAAATATTTTAGAGCTTTTCCTATTTTTTCTTTATTTTTTCTATTTTTTTTCTCTTTTTTTCTTTTTCTTTTTCCTTTTTTTTTCTTTTTTTTTTTCTTTTTTTTTTTTTTTTTTTTTTTTTTGCAGCTGTGCTGTTCAAATCCTGCCTTCTATGTATGAACACCACAGATGAAGCATTGTAGACCAGCCTTCTGTGCCCCTGCTTTGTGCCTTGCAGAAGCAAAGCAACATTTTGGATCTGCTCCTTGCTTTGACACTGAGATTTGGGTTTAAAGGCAAGACTTGTGTCAGAGGAGATACGTCTGACCTGCACAGGGGGAGGCAGGGTGGGAGGATGTGGGGATGATGCTGCTCATGCCTTTGGATGAGAACGGGTGGAGGTGTCACAGGCAGGATGTTGGGAATTTGTTGTCATGTAAATATCAGCCTAAATTAAACCTTCAGCAGGGTGGAGCAAATCTAGGAAATGAGCATTGCAAAAAAAAAAAATCGCTTTAAAAAAGGGAAATCTTTGTTCTGTGATGTGCACCGGGGCTGCTGTGGGAGGCAGAGCTCTGCTCTTGCTCTGAAACACTGGAGGGGGGATCAGAGAGAGGCACAGGTGGGTAATGGGGGAGGATTCTCACCTTGGGGGTTTCATTGCACAGGTCAGGTCATTCTCCTCAGGGAAAACCAAAAGTGAATGCAAACTGTGGTAATTAGTTAATTCATGTTTTTGTAATAATGTTGTTTTGGTGGCGGGTGAATTATAATTTTATAATAACAGTGTTGTAATAAGCAAGGAATAAAACTTACAGTGTCTGAGAAACTAAAAAATAAGCCCCAGACGAGTGCAGGGCTGGAAAATTTCATAAGAGGCTCCCCTTGCCTCCCAAAAGGGAGTCAGAGAATTACAATACCAATGAAAGGTGGAGAGCAACCAGGATGAGGGATGATCAGCATCTGATAAGGACTAATGGCCCGGAGATGGTATCTTATCTGGGACATTAAGAGTACTCGAGAACCCTCCTGCACCCAGAAAATCCTTTCAGACACGGCCTCTGTTTTCCAAATGCTATCAGCCACAACGCCGAGGGACAGAAGAACTTATAGAAATCTTAGAATTGAACAGCAAATCCGGCCGCAGAGAGTTTCAAGATTCCCCCGACACCAGGGCCCGAGAGACAAGTCAGGACATGTACACGTAGCCCAAACCAGGAGGGGTATAAAGCTGACTGACTTGGGGACACACTTTGTGAAACCTCTGAGGGACGTGACGCTGTGGAGGTCATGTCCAGGGTCTCACCCTGTGCCCACCGTTCCCTTGATTTGTTTGACTTTGTCGATTTCTTGTCCGAAATTTTCGTTGGCAATAAATTGTTTTGGATTGAATTTGGCTCTCGAAATTTATAACACAAACCAAACATCTCTTTTTCACAAGGGTGGTGGACAAAGACTGAGACAAGATCGGTATGCTGTACTGCAGGATACTGAAATAATCCCTGCTTGAGGCATTTTGCTGTACTCATTGCCAAATGCTGACACTCTAATCCAACGGGATTCATGGTCCTGGTGGGCCAATATTTACCAAAAATATGTCTCAAAAGGAGATTTTTTTTTCATATTTCAATATAAAGACTGGAATTCACTGTCGCCTCTAGTCCTCTTGCCTTATGCATGCAATTAATGAGTTGTCATTCAAATTGTGTGTTAGATTCTATTTTTAGATTATCCTTATTAATTTTATTTTTTTAGAATAAGTATTGCTGTATTATGTTTCAGTTCTATTTAACATCATGGTAGTTTTTAATTTTAATTCAATGCAGACTAATTTATCCTTGTAATCTGTCCACTATGTATAAACACAAAACTATTTAAACACACAAACTATCCATGAAGATTCAGAAGCACAGATCTATTACACACAAAAATGTAGACAAAATCCATCTGTGTAGACATAAAGAAATGCAGATTAAAAAACAACGTGTAAATTTATTTCTATTTCTTATTGAATTTATTCAGTTCAAAGCTTGAAAACAAAGCTGGCATAAAAGACATCAAATACACTGAGATATGTCTAGCACAAGTCAACGTGAATTGTGCTGTCAGCGCTGTCTCCTTGCTTACACCACCAATTTGGGAAACAAATTTTAGCTTTGATTCAAATGTCTGCTCATTTTGAAAATGACAAATGAGTAGGAAAACATTTGCACTGACATGGGGACATTAGTTTCTTGGAACCCACAGCTACAAAAGCACTGGGTGGTCAAAATTATGAAAAATTGTATTCCATTTTCACTGGGAGAGATGTATCTGAGACTGCCCAATTTCTTTTTATGCACTGCCACATTTATTACTATAGTAACAACATACAGCTCTCTAATTTGCCTGATTGCAGGCTGGGGATCAGAGAGAAAAGCAGATTGGTGAAATTTTCAGTAAGATATGAATCTTTCTACTTAAAAAAATGTCCAAGAAGGAACATTCAGTTCTCTGCTGTTGCTATACAAAAATGAGGCCATTTTATTTTTCATCCTCAGCAAGACCTGATGGAGGAAAAAACAAATTACTTTTGCTTTCTTTTAGGTTTTTTTTTTCCTTTTAGTTTTGTCACTGTGAGTATAGAACTTTCAAAAAACTTTCCCAACATTGAGGCTTTCTATCCACTGTGGGTTTTTTTGGGCTTGGTTTTTTTGGGGGGTTTTGTTGTTGTTGTTGGGTTTGTTTGTTTGTTTGTTTGTTTGTTTGTTTGTTTGGGGGTTTTTTTGGTTTTTGTTGTTGTTGGTTTTGTGTTTTTTGGGTTTTTTTATTTGTTTTGTTTTTTAATTTCATTTTGGATTGTTTTATTTTATTTTAACATTGTTGTAACACCAGCAGTTCTAAAATCCAAGATTCCACTTGTTTTCCAATTCGTTTTCTTTTCATACTCCATGTACAAAGAAACAATAATTCTTGTTGCTATAACTGTACAAAGATTTGGTGTTAACAGAAGTGAATTTACTGAGTTTTTGCCTCATCCTTTGCTCTGTTTTTAACCTTACAGACAAAACCACGATTTGTATATTTATCCTCCTTTGCTTTCAAAAGGGTGGAGAGACCAGGCTTGTGCCGGTAAATTGGAACACGCTGAATTTGTATTTGCCAAGCAGGGCAGCAATGGCAAATTTTCCTGTGCTCCAGATACCTCCTGTAGTTACAGAGACACAGAGAAACACCCAGAGCAGGATTTCTCCCTCTTTTTCTCTCTATGTATTTGAAAGCCTCCGGCAGAACTGCAGGAGAAGCACCCACAGGTTCTTGACTTAGGAATTTACAAACAACCTGGCTGAAACACAGCCACTTCCACCCTCACTTGAAAGCTGAGTGCATTTTTGCCCTGCTAAAGCTCAAACCTGTTTTCGTGAATCCACACTATTCAGATTCCATAAAATCAGAAAGCCATTTTCTATATTATTTTTTCACTTGAATGCAAAATGCTGTTAGCCTGGGAATGTAAAGCAGGAAATGAATTATATTTTGCTTGAGAAGAAAGTATTTTTGATAGGAAAAAAAAAAAAAAAGCCATCTCACTTGCCTGGAGGTGTTATTATGTCTACCAAAACCAAAAGTGCTCTTAAGTTACCCTTAAAGCAGCATAATATGCACACAGCAGAAAATACAAAGCAGAAATTCTGCAAGTTACTCTCCAGTGTAATTCATTCTCAGGATCCCAGCTCCTCTAAAGTCATTATACACTTGGTGATAGAATGCTCCAAACCAAACACAGGATATGTTTTCTACAGCCTATTATGGGTGACATCAAAAGAGTCAGGAAAGCAGAGATTTCATGCAATTTGAATAAACTAATTTAAATGCACTGCATCTGCCCAATGATCAAAACAACGTGTGGGACTGATAAGGTTTTTGTGTTTTTTTCTTTTTTAGTTTTCCTTTTCATGCTTTCAAGGGTGATTTATGTTACAATTTCTCTCTTAATGCCCACAGTTTGTACTTTTTGAAGGAACTCATAAGTGATTTAAGTGAAAAACAAGGAGAAGAATACCAACATCTACATGAAAGTGCAGAGGTCATACAGCTTCATGCTGAGCAATGTCAAAACTAAAACTCCATCAAGCAAATTGTCAACAACCTCTGGAAAACTCCTATGGATGTAAAGGCACCATGCCACAGAGGAGAGGATCAGAAGTATAAAGTACTGGATCCGGAAAATCAGGGAATCATAAAATGGTTTGGGTTGGAAATGACTTTAAAAATCATCCAGTGCCACCCCCTGCCATGGGCAGGGACAACTTCCACTGTCCCAGGTTGCTCCAAGCCCTGTCCAACCTGGCCTTGGACACTGCCAGGGATCCAGGGGCAGCCACAGCTTCTCTGGGCTGTGCCAGAGCCTCACCACCCCCACAAGAAAGAACTTTTTCCTAAACTCTAAACCAAGCTTCCCCTCTTCAGTTTGAAGCCATTCCCCCTTATCTCCAGTCCCTGTCCAGCTCTTCTGCAGCCCCTTTAGGCCCTGGAAGGGGCTCTGAGCTCTCCCTGGAGCCTTCTCCTCTCCAAGGGAACACTCCCAGCTCTCCCAGCCTGGCTCCAGAGCAGAGTTCTCCAGCCCTCAAAGCATCCTCCTGGCCTCCTCTGGACTCATTCCAAGAGCTCCACACCCTTCCCATGTGGTGATGAACCTGTCACCACCCTAGGCTGTGCTCTAAGGTCATAATGCACTAAATCCTATACCATAGCCCCATAGCCCCATAGCCCACATGATCCCAGTGATGTGGATAAGGCTCAAAATACTCAAGAGATAAGGAGATGAGGTGAAATCCAACTTTTCTTTGAAAGGGAGGGAAAATCAGTTCCCTAGCTTGAAACAGGTTCTCTACCTTTAACCAATTTTGTGTTGGGATTTTTGGTTGGTTGATTGGTTGGTTGGTTGGTTGGTTGGCTGGTTATTTTGGGGGTGTGTTTCTTTTTTTTTTTTTTTTTTTAAGGCCAACCATACCCATTCAAAAAGGTAAAAGAGCAGCAGTTTGCACGTGCAAAGGCACAGTGGAAGTGTGCAGCTTAATGCATGCTCTGGGGAGGGTTGAACTCCCCTTAACTCCTAACAGGAGAGACAAGAAGAGTTCAGGATGTGATAGATGTGTCCTAATTTAATCCTTTGAAAGGTAAAGGTCTAATCTTGAGACAGTTGCTGCCTTTGACAGCCACAGAAGGAAATAAACACTCCCATGGAATCATAAAAATTCATCAGATGAGCGAGCTCTGGAGAAAACTGCTTCCAGTGGCAGAAGAGAGCAGAAGGTGACCATTGATGTCTTTGTCAGAGAAAACAGAGAGGAAGGAGTTTAATGTCTGCTCCACACCTCCTCAAAAAGAAAAAAAAAAAGAGTTACTTCAACCAGAATTCCATGCATTCTCCTAAATGACTAGATGTCTAATGGTTTTGCACAGGAAGGCAAGATCCAAGGTGAAGGAAAGCTCAGGAAAAATGTTCCTTCAGATGAATTTTGGAAGACGTTCTTCTAGGAGCACAGACATCCACTTTTCTCAATAATTACATGAAATATGAACTGGGTTTGGCGCAGAAACAAATTAATAAGTGTGAACCACTCAGAAGTGATGCTCCTCTAATTTTAATCAGTTTCACATGGGCGACTGTTAATTTCTTAGCGAAGTGAATAATCCTGTTGGAGAAACACAAATATGTGAGAGTAAACAAGCAGACTATAACCTTCAGCTGAGAGGGAATGGGGAGGACTTTGAGAGCCTGAAGTAGAGTGAGTGAAAAATAAGCCATATGCCAGCTATTACCCCTTGATAGTTGCTTTGGATACCGAGGAGCATTACTCTGCCTGTTTGTGCAAAGTGAGAAGTGGAATTGAGATTTCAGGAGCACAGCTTAATACTCAGGGGAGGCTAATACATATGCATAAGTTAGGAGCATTAGTTTTAATAAGGAAGTTCATTAGATTACCTAGAAGCATTTTATCAATTTTTTTCTTTTTTTTAAAACCAAGTGGTACTCTGTCACAAATAAAGTAGTGCTGGCTGGTAAGCCCCAAGTTATTTAACTTCAACCTACTTTTTATTTAATGCAATGAGAATATATGGCTTCCTCAGTTCTTTTCTGAAACGGGGGGCTATTAATAAATCTGATTTTGCTTGGCTTTCTCTTCAAAGAGATCTTTAAAATAGTTATACATTGATATTGAATTAATTTTTGGGGAGGGACAGACCCTTAGCTGGACATCACTAACTTTTTTTCTACCAAGGGCATGAAGATTGCTATGCTAATTTACTTTAGGTGAAAATTATGGATATTTCAATACAATTAAGTAGCTGAAGACAAAACTAAATCCTAAAAAGGGGAAGAACTGCAGCCTTGCTCTGCAGTCTCTAAAGCTCCATGTTCAAAGAATTGCCTATAGATAAAGCCTCTTTTGCAGTATTAATTTAATCAGAAATTAGAGGAATTTAGAGTTATTTATGTACCTGGAGATGAGCTTGGGCACCCAACTCCTTTATGGAGATCTAGGCTGCAACACCTAAATTTACAGTTCCAGAGACTTTAGACAGAAGACCTGACTTTCACCCTAAAAATAAGCACCATAGCTTCTGTCCCTCTTTTTCCAAGACATTTTTTTCTCAGTGTCACTTAAAGGTCTTAAAATTTTAGAGTTTGGACAATTCAATCTCAGCTTATAACAGATAAAGGAAGATAAAATTATTGATTGGGGGATTTCCCTTAAAAATTTATCACGTTCTGTGACATCTGAGGGATGATAATTTAAGTAACCCATTGCTGCAAATAAATGGTTAGACCCACCTTGTCTGTTGTGTTTATTTAATAAAATTCCGTGGCTTTTTTAAACCACACAGCATTTCCCACTCCAGTTTTTTGTCTGTGGAGAAATTAGAGGAATTTGAAACCAGGCAGCAGAACATTTTAATGTGCAGCCAGAGTCAGAAGTGGAAGGTCTCTCTCTTTCAAAGGCAACAGGGCACTGAATATGGAGAGCCACACTGGTGACAGACTGTATGAAAAGGAGCAGGAAGGTATCAGGGTCATTAATTGAGCTCCTTCTTTCTTAAAATGAATCCCATGCAACAGCTCCTTGGCAGGAGTTGCTGGGCTGTTTGAAGAGCTGTCTGACAGTAACCCCAAGGCCACATTAATTTTCCTGACACCTGAAAGCATCGGGCCATCACATGATGACTTCATACTCATTAAAGTCTCTTCTAAACCACCTTTGATAAGCTGCACGACTGCATAACAAAGAAGAGATGGACTTGGAGAAATTACTGTTCCTAATTTGTGGGACAGAAGTCTAAATTATCACTTTCTGTAACTCCTTGAAATGAGGATGCAGCAAGGGGTGGGTCAGCCTCCTCTCCCAGGCAGCCAGTGACAGCAAGAGAGGAGCTGGCCTCAAGCTGTGACAGGGGAGGCTCAGGATGGACAGCAGAAAGAATTTCTTCACCAGAAGGGTTAAACACACAATGTTAAACACTGGAATGTGCTGCCCAGGGAGGTTTGGAGTGCCCATCTCTGGAGGTGCCCAAGGAAGGCCTGGATGTGGCACTCAGTGCTCTGGGTTGGGTGACAAGGGTTGGGATTGGGCACAGCTTGGATGCTCTTTGAGGGCTTTTTCAGCCTCTGTGATTCCATGAAATTCCATTCCATGGTCCTTTTTTCAAGGCATTTTTTTTTGTTTTCCTGACTGCAACATGAAGATGAGGAAGGGTTTGATATTGCCCTTCAGCTAAGATGTGGGGTTTGACCATGTGCAAGCTGCTTTGTCAGGTGTGGTGTGAAGTGAAACCCTCAGGGAAAGAAGCCTTTTCCTGATGTCCAACCTAAACCTCCACAGAAATCAGGTGAAAACTGTGTTTTCTCTTTTAAAAGGCCAATTTGCCTTCCTTCATAGTTAACAGGAGGGAAAAAAAGGAGTTATTTCAGGACGTGCTTTGTTTTATCCATTTTAGATGTTTATTTTGCAAGGGGTGAGTTGGTCACACAATCCACTGATTCTGTTGACTGAATCTCCTCTGCCAGAGGGAGCCAAAGGTGCCGGGTCAAATATAAATATTGAAACTATAAATATAACTACGAAATAAATAAAACTATAAATATAAAACCCATATTCCACATGGCAAATCAGCCAGTCCTCTGCTCCCCAAAGAGCCAATCTTGGGGAGAGCAGCATGCAGCAACCACCATCAGCTTTCCCACTAGGGAAACAGTTCCTTAAGTGACTGCACTTCCAGCAGTCAGCTCCCACCAGCAGATAAATGCTTCCTTTGGGACGTGCCCACAGCCATGCACACTTGGATGGCACGGAGCAGCCGAGCGTGTAATTCATATTTATTTGCTGTCAGGATTTAAAAACCAATCATTTCTCCCAATCCAGTGAAAGGACATACAGGGAGAAATTTTTTTTAATGGAATTATTCAGCAAAATTGAGGCATTTTCTTTTTTTCCTGATTATCCAGTAGCTAGTGGTGAGATTTGGAATTTGTCTCAGCCAAGGAGAGCTAAACCCATGTAAACCTTTCCTAACCACTAGGCTGAAGTCTGGTGGGTTCTACAATTCTCCTGCCAATATTTTTTTTTTTTGTTATTTATGCTAAAGATGTTATTTTTTTTTGTTATTCATGCTCAAGAACGGAATAGGATTTGTGGTTAGCTGATGCACCCAGGAGACAGGGAGCTGCATGTTCACCATGCTCTGATGAATGCATACATTACACATATTAATTGGAAGTGGGACTGAAACCTTGCTCCCTTTTCTCCAGTAAGTAACTGGCCTCTGGGGCTCAGAATCACATTCACTAATCTCTCTCTCTCTCTCAGTGGTCCAATTCATGCTGAATGATTTCATGCAAAGTGGAGCAGCTTAAGGAGAGAGTGCAAACATCTGCTTCCCATACACCAGGCAAGTCCTCAGGAGCTGGGAGCCTTTGGGCTGGAGGATCTTGAGCACACTCAGAGGGTTCATCTTTGGGATGACACCAGGGTTTCTCACCATCAAGGGGGAGGTTCTGCTGGGCAGCCTCTCAGGTAGAGGGTGGCAGCATTTCCTCCATGGAAGTAAGATTTCCTCTCTATTTTGAAACTTATTTTTGTTGTCTGGTGTTTTTATGTTTGTTTGTTTGTTTGTTTGTTTTGTTTGTTGGTTTGGGGGGTTTTTTTGGTGGGTTTTTTTGGGTTTGGGGTTTTTTTGTTGTTGTTGTTGTTGGTTTTGGGTTTGGGTTTTCTTTGGTTGGTTGGTTGGTTGGTTTGGGGTTTTTTGGTTTTGGGGGATTTTTTTTGGTTTTTTTTGGGGGGTGTTTTGGGTTTTTTGTGTGGGTTTGTTTGTTTGTTTGTTTGTTTGGGTTTTGTTTGTTTGCTTTTGTTTGTTTGTTGTTCTCTTTTTATATAAACAAAAGACTAAGTTGTTTAATTCCAGGAGTACACATAACTGCGAATTCCCCTCAAAGAGAAGACAGATACACTTCAGCATGAAACACCAAAATCCTCCAGCAGAGTAGCACAATTCAAGGGACAACCCTGCTTTAGAGTTACTTTTTGCCCAGCCAGCATTTTCCTGTGGGCAGGACTGGCTGTTTGGCTGTTTCAGTTCTCCCCCTCCTGCAATTCCAGCTTGGATGCCTCTGGATCGTGCTCAGCAGCCTGGCACCCGAGGGCACAGCCACAGGCAGCTCTGTGGCACATTATCCACCATCCCACACGTGACACAGAGGGATTTATTAACTCTCCCGCAAGAAGTGTGTGGTGAATGGCAGGGCTGAGCCTGTTTCCTGAATTGTAATGTAATATCTTATCCACTGGACTATGCTTTAAGGTTTAAATTCTGAAAATTTTGACAACCAGATGCCTTTCAGTTACATTTTAGTGTCTCAGAATTCAGTCATGCACGTATTGCCCAGGTCAAATTCTGATTTGTGATATCAAAGATGATTATTTTTCATGTTTTGGTTCCTGGGTAGGTAATCCGTGATGTGAAATGTAACTTGACTGTCCTATTTGATGTACTGATGGTTCCTTTCCTACTTCAACTGGAAAAGATTATTATTTTCCTAAAACATTTTTCACATGCCATTAAATGGAATTAGTCCTTTTTTTTTTTTTCTTTTTCTTTTTTCTTTTTTTTCTTTTTTTTTCTTTTTTTCCTTTTTGTAACACAGCATACAAGGGACTTCTGGTTACTGAAACTTGGAAGAGAAGAGCAATACCTCCAACAAGGCTCGAGCCCTCACTGGAAATAAAAAGTAGCTGAGCAGGACTATTTGGACTAAAAAACCCCTCCGTTTATTTGCACTATTAATTTTATTCTGCGTGGGAGGGTTCAGTCATCAAAAATTAAGGCCACTCAATACCTAACAAAATAAGTATGATTATTGTTATAAATATGAACAAACCAGCTTCACGACTGGATCCAGGCAGACCAACTAAATGACAGACTTTAGGGTACCAAAATCCTAAATCAGTGGCAGGGAGAAGAAGACACATGACCAGCAGGTCAAGGGAAGTGATTCTCCACAGAGATGCCACAGAGCTACTCCAAGGGCTGGAGACCCTTGTTACAACCCACCTTTGAGAGAGAATGACTGGGAGTCTTGCTACTAGGTCCCTTGGGTGAATTACAGTGAAACAAAACTGAGTTAAAAGGCAGGTTTATTAAAAAAAAAAAGTTGGTTTCATGATTCCTTTCTGTAAAAATATATTTATTATATTAATATATTTATAAAAAAGTATTTATGTAAGGAAAGAAGGAAGGAAGGAAGGAAGGAAGGAAGGAAGGAAGGAAGGAAGGAAGGAAGGAAGGGAGGGAGGGAGGGAGAGAAAGAGAGAAAGAGAGAAAGAGGGAAAGAGAGAAAGAAAGAGAGAAAGAGAGAGAGAAAGAGAGAAGAGAGGAGAGAGAAAGAAAGAAAAGAAAGAAAAGAAAAGAAAAGAAAAGAAAAGAAAAGAAAAGAAAAGAAAAGAAAAGAAAAGAAAAGAAAAGAAAAGAAAAGAAAGAAAGAAAGAAAGAAAGAAAGAAAGAAAGAAAGAAAGAAAGAAAGAAAGAAAGAAAGAAAGAAAGAAAGAAAGAAAGAAAGAAAGGAAGAAAGAAAGGAAGGAAGGAAGGAAGGAAGGAAGGAAGGAAGGAAGGAAGGAAGGAAGGAAGGAAGGAAGGAAGGAAGGAAGGAAGGAAGGAAGGAAGGAAGGAAGGAAGGAAGGAAGGAAGGAAGGAAGGAAGGAAGGAAAGGAGGGAGGGAGAGAAAGAGAGAAAGAGAGAAAGAGGGAAAGAGAGAAAGAAAGAGAGAAAGAGAGAGAGAAAGAGAGAGAGAGAAAGAAAAGAAAAGAAAAGAGAAGAGAAGAGAAGAGAAGAGAAGAGAAGAGAAGAGAAGAGAAGAGAAGAGAAGAAAAGAAAAGAAAAGAAAAGAAAAGAAAAGAAAAGAAAAGAAAAGAAAAGAAAAGAAAAGAAAAGAAAAGAAAAGAAAAGAAAAGAAAAGAAAAGAAAAGAAAAGAAAAGAAAGAAAGAAAAAGAAAGAAAGAAAAAAAGGAAGGAAGGAAGGAAGGAAGGAAGGAAGGAAGGAAGGAAGGAAGGAAGGAAGAAAGAAAAAGAAAGAAAGAAAGAAAGAAAGAAAGAAAGAAAGAAAGAAAGAAAGAAAGAAAGAAAGAAAGAAAGAAAGAAAGAGAAAGAAAGAAAGAAAGAAAGAAAGAAAGAAAGAAAGAAAGAAAGAAAGAAAGAAAGAAAGAAAGAAAGAAAAGAAAGAAAAAGAAAGAAAGAAAGAAAGATGCTGATGAAAGATATCACTACCCATGGGTCCAGTGGCAAGGCTTGAGCCTTGTTCTGTAGTTTAAAATACACAAACTTAGTTGTCTAAACACAGATATCTAAATGTGTGCAAAGTACCTGAGTGCTCATGGTGAAGGTCTGATCAATGCTGTGCAGTGGAGAGGGCTGTTCCAGGCCCCAGGTGCAGGATGGAACACCAGGATGGACCTTCCAGTACCTCCCTCAGCAGCCTGAGTTTGTTTTTCTGTTGGTCCCTTGGGCCACCAGTGAGTCACAGTGTGGGTGACTCAGACATGGGCATCTCCAGGACCACCTGACACCGGGGTTGTCACAACTGAATCAGGAGTGGGCTCTGGACACAGGGTGCACTGTCCATAAACAAGATGCTGCTCAGAGGGAGAGACCAGAAATGCAGCCTGTCTGCTTTCACATGGGAAAATATTTGCAGGCCATTTGCCTCTTTGGGGTTGAACAATTTCCTTCTCCAGCAGAGCAGGGAGAAAAGGTCACTCTGATTTTGAGATAATGGCTGCTGTTATCTACAAGAGGGACAGGATGTGAGCACTGGAGGTCTTGCTTGGTGTATTCCAGACCATAAATTCCAGAGGGTACATTATTCTGAGAGCTTCTTACAGGGAGGGCTACAAGATTTCTCTTCTCTAATGAGCAGAGAAGAAAGGAAGGAAGGTTATGTAAGAGGTAAGAAAGTCACAGAATCACAGAATGGTTTGGGGTGGAAGGCATCTTAAAGATTCTTCAGTTCCACCACCTGCCATGGGCAAGGACACCTCCCACCATCCCAGGCTGCTCCAAGCCTTGTCCAGCCTGGCCTTGGACACTTCCAGGGATCCAGGGGCAGCCACAGCTGTTCTGGGCACCCTGTGCCAGGGCCTCCCCACCCTCCCAGCCAGGAATTCCTTCTCAATCTCCCATCCATCCCTGCCCTCTGGCAGTGGGAAGCCATTCCCTGTGTCCTGTCCCTCCACCCCTTGTCCCCAGTCCCTCTGCAGCTCTCCTGGAGCCCCCTTAGGTCCTGCAAGAGGCTCTGAGCTCTCCCTGGAGCTTCTCCTCTCCAGGTGAGCACCCCCAGCTCTCCCAGCCTGGCTCCAGAGCAGAAGGGCTCCAGCCCCCAAAACATTAATATTAGATAAATGTTTGTCTCAAATACTTGAGATAAATAATATTCTTAAAGAACATTTATCCTACTGCCCCTGTCGCTTTCTAGTTTGCACTTGCTGGTTTTGGCAACTGCTTCTAAAATCTAGAACCAGCTTTTTATTCTCCTCTCACTTCCTCCTGCCTTAATTTTTCACTCTGGTGTGACAACCAATCAGAGTGCCAAGGATTCCCAATTCCTTATTGCTCTGTACCACAACAGGAGGACTCTCTGGAGAACTGGGTTTGATTCTTGATTCTGACATTGAATTGTGGCATGGTTTTGGGTAATCCCCTTCTGATTTCATCTTGGTTGTTTGAAAATTCTCATTAAATTTAATTTGTTTCATGTCCATATTTCTGTTTCTAGTCTTAGATGAGATTTATTATGCAGGGTAGGCAGGTTGCCTTTCAAAGCCTGAACCACTCATCTTTTAAGATAAAAATTACCTTCTTAGGTGCCTGTTTTTCCCCAGTGACTCTAAAAAATGGAAGACTTGCATAGACTGAGAGATGTAACTTTTAAATATTTATAATTAGGTGAGGTGAGTTTCATGTTTTATAAGTAGGACCTCAGGCAAAAACACTTGCAATATGTTGCCTGTTTAAGTGGCTTAAATTGAGAGGTCTCATGATAAAATTAATTGTGATCAATTAACACATCAACTTGAATCCTTCTCTAAAGCATTTGGCAGCAAAACCGAGAAGAAAAACAACAACAAAAAAATACAATTGTGGAAGTTTGGGGGTTTGTGAGCTTCATTTCTGTCATTTATGTGGTCAATTAACAAAGAAGAGCATAACACAGATTTTTTTTTTTTTTTTTTTGCTTTTTTGCTTTTTTGCTTTTTTGCTTTTTTGCTTTTTTGCCTTTTTGCTTTTTTGCTTTTTTGCTTTTGGCTTTCAGCAGGGGCAGACTGTACAAAAGTATAAAATAATTCTTTAGGCAAGCAGGGCCTCCCTTGGAGAAGGAATAGAGACAAGCTCTGGAGGAGAGATTCCCAGCTGCTTTCCAATGATCTTTTGGTTTTGTGCTTGGCTGCAAGGAAAAACTAGAGAGTGTGTCTGTCAGGACACAGCTTTCATTGAGAGGAAATTGAGGGAAATCAGGAGACAGGCTGCACAGAGAGCTTCCAACCAGGCAGCTGAGGTCCCTGTTAGTGATACATGACTCAAAATGCACAATGATCATTTCAGAGCTTCGTTACTGCTTCCAATTTCATGTTTATATGATCTCCCCAAATCATGTTTTTATTTCTCCATTAGCCTCTTCAATCATTTAACAGCACAGAACAAATAATTTGGGTCCTTTTTAGGCTCCTTGGAAGATGCTTGAGAGGGAAATGCTTGATTTCCTGGAGCAGCATGTGCTATGGATAAACAGGCATGGAAATGGCTCCTTTCTCTCATGAATTAATGGCAGGGGGAAGAGCTCTGCTGGCATTCCAGGCTGGGAACAGTCGCTGAGCTTTTCTCTCCTGTGTTTTCCACAAAAGACATTCTGGAAGGCATTAGGAGTGGCAGAAGAAAGGTGGCAGGAAGAGTCCCTTCTGAGCAGAACTCCATCCACTTGATTAATGTGTGGAGAGCTGATTTATGCAATATATTAACAGCAACAGCTGTTTGCCGTGGTATTTTTAGTGGCTGCATCTGCAGTTCAGTCCCGACCACAATCAAAATTAAGCGCCCATCTTTAATATATCTAAAATCTTCTGGAGATGGAGAGATCACCTCTCCCAAGCTGGGCTTCTGTTGTGCTTCCTTGGTTCAGCTGTCCCTGACTCAGCTCTTCTGAATTGCTTTCATTTCCATCCAACTTTCCCTCTACAGGGAGGAAATCATTCTGGGCTGTTCCACCAGGGAAAGCAAACTGCTGATGTTCAAGTGGTTCGAGCAGCTCTGTGTGTGCTGACAACTGTCCTGCAGAGCAGTGACTGTCAGATGATGGACAGATATTGCTGCCTGGAAGAGATGAACACGTAGGAAAACAGTCAGACAAGCCAGCAGATGAATAGATCTGCTGCTCCCTGATTGTTTCTGATGCCAGGATTACAAGTGTAAGAGACTGACTGATTGATTATCTTCCTCCTCCAGAGTTAATGGTTATAATAATAGCTGGGGTCAATCTGCCAGCAGCTGCTCATGAAAAGTAATTAATCTGGTTCATACCCTCACCCAAGGGAAGATAAATTATGGATGTGTCTTCCTCTGGTTGTCCTTTGCAGAATTTCCTGGCTTCTAAAGCACTCTCAGTCCAGATACAGAGTGAGAGTTCCTTTATTGAGAGAAATAGAAACTTAAAATCTGTGAAAGCTGAGAAGGAAAATGTCAATCATCTAAAGGTGAAAGCAATGAACTTGGGGCCAACTCTTCATCTCTGCATCCACATTCTCTGTTACCCAGAGGGAATTGAGTTCTCTGTATGTGCCACTGTCCTGCACTGCAAACTGCTCACATGGATGAACAATCATCTTCTGAAAAAAACCAGTATTTTGCCAGACAGATGAAACTGGATCCATTTCATCTAAAAGCAAAGTGTCCTTTGAAGTGAATTCATCAGATGATTGGGCTAGATCATCATTGTAGGTCACTTCCAGTGGAGAAATTCTATTCTATTCTATTCTATTCTATTCTATTCTATTCTATTCTATTCTATTCTATTCTATTCTATTCTATTCCATTCCATTCCATTCCATTCCATTCCATTCCATTCCATTCCACTCCACTCCACTCTACTCTACTCTACTCTACAATATTCTAGTCAATTTTTGAAGCCAAACTTGTAGGTGGTCAGAGGAAACACAGAGGCTCTTTCAAATGTCAGTTGAATCTCCCTTAAGATGTGGCCAACAGAGGTTGGATGAAGTAGAGGTGGAAAGTTCTGGATTCCACCCCACTGGATTTCATTTTAATGACAATAGAGATGTTCTGCACAACCATCTGAGGTCTGATTCCTAACTTCAGGCTAGCTAATAGAAGGCAAGAAAACTTCACCTGTTTGCTTGTTTTGTCTGCATTTATTTATTTTCATCACTCACTGCAACTTCTTTTATGTCTCTGAAGGCTTCCTGAACATGTTCCTGCCACCATTTCCCACAGCCTCCCCTGAGACAATGTCTAAAAAGTTACAGCAATGTCTAAATTGGGGATTTAAAGCTTGCTCCAGCAATTAGCCATGTAGGTTTAATTGCCACGCAGTCAGATTTATGCATCATCTGTTATGCACCTTTGAAAAACCTTTCCCTCCACCTAAGCAATAAATATGCACAAAGACTCTCTTCTGCTTTCAGGCCTTTCAGCAGCTGAGAGGACTAAACACTACAGAGATGCTCTGTGGGGCCATGAATTTTGATTAATTCCCCAGCAATTTGCATACCTAACTAAACAGATTTCCCTCATCATCTGAGCACTGCCACCAGTTCTTAGGATTATGTTCGGTTCCCTTTCCAAAGCTGCGTTTTAACTTTAGAAGAAATATTTAATGAAAGGAGATACTGCTTCTTCAACTTTTGCTGTTCCAGTTCTTTCAGGCTTTGTTTTCCCTGAGACTCTGAAAAGCTTGAAGTCTCCGTGGTTTCATTTCCACTCTCTTGAGGAGACACTACAGAGAGAGACCAGAACCAAGTCTTCTTGCCTGTGGCTTCTAACCTCCAGACGGGCATTAAAAAATAAAAATAAGCTTTTTCTCAACTGTAACCCTGTCTCCATGGTAAAAACAGTGTCACTGGGTGAGATCAGTCTTTGTGGGCCCCACTCTCCTTGGCCCTCCTCCTGCACTGCCCTTGGGGCCTGCAGAGATGTTCCTCTCACAGATGTTCCCCTCCCTCCTTTCTCTGGATGAAGTTGCAGGTGGTTTCCTCCCCTTTTAAACTCTCTGATGCCAGAGTCACTCCCACTGTCACTGGTGGGCTTGGCCTGGGACAGTGGCAGGTCCCTGTTGGAGCCATTTGGCCACGTTGGACATGGAAGCTTCACAGCTTCTCACAGAAGCCACCACTGTAGTCCTCACCACCAAAACCTCGTGTGCAAACACAATGTCATTTCATGTGAAAATTGATACAGCTCACACATGAAGTATACAGGGAAAGAATATATGGAAAAGCTTGTTCTAAGGCAACTTTAATTCAGAGAGTAACAGAAACCAGACAGCTGGAATCCTGAAGAATTCATAAAGCAGATTATAAGGTTTTCTCTGATTGATTGTTTTTTGTTTGTGTAAGATTTATTTCATGAACACTGAACAAGCAGAGCTGTAGAGAAAAGCAGATTGGAAAAATCAGTTCTAAGGACCACGTTGCAGATTCACTTGATCTTTTTTAGTTTGCTCTCTGGGAGAATTCAGAGCATGCAGGAACAGGTTTCTCCTCTTCTGTGATGTGAGGGGGGTAAATCAAACATTTCACCTGTTGAACATGTCCAGGGCTGTCTCCTGAGCCTCCTGCAGAGGAAACTGAAGTAAGAAGCAAACAAGAGGGGCAATGGAACAGGATGCTTGATGCTTCTCAGCAAGTTCACTTTGTTTCACCTGCTGCAGAGAAACTGCCCTGAATTTCTGTCCAATCTCTTTTCTGTCTGCCTCTTCTGGTTTTCTCTGGTGGGCAGCTCCATTTGCCATCTCTTTTTCAGCTTCTGTGCCTGCAATGTCCCACTGAGCACCCCTGTTCTTCATTCTGCTTCTCCCTTAATCTTCCTTCTCACTCTTGGTACCCTGCAAGTCTTGTTTCTTCAGAAAGCAGTGTGATACTGAAAAGGGAAAGGGTCTGGAGCACAAATCTTATGAAGACCAAGTGATAGACCTGGGGGTGTTTAGCCTGGACAAAAGAAGGATGAGGCCAGGCTTTAGTGCTCTCTACAACCACCTGAAAGCAGGTTGTAGCCAGAGGGAGACAGTTTCTTCTCCAAAGTCCTGAGGAATTTGAGGACTTGTCCTGCCGTTTCACCAGGGAAGGTTTAGAGTGGATATTAGGGCAAACTTCTCCACAGAAAGGGTTGTCAAGCAGTGGAACAGGCTGGACAGGGAAGTGATGGAGTCCCCAGCCCTGGAGGTGTGTAAAAGACACAGGTGTGGCACATGGGGATGTGCTTTAGTGGTGGGCTTGACAGTTCCCTGTTAATGATTGGACTCAATGGTCTTAGAGGGGTTTTTTTTCCCCCTCCTAAATTATCCAACAGAGAGGATTCATCCCACTTTCAGCTGCAATTCAGTTGCAAAAAAATCACTTACACATGCATACAGTAGAGATAGGATTCAGCTGTGATTCTTGAATTGGGATTCAAATGCTGCAATTTAGACACTTTTAAAGTCAGATGCCTAAAAATTAAACTTCTAAATTAAACAGAGAACAATTTAAAAGCCACTGCTGAGTGATAACACATCTGCAGTGTGGCTCTTCTCACTTTCTTACACATTTTGCTTAGGAAAAAATAACCAGCCCTTGGAGGTGCCTGTATACCCTGCTGACTCCCTAGGGAGCCTCTGACACACACCTAGATCTGGATCAGAAAAAATCCAACAATGTGAAACAGTATTTAGGATCCAAGACAGATTTTCAGCAATTAGTAGGTTCCCAAAGTTTAGCCACTGTAGTTTAAATTCACTGAAATATTGTCAAGACAATCAGGAGAGGGGACATATGAGCCAGAAGGTCTGAGATAGACATTTTTTAACTTCACATCCCTGCAAAAGGAAGAATACCCTGTATTTCTGAGCTGCCTTCCCTGGCTGACTTTTACCAGGAAGAGCTTGAGTCACACTCTGCTCCTTAGGCTTGATCTCATTTATATTTCAAACCTTGGCTCAGAGATCCATCCTGAACCTCAGAGCTGAATTCCTGATGTGCCCGTGCTGAAAACGGGAAGGCACCTTTGGCCAGACTGGGACTTTTTTTTTTTTTTTCCCGGAGGTTTTAGTGACTTCTACTTCAGGCAGATTTTTTTAATCACCCCTTGCAGAAGAGAGCTGCTCACCAGCACTAAAAAACCTGCCCTGGGCTAAGCCCAGCCCCTGGCTCCCCTGCCAGCACCCCCCTGGCTCCACTGCAGCGGGGCTGATTCCTGCTCTGCAGCTGAGCATCCTCAGCAGAGCAGTTCGTGCCTCCTCGCCCTGCTGGGTTATTTATCCAAGCTCCCCTGTCACACACACCCCCAGCAAGGGGCTCTCACACTGGGTTTTTCCCCCCAGCACGTGTCAATCCCTGCAATTCTCTGCCTTTCAAGGCTAGCACAGAGCAGCCACGGAGGCCTTGGAGTGCCCTGCTGATGATTCCTCTGTTTACCCAGTGGGAAACCAGCTGCTTGCTGTTTGCCCAATTTTGCTGCTAAAAGCCTTGTTTTTCTCATCAATAAAAAAAAAAAAAAAAAAAAGCCCTCAGCACTCATAATCTCAAAAGCCTCCTGGTTTTTTATGAGGATCTTTTATCAGCATATGTTCCATCGTTGCTCGTATCTGCTCTTGCTGATGGCACACGCTGGCACAGACTGGTTATCATCTCTTTATTGAGATATTTAGGTGGCTACAGTTCCTGGAGATATTTTATAAGTGCTCAGGTAAACAGATGTGCAGGGGGAAAAGAGTGTGGAATTAGAGAATCACAGAATCAGGGAATGGTTTGGGTGGGAAGGGATCTTAAAGATCATCTGGTCCCAGCCCCTGCCATGGGCAGGGACACCTTCCACAGCCCCAGGCTGTTCCAAGCCCCATCCAGCCTGGTTTTGTGTCGTAAGCAAAACCAATATTAAGAAAATACCTGTTCCAACTGCTCAGAGGAGCCCTAAGGAAAATGCAAAAGTAAGATGTTCATAATTACTCCTGGTATTAAATTGCATTGAATTGTTCAGGTCTGATGTCTGCATCTGAATTTTAAGGGTTTTTTAGATAGATCAAACATTTCAGCATGGACTTGAGAAGCTTTCCTCAAAATCAACAATCTGTGAAAAACACCTGATTTTCATTAAGGAAGGATTTTTGACACACACACTGAACTGTAATGGGAACACTTCATTTTTCTTTCGTTATTTTATATTTCATTGCTCAAATATCTGGCTATAAAGAAAGATAAGTGGAGCATTCATAGGAGAGTAGTACATGACCAAAAGCTGAGCAGTCCCCTGTGAAGCAAAAAAAAAAAAAGCAGAAAAATTAGAGGAATTTAACTTCCTGTTGTCTCAGTCTGCCATTATATGAGTCACCAAATATTCCTGTCCATCACACATCAGAAGCTGAGGTACCAGTGTTCTGGCAGTTCTCTTGCTGGGTACAGAGGTAACAACTTCCTTCTAAAAGCATCTGAATTGTTGTGAAATAGCAGATAAATGCAAGCATCAGAAAGCAGAGGAAGAGCAGATTAAAAAAAAAAAAAAAAGAGAGAGAGAAACAAAAAGAACACAATATTTTAAATGTGAACGGTGAATTAATCCAATTAAATGTCCTCCACCAAGTCTCTGGGAGGAAAGAAAATTACTGGTGTTTCAATAGCTGCTACTTTATTAAAAGCCACTCTATTATTTTCTCCAAAGCTTTTAAAGCAGAGGCAGACAGAGATGAAAATATAACCAGTAGTTAAAAGCTGCTTCCCTTTTATTACTGAGGTTCTGGAAGAGCACTCAGAAAACTCAGATGCATTAAAAGCTGAGGGAGGAGGACAGACAGCACTTGCACCTGGTCACTTCAGTGTGTTTTGTCCTGTGCCCATGTTTATGTCATGAAAAACAAAGCAAATGCCATGTGCCAGGAA
Organism: Phylloscopus whistleri; assembly: GCA_017589585.1. Taxonomy (NCBI): domain Eukaryota; kingdom Metazoa; phylum Chordata; class Aves; order Passeriformes; family Phylloscopidae; genus Phylloscopus; species Phylloscopus whistleri. The sequence goes on from JADMLD010000401.1 coordinate 1,197,863, forward strand.
AACAAGTAAGTACATGCTTAATTCAGTAGTGAAAAAAAAAAAATCTTCAGTATTGTCTGTGTGGTTAGGTCAGAGAAATCAGGATTTGAAAGCACATTGGGTGTATTTAACCTCAAAATAAGCCTGCAACTGCACTGGGAACCAAGACTGGGGTGTAACTTCATTTCTGACATGGCCAGAAGAACTTCTCCAACAGGAAAATTCTCTTCTGCTTCTCCAGAGCAGAAAACAAGGGGAGCTGGGCTCTCCACTTTCTGGTCTGTGACAAAATTGGCTGCCCCAAGAAATGGCTCCTGAGCAGCAGTGGATCCAGGACAGAGAGACTGGAATGATCCCAGTGTCTGCATGGCCCTGCAGGGCTCTGGGAGTGTCCTGAGGTGAGCCCTGAGGCATCCTGTGGGATGCTGACACATCCTGGTGCAGAGCTGGGGGATGCAGGAGGTGCCCTCTGGGTGCCAAACAGAAGAGCTGACTGGTAAAACTGGTAACAGCTGCTGGGAATCAGCTTTGAGGGGACCTCAGGGTGGTCTTGAAAATTAACTTTCAGAGAATTGTAGAAGGGTTTGGGTAGGAAGGGATCTTCAAGATCATCCCATTCCACCCCCTGCCATGGCAGGGACACCTTCCACTATCCCAGGGTGCTCCAAGCCCTGTCCATCCTGGCCTTGGACACTTCCAGGGATCCAGGGGCAGCCACAGCTTCTCTGGGAAACCTGTCCCAGTAGCTCACCACCCTCACAACAAAGAATTTTTTCCTAATATTCCATCCCACCCTTCCCTCTGTCAGTTTGAAGCCAATTTTTTTTTTTAGATCTGTCACTCCAGGTCCTGGTGCAGTGTCAGCCACCATTTCCTGCCACGTGGAGCAGAGTGTGCTGGGAGGGACCATCTGCCAAAACATCTACACCTGATCCAGGTGGGATCCCTTTGAAAGCCAAGGAGACTCAGCAAGGGGAGTCTGCTGTGCCATTCATCTCCTTTTCTCAAAATGGATCAGGTAAATCACACCTCAAAATGTTCTCTTCTGTCTATAAAAATATCTGGGTTGCCTGGCCTAAGTTTAGGCACCTACCTCTTAGACTATTAAATCTTGTCAGATGAATCCCATCTCTTTGCACCTTCCTAGATGGTAAAAATGGTAAAAGTTTTATTTTCCTATGAAAAAAAAAAAAAAAGAGACACACAATTCCTCTGCCAGACATCTCTTCAGCAGGAAAAAAAACAAATAAAAGGTGGCCAACCGAAGGGAATTCCTGGATATTTTTCTGCAGCAGGTGAGTAATGTATTTTGATTTTTTTAATGTTTCCTGCATTTCCTGATTAAAAAATATCAGTGCAAATTTAACATTAACAAAAATGAAACCAAATGAGTGCTTTGGAATAATATAGAATTAATTGTGTGTTCAGCACTGAACGTGGGAATGGGTTAGTCTGCTTCCCACAGCTGGTGTGGACAGTTGCCCAAAGATGCAACAACCCTTCAGAAACATTACAGGGACTCTAAAATCACTGAAAATAAAATGCTCATTTTCAATAAAAAGCCAATGTTCCATCTAGCCCTGGCTATGAGACTAATAGTAAGTTACTTTTGCCAATACTTGTTGCAGCCCTTTTTTGACCAGGAGGAAATTGCAAAAGCTATTTTCAGTCAGAACTGGAGTGATATTTTTTAATCCCCTGTATAAAAATATAAGAGCTCTGGAGTTTGTGACAGTGGTATGTGGAAAATATTTCCATTAACATTCATCTAGCCATAAATTCCCTTCCCTTCCTCCCCTTCCCTTCCCTTCCCTCCTCCCTCACCTATCCACAAAAAGAAATCCACTTTTTATATTTTTTTCTTCAATAAAACCTAGAGATACCCAACCACCTACCAAAACCAGAATCCATCTTCACTTCAGGTCTAGCTTTTACCAAACCTGATCCTGACAGAGGTCTCTATAAACCTACAAAGTTTTCTCTCAAAAAAAATCCCTGGAAATGTATTTAAATAACATAAAATCTGTAAGGAAACAAAATAACAGGGAACTGCTGAGGTTTTGTCACAATACTGTGGTGGCACTCTGTGATTTTTGGAGCTGGCATCAGAAATGTGTTCACTGCTGTCACGACCAAGTGACCAAGGGGACACCGTGAATGAATTTCCTACGGCTCAGCAGCCAAGCAGCTGTGGCACTAAGCCCAAGCCAGCTGTTAATTCATTTTTATTTTTTTTTCTTGGCATCTCAGGTGGATTTAAAGCTTGGATTGAGCTTTGTATAACCACAACCCTGCTGCCTGCACAGAGCTGCAGGCTTTTGCTCCAAATCCACATTTGCTGTGTGCTGGATGTAGCCTGAGAGCCCTGCTCCTGGCAGGAGCTGCTCTAACTCGAACACCAGCTCTGAGGCACTGATTAATCCACCCACATGATTCAGCCTTTGCTTTGGCAACTTTGCCATCTGTTGCTTCTCCGGAGCGAGGGGGATGGCCCCACAGACCATCCCCTTGCAGACACGCCACCAGCAATGCCAGCCATTCCCACACGGAGTGCAATTCATTCCCACCACGCCTGGATTTCTCTGGAAATCATGGAAATGCCATGGAAAGCCATCGTGTCCCCGAGGGTGGGCTCCAGTGTGGCTGGAGAAGTGAAGTGCCGCACCTTCCACCTGGCTCTGGGTCACCAGTGTGACACAGTCTGACACCTGGCCAGAGTGTAATGAACCCCCTGAGGATGTATCAAGGCTGAGGGTTGACCTGCAGCCTCCCAGAGTGGCTTAAGAATAGCCAGACAACTTCTCTGGATGTGTTTTGTAAAAGAAAAGGTTTTAATAATGACAAAAATAACACACAGCATCAAACAAAAGAAATATAAGTCCAACACAGTGCAGAGAAAACTCTTGCACTGGCTAAGGCAGTCAAAAAACCCCCAACACTGGGCAATTCTGTGCAGTCTTTTAAGTACTTAATGGTCCAGGTGGGCTTTTTGGCACCTTGCCCAATGAAATTTGCAACAGGTTTTGAGGTGCAGGTCCAGGCATCCAACCAGCATCTCTGCTTGGCACCTGGCCAATTACTGGGAAAAGAGCATGGAAGTTTCTGGGTCCTTTACCTTATAGGAACAGCAAGGGGTGAGTCTTAAACGTTTCTCTACATGGAAACACCTGCCTGGGTGTTTCCCTGGGTTAATTGCCCCAGTGCCATTGAAATCAGCTCCCAGGCCACATGCAGGGTGCTCCAGGGGACTCTGGATTTTATTCAGGGATGAGTAGGAGCTCCAGCCGTGCCACAATCCACACCTGGGAATCTCCCAACCTGCGCAAGGCTTGGCAGGTTGGCCTCAAGGGCTTCTTGGGCTCACTCCACCAAGGGATTTCCAGCATAAATAGGTGACACAACCTTCCAGAGGGACTTCCAGGTGCTTTTGCAGTCATAAAATCGTCCAGATCGGAAAAGACATCTAAATCATCCAGTCCCACCTGGACAAGCAGCAAGGGGAAAGAAAGATGTGACGTCCTGGCTGCAGGATGGATGGTGGAGTTCACTGGTGTGGGATGCTGAGGGTGGCACTGGAAAGGCAGTGAGATAATTCCCCCTCTGAATGGAAGGTCTTAATTGGTGTGTGCAATCCGGCAAAAGGAGAATCCCTTTCCAGAGGGATGGGGTCTGGGAAGGTCCCCGCTGCCATCTAGTGGAGTAGGGATGTGTCTGTAGACTAAAATAAATCTACAGATAGCACAAACCACAGAGAACCAAACTGTGATCTGTAGGATAAATCGCATCTTTACCCGAGAAAAAAAATCATAAAAAATAAAGTGGCCTAGAAACCAGTGAAACTGGGGACAGGACCACGTTGTAATGGCAGGAAACAGGTAGGTAAAAGGACCCCTGTCACTTTTCTGGAACAGTTTGTGTCCTCCCTCTCACCTCCATGGAAAATGAAATGGAAAAAAAACCACAAGGGTTTTCATTCGGACTAAAGAAATCTGGGCTGTTTTCAGAATAATCAGATGAAATTTCAGTTCCCCCACCCCAGTTTGTGGTCCACCGTGTGCTCTTGCAACACAGCTGCATTTTTTTTTGCTAGGGAAGGGGGTGGATGTTTCAGCTGCAAGTTCCCTTTGGAACTTTCTGACAGCACCTTGTTCGTGCTGTTTTCAGTGACAATGGTCAAACCTCACACCCAGAGGAGAGGGGAAGCTTAGGGCAGCCGTGGGATCTGCTTCCCAGATTCCCACTTGTCACTCTGGCATTTTCCAAATTTTCCATTCGTTTCTCCAGCCTTGTCTTGAATCCACTTAGACTTTGCCTGTCTGGCAATGCTTTCAGTGTTGGGCAGGGTGTGAGGGAACTTTTCGAGGAAAATCCCTCTCACTTCCACCCTGACATTGTTCATTTTCCTTTGAAATTGTCTCGTTTTCCCTTATGGGATTTTACCTTTTCTCTGTAGGTTCCACTGGTTAAGAAAGCACAGTTATCACAGAACAAAATATCTGGTGGTTGTTTTCCCATCAAGCTGATTTGGACTCAGAGTTCTGTTTTACTCCCTGTCATTATCTGTTCAGTCAGGAAATGGAGAAAATTCTTAACTGGATAAGGCACTCTGTGGATTAGGTGTGGGTACTTCTCTAGGTTCTAAAATCCCTTCAAATCATCAGAAATGAACTCTTACCAAAAACAGGTGTTTCTACAATTTCCTGTAGGCTTAATCCACTGGAACATGGGGCTTTTTCTGATTGGAAACCCGAGTTATGAAAATAAAGCTTGTGCTTAGGAAGGGGAGGAGAGGCACTACCTCACCTTCTCATCTTTTCCTAAACTTGATTTAGCTAAAACAGCTGGTGATAAATCCCACTCCCAGCTTAAAGGTGTGGTTTCAGTTTGTCCTGAACCACAGAATCCTGGAATGAGTTGGTGAGTTGGAAGGGACCTTAAAGATCATTTAGTTCCAACCCCCTGCTATGGTCAGGGACACCTTCCATAGACCAGCTCTGCACAGGCCCAGCTACAATACAGATAAAATGGTTTGAAAAAGTTAACTGAGTGTAATAGAGGAAATAAAGAAACACAGATCCATTGCAGACATTTTTAAAAAAAAAATTATTGTGCGTGTTCCTGTCACTTTAGAAAAGTATTTATTGTCCACTTTAACACAGTGGTTTTGCTCAATCACATCCAAAACGGCAGGAAAATCTTATTGCTCCACAAAATTGCAAACAATATTTTAGCATTCTTTTGTCATACTGTTAAATTTTTATATATATTAAAAATTGATGGCATTTAAAGCAAAATATAGTAGGAATAAACATTCCAGTCATTTAATTTATGTCACGAAATATGAACACGATGTATTTTTATTTTCAGCTAAACAACATTATGTTCTGCAAGCCCAAAAATCATGAAATATTCATAGAAACTGCAGTTCTTTTTTTTTGTTTTATTTTTTTAAGCTCTTTGGATACATGATTTTCATAGTATGCCATAAAACAATTTCCACTGACCAAAAACTTCCCCATCATTCTGACAAATTTTGCAGTGGGAAGAACCTGATTAAAAGCTTTGTCCTTTAGGGATAATGGCAGAACTGAAGAGCACCATATTAATATCTTAATTCCATAATACCTGAGCACAATCCAAGCCAGACAGTGATGGTGCAAATGTGATTGTGTCTCTTGCTATCAGAGCTGATCTCAATTTCAGTTTCCAGAGCTCTCCCTGAGCAGCAGGGAACAGCACCCTCGTAATTAAAGGATGTTCCAGGCTTGTTTCCAACCCATTACAGACAGACAGTGACATCTCCCTTTTCCTACAGGTACCTACAGGCACCACAGCAGATCTGGGTTCTTACATGGCAGGATTTCAGGCACAAATTGGTTCAGACAACAAATTTTGCCAAGATAATTTTTATTACAATAGTTAATCTAAAAGGCCCTTTGGGCAACTTTTAATTTTTTTTTATGTTTTCTCTTCTCTAGTGTCCTAGTCCAAGGTCAGTGTCATCACTGTGGGGCATCCCTTGGAAGAGGTACCAAGGGTTTACTGTAGCAGAGTATTGATTCATAATTCAGATAAAACCAAGTATTGAACAGCTGTCCTTGCTTCACTGAAAATTGAAATTATTTCATGATAAAAACAATAACAGTGACCTCTCCTTGGTGTCAGATAAAGACAGAAGAACCAGGAATGTTCTCTGTTAGCTGTTGTGGGATTACTGTTTAATTTTGCTCATATAAAATATATACTGGTAGTAGAAGAGGATTTGCCATTAAACTTAAGAGTTATAGCATGTGGGGAAGCATGTAAGGCACTAAGCTAGACAGAAAAAAAATCAGTGTAAAAGGGTTATTTCCTGACTGAGAAAAGATGTAAAAATTATGACAAAACTAGTGGGGAAAAGCCCGACAGAAAATACCACCTGAATGTGAGTGTAGAAGAAACTAAGCAAGTGCTCCCACAAAAAATAAAATAAAATAAAATAAAATAAAATAAAATAATAATAATAATAATAATAATAATAATAATAATAATATTTCCATTAAAAATGAATTGGAAGGTATTGCTTATTTTTAGGCATCTGGCAGGTGTTTTTGAGGATAGGAGCAGAAAAGTTAACCAATATCCTACAATGAGTTGTGGCAAGACACTAAGTTGGAGACTAAGTGACTTAATTTGCACCTAAGCTGGCAGAAACTTGAAAATTGACACCTAAATCTGATTTTTTTAATTATTTTTTTTTTATTTCTGCAGCCTGCACTGAGATCAGCTCATGCCCCCAGGCCTGGAAGCACCTTTTTATTTCTGTCTTTACTCATTGCATTGTAAACCCTGTAGCAATTTGCAGACCCTGGGAATAATTTTCTGTCTTCAACCCAGTTTTTCGTTGCTCTGGCCCTACTTCAAGTGAAAGTAAATCACACTTAGCCAAATTTATTCTTCAAAGGTTAAGGAGTTTCTGCTGCTTATGCTTTTCATACTTATGTTATCAAACATGGCATGTGACGGACAAGAATGTGTAGAAAATTAATCTGATGTGATAAGAGTGCACATGCTCCTAAACTCATGTTAAGACCAGTAAAAATAATCTAAATTCAATGCAATTCCCATCCTGAAAAGCTGAATTGCTTAAGTTTTTGAATCCTGCTCAACATTTTATATTCAGTATAGAATTTAGTTAAAATGTAATGTGATCCAATCTCCTTGCCATGCCTTGTCATAACTGATATTAATACTCTGATTAAATAGTTTGAGTCATATCTTGTGATTTTAACCAATTCTGTTCCCAATTTCAGCCATCCCTGAGGAAAATATTCCCTGGGTAGTAGCTGGGCCTTATTTCAGGAAGGGACAAAAGATATCTTTAAGATTCCTGCTCTTTTTCATGCTACAAAAAGCTTAGATGACTGGAGAAGGACAACGACTAAGTGTGTAACAACCCTATTCAGGTGACAATGGATGCCACAGGTCTGGAATGCAGCCAAATCACTGTGCCTGTTATAGATGATACAGAGCCAATGGAAATTATTTGGGCAGAGCATCTATTTCTGATGCAGGAGGACTTGGGGTCAATCCCTTAATCCAAATTTCTCTAAAGGCAGAGAACAGGAGCCCTGAGAAGTCCCTGTGTTCATGTGCCTTCATATCTGCTGCTAACCCCTCCTTTTAAAGTCAGAGTCAACAGAGGAAACCCCATTTCAGAATTTCAGGGCCTAATTGCAATCCACAAAATCCATTTGATACGGTCAAGACGTACAAGAGTCTTAATTTGACACTTTAAAACACTGCTTGAGACAGGGAGACCAGAAAGTGCCATCACACATTCAGAAATCAGCTGAACCCCACAGTGGTTGATCTGTTCAGCAGAAGAAGGAATTTTATTGGGTTTTTTTATTGCTTTTTGTCTTACTCCTTTTAGAGAATGATGGTGTCCACAGCAAATTTGCCGATTTTCAGCCCAGCAGCAATGCAGCAGCTGCAAGAATTTTATGGGGAGAGATGGGTAAAATGTATCTGTCTTTCCTGGGTTATTACCCCAAGCTCCATTTCAGTTCAGAGGGACCATGATCTTTGAGAGGCTGGAAAACCATTCCTCTCCAAGAAAGAGCTCATCTCTCCTGGTTATGCCACTTTTCCACCTGAGCTGGATGCTGTGGGACTGCTGAAAGCCGTGTGAAGGCTTCTCTCTGTTAATCCCTTGCTCTCCATCCAGACCACCTTGAATTCTTCTGGATAATGGAAGGAAACCAGTAAAAACAATATCTTGGGCTCCACATTGTAAAATGTATTCCAAGGAGCCTCTTCAAAAATGGAAATAAACACCTTCTCCCACCCTCAGTCTGAATCCAGCTATTGATGTAATTTTCACAAATAGAAGAATAACAAGGAAAAAAAAAAGCCACTTTTTTTTTTTTTTTTTTTTTTAATTGGTAGAGGAAAAATGCCTCCTGTGAAGTCAACTTTTATACAAAAACTAGGTGAAGGAACATTCCATTTCTTCAGGTTAGCTGTAATTACCTGGATTCAGCAAAGGGAAATTTCTGGTTTTTAATCAGACTTGGCAGCTCACTGAAATGTTCAGAAGAGCAGGGCAAGGTGTATTGATGTACTGATCCTCACTGGCTGGTACAGCTTACCTTTCTTCACTCCTTTCCAAGCCCTAATGTTCCCATCAAAAAGTTTAATCAATCTTTTAATCTACAGGTTACAATCACCATTGTGGAACAAATCCCCAAAAACCAAAATAAAACAAAATAAAATCGTTCAAGTACAAACACTGGGAATCCAAGTTTATTTTCAAGCTTCTGAATCTTTTACAACACTGGGGAGCAAAAACAGTCACACATAAGAAAATATTTAGTATTCCCAGCAGTCTCCTGGTCCATCTCCTGGGCATCTCGTTCTCTCTCTGTGCAAAAGTTGGCTTTTTCTTTTCATTTCCTTGCAAAGAATTTCCATAATGATTATCATATGGAGCCTTGGCCTTCCCAAAGCCTCCCTGCCCAGCTACTTGGCTGTCAGAAATTTTCTAACCTGTAACTCCTGAAATAACATCAGAACATGATAGTGTTTTATTGCGAACTTCAGTAGCAAAAAGATTCAAAGAGACAACGTAAAAAAACCCCAACATTAAAGGACATTTTTAGTCATCGTGTTGGAGTTTAGCAAGACTCTTGGTTTCTTATTTGCATGTCTGCAGAATCAAAACATGGAGCAAAGCTTGAACAAGCTGCATGGACTTCAGCTCCCACTGAATTAGAATTTAATTCTGTTTTCCAGAGCTGCTCATCTGTGGTGTCACTGGAGGGTGCTACTGGTGTCCATTCATAAGCACTTTGTGAAAGGGTAGAAATGAACCAGGACAGGTGATTTTTATGTTTGCTGTGGTGCAGATTTTTCACTGAGAAGGTTATTTTGTGTTTAGAAGGTCAGACAGGGTTTAATCTGTCCTTGCAATGCTTGTCCTGCAAAACAGCCCCATGGATCCTCCTCCAGCTTGCTCGGGATAAACTGCAATAGTAATGTTTGGTAAAAAATTGTTTGTTTATTGTTTGGTTTTGGTTTGGTTGGTTGGGGTTTTTTTCCCTCCAGAGCCTGAGGCCGTTTTCAGCACACAGATGTGGTCATTTTCACGCCAGAGCTGGATGGCCCAGTCCACCTGGTCCTCCTCCACACTGGCACGAGTCCGGATCGCTTCCCGTGCCACCTCCGGCCGATTTCCGTTTGCACCTCAGGAACAAAGGAAAAGGTTATTTTGTGGCTGAAGCCTGCTGGGGAGCAGACCAGCAGGAAAGAGGCAGGACAGAAAGAGGGGCTAGAAAAAGAATAAAGTTTCTAGATATCTCTGTTCAAGTTAGTTTCCTTTTCTGATCTGATAGGGAGAAGTAGAATCCTGTCTCAGCATGGCCATCTCTCTGCACTGATGAAAACTTCTCCTGAAGTTCTATCAGTACTAAACTTGAGGTGTTTAGCACTATAAACCATTTTCTCCATGACTAAAATACCTCATCAGCTTTTTTTTTTTATATATATACCTTCTCTTTTTTTTTTTTTAATATTCCTGTGAGTATTTATCCTACAATCAATCTCACCAACGTAACCTACACAATTAAAAATATTTTCTCCACATTGCCTGCTCTTCCTCAAGTTACAAAGGGATGTTTTCTTGGTTCCATCTGCTTCTAGAAAAGCATAATCTGCAGCAAATTTCTTAATCAGCATTCACCAGTTTGTGGCTGGGAAATAATGCTGCTTTGGCACTTGAGATGATGAGGGGGAAGCCAGCAGCAGTCAGGAGACATTTGCTGTGTGTTGTTGACAGCTGTGTCACTGTGTGTCTGTACTGGCATGTTCACAGGAGCACGGAGTGGGCCCAGGCCACCCACTAAAGCCTCCTGTCACATCTGATTCTTGTTAGGAATGTGCCTCCCCAGATGTTTAATAGGAAGGGAATTTCTCTATTGAAGTGCTGTGTGTTTGGGATGCTGAGCTGGATGCGAAGCTGTGGTCTGTGGTTAGGAGGGATTATGGTTATTAATAAGCTAATGACAGGATTTTTATCTAAACACAAGCATCATTAGAGCAGCCAGTAATTCATGGCCATAAAATCAACCTAAAGGCTAAGAATGTTAATGTATTTAAAAATGTTTAATTTAACATCTCAGAAATTTCTGATAGAATTCAGGAAGTTTGGCCCATGGCACATCTGGGTGATTAAATACTGCTTGAAAGCTTAATCAGCCCTAGACTTTAAACTTGGAAAGTGAAGATTTGGTCAATACAGCCCAGGGAGTCTAGAGTGATCAGGGACAGGATTCATCTCCTAAACACACCCTTGATACTCCAGGGCATGCCCTTTCTGCAGAGAAGGGTGGGGATACATGGAACAGAATTCTCCTTCTCAGGAGCTGCAGACAGAATCCAGCAGCGTTAGTCTGAAACTGAATCCCAGTCATATTCCAAAGGAGCAACCTCAGCTACTCTGGAGTCAGAAAATGAGGAAAAATTCCAGAGTTTTGACATATTTTAAAGTATGGAGGATAAACTTTGATGTTTTCTGTATAATTCCTTTAAGATGCATTATTATCATATCTAGACTGTATAAAAGGACCTGGACACTAAGCTAAAAGGAAAGATTCCTCTCCCATCAACAGTAAAATTCTGACTCAAACTGTTCTAAACAGAAAACTAGATTTACCAACATGAAGAAATACTGAGATACTCCATGAGACTATTAAAAATACTGAAAAATTATATTTCACTATTGGGCAAAGGTATGCATTTAAATTCTTTTCAATCTAAACATAGGCCTTTAGTAAATGGAGATCTCTCTGCATCGCTGAAGCAAGTTGTATTTTCACATCTGGACTTAGCAGGGGTTTTCCAAGCCCTGCTATAGGTCAAAAATGTGCAGAAAGGATAAAAAATATTTGATGGAATATCAAGGTAGTAAAAGTTCATTTCTCCACTAGATGGCTTCATTCCCATGAAGATAATTGAAAGGAAATTCATCAGCACTGTGTACCCATGTAACAGTCTTAAGAAAATGAAAGATTTGATTATCTGTTTGTATGAAACTGGCTGTTAACTATATATTTGCCACTGAAGGTGATATTGTAGAACATCTATCTGATATGTATCTTCCTTACCTCTTGGTTTAGGAAACAGTAGAGAACTGCCACAATAAACCCCTGAAAAAGACCAGAAGAAAAAAAGTTTTGACACAGACTTTGAAAAAGCCACTTGCATTCTCTGACTTTAGGGTGCTGTTGTGTTATGTGAATTAGTGAGTATCACTGTAGGTAGGAGGATTGCTAGAAGTTGAAAGTTGATTTATGGATCTCCAATAAAGCTGAACAGCTTTGAAGATGAACACCACCTCAGTGGCATTTCATCAAAATCAGTCACACGCTATGAATTCACAAATGCAATTGATGATTATGAAAGTGTGGTCCCTTCTCCAGCCCAACACACTGACAGCTGATGCTTTATGCACTCTAAAGAAAGTAAAACAGAGACTGCAGAAGGAGATCCGTGGATGGAGCTCACACAGCTTTCCAGTCAAATTCTGTGTCTTTGTACAGTACCAGCTGAGATCACATTCTGGCCTATTGAATATCTTTGTTAAGATCTGAACTGAGATAAACCCAGGACAGTCCTAGGATGTCAAAGGACCTACATGACCAGATCCTGCCTCCAGACCTCAACCTTTTATTCTATTAAATTGTTCATTAACTATTCACTAACTCAGTGAAGGTCCCCTCCCTGTACAGAGGGTCAGGGTTAATGGGCTGGGTTTGTTGGGCAGCCCTGACACAATGGATTCAACCCTCAAGAGGAATAAAGCAGCACAAAACTCGTGGATTGTTGGTGATGCTCCCTGCCCAGGGATCTGTTCCCTGGGGAGGTTTGGTGCCATTCCCACAGCTGCTGCTTGAGGTGCAGCACAGGGAATGGGAGGGAAGCAAAGGGAAATTGGGTCCTGCCAGTTGGGTCACCCCTGTGCTGGGGTGGCTTTGTGATGCTTGCATCCCCAATTGTCTGTTCTGTTTGTGCTGGATATTGAGTTCTGTACCTTTCAGACTGGTTTCCTGACTGGTAATCGAACTGAGAGAGCTGAATCCTTTTGTTGTTTGATATTGTTTATTGTTTCTGTGCTTGTGGGCACTTTGCTAGTTAAATAAACAGGTTTTTTCCACTTTTCTCTAAGGAATTTTTTCCCAGACCAGTTGGGGGAGGAGGTCACTTGAATTTGCTTTCTAGAGGGACCCCATTCACAGGTTTCCTCTCAAGTTTGCCCTAAACCAGGACACCAGCTCATAACTCAGGGAGTAAAACCACCTGGAGGGGACATCAGAGCAGGAGTTTTTCTTGTTGGCACCAAGCTCCTCAAGCTGCCCGTGCCCTGTGTGCCAATCCAGAGCAGTGGGGGGCATCAAGCCAATATCTGCAGGAGGGGAAGGGATGTGGCATTCCTTGGGACAGCAGCCTGTGTGGGGTTGGTACATGCCCCAGGCACTGCTTGAAGTTTATGTTTAATAATCAATTTATTCTTTGACAAGGAATTAGCAAGGGGGCTGGACTTAAAACTTTGATTGCCTCTGGGTGATTTAAACCAGCCCAAATCAGCTTGAATTTTTTAGTGAAGTCAGGGAAGGCAGGTGGACAAGTAGTGGTAGCAAGGAAGATTTTCCACGCTTGGCTTTGCCCCCCCCATCCAATTTACACCCTTATCTGACATTTTTGGCCTTGTATTTGCAAAATATGGAGGCCAGCCTAGAGCCAGGTAGGATTTGCCACTCTTCAGGCGTTTTAACTCAGCAAAGAACCAGGAACTTTGTGAGCAGACACTGGTTTCAGGATCCGAGGGCTTTTTTTGTGTGCCAATACTTGTTGTCATGAGTACACCAGGGTAAAATAGAAAAACCTGTAAGAAGTAACCAAAGGATCTGGGGTGATTTTACCTGGAAAGATCCAATGCAGAGCTCCAAGTAAAGCCGAGCCCCCAGGCTGGAATATTCTGGGAGGAAGTTGAAGACAATGTAATGGGTTCCAAATAATGGAATTAGAAGCAGAGTTGACCTTGAGAGACGTCTAGCACGGGACACGAGAAGAAATAAGGAAATATTATTTTTCTGAGAAAAACTAATGCACTCAGTGTCCCACAGTAGTGGACAGAAGTGAAAAATAAACTAGTATATATAAAAAGATACATAAAATAGAAATAAATATGCTGGCTTCCTTTACAGTCCTCATAGAGAGAAAGGCAGCTATAGAGGGTGATTTTTCCTGTCCTAAATAAGAGATTTAATACTAATCAATTAATTTTGTTGTCTTACCATTGATTTTAAATGGAAAGCAGACATTTGAGCTGACTTGAGTACATCCCATTGGCCAATATTAGTTGACTTGAGTCTCAAACTTTGACTAATTTCCTTTGGAATGGAACAAGTTTGGGAATTCTAAAATGTAATACCAGTTAAACTGAGCCTGCCTGTAACACTGAGTAAGTACTTCTCTGTTTAGAAAAGAATATATAATTTTTAATTAACAAAATAATTGATTTTTTTAATTATTCCATACATTACCTGTACTGAGAAGAATTATTGAAGTTGATTTGTCTAGGGTCTAGTTTTTTCAGCAAAATTCTGATGATGTTGATAAATAGGACAAAATTAACCTGTTCACAACATTTGAGGGGTAGGAGGGAAGAAAAAGAAAAGGTTAATTTTTGATGTAAAACTTTGCAGTAAAAATCTGGTGGGGTTGGGGGGGTCCTTTTTTTTTTTTTAATTTTAGTTACAATGTAATTTGTGCAGTTTCAATGTAAGGTCATTAATGGTATTCCTGTTGGCAGCATTCAAGTATTTAAATAAGTTGTATTCCTGCTTGAAGAAATGGCTGAAGATGAAAACTGGAGAATTTCACTTTGTTCAGCAAAATATCTTTGTCAATAGCTTGTGAAAAGATTTTCCCTCTTTTACCTTTTGTAGCTCAAATCAGTTGGATTCTCCTTGGAGAATATTGGAGATGAATGTTGCATTAAATTCTGGCTGATCTCTCTGGGCATTATTAGTAGAATTTTTCTGCCTAAATACCTCTCCAATGAGATATTTCCATCAGAGCTGATCACCCTGTTCTGCCTTTGCAGCCAGTGGAGAACCAGCCAGGAGAGTTAATAGAGCTTCAGGTGAGGTTGGGGGCAGGTCACCTCCTCCCAAGGTAGATATTTGTTTTAAATCAGGTGAATGCCTTGCCAAACGTGCATATTGCCCTTTGCTGGCTCTGAAGGAGCCTCTGTGGAGCATTAGCTCAGCTCCAAAGCAGTTAGGGTCAACCCTAACATGCAAATCAAATCTTCTACAACTGCAGTTTGGCACAGCTTTATGCAGAGTCTGTGAGGCTGCTCAGTTTTCCAGGATCAGAGGGATTCTCCCTGTGCATTTTTTTGAGTGTCTGTACACATCAGCTCTTCCTTAGTTGAGGCTGAAGGTTTAATTTTGCCTAAGAATGTCCTCATTTTACCAGAAACCTCATTCTATCCATTAGTGATGCTCTATGTGCTTTCAGGCAGAAGCAATAACGGAGGTAGAAGTACATGAAATATTTTATTGAAACACAGAGAGCTCTGACCAGAATTCAACTTGAGATTCTTCACTCACATGGTTTGTGTGTAGCTTTAAGGTCCACTCCAACCCAAAGCATTCTGTGATTCCATACCCCTCATTTCCATGCATCTGTCCTATTAAATTAAAGTTTTTGTAGATGTTTTTAAGGTCATCCATTGACTGCTTTCTCAAACACTGCTTGGGTTTAATGACTTGTGGCAGTAATCATCTATGGCAATCACCTGAAGCCCATCAGTTCATTCAATAAATACCAGGCTCAAGAGCTGTTAGCAGTTGTCAGCTCTGAACAGAAATCTATTGCCCTTGAAAGTTTGGCATTAAAAACTTATGGCTGAGTCTGGGCTCTTTTGCTAAAATTTTGTTTTCAAATATTATAAGGAGGGCTTAGTGCACTCGCTATTAATTTCAACTAAACTGACAATTCTGGGGAAGTTTTATTTTGTTTGAAAGACAAACTATTTAGTTTGCATTGGACACAAGCAGTTAGCAGTAAAAGTTCACCATTCCTCTTCCTACAACTCAACAACCCGATTTTAATACAAAAGCCTTTTTTATTTCTAAGTAATATCAGCAAACTCAGAGGTACTTACCCCCACAGAAATTATAATTGGTCCTTTGATTAGCCACCAATAAGGAGAGCCTTGATTAATATCCCAGCATCTGTGAACACGATAGTAAGTTTAGAAAAAGACATGCACGTAATCAGTGCAATCAATTAAAAATATAACCCAAGAATATAGAATAATGTGGGAAACAATGACTTACGCCGTGTCTTCAAAGTAGAATTTTGTCAATATCCATATAAGGGTGAAAAGTGTTGGAAAACCTGTCAGACATTTTAAAATATGGTATAATTAATCCAAGCCTTGTCCACTGAAACTCTGCTTCAATGATACAGATCACTCATTTTTGAGAGCTGGAATTATCTTTTGGGGTCAGTTGCTGTAACAGGAATTGTTTTAAGCACAGTTCCTAAAACACAAAAAGTGATTTTGTTTGCTGAGATGTCAGGCCTACCTTAACCTTTGGTGGCAACAGGCTATGGATTTCCCCCCCTGAACCAACAAAAAATTCCTCTGGGGAAGTGCATTCACCTGCCATAGAGGAGTTCTCTGTTTTTTTCCTTCCCACAGCAACTCTTTATGGGCACCCACTTGGTTTCAGATTTCTAAGTCTGAGCAGTTCCATTTATTCCAGACAACAACAAAATCAGAGCAGGGGATGTTGCTGTTTCACTGCCTGTCCTGTTATTTAGTGGACAGAGCTGCCTCATTCCTATGATAGCTCAGTGCAAACGATGGGCTGGAGAAATATCAGGAATAAAAGAGTTCCTGCCTAGGAAAAAACAATTCCCTTTCCCGAGCTGTGTAACTATTCTGCACAAACAGGAACAAGGCACATTGAACTTGGTGTTTGTGATAACCCCTTAGAGGCAGCCATGTTTTCAGTGGGGTAAAGGAGGTTAAGATTGGATGTCTCCTTGTGCATTCTCAAAAAGACTTGATTTTCCACCCCTTTCACAGGGGATTTATTGTCATAAAAGGCTTGATTGCTTCTCGCTGGTATTTATTATAAAATAAAAATGAAATGGAAGTAACGCCCAGCTTAGGTACTTCAGTTAGAGCAACTGGGTTCCACATCCAGTACTTTTAATGGGAATGGATCATGGAATCATAGAATCATAGAATCATAGAATCACAGAGTCACAGAGTCATAGAATCATAGAATCAGAGAATCATACAATCATAGAAACACAGAGACATAGAATCATAGAGTCATTGAATCATAGAATCACAGAGTCATAGAGTCACAGTCATAGAGTCATAGAATGGCCTGGAGGAGAAGGCACCTTAAAAATCACCTGTTTCCAACCCACAGGGACACCTTTCACTGTCCCAGGTTGCTCAGATCCCCATCCAACCTGGCCTTGGACACTTCCGGGCATGGGGAGTCCACAGCCTCCCTGGGCAACCTGTGCCAGGATCTCACCACCCTCACAGTACAGAATTTCCATGCTCCATCACTCCATTCCTTGGGAAAAGTCCCTCTCCATCTTTCCTGTATCCCCTGGAAGTTGCTCTGTGGTCTCTGTGAAGCCTTATCTTCTCCAGGCCGCACAGCCTCGTTCAACACCTTGCCTTTTACTAATTCCCTGTAAAATCCATACCTACCCCAGCCAAAGAGAACCAGCCACCAAAAATATCTTCTTCCATGAGAAAGGGATGAGAGCAGCAGGCAGTTCAGGTAGAGAGCCTCCACCAGCAGCCACATGAAATTGGTCATCATGAAGTAGTGACAGAAAACCACGGAGATCTTGCATTCAGTCTGGGGAACAGGAAAGTCATAGTTGAGACACCACTTGGAGATACATCTCTTTGATTTGACCACAGAGTAGACATCTGTAAGACTGGCTGAGCTCTACCAAGAGCAAGATCTCATTATTAACTGGTGTTTAAACTGAGAGCTTCAAAGCAAAATGGATTTCTGAGTAGTAAGGCTTTAGCCATCATAGCACCTTGGAATCTCCACTGCATTTTGCTTTATATCTCTGCATTAGAAATGTAACCTGGGCTCCTAAGCATGTGAACACTCTCACAAATGCACTGCCTTGAGTGCACCGTCAGTGTCAAATGCTCCTTGAATAAAGGTTCAAGGACCCATTTTTCTTCTTACGCTCAGCTCTAAAATTCTGTGTGGCTGTGAGCAATGCAGAACCATCCCATGAATGAACCTTTGCTTGAAAACCATTGCCACATTGCCAAGATCTGGGCCTGGATGAACACTGAGCTCATTGCCTGGTACCTTGAGTGCTTTGGGGTTTACAGATCAGAGCTTCCAACCAGAACAGGAAATCCAACATTTCCAGAAGAGTAAGCTTTAAAAGTTGTTATTTGATGTACTCAGAGATTTTCCATTTTAGGTTTCAGATTATTGAAACATAACAGTGTAGTGATACCGCTTTGTTGCTATGTGAAAGTCCAAATTTCATTTAGAGTACTGCAACATCACAAATTGGTGCTTAAAGAATATAGGAGGTCATAATGTACACATTCATGGAAGCAAAATATACCAAATAAAAGAAATAAATAATTTTCATTACCAGGTTAGAAGGAAAAAAAAATCACAATAAGTAGCAAAGAAGAGGCATGAAAAGTGAAACCATAAATAAATGGTAGATAAAAACATTAAATACATATCTTATCCATTAAATACCTATCCTATCCATTAAATACCATTAAATACAATATCCTGCTTTTCATGTGCTTACTGTAGAGAAGCTGCAGTGATCAATGTCTTCCTCCTGGAAAAGGACAGCATCCTTAATGAAAATGGCAATAGCCTTTAAGATGAATGTAAAAAAGAGCTGAACGTGGATATAATTCCTGGGACAGCGAAGCCTCCTGGAAGAAAAGAGAGGTCCCTCTGAGGTAATTAACTTACTCGTGCCTCAGTAATTAAAATAAGCAATAAGCCCTTGTTTTATCTCAGGTACTTCCAGACACATTTAGGAAGAACATTTTGATCCACTGAGCTCTTTCAGAGAGAGGCAGAAAACTTTCCCATGTGAAGCAAATCAGCCACAGCCTACATCTTAATCTCCTTCCTTGTTGACCAGAATTATAGGGGTTTTTTTCCTTACTTTGCCAAAGTTATTTTGATGAATTAAGTAAAAGCACAGAAGTACTTTAAAACAACTTGGCACATCTACTTTAAATTCAGTTTACTCACCTACCTTAAATTCCCAGTTAGGTAAGATTAAATTTTTACTGTTATTAAATGCAGATTTTTGAGGGCGTTATACAGCTTCGTGTTTGCATTTGGAGATGAGGACTTTAGTTAATAATCAAAAAGTTTCACTAAAAGCTGAATTCCATCCAGACCCAGTAATCGGTGGGTCACCTAATCAGAAAATTCACCTAGAGTGTGCAGAATTTTATTGTTGACCTCAAATGTCAAGCCCATTGTTAATTATGACTTTTTCCTCCCTATTACTACGTCTCCTTATGTCCATTGTTTCTTTCTTTCCCCTCGTTTGGGCTGGTTTGTTTTCCTGAGGTCAGAGTGGATGTCAATAAACATATCTGGTGGCTTCCAGACATGAACTAGGAACCAGCAGAGGTCAAGAAACTTTCCCTAGAGAATCCTGATTCTCACAGCACAATAATAAAACTCCTGTCTTTTTTTTTTTTTGTCTTTTTTTTTTTGCCTCACAGAAATACAAGAAATAAACAAAGATGAATAAAATAAATCCCACGTGGTGGCAAACATTAAATCTACATTAAATGATAAAATACTTTAAATACTCTAAATAAGACCTGAAAATACCTGATTGATGGATAACTCAGTAAGAAAGAATTCTCACCAAATGTGACCAGATTCTGAGACTAACTTTAAAACATGTCTTCAGTGGTAAATTTTTCAATAGTAATCTATACAATTCCACAGGAACATTCATTCAGAGTCAAGTCCTTTGTGTATATTCTTATTAAAAAATTCCTTGGAACTGTAACAGGCAAGCACACATAGTTTATGAAAAAATCTTCATTCCAGCCTAAAGCAAGTAAATTTTTCTATTGGTACTTCAGGATCGAAGTAAGTTTCTGAGTTTTGCCAAGAGACAGCCAAAGTTTATTTCCCAGATCTGAATCTTCTTATTCCTGGCTCTCTCTCATGCCTTTTAATTTCCAGCTTCAGTTTCATATTATTTAACCAACATGGCTGGATTTTTTTTTTATTCACCTGAATTTCTATTTATATTATTTTGTTATGTCTAGTGTTGTCTTCTGCAGTCTAAGAAATTAAGAACTGTGAAAAAAATTGAGGTTAGAGGACACCTTTACCTGAATGCAATAAGAACTGTCACAGCAATGATGAGGGAGGTGATGGACACACTGTACCCAACAGTGTAGATGATCTTTATAGTAGAAAAGTAGGATTGCTGTAAAAGAAGAGAATGATTTGTCACACAAGTTGCTGTTAAATGTTAAACGTTACATCAGCTTTTTTACTGATTCTGTCAGTTTTGCTTTGCTTGGTGCTTCCATTCTGTTGACATCCCTGACTGCCTTTCTTCCACCTTTTCAAATCTCACAGCAAAATTCAACTTGAACCACTCATTACGTTTCTTCTGTGTAGTCCCATTCCACAGCTGTGTGGATACAGCCCAGTCTGATGCTGAGATATGTATTGATCAGGGTAGTTTGGACCTCATTCATAAAAACATAAAAACCCCATACCAGTCTTTCAAAAAGGCATTGTTAAAAATCTTATGCAATTTTTATAAATGCTGTATTTTATACCACATTTTCTCCCCAGCAGTAGCAGGACAATGCTGTTGGCAGCATGATGAATACAGGATTCTGTCAGCCTTTCTCTGTTTTTCTCCACTTTCCTACTCTCTGCTTCCTTACTTCCATTTTTGTTGTCTATTCCTCCTTTCAATTTTTATTGTGCTGTGGTGGGTTGTTTTTGTGGGGGTTTTTTTGTTGTTGGTTTGGTTTGGTTTGGTTTTGGTTTGGTTTGGTTTGGTTTTGGGGTTTTTTTTTGTTTGTTTGTTTTTTGGTTGGTGGAGGTTTTTTGGTTTTTTGTTTGGGTTTTTTTGGTTTTGTTTGTTTGTTTTTGTTTGTTTTGTTGTTTGTTTTGTTGTTTGTTTTGTTGTTTGTTTGTTTGGGGGGGTTCTGTGGGGGTTTTTTCCTCTGTTTCTCTTGCTGCCAAGCTCAACTGCTGCCCAGTTGGAATGCCAGTCAAAATCCATTTCAATTTAAGTGGCTCCTCTATCAGACACGATCCCTGAGTCAGGATAAGTTGACTTCAGCAATCACAGATGAAAGCAGAATACAGAATGAATAAGCTCCAGGCTGCAAATCTAACTCCAGTGTAACATGGTCTGTCTCTTGGGTCCCATTTCAATGCTTTTATAACCTAAAATCTGCACAGCTGTGCAGTGCATTCCTACAGTTCACTTGGGGAAGGTAAGATCATCGTTTTGAGCCTTAAGTGGAACTTTAGGCATTATAAGGCTGATATTGAGGAGGGTTTATTTCATTTATTTAGGTATTTTATTTAATTAAAAATTAGCTGCCTAAATATGAATCTGCAGTAGAAGGAGAAGAATCTGGCCACAGGGCTGATCTGTTTAATTATTAATATAATCCTGCTTTTTTCTCATAATTTTTCTTTTATAGTTAATGAAGGAAAACAGTCTCAGAAGGCAATTCAAGTCTTTGGAAAATGAGACCTTAACGGTTTCTGTGACCAACAAAAAGGATCTATCACTACACCTGCCTTGGAAAGAGCAGGTCACAGAATCATAAATCCTTGACTGGTTTGGGTTGGAAGGGACTTAAATATCATCTGCTTCCAACTCCTGGATTAGCAGAGTGAAACCTTTTGTGCCAAGGGCTTTGCATCCAGGTGTGCAGATTTCTGATTATCCACAGTCAAATCCATTGGGCTGAACGATTGTTACTGCTCAGAGCACAGTAGGTGCACCCTGAGTTTGCCTTCCAGCTCACTTTTATCCATAAGAAACCAGATTAACCTTTCTGAGAGCATCCCTCAGTGTGAATGCAGTAAGTGGGGACAGCCAAGAAATATCCCTGGAAAATTCCCACCTGCTCCTGACCAAAGCACTAACAAGATCCATGGTGCAGAGATAGCTCCAACTTTCAGAGTATTTTTTTGAGATTGATGAAGTTAAATGGGGTGGAAACCAGGCAAAATGGGGTGGTTTTTTTGTCTAGTGGATGAACTGTGAGTTGTATATGATTACCCAAATCCCTGACTATGCACAGTTCCAGCCAGAGCTCACGGAAGTACCTCAGAGCTCCAAAGCTTGCCAGGAAGCCTGGATGCAACACTCCATGAGGAACATCAAAACCGTGCTAGGCTGACCATAGCTGGCAACAAATCAGATGTGTAAAACAGAAAATAATCAACTCCTTAAGTGGATAAACCCACACCTGAGGAGTTTCCTCTAGGTAAAATGATAGAATGATCACAGAATGGGTCAGAAGAGATCTTAAAGAACATCCAGTGCCACCCACTGTCACAGGTTCCACAACCTTCCACTGTCCCAGGTTGCTCCAAGCCCCATCCAACCTGGCCTTGGACACTTCCAGGGATCCAGGGGCAGCCACAGTTTCTACTGGCACTCTGTGCAAAATCTCTCCATGGTGATATGAACCATGTTTTCATCCTTAATAATTAGAGGTGAAGCACTACATTGTCCCTGTGCATGTAACCTCGAGAGATCACCAACAGTGAAAATCTGGCTGAAGAAATATGTCAAATTCTGATCTGCATTGCAGAGATTACAGAGATTTGGGAACTTTTTTTTTTTTTCACTGTTGAATTAGATATCTCGTGCAGGATGAGAGACCCCAAAACCCTCTTGTCTTTAGATATTGCTAAATTTGGAACAATGGTCTTTTAATAGCACATTTTCTGTGCAGTTGCTGTGATGCTACAAATTCACCTTGCTGACTGATATGACTGAAATGTCTTAATGCACATTTTATGAACACTTTGTGAAACATCTTTGTCTGTTATACTAGTAAATTTGCAGCAGGCTTTATTATTGTTACACCTGAATAATAAAACATTCTAGTTATCTTACAAAATAGGTGGCCAGGGTGAAAACTGGAATTATATCCCATACTTAGAAAAAAATTCAGCTTCTTCTGAGTTTCCCTCTGCAGTGGCCTTCAGGAATAGAAAGGAATACTGTAACATCAGCACACCACTCACATATATTTATGTAATTAAACTTACTTCTTCAAGAGGAATCTCATCTTCTACAGGACAGGCCACGTGGTAGGGAGGGAATGGGTCAGACCAGCCCTTTTTTGTGCAGTTTCTTTTTATCATCCCAGCTGAAAAAGAAGTATTTGATTTTCTCAGTGAAGGGCAAGACAATATGGAAAATAAAAACCAGGAGAAGACCTCTGGCTGGTACAAAGTTGTACCAGGAGAAGAGGATCATTAGCATCTCACAGGGTTGCCTGACAATTTTCCTGTGCACATTCAGGTCATCAGATACAAAACTTTGTATTTCATTTATGGACAAACAATG
The DNA here is from genome assembly GCA_017589585.1 of Phylloscopus whistleri. Taxonomy (NCBI): domain Eukaryota; kingdom Metazoa; phylum Chordata; class Aves; order Passeriformes; family Phylloscopidae; genus Phylloscopus; species Phylloscopus whistleri. The sequence goes on from JADMLD010000401.1 coordinate 1,221,041, forward strand.
GGGAGAAGGGGGAGAACAAAGGTGACAGGGGTCGAGGTGGGAAGGACTAAGGAAGAATTATATCAGGCACATTGGAGAAGATTGGGAAGCACTGCTCCATAAATTTCTGCTCTGCACAGCACTCACCCTTCTACTATATCTCATTCCCACCTCCCCTGGGGCTTACTCCTCCCTAGCAGATCAGAAGCTGGGATAAGCAGCCCCTTCCACGAGGACAGCACGCTTCCATAAAAAAAAGATTTATGAGTCAGATGAAGGAGAAGTCGAGAATCCCAGGGCAGGAAATGAATCTGCAGAGATGAAAGGGATTTTCCTTATCCCTCCTTTATAACCAGCATGTGTTGGATGTGGCAGGGGTCGGGATTTGCAGTTTCTTTTTCTTGTGGAGCTGCCAAATCCAGGTCTTTCCTGGAAGGTGGTTTGCTCCTCGTGGGCTCACAGTTTGTTACTCACCCAGGGAGGAAGCAGGCACAAAGGCACTCGTTTGCAGTTTTGCAATGCATGTGCTGCTCCAAGGCCTAAATTCTGCTTTGTATCTCCAGCCTTGGTCTTAAAGAACAATCACGTTGTTCATTCCTCTGCCTTTCATTTCATCCCACACAAATCACAGCATAAATCTCAAGAAGCCCCAAGCTTAAGTTCTGACCTAGATAGCCTCCAGATGAGCTTGGTAGGAAACTCAAACAGCTAACTGATCCCAAAGCGCATGGAAACCAATGGAATCACTCCTTGTACCTCAGTATATTTTTGATCCAAGGCCTCATCAGAGACCATGGAAATCAAATCCAGTTATGGATAATCCTTAAAATATGAGAAGAACTGCTAAGGTCCCTCAGATCCTCCTAAAAATCTTTGCAGTACTTCTCTGATCCAACTCATGGGAGCATGAAATGCTCTGTCTTCACCCTCCCTGTTTAGAAATGCTCTTGTCAGACATGCAACAGGAGTAACCATGGTAGGACATCACCTGGCTCCTTCATGAAGTGAAAGAGGATGCTTGGACATGGTAAGGCAAGAATCTCTCCAGCATCTGCCTCTGGCCAGCACAGTAATTTGTCCCAAGTTCTCTTGCAACCTCAGAGAGAAAGAGAATTATATTTTTAAGCATGGTTAAATTTGAGCAAAATAAAACCCCGAACCTTTTTAAACTTTGCCACTCCACCCCTTCCATATCTTACAAAAATAGTTCAGCCACAGTTTTTATTATGAGAAATAAACACCCCCAGAGTGCTATTTAATCTGCTTAGTTAGACCCCTGTGTTAGACTGAGGTGAGTTTTCAGAAGGAATGCAATAAACGAAGGGTGATGCTGGAAGATCAGATCACTGTAATTGTTCAGGGGTTGCCCTATTTTTAAAGATCAACACAGCCTCACAAACAAGCAAGCATGATGCCAAGGAATTGGACAAGGGCATGAGGATTCACTCTGATAAATTGACTGTCCATGTTTGAATGTGAAGGACTGTGGAAAAAAGAGAAGAGTGGGGAGGAATGGGAGTAGATGGAAGAAGAGCTGACAAGGCAACAGCATGTGGGACCATAAACAAAAACCTCATGTGCTTTGGCAGCCTGGCCATGTCCTGACTCTGGCCCCTTCCCTCTCCCTCCCTCCATGCCTCACACATGGTGGATACCTGCTGATGTTGCATTTCCGTGCTCTTGTGGGGCCTCCAGACATTCAGCCTCCTTTTTCTTCAGCTCTACCATAAAGTCACATTCTGGGTGGACATTTCCAGCGACCTGCAGGGAGAAGAGTTTTGAGGGATTAGTTAGAAGGGGTTGGATGGGATCTCATCAGGCATTAAGTCCAGGGCCAGTTTTGCATCTAACAGGGTTGGTTTAAGGACACAGAACAGTGCTTAGGGTTTCCATCCAAAGGCTGCCACTGTCTCTGCACAAGCTGCTGGTTACAGCTCTGTACTGCAAAGTCTATAAATTCCTCTGGCTACATTCATAATAAAAGATCTCTTTGCTAGAGCCTGAGTTTGACTGCAGGGTTCATTTACACTCTACCTTTAGCTAGACCCTGTTAAATCTGGCCCCAGAAAGGCACACTGCACCTCATTTTCAGGCTCATTTTCTTATCAGTGCTGCAGGAAATGCTGCAGAACCTCTGCACAGACAAACCCCTGCCAACTCCAAAGAAGCATCATCATGAAATCACAGAAAATTACTGCAAATCTGTCTCCTGAAAGAGCTCTTCACTCCAAAAGGAGGGAATCTGTTCTCTCCCTTCTGCCATCTGTCTTTCTTTACACAGGGTGGGAGGCAAAACTCCTCTATTGGGAAAGAAAAGCACTCTGCACCAAAGCATTTGTTGGTTTGATATGATGGTGTAAAGAAAAAAAAAGTGACACCCAGGGTTTTAATAGCAGAAAACGGTTGTTTAGTCCTTATTCAGACTTATATGGGAACCACAGAAGGATCTGAAGGCATCCAGAAAAGTTTGGGCAGCAAAGGATAAAGTCTGTTACACCCAGACTGCTGAGGGTGCACCCACCAGGCAGGAGTGCACAGGACTGTTTCACACAAATTAAAAAATATGTGCCTTGCCCAGCCTTAACCCCTGTCCCCAGGCCCAAAAGATCAGCTGTGATCAGAGACACTCTGATTTCATCTCGACACCCTGGCCACTGGTGCTGGTGTTGCTCTGCATGTGTGAATATGGACATAAAAACAGGGAGACAAAACACAAAATAAACCCAGGATGAGACTTGCATGGTGAACAGGTGGCTGGCATATGGCTCAGTTTTCTTCCAGCCCAGAGAAGGTTAATATTCAGGGAATTTGGAAAATAACCCTCCGACTTTCAGTTCATTCAGAGGGCAGATTTTGTCCTTTCCAATAAGCTGGTGTTTCCTCTCCATGTCAATGCCCATGTCTCATGCTGGCCTGCAGAGCATCTGAACTGCATATTGACCAAAAATTTGAGGCTCTCAGGCTGCTGGAGAGAGATGGATTAATTATACAGCATTTGTTTTTTCTGGGGTTTGGGCCCTGGTAGTTAAAAATGTCATTATCTCCACATGTATGCCCTGCAAGGTCATCTGCTTCCCATTTACTGCACTTTTTAAGGAGGATGTGGTTTTCCTGCCAAGTTTGCAGGCAGCAGTGCCACGGATCAGTTTAAGGCAGCAGTGAAAAGCAGGGCTCCTTCTCCAGGCTGAATGAAGTTTGGTGTGTGTGAGAGGAGGGTGACTGTGGGTGTATGGAGCAGAGCACAGACACTGCCCTGCCCCAGGAGGTGCAGACCTGACATGTTGGATGCCCCAGGGATCTCATCCAGATCAGTAAAACCAGGGGCTCTAGGGACACCCTCAATGTCTGTTCACTGAGAAATGCAATGTCAGGCAGAATTACAGAAAACTGGCATCTGTCCCAAAAAGCTTTGCTGTCTGATGCCTCTGTTCATGCCAACATACATTCCCTCCCTCCTTGTCCTCACCCTGGACAATGACTGCAGGAAAACTCCCCAACCACGCTGTTTCACAGCTATTGCAAGGAGTAGCTTTATTAGTCAGTAGAAAAAACAGTCAGACCTTTTACTGAAAATCTCTTTTACAACATCCTCTTGGTTCAGTGAGCTGTGCCCAGAAAAACCTCAGCAGGAGGAAATGCACCCATTTGCACTATTCTAAATTGTTTCTCCTGGCAAAAAGGATTGCTAGATTTTGCCTGTCAAAACTCCCTTTGCTCTCTGAAATGTTCATGGCAAGAGCAAAGCTTGTTTGGCTCATTCACCAGTCCAGGAAAGTCCAGGAAAGCCTTTTTTCCCCTTTTACTTTCTAAGTCTCCAGGCTGTGAGAACACTTTATCTAGCACATGCATCTCAAATAAAAAGATGAGGCTGATCAAGTACCAGGTATTTAAATAGCTGCATCTTCCTTCAAGAAGAACTGACCTCAGGAGGTGCTGTCACAGTTTATTTTCAAGTCAGCACTAGCCACTGCCTGAGCAGACAGTGCCAGATCTGATATGACAGAAACTCAGGTTAAATAAACTAAAAATGTTTATTCCACTCCCAGGCTGTGTTTTGGGTATATTTATCACCTCAAAGCACTAAAGTTCCTCTAGCAGACCCCCAGTCAGTCTCTTAAGAATTCCAAACCTCTCCAGGAGTTGAGTTCCTGCTTTCCAGAGAAAGCATATGAACAAATTGCACCAGAAAAGCAGAGGGTTGCCTTCCCACCATTTTATACTCAAATGAGGGTTGTTTATCTATCCTCTAATATGCAACACACGCTGGGAATTTTCATTATACATTGACACATAGACTTGGTTTTGATCAGTATATAATAATAATATACTAAGCAACCCAAACTTTGTAGAAGAAAATTCTGTTTTTCTTGGGTAAATGAGGCAGGTTCTTACAGAGCTTCAGTCATATTTTTAACCATGAGCACTGAATCCTGATATTCTGCTTAAGAGCAATCACACTTCTCTACTCCTACTACAGGAAAGTGGGTTTGTCACACAGGTGATACAAAGGAATCTCTTGTTTCACATCAGTAAAAAGTCTGTTCAGTCATTTCACAGTGGTTTATTTTCCTCAATGAGAAAAGAAAACCAAGCTGTTGTGCCACCCCTCATGAAATGTCCCTCAGGGAAGTGAGTCCCAGGAAAGAAGAAAGGATGTAGAAGAGGCATCACAAAAGGAAGATGATGCTGAAAATGTGATTATTCTCAAAAGCAAAGATAACATCCTGCCCCTGATTTGCACAAACCTTTCCTGATACTGGTGTGATCCTGGGCCTTGGTTTGCCAGTCTCTGTCCAAAGTGGGATATCACCAAACCCTCCAAGCCTTTTAATGGCTTTGGATCTCTCTAAATCTGCCCCGAATATCCCTGCTGGAACCACTCTTTTGTCACCTGCAGCACCTCAGCTGCTCACATGCCAAACAATATCAATTCTACCACCAAGGCAGATGAAATCGTAACAAAAAACCTGCATAATCTGAAATGAAAGAAAACTATCAAAACTCAGCTCCTCTGGTGTAACAGCCCTCCTCCAGTTTTTTCTTCTTTGTCACTGTCTTTCAAAGCCCACACACACACAAAATAGGGATTTCTGCCAATTATGTGTTTCTTTTTACTGAGTGTGTCATAAGAAAGAGGAGAAATAAACTGATAAAAAGATCCTACAACGTGGGTCCCTTCTGCTGCTGTTCACACTTTTCATTGCATCTTGCCTTGTTTAACTGGAATCCAAAGCAAACAGAGAGAAAAGAGACTCATAAAAAAATTTTAAAATAAGGTTGTATCTGACCATCTGCTCCCACAAGGAAATGAACAATTATTGAAACACAAAGAAGTAAAAGCTTTTCTCTTCATGCAATTACTTACAAGCACAGCCAGACCCAAGGTGTGCAGGGCACAGTGGTACAAAGAACAAGAGTTCATGTTCCAAAGCAAGGGCCAGACCTCACTTCTTCAGCCTCTCTTAGCATCTCTCACCTGCTCTTTGACTTCTCTTTCTCCTCTCAGTTGCTGGTTTGAAGCATTTATCTTTCTGCACAGAAGTGACGTAACAGGGATGTGAAGTGGGAGATAAATATTAACAATTCTCTAGGCTGTGTTTAGGCTTCGCAACTTTTTGACTTTGCTCAATGACTGGGCTGGATGAATTGAGCGATTGATGCCAAGATTATGGGAATTCTCTACCCCCCTGGCAAGACTCATTTCTTTCTTTTAACATTAAATGGTTTTAGGGGGGATGGACAGCTCTGAATGTTACTAATGCTGTATTCAATCAACATGACTGGCATAAGAGAAACACTCTCCTAACAGTTATTGACAATTTTTTATAATGAAACCTTTTTCTTAGTGTGGGTCCAGTGTATCTGGGTGTTTTTATGGAGTGTAATGACTACAGTGTTACTCTTTCAAATGCAAAATCAAAGCCCACTGACGGGCAAAAAAAAATTGCGAACACAAATTTTGCTGTGTGCCTCTTTGGGTATTGAGTTGAAGGCAAAATTCACAGAGGATTCTTCCCAGTTTGCTTCAGACTTCTGAAAGTTCAGTGTCTGAATGTCAATGAGTCAAGTCCTTTAGTCAAAGTCTAGAAGTACAAACACTGAGCTCATTCATCTCATCCTGAGCTTCTAGGCAGGCCAGGTGAATCCCACTCCAGAAATACCCATTCTCGCTCAAACCTAAAGGCAAATTTATTTCATTTGTCTCTCAGTTTGTACCATCTTGAAAGACTTCAAATTCCCCATCAGCATTAGGCAAATGTCACCACTGCAAGATCAGAGACTCAAGATATGGACTCTCTTTCAAATACTGTTCTCTGCTCTTCTATTCTCATGTCATGCCATTCCTTAAAGTCATTTATAAACCCCAGCTCCCAACTTCCCACAATGGTCCATCCTACAACCTTGTTTCCACTTCTGGTGGTGCTCTTTGTCCACCAACCCTGCTCATCTTTCTTCAATTATTTTGAGCATCTTCTGTCTGCTTCTCTGCACAGATTGTGGGAATGCTGAGAGCCTGGAAAGAAGCCTCTCACCTCCCAGAGCCACCACCACAGCTGTGAGGAACTGCAGTTTGTACCTACACTTGGGAATATCTGTGGGATTGAAGCCTCCAGGGTTGGTTGTAGGCTGGGTCTGGCAGGGAACAGAGCACATCCAATGCAAGGAAGTGTCTTTGGAGAGCTGAAGTGGGCAGGTTTTCCTTGCAGTGTGTGCTTAACGATTTATTTCATTTTCCCCTAAAGCCTTATATTTTCCTTAATTATGCAAACTTTCAAAGGATTGTCTAAAACAAAATTAGAGCTATGTTCCTGTCAATTTTCATCAGCTCATTCCAGAGGAGGAAGCTCTAGACTGGTAAATGAACATTTGTAAATGTATTTATCGTGGGCAAATCTCATATTTTTCCTAAACTCATTTCAGAAGCTACAGAATCTCAAGAACTGTAAGATTTCCCTGAAGAGGTGTAACATGGAAAATTTTCAGCCCGCAATATTAAATCTACTTTTTCAATCGGTGAAGTTATAATAAAAATAAAAAAAAAAGCTGTTAAGGGAAATTAAACCTACAAAGTTTTCATTCACCATCACACATACCTTTAAAATAATGGTGACAATATTCAGTTCTTACCTGCATTTTGCTGATTACCTTGTATTCCCATTTGGGGAGAGTGTAAATATTCAGGTTGTCCTGAATTCAAAGTGCTTTCAGTAGTAAGACTAAAACAGGGAGTTCTAGCACTCTTACAAACATTTAATATTGTTATAACCCTAGAAAACCTTATTAAAACCGTTGTGACCAGTGCTGTCATCACAAGCTCATTCCAGAATTTGGACACATTCTCTCTGCCCTCCTTCCCAAAGGAAGATTTAAGAAAAAAATTTGCAGATTTAAGAAAAAATTTGGACTGAGCATCCATCAGGCTTCCTGCAGTGTATCAGTGCTTTAAGGTTAATAACCTTTGGGCTGTCCCACAAATTGTCTACTGTTCGTGCACCCCGCAGCCATTTCAACCAGTGCTGGAAAAAGGATCATAAACAGACCCATTTCAGAGGAGCAACATCTCCCATTCCACGAGGGTGCACTTTTTTGTTCCATGTATTAGGAAAATAAGTTGCCTCTGAGTAAGCTTCTGGTGTCCACGTTAGAATTTTCCATCTCAGCCACCACATCTGAGCCTCTCTGTGTGTTTATTCAGTGCTGTTGAAGTCATGCCTATAAAAACCACAGGAGGCATGGCCTGCCACTTCTCATCCTAGGAGGGAGCACAGAGGAAGCCCAGTGTAAGATATCTCAAAAGGTTTTCATTTCTCAGGCAGAATGAATATCGGTATGGAAGGGTTTTATGCTGAAATCTGCCATATAGGAAGTCTGATCATCGTGGATCATTTTGGAAAACCAGGCTTTTCTGTATTTTCAGCCTTATTCTGCCACTCTGCAGTGCAGACATTCCATTAAAATGAGTTCCTTCCTACTGTCGCTGTTGTGTGCAAATTTCCAGCTGTTTGTGGTTAAGGAGAAAGACACATCTAAAAGAAAATAATGTGCTTATGGGTCTTTTTTATTGTTATTATTTCATTAAGATGCCTTTTTATTTTTATTTTTTTCACGTTTAAACAAGAAAAAAGTTTCCACAATAACCAACATAACTTCGAGCTGCTTCGTTTCGCCATAAAAGCACATCTGAAGGACCAGTTTTCCACAGGCACAAACTTCTCACTTCCTACCAGTCCTTGAATACCACCACCCCTGCAAGCCTGCTCCCACACTCCTCCTGAGCAGAGGCAGGCACGTAGTAGATCAGTAATTACTACATCTTCTCTCCACTCATCACCTCCACCATCAGCGCACTCCCTGTTCCAGCAGCACCTCTGCCAAGTTTTCTAGTGGTGGCAGTTTGCCTTCAGGATGGCAGAGCTGCAGAGGAGACACTGAATATGCAGTAAAAGGAGCTGCTTTTTCTCCCCATGAACTTTCCAAAGGTGAAAACCTGACATTTTCACGACTCTCCCAAGGGTTCTCTTGCAGCTTTTTGTGGGATGGTTTTAGAATTTGTTAAAAGTTTGCATAGTTCATAAAATATTGGCTGATTTCACAACAACTTGTTGCCTCCTCCCAGCCCTGCCATCCCTGTTTCTGCACTCTTGTCCCTATTGTTTGGGTTTTTTTCTGTTCTCCTCTGTTTTTTTAAAGTCTTTCTAAAGTTCTGTTTCAGCCTTCTGGTTGTTTACCTTTTGCAATGGAGTCTGTCACGATTTTCACATAAACAATCTATTGTTATCGTAACTGTCTTTTCATGTTTACATTCTTCTCATAAGGAAGAGACTGTTGATGGACTGTGGGGTTGACCAGCGTGGTTGGAGAGGAAGATTTTCTTCCTCCAATGCATGGTCACTGTTAAAGTTATATAAATGTTGAGGTCTGTAAACAAACCTGCCCTTTTTGCCTTGGACATCTCAGTGTGTGAGTGTCGTTTCTTTTGTGTCGTGCTGCAACATGTGCCCACACATACAACGACATCCCAAAATTTATAGAAATCTCTTGGGGTTTTTTTCTGCCACTTTTTCTCCCTCTACAAGACCCCTCCATTATCACAGAATCACAGAATGCTTTGGCTTGGAAGGGACCTTAAAATCATCCAGCCCCAACCTTCCAGAACAGGTTGCTCCAAGCCCCATCTAGGCTGGACTTCAATACTTCCAGGAATGGGGTTTCCACAAGTTCTCTGGGGAAACTCTTATATTTACAAAGACATTTACACGTAGATTAATTGATTTACAAACACATTTACATGTAGATTTACAGTTGAAATATTCAAGGCCAGGTTGGACAGGGCTTGGAGCCACCTGGGATAGTGGAAGGTGTCCCTGTCCATGGCAGGGGGTGGGAACTGGATGATCTTTAAGGTTCCTTTCAATCTAAACCAGTCCATGAGTCATGATTTTAGTTTTCTTATAATGGTGGAAAGATGGAGGAAACATTAACACTCTAAATTATTATTTCACAATTTAACTAAAAAAGGCAGTAACAACTTACTTCATTGACATGTAAACCCCATGGATCTTCCAAAAGCTAAAAGTACACAATTTAAGTTAAATAGTTACAGCTTCTGAGATGACACTGCTGCAGTTTCATATTTCCCAAGGGACATGCCCCAAAAAAGATATTAAAATTCAACATCAGGAAAAAAAAAGTTAAGGTGGCATTTTTCTTGAAGTCATTAATACAACCAGCAGTGTCCAAAGTGAAAATGGAGCTGTGAATGCTTCTGTGGGGAACCAAGGTCACCCTGATGGGCACAGACTGCTGTGGTGAAATTCATAATACTGGGAGCAAGTCTAATAAAAGGAAATTTCAGTCCCTACCATTGTCTCACAGAGTCTCTTACTGCCTTGATGATTCTCTAATACTATTGAAATTTGGAGGGAAGGTGTGGGAGGGGAGGGAGGGGAGGAGGAAGGCTGAGCCTAAGTCGTTTAACCACAGCTCCGAGAATAGGCGGTTTTGTTGTGCAGACGTGACGGATGGATGTTTCGTTTCTGAGGGAAAAAGGGAATGTTCAAAACTTTACACAACCCAGAGCTTAAAGAAGCTTTATAAACAAGGCCCTGAATTATCATTTTTTAAGACTGAAAAATATGCAGTCAGTAATTACGCAGTCAAATTAATTTCTCCCTGCAGCATAAGAGGTTGATCGTTTTGCTCACTTTGCTCGTATCATGTACGAAATGGGTTGATGAATTTCAACTAAAGCTGCTAAAACAGCACAAAATCTAGAGCATTAACTCTTTATCATGAGAAATCAAATCTGTTTAAGCACCAGAATACTGGGGCCTGTACCAGCCTGCTTGACTGATTTTATTTCCACTGGGGTAATTTTTTTAGCTTGGCAGCAAGGCTATGGCACAACTACTTGACCACACAGTGCTTCAGCTCTTCTTTCCTCTCCCTTTTCAACTTCTTTTGGGCTGCTTCCTCCTTGCCACAGCTATTTATGGACATTGCAGGGAGCTGGAGCAGGGAGCTGACCCAGAATAGAAATAAACATTTTTTCCCCCAGCAGAACCATTTCCCCAGGGCACCTTGTAAATGCTGGCAGTGGAAGAGAGAAGACAGCCCCTGGTAGGGGAGGGGGGCCAGTTTTAAGAGAGGGCTGGTGCCCATCAGGTGATGTTTCCAGACACATGACTTTGCTGTTTGAGTGCTGCATTTAACATTTCTCTTAAGGGGGTAAAAAAACCCCAAAAGTTTTTGGATGCAGAAATACAGGAAGATGATTACTGTGTAGTCCAAAATATCTCTCAGTTACTTTTTAACCGGTTACTCATTAGGACCTTGCAAATTCTAAAAAAGGTCCTTAAATTCATAATTCCTCATTATCTGCTGGTCATACCCAATCAGTGCCTTACATTAGAGAAGGAAAAGTAATTCACTTTCTACATCAATAATTTCAGGATAAAATACAACAGAAACAGCTGCAAAAATCAACAGGCCTCCAAGAAAGCACCCAAGGGTTGAGGTGCCTACACAAGGTGAAAAAATTATGTCAGTAATGTCTCAATACTGGAGAAAGGATAAAATTATTTGGTGTCTAAATGAGGGAATCACTTATTTCCTGCATAAAGCAATACTTATGGTGCTAAGCAGTCAAACTGCCAGAGCAACTTGACCAGTCTAAGACAAAGCCTTTTTAGGAAGTATTTTTCAAGAAAGCTTTGGATCTGCAGGAAATAACCCAGAGGCAAGCAGAGAGTTGAGGAGAGGCCAGGAAAATGCAGAGTGAGGGGAAAGGTCGGAAGGAAAGCAATGGTTTTGCCAAAAGAGAAGATGAAGTGGATACATCACAGAACCACGGGATCGTGGAATGGTTTGGGTTGGAAGGGACATTAAAGATCATCCAGCTCCAACTCCCTGCTGTGGGCAGGGACACCTTCCACTACACCACAGTGACATGACACCTCTCATATTATAAAAGACCTTTGGAAAGGAAACAGGAATGGTTTTGCTGTGTCAGATCGGGCAAAAAGACACTGGCTAAAGTTGCAAGAGGAAAATCGTGGACAGGATGTCTGGAAAAATCTCTGTGTCAGGAAAAGTTGTTAAAGCCTTTAATAAATGCAAAAAGAAAACGTAGAATCTCGGTCATGGGATGGGTTTTGAAAAAGATCAGACAAACACCATGGGAGTGATGTCTTAGTCTGCCTTGGGGCTGGACAATGGCTTGGTTGATGTCTTGAAGTCTCTTCAAGCTGTTTCCCTGTATTTTGTTGGAATTCCATCAGTCACAGAAGATTGGTCCTTGAAGTGCTCTGCCAACAGAGTTGTCTTTAGGGATGGGCAAAGTGAGTAGAATTTGAGAAGAGAAAGCAGTTTATAAAAAGGTCGTATTTTCTCTTCCATAACCAGGAATTAATTTCCTGGTCACACTGGCAGGATAAACAGATTTAATTCTTCTTTTTTTTTTTTTTTTAATTCAGAAATGAATAAGAGAAAAGACAATTTCTCTGCCCCTTTTTTTTCTAGAAAACAGATTGAAACTGTCACTACCTCTCATGTCTCTGAGATGAACTTCAGTATGAGGTCTACTGTGCAAACGTTCCAAACCTTGTAAAATCACAAAATATTTTTATTGAAGGAATGAATAGGAAAAAGATATAAAAGGGATATTATTTTTCTAAATTAATGGAACAATTCCTGGAAAAAAAAAAAAAGTCTTAGTCAGTGGAAATGGGAACATTTGCCCTGCTCTCAGTAAGGAGCAAACCCACATGTTCTTGACACACCACAGAAAATCACATATAGCACTAAAATATTAATAATAAACTACCCACTGAAGCAGTCATTAGGTGCCTTTATCTTTTCATTGAGTAGAGTAGGACTGAGATATTTTTTTCTAACTGTTCTCTAATAAACAGTTGCTATCCTGGCCAGGGACTAAGCAAAATTCACTCAGGAAGGAACATTTGTACTTAATTAAGCAGGTGGATAGCAATTTCATTACTTAAATTATAACCCTGTTCTTTTACAAAATTACATTTATTTCTTTCGAGCCAATGCACTGCCAAATTTTACTTTGGGAAGGGCACTGGCTGTTCTTTTGATTGTATCATTGGCCAAAGGTTAAGATAATCAGTAAATCCCTGAACATCATAATCATGGGAGACGTTGAGAAAAGGTGGACTGATGACAGACACCACTGAGGCTTTTTTGGTCTTTTTTTTTTTTTTTCCCCTGACTAATGGCAAAACCTGAGTACAGTGCATTCAAAAATGGAATTGATTAACCATGGATGCTGGGAAAGTCAGGACTCTGTGGTTTCTGCTTCACTCTCTGTGCTGCCCATTAACAGATCCAATCCTTTTTAATGCAAGAACACAGAGTGCAGCCACCTCATGACCTGGGGTGAGCAGCAGTGTGATGAGACCTGTAAAGGATGGCTGAATATCTTTCTTTTGGCAGTGGCATTTTTACCTTCCTAAAGGAAAATTGCCTCCTGACACACTGAAAAGGTCCTTGTGGACTTCATTGTGCATCCAGACATCTGGGACAGGATTCAGTTACCTGAACATATGTGGTTATTGATGTCTGAGCTGTTCTGGTTCATCCTGTTTAGCTTCCAGCTGGTCAGGAATAGCACAGGTGTTCCCTGAATCCATCAACATGGGTGTCTTCAATACCGTGGCTTTTCTCAAATGTCCACAGGCATCATGTCAGGACAAGGACATTGAGTGCCTAGGTCAGAAATCTCTCCCTCTGCACACGTATGTTTAGGTGCTGGAAAAAAAGGTGTCCAGATTTCAGCCTGGACCTTGTCCCTGACTCTGCTGGGCCTGGCTGAGGTGGAATTAATTTTCCACAGAGCAGCTGAGCTGTGTGTTGGTGGCTAGAAAGGTGTTTGGGGACACAAGAGCATTTTGGTTACTGCTGAGCACCAGCCTGCTGGAGTGAGTCCAGTGGAGGCACCTGGATGATCAGAGGGATGGAGCAGCTCTGCTGGGAGGAAGGGCTGGGAGAGTTGAGATTTTTCAGCCTGGAAAAGAGAAGGATTTGGGGTGACCTCATTGTGGCCTTTCAGTATTAGAAGGGACCTTGCAAGAAAAATGCTTACAAGAGCTTGGAGTGACAGGACAAGGGGAAATGGCTTCAAACCAAAGAGGGAAACTTGATTTAGATTTTAGGAAGAAATTCTTCCCTGTGAGGGTGGTGAGGCCCTGGCACAGGGTGCCCAGAGCAGCTGTGGCTGCCCCTGGGTCCTGGAAGTGTTCAAAGCCAGGCTGGAGAGGGCTTGGAGCAACCTGGGATAGTGGAAGGTGTCCCAGCCCATGGCAGGGGAGTTGGAATTAGATGAACTTTAAGCTCTCTCTGACTGAAACTATTCTGTGATTCCATGATTTTCTCCAACATTTCTCTCTCACCTCTAGGCAGGGTTTGGCTAGTATCTTGGGAAAGGACACAGACAGGACAAGTGATCCAAACCTTATTTACAGGATGCTCTGAGTTGGAAAGGACCCAGAAGAATCATCAAGTCCAACTTTGAAATGAGTGGTCCATATAGGGATTGAACTCACAACATCGCCAGGAGGATACTCCACACAATATCACATCTGCTCAGCAATAAAAGTTAAGAGAAGGGGATGGGGAGGGCATTTGTTATCACGTTTGTCTTTCAGAGCAACCACCAAGTGAACTAAAGCCCTACTTCCCAGGAAGTGGCTGGACAACCCCTTCTGACACCAAGTAGAGAATAATTTTTTGTTGTTTGCTTCTGCACGAGGCCTTTGCTTTATGGAGCAGGCTTTATCTTGACCTGTGAGATTTATCCATTTTATTTCCTTCCCTCTCTCCTTATCCTGCTGTGGAGGGGAGTGATAGGGTGACTTGGTGGGAACCTCACACCCAGATAGGGTTGACCCATCACACTAAATTAAAAGTTATTACGATATACTGCTTCTAGAATAAATGAACAGAAGAAGGGTCAAAATTTGGGTGAGATCAATGACCAACCTCTTGCTCAGAGATCTTAATTTCTAGAGACTTGGTAATCATCAGACATCTTCACACAGCACCCATCAGAGCTCAGACTGGAAGGAAAAAAAAGCCCAGTAATGAAGTCAGTGACACGCAAGTGGTGATCATGGTGCTAATTATGAGTGGCACGAGATGAGTTAAATCAACTCTTCTCTCTTGGTGGCCCATGGGCCTCAGATAAGCCTGTGCCTGTGGTTATTCTGCAGGTGGTTTCACACTCTCACATTCTGGGCCAAAAAGTAAGGGTTCTGGTTGAACTGGTTACAGTAGTGATGAGAAAAGTAAGAAACATATTATTATTTTGATTGCACAGTAGTAGCTGTGAATCATCACAACGTGGTGATTCAGGAATGACTAAAGAGAAAAGAGAACCATAATTAACTCCTCTATCTTGCAGCACAGGCCCTTATTTGAGGAAATGGCAAAATAACATGGAAGTGCTCTCTCTTGCAAACCTAAGGGCCATGGAAATAGCTCTCAGCTCAGACAAATTGTTCACCTTTGGGAAAAACTGGAATAAAAGCTTTTGAAGGAAATGAGCAAGAAATATGTACAAATAAAAGTAGAGATGAGTGTGGAAATGGTTCCGCTGTGATGATTATGATAAGCTTTCAAGTTTGGGGGAAGAATAAATTCTGACTCTTTTCCAACAAGCCACCAGATTCGATGTCATTTCATGCACAGGTTTGAACTGCTTTTCTAGAATGATCAGGCAATATTTTAATTTTGAAGATTGCATATTTGAAATCCTGAAACCAACTTCAGTGCTCAGTAGAAAGACAAAAGATGAAATTAACCCAATAAGCCAAGCCTCTGTTTCAGCCTTTCCAGCCTCTATGGACAGATAAGGATATCTATGATCTGATTGCCATATTTCATCTAACTCTTGAGTAGCTCCATAATTTAGCAGGAGTTTACAAAGACTCAGGGTCTTTCTCTATGGGAAATCAAGGTTTTCTTCCACAAATTCTCCATTGCCCCACTCCTAAGTGCTATCTTTAAAAATCAGAATTGATCACTGCTCTTTTTGCTTACTCCTTAAAGCTCCTGGTGCCCTCCAGAAGTTTGCATCTTCCTGAATTAAAGCCCTGTGTAAGGATAAAAAAACCATCCTTGTTTGCAACAGAGAAAAAAGGAAGAGACAAATTCCAAAATAATTTAATGATTCTATGATAGACTGAGAAGGGACAGCTGACCATGACTTTGTTTTTTCTGCTACCATTTAGACTGAGGAATATCTGCACCTCTTTTCCTTACAAGGAATTCCTTGTTCAGCTTCCTGGGATGAAAAGTGATTTTGGAAGTTTACTGGAAGAACCACGAGTTACATTCCCCACCTATCCCATTATATTTGCTGCATTTTGATGTCCTGCAATGGATAAATAGGAGGAAAACAAAATATAGCAGCTGTTCTATTACACAATCCTTCATAGACAAAGGGCATATCAAAAGGAAAAAAAAAAAAAAGAAAAAAAACCCCTGAAACATTAAACAAAAAAGCAGGTTTCACTTGGATTATCCATAATTATTAATACCAGTTATGCAAGACTCTCTCTAACTGCAATAACAGCAGTAACTAAATATTTTAACCCTAATCTAACACTACAATAGAGATTTAATTCTGCAACAGATGGCTGTTCAACTACAAAGATCTTCACTGACAGTGATTCACATCCTCCCCTTGGCAACCAAATCCACTGCCTGGTTTTCCTTGTAGTTATGAAGATTTTTTTGCAGTTGTGATGTTTTCCCTAATATTTGATCTAGTTCCTCCCTGCTGCCTTGTAAACCCATTTCTCCTGCCCATAATGAGGAGAAGGAATAACTGATGCTTGTCTCTTATGTAACATCTATTTTAGCCATCCTCAGTTAATCACGAATCTTCTTTTCCCTCTGGAATCACACGCCCAGTTCTTCAAGGTTTCTTCTGGATCTTGCTTACCCAGCTTCTCTATTCTTGCAGCTTTGTCTGAGCTCACTCTGGTCCCTCTGCTTTATTTAATAGCAGAGTTACAGTGTTAATAAATATGTTGTGACAAAAAAAAAAAAAAAAAGAAAAAAGAAAAGAAAATATAACAAAATTTTAAAGATACTTTTGAATGCTTCCATGTAAAAGGCAATGTGTTAAAGGCTTTGCTCCCAACCTAAATATGACCAAAAGGACCATGACAGTTCTGCCAAAGACTGGCCAAAGGGAGTAAGAAACAACTTGGAGAATTTTCCACCTTTTCTGCAGCTCTCCAGTTCCTCTTGCCCACAGAACTGGACAGTTCTTGTAGAACTATGGGATCTCCACATCACTAAGTTGTCTGAAGGGTTTGACATTTTCATTGTAAAGAAGGTGGCACTACCCTTATTTTCTCCCAGCTGATCACGAGCCTGCAGGAAGTTAAACTGCAGGGAGCATCTCAGTTTTGTGGTTTTCTGAGCTTTGTTCCTCATAAAGACAAAAGGAGAGGGTTGGGAATGACCGAGCCATCTCACTGGAAACGGACAGTGTGACCCACTGACTCCTGAAACAGCAAAAGTCATCGAGCTTCCCGTTTGTTCTCTGCTCAGAACAGGGGAAGTGTAGTAATTTCCCTCTCCCATTCCCCTCTTGCTGTGTCAGGACAGCCACACAGCTATCAAATCACCACATCCATGCCAGGGTGGGGAGAGCCTTGCTACCGGAAGAAATCAACTGCAAACAAAGCCGAGTTGTAAACTTATCCAAGAGGCCCTGCCAGAAGCAGGAAAGCATTTATAAACCTGCTTCACTTCTGGGAAGTTGGTGGTGTAGGACGTAGGGAGGGCAGAACTCATGCAGCAGCAATTCTCCTCTGCCACATTTCTGGATGATGAGCAAGGAGGCTCAAAAATTTCCTTGTTTATCGTATGGCTGGTAGCAACGAGGTGCAGTGAGCAGTGCAAGTGTGCATTCCTTGTGTAAGAGCAATACAAATGAGCAGTGAAATGTGTTGTCTTGCCCAGATGAGTGCAAAGAAACACCCATTTTCCCCCTTTCCCCCATGAACAGTGAGAAAAAAAGCAGAAATTTGCCTCCCAAAGTGATTCACCGTTTCAGCCAGTACCCCTGTGTGGATGTCACTTCCTGGGGAGTTCCAAGCGGTGAAATCATTCCTGACACCTTGGCCCTGCCCAAGAATTATGTGTGATTTTCACACCAAAGTGGCTCCACGATGTGAGGTTTGGATGAGGATAAGAGAGCAAAGTGTCGGGAACATCTTGATTTGTGTGACACAAGACACAAGAATGTCCCAGCTGGAATTTCTGTCTCCAGAGCTGCAGCCTTTGATGCTGACAGCAGGCATCTCACCACGGTTATTAGATCACTGCTTGCCTCTGATCACACCCTCTAACGTGGGGTTGCTGAAACTCTGAATATCAGCCCAGAAAGAAGTGGTGTCCTGTGGATAAAACATGTAATAGAAATTTTTGTCCAGGTTTAACCCCAGTTAACAACAAAGCACAACGCAGGCCCTGGCTCTCTTTCCCTTCTCTGATGGGTTGGGGAGAACAATTGGAAAAGAAAATAGAAGTCATGGTTTGGGATAAGAACAGTTTAATAATTGAAACAAATAAAAAATAATAGTAATGATAATTATGATCGTTATTAATGATAATTATTATAAATAGGAGAGGAAGAGGGTGACATAAAATCAGAAAAGACAAGTGATGCACAATGCAGATTCTCACAACCCCGTGATTGATGACAAACCCATCCCCTGGCTGTGATTAGTCCCAGCTTCCCCCAGTTTATACACTGGGCATGGTGTCCCTCGGGATGGAACATCCTTTGGCCAATTCAGGTCACTGTCCTGGCCATGCTCCTCTCCAGCTTCTCAAGTAGCTGCTCACTAGCAGAGCATGAGGCACTGAAAATCCTTGATTTAGGGTGAGCACAACTTAGCAACAACCAAAACATCAGTGTGGTGTCAACATTATCCTCCTGCTGAATCCAAAACACAGCATTGAACCAGCCACTAAAAAGAAAATTACCTCTCTTAGAGCCAAACCCAGGAGATTTTTGAAAACCTTTTAGATGAAGGGTTTAGTTTTTGATTTTGGAGTTGGATTGTTTTGCCCTTTTCAGTACACATATAATCACTTTCACTTAGGTCATAAGGGCTGACTTTTGATTATTTTATATATCTTTGTTTAAGGAAATACTTTATTTTCCCTGAGTGTTACAATTGTGTGCATTGTTCATACTCCTGTATAGACCTTTTTCCAAAGACTGTGTGACTAATATTGGTTGGGATTTTTTTTCCAAGTTAGTTTTCCTCTTACTATAGAATAAACAGCTTTTTCCTTTTTCTTTTTCAGTGTGTTTTTTTTTTTTTTTTTGCTTTGCTTTGTCTTGGGTATTTTCTGTTGTTTTTTTTTGGGGGGGGAGGTTGGTTCGTTGTTTGGGTTTTGGGATTCATCTGTTAGTTTGGGGATTTTTGTTGTTGTTTTACAGGTTTGGGGGTTTTTTGGTTGGGTTTTCGTGGGGGGGTTGACTCTTTGGTTTCGTGGGGTTTTTTTGGCTTTGTTGTTTTTTGTAGGGGTTTTGTGGTGGTTTTTTTGTGTGTTTGTGTTTGTTTTTGTTTTTGTTTTGGGGTGTTTGTTTGTTTGTTTTGATTTTTGTTTTTTTTCTTCTCTCTTCTGGAATCTCATTTGACCAGAAAGCCCCAGCTATGTGTGTGAGGTAACTCACCCCTCTGTGAGAATCTCGTTCACACTGACAGAGCACGTACAGGCCATCACCACTGGTTGGGTGACCATTTTGCAGCCCTGGAAGTTTCACAGGAACTGTGTCTGGTTGTGAGTAAGTCCCTTACTACTGAAACTATCTGCTCTGACTTTGAAAATGTCACCAGTTCATCCCACTTGACCCAGGCAAAAAGGCAGATTTGTGGCTAAAGATGAGAGTTGCCCAATAATTCTCCAGAGGGTGAAGAGGAACAGCTAAGAAGGAAGAGAGGGAGCTATTTATAAAACAATTTTAATTGTAAACCATCAGTGACATCAAAGAAGTAGCAGAGATAAAGTGAACAAGTGAGTTGAAAACTGCATTAAAAACCAGCAAAACTACACCAGTAGCATCTTCATCTCCTCTGAAGCACTTCTAAAATAATGAAAGGGAGAGAGTTATTTAAAAAAAAAATCCTCAAAAGGCTCTGAGAAGGCAGAAGTACCAGATGAATCTTGACAGAGACAGTCAGGCACTTAATTACTCAAACATGCAGTGTTTCTTGGTGTTTGTTTCTTTTCTATGCTTCCAGCTTGGACAAGGAAATTGGAATAACTCAGGTCAAAGCAAGGTTTTATTGTTTCTTATTTTTTCTTCCTTAATATCTCTACAGAGAAGAGCTGGTGCAACATTCAGAGAGCATCATGTTGTGGTGCTTTGTTACAGTCACTATATAGAACATTTTCTGGGTAATGAAAAAGAAAAAGTAAAGGATATCTAAATCTGAAAAAAAAAAAATTCTGCACAATGTGGAAAAGAAAGAAAAAACCACCAAATCTAGTGGGACCCAGAGTACCCTTTTAATTAATTAAATGTTGTATTGCTTGATGTAGATCTTGCTAAGGCATTGCCCTGCCTTTTTAAAATATTAAAAACACACAGAGGACTACAATGCAGCAAGGACCAGGTTTAAACCCTCAAACCCAAAGAAACAGAGATTAAGCTAGAAATATTTTCCATAACTTCATCCTGCGTAATTATATGCATAAAAATGGCAATAAATACTGTATGAAAACTGTAACTCTGAGTATTTGCAGGTCTTAAGTAATTAAAGTTCACAGGAACTTTGTATAGTAATAAAATGTTGCTTTTGCAGTTTTAATATTAAAATATTGAGACAGAGCTTGCTGATAGTGATAGAGTTGAGGTAAAAATGCAATTAATTTTCACGTTTTCACGCAACCCCTGTTTCAGAACAGAAGCTGTGTCCCAGTCAGGGGTAGGAAAACACAGATAATGACATATCACAGGCATTCAGAAATGTGAGTGAGTTAGGAAAAGTTCCCAGAAAATAATTTTGATATCTGAATTCCTAATTCAGCCCAATATCTTCAAAAATCTCACCTGAGAGGAAGAAAAATACAACTTGTGTGCTTGTCTTGTACATCCATATTTAGATGCATGTTACAGTGTGGCACCAGAATACTCTGAAGTTCTGCAAATATTCCAGGTTTGGGTTTCTTTGTTTGGTTGGGTTTTTTAGCACCTTTTATTTATTTATAGTGCTTCTTTTTGCTTCAGGATGGCAAATATTGTCTAACATGATTTTTCTGAGACATGAATGGAATTGGGCCAGGAGCAAACCCTTCCTCCACTCTCTTTTTCTAGACATTAGCTCATGTTCTTTGAAAGCCACATGCTGCAACTTCACTGCCATCACAGTCTGCATTACGCTGTAAATTGGGATGATTTGGCTTCTGCTGTGCTTAACTGGACCCCTTATCACAGCCCAAGGAGGAGCTCTGGTGGTGTGTTTTCCCAGAACACAACAATATTGGCCCAGCCCCAAGCTGGCACTCTGCACCCTGGGAAATGGGATCTGTAACTCCATCCCGAGGCGAGTGCTCCTGTGCACACACTCACCCTCACACACTCACACCCCAGCTCTGCCTCAGCCTCCAAGATGGACAGTGACAGAGGACACTAGAAAACCTCCAGAAGAGTTGCAAATTTGTTTAAGATGTAAAAAAACCCCCAAAATCTCACCTTGACGCAGTGTGAAAGCACCAGTTCCCACTCTTGGTGGCTGTGAGGTCATGGAAGCCTTTCAGACACATGATTTTGTAAGCCCATATAGAAGAGCTGTTCCAAATTTTAAAATAAAGTTTAAGAAATCACTCTTTTTCCTTTAATTGGACCACATCCCTGGAAGGCACCCCTTCCTTTCCCAGGTCCTTTCATTGCTGGCTATATTTATTAAAAGGCAGACACCCAAGTCTTTGTGAGTAGGGATGGAGAAAACACATTGGGCATCCCACCCATGTGAACTTCCTGGCAAGTTACTTGGGTCTCACTGTCTCCTTATTCTGCTGGTTTGAAGGATCTATTTTTATTTTTCTTTAAAGAGCAGAGCCCTTCAGACTGGTTAGTAATGAGCCCTGTCTCTGGATGCCAAAGGGACAACACAGAGCCACTTTGTGAAGAGAGGAGAGGGGTCTAACCCAGAAGTGCACTTGGATGGTGCTGAAAAACATTTGTCAAGCTGTCAAAGGGTCTCTGCACCTCGTTGGAGCCAGCCTTGGGAGAGAGAGCAGGGAAATCTCCATCCCCAAGCTGTCTCTGTCACACTGGGAGGTAAAGAATTGCCCTTTGTCCTTGGTAAGAGCCAGGCAGGGGAGAGACGACTCCTGGGAGAAACTTCTCTTTGTCCAACTTCCCTTGGCAAGCTGCACTGGTCTTATCCCCTCCCAGGATCTTCAGGCTGTGTCTTGATTGTCTTTGAAAGGCCTTTCTCTCACTAAATCACAGTGTGTTCTGCTCATCCCTCTTTCCCAGCCAGTAAAAAGGATGCCTGTGCAAGAGGCGCCCAAAGGAACGCGATGTAAGAACTCGCCATGGTGCAGAAGGGCTCTGGCACAGCTGAGAACCCTGAAGACAATGTGCTTTCCACTCCAGCAGGCCTTGGCTTGGCAAAGCTTTTCCATCAAATGACTTATCTGCGTGGGCAGCAGCACTTCCCTCTCCCACCTCAGCCATTGTCAACCTTTCAGTCACAGCTGTAACCCGGCCTTGCAGCCGTCATTTCTTTTGGCCCCCCTTCAGACTGTTTTAAGCTGTCTGACAAAGCCTTGGAATGACTTAATCCATGGAGAAAACTCTTGAAGATTACATTTGCTGGAATAAAGGCTGGTTTTAGATTTCCTGTCTCTCCCTTAGCTCAGGGGAGGAGGTGTGTTCCTCAGTGACATAATGCCAGCAGACACAGGCTGGGTGCTGTGCCCACCCTATGATTTCTGCCTTTCTGCTGCTCACATTGCACTGATACCTCTCTGCAAAAGAGAGGCTTCAAGTCCTGTCCTGACAGGTCAGGGGTGGGGTTTTCTTGTCCAACACAAATATTCTTCAAAACTTCATCACTGTAGGATGACACCTGTCCTTCACCACTTGGTTGTCATCAAAGGTTTGCTGCTCACTGGAAGAAATGTGAGCTTTGCCTTCAGGGATTTAAGCTTGTGCTATGTCCCTATTTGTTTATCAGCCTAATATTTATTGTCATTTTAAATTTTTTTATTTAAAGAATTTATTTAAATTCTCATTAAATTAATTAATGAGGTGGCTGGGTAAAGGCAAGAAATCAAGCAGGACTTCCAAATATTTTCAGCCAGTTGTGAGGCAGTCACTTCTACAGCATTTTATGGAAATGCTCTAGACAAAAATTAAGAAGGAAATCAAGGTCAGTAAAATGCTTTAGGGCATCTTTTTCAAACCTGATATATTTAAGGAAAGTGTCATTCTCTTGTGGAAAAAAAAAATAAAGAAATTCAAGACAAAGAGCATAATAAAAACAAAATAAATGGTCCATCATTCACAGCCCAAGTTCAACTGGGAATGCTATTGGATATTTTAGCACGGGGAATGAAAGAAGAGATTCCTAATTTTTTCCTAATTCCTAACTTACTCCAAAATATGGGTGTCCTGAACACATACATGGATGTGCCAGAAGCCCTGTGAGAAGAGTGGGAGCTGAGCAGCCCAGTGCTGTGTGCCTGGTGTGCTGATGGGTGAAGAACATCTGCTCTGAAAACTAATGAGGGAAGATGCTGCAGAACTGAGAGAATAAATTCCTTTTAAGGCAGTGACAAAGGTGTGAAATACATCATCATCATCATCATCATCTTCATCATCATCAGGGACAGGTGCTAAGCAAAGAAAGATACCAAGACCAGTCTGTGGATGCCTCATCCCTGAAACTGTTCAAGGCCTGGTGGGATTGGCATCTGAGCAATCTGGTTCAGCAAAATGTGTCCCAGCCCATGGCAGTGGGATGGAATGAGATGATCTTTAAGCTCCTTCTCAACACAAACCATTCTGTGAATCTAAAATTGGGGCTGACCCAATGACATAATCCAGCGTGAAGCAGAGGAGAGGAAAATCATGTCAGGTTAAAAGTTAATGAAGAATATCTGAAATAAAAGATGGAAATACTATGAGGTGTATGAAGAAAGGGAGCCATGCAAAAAAAAAAAAAAAAAAAAAAAAAAAAAAAAAATTGCAGCATTCTGACAAGGGATGTTCTCTGTAGTGCAGCCAGCCCCGTCCCATCTCCAGTCTGCTTGGCTAAAGGAACAAAGCAGGACAACCTTCCTGAAAGGGGCTGAAAAGAATCAGAGAACAGCTCCTGCTGTGGCTCATTTTTCAGTCTCCAGTTCAAACACAACAGGGGCTGTTTGTTCCCACAGTGCAGGCCTGACCTTAAAATCGTTCACGAGCTTTTGCAAACTGCAGCCCAGCTGGTTGCAGAGCTCCAGCCATCTGCTTCTATTTTTAAAACTCCAGGTTGCAGACGGTTTTCTTTAGTTACCACTCCTCTGGGAATGCCTTAAACAGAAGTGCATGGAGCAGCAAGGCCCCTGTTTGCATCCCAGGGATCCTGAGGGATTGAAGTGCAGCAGGAAAGGCAGCAGGGCTGATCTTGTACAAGTGAGGGTGTTTAAGGGAGCATCCATCCCTATGAAATCGCAGTTCCAGAGGGGTTGGGTGGCTTCAGGCTTCCACACACAACCATCAGGCAAGAGCTGGGCCAGCTGAGTGAACCACCAGCTGGATTTGGATAAGGAAAAATGGAACTTTTATGTCACTGTCAGAGATTTCTTGGCTGTAGGTGGCTGCTGGAGGCCACAGACATGGACAGAGAAAGTACCATACACAGAAATTTTACTTGCCCTCCTGTTGGAAACATTGCTTTATACATGCAAATACAAGGTTTCTCCTGAGCCTGGGACCCCATAGCCTCTCCTTCCTCCTTCCATCTCCACTAGAACAGATTTTGGCTCCAAGTATCCCCAGGGGATGCCCACAGTTCTGTCCCATGTCTCATGGAAGACTGAGATCCTAAAAGTCTCTGCAGAGCAGCCAAACTGCCTCCACCAGCCTGAGGCACGGATTGATCAGACAACTGTGTACTGAAATTTCAGTGTGCTGCTGCATTTCTATTTCAGTACAGGCAAATAATTTCTGCCTATATCTAGATGTGATTGAGAGGCAGTTGACACAGTTGAATATAAAATCCTTCTTTCTCACCAGACAAGACTACATTTAAAGTCTTCTCCAGTGCTTGTCATTCTGTCAAGGAAATACATTTTATTTTTGATAATTTATATATTTGCCTTTTAGATGTCAAACTCAGCTATAAGATAAAAACCATAAAGATCCATGTCAAATATTGCAAATGCTTTTATTTTTGTTGGAATTTTTATGATTTTTAAAAAAATATTCTCTTCAAAACTTCAGATCCTGTCTTGGTGTCCTGATTGTATAAATCTTTATAGGCATATACAAGGGAGACAAGCTTCTATTAGGGTCTATCAGGATCCCATCAATATTTTCAGGAAAGTTTCCAGTTATCCAGTTAAACCTTATTTTATCATCTGAAGGGTCTTCATGTTTAATTGAGTGAATTCAGTAGACTTGGAGTGACTTTATTGGGCCTTTAGAAAATCAGCTCACATGTGAACTCCTGCCTTGCCAACATCTGCATTTATAAGTCTTGGCTTGCAAGTCAAAATACATCTTCCCTGGAATAACAGAATTATACAATGTCCTAATGTTATTAAAAATAACAATCTGCTTCAGAACATTCACAGAATGCTGTATGATAAGATGTTTCCCTCCCACATAAAAAAACTCCCTATAATTAAAAAAAAAAATCCAAAACCCTAACTGAAACCATAAAAACAGCTGTCCAAATCATGTCTATGAATTTAATATCAGCTGCCACCTGCGTCTCCATAAAAACTCATCCAAGAATTGTTTTACATCTCCTCTGGGATAACAGGAGTTGGAGATGTGTGTTCCACACAGACTCATCAGTAATTTTACATAACTCTGGCCCACATCTGTGCTTCTCCATATGTAAGACTCCATGCACAGTTTTATACACCTACATGCCCACTTTTTCCTGAGTCACATGGAAGTCAGATGCCCGTCTGAGAATCCAGCCTGGCACAGTCTGGGATCCCACTGGTTTCCATACCTCAGCTACCACTAAATCCCATACATTAATTAATTAAATCTGCAGACTTTGCAGCTCTTCCACTTCCATACCATTTTCTTTATTCATGCAAAACATTCAAGTGACTTTACTAAGCAAAGCTCATAGGACTGGGCACTGTTTAGATCCTTTATGCTGGTTTATATTTGGAATAAATGCACGATGGTGGTGAAACCCTATGGTTTTTCTGAGGCCATTATTAAAATTTAACAATGAATTCAATGTTTGAATGGGTTCAGGAAAGAGCTATTATGTATCAAGGAGCCAAAGTCAAGGCTTTTAAACAATATCAGACAACAGCAGTTAATTGGACAAACAATCCTTTAGGGAAAGAAAGAGTTTATTGTTCATGCAGTGGAAACCACAGCATAATAATTAACCACACTGGATGTTCTGACAAAAGGTCAGATGCAATAAAAGCACAAAGTGCTTGAAAATCCATGTGAGAAGCCCTCATGTGACAAGCCAAAGTACTTGAGTGAGGACATAAACACAACTCAAACATGTGAATCTCAAGTGCCCAAATCACTTAAGTGTTCACACAGGGACCAGTTTGTCTTTAGGGCCCCTCAAAGCCAGAAGTTCAAGTTCTGAGCAGATTCACAGCTTCCCTCCTGCCAAATCTTGAGCAGGAGACAGAAATCAGTAATTTCTCCGAGTTCTCCAAAAAAAGCCACTCCCAGACTGCACAGAACAGGAGGACCAAGGGTGTCCCTCACCTTGTTGGAGTTCAGTTTTGGAAAAGCTCATTTCTGTGCACGTACTGGGCAGAGGAAGGTGACAACTGAGAGTGACACCCTCCTAAAATGTCACCAAGATATATTATTTTAGGATATGTTCATATTAGTAAATAAAATTATCAATTTCTTGTCTGCTAGAGCCACGAGCAAGTTGTATATCACTTCTAACAAAATGACTAAAATCTACCCCTCCCATTCCAAGGTGGCTTCATCCAAGCTACATATGACAAATCTTGAAAATTCTTGAGCAGGCATTTTCTTACTTTATTCTGGTAATGAAGTACAACTCCCCCATTCCTTCCAGTCTTTTCCCTACATGCCATGGAAGTGGAAATGCGAACCTAGAGTCATAAAGCATTTTCTGTGCATTCTCTAGGCAAAGGTTAATTAGAAACGATGTAAATCTAGCAGCCTCAACAATGACACAAATGGAAAAAAAAAGTCCTGGAGACAAAACACCCACCTGTGGCAAAGAAATCCCAGTCTATCAGATCAGGTCTCCTTTATCAATAATGTTTACAAAGAAAGGCTCATTGGAGCACACTTTGAATATTAACAGGAGTGGAACGACATGGATTAGCAAGAAATATGTGTAAAATTGGCACATCACAGGTCTGATGGCTTTCACAGATTGGAATAGGTGTCTGAGATTCACTCCCTTGCCTGACTTGAGTCTTGAACAGAGCTGAGGTCTCTCACAGCCCACATGAAAGCATTAATGGCCTCTCCCTAGTATCACGAAAAAACCCCATTTCACATTGCCATGACAACACAAACCACTGCAAAGCTAGATAGGAATATAATTTAGTTCCTCTTTCACTCCTCGAACAAAGTTAAATAATTTTGAGTAGATCAGATCTGTCTCCAAGACAGAAAACACACTAACACTCTTCCCACACAGCACTGATAGGATATAGCATCAGGCAGGCCCATCATTTCTCTTTCTTCCCTTTATTTCACGCCAGGTTCTTCTTTATTAAGTAATAATTTAAAATGGTGAAACAAGAAAAAGCTGGAGTTCCCCAACGGAAATCAAGTGTGTCCTGCAGGTCGTTGTTTTTGCAGTCACATCTGTCTTTTGGACAGATTGGTACCTGCAAGTGCTCTACTTACTTTTCAGGGGAAAAAAAAAAAAAAGAAAGAAAAAAAAAAGAAAAAAAAGAAAAACTATGGCTGTTTCCAGCAATTGCACTTAACAGCCACTTTTAGTCAAGAGCTGCTGTTTGGCTCCCATGCTTCCAGGAAACATTGTTCTGTTTGCTTTCAATGGCAAAGAAAAAATAAATTAATAAATGGTCCCTCCAGGTTTTTGTCTAGAGTAAGGATACACCCTTTAGAGCAGGGAACTGAGCACAAGCTAAAGCTAACATGATTAAATGGAGGAATCTTCTCTAACTGATGATGGTCCCTCTCTTGAAAGTGAAATGTAAAGGAAAAGATGAGAAAGAGGTAAAAATTTTCTAGAAATTCTACAAAAAAATGGGCCAATATTATCACTACACTGCTCATTTTCCTCCAGCTTCTCAATTCCTGCTCTAAGACGAGAATAGAAACAAAACAGAGGAAAAAGCACAATGAGGGCAATTCATGGCAAAGTTTGGAGCATGACAGATCAGGAAGTTCAGGAAATCTTGAGCAGGGGAGTGTATTGAGTTTCTGGGGTTCTTTTTTTATCCAAACCTATAAACCTGATAACAAAATGATTGAAAAATGTAAAAACCTTTCGTTCAAGCAGGTATGGCTGCAGGGCAGTAGGGCACAGAGTTCAGCCAAGGTGAAAGGAGAATTAATCCTTATGAGTGCTATTAAAATCCACAGCCCAGTCACCTTGTGTGCCCTGTGTCACTTCCCTCCATCCATTCTGTTCCTGTGTTTATTTTGTGCTCTGCCCTTACCAAATTCTGGACTATACAGTAATTTATCACAGAATTACAGGCAGCAGGCCTGTGGAGGAACAGGAATGGCCATGGGCAGGCATCCATGGCTACACGGGAGTGGTCAGGAGTACAGGTCCCTGGAAAGTTTTACTTTCCAATAGCAAAGGGGAACCTTGAAGTCAACAGGGATTGTGCCTTCCCAGGAACAGCATTCATAGCCCTGCCTGGCAAATTAATTTCAAGAACCTAGAGCGAAGTGATCTCATAGATGGTTAATGTCTAATTAGCAACTAATCTATTTAAGCAGAGTTTCTATTTCATGATTCAGCTTCGGAAAGTCTATAAAATTACGCATTTGCCCCCAGAAAGAATTCTGGGCTAAGTTAGAAAACTTCAGACAACTTATGTACAAAATAATTGGTGCTTTCAATGGTATCAAACTTGAATGAAATGCAGAACCATTCTTGACACAAATGTTTGCACACAAATGTTTACACAAGACCAGGCTCTCACTGAATTGTAACATCCATATTCCTAATATCATTTATTGTGTGGCACTTGGCATGTCCAAACTTCACCTGGGTAAAAGCAGCAAAAAACATTGAAATACGATGAGAAACTATATTTGTATTATTGTGTTGCCCTAATTTTTAAAAACATTAAGCTATGAATTGTGACTGGTGCAGCTGGTGGATATGGAAGGACAATGGAAGCTTCCTGGAGTGCTGGCTGTCATTATGTTAGGTTTCAATTGCCTTTCTTTCCTTGCACGTGTTAAAAATCTACATAGAGTGAAGCAAGATGAAATCTAAAATTAAATTGCTGCACTTACAATGGGGAGGCAGAATATGCACTTTGTTCTAAAGATGGGTGGGTAAAGTTAGGGCCCAAATCTCCCTAAATTGTCTATAGTGGAGCAACAGGGGTTTCTCAGGGATGAATCCGAAGCACTTTCTTCAGGCTTTTTGTAAATTGTCTTGTGTTGGAACAGGGAGAGGATGCTTTGTCACCTATGCAAACCAGAGTGGGAACACCTACACACTCCTGAGATGGCAAACTGCACTCAGAAAAAGCAAGTTGGATCACCTTTGCTTTGCTCAACTTTGCCCAGGAAAAACTTGGGATATTTGGGATTCCTTGTGCTTTGCTCTTCACAGAGAGTGTAGCTGTTTGGGATGCTGTGGGCTACCTGAGGCATGGGACTGAGACTATGGTAGGTGGTTCCTGGATAATCTAGGGAAGCATCCACCCTTTATCATCTTCACTCAGAGGCCCTGGCACAGGCTGCCCAGAGAAGATGTGGCTGCCCCATCCCTGGAAGTGTCCAAGGCCAATCTGGATGGGGATTGGAGCACCCTGGGGTAGTGGAAGGTGTCCCTGGGTGCTCCTGGGGTTTGGAACTAGATGATGTTCACGCTCCCTTCCAGCCCAAACCATTCTAGGATTCTATGGCCTTTTCCTGTTAGAATGTGTGATGAATGCAGAGGTTTGTGCCCCGGGAATCACCGGGGCACAGACAGCCTCCATTAGTCCATGGATCAGGAGCTCTCAGTGCAGACATCACAGAAGATGTTTGAACAACCAGGCTTGCTTTGTCAGGGACATTTTGCTGAGTTTCTGGGCAATCACACTGGCCCACTTGACATTTGTCAGCGGGTTTCGATACTTGCTGCTTCATGCCTTTAATTCCTTCCCTTGGTGTGTTTCAACTATTTTAATGAGCTGATGATAAGTTTGAAGGGTGCTTGTCTAGCACAAAGAAAAACCATTTGTGCCAGGAGTGGGAGAACCATTAGCAGCCATGGCCTGAATTCCTGCTCTGGTTCAGGGTTTAAGTACTACAAAAGCACTTTAAAATATACCATTAAGCTTCTCCTTCTTTACAAAGAATGGAGGGGTTTAAGCCTGGAATTCACCTTAAATACTTGTTTTTCATTTAATTTTCTTAAGAGCTTTGCTGTAAATTGTTATCACTGTGAATACAGAGTCTAGTGGAAATAGTTCCTACCCACAGCAGGGGATTGGAACTAGGTGATTTTTAAACTCCTTTCCAACACAAAACTTTTAATGATTCTATGATTCTACAAAATACACCAACAAATCACACTTTATTTACTTTGATTTGTTTTTGGTTTTTTTTTTTCTTCACTAGTGAAATGATTATTGAATGGCTTAAATTTATTTTATTTATTATTTTAGTGATCATAAGCTAGAGCAGCTGATATGGTGCAGTCCTATCACAATCCAAATGGAAAGAGAGTGTATTTTGTCTTCACAGTTTTGGACTTTGAAGCATAAAAGAGTAAGCCAAGTTCTTTGCAAGGTGTAGACTAAGGAACAAATTGTGAATCTCACATTTTCTGCACCATTAACTCTTAAGTTATCTGAAGTTTGTCAGAACAAACTATTTACTGTGGGTGAGTTCTGCAACTGTTCTGGCTCTCTCTCTGGCTCAGAGATTCTGTAAGGCAAAAATGGGTTAGTTTGGAGTCAGTGGAGACACTGGGGTAACAGCAGATAAAATTGGAAAGACGTTCTAGAAAACAAGTACAAGGTCCTGTACTCTGCTTCATTTCTAAGTATAATTTGGAAGAGTTCACTTCTAGGTGAAGGTCTGCTTTGTCTGCCATAAAAACAAAGAACTTTCCTTTCCCTAAAGGGCAGCATCTAGTCAAGAGTGGGTAAAGTAGAAATTAGCTCAGTCTTAAAGGTGGGCACCCGAAAAACAGTGCAGAAAATTAAATTGCATTACATGAGAAATTAAAAATGAAGAATCATGAACAGTTTGTATGTTAGCACAACTGATTTTGTTTATTTTTAAATCACCCCAAAATCCAATCATGCTCTATGTACATAGGCAATACATGGGATAGCACACCAAATGTAGACAAGAAAGATAAAATATATTCTGGTTTATTTTGCTGGTGATTTTCATTTTTATTCTTTTTTTCGTTGTCCATCTGCTCCAGCTGATGAAATGATCCAACCATACAGATTCCTGTGCCAATCCTACCTCACCTCCCAATCCCACCCTGTCTCTCAGAGAGGGGAATCCATCCCTTTACCTCTGGGGGGTTTTGCTGAATGCTGGAATGTGCTGATTTTCTGTCAGTTCCTCTGGACCTCGTTTCTTACGGAAAACTGTTTAGTGCAGAACAAATGTATCAGCACGGATCTGCTTTAACTATACCCTATAGTTAGTAGGTAAGACCAGCTAATGCTTTGGGTTACTCAGGAAATCATAAGTAGCACACATACACACAAATTTAAACAGAAAATAATCTTCCACGTCGTTTAGAGTGTTAATTTTCTTTCTCGTTTCCAGTGTTATTTATTTTGCTAAGCACTGCTGCAATTCTTTCCACTTGTGTTTATGCCTTATTTTCTTACAAAACAGTACACTAGGCTTTCTGTATAAAACATATATATAAACATTTATATATATATATATATATAAAAACAAAGCAACCACCCCCAAAATGGACTTTACAGGTATGTATCTGTCCCTCATTAGAAAATATACTGTGTGTACATCTGTTTGTGGTCCCTGAATGTGACAGAGCTGGCTATTGGAATGGGGTCAAAGGGGACTTTTCTCCTTGTTTTGCTTTAAATCACATGATAAATTTCATGAGGTGAACAAAAGCAGAGTAGTCACAGGAACCTTCAGATCCTGTTTACACACTGGCACCATGTCGCTCTTGTTGCCATTGTTGTTGCCACTCTCCAATTTGGCTTCTAGTTCTTACTTCCCAGGAGTTAATATAGCTTTACTTTTTTTTTTTTTTTTATCACATACATTCTCCCCTCACAAGCTGCTGGATGCAAGTTCAGGGAGAATTAAACACTAGAAAGTCTAAAAGATCCTGTGACTCTGGAAATTCCTACCCTGCCTAACCTTTCTGGCCCTCTTTCTCAAAGATGATCAATCATTTAGGAAATTATGGATAATTTTACATAGCAACTAATCTTTAGTAACCTTTCTTTCCAAAAGATGCTTTTGGACACTGATTTGAGACTGGTTTTTTTCCCATTTATTGATGGCATTAGATGCCAGCCTTGCATTTTTGTATAAAAACTGTTTTTTCAGGTGTAAGGCCTTTGTTATTGGTACAGATTGTTCTCTGTCCTCAATATCTATTCTTTCAGGAAACAAACTGGTCATTGGAACTACTGAGTGTGTGGTGGGAGAACCCCCCACACTAAATACACCTCAAAATTGGAGGGAATTGGAGGAAATTGGAGGAAAACCAAGGGAAGGGTTAAACTTCAGCCCAGTTCATTTAGGTCATGTAAAGGTAGCCTAAATAAACTTCACCCTAATTTATTTAGGTCATGACTACTCAACCTAAAGACTCTGTAATTGAAAAACCCCAGATATAAAAAATGCTATTAGGATTGGGGGCGGGGCAAAAAAAAAAAAAAAGGAAAACTGTATTGAATTAAAAAAAACCAAAGTACTGCTTGCTGGTTTACAAAGAGTCTATAACACTGATAAAATCTTCGGAAACCAATGTGCTGCTTTTTTTTTTTTTTTGCTTTTTGGTTGGTTTTTTTTCTTTCTTTTCTCTCTCCGTGCCTTTCTTTATTTTGGCTTCATTTCAACCGGGAGTTCATATCATCCCTTCCAGGTCATACTCTTCTACTTGGCCACTGGTCCACACCTTCATGCGGTCGGTGAGGTCGCTGGTTCTGGGCGCCAGGATGAAATCGTAAATCAGGGCAGCACTTGCTCCTCCAATGATTGGGCAACCCAGAAAATCTGGAATACAAATCCAAGTCATTCCATCAAATATTTCTGCCTTTGAAGCTCCTCTGAGGATTCTCACCCAGGAATTTGCAGCCAATCCATCTGAATGTTTGCTTAACCACACGGCATAAAACCAGGAATTTGTCACCATGAATTGGTGATACACCCAGAGGTGAATAACGGTGACTGTGTTGTCAAATTGTGATACTTAAAATCAGTTACCTACTGCTAAAACATCTCTGCTACCCCAGATAGAGTTGGCAGGGAGGAACTCAATTTCTACAACAACAGGGCATTAGTTCTCATTCTCCTATTAAATTCCAGTGATAGGTGAATTTGAAAGTAATGCTTAACAAAGGGTTTAATTTGCCACTAGATGCTGCTTAGCTGGTAATATTGCTGTAATTGAACTGGCCTAACCACTTAAGAAAATGAAAATTTAGATGGAGAGGTAATAAAGGATTTTAGTAGAAAAGTTGATTTTGTTTGAAACAACAGAAGATATTGAAGACTTTTCAGGGTCAAAGCACTACTGAGTCTGAAGACTCTTTCTTTTATTCAGCAATATCCATAGTTTAGCACAAAAAAAATTACCTCTATTTTTTTCTGCCTCTACAAAGGATAATAATTTTCCTATTAAATTTTGAAAATATCAGCTCCTCAGTTACTTCTTTTTAGTGTCCTAATAATAATGTTCAACTGGTAGATGCTGCCAAATTTTCCTCAGTGTCCTCCTTTTATGTTTTACTCTTTAGATTAAAATGGAAACCGTATCCAAATTTTTCACAACCCCATTGTATTACCACTAAATTTCCACCTGTGCCTATGCAACTGGCTGCCAAAATCGTGAATAGGAGTTGGAAAATAAGCTCCGTTTTATATATTCAAGAACACATGCTCATTTACAACTTTATATCAGCCTTCTTTATTGAGCTTTGCTGAAATAGGTAATATTTTTGTGAAGAGCCTCATTTTAACCACATTTAAACACAACGAATAATCTAGAATTTATAGTGTTTTCACAGCACTTATCCTTGAAAACACATAAGCAGACATTCAGCTTTAAGATGATGAACATTTTATTAGCTCTTAAATATTGGATGATCCATTTCAGTTTATAAACCTGCTTAAGAATCTTTCTAAATTGAGTCTTACCAGATTAAGCAGTAGCATTTTTACAAACTTAGTTTAATAAATACACAATACAGGATTCTGTGAAATAAGGCTTAAATGATTAAAATGTTTGAAACAAATAAATATGAAGAGGAATAACCAAAGAAAAATCTACTGTATTACTTTGAGCACAGGGACTGAATGAGTCTGAGGAGTTTTTGTTTGCCTGAGGCTGGTCAGGATCGAAAGGGGAATATTCTTTGTTAAATGAAACGGAAATGCCAGCTCTCTGACTTGGTCCTGATGATACGT
Source organism: Phylloscopus whistleri (assembly GCA_017589585.1). Taxonomy (NCBI): domain Eukaryota; kingdom Metazoa; phylum Chordata; class Aves; order Passeriformes; family Phylloscopidae; genus Phylloscopus; species Phylloscopus whistleri. Next base: position 1,255,566 of record JADMLD010000401.1, read on the forward strand.
GTTGAAATGTTTCTGAACTTGCAGGTTATGTGTTTTCAGAGCCTCTTGTGAGTTAAACAAATTTACTCAACTTACCCAGTGATTTTCAAAGTTGTTGGCGATGAGCGCTGAGCCGAAAGACCTGGCTGGGTTAATTCCACAGCCGGTGTAATCAATCTAGGAGGCAGAAAGACAAACAGAGGTGAGGCTCAGATGAAGCTTCCCCATCACCTCCCTGCCTTCACTGTCCACCCCCGAGGTGGGACATGGCAGATATAACCTCTGAGGGCTAAAACTTACAGCAAGAGATGTCCCAAGGCCACAGAGAGACCAATGGCCAAAGGTGCTGATCCCGAGACGTCGTTTCCTTCTCCGGTCTGTGGTGGCCAAGACACAGAGCACCAGCTGGAAGGTGGCAATGATTTCAATTCCCAGCCCTTGGCCTGCATTGATTCCCTCTGAAAGCTGCATGGAGGCAAGAAGGAAAATGTTATTTCATATTCCTGCATGACTTCAACGGTGTAACAAAGTTCTGCAGTATCTGTTCCCTCAATATGAAAACACAGACCTGCACATCCATTTCCCTCATAGGGTTCCTTTTGCTTAACAGGGGAAAAAAATAGGAAAAAATAAAAAATCAAAAAGAAGTTAGTTTTTAAACACTCTCTGCTGAACTCAAGCCTAGCCATAAGCAGCTTTTTTTGATCCAACATGGTTGAGTGGTTGCTGCTTCCAGCAAAAGTGAACACTCAGCCAATGGGCACAATGAGAGTGCAATTGATCTATGTGTGAAAAACAAATCAGCCAGAGAATCACCTTCAGCAGAGTTTATTTCTTCAGATGTCAACTGTGGTGCCTTAGGACAATCACTCATTCTTCAGGGATTTCCACATTAATATGAAGATATTAATATTAGACCTATACTGTGAATCAATTGCCTGAAAATATGTCTCTAATGCCACAGGAAATACCCTGAGATTTCCTGGGTGTTCCTGTGGGACTGGTAGATGTGACAGAAGACTAAAAGTATGTAAAACATCTCCAGATATTAATATTTAGTCAATATATCTCTACTTTACACAGATAATGGTGTAATCAATGGAGATGAGATCCATTCTCCTGTTGAAGGGGATCATTTGAAATCTCTGTCTTTTGTTTTGCTTTGTTTTACAGATATCATTGACTACAAAGAGCTTAGACACCTAACTCACATGTGAACTACTTTTTGGTGTCTTAGACTCAAACTTCTTTGGTATCATTAAAAAAATTTCCCCAGTTAAGGAATCCCAAGGGGCTGATGGGAGTGCTTCAATTTCCTACTGAAGTAGATTATCTAGAAAAACTCAGACTGTCAGAGATAAATATTCAAATGGTATTATTAGTCATGAAATCAGCAGAGTTTCTTGTAAATGCTGTAGAACATATTGAAACCATGGTGATTCACATAAATGGACATTACAGATCAGAAGTGCTGTCATATTTCAGGAGTACTGCTACTTGCACCTAACAAGAAACCCTGGAGGTGAACCATTTGATATTATAACAAGTTTTGAGTTCTGCTTTTAATTGCTGTGTTCAGTGGTGTCTTCATTAAGTCAAGGCAAGTCTGTTACTGAGCTGAATAACTTGATGTTAAGCAGAAATAACTCACTTGCACAGACAGGATGAAACATGAGCTTGGCCACAGGCCAGAGAACCGAGAATGTGACTGGGAGTATGATGCAAGCTCTGCAAAACTTATATTAATTTGTGCTATCAGTAGGTTATCAGATCTGTCAGAGCCCCTGCATTAAAAATGCTGGTCATACATGGCAAAAAACATAATTACATTGTTGTTGTGACCTGTCCAGAACAATGAAATCACGGGAAATCCTGTTATTAATCTGATTTTGTGGTTTATGCCCTAATTTCCACAAAGCTAATCTTTGAAAAACCTTAAACTTAAAGGTGATTAACTGAGCTATTTCACTTTTCACAGGTGCTGTTCACATTTCTTGTTTCTTCTCTGGACAACGTTTAATATCAAATTCCTAAGCAATGAAAGTCATTTGAGTCTTTCCTCAGCATAAATCTGATTTTTAAATCCTGCTATCTGAAACACCAATAAATTATTTTTTATAGCTTGTTTTTTAACATGCAGGAGTGATACCCTCTGAGTTGGAAGAAGTTTATCCACAAATAGAAGGTAGTTCTGGTTCAAAGGATGGGTATTTTGGTTCCTTCAACATCCATAGAGCAGAAACTGAAATCCATTAACGAAACCATCATCATTATTAGGACTTACATGTGAGAAGTGTGAGTCTGACAAAAATGCCTCCATATGAGATGCACTGAAAATTGCAGGATCCAGAAATTCATGTTGGTATCTCCGAATTAATATTCTATTGCTTTTGTAAGTTTTAAAAATAAACATTTTTGGTTTTCACTGCAGAGACAGACAGTGGGATTTTTGTCTCTCAACAAATCAGGCTTCCAATGAGTTTCCTGGTGTAATGGGCTAGGAGGGGCCTGATTTTGT